>CM030369.1:176384475-177796975 GCA_003604175.2 Clonorchis sinensis | reverse complement strand
TTCTCATCCGACAACTGATAGTTTGGACACAATATGACACTTCGCAAACTAGGCAATTTGCCACCCAAGCAGTATGTACACTAGCAATTATTTTTGCTTGATAGGGGGAGCTCGGGTTGAAATATAATTGAAGCTTTTTTACTTTATCAAGGCGGAAAGAAGGCTTACATCATGGTATTTCATGACAAGTAATTGTTTTATTGCTACAATTTAGTTATTTGATTTTCTGTAAGTCTTGGAATGACTTGCGTTCAACAAAATACGCTTGATGGACTTGCAAATATTGCAGCGCTGACCAATTGCATAAAATGGAATGGAGTTACTTCAATAAGCTGTTAAATCCCCTTACATTAACCTCCCAATCAAGTTGATTGTTTTTTACCCGTCATTGCTTGTTACTTACTGGTTTGTCTGTATTACGAAATTTTTCATGGGTATCACGTGTGTTTGTACCCACTGACAGGATACAGTCGACCAAAAATACACTGCATCAACGTTTTTCGGATAGTTCTGCTAGTAGAGTAGAAGTAGTTCCACTGGGACATCCTTGCCGATAAATTTCCGTCTACGAGCATTGTTTATTTCAGCACCTCCGTCGATCAGTGATGTCCTGATTACTCCTGGAGATCAAACTATGCATATGCAAACCCATGAAAATGGATGCACCCTGAAACACTCCTACATTGTCCAAATTCACTATCCCAACGGATCCGTGCTTGATACTGTTTCCGATCAGCCCAGTGGCCCGTTGCCACCGGACCTACTATGTCCAAAGTGTCGGTCAATATTTCATGTGAGAAATCAGCATGGTATCGGTGTTCCACTGAACCTGGTGTCAACGCGACCGTTACAAGGTAAACACAAACATTATTTCATTCATCCAAACTTTAGCCGTGTTTTGAAGGGATCCCGAATAAATCTTGTTTCCAAATGTGGTTGTTCCATGCTTTAAAGTCGTAGCCAAACCATTGCCAGCCATTCATAGTCCTTGGTTTTATTCAGTCAAAAGACTGCCTTTCATGACTCCCCATAGGTAGTATATTACACCAAGGAGCATTTTCCTTCTAGCCTTAAAAACTGAAAACAAAACTGGGGCACCGTATTCGGCGGTCGGTGTAACCAGCGGCGAGAAGGTAGAAGTGTAAACAGCTGACGGCACTTTCAGTCGGACGAACTCTTTCTTCTCAATAAGGACCGCCTCAAAGAGATTAAACTGACTGCTTCCCACATATCACCATCATTAAAGCTTTGGGAAGTAGGCCCATGGGCTGCTATTTATGATTCACACAGCTATTCATAAGCTATCTGCACATCTCAGCAAAGTTTTATCTAACAAGAATGTTCCTTGGAAGTAAGCAATTAATCGTCACACCTGGCCTATTTAAGATAGAATGAGGCACAGGGTTTGAAGGACATTCTCGGTTGATCTCCAGGAGGCTGATCTTTTTATTCAGTGATATGCAGGTTCACCTCGACAAACGTAGAGCTAAATTGGATTACAGATTATGTCAGTACCAATCCACAAACCAAAGATTGTCTTCATCTAAACACGACCATTTTTTGTTTTTGTGGACGATTTAGTTCCAGAAACATGTAGGAATAGAATCCTCACAATTCTCGTTATGTTACCAGATCCTGAAGATTACCAGACGATCACACGACCAAACTACGTTCCTTGGACTGTGTTTGGCGTGCTGTTTGTTTTGTTCTGCGCGTACTCCCTGTACATCAACAGCTATGAGCGATATCCGGTGAGCGTCTGTCTTCTGTTTTCCATTTGCTCATATATTTGCAAGTATATAGCCTCCGACGTTACTTTTCAACACGTTCACCTTAAGGAATAGCGATGGTAGAACGCCGAATTGGCATCTAGTGGAACCCATGGGAGGGCATACCTAGATGATGACTCTCGGCTGCTAGTGGTTTTTTCCACTGTTGCTCGTCAGCTATCTAGACCAGAATGAGTTTCAGGAAATACGGCGTGCTTTTGAACCCGGAAATGTTATGGAACTGGCGTACACAAAAGTCTGCATCGTCTTTAGGTTGTTCCGGAATACATCCGGAGATTATAGCTCAGCGGTTCATAGTTTCTTTTCCGGTCCTTGTCGGACCACACCAATAACACTCCTAGTCTAACTAGTGTGATATAAGATAGCAGATAACAAGGTCGTAGTGTAGTCCTAATCTTTTATATCATTTTAAAATCATGTACAGGCTTTGAGGTACACTGCACATGCAGTTCACATGAAATGTCGGAGCAAATTACTTTGAGAACTCACTTGCAAATATTTAAACTTTCAACAGCATCGTGCCTTTCCTAGGGGTCTATCGAGCTCATTTTATGCTCAGGTAGTTCTATCCGTTTCACATTTCGTCTAACTCTAGACGATCCCTCCCGAAATATGAATGAAAGTACAAAACAAAGCATTCGTCCAACTAGCAACTCTTTGGACACGTGCTTGAGCTTATGTATATTTAGTGTTCCTGTTTCATTTTTATTAAAATATCCAACTTTGTTAGAAATAAATATAGTGAGTGAGCTTAGTAAAATGCTCGTCTTTGCCATAACTAGTGGTTGTAGTAAGCACTTTGTGCAAGTTTTTTGTATCGGTGTGTCGTATAAGCAATGTAATAGTATTCCAAGAGAAGTCACCACAGGATAATGAGCTTATAGTCCCCCAACCCTTGGGGTTTTGCCCCCTTCCCCCGCCCTGTGAATGGATCCCACAGGATGTCGAGGCTGACGTCGGTCTTTTTCACCGTACAGCCTCTCCCCGGAGTGTCACCCCTGGAAGGATTTCCGCACTGACAACCTGGTACAAAGAAGCTAGCCTACTGACATGCCTTAGTGTGCTTTCTTTGACCACGATTGCCTATAGGATAAATACGAAGCTTTTCAATGTCAATAAAGCATGGTAATACCCCAAGTATATGGTGACGGTTTGACTTCCTTACCGCCGATTCGGACATCCCTCAACCTCAAACTTCTTTGGAGGGATCTAACAGAAAATGCCACGATGTACTGAAATGAAAAAATGATGTTCTGAGTGAGACAGCAGTTCAAAAGCCCCGTGTTTAAGTCTCTTACCCACGCTCTCCCATATGACAAAACAGACAGAACATTTTACCTTTGTGTACCAGACAGTGGTGAACTGCTAAAAACGCTATCCATTGTTTTTAGGGCGAAACCATTCATGGCAGTTCTTCTTCTTTTGCTTCCGTTGAAAACTGACAAGAAGATATCAGGAATAAAGCAGACCCTGGAGCAAATGAGATTACTATTGATTTCTTTACAGTTTGACGCTACTTATGATTTTATTCTAATATACAGTACTTTTGATTCAACTGACATTTGATTACCCATGATAAGTTGGGTTGGTTCTTTTCGAGTAGTAACCGTCGTTTTTTTTGCACAACTTAGCCAGACAGGGTCCAAACCATTTCTGAAATGAGGCTACGAATTGGTTTCACTCACTGTACCACCTGCTTCCCTTTTAAGTAGTATATCACAGCAAGGTCATTTCGTCGACCCGTTAAAATCGCCCGGTTGACATTAGCTCATCGATTTTGAAGAACTCTAATGGTCAAGAGCTGTCACCGTTGTGGATCTGAACTCTGCAGTCCTCGTTAAGGTTGAGCCTCTTTGGTGTTCTGCCATGAATTCTAACCACTCAAAATAATTTGCTGTTGCAAAGTAGCAAACAAATGAAGGGAGCTCTTTGAAGTCAAGTCAGATTCAATACCGATATCAAATAAGTTGATATTAAATGATTCAAGCAACACTCCACCTGCAAGAAAGTGAACATCAACAGAGACTTCTCTATCCAAGAATAGCCGGATTCTTAACGAATCCGTTAAGTTTGGATGTCCTCCGTACACAGTAGGTCAGCATTCACGTCGTTTTGAGCTTGGAAGTGTGAACTCTGAAATTGGGCATTCTGTATGTGCGATGGGTGAAAATGTGTTAGAAGGCCATAAGCCTGATCACCAGCAAAAGAAACCAGTAGGGTGGTCAAGGTGAGTCGGTATGTGTCTCAAATTTGGAAGATCAAAGTACAATCGGGGTCCGTTAACTACTCACAAACTTGCTGTAAATTTTTCTACACCCCACAATTAAACAGCGGATGTCTGTACGGCAAAACCTTTTTCCTTCGACGTATGTGAGGGTTGTGCCATCTTCGCTGCGGAGTTTAACCAAATGATCAACAGGAAGCAAATCGCAATAATTAGGAGCGATATAGCATGATATTATTTGCATAAAGTCAGCTTACATGAGTTGCGGTAACTCTATTATCGCAGGATTACGTGTGACTCAGAAAAGTTAATAAACGTGTAACCTCTCCTGACAGCAAGCAGCAAATAGGTAACGGGTGAAATTTGCGTCCTCCAAAAATTTTCATATTTGAGGCGCCATTCAACGAGCTCAGTGCTTTGTTTGCTTTCCGTAATGTTTAATGAAAGTGTGTTTCTATCCATTACAAACGCTATAAAATGGTGTACGATAATAAAGAAGAGTCATACGATTGTAGTAAATATGTCCCTGAAGCGGAGTGACCTGAATCGGTTCTTGAAGTAAACTTGAAATACAATCAGGAAGATGAACAGCATCGCCAAATGTCAAGTCCAAGGAGTTTGCAGCTTTCGACTTCGGTTTTGTGTGTCCAACGAATCGAATGCTGTTGGTCTAGCATCCTGACTCACCTAGAAAAATTAATTGTTGTGGCCAGTATAACAGTCTCAATGAATAGGTTTCTTTTATTAGCGGCTGAGCTAACTGCACAGAACACTTTTACCCACTCACTAGGATGTACGAGTGTGATTTTTGGTCGACTTTCTGCTGTAGTAACCTGCACATGAGAATTGTTGATTCCTTGGATTAATGAGCAGTCGCGCAGTGAAGACAAATCAGACTGACCGCATCGGCGTACAGCACATTTTTTCAACAAGCATATCGCTTATCTGGTCTAGCTAGTGTCGACGGGAGGTTATATGAAGAGCACTTGAGAATTCTTTGTCACCTGTTTGTGGAAGAATAATTGGTGTGCCATAAGATCAGCCGTTTATAACTAGATTCTGCTAACAGTGTGGTACAGCAATCCGAGTCCAGGGTTCACCAATCCAGGTGAAATCAAATGGTGGTCTGCTGTAGGTCGCTCCCGTAGTTTTGCTTTCGTTACTCATCATTCCCTGAGTGATAAAATATACTGCCGTTTAATAACACGAAGGTGTCGATTACCTTTCCATCCAAATAAACGCAGTGGACGATTGTGTGAAAATCACTGTAACTCACCCTACCGCATGCATGTAAACAAAGAAATGCTGTGTATTAAAACCATCACAGGTCGGTACGTCCTTTCAATAAGACAAAATCAAAATGTAACGTGGTGCAAGGCGCAATGATCGCCTTGTGAAGCTCTACTGACTGAACAATACAGTTGAACTGACTGTCGCCAGTTTGGGCCAATTCCGTTCATTTGCTTACCTGGACATGGCACCATAAATGATAGAGAACAAGGGGTATCCACTTGTACCGGAAGCGTGGAATCACTGAAAACACGGAGCACTAACTGAAACAAAAATAATGCAACGTAACCGTTCAACTCTGGGTGTACTGGAGGGCAGCCTATACGCACTAAGGTACTTGTTTGACTGCAACCAACATAAAGGACAACTCAGATGTAGGTGGTTGCAAGACTACTAGAACTGGACAGGTACGCAGCCATTGACTGTGGTGGTATTTGATGACCTGCTGTGATATAGGGCCTTGATCGGTATCCAGGCGGACCATTTCAGCAGTCGCTGGAATAGTGCGAACCGCTTCAGACATCAAGCGGTTCACCTCCGGCTGCAAGGCAGTTGTTTCAATTACAGTGTCCTCTGTTGCTGGCCTTGAATGGATGAGGCGTGACAATGCGTCCGCTGTCCGAAGCTGGCGGTGGACTGGTACTTGATCTTGACGTCGTAGCCTATTGGCAGCATGACTTATCGCGGAAGACGTTTGATCATCGAAATTATGGCATTAGTGTTCAACACTGATGCTTCGTTACCGTAAGATGGTTGGTGGTGTACGCCGGGATGCCCTTTTTCAGACCGAAAAAGTAAGGAACGGCGTGCCATCTACCAGCAAAGTAAAGAAACGGCCTCAAAACATTCTGACGGCAAAAATGATTGCCAAAGCATTCTTTTCTATCTGACTGTAGTTGCGCTGGACTGGTGTCAGTGATCTGGCGGCATGTACAATTGTTTTCTGGCCATTGTCGGAAAATACATGTGAAATCATTGGGCCAATGCCATAG
The DNA here is from genome assembly GCA_003604175.2 of Clonorchis sinensis. NCBI lineage: Eukaryota > Metazoa > Platyhelminthes > Trematoda > Opisthorchiida > Opisthorchiidae > Clonorchis > Clonorchis sinensis. The sequence goes on along the minus strand of CM030369.1, from coordinate 177,790,679 downwards.
TTCGAATAATCTGGTACCACAGCGATTTCAAGTGACGGATTGCAGAGGGTGACAGTTAAACCGGATTCGACAGAGTCAAAGGCTTTTCAACATTCCCCTTACCCTGTCCACTTTTGGTGCTTGTTCAGTAGCTGGCTCAGTAAGCCTCGGAAGTGATACATGGCAGGCAGAAAAGAGCTGTACTGACTGACGAGACTGAGGAAGGGCCTGCGAGATGCGTAGTGTTGTGTGTAGTGGCTTGGCGAAGGCCAATCCATACATGTGCTCTTCGTGGTTGTTCGCAAGGCAAGATACATTCAGACAATCGAGAGCTAGAAAGGAGGACGATTATGACCCCCAACCAAGAGTGTGACCACAATACTAGAGTGGTCAGTGTGACCACTGAGGGTTAGCTTCTGGAGAGTAAGCCACCAGACATATCCGGACCTACAAAGTTAAAGGTGTGAAAGCTGTTACTATGACCTCATCAGCCAACCTGGTATGAAAGACTTCGATTGTCATGCGTGCCTATCAGCCTAGCCCAATGAGTTACGGAGGTGCACAAAACATCAGTTTTCTCGCATTTCAAAAAGGGCACTCATTCACGATTATTTATTCTATAGTAAGTAGACAGAGAGAAAAACAGGAGACAAGTTAATTGCAGGTGGTTGCAGTATTTGTGGTACTCACCCGACAAAACAACATCAGCCCACACTTCAGCTTAAACAGTAAATCACATCCTGTCGAGACAACATTCACATGTTGTAAACGGCCGTAAGCAGCAAAAAACGAGGAGTATGTTGGTGTTTGGTATACTGTTCGCCGAATTTTTCTATTAGGGAGCTTAGGAAGATGTGAGGCTCTTGTACTCATGCACCCTAGTTACTGCTCCAAGATCTACGTAGTTAAAACCGGTTATTGCACGGGTACATTAGATCATTTGTGTGGATAAATCACATGGGATGCTGTTGATTAAGCAAGTGGGTTTGGACTACCGGTTGAATAACCATACAAAATCACAAATGAGAGACATGGCGGGTTCTGGAGCAGTGGAAACAAGACTCTAGGCCGAATATGCATTATTAGCCCTCTTAGTGACCAACCTCATGATAATATGAGCTCATTGTTTTACAGGCGTTTTTATATAACAGAACGCGATCCACTTACGATACACTGAGGTGGATACGAATAATTGTGCAGGTCCCCTAATTTCTAGCTGGCCATTTCCCGAAGACGGTTTTTACATTCACTCCGAAGATTGAATTCGAGTCCCGGGTTGATCTAAGGTGCTGATCACAGTGTCCTGTGGTGATTGATTTTAAGTGTCCTTTGCCAGTGCGGAGATATCTCCAGCACTCTAAGCAACCATCCAACCTCATGCAGGGTGCGCATGGTCAGACTACGCAACTTCCATAGTCATAAGTGTACGGCCACTTGTATCCGTCGCTCCCTCTCCTCACTCATACGATTAATAACCCAGTCAGTCTTGATGAACACTGATATTGCAGGTAAGCCTCTTGTCTGTGTAATCCAATCTGATGCAAACTGATTCGCAACAACAAAGATCGAGCGGAATGTAAAGAGAGCTGGTTTCAGCTCAACCGTTTACAGCATTGGTTGTGCTCCAAATAAACAAAATCTGGGACATAGGCCCTCTAGGTTTACGTCGACCGATTTGTTCATTTTCGATTCAAACGTGTAATGTGTGATAGCACTTGGATTAAGTGCTACGCCTGGTGAGCTATGGATTGCAGGCTGAATCTAAGATTGAGTCATTTTTGAATGCAGAGAGCCAGTGCAAACCTAAAGGGTGCAATAAAGCTGGCGTGAAACCCAAATAAATTCAAGGAACCTCCGGAAGGACTATATACTCAGACCTCACTAATAAGTTGAATTACAGTTTAAGTCATACGGTTTCCTGATTGGCCGGCACTCGGTATAATCATCCTGGGAATAAAAATAGACTTCTTTACATGCCTAACTGTTTCACTCCCGAAAGATTAACGAATATGTGATGAATTATCAATTACACTGAGGGGAAAATCCACTAAAGTGTAGTCTGTCCTGCATTTAAAACTACGTATTCATGACTCAGTACTCAGGTCATATACGATACTTTACCTACAGGTGTTGTGATTATCGTCGTTAACCTTCGTATTCTGGTCGCTTCGACATCTGTTATTGGCTGTGGTCGCCGGAACGGTTTTGTCTGCATCTACTAGACACAAACAGTTGTGACCGTTGACGTACCTTCACATGTGACCAACCGTAATTGTGGACAGAACAGTAGCAACTGAGTTTTCTCTAATATATAAAATCCGCAGTATATGGCCTCAAAACTTAATTTGGCGGGAACAGTGAGGTGGTCATCTTTGGTCCAACTGTTCACCCTCAGCTGAGTCCGTAAAATACCATCACCACTACGAGAGTCGGATCATCATTTCACGTAGCCAGAGTGGAGCGAAAAGAATCGGAAACATTGTGTTCCAACATTTGTTAACAGGAGACGCAATGCACATTGGTCAGAACAAACGGGGAAATTTGGCCTTCAGAAGTTACTTGCTTGTTGTTCAATCCACTTTATGAAGCAACGCTGAAGATATAGGCACAGAGCACAACCAGATATACCAATTTTTCATACAGTGCAAGCAAGCAACTGACTTCGCATACATGACTCTTAGACGTGGATGGGGAGAGCGCGCAGTTGCATGAGATAGCTGCGTTTTAATTGAAGGTTTGTACCAGCTGTCAAGTGGATAAAATAACAAATAACAAGATGATCGTGTGTCCAGGATATTCATCGTAAAAATGGAGTTCTAGGTCACAGTAAGATTTTGGGTTACTTGTGTTCGAATTCCATCGAAGCCCGTACCGCAGCACCACGCAGAAAAATACCAAATAGGTCAGCGACACGCCTCGACAGAAAAATTACCAGGGCAGCAAAATTGTTCAGTTAGTCAGATAAACCAATGAACGCGAAGCCAAAACAATGAGGGCGACGCTAATTACAAAGTTTCTCAGGTTTATCAGACAAATTTTGATTATCTTTAGTTATATTATCCAGCCAAGCTCAAAACCTAACAATACCATCACTCGCAGAGGCCAGATTATCACTGTTAACTGCCATACAAGCCGCACGAATGTTCTCGTGTAGCTCATCTGGCGCGGCAGGGTCGGGTAAATGCTTCTGATTGCAGATAGTCCCACAAGAAAAATATTGCAGGTGTTAGAGCAACCTATCTGAGAGGCCACGGATATTTGCTCTCCCAACCAATCCGCCGATCCTCGAAATGTTTTTCAAGCCACGGAGTAACTATTTGGCACAAAGCGGAGGCTCGTTGTTCAACCAGCTGGAGCAAGGGAATTAATGTACGACTCGACACACTGGACAAACAGCGTAAATAATTCAGTCCGTTGAAACTGGACTGGAAGAAATATGGTCTCGGCCACATGTGACTGTGAATTCTGCAACGAAGCGAAAGCTTCAGGTGCTGCTGATGGGATCAACAATGACCTGAGTTTGCGGAGAAGAATGATATATAATCTTATGACTACTGACTTTTCCGTGCAAATGGAAAACAGCCTCATTAGCAACCAAAATATCATCAGTAAATACGGGGGCTGGTGCAATTTGATTGAGAAACTAATTACAGTAGTTGATTTGCCTTGCTAATTCGTCTTTTGTAGCCCATTCTCCACGACGGAAACCACTTTCACGCATCCATTCCCCCATAGCATGCACAGTTAACTCTAAGTGAGCAGAAATCTCACGGCTGCTCAAGTGCGGATTCTCTCGAAGCAGCTTCAGTGTTAGGGTTTTGAGTTCCATATTTGCAATGTCGTGCGGGCATTCAACCTTTTTTCTGTTTGCCACCGACCCAGTTTTCAGATATCTTATGTGCAGGCGGCCTACATATGGCTTATTAGATTGTGGCCTGTTGAGATGAAATCTGTGCAACTTTTTGACTACCTGAGCCTTTTTGAACCCCTTTAAACAATTCCACTATTTCTACGAGTTCTTATTCCGACTTCCGCTCCTGGTTTTTGAACCGTCAGCGCACTCACTTATTGGCTTTATATGCGTTTCCTGCTCGTTTTTGTGATGTTTTGGAACCTCGACATTCGGCTGAAATATGTAAAGTAAATAGGTCGTATAGTTAGGCCCATGTAAATTCCAAGCGACCAAAACAAATCAATCTGTGGTGGCGACAAAGTAGACCTTAAAAAGAATACAAGACAGGCACTCCATAGCGGGAAGATTTAAGATAGACTGATAAACAGTGTGTTTTTCAGATAGTGAAACACTGTGGTTGGTATTGAAGGTAATAAGGGTACTTTCCGTCGTTAGAACCACCATCGGCGGAGCCACTAGCTGATGGGATTACATGAAAAGACCGCACATCCCTGTCTCCAGTCAGATTATTAAAACCACGGAACCACACGGATAAAATCGGTCCCATGATACTTTGCTAACACCCAGATGTGATGTGTAATGGGAAAAGCGTGAGTTGAACGACTTGCAGGTCGGAGCACACACTTCACATTACCGGCTGCGATGACAGACACGTGCTTGTGGTGTTCACTCATCATCGTCCTTCCAAGGCATTCCTTACACACTCTGGGCTTTACCCAAAATGGAAATCAGGTGGTCAATCCATTGCTTGGGTAGAAATACGAATCTTCCTGTACAGCGACCCAAAAGGGCAGTGGAATCAGGCCTCTCCAATTTTGGGTCACAGGATGATACATATTTATGGTTAGCTGCATTACCACGTAAAACATTGAAACAAAGTTACGCTGACCTAAACTATTCTCTAAAAAGACTCCAGTCTTGCACTTTGTAAGCGCATACTAGATCTGCAGCAAACCAATATAGGTTATCTCATATTGCACTTGCTTTGGGTCTGATCCGATAGCTATATCGTCTGCGTCCATGGCAAACGCCCAGGGAGCATCTTAACCTTACTCTCGTCAAGCATTTACAGGGCAATTTCTCTGTTCACACTGACAACAAATTAAAAGGAGGCAAGAATGTTTACAGCTTCAGCTGGAGAAATTCATGCGGAAGCTCACCAGAGATCTCGATAATGTCACGGGTAACAGTGTGCAACATTCTTTGTATGTTTGAGCTCTTTGCCGGAGTGTTAATGCTCCAGAAACAATGCTATTGTTCCTGATGATCAGTCATGCCTCTGAGCCAGGAAAATACCCTACTGTTGGTAGTCGGAAACAGTAACAATATTTGTCGGAGAATGTAGACCTGTCCAAAGCGTTCTCGCAAGGAGGAAGTCCCGTTTGACTGCGTATGGTAGTCGCGGTACCGTCATGGCGACGCCGTACTTGGGTTTGTTGGCAGCCCCATACATGAACATCTTGGGTGGGCCGTTTAGGGTTGTCATTGCAGTCAGGAATTTCCAAGGAGTCGTGACAAATTAATACCAGGATGCGTCAGTGTATCCTTGGGTCCATCTAGGGTGCACAATGTTTCATTGCTGCTATTCAAACGAGATAATAAGACAGCCGTGTCTACACTGAGGGCTCAAAATGGGAAAAAGTATCAAAAAAGGTGTGATAGAAAGCATGTTTTGTGAGTTAGACTGCGGCCCGAAATAACAAGCAGCCAAGAGTGGTCACAATTCCCAACTAATGCCTTCTGGACCCCGGTTTTCAAATATCTGACGAAAACCTTGTCGATCTGGAGTATGCGTACATCGTTCTCATCTTTGAAGAGAAGGAAAAGGCGCAGATGTTTTTTAATGAACTGACTGAAACCATCTCATCCTTTGTTATGCACTCCGCACTCATAATTGGTGGATGGCATACCGTCAGACATGATCGTGATATTGCATACAGAATAAATCATGAGTTTGTTCATAGTTCCAGGTAACGGACCGAGTGGAAACGGTCAGAAATATTAAGGGATTAGTTGCGCGTGTGCTATCAAACTAGGTATGACAGTGCCGTGCTATCACTGCACTGACATACTTCAGTTTCTTGGCAGCCCCGTAACGGACATCGTGTTTGAGGTGATTGGGCTGGGATGTGCATTTCTGTGGGCAGCAGGATTTTTGAGTTGGTCAAGAAAATTCGCAGAGGTACGACAAAGCTAATGTTAAATCTCAGGTGTTTTGCTGGTCCGTTTGGGGATCTCTGGGGATGCAAATCACTGACCAGATGGAGTAGGTAACAGCAAACAGGGCGTCCCAACCGGGTGTTGTTGAAGTTTGAAGCTTGAGAATATGAGGGAATGGGATGAGGTCAGCATAGCCCGGTGAGTTCGAGGAGACATCTGATGGGATAAAGTGCATTATACGAAGAAAAAAGCCTGAACGTTTACCACACCCAGGGTGGTGACACCAAGTGACCAAATGAGACAGGATAAGAGTATATTCGTACTTATTGGACTAGCGATCAAGCACGGGTTGAATTTGCTAATAAATGCTAATGTAGTATAAGAGGTCTAGAGCAAACTGGTATACGCACGCAGAAAGGTGGTATGGTTAGGGAGATCAAACATATACTTACTGACGGCATTAGGACCTCCGAGATGATGGACTAGTTTATCTGGAATTTATTACGTGAGTTGGATTATGACACATCCAGAAGAGAAAGAGAATGTAAGAGAAATGGTCGCCAGTCCCCGAAGCACTGCTCCTGGATAAGTCACTTACAGTCCAAAGAGAGGCGTACGAATTTGTGAACCGTTTTATACTCATTCGAAGTTGTATTAGTCTTGATTGTAGTGTGACAGATGAGGTCAGTTCATGAATCTGCAAGGCTGAAGTCGCGTTGGCTAATTTGAAACACCTATGGCGTCAAAGTGGTATATCTCTTAATATTTAGAAACTTGTGTATCACGCTGCAGTACGGATTGTTTTGTTGTATGGCTGTGAGACTTGGCCTGTCCGAGCAGCCGAACTAAGAAGTCTTTAGGTTTTTGACAACCGTTGTCTCAACCGTAGCTCGGCAAGATGTAGACATGATTTTGAAAGTGAAGATGGATTGCAGTACTTCGGCACGAACAATTATTTGGGTGAGGTCAAAACCTACATGACAGACATGGAATAGAGCCTCAGAATAGCCTGAACTGGCGAACAGCTTCCAACATATGTGCCCGAGATGTGGAACCTTATTTACAAGCGCGAGCACGTTAACTGATCGGTTTCCCAGAAAGTAGCCCCTAGCTGACGTGAGCGCTACTGCGGCTGTGTATTGGATGGCTACGTGGTATTGGTATCAGAAAACAGAAGTGAAGTGAAGTTGGGGTTTAATGCACCAAATGATCAAATTTGACATTGAGTACCCGCCCACTCATTAGATCTTTGTTACGGCTGCGTTCATGAGTGCATGTTTGATGACGCACGTGGGCCTTAGATCCCAGGGCTCAGGTCTATACCACTTGGTCTTACGACTGACAAGTATACACCCCTCTTTAGCCTTCACACCGCTACGCCCAATAATGCATATGGTTGCCGAATCCCGCTATTGAATAATCGATGTACACACGGCTCCCTCACTGTCGCCAACGGGACTAATTGAGTAAGTAGTGAGTTTGCCTTTATAACGGTAAGACTCAAGCTTCAGTGTGGACACTGATTTGGAGTTGTGGACAAAAGGATTTATTAAGCACTTGGCGAGTTAGCCACTACTAGTTTGTTATTTATGTGTTTTACGTGATATCGCGGAAGATGTGTACGAGTCATAATTGATTATATATTTTTCCTTTCGGAAACCCTGTCGAATAAAAGCGACTTTCTGAAACCGAAAACTGCAATGATCACACTTTACGTTTGTACCGACCAATAAATAGAAACGTGATTTGTTAAAGGCGGTCGTGTATTTTTTAGGCCTATGGTGGGCAGACGGACGACATATATGGATATGAAAAGGACCTCCGATGGTCATTGGATTATTCTATTATGTATATTTGGTACATTAGTCAGTTACGAGCATGTGTACAGGCCCGGCAGTTACTATAAATAGCCACCGAAGGCGACATCGAGTACGGTTGAGTGCGTAGGGCAGTTGTTGGCCGTTGGGTTAGGATACTGGGCATAGTTAAGGCCCCGTATTCGAAGATGCACATAGACACAAGCCTAGCTGTTACAATAGGCATTCGAGATGATTGACATCGCGTGTAGTTATGAGTATGAAAGGCCACTGGCCATTATCTTAGGTTGCGAATCGGTGATGGACCGTGACCTTGAAAATTCGCTCACTTAAACAAAATACTATAAGCAAAATATCACCGAAAGGTGCAAATGCATTAGACTAACATTCTCCAAAAGTCACAGCTTCAAAAACCCTACATTTTCGACGAAAATAATTTGGGTGTGCTAATAGTGAGCGGCGAAAAACGCGAAATTTAGAGATTCAAATTTTTTACAGCATGATTTTGGCAATAAAGTAACAAGTAAACGGTTGTGGAGGATACTGCTATCCCCAACAATCTAAGAGGACTGCGGTCTTTCTGTAGATTTGTCAGCAGCTTTACTCTAGCCGAAACCTCCGGAGTCCAAAAGCGTTCGGGACGTCTCCCACAGACTTTATGTGCTCGGACGGTATTGCGCTACTTGGTTCCGTTCCCTCAAAGAAGCAAACCAGTTTCAATAAACTAACTAACTCTGTCAAATGGTTTGGCACGCGCTTCACACCTGCAGACTATGAAGTTCTGTCACAAGGCTGGGTGGGATAGAACACAAACATCATGCTTGCAGACGAGCCCACCAATATGGAATATAAATATAAACATAAATTCTTACGTACGTTGGGATTCATCTTATCTGACCGAAATTGTTGGTGGTATGACTTCGAATGAGACATTTCTCTCTTTTATCTCATAATCCCTTATAACCCTTTCGCATTCATCGCTTGCATCCACTTTTTATGTCTGTGACCATGCTCTTCAAAAATAAACGATAATGACTAGTAGTTGTAGTAGTAGTCTCGTATGGGCGCGGAGTGACGGTGTGGAATGAGACTGGGACTGGGACTTCCTAAGGTTACAGTCAGTGACTTGTGTTTGCTCGCCATTGTGGGCTCTCTGCGTAGGTACGACACTTTTATGCGCGGCACATGGCGTTGCGTGTACATTCTTGCATTGCTTGTCCTTTCATCGGTTGTTAGACTTTGCACGCATGTTTCCGTACCAAAATTCTTACGTACGTTGGGATTCATCTAATCTGACTGGAACTGTTGATGGCATGACTTCGAATGGGACACTTCTCCCATTTATCTCGTATTCTCTTGTAACCCTTTCACATTCGTTGCTTGCATTCACTCTTATGTCTGTGACCATTCTCTTCAGAAATGAAGGATAATAGTAGTAGGATTCCTCTCTGGTGAATGGCATACCGTCATGTATTATCAAAATGGTACAATCAGAACACAAGCATGGTTGATGGGATTTGTTGGTGGTCAAGATTGCGCGGAAGCGGGGCAGTGACACAGCTGGGGGATCTCACCTGACGCAGGTTCAGGCAGCTATATAAGTTTCCCTCCACTGGCCAAAGATGAGATTGTCTCCCGAATCGGTAAAGCCCTAACATCTTTTACCAGATTAAGTCATCTATTGCGCCGGGGCGATGTCAGTTTGTTTGTCGGGGGCACTGCGTACACTGCGGCAGTGTGATCCATTCTGCTTCATGGACCACAGACGTGGCCTCTACGCGCAGAGAACATGCGAGTGATATCTGTGTTTGACCATTGGTGTCTCCAAAGCATTGGTCTGGTGTGCTGGGGCCTCGGGTTAGCAATGGTCCCAGGAAGAATGAACTCTTTTGCAATAGATGGACCCCTCAAGCTTCATAAGCTACGTTGGTTAGAAGACTGTCTGTCTTGCAGAGCTCTTTTCACCTAGTCCTGTGTTGAGCGGCAGCGGTCGAGAGGTGAATGGTTTATGACCTGGCGACAAAGTATGAAAACGCTGGCCAGAAAGCCAAGTCGGGTCGGCAGCTGCTACCTCCACGGATTGAGACCCCGGGACTCAACTCACTGATATTTGCTGCTACTGGCAGAAAAGGCCCAAATACTCATTCTGTGGCGCGGTTGCATCTAAGCTACTGCCTTCATTGCGTAGGTACCCAGTTTTTGATCTATCCAATCATAACATCGCCCCCATGGCCTTATTGTATTACGCACACTCTCCTACTTTCCAGTGCTCGAAACTGTATCAGCTGAAACTATTATTCCCAAAGTACACGGGTTATAGCTGATAAATTGATTTACTGATTGAAACCACAGCTCAACTTGATGCCCCACTCGATGCCAGGTGAAAGGGAGTATCCATGATCGGGAAGTTTGGTGTATCCGAAAAATTGAGAAGATGAAAGAAATGGAAATCATGCTGGTTGATCCACCTGATTAGTTCACCAGATCGTCTGAAGCCTCTCGTCAGTGAAATTATCAGAGACCACAATAGGTTTCTGATATACAGCAGCGAGGAACATTTGGACTGATAGGTAGTTAAATACGAATGACACTCCGGCTGGTCAGCTGCTAATTCCAATTAGGGATGTTAGTCTATGATAGAAATACCGACTTTGCGTACACGCAGGATGTCTGAGAGTGTATCCCTACTCAAATATCAGCCTTCTCCTGGTTCCGTCAAACGTCCACATGCCGTGTTTAAAGGCCGCAGTAAGTTCCTCTGTCAATGCTTGCCTAGCTTATTTTCGTTTATCTCGGGGGAAGAAATGAGTCCGGAATACCGAAGTGCATTGATGACATTGCTCATCTCCAAAAGAGGTGCTCTAGTCAATGCATTGGCTATAGGGGTTTCGGTTTGACTCCCGTTGTAATCAGGCTTCTGAATTCGACGCCGTCTTACGACGGCACGCTTAACACACACCTGCAAGCCTCGAGCGGAATGTTAACCGCAGCAGACGCTGCACCGACCTCACACTCTATCAGATGTCAGTACGTAAACCTCATGGGCCCGAGCCGGGTTTTCCAATTTGCGTCACTAATGGCATCAAATAATATTACCAGGTCCAAAGGGTCGCGCGTAGCGGGATACAGTAAACGCTGTGTTGCTGTATGGTTGTGATACATTTGCCCTGTGGGCATATGATATGAGACATCTTCAAGATTTTGATCATGGATGTCCGAGATGTGCCGCTTGATCGACGGATTCCACAATTTCGTACCTAGGCAAACCAAAAACGGGTGTTCGACTGTGCAGCATGTATTGCGGTCGATCGAGATGGCCAAGTGTATGCAAAGTGGATATATTTACCGGAGGATCCGTGGTTAAAACACAACCCTGACACCTCGGCCGTTCCTGTTTGGACTTGGGAAAGTTGACAAGATCTTAGCCGGCTTGCGTCCTTTGGGTCGCTTGGCAGCTAAGCACTGAAAAGGCGCTACAGCTGACTATTATTATTCTTTAACTCAGACGAAAAGTGCATACAGCGCCTTAGCTTGCAGTGGTCCAAGCAGGTGCTACGAATACTAACTCATCGACTACACAGGCGATTATCGTCCTCTATCCCTCCTCCAAAATTACGCGAAACGTGAGGTGGACGTGTGGCTTGGCGGAATGATGCAAAGGAAACAACAAAGTTTGCGGTGGGCATTCACCATCCAGGATGGATGACTCTTAATATCATCACTATCAACAGCACATCAGTGTTCAACACTGACGCTTTGCTGCCGTACAACGATGGTTTAAAGTAAAAGCCTCATTGTGAAGTACAGCATAAGGGTGGACGCGAAAGGGACCTAATATAGACTTACCACAATCTTTTTGAAGTGCCCACACCTCCAGACACTCGCTTAGACAATCTGTTTAATCTAGTGTCCGATTGAGCTTCTGGTGGTGTGTGCCATCGGGTTCAATATAACATCCAGTTCATTGCGGTCCAAAGCCTTAGATAAAACTTAAGACCCTGCAGTTGTACGTCAGGAGGACATCTCTGTCAGCAGTGGTTTGCATTTGATTTCGGCGGCCATCGTTTTCAGTTCTGATGGCATTAACACTAAATCCTCAACTAATACGCTTCACGCTTGTCTTTTACCCACTCAACTGGGTATTCAAATCGCCAACCAGAATAGTAACTTCTTAATGTCATTGCAAAAGCTCCGAAATCTCTTCACAAAAGAGCATCCTCGACAGTGTCACTGTCACAGTTTGTTGGAACATGTGCAGAAGTAACAAAGAGCCTTCGGGGTCACGGTCTTTTGTTGCGGCCAGTATGGCTGCACATAGTAGGCTTTTTCTAGGGATCCACTCAGGTGAAACGTCTCTGGCTCTCGTGTTCAACGAATACCCTCAACCGTTCAGACACCGGGGTGACGCTCCCGGATAGCCTGATAGCCAGAGAGAAACCGTGATCAACTTGATCTATCCTAGATGCCCTTAAATTCATTACGATAGAGGGATCTTGGATGAGTATCCCAAAGTTAGCTTACGTCGGTTTTTAGAGATGGGGAAGTTTGTTGAACTGATTTGCGGAGAATAGACATTAGATGCCGTCATCTTGAATAGGAACCTCGGTATTGGTGGTGCACAGCTAGGTTTTAATTTCCTGAGCGGCGCGTTGGAACTCGACGCTAAATGTATGGGATTGCAAAAATGGCATGTTGATATGGACAGCAGTGAGGGTTGAGGCTAACAGCTTAGGGGGAAAGTCGCTGCTCCAGACCTCCTGATACTATTATTCGTAGAATGAGGACCTGCTCCTCTCTGTCTTGTTTTTCCCCCTTGATCAATATGGAGTTTAGGGACGACGTTTTAATTTATACACCGCGCGGGTTCATCACAACATCCAAGCCCGACTAGCACTTTGAGATGGCAGCTGCTGGTATGGGAAGCGGCGTCCGTGTGGGCAGCGCGCACATTCTTGAATCGACAATTTCTGACCGTCGACCTTGCTTACCTTTCCGCGGCCTTCCGCAAAAGCGTTCGTGAATGAACATGGACGCTCTGCTTGAGGTTTGGAATGCGCAATGAATGACGAAACATAGATTCACGGATTGATACACAGCACCAAGGCTTTAGCCCAACCTTACAGGATTGGCTTGTCCTTGTCGTTCAGCGGCTTTCTTTCATATGAATGGCATGGGCAAAAACAGGTTGTCCTTTGAGTTCTCAGCTTAGGGCAGCAAGCTTGTGGGCGCAAAGATCCGGATGAAACATCTAAAAGTTTGAACTGAGCTGTGGATGCACCGTAAATCACTGCTGGTGAAAGGTTATTCCATAGGCCAAATATCCGAATTTTAAAAAATCGTTGCCTAATAGAAGCGTACACTCAGAACGTAAAAATCTGCTTACCTCGTCGTCGCCATGTATTGGTTGGTTTTACAGTAGAAAACCCTATGTCCAAACCGTTTTCAAAAGAGAGGATAAGTAAGTAGTAGGTCCCTTTGGGAGGGCCGATACTCCAGGGGGACAAGATCAAGCACTGCGAAACGCGTGACAAAATCAACGGGAATTACGGCCGGCGACCATTTGCCGTGCAGCTCGTTGGACAAACTCAAAGGGGGTTATGTTCTCCTTGCGTCCTGAATAGACAACTTGGTTAGCACATTCAAGAAGCGGTCTGGCATAGGCCATACTAAGCATCTAGAAGTCCACGCAAGCAATATGGGGAAAGATACGCCGAATCATCGGCCTTTTAGGCCGATTTTTCATGATGCCATGAGAGGAGCCTGTCTGAAGAGAGCCATGTACCTTGTAGTGGTCTGGCTACCCAATAAGCTACTTCACCAGGAGTGTGTAAAACATAAAAATAATAACGCTAGGTTGGGTATACAATAATAAAGAGGTCAGATGGAACAGACTCACTAATAATTGTTCTCTTTAAAATAGTTCGTCGTTGGCCCAGGTCAGCGAATAAACAGTAATCCAATTATGATGTTCCAGGGGTCTTCTTCTGAACAGTTCCCACATACAATAGATTCCGAAGATGGTCTGAAATGTTTTGATACAAGAGTTAGCACATGAGACTCGCAAATGACCGCTGCAAGCGCGAGCGAAATCAGAAGAGAGAGTCGAAGCACGTGACCACGTTTGTATTGCGTGAAATTGTACAAGTGCGTGTTTTTGTAGTTTTTCGTATTCAAACAAAAAACGACTATGCAATTGGTGAAATACGTAGTGTTATGATGAAGGCAAAATAAAGGTACAAAGCGCCACCCTACTCCCCCACTAGAGCGTTGACCATGAAAGGGGAAAACGCTCAAATAATTAAAGTAATGAATCGAAAATTTGCTCAATTCAAGTTTCGTAGTCAGATAAGTGCTGAGGGAAACGGACGCGTCGTCCGGAACGACTGGTGGAAGGAGTGAGGTTGGCGGTGGGGGTTTCTTGGGCAGGTGCGTGTGCTGCTTAGATAGCAGGATTGCTGGATGTGGTCGTGGGTGCTTCGATGAAGGCAGGCTTCAGACGATCAATCGAGACAGTATCGTGCTTGCCGCTTCTCTCTTAAACAAAGTATTTGGAGTGACGTTCGATAACCTTGAAGGGGCCATCATAACAGGGTTGGAGGGGTTTCCTCGTTACGTCATGTCGGACAAATACAAATGGTGAAGAAGAGGGATCGGCTGAGATGTGCCCTTTTCGTGTTGATCGTCTTGTCGGCGTAGCACAAAGTTCAGACAGGTGCTGTTTCAGGCGGGTAAAGAATGTGACTGGTGGGTCGGACTCTGCTCTAGAAGGGGAAACCAGTTCACCGGGTAAACGTAAAGTTGTACCGTATACTAGTTCGGCTGGTGAACAGTGAAGATCCTCCTTGATAGTGGAGCGAATAGCTAGCAAAATGAGGGGTAAAGAAAAGGACCATGAAGAGGGGTTCATTTGGGCAGTCAATGCAGCTTTGAGGTAGCGATGGAAACGCTCAACCAGACCGTTGGAGCAGGGGTGATACGCGGTGGTCGAAATGTGATGGAAACCGAATAGTGTGGAAAACTCACGGAAGAGATTACACTGAAACTGTGAACCGCGATCGGTGGTAACGGTGGAAGGTGTGCCAAAGTTACTCACCCAATGCTGCAAAAATGAAAAGGCGACCGTTTCAGCTGAAGTATCCGAAATGGGTACAGCTACTGGCCAACGGGTAAAACGATCGATCATGGTAAGGATATGAGTGAAACCGTTTGATGGGGAAAGTGGACCAACAATGTCGAGATGAACATGTGTGAATCGAGCATCAGGAACTGCAAATGAACCGATAGGTGAGTTCGTATGCCGAGTTACTTTGCTGCGTTGACAGGCGATGCACTGTTTGGCCCAGGATGTCAGATCCTTATTCATGAAGGGCCATACAAAGCGTGCACTAATCAACTTCCTGGTTGCTCTGATTCCTGGATGAGAAAAGCCATGGAAGTGGTCGAAAACAACTCGTCGAAAGGCTTCGGGGACGATTGGGCGAGCTGAGCCGGTAGACATATCACAAAAAATGGATCCAGATTGGAGAGGCAAGGGGATTGAAGAGACTTGAAATGAAGGGAAGGATAGAATGGGCAAAAAATTAGGATCACTATGTTGAAGGTTCGCCAGCTTGGCTAGGTCCAACTGCTTGGAAGGGTGAAGAGCGTTGATGTCGGGACGGGATAGTGCGTCTGCGACGACATTGTCCGAACCTGGAGTGTACCGAATGTCGGTAGTGAACTGTGAAATGTAGTCAAGATGGCGTATCTCGCGTGGTGAATATCGATCAGGTTTGGCGTTAAAGGCATACGTAAGTGGCTTATGGTCGGTTTGAATGGTGAACGATCTACCTTCTAACAAGTGCCGGAAATGGCGAATAGCAAGGTAAATTGCGAGTAATTCACGACCAAAAGTACTGTAACGCGTTTGTGCAGCCTGCATCTTCTGCGAGAAAAAGGCTAGTGGTTGAGATGCGTTGTTAACAACTTGATGAAGTACGGCGCCGACGGCAGCGTTCGAAGCATCAGTTGTCAAAATCAGCTTTGTGCTTTCGTGAGTATCGAGGAAAGATAACTTTGTGGCGTGAGCAATGGCTTGCTTGGCTCTTTCGAAAGCGGCAATGGCGACGGGGGGCAAAGTAACAGATTTTTCTTTGGAACCAAGTAAATCGGTCAGTGGCTGCAAAATATCTGCACAATGAGGGATGAACCGCCGATAGTAGTTGATGATACCAATGAAACGACGAAGTTGAGTGAGAGTGGTGGGTATGGGAAAAGACTCTAGGGCCAAAATGCGATCGGGCAATGGTGAAATACCTGTTGAGTCAATGTGGTGGCCAAGAAAATCTAGGCTAGTAACACCGAATAAGCATTTGTCAATGTTTAAACGTATGCTGTAAGTGGAAAGACGTTCAAACACTGCCCTGAGATGAGCTGCATGCTCCGTTGGGGAGGTGCTAGCAATTAAAACATCGTCAAGATAAGCATACACAAAAGGTAAACCACGTAAAACTTCGTCCATGAAACGTTGAAACGTTTGAGCTGCATTTCGAAGACCAAAGGGCATACGCGTGAATTCGAAAAGGCCAAACGGTGTTGTGATGGCTGTTTTAGGGATGTCATCCGGGGCTACGGGTATGTGGTAGTATGCACGTACGAGATCGAGTTTGGAGAAAATGTTTGTGTGGCATAAGGTACTTGCGAAATCGTGAATATGTGGGATGGGATACCTGTCTGGGATAGTAGCGTTATTGAGAGAACGGTAATCTCCACAAGGTCTCCAATCACCTTTAGATTTCTTGGGTACCATATGTAGGGGTGACGACCAATGACTCGATGAAGTGCGGATGATGCCGAGTTCGAGCATGTGTTCGAACTCGTGTTTTGCGATTGGTAGCTTATCCGGATGAAGTCGGCGGGGGTTGGCATGGACAGGTGGACCTTTCGTCTGGATGTGGTGAACGACGGAATGAGTGACCGGTTGGGTGTACTGACATGGATGAGTAAGGGTTGGAAAATCCCTAAGTATGTCAGCAAAATGTGAATCAGGTAAGATAACTCGGATACCTGTGGATGAAGCTGGGGCACTAATTCCGTTGACTGAGAGGGAAGTTAGCATGTCCAAGAGGCGTTTGTTTCGAACATCGACAGACAAGTTGTAGTGGGTCAGGAAGTCTGCACCAATGATGGGTGTTTGGACGTCAGCCAAAAGGAAGATCCACTTGAACGCACGTCGCAATCCGAGGTCAAGGGTGAGGGAACGTTCGCCGTATGTAGCGATGCGGGTACCGTTAGCAGCCTGTAACGAATAAGAGGCAGAATCGTGAAGTGGAGTCTTATGTGGTAGCACGCTAACTTCAGCTCCCGTATCCACGAGGAAACGTAGACCACTTGAACGATCGGTGATGTGGAATAGGCGACTAGTGCGAGGAGGGCCACAGACAGTCGTCGCCGTTACTGACTGGCCGGGGTGTTTAAAGGGGTGTTGGAACGCGGCTTGAAGGAACAAGGCGGTTGGCATTTGCGTGCTTGAGGACCGAAAGTTTGGTGATACCAGCACCAGGAAGGACGGGCACGAGACAACGATCGGGATCGTGAACGTGGTCGATGCTTGTTGATCTCTAGCCGTTGTAGGCGATCGGTCAAAGTATCAAACTTGGCTTGTAGTTGCGATATGGAAGCCAGAATCGGATCGGAATCTGTAGAAGCAGTGGGTGCAGAGCGGGAGACGGAGTTCACGGGGTTACTGGGGTAGGTTTCGTGGATTTTATCGGCCATCTGTGCTAACTGCTCCAAGCTGTGGTCATCAACGAAAGCGCTGATGACGCGGGACATTGACGGTGGAAGTTTGTCGAGCCATAGTTGAGCCATGATTTCCACCGCTAGCTTACGGCCGCAGAGAAGACTGCGCATGTGCCGAAGCAGTTGTGATGGTGATCTGTCCCCAAGTTCGACAGTGGTGAATAAGTCCCGTAGCATCTTGTTTTCGGACTTTCCTGTCCTACTGATGACGGCCGCTCGAAGGGAGTCATAGGGATTTTCCTTAGGAATATCTTCCAACAGATCTTCCACTTCTGTTGCTACATCACAAGGAAGATGCTGGACGACATAGGAGAATCGGGTGGCTTGGGAGGTGATGCGTCGGGTAGCAAAAACGGCCTCTACCTGGTGAAACCATACCCTGGGATTACGTGGATTATAGTCTGGCAAACGTATGCTAATCGCGTTCTCGACTAAATCCGCTGAATCAAAGTGTGCCTCCATTATGACCGGGCAAAAGAAAAAAATTACGACGACCGGAAAGGAAAAGTTTTCAAAAAAAAATCTAGAAAGACACGGGCTCACCAATTTTGTAGTGGTCTGGCTACCCAATAAGTTACTTCACCAGGAGTGTGTGGCAAAGAAATAAAAATAATAACGCTAGGTTGGGTATACAATAATAAAGAGGTCAGATGGAACAGACTCACTAATAATTGTTCTCTTTAAAATAGTTCGTCGTTGGCCCAGGTCAGAGGATAAACAATAATCCAATTATGGTGTTCCAGGGGTCTTCTTCTGAACAGTTCCCACATATAATAGATTCTGTAGATGGTCTGAAATGTTTTGATACAAGAGTTAGCACATGAGACTCGCAAATGACCGCTGCAAGCGCGAGCGAAATCAGAAGAGAGAGTCGAAGCACGTGACCACGTTTGTATTGCGTGAAATTGTACAAGTGCGTGTTTTTGTAGTTTTTCGTATTCAAACAAAAAACGACTATGCAATTGGTGAAATACGTAGTGTTATGATGAAGGCAAAATAAAGGTACAAAACGCCTCAACCTAAATCGTTTTTAGTACCTATCCTTCTGTTGTCTTCTGGTCCATCCTCGCCATGCACAACAAAGTCTTTCGCTGAGTCTCTTCGAAATGGCATATGGACTCATTTTCCTCATTCAGGGGAAGGTGTCAATCCAACGACCATTGCCTTGCAGCGTCTTCAATCATTCAGTGGGCATTGGAATTTCAGGATTTTCACTCTTTCACGTGAAGTAGGCACGAATTTGGCAGCGCATCTCGAGGCTCGTAGACGTAGAGCAGAAACAGCAGTGGTCTTAAAACGGTGCCGTGGTGGATTCCAGTGCAGACTGGTAGGGATAATGTGATCTGGTAATCCGTGTATTAAGTCACCAGCTGCACTCATCCTATATGTACGTGGTTGCCCGTCCTAATTCCGTGTGCTAGTATACCCCTTGTGTGTGCTACCTACTTATCCTTACCTTGCGGACAATGATTGTGCAACTACTCCGTTCAGGCGTTCCTACGTCTTGACCCGTGAGGAGACGCCCCAAGACACCTCTTTGGAAAGGTCTTAATTTGAGCTTGCTTGCCCATAGTTACATGTCCCTTTTCTTCAGAATTTACCCGTGCCGTTTGTTGCACTGGGCAACGAATTTGCGCTTCACATGCCGCTTACAGCATCCGGGGTGACCGGGTGACCGATGAATTATAACAATTTTTATTTCACGACGTGGCACTATATCCTTCATCCTTCGTAGCTGCCGGCGCCTTCGTTTGGGAGCGAGGCCTAGGGGTTGTGACCGTTTCGATTTCGGTGCACCGCGGGTGCATACCAAAGGTGATGTGCCCAAACCTCTTCAACAAACTTTGTGATATTAAACAGTCAGTTTGTCTTGAACAGCCGTCCATTATCGCACTCACAGAGACCTGGCTCACACCAGATGTCTCTGACGCGGAGATCTCAATAGACGGCTACTCTATTTTTCGAGCTGACTCAAAACGAGGGAGAGCTGGTGGGGTTGCTTTATACTTACATGCGGCCCTGCCAATCCCGATTGTCCTCTCTGATACCACTCATGCACCTTTTTGCGATGCACTGTGGCTTCAAGTCCCGCTGCGCGGGCCCGATTCTCTCCTTCTCGGTGTGGTCTACCGTAGCCCCTCGAGTCCTCCGGAAGATGACCACTTCCTCATACGAACCCTTGGGCAACTCTCCTCCAGCTACCACTTCACTCATCTCCTGCTGGTAGGTGACTTCAACGCTACAAAGGCTCCAGTGCGTCGGATCAAGTAAGCCCTTTACAGCGGCGTCGACCGAAGTCGTTCAACAGAGCGCTTGAACTCAACAAGTCGTTGCACCCACCAGATACCGCGCGGACCAACCACTGTCCCTCCTGGATTTGGTCATCACCAACGAAAGACATTTCGTTGATCAGGTGACAATTAACGCTCCACTGGGACATAGCGACCACTGTGTGCTCACCTTTGATTTCATCTGCTATTGGGCCAGAAATCCCGAACCCCAAACGTGGATTCGAAACTTCTGCCGTGCAGACTTTTCGGGAATGCGCATCTTTCTTAACCAAGTTAAACTGGGGCCAGCCTCAGTGGAAGACTTATATAGGACTATTGTCCAGAAAGTTCACGAGGCAGACGCGATGTTCGTCCCAAAAAAAACAGCACGCAGTCGGATGAGCCGTAAACTACCCAAAAAAATCCGGCGTCTTCTGGAAAAGAGGTCACAACTATTTCTCAAAAAGTTGACTACAGGAGACACAGAAGATGAGCTGGCATTTCGTAAAATGCGGAACCGCTGTAAATCGGAAATCCGCCAATGGAACATACGAAAACAAGCCACCATTCTAGACCTCGCCCGGAAGAACAGAAATGTGCTGTTCAAATACATGCGACATCGCCGAAGAAACAAGCCATCCGCGTTCTCCCTGAGGGACAGGAACGGGGAACCCACGAGTGACCCAATAGTGGTATCTGAGTTCTACAGAGATCACTATGCAGGTCTGTATTCAGTCCCAGCGTCCTCGTCACATCCAACCTTGTCAAGGCGTACCTACGAAAGGCCTCTAACCGACATGGTATTCACGGTGGAGGACATTCGTCAACTCCTGCACAAGATCAACCCATTCTGCGCGTTGGGGCCCGACGAAGTCCACCCAAGGATCCTGAAGGAAACGTCGTACACACTGGCAACTCATTTCCATCTGCTGTTTCGTCAGTCGCTTGACGAAGGCCACCTTCCCTCTGTTTGGAAGGAAGCGATTGTCACGCCAATCTACAAAACTGGTGACCGACTATCGCCTGGCAGCTACAGGCCTATAAGCCTCACTAGCGTGCCATGCAAGGTGATGGAACGCATTCTGAAGCGAGCCATTCTAGATCACCTTACTTCCAACAACTTGATTTCTCAAACTCAACACGGATTTCTCCCAAACCGTTCCTGCGTGACGAACATGCTCGTATTTATGGACAGCTTAACCCAAGCCAAGGACGAGGGACTCATATCGGATGCCATATTTTTCGACTTTTCAAAAGCATTTGATCGAGTCCCACACGTCCCTCTGCTCCACAAACTCGAGTCTTACGGGATTCAAGGGAAAATCCTACACTGGATCAAGGCATTCCTATCAGACAGATCATTCCGAGTGAAAGTAGGCTCGACCTACTCTTCTGCGGCGCCGGTCTCCATTGGAGTTCCTCAGGGCTCCGTTTTGGGACCTTTGCCGTTTCTGATATACGTCAATGACCTTCCAGATGTTATTTCAAGTCCATGTCTACTTTTTGCGGACGACTTGAAATCGTGGAGTTCCAATGCCAGTGCCCTCCAAATTGATGTAGACGCCGCAAAGCAGTGGTCGTTGGACTGGCACCTTCCTCTGAATGACGAAAAGTGCGTCCATATGTCATTTGGAGGAGACTCAGCGAACTCCTTTGTCATGCATGGTGAGAAAGGACCAGAAGACATCACGAGGATAGATGCCAAAAAAGATTTGGGTATCTGGCTCTCTCCAAACCTGTCCTTCTCACTGCACCTTGAGAAATCGGCTCAGAAGGCATTCGCTGTTCTACGGATGATTCGGCGTACCTTCTCTCGTATTACTCGCACGGACTTCCAAATACTCTATGGGGCCTATGTCAGACCGCTCCTTGAATATGCCAACCCGGTTGTCTACTCAGGACGCACGAAAGACGTAATCCTCATTGAGCGTGTCCAGCGAGCTGCTACGAAAATGGTTGCCGGTCTCAAGTCCATGGACCACGAAACGCGTCTCGCGGTACTCGACCTCTTTCCCTTGGAGTATCGTCGCCTCCGAGGGGACTTAATCCTTACTTACGCCCTGTTTGAACAAGGCTTGGCCAACAGGTTTTTCACCGTTGACCCAGCAAACACACGGCGGGGACACGGTAAGAAGATTTTTAAGCTCAGAGCGCACACCTTCATTAGGCAAACTTTTTTCTCATTTCGGGTAGTTGCTGCGTGGAATAACCTTCCTGAGACGGTTGTCCACGCTCCCTCTAGAACTCAGTTCAAAACACTATTAGACACTTATTTACGCGAGTCCTCGCGCTGGCAAACATACTGCCCCGCGCTGAGAACTTAAAGAGCAGTGCTACACCCTTTTTTCACTTGTGCCTTTCAGGCGAACGACAGCTGCTGAACGACAAAAACAAAACCGACCCGGGAAACTTGGGCAAAAACCTCGCTCCTGTGTATCAATCCGTGAATCCGTGAATACACTGGCTTCGTCCTTCCTCTGCAAATTCCCTTGGCCATCTCAAAACCCCCGCTGCTCACAGAATTGCAGTTTAATTTCTGCAGCTGCGGAGTCCTTGCAAAACAGAAAGAAATTCGAGCAGACGGCCTGAAGTGAAAGTTAACGAAATTAGATAACTCGGTCATCCGCTACTCCCTACGGACTTGTCGTGTCTTCTGAACGGTTCTCCTTGTCGGTCCTTCGCTTCCTTCCCCGCACACTGTGGTATAATAAAAGGCACGGTAGCTTCAGACAGCTGTTTATGGACACAGAGGAAAATTATTTTTAGGGTCATCACAGAATATTCCACAAGGTCGTGCTAGAATCTCCGTGAAGGAAGGAGTAGCGTCGAGTTAAAAATGCTCGATCCAGACTAGCTGGCATTTCGACCAATCGGGGCATGCCTTCATTTGGTCCGTAGCCCACATATGACATCCAGATAATTGACTTGATGTTCGGTTGTTAGGAGCGGCTGACCTCCGGACAAGACGAGACCTTTTTTCTAGTAGCCTTCACGTCATGTGGATGTTGCTCACGCACGTTACACCAACTGTGACCATATCCGTCCCGTAAGCGCGACAAACAATCTATCTCACTCTTGGAGGGTTTCCAACTCTGTATCTGTGGGTGATCTTTCCGTAATAGTGAGCTCTTGGTTTTATAGGCACACGCCTAAATAAGTCCTTATAAACTTGTGTGTGTTCTGTTCAACTAGGTGCCGGGAAAAACTCCGGTGGACATCCAAAATCATCAAACCTCTGTGAAAGTATTTTCTAAATAAAATCCAAAGGTACATTAGCCATCGGTTGAATTTATCAAACTGCTGGTTTACAGGCACACAAAAGTCGCGACCGCTGTTAGTGGATCGGTTGAGAGGACCGAATATTATATATGAGCTGCATGGTGGTGCGATAGCGGCCGTCGCTTTTGACAATACAAATCTTTGCGGCCCAGATTATCCCACCTTGTATACTTATGACTCCCAGACCGGCCGTAGAGGGCGCATTGCTACTCACTGCAATGCCACCATCTTGTGGGAGGTTTGCTCTGTTCTTGACTGGGCTTGTTCTAGGACCTTCTTGGGACGTCGAACACTTTTGGCTGATATCAGTGTGAGTTATCATATGCTAGTTTAAATCGATTAATACCGACCGCCTCACCTGGCCCACAGCGCTGTGTGATGAAAACCCTTTCATTACATCGAGCCATCCTGAAGGGACACTCGTCGGAACAATTTAATGGTTTCTGAGTTACATGGACACGTAGAAAACTGCACGTGCATGTCCTCAGCGCTTGGAGAGTGAAGACGTCACGGCTCGACAAGCCTATGTCAGTAGAGCGGAGATGGTGAGTCCAGCAGCAAGGTGCTTGCTAAACGAAGCGTTGTACGGAAAATTCTCAGGGACAGGATTATTGGATCCCGGGGAGGGACAACGGCTGATAATAGAGTAGTGTGGCCCAGGAAATTTATCGGTCTATTTTATATTGCAAAATATATACCTGGAAAAAGCATAGCGATGATGGCGCCCGATGTGTAACGTCAACTGTGCTGATTGATGCCTTAAGTTGTCGCTTGCCGTTTGCTTGGGCGTGATAGATTGTATTGCGAATGGTCATCATCGATAGCATAATATCAGTATTCAACATGGATGCATCACAGTCGTGCGCGCGGGCGAGATGGCAGCTTCATGTCAATAGCCTTTGAAAATTGACTGCTTTTGAACTAGAAAAGGGGCGAGCTGGCTGTCAGAGCGCTAGCGCAAGATCTGTGGTTTGAACCGACCTCTGCAACCCAACTTCCCCTGTCCAGGTTTGGGCAACCTCACAGTACCCCAGCCCTCGTGCTTCCTTCGAATGGCATGGCAGCTAGGCACCGAAAGGGTGTTACAGCTAAATGATAATCTTATCACCTTCTACTACCCCCTGTTTATTGTTTGTGCTTGCGCCCTTGTAGACTAGCTCTGAGTCTGCCAAAGACGCTCTAGGTGCTCTTTTACAACGGGCTACGAGCTCAGATATCGTTATAGTTGTTGGTGACATGAAGGCTCAGGTAAATCGGCTTAGTGCTGCTAAGACCCACCTGTGTTGTCTTCCTGGGTTAGACAAAAGTGCCGCCATCAAGCCAGCAAATCAATAATCCAATGTCGTAGATTTGTGGCGCATTTAAAACTTTAAAGTAGCTGTTTACGAAACGGCGGAAGTCGTTTGACTAGGTGGTGCACACCAGTTCCGTATCTATATTGGTCGCATTGCCGTCGATTACCAATGCTGAGGATCAGTCACCACCTACCGCTGTTTTTAGGGCGGGTAAGCGAAAGCAGGCTACTGCTGACGCCTCCCTTCTTTCTCTTTCACATACTTTTTCTTCCACCTCTCCCCGCCCCATTAATAACTCTCCTCTTGTAGGCCCAGCACTTAGGACTGATGACTCCGTGCGCCTTGCATCGGTTTTGCGTGCAGCATCTGCTCGTCACATGGCGCCGACATCCTCAGGTATCTCTCAAGCCTCGACACTCAGTCTATCTGGCCGCCTCAATGTGCGCACTCTGAAGCAGAGGACAACAAGTTGCTCTTGCCTCACGCTGACTGCTTGGTATTGATGTGTGCTGGTTCTCTGAATCGTGGCGAATTCAGGCAGTTCAGCATTGAGCTAACTGCCCCATCAGTCTCCACTCGCTCCGACTGCGCACCTCTGGTGATCCAGAGGCTGCTGCGCTGGATGTGCAGGGGTTGGTATCGTCCTAAGTCACCGGCGGAAGTATCCTTGCTTGACTGGATACCGTTGATAGTCGCCTCTGTGCGGTCGTCTGGCAACGTCTGTGAAGAGGCCACAAGAAGGATGTTGATCGATGTGTGTTTATCGTGTCTGCGTACGCCCCAACTGTTGTAGCTCCGACACCGCAAAGACAGGTTTTATGACGCCCTGAATGCCCTGCTGCGGCGAGCTAAAAGCTCAGCTATCGTGGTGGTTGCCGGAGATTTGAATGCACAGTGGGCAGGCTTAGCGTATCTGAGACTCAATTAGGAGGTCGACATGGATTGACTCGGTACGTACGGACAATGGGGAACACGCTTCAGCTGTGTG
Organism: Clonorchis sinensis; assembly: GCA_003604175.2. NCBI lineage: Eukaryota > Metazoa > Platyhelminthes > Trematoda > Opisthorchiida > Opisthorchiidae > Clonorchis > Clonorchis sinensis. The sequence continues at coordinate 177,765,198 of CM030369.1, read as the reverse complement.
CTGATCGCAGGCTGTTTCTATGCAGTACTAACTTCCGAATAGCCGATGTCGTTGGCCACATGGTGTCCTCCAACGACACGCCGACCACAAACTCAAACGACCACATTCGCCATCAGTTACCGATGGCGCGATCGTAACTGACTGTCGGTTTTTGAACACATTTGTGGATTCCGACCACGCTCGTCCGGAGTCGCTTCTCCCTACGTTTTCCAGGACCGCGTAAGGTGCGGACAAATCGCTTGGCAACTGAGAGACTGGCAGATCCGGATGTTAGAGAAATTACCAGAATCGTCTTCACAGTCTCTTCCAAATGTTCCACCATCAGATGTGAACTCATACTGGGACGGATTACGCCTTTTTGCTAGTAGCTGGGAATTCTGCCTGTGGCACGGCACCACCAGGCGCACTCAAGCACTTGATATCAGACCGAACGGTGGCACTGCTAAACTCGGAGAAATATCCCAGCCGGCCGGGAACATAACTTGGTGACGAATTATCAGACGTCAAGTGAAGGCAGCGTGAAAGCCGACCGTGAAGTGTGGTGGACACAGAAAGCCAAGGAAATGGAAGAGGCCCAGAAATCCGGTAATGCCCGAAGATTATTTCAGTTGATCCGTGCGACCGGTCCCCGAAACCACCTGTGAGCGAAACTATCAAGGATCGGAATGGAGTGACCATCTCGAATAAAGAAGCACCGATGGGCCGAATACTTCGAACAACAATTGTCATGGCCACCAGCTGGCGCCCATCTGGAACCCACAGGTGACGTAGAACCCTGGACGGTGAACGTGGAACCACCTACGGCCTCGGAGGTTTATGACTGCATATGTTCTCTCAAGCGCCACCGAGCCTCTGGTCCGATGACCTCCCACCCGCATTGTTCAAAGATGGGAGTGAAATCCTCAGTCAACGCCTGTCTGATCTGTTTGCCTGCATCTGGGAAAAGGAGTCTGTCCCAGACAACTGGAGAGTCGTTGATAGTGCCCATTTTCAAAAAAGGGGCTCGTAGTGAGTGTGGCAACCACAGGGGATCAGCTTCCCCGGTCGTAACGAGAATGTTGGCGTCACTTGTGCTTCGTCGCCTTACGGTGGCTCGTGAGACACTGTCTCGAGAGCAGCAAGCGGATTCCGGCCTGGTAGGGGTTGCGTTGACCAAATCTTCACACTTCGTCAGGTGCTAGAACAACGCCATACGTATAAGCGACCCACAATTCTAGTATTCTTGGATTTCCAAGGCGCATTTGACTCGGTTGACCGGTCTGTTCTGCTTGACACGCTTGCCCACCAAGGAATGCCCCGAAGTTCGTGAACATAATAAGCTCTTTGTATTCCAAGACTTCCGGACGTGTGAGAGTATACGGCGAGCTTCCAAAAGCTTCCGTACACAAAGTGGCGTCCGTCAGGGATGCCCACTCTCCCCATTCCTGTTTAACTTCGTGATCGATGAGATAATGAGACGAACGCTGGAAGGTCTCCAAACCCCGGTGTTCAAATAGCCTCTGACGAAAACCTTGTCGATCTGGAATATGCAGATGACATCGTTCTTATCTTTGAAGAGGAGGAGAAGGCGCAGGTGTTTTAGATGAACTGATTCTCGGTAAACTTTGCACCCAAAATGTAAGGTCATGCTCCTGGACATGCAGTCACTGAACACGCCACTTACAATCCAGGGAGAGGCACTGGAAGTTGTGGAGCGTTTTACATATCTTGGAAGTTGTATTAGTTCTGATTGTAGTGTGACAGATGAGGTAAATGCGCGAATCTGCGGCTCGGGTCGCGTTTTCTAATTTGAGACACCTATGGCGTCAAAGTGGTGTGTCCCTGAATCTCAAGGACGTGTGTATCAAGCTACAGTGCGGGCTGTTTTGTTGTATGGCTGTGAGACTTGGCCTGTTCGAGCAGCGGAACTGAGACGTCTTCAGGTGTTCGACAATCGTTGTCTCAGAACCATAGCTCGTGTGGATGGTGTGGCGAATCCGTAACGAGGCAGTTAGAAAGCGAGTTTTGGGTTGTGCAACGGGTACTTCCATTGAAGAATGTGTCCAGCACCAGAAGCTACGTTGGTTGGGACATGTTGCGCATGCCTAATCATCGTTTGCCGAAGAGAGTGCTGTTTTCCATGCCCAATTCAGAGTGGCGTAAGCAGCAGAGAGGTGGCCAACCCTTGACCTGGCAGAAGAGTATGAAAGAAATCACGAAACGTTGGGTGCTGTCGGTGCTACTCGCCTTCCAGGATGGGGACCGCGTGATCCCCACTGCGCCTGGTTGGAGACGCTGCAAGATATGGCTGCCAACCGATGTCAGTGGCGATCTTGTTGTCAGTTTCTATCCAGATTGCCTGAATGAGTGTTTGGAGGTGTAGGCACCTCGGAATGATTGTAGTAAGACAGCAGTAAGTCCCCTCCCCATCCATCTTTATTCTTTTTCTTCACATAAGGCTTTCAAATAAATCATGGTTGTACGGCAGCGAAGCATCGGTGTTCAACACTGATTTCATGCTGTCGGTGATGATGATGATGACCGCTGTTTTTGGAATACTTTACGTGGATCGTAACCATGCACTGCTTCATGCACTTTTCATTGCTCTTTCAAGTTTGTGCAAACCTCACTTGGCCATTGAGAGCACCAGCCATCAAACATACATATCATAAGCACCCCCAACGCGTGCTGCTGGTCCAGTCTCGTGTGTTGGATGACCACTGAGACAGGTATCCAAAGCACAACTCATTGCTGTAACTTCCACCTGTGGTACAACCCAGCCAACCTCATTCAGACACTGGTTCTCTGATAGGAGTGTGGATTTGCTTCGAAGGAGAAGTTCCTCCTTAGTCGCAACCACGAAGTCGTCAGCCAAAGAGACTGACCTTACCGTGGCGTGGCGGTTTGTGTACCTCGGCGACCCATTGAGCTATACTGGGGGGTGCCTGCGTGACACTTACAGAGCTCTCATACCAGGTGGTCCATGGGTAGAGGTCTGACGAACACAGTGTCCTGGCCCTCCAGGTTGGGGTTGGAACATGTGTGGCGACGTGTTCCGTAAAAAATGGTAATGTGCTTGCATTTCCAGCCCAACACCGCTGCCTTGCGGTTAGGTTTCTTTGAGCCAAAGGCTTGGTTGAGGACCGTAATCGTCTTCCTTCTAGGTGTGGGCGCCCTGCAGTATCCCAGCCCTCGTACAACCATGACATTCACAACTAACAGTACTTTCATGCCACATCGGCCGTCGCGTGGTGCCATCAGCCGGGTCGCCTTACTTGCTGCATACAGCAGGGCGGGTAAGAAACATGCTACTGCTGACGCCTCCCTTCTTACACTTTCACGTTTTCCGTCTTCTACCTCCCCCCGCCCTCTGCAGGTCCCAGCTCTAGGACTGATCGGTTTGCCCGCCCTGCATCACACTTAGCTGCAGATTCTGTACGTCCGAGTTCAGCTACATCCCTAAACACTTCGAAGTCTGTTTTCAAACCCCGAAAGCCTGTCTACTTAGCCACCTTTAATGTTCGTTCACTGAAGCAAGCAGGTCAACAGGTGGCTCTTGCTCGTACGCTGGATTCCTCAGCATTGATGTATGTTGTCTGTCAGAAACAAGGACGCAGGACGCAAGTACCGTGATCGAACTGACTGCCCCCTCGCTCTCTTCCAGGTTCCGGCTGCGCACCTCTGGTGATGCAGAGGCCGCTGCAGCTGGATATGCTGGGTGGGTATTGTACTGAGTGAACGAGCGGAAGCTCTCTGCTTGATTGATACCCGTTGATAGTCGCCTCTGTGCGGTTCGTTTGGCAACATCTGTGAGAGAATCTAGAGGAAGAGGTCCATCGCACCTTGTTTATTGTGTCTGCTTACGCCCCAACTGACTGTAGCTCTGAATCTGCCAAGGACAGTTTCTATGACGCTCTAGGTGCCCTCTTCCAGGTTAAAACCTCAGATATCGTTGTGGTTGCTGGTGATATGAACGCCCAGGTAGACTGAGAGCTGCTGAGGCCCGATTGGGTGGTCGTCTTGGTTTGGACACGAGACGCACGGACAACGGAGACCGCTTACTTCAGATGTGTGCCGATCACAGACTGTTCCTTTGCAGTACGAATTTCGGAACAGCGGAAATCGCTTGACAACGTGGTGCCCACCAACAAACCAGCGACGAACCCAAATAGACCACATTGCCGCTCCTTCGAAACACCAGCGTGGACTCCGACCATGCACTTGTACGCTGCTGCTTTTCATTGTGCTTTTCAGGGTACGCAAAACGCGCACACCTCGCTTAGCCATTGAGAAGCTAGTGGATCCAGAAGTCAAACGAAATATCAAAACCAGCTCGTCGAATGCCTGCCGGACGGTACGGTGTCGGATATAAACGGCCACTGGGAAAAGATATCCAAAGCGCTACTCAAGGTCGGAACGTCTGTTTGCGGTACAACCCAGCCAACCTCATTCAAACACTGGATCTCTGATAGGACCGTGTCTTTGCTGAAGACCCGGCGACAGATTCCCCTTGGCCGCCACCACAACTCCATCCGACGCCAAGTGAAACTGAGTGTCCGTGCAGACCGAGAAGCTTGGTGGACCCGAAAGGCCGAAGAAATGGAAGATGCAAAGAATGCTGGAAATGTGCGCAGGCTGTTCCATTTGATTCGTTCGACTGGTCCTCGAAAACCTCTTGTCAGCGAAACAATCAGAGACCAAAATGGCTCCCTGATATAACAAAGCAGAACGTCTGGACCGCTGGGCACAGTATTTGAACAGCAATTCAGCTGGCCACCTGCTACCTCCAATCCAGAATCCTGGCCTTCAACAGAAAGCTGGACCGTAAATATGGAGCCGCCTTCGGTCTCAGAAGTGTCCGAGTGTATTTCCCTACTCAAGCGTCATCGTGCTGCTGGTCCTGACGACCTTCCACCTGCTCCTTTCAAGGATGGCGGTGGGCTCCTCAGCCAGTGCCTGTCTAGCCTATTTGGTCTATCTGGGAGAAAGAGACCGTCCCAGACAACTGGGGTGAATCGATAGTAGTGCCCATTTTCAAAAGGGTACTCGCAGTGAATGTAGCAACCACAGAGGTGTTAGTTTGACTCCTGTTGTGACAAGGCTTTGGCGTCACTGATTCTTCGTCGTCTTACGATGGCACGCGAAACCTTGACTCGAGAATCAAGCGGATTTCGACCGGGTAGAGGCTGCATTGACCACATCTTCACACTCCTCGTTAGAGCAACGCCACATGTACAGACGACCCACAATCTTGGTGTTCCTTGACTTCAAGGGTGCGTTTGATTCTGTCGATCGGTCAGTGCTGTTAAATGTACTTGCTCAACAGGGTATGCCCCAGAAGTTTGTAAACATAATCCGATCCCTATATTCACATACTTCTGGGCGGGTGAGAGTGTATGGCGAGCTTCCAAAAGCTTCCCTACAAAAGTAGTGTGTCAGACAAGGATGTCCACTCTCTCCATTCTTGTTCAACTTCGTCATTGATGAAATAATGAGGCGAACGCTGGAAGGTCTTCAAAACCCTGGTGTTCAAATCGTTGCTGGTGAGAGCCTTGTCGATCTGGAGTACAGATGACATCACCCTCATCTTTGAAGACCAGTGAAGCACAAGCCTTGTTGAATAGACTGACCACCATCATACCATCTTTTGGCATGCGCCTTGCACCTTCAAAGTGCAGTCATGCTTCAGAATATGCAGTCTCCGGACATATTCCTTAAAATTCAAGGAGAATCACTGGAGATTGTGGAAAACTTCACATACCTCGGTAGTTGTATTAGCTCTGACGGAAGTAGGTGAAGTCAGTGCAAGAATCTCAAAGGCTCGAATCACGTTTGCTAATTTGCGTCACTTGTGGCGTCAAAAAGGCATCTCACTTGATCTTATTCACACATCTTATTCACATACTTCGGACGTGTAGGAGTGTGTGATAAGATATCTGCAAGCTTTCCCACAAGAGGCGATAATCACTGTCTCCATTTTTGTTCAGCTTCATCGATGGAACTGCGAGGCGAACACTGGGAAGTCATCAAAACCCCGCTGTTCAAACCGTCGCTGGTTCGCACCTCGTCAATCTGGAGTTCGCAGGTGACATCGCCCTCATCTTTAAAGACGAAGACCAGGCACAAGCTCTGTTGAATAAACTGACCATCATGCCATCTTTTAGCGTGCCAGCTACGTACCTAAATTGACTACATCACCACTAGCTGCCGATAGTGGTCGGTAACTGGTTGCCGGTCGTTTTGAAGCACTTCTTTGGATTCTGACCGTGCACTCCTCCGGAATGGTTCCTCTCTTCGCTTCAAGATTTGTCAGAACGGTCTTCTGGACTTTCTTACTCCGCGGTTGGATGTCTATTCCTACTGGAACAAGATCTCCATATCCTTGCATACTTCCGGAAGTTTTGTCTGTGGCCTGGTGCTACCAGGTCCGTTCAGATACTTGATACTTGTACTTGCCCGAGGTAGCTGAGTGGTTAAGGCGCCAGCTTATAAATCGAAAGTTCCTTGGTTCGAACCCAACTTCAGCATCTCCTGTCTAGGCTCGGGCGACCTGGCAGTATCCCGGCGCTTCTGCCTCCTTCCGTTGGCAAAGCCCCTAGGCACAGGAAGGGTACCACAGCTGAACGCTTATGTATTATCTATTTAGAGAACAGTGGCGCTGCATTGTTCTCCGGAAAATGTTCTCACATGTCCCGAAAAAATTTAACCGGGTGAATTATCAGAGGTCAAGTGAAACCCAGCGTGCATGCTGACAGTGAGGGCTAAGGGATTGAGAGAGCCGAAGAATGCCGGGAATGCCTGAAGGTTATTTCCGTTGATCCGGCCAGCAGAAACTTCCAGTGAATGAAACGGTTAAGGATCGAACCGGTGTGACCACCTTCATTGAAGAAGGGTACCTCGACTGCTGGGTCGAGCACTTTAAACAACAAATCTGGTGGCCACCTGCAACCCAGCCGAACTACACTAGAACCGCGGATGGTGAACCTGGAGGCCCATAAAGCATTGGCGGTTTATGATGTGCTCTCTCAAGCTCAATGGTTAAGGTGCGAATTTACTGACCGGAAAGTCCGTGGTTCGAACCCAATTTCTGCGTATCGACTGCTGCTGTCTAGGTTCGAACAGCCTCTTACCTCCTTCGGGTGGCTTGGTAGTTAGACACCGAAAGGATGCTACAGCTGGACGGTTATTATTATTCTCAATCGCCACCAAGCTCCTGGTTCGGATGGGAGGTTGTAAACCTCAGTATTCGTTTGTATCGACTTCCCCTGACTTCAGTTCAATTCAATTTATCAGCTATAAACTGTGCACCATAGGCACGTTGGTTCCAGCTGCTACAGTTTCGATCACCGGAAAATGGGAATGTGGAACGTACAACGAAGCCTTGGAGGCGAACGTATGTTCAGTTTGTTCGGAAATTGAGTAGCTACGCATTGAAGGCGATAGCTTTGATGCACGAGTGCCACTGACTGCGCGATTGGGCCATTTCTGCCAGTGTCATTAACCACTGGTGATTTGAGTCCCGTGGTCCCCATCCAGGGAGGCGGCGTTGCCCACCCGACTAAGTTTACTGGTTAGCGTTTTCGTACTTCGTTGCCAGGTCATACACTGTCCACCTCTCGGTCTCTTCCACTTAGCACAAAAAAATAAAATCGTTCAGCTGTAGCACCTTTCGGTGCCCAGCTGCCATGCCACCCGAAGGAAGCACGAGGGCTGGGATACTGCCAGGTTGCCCAAGCCTAGACAGGGGAAGTCGAGAGGCAGAGGCAGGGGTTCGAACCACGGACCTTCCGGTCAGTACGCTCGCGCTCTAACCGCTGAGCTATCTCGCCCCACTTAGCACAGGGCTGGGCGAAAAGAGCTCTGCGGGGCAGACGGTCTTCTGGCATGCGGAGTACATGTCCCAACCAGCGCAGCCTATGAAGCGTGAGTAATTCATCTATCGCGGGAGAGCTCCTTCTTCCTAAGACCATCTGACGTACCTCAGCATTACTAATCCGATGGTCCCACCAGACTTGACCAATGCTGCGGAGACATCGATGATCAAACCCCGTACGTCCTCTGCGCGTAGGGGCCACGTCTCTGATCCATAAAGCAGTACGGATCGCACCACCGCACTGTAAACTCCTCCCTTGACAGACAAGCTCACGTCACGTCGGCGCCACAGGTGTCCGAGGTTGGCAAAAGCTGCCCTGGCCTTTCCGATTCGAGAAATGATCTCATTTCCAGCCAGTCCATCGGAACTTATACAGCTGTCCAGGTAAACAAATTTATCTACTACGTCGATTGGTTCACCTGCAAGCATGGTGTGGGTTTGATCCCACCCAGTCTTGTAGCAGCACTTTACACTTTGCGGGTGTGAAGCGCATGCCAAACCGTGCGGCAGAGTTATTTAGGTTATTTAAAATCATTTGCATTTCGGAAGGGTCTGAACCAAGGGGAGCAATATCGTCCGCATACTCAATGTCTTCGAGGGAACGTCCCAGGAGCATTTCCCCTGTCTAGGCTTGGACAACCTGGCCGTATCCCAGCCTTCGTGCTTCCTCCAGGTGGCGTGGCAGATAGGCACCTGAAGGGTACTACAGCTGAACGATTATCTTTTTACACTTGCCCAATTACCATCTACGAAAATAAGCCTTGTTTACCTGCTGGCGACAGGTTCGCGCACGACGAGCCATGATATGACAACGCGGAGTGAAAGTGACCACTGTCTTGTTGAGCGCTGTGAGGCCTTCGTGCCTTCATATGTGGGATCTGCTTCTCTTTTCCGATGGTTAGAAACCCCACAGGATATAGCATGTAACTGAGCGCATTGGCGAACTTACTGTCTCTGTTTTATAGACTACCCAGCTAGTGCCTGTTTGTCGCTGTGTCTGGTTAGACTCGCATAGGAAGTCGGTGAATCTCTGTGGTGTTATCTTGCTCCAGTATAGTGCACAGTTGTCTGTTTTAATGACGGCAAACACTGAGTCCCGCTACCAGTGTAACGGTGGATACTACTGATGCGGCATGTGAGTAGCACGTCTTCTCGTAAATCTGCTTTGCATCTCTTGAAAAGTGAGATCTGTTACGGAATTTGTGCAGTCTCTTTGTAGCATTTGCTTGCAGTTGAGTAGCAGTCAATGAACATCCAGATAAAATTCGGGAAGGCGCGTTCAAAGAGAAGGTGGATATTCAGTTTTGTAAACGAGATGCATATGAGAGTTTTGCTCCCCTGTTCAATAGTCTGTAACTGTTCAGTTGACGTTCTCAAATAAACAACTCCGCAGCGAAGGCCTTCTTCCTTTCACCAGCATACTTCTGTTCATGGTGATAATAATAATGGTGAATCGGTGCCGTAGTAGCATTGCACATTTATCATGGGAACATCGAATCAGCTGACGTGCGATGAATTCCTTTTGACAGCATATCAGCTGCTTGTCCAACTGATGAGTTGATTAGGTTGCACGTTTGCATGTGTTCCGCATGTCAGCCGATCGATTGTTTCACTGTGTCCCGTCCTTTGATTCAGCATCCGACTGAAAGGTACCATAAGATGGAGAACACATGACCTGGGGGCGGAGCATGAAAAATCCAACAAGGGATCCTAGCTGAACTGGCGCATTCTGTCTGTGAGATAGGAGTATCAGCCCCACCATATCAGTGGTTGGAGTTGCTCACCAGAGAGGTGATGTCAAGCAACCAATGGCGGCATTGTGTCCATTCTCTGGCTTTTGTCAGCCCGCTTCCTTTTTATTTTTTGTATCCTCTATCATACACTATCCGCCGCCATAAACCGCGGTCACCTGAATAACCATACTGCTTTCACCATCCGTGATCGTCAAACGGAACCACTTGAACGGTGTTCCCCTGAAATCCGAGTGGCAACTGGAATAATTTCATAGACGGGTTCCACTGTTTCCATCCAAGTGCAGGGCCTTATCATGAAGTATGGCTCTCATCTACAACACTAGAACTTTTAAAAACATCCCACGTTTTGTTGTCTTCCATCAATTCGTTTTTATTTGACTTGTATTTTCACCAAGGTGTGCCACAAAATCTCGGTAGTCAATTGCTTTGGTCACCAGGACACTATGCCTTTATGTGTTCCGACCCTAGGGCATGAAGCTGATTCTAGTGATTCATTATTGGAACCAAGTGTTAGAGTTTTTCTCTAAGAACTCTGTTTGTACCTGGGATAGACGTAACACTTGATCTACGTTGATATTATTGAGTGTGAGGGTCTGAACTACATTTGTGTCCAACTACTGGCTGTTTTTCTTAACATTTAATCGTGGTTTTGGTTTCTGAATACCCCCTTATCTATTGTTTCCGAAAATTCTCTTTTAATAAACGTATTTATTTTAATTTCAGTCGGATTGCATCAGATTGGTCGGTTAGGCGACTGGAGAAGCATATAATCATGTTATAAACCCCAAACCTATTTTACATTTTGAAAACATGTGGCTCGAGGCCGAAATGGAGGAGCTCATAGAAATTTATCGCTGCGGTCATTCACTCCGAGGAGCTTGCAATGAATATCACAGACGACATCCGAATAGACGGAAGCCAACTCACAGATATTTGACTCAATTGCTGAAGCGATGCCAGGAAACTGGGTCTGTTGCTCATCGGTCTCGGAAAGGGTCGTCTCCTCGTGATGCAGAGCTGAGGTTAGTTGTTGCAAACATGGCACGTGACAAGCCATCGATGACAAATCTTGAGCTGGCGAAACATTTCGGTGTTAGCCGCGCTTTTGTAGGTCGTACACTGATGTTATATGGGATCAAACGCCATACGTGGGATATAATCCAACGTTTTACGGAGGATGCGCGAAAGAGTCGTCTGCGATTTTGCCAATGGTTTTTGAACAAACTGTCAGAGACGCCCACCATGGCTAATGATATCTTGTTCGCTGACGAAGCTGTATTCAACCTTCATGGAGTGGTCAATCACCATCATATAGTCCAGTACAGTTCAGTTCGTTCCCAGGTTAGCGTGGATGATCATCATCAATATAACTTGAAATTACTGGTGTGGTGTGGACTTCACAACCGGACGTTAGTTGGCCCATACTTCTTCGATGGGAGTTTCAACGCTCAACGTCTAGTGGATTGTTTTTCCACAGTTGTTGGCCCCTACTTGAAGTCTCTTGCAGATGATGTGCGCGATCGGATTTACTTTCTGCATGATACGGTGAACCCGCATTGCGCCGTCATGGTCAAATGCTGGCTGGACAGTCACTTTCCGCAACATTGGATCGGAAAAGGTGGTTTGTTCGAATGGCCTACAAGGTCTCCTGACTTAAATCCTATGACATTTTTCCTATGGGACTATTTGGGTTCCAAAGTGTATAATCCACCTCCGAAGAAGTTGGAGGAATTACGCACAAACATTCGCAATGCATGCGCTTCTTTGGACTCTGTCCGTCTGGGCGAAGTTAGTTCCAGTTTGTCGAGGCGTATCTCAGAATGTCTGGAGAACAGTGGTGGAACGCTTGATAGACCGAGGAACGGTTAGTAGGTTAATCTATATATCCCTTGTGTACTCAGTTTTGTGCATATTCTCCTAAACCTCTCTGCAGCTTATTTCCTTTTATATTTTCTATCAGTGCTGTATCTCGATTGTTTCTTTGACTTTCTATAATTCTTTGTCCTCATCTGTCAGTTTTTCATGAGTTTAGTTCATTGCACGCAGTGAGATAAACGGTACCATGTAGGTATCACGAACAGCACAAATTTGTACGAAAACCTACAACAGCCACGTGTGTTCAGCTCGGGAGAGCTCAGTGGTTAAGGCATGAACAGAAAGTCCGTGATTGGGATCCAACCTCTGCATCTCGACTGCTCCTGTCTAGGCTTAGGCAACCGAGCAGTATCTCAGCCCTCGTGCACCGTGCACCGAAAAAGTGTTATAGCCGAATGACTTTATTTGTGTTCACGGATAAAGGGGCCGCTTAGAGAAAATGACTATCTTCTTCAATCGTAGAGGCGTAGCCCGGCTTATCACTGATCGGTACAAGTTCGAACCTTGTACTGTCATCGGGACACACAGCTGTGGGTCGCAACTGGATTGTAACAGCCTCACAACTACATAACGCTCTGGATATAGCTGCCCGCCATCTATTTGACGTTATCCGACGGATAACACGGGTGACATTTGCTTTTTCCGTAGGATGATCAGTCCCGGCTGGATGTCGCGCGATAACGCCTTAGCTTGTGTTCTTTTTTAACTCGATGAAGTGGAGTTCTATACGCGTACTGCGTCTGATAGACGCCTCATTGTAGCTCAACGTAAGGTAATTGACGTGAGCACGCTAACGAATACGCCCAGAAATTGGCGGTAGTTTTTGACAGGTGAATCGCGTTGACATAAGTGGGAGTGTAACCGAATCGTAGATTAGGGGTTTTATTGGTGCGATCAATGGTAATTAATTTGGCCACTAGGTATACTTCAAATGTGATTTAGGTGGACCTACTTCTACTCAAGTTTCGCTTTTATCAACAGTACACATCATTGATCGCTCCCGGATTCGAACTCCGGACATCTGACATGTGAGACGAGCCTGTTGCCACTACTCCGCCAGCGCATGTTCGACACATCTGAGTTTTCACGTGTGTTCACGCTTAAGCGATGTGATTGGTATACCCGACTGCCCGGACGACAACTCAGTAACTGGGCTGGTTGTGACGATCGATTGACCCGCTTTTCAGAAATTCCCAGTCAGGCAGCACCATAAACGCTTAACCCCGCTGGACAATCTTTGATTCTGTTGTGAGCACTGCATATCCCGCAAGCATCCACAAAATAATTTTCTTCTACAGTGGTCGCTTCTGGAACGACCTTAGCTAGTGAAATAACTTCCACTGGACCAAACACCAACGGTCTCATCTCTACAGAAGGCAGCTTGTAGTATTTAAACACCAAACGGACATACGTCAAGTTAGTCACATGGGTGGGGGCAATCTTATCATCATTTGTCTGGTCAGATACCCTCTTAATATCAGTATACGTAAATGTCCAGTGCACGAATTTATCATCCTGGTGTCTGTTGGCAGGGTATTTTGCTTCGCGGACCATTTAGAGCGGTCTTTGGTTGAAGGTGGTGGGGATCTCTCGAAAGACAAATTTAATCCGAATTTCGCGATAAAGCGATTTTAGTTGGTACGGTGGTCCTCCTTTGGGGGGTTGTGGGCTACGGCATTCTGTTCGCAAAACTATTTGACCTAACTGAATTAATGACGGTAGGGAGTGCTTACTTCGTCTCGGCCCTTTTCGTGACATTTTTGAGAACGTCCGTCTTTGAACTCGCGGAAATCATGAGCTTACAGGGTGGCACAGATTAGAATTCCAGCCATACAACACGAAAAGTTATAACGCGGAAAATGAAAATCAATGATTGAGGCTATCAAAAGATGACTACTTGACTTTGGAAAGTAAGCTGTGGAAAGTTTGGGAGATATTCAGGATATAAAGTAGTTTGATAGGTTTGTAGTGAAATTCGGTCTCACAAAGAGAGACAGTCACTTGGAAACAGTGTACATTTTGCAATGATGGATGGAACATTGAAAACAGGAGTGAACTTGAACAGTACAGATAAGTCCTGAATGACATCCACTTTGGTAGGAGCGCTAGAATATACGTAGTGCCTAGTGAATGTGCTCGAGGTTAAGTCTTAGCCAAACTGAAATAGCTAATAGACCGGCGTCGTCCTTTTGTTATATAGAAGAGAGTATACTAATGTCAATCCGACGTAAGGTAAAGGCAGTGCAGCAGGGATGAAATTTTGGGAATGCGGAAGGAATTCCAATTTTGCGGAGGTTCAAGGTCATTGATTATGTGACAGAGCGAGTACGCTAAGGTAAATCATTTTCTTTAGGAGAGCGCGTTGTCACGTGTTGCAGGTTGAATAGATGTGAATATAATGAGTTTCTCCCGGATAAGAGTCGTTTCAGTCGCTGATACCCACTCCATAAGTTTGATAATGTCAATTTTGAGGTGGACGTCGGAAGCAGCGCGCTCATTTGGTGATTGGCCAGTTGCAGTTGGTTGTGGCTCATAAAAAAGTAAGTAGACTATTTTGAACTGATCGGGAAGAGAGCAACTCTGACAAGGATTGAAAATATGGAAAAAAAAAGTACAGGCTTTTGAACACATCCACTTTGGTATCAAGAAAGTCGGGAAATTTTCGGTCAGTTCCTGCTCTGTGAAGACTGCTTGTAGAAAACTTCATCTGGGGGTTAAGTTGCGGTCGTATGCCAAAAAGCCAAGAGCTCAAATTGGGAAACCAGCGGTTCCGTACATGTGTAATCCATTCGATCTGTCTTCTATCAAAAGAACTCATTCACTGGTTATCACTAGTTGCTTGGCCACAACTTTTTGGCAAGCCAATATTTGTTGAGTTGGAATGAGGCAATTTAGGTCGGCTGGATCACAGTGCTTATTAACGGGAAAGAGTTGGTGCATTTTCTGAGAAAAAATGAATACACAGTAGGCTTAAGCTTGAGCATACGTTTCTGTAACGGAATTAGATTGCTATTCTCGGTCACTAGATGTCTGCTAACATCTAGTGACTGAATTTTGACTAGGGTAGGCGGTTTGAATGGATCATAAGATTTTCGAGTGGGAGAATGGTTTTGTAGTGAGATTTCGTCATACTTGCTTGAGATGATCAACCAATAAACCACTGCAATGGCCGAGCACGTGGTAATCAAAACACCCATATGGTGTTAACTGGATTTAGGAACGTATAAAAAGCTAGAAGGTTTTCACCGCTGCCACCGCCTTTAAAATCGGTCTATAAATGCCAAGACTGGAAATAATGCTGAATATGTTTGAAGCTGTCGTCACTCGCATCCATAAGCCAAAGCTTTACGTTAAGAATCATTGTATCCAGATGTCCCGTTTACCCTGGCCCAATCACAATAGTGCAGACATCACTTACCAACAGAAAAAAACTGGTGCGACCAAACCTTTCCAGTGTTCCGTACTAGCATGTGGCCAAATACCTCAGTTCATGTAACCCTGCGCGTTTCACTTGACCTCTGTGTGATGTCTTTTGGCGTATCGTCTTCAGTTACTGTGCCTGTGTCGGTAGGTTCATTCCAATCCATATCTGTGGCGGAGTCTGATGAGAAATTGGAGAGGATTTTCTTTGTTATAGCTTGAACCAAGTACGGCTAACAGTACCATTATGGCCCTTCCCGGATGTTTGGAAAGCATTAAGAAGTTTCAACTACACAAGAAAAAAGGAAGATACGAAACGACTGGCAAGTGGGTAACTCGCTACAAGCTGATCAAGGTCTAAGGTCGGGGGACGCCTTAAAACAAAATAGTAATTGGGGAATTTAGTCGACCAGAGCAGGCGGAGGCTGTAGGCCAAATCATATCAGGTAGAAACGGCCACTGGCAAAAGGAAATTGCCGGATGCTCCTTATCCTCCCGAGCATCGGGAAGACGTCAAAGAAAGCTCCAGACCTCTGAGACATTGTGTACAGTCCATTAGGGCTTCGAGACAAATAGCGTGCCGAACTTTAATAAAGGCCCATTTCTTGATCGGGGTGAACGAGTAAACCATTAAAAACAGAAAATAGGCTCTTGCTGCATACGAATTGCATCATGCCGGCGAACGAAGGGTCACTTCCACTTACCTAAGTACTTTTAGTCTGCCTGAGGAGGTTGCTCCTTGATCAATCGCCTTGGCTGATTTGTTCGATTGGTTAGTACGAGCCGGCATAGCAACTGTTAACTGATTCACCTTTCCCGGGTTTTGTTGGGAGGAGAAATCCAGAGAAATGTTTTTGAAGTTGCCGTGGTAACCGTACAGGTTGGCCGTCTAAAACAGGCCTTATCAAGGTCATTGGTTTCAGTCATTCTAATGAACAATGACGCTACAGGTAAGACTGCGTAAATCGAAGTTGAAACTCTACAAAAAAAAATCAAAAATCCACTATAGGAAAGGTATCGAAAGCAATAGTCATCAGCTCTTGACTACTTGCTTCAGTCCGCTAAACGTACCTTCAACATTTGTAGATATCTTGAACATACTATGTGTATATGTGGAATTTTGCAGCAGCTGGCGATATTCGCCAAGATGTTTATTTCAACCTCCTGCGAAATTATCTTACCAAGATGAGTACAAATGATAGTTTTTGAAAACTTGTCGATTCAAGTATTGCAATCTTGCTTTGGGGATTTCGCTAAGTGGTATAGCCTCTGAAGGAACCGGTCGCACCCTCCAATCTAGCAACTCGTAAGCAGGCAAAAACAAAGAGTACAATGACTGGATAGTATGCAATGCCACCATGGTTATCACCCGCGGAGTTAAACACCCAATTTCCAACGGTGTTCACACACAACTCAAAAAGCCTTTTGGTTTCGAGATCATACTTAATATCGTATCGGGACCGGTCTGTAAGTGCTTGCCAATCAGAGCGCACAGACAAACTGCTTATAGACCTATGAAGATGACTAGGAATGTCACACGGGGATCGGAACGGTTTCTGGTCAAACCTGATACAACCCTTCCAAGCTGAGTAAAGTATTCAATAGTCCCTACATTAAGCGTCCTTCTATGTGCAATGCCGTTATGGAAGAACTTAATTCAGCAGGAGTGGGACTCTCCATTAAGGTATATATATATATATATATATATCCTCATAATGTATTTCCCCATCCCAGAACACGAAAAGGAAAATCTCTTGGGGAAAATTTACTTCCCATCATAAAATGCCCGCTGATTATTGTCATATCTTTTGTTACAGCAGACTTCATGTTTAGAATGAAATCTGAGTAACAATCGGTACGTCGCAGAAAATCAGTGAAGAAACAGGAGCTGCAAATCATTGGTTACACTTGTCGCTTAGACGCGACTTGTAAAAATTCCACTGTTGTACTGCCTTTGGTTCGCTAGTAGTGTCACCAGCTCTTTGCACGACTTCGTAAATCACGCCAAAGTCAACATTTAGTTTGTTGCAACTAACTTGGAAAATGTGTGAAGTACCGCGAAACTATCTTGGTTCAAGTTTACACTGACAGTTTTCTTCTGTGGTATTAATGCAGCAGCTTACATTCACCGGCGCCAAGGGCTTGCGTGCAGCACCGTGTTCGGCTAAATGCAGACCTCTGTGTGCTGACATCCAGTGGAATGACCACTGGTAACCTGCAAGTCCGGTGTGGACACTACCCAACCGTTAATCCGATGGTATTCAGACTTTACGTCATGTCGATTTCGTACATAGACGATCCTATATATCGCCGCATTTTTCAGTCGTTTAAAGTTACTCTAAGAGGTAACGGTAGAGTTCTATATAAAATTTTCTGAGGTATTGCTTTGAGCAACACGTTATCCAAATTTATTGCGCATCAAGCGAATATGGTCCATCTTTCAAAACGAACGATTTTCCCCTTGTCTGTTAACTTTTCGTTCGACCTCTCTGACAATGTTTCTTGTTGGAACAATCCTGGTGAGCAATTTTCATCGTATCCATAAAGGTATGACTCACATGTAGACTGTTTTCGAAACCATGTAGACCGTACGTACCTGGGAACAGTGGGTTGGCCAAACGACTGCGAACGCGATTAACAACGTGGCCCAAACTAGGATGTTTTAAGGCATCAAACCCTTCCGTATGCAGAACTTCTGCCAAATATATAGTAAGAGCAATAGAATTTTCAGAACAGCAGCGATCTGAAGCTGCTCCTAATCCTGAGGTTGACTCCGGCAAATGTCTGTTACCACGTAGCATGTGGCCTGACAATTCCAATGTCCTACATAGTTTAATGGGAACGAACTGGGTTCTCTAGGGGCTGTAGCCCATACCAACCTGTTCCAGATAGACTCAAGTTCTTCATAAAATGGGTCATCTATTTTGATAAAGGTTGGTGGCTTAGATTGATCAGTTGATCGTCTAATTGTTCTCAGAGCCCCGGATGAGTCATTTGGAGCTTGTTGGGCATTTGGATGTGAATGGTGCCTTTACCAATCGACTACTTCTTCTGAACAGAGTCAGATGTCACCATTATGATACCCTCCAGTAGTTTACAGATAGCGTGAAGAGAAAGCGACTGCCATTGTGCCAGTATTTCCGTGAAAGTCTGACAACACTATCTTGTTTGCAGACGCGCTGTGTTCAACTTCCGTCATAAAGTTAGGTAGAGTTCACCGGGTTCCCCTGTGAAAGTGGACAATCCTCGTCACTATCACTTGAAGTTACAGGTGTGATATAGAGTCCAGAGTCTTAGATCAGGTAGTCCGTATTACTTTCATGCCAAATTAATTCCCGACTCATTCTCGATGGTTCTCGAGGCTTATTATGATTATATTCCTGTCGTGGTGAACAATTGGCTGATACGGTGAACCAAATTGCGCGGCTACGGTCGGATTCTGTCTTGATGCCAACTTTCCATATGAGTGGACTGTGAGAGATAGTAGCTTATTCAAATGGTATTGATGTGCATCGACAACTGTTTTTCTACTGGGCGAATCGACTCCTACCCCAGTTGAAAATTTGAGCTTAAACATTCGATCTACAGGTACCTATTTAAGTTGTATGAGTTTGGGTGAAGCGAAATTGGATTTTATCAGGTAGGCGCAGTCCCCAAGGTTCTGTCAACCTTATGTTCTACTTGAACCCAGATTGGACTGATTTCGATAAATACTACGTATAGACATGTATCGCGATATCTCGAATATCGTAGCAACTGAAAAGTGAGGCGGCCTGGTGCAGCACATTCAGTCACCTGGAAACAACACAAACGAGAGATTCAGCTGAGTTCCAGGTGAGTCCCTCTCAAAAACCAAATTGATTTGAAAAATGAGCGTATTTATCGAACTTGGATTTGTTGAAATGTAGTTTCAGTGCTTGGAACGCTCTGCTGGAGTTTTGAGTGGACCGCAAACGTCTTAAGTTTTATACATTTGACTGTTATTTTGTCCGACACTTTTTCGTGCTCATTAAATTATGCCATCCACAACATCCAGTTTTTGATGTATAGCTGATGATGATTGTTGACAGTTCGTTTTTGTTCAAGTCTGTTTGTACACTTCTTCTGCTAGTTTTACTTTAAATCTGATGGCTGTAAGACAGTCGGATGCACTAGCAACTGGAATGTCACGCTAAGTGATTCACTGCTCTCGGGAGTGACGGCCTCTGATTCTGTATGTATTGTGACGCTTATGGTCAAAATTTTCCCTACACGAGCTAATACTGAGGATTGTTAAGTGGACAGCCACAGTTTTGTGGGTAGATAGTGGACTGATTTTTGTAGGACTGGCCCCTTCTGTTTTTCAAAGTCGCTAGCGTAAGTTCGGTCTCTCAGGTGTAGTTAGACCAACCTTGTGTTTCCACTTGATTGCTTTTGCCACTGAAACAATCGGACTGGATGAACTGCAAATCAGTCTCATTTCCACTGATGCTTGTTACCCGTCTTCGTGTTTGTCTGCAGTCTTTCATAGTTACAGAATTGCCGAGTTTGTTGAGTTTACCCATTTGTATATATGAGGTAAGTTTGTACATGGTAAGATGGAAACAGTCAGCTGAGTCACATAAGGATATGAAATAACCAAAAGATTCTTACTACCATACTGGCTAGGGAAGCCTTACACCGTCACCTGCAAGGCTCTGGTATTCGGTTTATCTTGCACTACTCAAAACAACAAAGTAGTGTAATCACAAAGCAACTTGTCCCCTCCCGAAGTTGGGTTACTCCACTATTTCCTGTGTTGTTCACGGTAGGCTGCCCACAGGACTTGTTAGCGTATCGGATCTAACTTATTGTTGTATGGCTTGTAATACACGCGATGTAGTTAGCAATCCAAACTGAACTTGGTGTTGAAATCACGAAGGAGCTTGGGTGCAGTCTGCTGTGCCCCAAAACCTGTTTTCGTCACTTCGCTGATCACCGGAGACGTGTTTTCTGTGCTAGTGTTTTATTTCTATACCCTTCAACACTTAATAATTTGTTCTCTAAATAAGCCGATTACAGTGTTTACGTTCCGGACCTTTTCTATCAAAACGTGTTGCTTAGTGGGCAGCGGTTCTCAAGTTCTGAAACCCTAACGTAGGCGCTGGCTTATTGTAGTTGAATGCCCTTTCATGCATAACGAATAAATTTGTAATGAAGTCAGTTCGTAATCAATCAGGTGGCTGTTGATCTGTTCGCCGAGCTTGTTAATCGATCTGCAAACGTTTCGTCACCATCCGAGGAGAAATCATCAGTGATGAAACGCTTGCAAATCAATTGCCAAGCTCGGCGAACAGATCAACAGCCACCTGATCAATTACCAACTAATGCACCGGAGCTACCAATATTCCAACACATTACCCTTAAAATCAGTCTTTTAAACCCCGAACCTAGAAAGGGTACCTCACCTAGAAAGGTACTTGATTTCATGTCATGTAATTTTTTGGTCCTTACGGTTGTTGCGCTTCCTGTTTTACCACTGAGGCATAACGACCTGGTTGGGGTAACATCACAATCGTCCAACGTGGGACAACTGCAGATGCCAGAACGAGAATGAAGTTGCTGATAGATGGTCAAACTGCAAATAGTTAGAAGATTGTTGGATTGTTAATTCAACCGTGCTCTCAATGTAATTCAATCTCTTTTCCGATTGCATAGATCAGATAGATGCAGACTGTCTTTGGTAGCTTTACGTAGGACGGTGAATAGAAGCCATAGAGCAAATAAAACAATGCATGTAAATAACTGTTTACTTGATCGATACATTGTTCAAGGTTTCAATTTTCCGACTTAGGTCACGTACTAAGTTCCTTCTTTTTGAAGAACAACAGCAAGATATTACATAACTATAAGTTATTGGATCAAATGAGTAGACGACTCTCAATTTCCATCAACGACTAAGTGAAGAAATTAATGGAGAACAACACCGACGCCATAGTGCGACTTAATTCGACCGAAATGAAAGCGGTACACTATTTATTTTAATAAGGGTTGATCCTGTGAACGTCAGGCATGGTAGAGAGTTACAGCAAACCAAATGTTCCAACGTGTTACAGTTGTTCACGTTTAGAGTTAGCAGCAGCTAATTATAGCCAACCGACAGTCACAACAACAGTCACTCAGCAAAAGTCTCAAAGTCACGTTGGACCCAAGAAGCGGGCGGTAGCGGTTGTATTGTAGTAAAACAAACTTTTGTACAGTGATGTGACTGATGTTGATGGGGAAAAGGAAGATGATACTGAGCATGAAAAATAGCAGTTTACAAGTGCTACACAGTTCTTTTGTCCTAGTTCTTTTGATACTTACGGAGTCATTAGATGACGCCATTGCTAGTGACTCAAGAAAGCCGTCAGGGCAAGTCAAACGAGCAACAAAGCACAGTTGTCATGGGCTCCTCGGCAATGCGACAACGTGTACAAGACAGTGTAATTGAACACAGGTTACACCCACAATAAACGATATTCGATTTCAGGACATTGTTATTTGAACGTTACTATCGAAATTCAGTGGGGTAATAGACAAAACTTTGCTTGATTGTTTGACAGACGATAGCATGAGTCCTCTATTGGAACGGGTGGTTTCGGACAGTAGTGGGACAGATTCGATTCATCAGTTACAAAGTTTATCAAATAATAATCAAACGCCATTTTTTAGCGCCGGCAGGTTCTAGCAACCCAGCTTCCGTAGAAAAAACGTAATAACATAAAGTGGTTGATTCGGTTCTGATCTACGCTTTCATACCGAGTACAGTCGACGGATGTGGTCACATTTTAGTCTTTCGCTACCTACATTGACGTGCATCTTGAGGGAGTAATGAGAATCTGAGAGGTCGAATTTGCTGTGTTTGGATGTCGGAGCACGTACACTCACGTAATCATGGTCTATCCTGTTAAGACTCATTTCGGTTTCTGGTTGCCTCTAAATAACTACGGGAGGGTGTCTACTGACACTAAATAACCGAGAATTATTACTTGTTGGTGGTTTTTCGCTATCCGATCTAGCTTCGAACTAACATGAACGTATTGGCAGACGGCAGGACCTAATAAGCAGCAGCGCGTTTGGCGTTGCTATGTAGTTGTAAGGTTTTTAATCCATTATGGGAAATATGCAACTACCTGCCTTCGAAAATCACTGGCGTCGGAGTACTACGCCTGCTGTTCTGTCACTTGTCATCTGAACAGTTGACTTGTAGTTTTGAAGTGTAGTGAATCGTTTTTGGCCGCCTCAACTACCTTTCCACTTGAATATGGTTCAGTTGCGTCATCTTTCCTTGTCTGGCCATGGGTTTCTTGCAAGAGATCGCAGTGTGCACTGTATGATCTGAAAACGGGGCTTGGAAAAATCAGTATATTTCGCGCTAACACCTGACGTCCAACAGTGGTGAGCGATACCCATGAAAATGACGATCCCATGCAAACATTCCTTATCAGTTACCCACTATTTCTCACTTGTTTTCTGGTCTGTGTTCCATTTATTTTGCACCACCTTCTGTCATAAGCTGTGGTAACCATAAGTGAACATGCTGTGTATTCACGGTTTACGGTATTCGTGAACCTGAAGATGGTCTCCAATCTGATACCTTGTTGCAACTTATAAGAATAATGAATCCCACAATTGGAGCAGAAGTTTTCGTCTGAGATGACCCACTCTGTCATTAAGAGTTTAATGAGTACCATAATGGAGAGATCACTTTTGCTCAACTCATCCCAGAAAACACTGTCATAGAAAAGCTCACGTAGTCTGTCCCATGGTGTTACCTTCCTAGGCTGGACAAATCTAAATCCCCTTAGTTCGGAATCTGAGCTGGATCAGGCAGAAGACACACGAGCGCGGGAACCATGATGTAGGGGTTGCCTTGGCTCACTGGGGTAGTGGAAGATCGGACAGACACAGGTTAAATCGTCCATACTTTTCCGTAAGGTACTAACATCATGCCTTTAAGCTTCTCGGCAAATGCCCACTTCCTATACATTTATCCATCGATTTCCGTTTTAGAACAACTGTCCGCTCAGTCATAGACCGATTATAAGGTGAAGTTAACGACGTTTCATATAATGAACGACTGCCTATGAGGCCCCACGGGTTTTTAGGATAGGCTGCACGTCATACTTCGTTGTAATCCTTTTCGACGACTCTAGATGCAACTGTGTGTTATTGAGCTCCACTATCTGGGCTAAATCAGTTTTATAACATCTCTTTCACTGGTCGTTGCTGCGTTATAGAACTTCGGTAGTATCCACTGCTATACCTTAAAAGTATTCTTAAGCTCTTTGTGTTACTTCCACGCATTCAGGTTCTTCAAGCACTGAAAACATGTTACAAGTATATCTAAACACACCTGCACACAAAAAGAAAGTGTTCGGACTCTCACTGTTGCGAGCATAATTATTTTGGTATTGTTCAGCGCAGTCAATACTGGGTTTTCCACTTCCTCGTTATGGATAAACTGACCCTTAGGAGCTTGAATTGTATATACAGCCGGCTCTCGTCCAGAAGAACCTCATTGCGGTTACTAGTCCGAGTGGGAGACGTTTTTAATCTCTCTGGTGAAGTGTTCTTTCGAGAGAAGCCTCGAGCTGGCGGTTGTCTCCCTGAGGTTTCCAAATGCAGAAAAGGTCCAAGCAATCAGCCAAAAATTTCCTATTCTTATCTCTCCAGATGAAGACAAGTGTTCTTTTCATTGTCGTGAGAATGCGAGTGAAGCTCAGTGAGGGAAGGTTTATTCACAGGCTCAGAGTAACCTTTTCGTGGCTGACTTGCTCTCGACAAGTTAGAAGTAGACTAGGGAAATTTATTTTATGCTAGTAAGTAGCAGGATTTGTGAGTAGAATGCGCTGAAAAACCAGTGTTTCTATATTCCTTAAGCAGAATGCAGAAGACACGGAGGAACGCCTAATAGATGAGTTTACATTATGGCATTACAGTCACAAACTCGGCTGCGGATTTTAGTCAAGCCAAATGGCAAATTCATCATACTTTGTTACACAGCAACCGTTTTGCTTGGCTTTTCCTAATTTTGTGAACTGTAGGAATTCACCAACTACGAATAAGTTCACGGGAGCTCTGGCTGAAAGATAGTTGACACACCAATTAACACTAAGACTCCTCTGCACGGTTTACTACTACATGCACACTTCCCATAGGCTACCTTTCTGTCTGATCTGCTGGACTTCTCCTCCCAGGTTATTTAGTCTCCGTTCTCAAATTTCAACCTTATCGGTCCCATAGTTTGGCTGCTGTGATATGTATTCCCCATTTCCTCACGAGTAGTGTCTTGTACAAATTGGGCGAAAGTCGAAAGTTTTGTCCATCTCTGAAACAGAACGGACGCAGCTAGATATCATTTTCTTTGGTAGGTGATTTGAGCAGACACTTTACCGCTTCATCATAGGCATGGCATGATTAAAGCATAAAACTACATCCTCAACTCATTGCACAAATGAATGGGTTGTTTGTTTTTTGAACAGCTACTTTTATTGGGAACGGTGAGCGAAACAGGCTGAAATGTTTCTGCGTCATGGAATGGGCATGGATGCTTCCATTTTAAATAAACTGATTCTGAGTTGAAACCTGGAAAACAAGCGTGTCATCATGGCAAAACACCGTTGGTGAATGAGCTTAGAATCCACTCCAAGATGAAGATTCTGTACACTTTATCTGCGTCATGCACACAAGTGATTCGTTGATCGTGATGTAACGAAGCATTCTACGTTTTGTGTTGTCGAACGACTTTTGAGTTTCCATTGTGCTCCACTGATTTTTGGATACAAACATTCTGTGAAAAATCGATCGGGATTTACCATAGGTTCCTTCGCAAAACGGTGTCTTGGGAGAATTCTAGTGGAATGAAAAGGTCAGCAACAACTTCATACAAAACGTACAAGAATTAATTTATTTATACTGAATTTGTTTTCAAAGATACTGCACTTAACGGTTGACTTGTTTATCAATCAAACTATAACTTAAAAGTTGGTGAGTTACTGGTGTCGTTGATGTTGACTGATAATCTTCCTTCTAGGTTAGATCAATATAAAATTTAGCCTTAGCCTACTTACTAATTACGGTAATACTAAGGACACATACTGTGCCATTCGAATTGGACAGAAACAGTGAGGGATTCGAACCTGCACAACACTCCTCAGAATTACAGGTGCTTTCACTTTTTGTAGATTCAGTGACGTCTGTCTGTATTTTGGTGTTTGTTATAAGTACACCTATTGCGACAGTGAAAATATAGCTCACATTGAGCGGAGCAATAATTTTATCTGTTTCGATTAGACGAGTTAAATAGAAAAATTTGTGCGAATTTTCCATTAATCTGGATAAGTAAAAAAGCCGACTTCGTTGAGCGTTTTCACAGACAATAGTCGATAACTTACGCGTGCATCCAACCTGTGGCCACACCCGTACAGTGGATCTTAGTAAATGTATCACCAATGTGCCGCACAGCAATCGGTTGAAAGTAGGATGCAACAGCATACGATACGTGGACCTTTCACTCGAGGCTCCAGTCAGCAGGTGACAATGTGATAGATCCCGTAATTAAAAGCTATCCATCTCAGCACTGTTGATATTCGCTTGTGGTCGAATAGTCCAGTAGTTAACTACTAGCCAGGACGTTTCAGGTTCCAGTCACCCTGACACTGCTGATGGCTCTCGATAAGGATGACACAGACGCAGGGTGCATCTTGACTTTTCGGCATAGAGTAAGTATACGTGCAGGGCTCAATTTCGACTCAACAAATTTGACAGAATATGGAATGCGAAGATGCGGGATAAAATGGATTTATTAATCACATTGTCGTGTGATTTTCAAAAAGCCGGCTGATTGTTCACCATTGCCCCCCCCCCCAAGTGTTCTCACTCTAGCTCAAAACTACTCTAAGAAGACAAAACTAACTATGATTTGGTGATCGATCCAAGCGCGCCATTTCCTATGCAAGAACATCCTCGAAATAGACGCACTGTTATGATGGATCAAGTAGCCGCAATAACCGGCTTAGGCCAAAGACACTGTGTGTGTATTGCCCATGGTAAATGGCCGTTGGTTAACACGATTAGGTAAATACATGACGATATTCAGTGTCCGAGAAATTACTCCCCAAACAATGAGGTTGTACACAATTCCCAATGAATCTATCGTCTCTGGTATTCTTTTGAATGTGCTGCACTAGGCCGCCTCATGCTTTAGCTGTCAGTATCTCCAAACATTGTATAGATGTAATACACTACTTAAGCGGTACCTAGTTCCCTTTTCTCTGTGGCATCACTCAAACTTGGTGTCATGGAAAACTACTGCCCGAATTCGCGTATCTGTCTTCACTGGTGGCATCGGTCCTGGATATTTGAAAATCTGAATATCGTGGGCGCATCAGTGATACAACAATGGGCACATATGTAGCTTCCAACAGTTGCTTCCCATGACTTCATAATTGGGTAAAGTTAGCTGAGGAAAAAAGCTGTCGAGTATTTGCCGCAACGTAGCCAATTCTTCGGGTAGTATATCGAGTGAATGAAAGCGTTGTCTGTAATGAAATGAACTAAAGTTTTTATGAGGACAAAATGCCGAGGGCAGAGGAATTAACCCTGTACCTTTGAATAGGGTTTTCAAATCTTCCATCAATGGGAGGGGAGAAGCTGCGGGTCCTACAGCCACAGTAAGCAGGACCTCAGGATATTGCAGCATAAGACTAAAGAAGGTAAACTACATTGAAACAGGTGAGTCTTGTCATTATAACGAAGGCGGATAATGATAAAGCTAATTGTCGTGAATAAGAGCGACTGATTGCAACAGATCAGGCGAACAACAGCACCACCCCGTCGATAATGAATAGGAATGAGTTTGGAGTTGGCAGACATTTGAAATTGGTAAGGTAATCAGCGTCGGTTGTGCCTGAAAAGTATACTTTAACCAGGAATTCAGGGTCTGCCTAAAATCCACATGACGGAGGTTCCAATATGATCAGTGGTGAGTTCCCTTACGATATGAGTTGGCTAGATTATTAGCTGGTATACTAAAACCATTTTTTAAAAACAAAGTTTCATAATCTCCTTCGGAAGTGGACGAATTTCTTCTGAATGTTTTTCATAAGGTTGCTGAAAACTGTTCGACGACCTTTCAGTGGTTTTACTTCAAGAAAATCCACTCCGATACCTCAGTCATCGTACCAACTGCAACATATGACGGTCTTTGTGCAGCAAATTCAGTTGAAGAATATCGTCAACGGAAGTTTCAGCTGGGATACAGTTGAGTCCTCCGTTAAAACAAAATTAGTTTACAAATGAGTGTATCTGGCGAAGTGGTTGTGAGTTTTGGTGACAACTCTATCTACACAAACGTCCCGGGATCGTCTACTTTTGGAGTAGTCAAGTGGTTGTCACTAGCAGACATTGCAGTAGAACAGCGGGCATAGCTCTCAACGAATGGAATAACGCTTGGTATTTTAGCGTTTTACTTGTGATTATTTTTTCTTCACTGAGTCAAGAAAGCGGTCTAAGCTGGATTTCACTGCCCACGAACTTTTATTGTCACTGTGAGTCCCCGCGTAACGTTTAGCATGGAGACAGGGTCAACTTCAGGCACAGTACTTTTCTACCTATGATGCCATACTTTCTGACGCAAAAAACGCGCAAACTGAAAACCGTCATTTATCGGATGCGAACAAACACTGTGTTGGCTGTTTTAAACTATTAATTGGCTGTTCCTAGGGTGGAATACTCTAGTGTCGTCACATTAAGTTTGAGGCGAGTCACAGAAGAAGTCGACCGTACAACATCCAAAATCAAGATCAAAAACGGACCTCAAGAAAGGGTATTGTGATGAACATGATTGACACTCTATTCATTGCTCTATTCATTATTCTCTTGTTTTACTATTCCATATGCTGTACATATACGCCAATTCGAATACATACGTGCTACTTGTTGCGCTGCACTGAATTCTGGATTTCTAGTTCGTCTGGTTATACTGATATACGTGCGGAACTTAACTCTCACAGATATACTCACTGAGTTTGATTCAGCGGTAATTAGGATGATTATTGGCTTCTGTATCAAGACCCAGTAAGGGGTGAATGGGAATGATAGTTGGTTCATATCCCGTAGAAATATCTGAGATGATTCAGTGCCGAACGCAGACAACATTAGAGTGACGCTCCAGAACGATGAAACGTCGGGCTCAGTATCGATGCAACTGAACGATTGTATCCCAGTTAAGAGAAAAACTAGAGGATATGTAGATTAAATTAATCTCATTGATGCCATCAAAGTCCGTATGAAGACTCCAAAGCGGAAAGAGTGAACATAAGATAGGAATAAAGAGAAAGCATCAATAAATGCACACGGGTTTTGGATGCTGGTCAAGGACTCGGTGGTGGCAGGATATGCGCTTGACACAAAACAAAATGTGGGAGTTTTAAGACGGGGACTACGATTTAGTGGCTGATAGACGAGACAGTGGAAGTGGCCAAGCATCCCAGTGTGAATATAGCAGAAGCTTCGAAGAATGGCTACAGATGGCCTGAGTTGATACATGGCGGTACGTGGTTGTCAGTCAGGGGGACTCATTAGCACAGGCAGTTTACATCCAAAGAAGATCGCCCTACACCACCAAAATTCAGCAAATCCACCCATTAGCCCAATTGCCATGGCATACATCCCCATACATCCATGCATATCAACAAAGTGCAGATGAAACTCAAAAGGAATCTTCACCTGAAGTAAGCCAGAAATACCAGACCTCACACCCGTGCCAAATCCACGTGATTTACCCCGATAGCATCGGTCCTAAAACTTGCCCTTCCTCACTAACAAACAATATCTCTTAACCGAAACATAATGGTGCTTTGCCTTTTCGTAGAAAGAGACACTGATTGGTTCTCCTTCTGCTTTAAAACTCGAAAAGCCTTTTAACCTAGTCCCTTGGCCTAAGGAAGTTTTATACAAGAAGCGAAACTTTGCCCGGCAATAAATCTAACGGTTAGTTTCCAAGCTTTTCCCGCAAAGAGGAGTTACCTATTGGTCCAAGGCGTTTTCCAGTTGATTGGTATAGTTTCATTCATACGCTGGCAGAAATTAAATGCAAAGCAATCCTAATTCAACTCAACGGAATCAAGTAATGTCTTAGCGTCACGGTGACAAAGCCATTCTACACCCCAATTAAGCGGGATGCTTGCAATCGAAATTCGAAAGTTCCATTATGTTCCTAACAATGCAGTCATATTTCACGGTGTACGCTGGTGGCACAAAGACACTTTGTTAGACGCAATAGCTTGATCGGACCAGCGAAAGTGCGCATTTTGATGCAGAAACCTAGAGCCTCAAAACCTATCCAAAACCACAACTATATTTCGTCGAAAAACCCAGTTCATGGCGTTTCAAGTTAGAAGAAATTGTAGTGAATTACGTATGTACATGTTTCGCGATATCTCGAATATCGTAGCAACTGAAAAATGAGGCGGCCTGGTGCAGCACATCCGGTTGCCTGGATCCATCACAAACGAGAGATTCAGCTGGGTTCCAGGTGAGTCTCTCGCAAAAATCAAATGTGTTTGCAAATGTATTGGCATCCCCCATATATATTTAGAAAGTAATCGAAGAGGCTCCAGGTTTTTCAGAGTCTGTAACCCATTATGTTCTCAACAATGATGCATCTTTTTCGAAATTCTTGTTTTATCTCAATTTTATTGCTGTTTGGTCTCAAACTGTTAGGAACGCGTGCATTACGTATAAAAATCTAATCACATTTCAAATGTAAAACATTCCTATTCAATATTGGGTGCATCTGTTTGGAGTCAACCATAACAACCAGTTCACTAACAACTTTATATTCGTGAGATTCTCTGGGGCACTATCTACACCGCACTAAATTGGTAGAAGCGACTTTCCGGCTCACCAACTTAGCAACCGTTGACAGCATCACACGACTTGATAGAGTATATAGCGCATTTTGCGACTGATTTCCAGTAGACGTCACCCCCACGCTGATATTGTGGACGGTAGCACTATGACTGGGTTTGTTCTCTTCGAATTTACGTCTCCGAGCGTCCAGATAGGAAGAGATCCTGCAATGAGCACCAGAACTTTATACCAGCGTTTGACGCCGACCAAATTTAAGTTTCGCCTGAAATAGTGGGTATTTTTATTAGCTACGAAACAGGTAGTTCTCCGAAGAAAATTCATGAAATGAAGCAACCACTGGACACTACTGAACATCAGTATCGGCTCTCAGTTGATTTATGTAGAACAATCACCAATAAAGTAGTTGTTGACTTACTCATGACCCCAGATCATTTGTTGGCGTGTTCATCCGCAACTTTAAATTTCCGGATTAGGCATCGTCAGATACATGCCCTATACATTCAAGCCATCACATAAACTTTCTTGGTTTGGGACGGGTCTCAAGACCCAACTAAAAGGATGTATCTATCGATAGCATGTGACAGATTATATTTGTGAGCCCCTTCTCACATTAGTTTAATGCATTCTTTCAAACCAACCCATTGTGAAGCTATCACACAAGTAGCTATGCATTAGACAATCAAATTTAAGAATTCTTTTGCTGAATTAGGCCGCTTGTGCTTTAAAACGGAAGCCGTGTTGTATCTTTGAATCGGCATTTGCCGAAGGTTCCAACCAAAGAGACCAGTACCACATTGGACAAGCTACCGCGATAAATAACCACCGCAATTCCTAGCAGCATAAATGGTTGTATTCGACGTGAAGTGCGTTCCTTCAATACTTCAAAAGACCAAGGAATCATTGTCGCTGGGATCATTTTTAGCCATTCCACACCTAAGTGGTACCGCGTTGAGTGAACTCTACATCTTTCAAGGAGGTGTGCACTGGGGTACAAACCTATGGTTTCTGCACTCGACCTTAGGAATCAACCTTAATGATGCTAGTTATCACTTGCCGCGACGTTGTTGTAGCTAGTGACGATCCAGAATACATACGCAATTTGACGCACACACCCAACCAAACGATACAGCATCGTTACGTTCGTCCTTATGATCGATCAACCACCAAAGTGACTTTTCCCATGCACATATGGACTTCCACCCCATTTAGTGCTTTTTGATCAAAAGGATCGAATTGGCTTCGGTTACAGAGCTTTCCATTAATGTTTGACGAAAACACAGAAAGTCACAGTCAAATAGAAAAAGAGGGATTAACACTGAGGATTGGAGACCAAAATCTTCATAAAGTGCATCGCGAACACAATTTTGCCTTATGCTTTGATGACAAACTTTGTCCACTTTTGGAATTAAAACTAGCATTCTTCTCTACACTAAGAACGAGATGGCTCAGTGGTTAGAGCGCAAATTTATTGACCGGAAGGTCCGTGGTTCGAATCCGACCTCTCCCTCTCAACTTCCCCGTCTAGGCTTGGACAACTTGGCAGTATCCGGGCCCTCGTGCTTCCTTCTGGTGGCATGGAAGTTAGGCACCGAAAGGGTGATACAGCCGAACGATTTTCGATTCCTCTCTGCACTTCTATTAGCTTTCACAGGTGTGACAGTTTCGTTAGCGTACGATTTTGCACTGCAATTCGAAACGTCCTTGTTTCGAAAATGCAATGCACCATCGCTTTTGGTTGAAAATCGTACCACAAAACAGCATAGAAGGATTTTTGTGATGTCCGTCACTGCTACACACCGAATTCGGACACACGTTCCAAGCGTCCGTGCATCAACTATCAGTTGTTGTCTTGTTCGCTGAGCTGGGCAATTTGATCAGTTGGGACAACCACCAATCCGTCGCTACGCACCCTAACAAAACACTGATAATGTCACCTCGACTGGTGATAAAACGTTTGCAATCAAACTGCCCAGCTCAGCGAACAAGCCAGCGACCATCTACGCTTCTTGAGCTACCAACATTTTCCTCTATCGAAAATCAACTATTAGTCCCAGTAGACATTGTTAAGGCCAAAACTGCCAGACTCATTTTTACGGCTTCAACCGTTACCTGCAAGAAGGCTTATATGTGTGAGCTACTGAAACTTACCAGGAAGTTTCAAAATAATGATACGCGCTGACGGTTGTAGGTAACTCTTTGCTGCTTCATAGTCGCAGTCTTGGCTGATCGTGCAGGGGAGTCGGACTCGGCTTTTTGTTCATTTTGCCGTCTCACTTCGACGTCTTGTAACATTCTTTTGTTTTTGACGTGGACACAAACAAGATCGTGGTAACCCCAACCGTTTCTTTTTCGCACTGTTGCCGAACACAGACCACTTATTTCCTATTACACTCATTTTCTTGCCATCATGGGCAAGAAAAAACGATCTCACTGATGGGTATACCGGATCAACGCGAGTGACGCTTTACCACCTGAATGTGGTTATGGACCCCTGATTGCTACGGAGTTAGCTCTTTCATTTTTCTCGTCTTTTGCGTTTTATATAAAAACCTTGTCTTCTACAACTCAGTTTAGTAGACAAAGCACTCATTTTGTATGTAACACAGGTAACTGTGTCGTTTGCACAGTGATGTAATATGAAAGGTCTTCAATCCCTATACCTTCAATGCTTCAAGGCGAAATTAAGAGTGGAAGACCGTTTCCCTACTGAACGCGATAACTGTTAATGGGTTTAGCAGATGTGACGCACATTCTGGCCAGCAGACCACATTTCACGGGATGAGCAGCACCAGGTCACAAGGTGTTAAGACTTTTCCATTTTGTGAAGACACCTCTAAGGATACAACTTGCTTTATTTTAGTATCATTAGTTCATATGCTGATCGCTGAGGATGTGATCAGGCACCACAAGAATCGGAACACCTTAACCAAGTGTAATCGGCTTGAATATACGATATCATTAATCGAGGGTTATTCCATTCTCCTTGGTCGCTGTTTATCTTCCAAGCTATGTGCACGGTACTATAGATGTTGACTACATCGGTTCCGTGATAAATCAGTCGAAAGCCAACTGGAAGGAAGGTATTCTTTTGAAATCAGATATTCCAGGTGCATAGGCTTCACCTTCGGACGCGTGGAATCAAGGCCATGGGTAGGTTTGAGCTGGCTGATGGCCATCCCATTTACGCCAATGAGGGCAAAACACCTTATGTGGTCGACACTTTCCGAAACCGGCTGCCTCCTTACTATAGATATTTGGTAGAATTTCAGGCACAGCATTTCATCCCTCTGTTTGTTACCTCAAATTCGCCTTCAACTTTTGGTCGTATTAGACAGATGATCCAATGGGAACTGTTATGCAGATACATGGGGTTGTGTTAGAGAGGGGATCGCTGTGAGGCCAACCGTTAGGTAATGAAGCATAATACAATGGTTGATATCTGTCAGGTGAGATGGGGTGTAGCTATCTATCTTCAAAAGAAACTTGTTGTACAGCCAAACAGGATGCAAAGTATGCAAACTCAATGACATTTATTACTTCCCTAATCTACTCCGGAGGGCAACCAAACTGAAGCGGGTTAGTCTTCACAACAAAAATTGTCCTCGTTATGCAGTATGGGATTACGAGGCTTACACAAGCACAATGATTTTGTATCAGTCCCGTGATAAGAAAACAGAAGGTTCAGAAATCTTTTCTCTGTCTAGTGGCTCTATTTTTTGTTCCAATGTTTACCTAGTTTAGGATCATCCCTGTGCATGGCACATCACATTAGCGAGATATGACAAGCAGACAAGTCGCTAGACCTGTTTAGTAGCTTCTATAAAGGCTGATAGCTGCCGATTCTGTTCGTATGCACCGGTCTCAAAGAATTGAGATATTTTCTGCTAATTCCCGCGGAACTGCAGCCTTTGTCAGCAATAACTATGAATACTACCTACCTACCTACCTAACTACCTACTGAAGACTATTTTTCCTCTAATAAGTTAAGACTAGCGCAATTTCCGCGTGAGGTTATTATTAGTCAAACCTCGTTTCATCATGTAGCTCACTGTGAGGACATTGTTCCCTAAAAATGGCAAAGGTGGTCCTCTCTTGGTTTCACATGTTCGGATAAGCTTGCGGCTGTCCTCCGACAACGAGGCTCTTGTCGGTCACAGTGCAGAACAACACACATTTTTTCACTCAAGTTGTAGACTTAGTGAAATTTGGCAAATCGTTTTAGTGGTCTGCTGCAGTTTGGTTGAAAACGTCACTAATGGTACCCAGACGTGTCGTTTGTAGGTTGTAAAATTCGAAAAGCCATCGGATGGGTCCAGTGGCTCGGCGATCACGGCTTTCTATCCTTCTTTGGGAGGAGGCGATTGAATGAAAAAAAACAGTGGGTATAAGACTAATAGAAAGTCCACATTTAGAATTTAAAAGGAAAATCACATAGTGAAACCGTGCTCGCCGATTGTGACTGTTGGTGAATCAACATAGCTCTTTGCCCTTGTCTGAGGTCTCCCTCTGTTACAAGATAGGGTAGAATGGACCAAGGAAGACCATACACTTTCTGTAGAATTACTTTTCTCATCTGATTAGTACTACTGTGCTGAACTAAACATTTGGATATATCCTGTGTTTACTTAGCCACTGGCACAGACAGTCACCTTTGAGGAAGCGAGTCACATGACGACCGATATTTCCGCTGTTTTCGGAACATCTTGAACTCGTACAGATCGGATTTGTACAGTGAAGAAAGCCCATTCTGCATTTAATCGTCAGGTGCATAGCGCAACTGACTAGGTTTATTCAGCTTGACTAGCTTGCTTGATAGAACGGATGTGCATCAAAAGAATTGCACGTTTCACGGTACCTCGTCCAACCCGCTTGTAAAAGTTTGAATGATTTGCACAATTGCCAGGGCTCAGTTCCATAAGGACTGGCAGGACATTTAGCTTATGCTGAGACGTTCCTATTCGCCTTTTTGTTTAGCAGTCTTCGGTAGATTTGCGTTACTCTCTTTTAGGCAATCCTCATGTCCTGGTGCGCTCACTACCCTTAGTCCACACCAAAAGAATGAAGGCATAGCACCAGAGTTTTTTTATAGTCTATCAGCATAGGCCCGGGATTTGAACCATGTTCGTCCAAAGTGCGGGACCATCGCGTTACCAACTACACTAGACGCACCTGTAGAACCAAGCCTGAAAAGGTTAACACTTTTGTGTTTAAGTGATGTGTGGTTTTGTCCGACTTCTTGAGCAGCTCCTCACTATGTAGCCTGTGTCTATCGGTTTATTGATATGCCTGTAAAATCTCCCCATTTGTATAGCTTCACAGACGATTTTACACGTCGGGCGATTTTCAGTTACCTAAAAATTGAGTGATTAGGTGATTGCAGCATACTCACTGAAGCTGTTAAACTAAGGTCAAACTTTCACGTAAAATCTCCCCATTTGTATAGCTTCACCGACGATTTTACACGTCGGGTGATTTTCAGTTACCTAAAAGTTGAGTGATTAGGTGATTACAGCATACTCATTGAAGCTGTTAAACTAAGGTCAAACTTTCAGTCAAAAAATCTGGTTTACCGACAGGTTGGCAATGAACTTTGTTCCGAAATGACAATCTAGTTGACCATGACAACATGATGTCAAACAATCGGTTAGCATGTACTGGAGCATGTGACATAGCTCACGAAGCGCTCATGGCTTCAGGTCTAATGTTCATTTTGTATATTACAACTTTGCTACGTGTATTTCTATCATAAGGCGAGCTCTCTCAGTCGACAGGACACGTGCAACGCCAACTTGTCTCCACAGGACAAAATCAGGCCGCATCGATCACATTTACGGTCAAGATAACGTTTCAAAGTTGTAATGAACTTTATGGGATAGGACGAAGATCCTCAGGAATGTTTTTTACAACGGAAAATCCGTTTAAACACTAATCACGGAAGACCAGTTCATATCATGTCACCAGAAGGATTTGATGCTTCATCAGCCGCTACGCACCATGGCTGTTTCCAATGAAACCTAAGATTCAGTAAGTTTCCATGGTTCTTTGTAGGTCTATTTTAAGGTGTTCGTTCCGTATTCCTTATGGACAAATGCCATCTCTATCCTAGGATGATATTAGGAGCCGAGGTCACACAGACACAAACAAGGTACCCACCAAGTCGGTGGATTCTGCCGGGGATTGCCCAGCTGTCTGTACCGCTGCTTTCTCCATATGTTTGCACAAAGTTTTTATTTTATTTGAGGACTTTGACCGTCCAGTTCATGTGACACTATTTTAGCTTGCTAAATTGACTATTGCTGGATTGCCTTACGATGTGGTTCTGATCTCTTAACTCCTCTCTTGCCCTCATTTCATTGCCGATCTTCTGTATATTTCAACTGTAGGTAGCTCACCCTTGCACCAAACGTTCACTCGTGCAGGTCCACCCGCTCGCGTCCGCTTCTCGTACACTCTTCTCATTTCTCGTCCCTGAATTTAGCTTGTGATCCCCGAGGCAAATCGGCAAAATAGCTTTTGTGTAGTGAACACTCTGGATGCTCTACTGATACGCAGCAGATGTAAGGCGCAATTCGTGCGTCAAGTGTCCTGTGCTCGCGTTCACTTGATCTAAACACACAGACAACCAATGCACATCGTCCGCATCGAATTACTCACCCTCCCAGCATATCGTTCAATGGAAGCCCTTTGTGATACACCAAACTAGTTACTTTTTTTTAAAAAAAAGGTAGTTCACTCACTCGGAAAAAAGCTGGAACCGACCAGGTCGGTTTCCGAGTCGTTGGGCTGGCATAAAGCCACTTTTCTGTAAGCAATATGAGTGTTGCTATGCCGTCTCATGAGGACGCAATGTATGGCGCGATAACCGAGGCCTGGCATGCAATGTGCCTTTAAGCTGTTAAGCCTAGGGCTCGTGAGAGTGGCGCTGCAACTTAAGCACAGCCATGAAACCATCGGTTTCCGCCATCGAGTTAGTGTTCAAAAAATTTCAGTACGTGAATTTTAGAAGCGCCAGCTCCAATCCTGTGCACTGTTCCGAATGACAACTTTGGTCACATTTGTTGCGGCTGGGTTGGATTTCCCGCAGTTCATCATCAAGGCCAAACGGCAATGCATATGCGTATAAAATTCTGTCGGTAATAATGAAATTCCCCGTGAATGAATGTAATCGTTTGTGAGACATTCACCCGAGAATCAATTTCGGTACAAAGTAATGACATAGCGGACGTGCCTTATAACCACTGGGTTTTTAGTTGGTATTTAGTTGAAATCAGTTTTGTCCATCATTGGAGTCAACCGGTTTCTTTGTGTGAAGCTATGGTAATTCGGTGTCTGTCTAGCCCACGATCAACCAAAACCGTCCCCATGCCTCCACCAATCACACTCAGCGTATTGTTCTGCTCGCCCACTGCATACACAAGCACGTGCGCAAACGGCTTGGTCGGACGGAATCGATATTGTTCGGCCATGTTAGGTCTTAAGACTCTGTGCCAGTGCGCCAAATAAACGGCTAAGCCCAGAACGGATTTCAACTTGCGCTGGAGTCACACGGACTAAGGTAGCGTTTTATAACGATGCAAGTTCGCTGCACTAAACAGTCAAAAGTCCATTCCTCTTTGAGAAACATCTGACTGGTAATTCTTAAAGAACTGTTAAAGGCTAAATTTGTTGGAGAACTTTTCCACTGAAATTAATAAGAGACGATCGAATGTTGGAAAGTTTGTACAAATAAAAAGCAACTATAGTTTGTTTATGGTAGCACGAGATAATATGGATGCAATTTCAAGATGTCTCGTAGCGCCTCACATGTAAATACTTATACAGAGTGGACCTGGGAGGGGACAGGACGCAAAGAAACAGTGTACATTCGCCGGGAGCAGTTCCGCCAAAGGTTTTAATAGTTACAGATCCGTCCGGAGCATTATTACCACAGGCTGAAAATGGATAGGTGTATTAGCCCTGTAACCTCTGAATAAAAGCATGGGAAGTGTAGCTTCTTGGTTATCGGTGACGATTAGTAGAAAGATGCTTCAGAAAAGAGTGCCACTGCTGTTAGTTTACACTTCAGTGTAGTAGCAATCATGACTTCATTGATTTCCAAGCATTTTTGCAGTCGCTGTGACTATATATATATATATATATCCTCTGTTTCTGCAACTAGACAGTCACAATGAAATGCCTTTTCACTTGACATTGCTAGGACCCTTGGAAGTACAGCTGCCACTAGAAAGACCAGCAGAGGCCACCTCTGGTGGTTCCGGCTGTCAGGACGCGCCCAGACATAAAAAAAGCGCATGTGCGGAGAATGACGCATTCCCAAGGTCAGCAGCGGCACCACACGTTCCGGATAGCAGATGCGTTGGCGGAGCTCACCAAACATGGCTTAGCAACATAGGACCAGCGGAGTGGGGCTGAAGTTGTTCACGACCGGAATACCGCCATTGGCTGTACAGAACGAACAAGTGAACCACCATAATTGACCATTTAGTCATCCTATATATTTACGCAGAGGCTCTGTATGTTTTGTCCTTACAATACAGCCGTGTCCCGAGCTCTTTGTCTTCACCTTATCGCGTAGTCTGGCAAGCTCAGTGTAGGCGTAACCAATAGACGGCCAGCCCGCGATACAACACTAGCTATTCCCTTAAAGTGGTCTCTCTAGACCGGAGCAACTAAATATAGCAGTTAATCGGTTACCTGTTTACCTATTTCAAACCATTTTTCAAAATAATGTTAGATTAGCGAAATACATTCGCTTGCAAACAAATTTGGTTTTTCGAGAGTCTAACCTGGAGCCCAGCTGGAACTCTCGCTTATGATGTTTTTAAGCAACTGAATATGCTGCACCAGGCCGCCTCATGTTTCGGCTGTTGCGATATTCAAGATATCGCGATACATGTATAGATTTAATACACTATTCATAAGGTTGCTGAAAATTCTTCGGCAGCCCACGACCGGTTTCGCCCTTCTTTGAGGCTCATCAGGTAGGCGCAGTCCCTGAGTCTGCAAATGTGTGTATCTCGCTAATTTCGTACAATTTATTTTCAATTAGAACATAAGGTTGACGGAAACTCGGGGACTGCGCCTACCTGATGAGCCCCAAGAAGGACGAAGCCGGTCGTGGGCTGTCGAGGAATTTTCAGCAACCTTAGGAGTAGTGTATTATGTCTATAATGTTAGATTGTTTGTATCACCAAGAGTGTAACCGGCAAGCGGCAGAAAACGTATCCCCAACATTCAGATTCCATCAACGCTAGAGTTCAAGCCAAATACATTCACTCTATATTCTCCCACTTGCTGTATCTGTCTCCGTGAATCTGAAGAACCCGCGTCAAGCAAACCGCTATGTATAAAAAAGCAGTATGGACACAGTCGCCCCGGGGGAGCAAATTTATTTTGCTACGAAATCTTAGTTCTACTTTCAGGCAGAAGCCTATGCGCCACTTGTTTTTTTACTTTTGGAGGACAGTCTGCAGAACAGACACCTCTGCATGAACGCGCTTCGATGCACATTTCGAAGGAGATAGGTTGACTCGATGGAAAACTGTAAGCGGTTTTGCGCACTGGTGAAGTAGTGGCAACATGCATGCCTCCTATGTCAGATGTTCGGAGTTCAAACCTCGTCTTGACCAAGGCTGTACACTGCTGATCACATCTGGTAAGGGAGAGACTCGGGTCTAGTGCCTCTGCCGTTTGTTGTGGACATTAATTGCGCCAGGACTGGAGGAGGACCATCCAAACCACAGTAATATGAATATGAAAGAGAAAAAATCCGAAGTGGTTATTTTTACTATTAACATGTACATCTACATGTGCTGTATTTCGTGCCAAAATGAACTTTGCTGTAGATGACAATACCTGCAGCAATCTAGTGTCCTAGCAAGCACGCAAACATAAATGAGGACACAGGGTTTCAAGTGCATTCCAGTTCGGCGCACAATATTGGTGGTAGTATGATAGCTAAGCTGACCACCATGACCAACACGAACAAACAGATTCGCAAATGATTTACCCTTTTCCACATCTGGTTTTATCGGTGGATACATTTGACAGCTCACATTTTATTAGCAGATTCCCGGACACCAAATACGTGATTACTGAAGAAGAGTACACCAAAATTACAAACATCTTGGTGATAGCTGCGCAGTCGAAGAAGTCTGTGTGATTCGCGTGCTTTGTGTGATTCTCAGGGGCTTACAGGACGAAAATTGTTGTGATCTATCTCAGTTGGTAAATAAGTAGAGTTCAAGATCTGAGGTTATCAGCTCCTCCCACTTGCTCAATCCCACAGTGCATCAGGATGTGCGTCCCCTCCCACATATAAAGCTTTCTGGAGACCAAATGCGAGTTGTAATGGAAAGCACTGACTATCCCATGAGGGTCCTTGACCTACCAGAATGGATTTATTAGGTGGTTGCGACCAGGAGGAGTCTGTCGACGGACTTCCAGGAAAGCAACGGCCCCATTAAAGATCCTGTACTTGAAAGCGTTTGGCTGAGTTGTGTCGTAGATAGACTTTCTGACACTGAGTAGCACTTTGGATATCTGTCACCGATGACCGTTTTCACCCTACAGTGCACAAGTCGGTAGGAGTTGGAGGAGTAGGTTCATATAGGATTCTGAGTCCATGAGCCTCTCATTGCCCAGAAAAGGTTTACGAGTTCTACGAAGACTTGAAAAGCGCAATGAAAAGCAGCAACAGGCAAGTGTATGAATGTAGCCCCGCTGATTGTCCAGAAACAGCATCAGGCAGTGCTCAACCCTCGCCACCATTAGCTGACGGCGATGTGGTCTGTTTGGATTTGAGGCTTGTTTGTTGCTTCGAGCCACGTATTCAAGATATTTCCGCTGTTCCAGAAATGGAGACTGCAAAGGAGAAGTCCGTGCTCGGCCCACATCTGCATCAGAATCTCTCTGTTATCCCTGTGTCTCGTGTCCATCCCAAGACGAACACCCAATAGGGTCTCAATAGAGGTTAGCCCACCTACCTAGATAATCATGTCACCAGCAATCAGAACGATTTCCGAGCTTTCAGCCCATCATAAGAAAACATCTGGAGCACCACAAAACTGTCTTATACATTCAGAGCTACAGACATTCTGGCGTAAGCACGATTTTTTGACATACGTTTCCAAACGAACCGTGCACAGGCGACCGTGATTATCAATTACCTGGAGACTCCTCGCACGATGGCTCAACACAATAACCACCGGATATAA
Organism: Clonorchis sinensis; assembly: GCA_003604175.2. Classification (NCBI taxonomy): domain Eukaryota; kingdom Metazoa; phylum Platyhelminthes; class Trematoda; order Opisthorchiida; family Opisthorchiidae; genus Clonorchis; species Clonorchis sinensis. The sequence continues at coordinate 177,724,204 of CM030369.1, read as the reverse complement.
CAAGCTGCAGTGGCCTCCGCGTCGCTGGAGGTGTGCAGCCGGGAACGGAAGGAAAGTGATCCAGCGGTCGAGGCATCCTTCTTTGTTGAAGGTGCTGACGCTGGCTTGATGGTTTCGCTTGTCTGTGGTTTTCTGTTGCCGCACTAACCAAAACCACCTCCGGCTTTCTGTGCCCCTTTATTTTTTCTGCATCCCGTGTCCGGGCACTCAGCACGCTAAGTTTCCTTTGACGTCTGATAATTCCCCGGGTTGAATCACTTGCGGAAGTGGTGTGAACCTTTCCCCGATATCCAGTCATCGCCACTGTTCTGTCTGACAACTAGTGCCTGAACGAGAATGATAGTACCGCGCCGCGGGCGAAACACCCGGCTTTGTGCAGAGATGCGTTGATCTTGCTCTGGTGCGAAATGACGTCCAACGGTATAGTAGTAGGAGACTCGCCCAGAAGACGGTTATGACGAATGCGTTTAACTTTAAGATCTGCGGGTCTAGCAGTTGATATATGAGTTGATCGCCGGTTATGCAACCCTGAAAAGTGAGGAACGGAGCCAATCCGGACAATTCATGATCAGAATCTACATAGGCTTCCAAGATGAGCTACTGCCGGTTATTGATCCATGCCATCGGTAACTGATGGCCGTCTGATCAGTTTGGGCCACTCTATGACACTCTGATATTCAATCGACTTTGGTCATTTCGGAAGTTAGTACTACATAAAAATAGTCTGTGGTCAACGTCTCGAATCCGGTTCAAGACGATCACCTGATTTCGTCTCTGGTGCGCTGGGTCTGTCAACCTTTACGTTCAAATCTCCGGCAAAAACAGCGATATCTAAGCTTTCAGCTCGATGTAGCAGGACACTTAAGGCGTCATGAGAGATGTCTTTGATGGTTTCTGAGCTACATCCGGTTGAGATCTAAGCAGACACGAAAAACAGGTAGCGATCAACTTCTTCTGGTGAGACTACTTCATGAGTGTTGCTAAGTGAACCTAACAGAGGCGACTCTTAACGGGTATCCGGTCAAACATCCGCCAGACGACTTAAGGCGCTGCCGACCCCTGCAAGTGATGACGCAGCGACCATTGACCTTCTAAGGGTGCCTAGCCGGAGTTCAGAGTACAGTGATGGAGCAGTTAGCTCAGTGACTGTGTTTAGATCTTGAACTCCTGTTTCTTGTCACTGTCAAGCCAGTGCCGTGTGTGAGCAAGAGCAGCCTATGTTCAGAGTGCGAACTCTAAAAGCAGCCAGGTAGACCGGGTGTCGAGGTATTAAGTTTGATTTCGAGAGTCCTGAGGCTGTCGGTGCCGGATGAGGCGCAGAATTCGCGGCCAAGACCGTTGCACTAAAAATGGAGTCTTTACTCCTTACAGACTGGCCTACAGAAATAAGAGTGAGGGAGTGAAAAGAAAAAGTGTGTGACAGAAAGCAGTGGGATGTCAGTAGCAGCCTGCTTCCACTTACTAGCTCTGCTGTATGCAGCGAGTAAGGCGACCCGGTTGATGACACCATCCGACGGCGGACTTTGGATCAGAGTATTGTTAGTTGTGGATACCATGGTTGTACGTGGGCCAGGATGTTGTCAGGGTGTCAAGACCTAGACAGGAGGACGATTAGGGTCCTCAGTCAAAGCCTTCGGCTCAAAAACCTGACCACAAGGTAGCGATGTTTCGCGGAAAATTCAAGTGCATTACCATATTCAGGGAACAAGTCGCCACACATGTTCTAACCCCCAACCTGGAGGACCAGGAGACTGTGTTGGTCAGACCTTCAACCACTGACCAACATGGTATGGCAGACACAGGCACCCCATCAGTATCGTTCACTGGGCCACGGAAACAAACAATCTGTCACGACACGGTAAGTTCCACCCTCTTCGTGAGCTGAGGAAGGTGCTGTCAGGTCATGAGAACCTTAAAATCTATACAGATTCCAAGAAAAAACGGGATCTTGAAAGTGATGCTGAGTGAATTTGATGCGGTGATGCGTGTGGTTTATACCGTCCGGTGAGGGTCACGAGGCTTGGTAGTGGCAGATAACTGGTGAGACCAGTCTGTGTTACGAGCGTCAAACAGGTAGGAGATGCAAACTATATATTTTAACTAGTACCGAAATCTCAGTTCAGGTTTTTAGTCGAAATATTTAATTGTATTAAACCTTTGGACTGTCAGAAAATAACCTTTCAAAACTATTGATTGTGCAAATACCACATGATGTTGTTTACCCATTTGAGTTTCGTTGTCTGAGTGGTAGCTGAAGCGTGCTAACTGGTCATTAATATGACAAGCCATAAAGAATCCAAAACCGAAATATATGCATCCTCGTGGCAGGCGGAAATGACGTTTTCTCTCAGCTAAGCGATTCTGCTGTGTTATTTCTCAGCACCTTTGGGATAAACACCAACCATTGTGGAGTAAAGTATACTGTGTATTTATTTTTAGCCTGATTTTACAGAATTGAGATTGGATATTCGACTTATACACTCACCTGCTTATCAATTTGGTTTTGATGGGAGACTCATTTGGAAACCAGCTGAATCTGTCTTTTATGATGTTCTTAATCAGTATTCCTTCTTACTCATCGTTATCGTGTAGAACAAGGAACAGAATGATAATCTAGCGTCTCTGTCACCACTTACTTTACTGATTAAGATAAACTTCTGGGGGAAAACATTAGATATTCAAAGTGTCTTTGTTGTTACATTTTTCTTGTCTGGTTGCGCTTTCTACAATAGATTGCCTTTCGCCCCCACAATACTGCTAAATAGTTTGGTTCCTTTCTGATTTCTATGCAGCCTACTACCTCAATCAGGTCATCCACAAACATGAGGTTACTGTTCGAGCACTTTGAACGTGTGAAGTACGTGCCAAACCATCTAGATTATTTAATATTGTTGGCATTAAGACGGGTTCAGATCCCAGAAGCGCTATGACGTCTGCTTACTCGATATCTGTGAGAGAATACTCCAGAAAATGTGGACCCCACAGGCCTTAGAGACTGGTAGTGAGTGAGTAGCAATGACGAAGTTGAAGCGGGGAAGGTGAAAGAAGACAACTCTGTCTGACACCACTTGATGTGGTGAACTCAGACAGTAGACCTTCACACGTCCACGGTAGATAGCGTACAACTCCCTAAGGGGCATCAAGAGTTTATGGGAGGCAACTTTGCTCCACATACACTGTCATAATTCCTGACGGTCCATAAAATCAAATGTAGCTTTCAGGTCAAGGAAGAAAACCACTGTTGGTTGCTACAAGCACTGTTGCTGTTCCATAATCTGACAGAGGTTGAAAATGTGATCGATGCAGCGTCTTGCAGGACGGAATCCAGCTTGGTTTTCCAGGATCTTTCTCTCCCTGTGTTCAGCCAATCTTCGAAGAACAAGACCGGAGAGCACCTTCAATGCCACAGCTGCCAGGCTGATGCCACGGTGATTTTCACACAGCGTTCACGTACCCTTTTTGAAGATGAGAATAACTGTCGGCTGCCCTATTCTGCAAGCACTTTCTCTTCGCTCCATATAGCACCAATAAGCTTTGTCAGATGGGTCACCAGGGATTCTCCGCCTTCTTTGAAAAGAGCTGGATACAGACCGTCCTGCGCCTTCCGACATTTCGTATTTTGTTTCTTCTTCCGAAGAAACATTCCATTCGCCAGTATGCAATATCTCAAGAGGCCGTTTTGCAGAAGGCCAGCTAAACTGTCCTTCGAAGTGTTCAGCCCATCTTTCCAGTCGAGGTTTGCGAGTGAATCAATGAGTCGCATTTTCATTGGTTGTTTCACTGACTGTTGCTTTTTTAGGGCCAGTCGATTGTAGCGTTTGATATAGGGCACATCTGTTTCCGGCAGCAAAAGCCTTCTGCGTCTTCAACATCCACCAGGACTGTCAGTCTTTCCTTAGGCTCTTCACTACACTGTCGTTCTCGTTGCATGCTGGTATGGATTTCTTGACATCAATCATGGATAGCCATCTCGACGACATTCAGTAGTTTGTGATCGAGGGAGATATGTGAAAGACCTGATTTTATCTTTGGTGTTCTGAGATGCATAACCACGCTTGGGTCTTGCATGTGTGTTTCGGAGACAGCATAGAACAATTTTAAGGGAGTATAAGGTATCAGCGAGCATTGCCTGTTTGCCAGAGTAACACGGAATACGAAAGTTATTAGCTCCTATGTAGAAAGGATCTCGTGGATTTCGCGAGGTGTTATTTTGTTTATTGTTAATAGACAGTGGGGAGCATTAGGCACATCGGTCAGATAACTGGCAATCGAACGATCAAGAAATGTTTGCTTGTGTGGTGGAAAGAGGTCGAAAAGAGACATCGATAGATGCAGGACTGTGCGGCCAGATGACACTTCCGGGTTTCCCGGGTCAAGGAAGGGGATTCTGTTGAGCCTTTGGCTCAAAAGTCTGACCCATAAGGCGAAAGACGGTAAAGTTCTCTCTGGGGATCCTTTTCGGAGCCGATAACTCAATAGAACCCCCCTGCTCAGTTGCAGGGGGCGGCCTGCCCCGAGGACGCGGGGACTAAAACAGTACTGTCTCATTCCTAATACGGTTGCGTGCAGAAGGTGCTTTCTGAGCAGCGCTGGACTCTTTGGTTTCAAAAGTAATTCGACCGTACTGAATAATGCGCTGGCGATCATGGTCAACCGTTGGGCGATTGGAGTTTGCGGTTTTTAGGACCGACCTTTTCTAAACCGTCCTTCCTTAGGGAAGGCAGCATCGCTGCTTCCATTAATATGGACATACTGGTCACCTGGGGAAAACGCCTTACTGTCTTTACACTCCTATCGCATAGGGCAGTACAAATTTACCCCTCCTCCTAGACCGCCTCGTAGGACGATTACTCGCAATACGGGGTCTTGCCGCTCTTAGGCTGACTGCTTCCGTTTGGTTTTCCTGGCATGGTTGCACCTTGTGGAACAAGGTTTCGGCCAGTGCAACCTGCGGGATCATTGCAACACTCAAGCGCGACCACCATGCCAAAGTGGCAGCTTTAGGTCGGGGCTTTGTTGTGTCCGAAGTGACGTTAAACTACTGATGTCTGGATCCAGTTATGATAAAGTTATCAAACGTGGCGCTCACTTACACTGAAGAGTTATCAACCTGTAAAGAGTGTATGCAGGAAGAGCGTAAGACAGCAACCATCAGCAAGCACAAAATGAATATACCTTCACTTTGTCGAAATTTCATACTGCAGGCTTAGTTCAAAGCAGGCATCGGTGAAAACATTTCTCAGCGTGTAACTCAACTCTAAATAGTCTTGCACCACTCTATTTGACTGTCTGTCTCATCAGTGTAAATATGGAAATATATTGAAAGCATTCGAGTAGCATGGAATTAGACGTATGGAAGGTGTGGGCGATCGGCCATGACTTGACTGCTGGTAGGAGATGAATCATGACTGTTTTACGGGTGCAGAGGATCTGGCTCGCTTTAAAGAGAAGTTTGAAGCTACCGACGTCGAGTTAGGAAGAGTTTGTGTGACGAGCAAAACTCGAAAGATGAAAGAAATTGCGTTTTTTGGGGACAAGAAGCATCAGGTGATCGTAACCTTATTAGAACCTACGCTTTACTGATGAACGTATCGCTCCTCTGGGTTCAACAGTCACACGTTCTATTTATTTTCAACTCGAAATAAGTTTGCAACCATTGACAGCAGCTGATGAAACTGCTCGATTAGGTGAAATGCCCTTGAAGCAGCAAAAACGAATGGAGACCACAAGAAAGTACTTAAGATCGAGGCTGACATATTCGCTTCTGTTCGGTCAAGTTCACCCTGCTGTTCCCATATGAGTGGATAATTATATCCGGCGGTCCATTCTTATCCGGCTGCTTCTAAGGAAGGACGTTCAAAACAGCTACATCCAAGCCGGTAATCAATATGAAGGTTTCGGTATCTCACTCATGAGTTCAATCAGCCCGATATAGCGGAAATCGCCTTTTGAAAAGCTACTATCTATGCGTTACTTCACAATGTGGTCAATGATTCTGCATTTGGCAAGGTTGTTCGGGATCTCAGCTTTCCAATCAGGGTTCAGATTACCTGCAAGACAAGGTGGCTGCTTGGGGCGACAAACTGCACAATGGCGTTGGTAATCGTAGGTTGCTAGAGTTGTTCGCTTGGCTTCTTTCCAGAAGCTTCTTCCAGAAAGCGTGGTTCCTTGGTAGGGAAGGCAGCATCGCTGCTTCCATTAATATGGACATACTGGTCACCTGGGGAAAACGCCTTACTGTCTTTACACTCCTATCGCATAGGGCAGTACAAATTTACCCCTCCTCCTAGACCGCCTCGTAGGACGATTACTCGCAATACGGGGTCTTGCCGCTCTTAGGCTGACTGCTTCCGTTTGGTTTTCCTGGCATGGTTGCACCTTGTGGAACAAGGTTTCGGCCAGTGCAACCTGCGGGATCATTGCAACACTCAAGCGCGACCACCATGCCAAAGTGGCAGCTTTAGGTCGGGGCTTTGTTGTGTCCGAAGTGACGTTAAACTACTGATGTCTGGATCCAGTTATGATAAAGTTATCAAACGTGGCGCTCACTTACACTGAAGTTATCAACCTGTAAAGAGTGTATGCAGGAAGAGCGTAAGACAGCAACCATCAGCAAGCACAAAATGAATATACCTTCACTTTGTCGAAATTTCATACTGCAGGCTTAGTTCAAAGCAGGCATCGGTGAAAACATTTCTCAGCGTGTAACTCAACTCTAAATAGTTTTGCACCACTCTATTTGACTGTCTGTCTCATCAGTGTAAATATGGAAATATATTGAAAGCATTCGAGTAGCATGGAATTAGACGTATGGAAGGTGTGGGCGATCGGCCATGACTTGACTGCTGGTAGGAGATGAATCATGACTGTTTTACGGGTGCAGAGGATCTGGCTCGCTTTAAAGAGAAGTTTGAAGCTACCGACGTCGAGTTAGGAAGAGTTTGTGTGACGAGCAAAACTCGAAAGATGAAAGAAATTGCGTTTTTTGGGGACAAGAAGCATCAGGTGATCGTAACCTTATTAGAACCTACGCTTTACTGATGAACGTATCGCTCCTCTGGGTTCAACAGTCACACGTTCTATTTATTTTCAACTCGAAATAAGTTTGCAACCATTGACAGCAGCTGATGAAACTGCTCGATTAGGTGAAATGCCCTTGAAGCAGCAAAAACGAATGGAGACCACAAGAAAGTACTTAAGATCGAGGCTGACATATTCGCTTCTGTTCGGTCAAGTTCACCCTGCTGTTCCCATATGAGTGGATAATTATATCCGGCGGTCCATTCTTATCCGGCTGCTTCTAAGGAAGGACGTTCAAAACAGCTACATCCAAGCCGGTAATCAATATGAAGGTTTCGGTATCTCACTCATGAGTTCAATCAGCCCGATATAGCGGAAATCGCCTTTTGAAAAGCTACTATCTATGCGTTACTTCACAATGTGGTCAATGATTCTGCATTTGGCAAGGTTGTTCGGGATCTCAGCTTTCCAATCAGGGTTCAGATTACCTGCAAGACAAGGTGGCTGCTTGGGGCGACAAACTGCACAATGGCGTTGGTAATCGTAGGTTGCTAGAGTTGTTCGCTTGGCTTCTTTCCAGAAGCTTCTTCCAGAAAGCGTGGTTCCTTGGGTGTTTATCCGCGTTATCTGGTTCCGATGCAACCTGCTGAGGACAAGTGTTAGAAACGCAAGGTGCTATCGTGATGACCAGATGATCTTCCGTCGTGCAAGCCGTGGTCAAACGGAGAGTTTTGGTGCATATCCTGCAGCTCTGTTGGATTGCGCATGATGCTCGACTTGCTCGTCACCATCGTGTTGCAAGAGAATTTGGAAATTCAACATCAAACGATATAGAGGGCTTAGTTGCATTACTGTTTCCCTCGTCTGTCCAATCACTTCAAAAGTTTATTCCAAGATTTGATATCATGAATGTTTCCTGGAGGGTTCTAGGTTCACGAGCCACTGAATCATACCGTAGTGAGGTGTGCTGGCCGTTCAAAGTTCAAGTCACAATAGTATACCTGACTCATGCATATCACTAGACTGATTCAACCAGACTGATTAGTAAAGGTAAGAACCAAATATCGTTCATACCAACGGTTTTCACTCAATGTACACTTTTTTGTCCAAAAAGATAAGCCTGGAAGAGTTAACCAAACAGAACGTTTTTTTAATATTCTCATCCTCCATGTCAGCGCAACACCTGAGAAAGATTAATCCTGTCCGCTGCATTGAAATCGCACGGCTAAATGAAGTGTGTAGTCACGTGGTCATAAATATCAGCCCTGAACGAGAAATGGATCCAGCCTAAATGAACACATTTACTCACCGATGTACCGATTTTAAAATGGAAACTAAATCGATAGACCAGGCAATAGTAGGATGTTTCAAAACCACACAGAATGAACACTAAACCAGCTAAACTGACCTGAATTTCAGACTGAATACAGAGCTTTAGATTGCAGATGGTGGGTTGTACTGTGTTGCCGTAACACAGGAACGGCTTGCGCTGCGCACGCGGTCATTTAGCGTAAACATAGTGGAGCGGATGTTGTCCGATCAAACACTCATTGTTTATATCACTAGCAGGGGTTAAGTACAAACACCGAAGATGGCGAATTATTTTCGACGGTATGCTGCTCTGACCTGGAGGATCGGGATTTAAGCGTAACTATAGTCAGTGGATCAGAATTACCGTAACTGCACTTGCATCGTGTAGGATGTTTGGCTGAATGAACAGGATTTAGCTCGCAACATTTTGTACAGATTTCTCCGTGGTTCTTGCTTTTATCAGAAAATTCATTGTTAGCTCCCCATCGAGAGGTCATTCTCTCCGCTGTTCGTAGTGGTCTGTCTTAGGGGTGGTTAATGTGGTTGCTGCCCAAACGTAATGGATAGACTGCCAATCGGTGCTGAAATCAAAGGTAAACGCCAAATCCAATGGTCTCCCGTAGTAGTCAGGGTCCAAATTTAAATGCGAATGAACAGACTTTTATTGGTCGCGGTTGAGGGGTTTCTGCTTACGGGAAATTGAGCTAAGACTGAGATGAATAGGTCCCTTAATCTGTCAGGTAAGCAAAATTCCTCGAGGTATTGTGTCGAACTGATTGACTGAAACAGACTAACAAGTGTCAAAGGAATATCTGTCTAAAGTGAAACCTAAAAATCGGTTCATTTTTAGTAGACTGAGCTATTTTTAATCTTACCCAACATGCTGATAGGGATGGCCAGTTTTGTCCACTTACCCATTTTCCACTTGCCGATAAAACCGACTGACTAGAAGTACCGCGTTAACTAGCTCTCGGTTTCCTCCCATCGTCACGAGTTAAGGTTGTGCTCGTATTTTTGTTGTTGTCATTGTTAGCCAACTTAAAACCTTTTAGTGTATCTCCGAAGGAATGTACAAATTTTTCAAAAGCCGCCAGCCACGAAGGATTTTAGCCTTTCTATATCAGCCTTTATTATGGGTTTATCTTTTGCTTTCCTGTACCAGCGTTTCTTGACTTGAGTGCACACACCTGTTTGACGCGCGAGCCAACACAAATGAGGGTGTGAAGTGACGACCTTCAACAATTAGTAAACAGGTCTTTCAAGTCGTTTTTGTGGACAGCATGCTGTCAAACCTAAAAACGGAAGTAACTGAGAATTCTTCTTAGTTTTTTACTATAGTAGCTCTGTTTTGCTGACTGTTCTTGACAGACCCATAATTTGTTATTTTCCACACCAGGTATCAGCATACCAGGTTATCAGTATTCCCATCCTGCTTACCGAGAAGGCAGAAGAAACAAGACACAAATGAATCGATGCGCACAATCAGGTACTTCTCCGGTTACTGCCATTGCAGAGACTGTCGTACACAACTAGTGCTGTTTATCAACGCGCAATTTGGCGGAGCGTGAAATAAACAAAATACTCTCTAGCGAAATGCACTCATTTGAAAACAGATTTGGTTTGGCGAGAGACTCACCTGGAACCCAGCTGAATCTCTCGTTTGTGATGTTTCCAGGCAACTGAATGTGCTGCACCAGGCCGCTTCATGTTTCATTTGCTGCGAGATTCGAGATATCGCGATACATGCATATACGTAATGCACTACTCATAAGGTTGCTGAAAATTCTGCTGAAAATTCTTCGACAGCCCTCTCTACGTTTGCCATCAAATGGACGAGGGAGAATTCTAAAGAACGGTGAACAAATATACTGTAAGGGTGACACACTTGTGGGAGTCATTGGGCTGATTAGCCATTACAAGTAAGCTCATGAAACAAAAAGTTTAGAACCACTTCTCAAAATGAGACGCACACCTGGAGTAATAAACTGTTCGTATGTACTGTGCGTTCTTTCTATAGGATGTGGCCGTCAAAATATGTCATAATTCTCAAGGTTATCGATATTTTTATCGTGTTTATTTCCGATTGGGATTTCCTCCTATAAATGAAGCCAATCTTTGCTGAAAAGAACAAAAGCACTGCGCAGCTGTTCTATCCTTATAGGGAATCATCGACATCGCGTATCTGACGAAGCTTCAGGGAGTATACAGATTTAGCCTGGTTGTAGACTCCCATTCCGCCTACCTTTGCTTGAACTGCACCTCGACGCCTTTAAATTGGCCAACGGTCTGCATCGTAATAATATGTGCACACGATGTTCCATGAATGAAAACATAGAGATCTTTATTTTTTGAACGCATATCGACGGGCCAATTAGGTGCTACCGAATTCAGTGCACCCAGTATGCCATCAACTTACCTGACAGAGAATTGTGATAAAACCTGTCAGAGGCCTTGGAGAAGTCGGGCTGGTGAGGGCCGCAAACACATTCCACGGGTAACCGTACGAGCAGATATCTCTGCAGACTCTACTATCCTTCACTTACTGCTTTTACTTTATCCATTTGTTACACTGTAAGATACCATCTCTAATCCAACATCATGGTCAGCCATCTGGCTAATGCTAGTGAGTAACGGGTTCGTAAGTTGGAACCTGCTCATTCTAGAAACATGCTATTAGCCAGTGATCAGATTCTTGTCCTCCAGATGCGTTCACATTGGGTCTTCTCAAACCGTTGCCACTATTGTCATATTATTCGGGGCATTAGTTGATATAGCTTTCGAAATATAACCTGAGATGATTGAACTTCAAACAGCCAGAGCTTGACTCAAAATCCAAGTTAATGGTTTTGTGAACTCCCATTCTTTCAGGGGTTGTATAGTCTGGTGTGAAAACAACGACCTGCCGTGCCGAAAATAACCGGCAATCTGCCGGTCCAAAAGCAATACTCGTTATCTAAGTCTCCTTCATATTTTTTGTTTACTGCTTACTGATAGCTGTCAGGTACGCCTTATGCCTGTCCATGAAAGTTTAAGGAAACTGTCCAGTTATATAGAAAATCTTGGCGAGCTCTTAGTTGAATAAACTGCTAAAGTGAGCTAATTAATCTCGCAAATGCAGATTTTCTTGTGTTGTGACTCATCTTTATTGATACCTGATCACATAACTGCCATAGGAACAAACCACAATAGTTTGTCAGACGTCTCATATAGGGAAGCTGACCCCAAGCAGTTCAAATATACTAGAGTTTGCAGTTCTATACACACTAGGCCGTCGAACTCAGGATTACCTAAGCTAAAACCTACTAAAGTCCATCAGGGCAAAATTTCTAGTAAACCGAAATGTAAACAACGCATTCCAAATTATGGAGGACTTGAACGGAACAATCGCGGGTTCATCCTACCTGAATGTTTTGTGTAACATGGGTTTTTTTATGGGGTGAAACGATTTATGCCTATCCCCGAAAACCAAGGTGTCTTGTGTGCTTTCCGTCAACTGGAGAAATTCTGGTAGTGAGCATTGTCTCAGAAAAGCCTGCCAAACGATCCACCGTGTGCTTACAAAATTTTTTTGAGGTAGGTTTTGACATTGCCTCGCTTGTCCTTGTCCGTTGCTACCATCGTAAGTCAGTGTAGAACATAAAACCACGTCTGACGAACCAAATTCGCACTTTGACTCCAAATGATTCTGGTCAGTCAGACAAAATTTCTAGGCAAGCTATGTGGAAAAGCTGTCGGCTACCTTTGCAGCGCACTGAGGATAGCTGCCCCAACAGATGTGACTATAAACAGTAATCGCTGGGATAATAACCTGGTTGTATGCGTTCCGTCTCCAGTCAGTTGAGGTCGGCTAGAATGACGACGGAATATATGTAACCAAGTGGCATATCCCAGTGAACTGACCAGTTGCTACCTACATAACGCATAAAAAATTAAAACAACATTTCCCTCAGTGAAAAAGATATATGGACGTAAATTCATGACCTAGCGAGCCGCCGCTAGTCCAGTTCAATGATAATTTACAGACTGTCCCTATCTTTGCTGCAGTTCAATCCCAGGTTTGCCTTAGCAGAAATTTTGTTTGCTCCTAAAATAGCCTTACTCCGTCTCTTGCATACCTGATGATGGGGCATGATTACTGATTAAGACAAAAAAATATGGAAATTTTGTTTAAACAAATGTCTAATCACCGTGCATGATTTAAACCGTCGCCATCAAGCGGTAAAATTGCCTGTCGTAGCTTTCCATCATGAGGACACAAAAAAGGAAGAGTTTCAAGGTTGCTTTTGTTGGTCGTTTCAACTTTGAATGGCAAAAATGAAGCTGGTCATGTAGAAAATAAATACCGTTCATCCACTCAACTTTGTTGGTGCAAGAAGCCGACAGCTATGACGTGTACAAAGATCCAACTCAAAAGCAGTTTCTCCGACTTGGTCACTCACAGATAGGTTTAAACGTATAGATGGTGCATTTTTAATGAAAAGAACCCAGTTGTCACACTTCCCATACGTCAAATAATTTGTACGATGGATAAAGTAAAGTGATTTATTTCGTTTTAGCCGGAAAGTAAAACGACACACTTCTTTGTTGCCTCGTTTATAACGTTGCCATGTTCGCAGCACACCTTTCATGTTTCGAAACATTCCAGTTGAATGATGTTATGCATGTGGACTTTCCCCGTCCTGTGCGGAACCCGTGATCAACTAACTGAACTTGATGCATTTCTGCTTCCGAGAAGCTTTATCAAACTAGGTTTCATTTGAATCGGGAACTTCGCACATGATCAGCCAATCACTCGCAATATCTGATAGAAAGCGTCTCCATTTTTACAACTGCGACTACTGAATTCAACAACTAGTGGATCAAGATGTAGTCTCAGTGAATTTCCCAAGCACCAATATTTCCCATTACGCATTAGCTCCCTGCGATTACCGGGTTGGAAGATATGCCCTGTGAGACAGGTACGGAAGTGTTGTCAAGTGCTGCGGAATTTCTGTCAAGGTGTGTACAGAAGTAGCTCATCCTCCGTGATAAATTTGTGACATGTCCTGAAGTAAGCCCCTGATCTTTTGTCACTGTTCCACAAGACCAAGGATATCCTGGTTGCGATTCTTGCTGTAACCAGATGTCGGCATACTCACACATTTATCTAACAGCTGAAGAGAGATCACTAGACGTATCCTGCCGGAAGAGTTGATTATTGCCAAGCCATGGACCTGGACACTCACCATATTTTCTGTAGTAAAGTTGTGATCTGACCTCGAAAACCTCACTTACCCAGTGTATGGGCCTGGCTCTAACTTGCTGCATACATATTCAGACTGTCATCTAATTAGTTATTCACTGGTGGTCGTGAGGTTATGTGGCTAAGACGACAATCCCACGTAAAATCAAATTCACTGGTGACACAAACTGAGCGACGGTGACGTCCTCCCAAAACTAGCGGCCTGAGCATCTTAACCAAACTATTATGCGTCCAACGCCATGACTGAGTCCTGAAGAGGAAAACAGTTTTCGAAATCCGACTACAGTTCTATCGTTAAACTCAAAACATTCTTTAGCTCCAAGCGAATACCCCCTCTTACCTGTCAGTTACTGCGAGTTCAGTAAAGCATCACTAAGAATAAAGCTTTTACACACATCACCTCTCCACACTTACATCGGTCACCAGGTAAAACAAGTGGTCCACGACGCACCAGAAACTAGACTCCTTGTTCAGGAACCCTCGAAACAGTTAACTGATTCAGACCTGCAATCATCGGGTGATTTACATTCACATCGTTTGAATGCCTGATGAACTGGGTTACTACTCTTGTGAAACTAAATTTCCCATATTTATGAGATCCCTCCTTTTACGCAAAGCGCATCACAACCACAGTCTCACGTGAAGTAGACGTTGGGGGCCACTGTGGATAGTGAAAGACGCTGCCTCAGCGTGCACCTTCAGTTGTCAATACGACCTCGCACAGACTTCATTGGGCAGCTTGTACATGCTGAATGAATTAGAGTGAAACCTTCAATATTTGCAGCAAAGATGGTTTCAGGCTGCAATTACCCCACTGTGCTGAAAGATGTTGAAGAACATCAAGATGGATTGAACAGTGGTGACGTAGGTAAAAACATTTCGGGATTCTCGGCGTGAGAATAACTGATTACAAGACAATACAACTAATGTGAACAACATGTCCATGGAGTAGATCTTTTCAAACTGACTTGCGTTTATTACATCTCGGTCAGAAAGGAGCACATTCATGAGCACTACGGTGATATGCTCGAAAGTACGCAAGCCAAGAGGCTTTTGCACTCAGTACTGTTGACCAGAAAGACAAGAGTTTGCTTGGAGTGTCATATTTCGTAAGAGAAATCTATATCAGAGAGTGCTTTTCGCTAGACAGCAAGACAATAACAGAACACTAGAACCGGAAACCGACTCGAGCAGCACTTGTTATCCGGATAATTGAATAACGCTATTTACACTAGCCTGAGAGCCTAACTGAGATGTAATTTACTTAACTTTGTTATTGCTGGTATGAGTAGAAATGGCGGTGCAGTGTGAGTAGCGCTCCAGCTACACTGTCACTCTGTTTATTGCGCAATAGGTTCATTTTGCATGACGAATAAACCACTGGTTGACTACTTAGTCTTTTATTATCAATGCATATGGAAGAGGGTTGAATCTCTACTCCCCATACTGATGATTTTACCTCTTATGTATTCGTAACATGGTTCAGCAGACCAATAGCATACCAGTTCGGTTTTCATGGGAGACTCACATGAATCCCAGCGGAACTATTTTTATGATGTTCTTCTTCAGCTGGGATCCAAGTGCGTCTCCCGTGAAAACCAAATCGTTATGCAAATGAGCGAGGTTAACGAATTCTGTCCAATCTGGGTTCGAGTGCAGCATAAGTTTAATGGAAAATCGGGGATCGTGCCCATCTGATAAGCCTCAAGAAGGGAGTCGTGGCCTGTCGAGGAGTTTTCAGTAACCTTATGAGTAGTGTGTTTCGTCTATACTGTGGTTTTGTAGGCCTTGCTACCAGAATTTATTACCTAAATAAGTTTCGAGTGCAAAGGTAGCGAAAAACCCAATTAGACACCGATTTTGGTCATACCTTGTATCCTTCAGCTTAATTTAGAGGAAGGTACTAGCTGGCATCTAATTAAACAGCCTAATTAGACGCACAGAAAACACAGATTTCCTGCCCTCTCCTTCCAGTTTCAGCCCGACATATGTCGGTGCTTCGACCAGGAAAGCATTTATACAAAAACGATTTTGTATTCACTTGGTTATATGTCCATCCATAAGCACCAAATTGGAAATTGAAAAGGAAAACTCCTCGGTCCAAACACTGTCGGAACAGGAAGTGGCAGATTACTGAACTGGCCTTGACCCAAGCAGAAGCTGCCACCTTGACGTTTTGGTAGGGCGTGGGTGCTGCGATTAACCCGCAGGTTATACACGGGAGTAGTGCATTGCGTATATACACGAGAATTCTGTTCTGCAAGGTGTGACCAGACCAGGAAAGCCGAAATAGAGCAAAAAGACGAAGGAAAGCGGATCCTGTTTATCTGGGTGGCTATGTAAGATCCGGCGGATTGACCAGAGAAGAGATTACCTCTAGAATCCGGAAGGCCACAGCCCATGGTGCCCCGTGATGTCAGTTTGTCTGACTAGGGTAGAGTACACACTGCGACTGTGTGATCCAAACTGTTTTACGAAAAAGAAATGTAGCCTGTACGCACACAGGATATACAAAAACTCTCGCTGCCTGATGCTCACTGTCTCCAAAGCACTGGTCGGTTTTGATAAGGACATCAGACTAGTAATGCTGAGGCTTGCCAGACGATTTTATGATGAAGGAACTCTCTCAAAATGCATGAACTACTAACGTTTCACAGGTTATGATGGCTAGGACATGTATGTCATGCCAAAGGACAGTATGCCTCACTCAGCTCTTTTTGTTCGGCCCCGTGCAGAGTCGTGTGCCCAGGAGGTGGAATTTCTGAACTAGCACTGAACTATAAATGCATCAACCAGTAAATTCAGACGGGTTAATGACTGTCATGGATGTGGACCCAGCGAATCACCTCAACAACGGTTAGAGAAAGTTATAAACATGGCCGAATCACGCAGTTAGTAGCGCTTCTGCATCAGACCTAGCGCCTTTACTACGTGGCCGCACGGTTTTTCCTTCTTTTAACTAACTACACTGATTCAGTACAAACTAACTGATCGCGCAGTTAACTCTCGCTGTCCCATTTTCCTGTGACCAAAACTGCAGCAGCTGGAAACAATATACTCTTGATACATTAGTTATAGCAGATAGATTGCCGGTAAGAATAACCTTCATCTTTTTGTTCACAGCCTTTATCGTCTTCAGCACAATCGGTTGCCCAATGAACACCAAATGTGATGTAACGATGAAGTATCCTCTCCATAACGCGACCTCACGTTCGAGGCCAAACGATATATATATATATATATATATATAATGGCAGTGGAACATCACAACCGTCTTGTATCAACAATTCAGACCAGATAACCATAGTCAGGATTTCTGTCACTAGTGAACCAAGTCGACCGCCAGCGGAGTAACCTGACGGGTGAACCGTATAGACTGTGCAATGTTTCGGCGGAAAACAGCCGGCCATGTGGACCTATGAGGTGAACCTATTGCACACTGTAGGGTGTCCGTATGCAGTTTTCTATAAACATGTTGCAAACAGGAATGCCAGTTAGCATCCGGCACTTAGTTTTTCAAGCGCTGAGCGACCGGTCAGTTTGCCTGATGGTGAATTTTGCTCGAAAGCATCAAAAAATTCGGTTCTGATAGTTATGTGGCAAGTTATGGCGAAGTGAGATGAAACTTATCGGCCAGCTGCTAGATTTGCGAGGAACGTAAAAGTCAGTTCCTGATAAGCACCGACTGATAACAGAATATTTCAGGCGTCCCTATATTGACTGTTGATTCATTCTATATCTGAACTCGGTCTCATTCCGCAGACCCAATTCTTGAAAGCTCGTAAATTTATGAAAAATACCAAAAAGGCGAGTATATGCAACTGAATTTAAAGGCTGTTTGAAAAATCGCATGATGTAAAACTAAACCTGTAGGCATTAGCTTTTCGGCCTTAGTCTCTGGTGCTTGCGCGCAGATAGATGATAACTTCAAATAGGAGGACAAAAGATGAGCAATATTATTGTGTCAGTAGCTAGTCAACACCGAAATGGCAGAGATGATCCGAAAGAGTAGTTAACACCGTCATTTCAAAATTTAGATGGTTTAGCCGGATAAAAAGATTTCAGAAACATTAAGCACCAATTTGTCTCTTTGAATGCGATAATGTGTGAGATGTCTTAGAGACTCTGTAAGGCTGGGCAGCTCAGGCATTTCGGAACAGTTCGCTAACTGCCTTCCTATATAGTCCCAATAAGCCCAAACGCAAGCGGGTAGTAGGTATGGCAAAACCACTGTTATACAGCCAGAAGTAGGTCGTGCCAAATATCGTGGTGGTAATTAGGCTGAACGAGCAATTTTGGTACAGTGCCGTTCGGCTTGCGGCCTGAGGTTGGGCAACAAGCCACATCATATTGGGTACAGAGAACCTAAACTCGCCAAAGCAAACGCTAGAAAAACACATCAGGAATATGAATAAAAGTTTTACTGTCACTGAGCCACAAAATTTGCTCTACGGGTATGGCTTTTAGTTTGCAACAGTTGCAGAGTAACCTCAGATATGCAAATAGCGTGTTTTGCATAAACGCTAAGGACATAGTCCAGATTCCTCTGTCATCATAGCGGGACGGGTGTTCGCTTCAGTGCGTATATATGAAAGTGTTGTTGCGCAGGTGTTTGAATCGAGCATAATATGACTCTATCTTCAATTTTTAGACAAGACTTTTACTTGGCACTATAGTAGTACGGAAAATTCAAATTCACAGAGAATACTATGGTAACAGCAGGTCTACTCATAAAAGCGGTCTAACTCCAAGATCTTGAGCCCGCTTCGTGACCGGGGTTACGGATCAACGTACAATCAGTGCCCAGTGGTACGATAAAAACTTCTATAGCTACTGGCTGAATGCACGAAAGTACATCGTGCTCCATTCTAACAAGGAGTAATTTCTCAGGACGGAAAGAAGTACTGAAGGACTTCCATCACAGGATACCTCAATCAATCAATAACCCATCACATAGCAACGAAAACCTCACAAAGAGCATTTATCTCCAAATAAGATATATATTTTGACTAGCGGAATACACTTATTTGCAAACAAATTTGGTTTTGCGAGAGACCCACCAGGAACCCAGCTGAGTCTCTCGTTTGTGATGTTTTCAGACAACTGAATATGCTGCACCAGGCCGCCTCATGTTTTAGTTGTTACGATATTCGAGATATCGCGATACGTATATGTTCGTAACGCACTACTCATAAGGTTGCTGAAAACTCTTTAACCGTTCATGACCGGTTTCACCTTTCTTGGAGCTCACCGGGTAGACGCAGTCCCCGAGTTTCCGTCAACCCTACGTTCCACTTGAAACCAAATTGCACTGCCTAGGTCAGTTACATCGCTCCGGAGTATTTAAGTGGGTATTCGCCAAGTTTCAATCAGAGACGTCCAAGCAAAACTGCAGGTAACCAATACAGCAAGACAGAAACGTGCTACTATGGATGGGGATATGGTGGACTGATCCATGCTTGTTGAACCTAGAGAAACTAACTGCAGCCTTTCTTCCAACGATCATCTGTTCCATCGGCATCGAATGGATATCAAAGGCTTGCTTAGCTTGACGTGAGCGTTTGCTTCGTTTTCAGTTAGGTGACTGACGAAAAGGGTTGGTGAGTGTTATTGTAAGTTTCCTCGTGAAGGAGGGAGAGGTGAAGAGATTTTGGATCATCTAATTCTTCGCCTAATTTTTCGTACGGTGAATGGGGATATCTACCTCTTTAGCACTGATTGACTACACTTACGAGCTATGCACCGCTTTGGTTTGTGAAAATTGCACTCTGTGAATAACTCCGACAATGCCTGCGATGAAACCATCAGACTGCTTAATTATTCACATGAATGGCAGACACAAATGAAAAGTGTTTTTGATGTTCTCCAGCCAGACGAATGGTACAAAAGTTGTCTCTGAGTTCATTTAGTCCAACATACAAGTGTGTCGGCTGATATGGTGGACGATGTACTGAACCCGACGTGTCTGGACGAAATCATTGGGAGGTTGTGACTAGATTTTCTGTATTGTTGAAGATGGTTTTTAACTATTCGGCATTTGATGAGTCAGGTTGACTGCCGGTTTCGCCGATAACGAACCGGAGGACCATCAGGCAAGTCAGCAGGATTTCTCAGTGCCTATGCCCTCACTGTGCAACCTCCAAGAAGCAGGTGACTCAAAGGAGTGCTGATTCTTGGGGGGATAATGGGCTTACAGATTAAATGTCGTTACACCCTTTGCCACTTTTCGCCAACACAATGCTACAGCGTTTTCCTAACAACACCGTAAAAACGAATCATACTCGAGGAATTTGAGCGCATTATTTAGGGTATGGGTTAATCCACAGAGCCTCTTATGTAACGAATGGCACTTCTCAAACGATATTCTTAGTCTGTTGACGAGGCTTGCATTCCGAATTAAGCATGGTCGCCTGTGTTAGTGTAATACATTGCAGTGATGTTAGCGGCCAATAAACATCACACCTAAGTCTCTGTTTGTCCAGGAAAAGCACTTCTTGACCGACCAGAATCTTTTCATGTATAAAAAAGTGCTCGCATTGTGGGCGGATTAACAAATTCGCATTCACATTAGGCCGTTCCTCAGCTTCACAAACTTGGATGTCTGATTTTTATACCAGTGGTAGCTTTATACTTTCTAAGTATTCCTTAAGAAGTAACTGAATATGTTCAGTTCACACACAGCGTGTATTTGTTGATTACACCTGTACGTAACCTTTGTACCTGAACATTCATCTGTAACCACAAAGTCCGTAATTTGCGTTCGCAGAAACTCTCGGAAGAGTCCAGAGACTCCAAAGTGACCTTTTAGTGCCACCCTCAACACAACCAAAAAGGTCCAGGAACACCACGAGGAGACCACAATTTCAAGTTGTCCCACAGAGTTGTGTTGTGTCACCTCTTTTGGAGTCCAGGGGTGGGTCTTAGCCCACATGCGGATTTTCCATGTGGTCAATTGTTCGAAATATCGCGGTATGTTTGCC
Source organism: Clonorchis sinensis (assembly GCA_003604175.2). Classification (NCBI taxonomy): domain Eukaryota; kingdom Metazoa; phylum Platyhelminthes; class Trematoda; order Opisthorchiida; family Opisthorchiidae; genus Clonorchis; species Clonorchis sinensis. Next base: position 177,703,651 of record CM030369.1, on the reverse strand, counting down.
TAAATGGAACTACTCACAAGTTTGCTGGAAACTCTTCGACACCCCACGACAGCTTAACTTATGACCCCGAGATGGGGCGAAATCTGTCGTGGATGCTTCAGCAACCTTGTGAGAGTTTACATTCAAGTTTGAAGAATGATTAATGAATTGGTCCACTTACCTGTTTCGTTGCTGGCGAGACAGGGGAAGCGCGGTCGATACGTCTTTGGATACAGTAGAGCAGACGGATCTGGTCACCACCGTATCCCGCACTTATTACGACAGTGGGAATGTAAGTTCCGGCGATAGTGTTCATTACTGAGGTTTACTGACCCTGGACTCATAAGCGTAGTTATGGTGCTGTACGGGCATCACTTCAATACAAAGACTGCTGGCATTACCCTCTTTCAAGAATCCGGTGGGAATTTCAAAGGATCTCCCAGCGTTGTAACGCTCCAAAGTAAACGACTCATGAAGGAACATCGAAATCAGAGGTTTCAGTGAGTTGTAGGTCAAACAGCTGCAGCAGGATAAGTTGGAAATTTCAGACTTCGAAACTCAACTTTTAAGCCACATAGCTACTTTTGCTCTTCGTTTACCGACGCTGCCATTTTTTCTTTGGATGGGAAATTTTGCCAAATTTGATATGGAAATGAATGTAACTCACTCGACTTACTGCCTTCAACGAAGGATTAGGCTTATGGTTTCGGCCGTGGTTCCCGGTATAGAACGGTCGGTATGTTTGTCTCCTTCGAATAACATGGACGTTAAGTATTGTAGTTAGCGTTTGGTGCCTGACCAATTGGCGAAAATAAATATAACTCATACTAGCGAAATACTTTCATTTGCATACCAATTTGGTTTTGACGGGACTTTCACCTGGAACCCAGCTGACTCGCTCGTTTATGATGCCGAAGAGTTTTCAACAACCTTATGAGTGGTGTATAACGTCTGCGACTAATAGTGTTTGTCTTTAACAAGCTGGCGCTTTACCAAATTAGACGGGAATCGTGGGCGAATATCCGGACTAAACATTCTGAGAAGGGACGCTTGATTGTCTCACTCGAACCTCCTTAGATTTTTCACTTCAGGCGTATTCGAAGCGATGTGTCTACAAGAGTCTGCAAAAGTCACAGGCAAATTGTGTGAAAAAGTACGAAAATACCACTCAGATGTCTCGGGACAAAGTGATGGTTAATTGTCACAGACAGGCGCTCATTTGCAATGAAAATGGTGGTCAGCATTTTGAACATGTTCTCCACTACTCTTCCGTAGTTTTTTTTATTCATACTATCACATCAGTGAAATATGCTATATTCAAAGGAGACTTTCGTGTAAATAGGCCCTATGAACCCAGCTAAGATATTGTTAGTACGACTCTGGAAGCTACGAGCTTAGCCCAAAATTAGGATTAAACTGAGTCGGTGGACTATATTCATGAACTATTATTTCAGTAATTAAGCTAAGTGTTCCGGCGGAATGTTTACGCGATAATTCGGCGTAGACATTGGTAGTTGACTCCATATTTCGTAGTAGTCGGACATCGTCTAAGCAATAGACAGCTCTCCTGATAAGTGCTACATTCGGCCGAACATTTCTTGACTCGTTTTGGTGAATCGACACCGCGCACTTGCTGATGTTAAATAGTAGACACCAACCAACGCGATCAACTTTACTGGACTAGGCTTGTAGCATGCGTGCTTCTCTGGATTTACACTTAGCGATACACAAAGCACCGTTGTTGTATTTTTTTTAATCTTACTTCACTGATTTGACGCAAGGCGTTACAGAGTGAAGCCACTCAGATGATACCAGATCTGTTATCTTTAGCCCTGGGATAACCGAGCTGTTAACTTGGCTATTTGGAATACTGACTCGCTCTATCAATACTGACACAAAATCCAGCTATCAAAACACTAAATGAACGGTTGCACCGATTCGATAACATCAGCTAACCGAAGGTTATTTCTTTTCCCGGAAAATCTGAGCTTCCTATGACCTTAGTCCTTTAGTGGATTTTCAGCATCTAACCAGCCACTTCGACTCCTGTTTTGACACTCCTTCCCCTAAATGTTGGATTCTTTTCTCCATAATTTTCGCTAAATGGTACTAAACAATGTACATTAAACCTTGTCAATCGTAGCGTTTAAAATGGAGTCCCCTGAGGGTACTCTAGTCTACACGGTTTTGAAAACCTAATTGGACTAACTGAGTCATTTCTCCTGACGTCCACAAGGCATTGCTGGAGTTTGTTTTCAAGCGTGATCAAGATTTTTCCAAACTGGTCACATTGTTTATAGTAAAGGAAAGAAATAACATAATAAGAATATAGGATCATTAAAATATATTACGCCGGACCCAGTAAAGCGATCAAACTGAAATAAGCTGAAATAAGTCTCCGGAAGAAGTACTGTGTAGATAACATTCCAGAAGAGTTGTTCCTCGTATCCCATGTGAAAGTGGGCAATTTTTGGCTGGGGTTGATTTGCATACTGGTTTGCATGTCATTTACATGTCACAGTTATGAGTCTGTGGTGATACTTGAAATGAGTTCGTGTGATTGAGAAATATAGAAGCGTCTGGTACGCTCTTCCTTCCATTTCAATCGTAGGGCTGTTTATATCAATGGTCCTAAAAATGCTGCGCGCCTTAAACCTCTCTCGGTATAATGTAGACGGTAATTTCTCCCGAACCAAAGTATTGCGCGTTACAAGTAACCTACTGAAAACGGATAGCTTCTGGTGGCAGTGATCGGCTAAACAGACATTTGCAGATACAACTGAAGTTTCTGCTTAATTTGAGGATGATGAACGTATTGTCAGAGAGACTGAAGGCCAAAAGATTGTTGGCCTTTTAGCTTGTGACCAAACACTTCCGTACGTTTTGTGACACGCCAATGCAGACGTGCGTCCAAGTATGCTGATCAGTGTAGTGCAACCTTATATTTCGTAAAACTGATTGAAGTGATTGTATTTCCATACTCAATCCAATTTTGTGCAGGTTTTCACCTGTAAACCACGAAACATGCTTAAGTGCGCGGAATGTTTTGCTGCGCACAGGGTTATTAAACTTATCATTTATTTTTGTTCATCTCATTCTCCCTCAATTTGAATGCTTCTAACTTGAAATGCCTCATTCCAAACTCATATAGTCGCTGAATGCGTATTGACTTCTTCCGACTACACACAAACCTCACAAACTGCTATTGTCAAGTATTGAAAAGCGTCATATTGGCGCACGCTCTACTGAATTTCCTAGATCATTTGTCTACATTTTTTGTTCTAGCATGTGATTTGCCTATCCGGGTTCCTCCAGTTTGAAGACAGGTATTACCGTAATAATCCGTCATTTTCCAGCCATACCAATTTGGTTCGGACTACCAGCCGGGCAATGCAGTAAGATAATACTTAAATACAGTGACTGAGATCTGGCAGGACAGACTTCGTATGGACGTACTATCACATCGGAGCAAGGAAATCCGGTAATCTGGTAATAACGGGTGTTGTTACATGCAAATCTACAAGCTGATTTCCGTCCGGCATTGCCAGATCACTCTTTTGCCCTCCGAATTTTAACCTTGAATGCATCACACAGGTTCCTTGGCGCTTTCGGTTGTTCTTTCATTAGCTTATTAAGACAACACTCTGAGTCATTTGGAGCTTCCCCTGACAGCGAGTATCATTTTCTCCCACTCCCGGTTCAGTCCTTCGCGTACGTGGATTCCGTTTGTACACGGAACGCTGATCCGCGCATACTACAAACGAGTACAGACCACCCAACTCTTATTTTACTGATGATTAAGCTGTTGATTGAAGTCGAGAATGTCTCGCTTGCAGGACACGTAATGTCCATATCATCCAATCAACTTTTGAGAGCATAAAATTGCGAGTGAATGGGGGGGAAATCGAACCATTCGAACCAAGCGAAAGTCTCAAACTGGTCTAAAAAGCCTCAGGCATCAACCCACGCCTAACTACTCCGTGATTCCAATTCAATTCGAGGTCAACGTATTTAAATTTCACTTTATGCCTTTTACAGAAAATAGTTGTATGAATTTACCCTTATCAACTAGGTTTAGGAAATGCGCACGAGATTTTAGACTGATAGCGGGACAATGGTGATTATCGATACACTGATCATCCTTGTTTCGCTCTTGCGGCCACAAGTAGAGTAGAAATAAGCCACATTACCCGGAACTGTGCGGAACAACAGGGACTGTTGCGGCCCGTTGGTTAGATGCCATAAACGAACGTGATCTGCATTCTGGTCCGCTTTAGTTTGGTTAGTTCCAGTTCTTTCAGCCACGAACCGTGTACAAACTTTACGGTTAATACAGTCAAAACGTGTAACACTCCACCACCCAGAATTCGCAGATGATTTGTAAAAGAAGTCATGAAAGAATAGCGAGAAAGATGAAGTACCCATGGGGATAAGGTGTAAACTTCTTAGAAAGCATATCAGACAATGCCAAGCTCAGCATAAAAAAAACCAAGTCTGTAACTAGTAAAGTTAAATGTGGTAATGAGTTTTTCCGTCCCTGGTAACTTGCCATCACGGCCTTATCTCGAGCATTCTTCAAGCGGGTTTTTCCCTACTATTGAGATTCGTTGTAGATCATGCCCATTTCTGTTCCCAGTGGTCAGATTCCCAAAAGCAATCACAGGACAAATCGCAGTGTGACTTAATAAAGTCTGTTCTTAAGGTGAGTTTTTACATGTCAGGACCGTTTCCTATCTCCTCTCACACTTCATTGTTTGGAGTTTGATGGATCTGCGAGCCTAATCACAGTCTTGTTAATTGTGTTGTGTTTTTCAGTTGGACCTAAGGACTGTAGAGTTTCACTGATTTTAATCAGAGATACTGAATAGCATAACAACTGAGGAACAAGTCAGTAATCTACTGTTAAAAGCGGAACTTCACAAATCGAGGTGCAACCTGAAAAAACTTCGTTTCAAACTGTTGCATGAACTAATAGGGGTGATGTGATTGAACAAAACTCTCGCTCGGCTTCGGTAGCGAGCGTAGAATATCTACTATCCATAAGATTCAAAGTCAGACTGCTGGTATAACTTTGTTGAGATACTTTCTGAAGCCATACATGGAACCGAGCACTCCTTAGTTGTGATCATTAACGTCAACAGCTCGCAGCGGAAGGCACCGAACGCATCAACTCTCTGATGGTTCCGTTCCCAATGTCCCATCTCAAACATACAGCTAATTTGGTCACATGTAACTTCATTTTGTGATCATCTCGGTTCATAGACGAATAGTAACTGTTCCGGTTGAGAAGTACTTCAGGAGATTCTAATATTCGGAAACCAGCCTTAGTTTAACAAAGCGACGCGTTACAAACGTTGGTGACCGCCAGCCCCTACTGCTATCCAACGCAGTTGTCCACCGCTCCAAATAAAACACCGTAGGTGATGCATAGGCTTGAGAGTACGGGTGCTGAGGTCTCCAGGTTGCAGTGACCATTTATTGTGTGCAATGAAGAGAAACTGAATGTTTGGCCGATTATCGGTGAGCTAATGAGCTTGAAAACCTTACGTGACCATGCATCAGCTCCTCAAAATCCGCACCTCCTCCAGGCAAAACTCATATCTTCAACAGACACAGACTTGGATGTTGTTGCCTTCTTACCTGATACATAAAGCAAAACTACCAGCTCAAATCTTCCTAGACATTTTTGTCTCAAGGAGGGAGTCGTGTACTGTTTCAGTCTGCAAAAGCGCTTCAGAAGAAGACGGAGATCGTGTGCGGTATACCCTTGGCACTGAAAATCAAGGCCTCGCAACCAAAAATTCTTCCAGCGCGGCCAAGTCTACTGCACTTGTCAGAAAACAGTCGTAAGATTGTCTCACGGAATTGAGATATATACTCACGCCAGCTCTGGAGTCGGCCGATTAAACTTCATGCCAAATGCTACTCATAAACTTAGCAGTTCTTCTACGTCACATACTGAACCAACAAAGATCCAGCAAATATATTGCTAGAACAAGCCTTCATGTTTTATAGTAAGTAGAAATGTAAGATGGGTTCAGATTGCCTACTTTTGATGTTTTTTTTCACATCCCGCTAGGACACGCAGTCTGCTCAACAAACAAGCCTATCTTCATTGGGTTCGGAAATGCACCTCACCGATGACACGCATGATAAAATTTCTGATGCAAAATCTGTTTTGCTCAGCACCTTCATTGTATGGGCTTTTAGTTAAGTTCACACACACATTACGTTCACAAAAATCATAAACCCTTGCTTCCAACAAACCAATGTCCTATGGATAATAGCTCAACTGGCTCAAGGCGATGCTCGTTTGATCGTAGTAATTTATTGTTCACCGAATGACTTCTAGAAATTTCACTGCTGGCTACTCGTCTGCATCAGCGATACACATAAGTGCCGATAAGGGGAGACTCCAACGCTCTGCGTCAGCAACCCTTCATGATTTTCCTTCGAATTTCCCGATTGACGTATGGATACACCGACATACAATCAGGGCATTCATCAGACCAGAACTTGGAATGACAGTGGATAACCAGTCCTCAGTATTAAGCAGATGAGTGGGTAAATTCCGAAAAACCACAATGTCTTCGTCGTCTCAGAACGATCAGTAATTCACGGCTGCTGTTCGATCCATGTGATAGTACACGGCTCCAAGTGCTAGGGTTGACATCTAGAACAGTGAGCATGTTGGTGACCCACAAGGCCGAACCTACCAAGGTACATGCGTCCAAAAGCGGCGCCATTTCATACGGTCAAGGATGCAGTAGGGGGACTGGGCACCTTCCAAATGGCTCGCTTGTTTTGAATTGTAGTCAGGCATCTCATCGACTAGCCCTCAACGATTACTTAGCCGGCCCTTCTCAAGGCAATTCTGCTACCCGCCAGGTGCGCTCATGATTTAAACTGGAAGTTACTGTATCTCGAACTTGCACGAAGATTGTTGGATCAGCGGGATTCTGAGCGTCACCGATTTCAAAATCCATTCTTAAGTTGACAGTAGATGAGTTACTTTAGGATGTGAGTTTCAGCTATTCGGATCAAGTTTCCCAACCAGTGGAGCAGGTTTCGCATTATACTGTATTCCTTTCGAAGTGTTTGCCGTTCGAAGGATATGGTCCCAGGATTCGGTCCTTGCACTTGGTCCGAAAGACTTTGAGCAGACTCTGCAAGTGAGATCGGTCAAGAACCCGGACATGCCGTCTGCGTAGCGTCCAAGTCTTGCTGCCGTCGAATAGTTAAGAAAGCACAACAACCCGACATACTGCAACCTTGGTATCTACGCGCAAATGATTCATTCGGACGCGTTTATCAAGGTGGCAATACGCTGTGTCAGCTTTTGCAATTTGTGAATTCACTTAACTATCAAACTTCAGGGCAGTGTGTTGCCAAGATGGTGAAAATCCATTCAGCACACTAACCCACGATCATTTGGCTGACTACTTGATAGTTTATTTTGAACCACCTGTGTAGGCTGGTGAAAGATAAGCGTTCTAGAAATATCCAAATTTATGCTAAAGCGGGAAGGCACCTAGCTGAACGTCGTACTCAGCCACTTCAAAGTGAGAAAATGAAGTACAATCTCCCAAAAACAACAGCGTACGGCACTTGACGCGTGAGGTGATGTTGTGGACAAGAAACACTTCGAAGTGAATCGTCAGGGGCTGAAAAGGGTTGGGGTACGAACATAGCCCCACTTCATCCCGGTGTCGATCTCGAAATCGTTTGTCCGCTGGTCCACACCCTGGTTTCATCCGGCCGAGTCTTTGATCAGACTGGCTATTTTATGTGGACAGGCACGTTTTCGCAGGATTCGCCGAACTTTTCTAGTGACTGAGTCGAAGGCTCTGGGGACGTCCACAAAAACGCTACAGAGTAGTTCATTCTGCAGTAGACATTTCTCCTTGATTTGTCTTTCGACATGGATTAAGGCAGTCATAGTTCGACAGCTTCTGTAGCCACAATTGTTTAAGAAGTCGGGTCCTCGAACTTCCGAGCCCTTGCATTTGGCTGATCTTGTAGTGTTTTGAAGAATGCCAAATACCAAGCCATACGGTCCGCGTAATGTGCGTAATGTTCAAGGTCTGACCCACAAGGCGGTGGGGGCAAGTCCACTCCAAGCACGTTTAGTAAGGCAAGGAAGTCTGAGCTCTAATGTAACTGCATATAGAGGGTGCATTTGGAACAATTCCCGACTCTCGATTTCTTAAAATACATCGAAAGCATGCCGGCAGTCACTGTAAACCGCCGGGGTGTGGTTGTTAGGGCGTACTTTTCCCACCCCGTCCTTCTCCGGGGGAAGGCAGCGTCACTGCTTTTATAAACGTGGACCTGCTGGTCATTCGGGGAAACGCCTAACCGTCCTCACACTAGACGCATTGAACAGTACTTCACTCTCACACTCTCTCGTAATACGATCTTTCGCAGTATATGGTCTTCGCTTTTCTTCGTCAAACCTTTCTAGGTTGACTAAACTTTGAGGAATTGAGTTCCAGTCAATGTAGCCCACAGGATCATTACAGCACTAAAGCCCGACCACCATGGAAAGGTGACAGCTATATATATATATATATATATAAGATCTATTAGGCCCACTCAACAGGGACTCCGCCGGAAACACGCCTATACTGCAGAACACTTGCAAACAAAACACGCTAATAGAGGTGAAGACGTTCGCGCACTGTTTCTGGATTTTTCATTTGTTTCTGATCGAGCTGACGGAGCTATTTTCTGCTGAAGTCAGGAGACCTGGTAGGACGTGCACTCGCATTTTGAGTGCGGATTTGCTATTTAATGGTATAGTGCCAATTGGTTCAGGGCTTGCTCTGTTTCTGTTAGGTGTAGTCATGAACAGACTGGCTGAGTGATTCTCAAAGTGTTACGCCCTTAGAGGCGACCAAGGATTGTAGGGAGGTAACAGACCGAAGATTCCGGAGAACAGGCACCAAAGTGTAACCGAAATGAGTTTATTTTATACGGTTGTAATTGACTACTGTGCTTATTTTGTCTGGCAGAACGGTGGCTCACAAAAGCCACTCAGATAGATATGGAAGACAGCTTTTGCGAAATATCAACTGCTGTATGTACCAGCATTCAAAACACCTTTTACACGTAACCTCGGTTAATCACTTTGGTCCTTGGGTTATCGTTCTACGCTGTCTATATACTGATTGGGGTGGTGTAAAATCATCCACCAATAGCCGCCTATTGTTGTTGTTAAAACATCCTCGGATGATAATAACAACAAACAACGGCTGATCAAGTTCATGTTGAATTGACCCAACCTTTATTCGGTCTGATAATGAAACTCTTCATGCAGTTATCGCGCTTCTACACTGACCTATCCAAATGCATCTGATGGGTGTCGTACTTTGTAGGTGAACAAAACATTCCTCCTACTTTCCTTTCACCCCAGTGAATCCAATGTGTACAGTCGTCACAAACTAATCTTCTGATATAAACCCCTGCATGATGAAACATTTTAAATTCCAGATTCCTCTTTCAGAATCGTTAATACACGGAGTAAAAACGGCATGACCATGTATAAACTTCCATTCTTTCTACGTCATTAGTGCAAGTTAATGTAACATGCGTGAAAAATTCCTGAATAAACCAATGAAACCCTCTTATGAAGACAATGTCCCACGGAAGACTGTTGTCGATACTGCTGTATTACGTTACCTCCATTATGCAAGTGTTTTATTTTTACTGTTAGATAATTCCAGTGTCTGGTGATCATAGCAATTTCTATCTGAGTTGCGCTTGTGTTGACACTTACAAAGAGACAGTCTGGTAATTTGTGGCTGCCCAGTTTATCAATATTTCCTTCAGAAACGCATCGCGAGATAAAAAAAGTCACGCATGGTTCATGTACGAATTATGGAGGGAGGTGAACGCGAAACCAGACTATTATGTATCAGACACACAACTATTAGGCGCACACTATGGAGTGAACGATAGCATCCATCTCATTGTGATATAGTAACCCCACCGTCATTTGTGGGATACCTCGTCTTGAATCAGGAAGCATCCGCCAGATACCAGGCGATTTATCTAACAGAAGTTCAGATCACGGACCAGTAAGGGATGACCCTGACGCGAAGCATACCCAGCATAAGAACGCTAATTTTGTGTGTGAACTGCGGTCAAGGATCCTACACAAAAAACAACCTCTGATGCGGTAAAACTAACAGCCATTTTTCCTGTGCGACTTCCAGCCACTGATTCCGTAAGGAAACTTATCACCAGCGCCCCGCTGTCAATCACCCAACTATCAACATTAAAGAAAACATACTTCGATCGGGATCAGCATCAATGAAGAAACCGGTCAGGGTCAAGCTCCCAGAGCCAACGCTAGATATGGTGGTACCAGAAAAGGCCGACATCTCTGCCAATTCGACAAAGGAAGTAAGACAGAATAAACAGCAGTAGCCCGCTATAACGTTGTGTTGGCGTTTCTTTTGGACCGCGCGACACCAAGCATGAAACCCATGACGAAGATACTAAACTTCTGAATAAATTTCCTCAGCGATAAGAGGCCATGATTATGAGTGTTTTGGTGTCAGAATCAGTGAACGTTGAAGTTACCTGGGACCGCCAGGTCCTTTTAACAGACACTTTTCTCCTCTCTGTGAACCCTATCCCCAAGCCAAATGACCGTCTTGGTTCAATGAGCAACTTCGGAAGACTCTACAAAGGAATCGGGTATGGAGTGCTGGAAGAGGACAGAACCAATGGAGAGATGTCCACGATCGGTGTACAAACATGGAAGGACCTCAGTACTAAGAATTCAAGGAGACCTATATTTGAGTCCGAGTCATTTCCGAACACTCGTTCGCAAGTGTTCGCACTCCGCATAGTGGTCCTGCGACTAACGGAGAAAAGAGGGCGGTTTCCGCAAAATAGAGCGGCTCTGTTTATACTCAGATCAGTCAGAAAGCCACAAGCCTCTCAATCGTGCTGCTAAGCCCGACGACAGGAGCATCACGGAAAGCGATTTGCCTTATCACATGCGTCTTTTGGTATTTATCCTCCGGTGCTGACTTAACCACGTAGTTGCCATCTTTCTAAGAAGTAAACCTCCGTTCAAAAGAAGACTACGATCGTCAGTCCGATGGTCAAACCGGTCGCGATCATGGAAGAAAATTATCATCCGATGGTGAGGCGCGAGCGCGCCTAGCTTAACTGAAAACTCTATTTGGGACGTCTCAGAGCAAGAAAGGCCTCAGAGTAGTAACAGCAAACACGCTCAAAACACAAGCCCATACAAATCGAACTTGCGCGGCGCCTCGAGGTAATTGGAGCTAATCGACGACCGTTGGCCAAGCGACGCCAGCGGCGTTCAGAATACTACGCCACAGGTGTTCGGCTGTGCTTGGCATACGGAGGTATCGCGGCGTATCCCTAAACCAGCGTGGGAGGGAATCGGATCGAGTGTGTTTAGAGAGCGACTGTGAAGTTTGAATATGAGGAAATCGCTGGACTTATTTCCTAAAGCTACCGTCAGGCAAGGGGACGTCACATCCTTCACTGATACGCTCACGGACTTGTCGCTACCTAACGATCGTCAACTGAGAGGGTATCGTCTTACGCTTCACAAACAGTGGGTGAAAGAAGAAAATGACGCTCAGGCTACCAAGAAGGGTAGTCGATCTCTGTAACTTTCTGCCTGCTGAGGTTATGGAAGAAGACGATGACAATTTAAAGAATATGCTGGGAGATACTGAGCGGGATGCAGTGTCTAAGTTGATATTGATGACAGGACATCCACAGCCAATGTGAGAAGGCGGGGTAGAACGGATTATCCACTGCCCTCTATCAACTGAATACTATCCTGCTTTTATCACTCGCATGCTGTACATTAAATGAAGCCATGATTTCCAGCTTGTTAAGCCAACAGGACCATTCGTAAGAACGATTGGGAATAATTATTCTAGCTTGTTAGTTGTTGTTTCCCTGTGCAGATGAAAGCAAGGATGCGGCGGCTTAAAAATGTCGTCAAGTCGTTCAAATACTCCAAGACTTCGGTCGATGACAGTCCGCAACCAGCCCGAAAACACTCGCGTTTTCGGATATTTTGTGAATCCATACGATGAAATAGAAAATTGTACCGCGATAACTACCTATAGGTCAGAAACTACTAGTTAATTCGTGACCGAATATCAGGCCCATCAGCATCTACCAACCCAAGTTATCCACGACATGAGAACAATGACCCAGAGTCGGATGCAGGACCAAGAAAACCAAAAGATTTGTTATCTCGTCCCGGTTGGCAATAGTTTCAACATATTCTACTATCCCTCAAAACTTGCTAACTCTGTTAGTTTCACATAATTAATGCGTCGCCCAATGAACCTACAGCGCCAACACAACCGCATTAAATAAAAGTGCACGTTATAACACTTCCGAGATCCAAATTTCAAACTATTCAACCAATTACAAATACTGTGGCGCACACTGAATATTCCCTATTGTGACTGTTCACTCATACCAACAGAAACTAAACACTCTGCGGAGCTTCTAAGCTTTCGTGATGCCACAGTTTGCATACTTATTAAAGTACGGTTGGAGACGGTCGTTCGATCTCCCCACCAGGTTGGTTACTGGACAGTTTCCCGGCCCTGCATGGTGAGAGTTGAAACAAGTGTGGACTTACGCCTTGGGTTTCTGGTCCAGGGCTCTAAGTGACATCCTATTTGCGATCTAGCATCACTCTAGTATCACAGCCCATCTCCGACAAAAGTTGACACCTGCAAGTTATGGTTGGGCTCAAATATTGCAATTGTCCAGTGGGGAGATATACTGGTTGGAACTCTGTTCAAAATTGTGCAACCAGGCTAGAAATACCAAAGGGAAACGAGTCCCTGCACTACGATTAACCGTGACACAGGGCAGTTTGAGGATGAAGTCGTATTGTTAAACTTGATCCATATCTACGGAAACGGCGGTCCTGCTTTCTCTAAGAAAGGATGGATGGATGGATTAAAGTCGGCAATAGAAACCGCACACTCAACGGTTACCGTCACCACTGGCTCGGTCGAAATATGATTAACACCTATCAGAGTCCGCTCCCGTTCAAATTCATCTGTTAAGCGCAGTAGCAGAACACCATCGAGTAAACCAGTCCCTGTAGCCAAGTGCATCGGACTGTTGACTCGTTAACTCCTAATAGTCTCCCAAGAAAAAACTACTACCTGATCCATTAAAGAGCACATTTAATTAAGAGGTTGAAAGTGAGGTTCCTACAACAAAACCTCTTCCTCGACCAGGGCAACGGGGAAGTATCATTAGCTCTTGTAACTCTTCGGTCACTGGCCGTCATCCCGATCCATTTGCCACACAGCGAATTTCCGCTGCAGTCAAGTTAGTGCCTAAATCACCGTCCAGAAGAATAAACCCAAACAATCCCTCAACAAAGTCAAACGATCTCAAGAGAACGTCGCAAACTTCAAAGTCAGTACTCTGCTACCATTTAGCTGTAGCATCCAGCCCAGCTGCCATGCCAAAGGAAGCAGGCACGAGGGCTAGGATACTGCCAGGTTGCCCAAGTCTAGACAGGGTCAGTCGAGATGCTAAGATTGGATTCGAACCATAAAATTTCCGGTCCACAAGCTGGTGCCTTAACCACAGAGCTATCTCGGACCCGAAACACTCTTAAATTTTATTCTCGCAATCTGGAAGCTGGCCGCTGTCTGTTTGGCGTGCCTGCTCACGCACTTGCCGACTGTAGCTATAACACCATCAAACACAGGTTTTATGACATCCTGATTGATCTGTTGCGGCGAGCTAGAAGATAAGATACTGTGGTGGTTATCGGAGATCTGAATGCACAATGGGCAGTCTCCGCTTCTGAGACTCAGCTAAGTCATCGATATGGACCCGTTACGTACGGAAAACGACGTATGCTGTATACTGAAGCTGGCTGTTTTATTGTAGTACTAACTTCAGAAAACAACGAAGCCTTGTGGTCACATGATCGCCTCCAACGTCGTGCCCGCTACGAACTCGAATTGATCACATTGCGGTCAGTCACCGATAGTGTGGATCAATAAATGGCCTCCGCCCGTTTTGGAACAAAATTGTGGATCCTGAACACGCGCTCGTTCGAGGTCGCTTCCTCTTTCGTTTTCCGGGGTCAAGTAAGATGCGGATAAATCGCTTAGCAGCTAAGGGAATAGCAGATCGGAATTTAACAAAATAGTCTTTTGAAGTCCCTTCCACCTACTCCATCATCAGGTGCGAATTCACACCGGGACGAGATCCTCACCTCCTTGCACAGTGCTTGGAGTCTTGTCTGTGGCACGGCGCTGTCAGGCCCACTCAAGCACTAAATACCTGAGACCAAACAGTGGCACTGCTCAAGTCTCGGAGAAATGTCTTGGCGGGTCCCGAACATATCCTGACCGGCAAATTATCAGACGTCAAGTGAAACTGAGTGTGTGAGACGGCTGTGAAGTCATGTGGACACGGAAGGCTAAGGAAATGGAAGAGGCCCAAAATGCCTAGAATGCCCGAAGATTATTTCAGTTGATGCGTGTCCATTGGTATAAGACGCGCTATTCCCCTACCTTTGGTACTGCTATGCTGCCATTTTAAATAACCTAAATAATTCTGCCGCACGGTTTGCTATTTGATTCACACCTTGCAGGTGTAAGGTCTGCTACAAAACTGAGTGGGGCCAAACCCAAACCTCATCCTTGCAGTACAGCCAATCAATGCAGCAAATTTATTTTTGCCCATCCAATGGCATACGTTCCGGTGGAGTGGCTGGGGTAGAGGTTCCCTCCGGAAGGTCCAGGGGAGCTTTTACCGACTATCGACATCTGTCGCGGTTGGAGCACGCACCGTGCAGAGTGCAATCCATAGAACCCCACGGATCAGAAACGTGACCTCTAGGCGCCGTGGGTGTGTGAAAACTCCTGTTACTCGTTCATCGGTCCTCTGTGATTCGCATGCCAGAGGACCGTCTTCCTCACACCCAGCAATGTGTTGATCGGTGGACAGTTCATTGCCAGAAGGCATGGATGAATTAACCAGTAAAGTCGGCCGAAATAACAAATGCCGCCTCCTTGGATGAGGTCCTCAGGACTCGTATTCATGCATCATGAAGGGGCATGGCTCAGTCATGCAGTCAGTGGCGCTCCCGTATCAAACTTATTCCCTTCAATACGTAGCTACCCATTCCCCCGTTTATTCAGACAGCTAGAATGGCTCACAGCAGCTAACTGATTATGCGATCGTCTCCAATGTTGAGCTATATCACCCGTAGCCCGTCATTTTTCGGTAAGCTGAAATGTGGCACAAGAAACCAAAGTGATCTCGTTACATGATCTATTACTGACAAAATTAACCTATTCCATCTCACATAAAAGCATTAAATGCGCTGGATTTCCTTCGTGATAAACTGGCCGTTGTATGGTGAAATCAGTCCAGTCACCTTATGCACTGCATACAAGTGACTTCCGACGGCTCTCACTTTTTCTAGCTGTCACCTCTTAACCCGCCTGCCACCCCACTTAATAAGCAGCCCTCTGAACTCTCCAGGAATAACCATGTCAGTCAAACACTCAGGGCAGCAGCCAATTGCATGCCACGAATACCACCTACAACCTTGCGTATTCTATTCGGACCACAACATCCATTGGCAATGGCAAGATTAGGTGACGAGTTCTGGAGCACGTACTTCATCACGTATGCAAAAATGGCTGAGGGTGTGTAAGAATGCTGGAATCGACAGGAGCCCCTGACTATTTACGCTACATTAAGCATCACCCGAATTCCCTGGAAATTTGTAGGTTCTGCCACAATATACTGCAATATACTCCACAAATAAACACTCTCAAAGGAGAAACTCGATATACTGACGATTCTCAGCGCTTTCCGAACAACAGCGTTTTGTACTGAACAACACTGGACCTCGAAACCTGAGTAAACAGGAAGAAATTCTCTGCATCCCATTTCGTGTATATCGCCAAGAACGTTTCTGCTACACTCGAAACCTGCTCAACAGACCTAGTGCTCTCTACACACTTGAATGCAAGCTATAACCGTTATCATCAATCGGCATATAGAAACGTGCTCAAAGAGATGGACCAAGTAAACCACAGGCTTGAAGATATTTTGGATGGAAAAGCGGTTGTCCCTCTTCTCCCACCATAGCTATATACGCTACATACGTACCCCAACTGAACAAACTGAGTGCTGCAAAAAATCCACATACGCAACAAGAACATATGGGAGGGATGATAGCCCTCTGAATAGAACAAACAAATCCACTCCTTGATAGGTGATTCGATGAAGGTAGTAGGACTGGAAACAGATAACCACCCAATGTAGTGAAAGCATCGTCTAAGAGGTGCTCTAAAAAAACAGATGGACGACCTCATTTCTGACGACTGAGGTTTGGAAGGGCTGCATACGTAATCAAAAAGAGGCTGGTTTTGTTTGCTGCAGAGTACGAACCTGACTCAGCAGAAGAGGACACACCGAAACAGAGACGATCGTCCACTTTCAAAACTACACCCGAACCAAGGTACAGCCACCAAAGTCCGGGCCTACTGATAATAAGTTCTTAAGATCACTTTTCTCGTCAATTAGTTGATAAAATGCTGTTGGATGTAGTTAACAGGCCACAATGTTGTGTTCACGAGAAATGCGATTTGCCTACTGATTACCATGTGTGGCCAACTGTCTAGAAATGAAACAGAACACTACCTCTCTTTATAGATCCATGATAAAATGAGGTGTTAATTCCAGTTGAATTATGAGACAATGTGGGATCAACCCAGTGAAGTCCGAGAAAATTTGAGCCACGGGAAGTGTTACTTCGTGCTAAAACACAAAGGGCATCCATACATATTGAGATAAACTTTTGATAGTGGATCTAATAAGTACTGCAAAGTAAACTGTTGCTGAGCTATTGCCACGCCACAAGGAGTAATCTCGAGCAGTTAAATATGGGTCATAGGGAACAAATCAAGCAGAACGCCGACTTCTTTTTGATCCAGTCAAGTAAACCACGAGATGAATCAGGAGAATGCAAAGAGTAAGAGTCCCATACATCAGAGCAAGTGAAATGCCGGCATGGATCCACACGCTGTAATAGCCTATAATACAAGCGGTGTTAAACAGGGAATGGAACCTACTGTTATCGTATTTGATATACTTAGCGGGATCTGTATTTGCTTGTTCCATAGTGAGGCTGAAAACCTCAGACGTACTTAACAAACAAAGGAAGAACTGAAATAGAGACATTGGCGACACGAGCCCGGATCGACTAAATCAAAATTCGTAAAACGAACGAACCGCGACCTTGAAGAGTGCAGTTAAGTGGTTGATCATCGAAAGCGTCTTAGGGTGCTTAGAACTACCAGCGTAATGTGGGATGATAAGCCGTGTGACTGAAGTCCCATTGGGTGAATCAGTTTTGTATCAGACGTTTTTGCTGCTCAGTTTACTTTGGGGGTGTCGTCAGTGAAGTGCAAACCACGATTGTGTCTTTGGCCCTACTTCAAAATTTTTTCTTTGGGGTAATAACGACTCGTGTGCGTAGGGAGTCCCAAATACGGCAGAGGCGTGGGCAGCAAAACTTGTGATGGCAATCCGAATAGTTGTGGTAGAGTGCCTCTGGTGTTTAAATTTTCAAAGAGGCTGAACAGGTGGTAGTAAGGGTTGCCCCAAGTCACCGGCATAAGGTAGGGTTTGGTGTTTTCATCTTTCTTTTGCTTCCATTATAACATCACGTATTTTGTCAATTGCATAAACGCTTTTTGGATGAATCCGAGAAACTACAAAAACGTGCTTTCGTACAGTTTCATGCAATACAAACGTGGTCACGTGCTTCAACTTTCTCTCCTGATTTTGCTCGCGCTTACAGCGGTTATTCGCGACTTTGATGTGCTAACCCTGGTATCAAAACATTTCAGACTATCTTCGGACCTTATTGCCGTTCAACAGAAGATCCTGGACAACCATGTCTGGAGTATTATTTATTCTCTCACCTGGGCCAACGACGAACTATTTTAAAGAGAACAATTCTTAGTGACCTCTTTTATTGTGGACTCAACCTAGGGTTATTATTTTTATTTATTTGCCACACATTCCTGGTTAAGTAACTTTTTGCGTAGCCAGACCACTACGAACTTGGTGAGCCCGTGTCTTTCCAGATTTGTTTTAACTTTTCCTTTGAAGTCGTCGTAGTTTTTTCTTTTGCCCGGTCACTGTGGAAGCACAGTTTGGTTCATGGAATTTTGTCGCAAATGCAATTAGCATCCGTTTAACAAACCATAGTCCCCGCAATCCCAGGGTGTGGTTTCACCAGGTGGAGGTTGTTTTCACTGCCAGAGGTATCACTTCCCAAGCCATCCGATTTTCCTATGTCGTCCAGCATCGTCCTAGTGATGCAGCAACAGAGGTGGAAGATCTGTTGCAAGATATCCCCAAAGAAAACCCCTGTGACGCTCTTTGAGCTGCTGTCATTAGTAGTATAGTAAAATCTGAACATAAGATGCTGAGGGCTTCATTCACCACAGTCGAGGTTTGCAGCAGGTCGCCCTCGTAACTGCACACTCTCCTCTGCGGCCGTAAGCTGGCGATGGAAAGCATGGCACAACTACGACTCGATGCACTTCCACCCTTCATATCCCGCGTCATCAGTGCTTTCGTCGATAAACACGGCCTGTAGCAACTAACCCAAATGGCGTACAAAATCCACGAGGCCTACCCCGGTTAGCCTGTTGACTCCGTCTCCCACCCTACACCCGCCACATTCACGGATTCCGATCCAATACTTTCTGCCAGATCACAACTACAAGCTAGATTTGATAGCTTGACCGGTCGTCTACAACGACTGAAAACCAACAAGCATGGATCATGTTCACAATCTCGATCGTTGTCTTGTTCCAATCCCTCTTGGCGCTGGTACTCTCAATCTTTGGGTCCCAAAGAACGCCCTTGTTCCTTCAAGCCGTGTTCCAACAACCCTTTAAACACCCCGGGCAGTCAGTAACGGCGACGACCGGCTGTGACCCTCCCCGCACTAGTCGCCTATTCCACATCACCGATTGCTCTAGTGGTTTAATCGCGGATACGGGAGCTGAAGTTAGTGTGTTACCACATAGGAACCCACTTCCTGACTCCGCTTCTAATTCATTGCAACCCGCATCGCTATATGGGGTGAACGTTACCTCACACTTGACCTCGGATTGCAACATGTGTTCAAGTGGAATTTCCTTTTGGCAGGCGTCAAAACACCCACTTTGGCGCAGTCTTTCAAACTCACAGGAACTTATCCGTCGATGTGCGACACAAACGTCTCTTGGAAATGCTAACTTCCTTCTCAGTCAACAGAGTTAGTGCCCCAACTTCATTCACGGGTACCAGAGTTATCCTATCTGATTCCCATTTTGCTGACATCGCTAGGGATCTTCAAATCTTACTCATCCAAGTCAGTCCACGCAACCGGTCACGCAATCCGTCATTCACCACATGCAGACGAGAGGTCCACCTGTCCATGTCAACCCCGGTCGCCTTCATCCAGATAAGCTCCAGGTCGCGTTACACGAGTTTGAACACATACTCGAACTCGGCATCATCCGCACTTCATCGAGTCACTGGTCGTCATCCCTGCATATGGTAACCATGAAATCCAAAAGCAGTTAGAGACATTTTGGAAAATAACGTTCCCTCAATAATTCCACTATCCCAGACAGGTAGTCCATCCCACCTATCCACGATTTTGCAAGTACCTTATGCCATACAAACATTTTCTCCAAACTCGATCTCGTACGTGCATACTACCACATAACGTAACCCCTAATGACATCCCTAAAGCAGCTATTACAGCACCTTTTGGCCTTTTCGAATTCACGCGTATGGCTTTTGGTTTTCGAAATGCAGCTCAAACCTTCAAAGTTTCATGGACGAAGTTTTGCGTGGTTCGCCTTTTGTTTATGCTTATCTGAACGGCGTTTTAATAGCTTGCACCTCCCCAACTGAGCATGTTGATCACCTCAGGGCAGTATTTCAACATCTTTCTACCTACAACGTACGTTTAGACGTTACCAAACGCCTGTTTGGTGTTACAAGCCTAGATTTTCTCGGCTATCACATTGACCCAACCTGTATTTCACCATTGTCCGATCGCATTTCGGCTCTAAAATCCTTTCCCGTACCCACCACTATCACCCAACTTCGTCGTTTCATTGGTGTCATCAACGATTATCGGCGGTTCATCCCTCATTGTGCTGATATTTTACAGCCACTAACCGATTTATTTGGCTCCAAAGAAAAATCAGTCACCTTGCCCTCCGCCGCAATTACTGCTTTCGAAAGAGCCAAGTGAGCTATCGCTCACGCCAAAAAACTATCTTTCCTCGATACCCACGAAAACGCAAAGCTTATTTTGACAATTGATGCTTCGAACGCTGCTGTCGGCGCCGTACTCCATCAAGTTGTTAACAACGTGTTTCAACCAGTAGCTTTTTCTCTTAGAAGATGCAGGCTGCCCGAACGCGTTACAGTACTTTTGGTCGTGAAGTATTCGCCATTCACCTTGCTATTCGCCATTTCCGGCACTTGTTAGAGGCTAGATCATTTACTATTCAAACCGATCATAAACCACCTACGTATGCTTTCAACGTCAAGCCTGATCGCCATTCACCACGCGAGATACGTCATCTGGACTATATTTCCAAAATCACTACCGACACTCTGTACACTCCAGGATCAGAAAATGCTGTTGCAGACGCCCTATTCCGCCGAGGCATCAACACTTTCCGCCCTTCCTAACAGTTGGGCCTTGCCAAGCTGGCGAACCTTCAGCATTGTGATCCTAATTTTACGTCCATTCTAGCCTCCTCTTTATTTCAAGTTTCTCCAATTCCCTTACCCCTCCAGTCTGGAACGATTCTTTGTGGTTTGCCTACCGGCAAAGCTTGCCCAATCGTCCCCAAAGATTTCCGACGAGTTGTTTTCGACCATCTTCATGGACTCTCTCATGCAGGAATCAGGGCAACAAGGAGGTTGATTAGCGCACGTTTCGTTTGGCCCCACATGACCAAGGATCTAACCGCCTGGGCCAGACAGTGAATTTCCTGTCAACGCAGCAAAGTAACTCGGCATACAAACTCACCTCTGGGCTCATTTGCAGTTCCTGATGCTCGCTTCATACAAGTTCATCTTGATATCATTGTTCCACTTTCCCCATCAAAACGGTTCCACTCATATCTTACGATGATTGATCGTTTGGGCCGCCGGCCAGTAGCTGTACCCATTTCGGATACTTCAGCTGAAACGGTGGCCTTTTCGTTTTTGCAGAACTGGGTGAGTAAATTCGGCGTACCCTCCACCGTTACTACCGACTGCGGTTCACAATTTCAGTGTAACAACTTCCGTGAGTTTTCTACACTATTTGGTTTTCATCACAATTCGACGACCGCTTATCACCCCTGTTCCAATGGTCTGGTTCAGCGTTTCCACCGCTACCGTAAAGCTTCATTGACTGCTCAAAAGAACCCATCTTCATGGTCTTCTTCTTCACACTTTATTTTGCTTGCCATTCCATTATTCAGGAGGATCTTCAATGTTCACCAGCCAAACCAGTATATGGTACAAATTTAGGTTTACCTGGTTAACTTGTTTCCCCTTCTGGCGCGGAGTCCGACCCACCCGTCACATTCGTCAGCCGCCTGAAACAGCACTTGCCTGAATTTTGTGCTACGCCGACAAGACGATCAACACGAAAAGGGTACATCTCAGCCGATCTCTTTTCTACACCATCCGTGTTTGTCCGACATGACGCAAAAAAGTAACCTTTCAACCCTATTAGGATGGTTGTTTCAAGGTCATCGATCCAGAAAGCATGGTACAGTCTCCCTTGATCGTCCGAAGCTTGCTTTAATCGAAATATCCACGACCGTATTCAGCAATCTTACTATTCCAGCAGCACCGGGACCTAATCAAGATACCCCTACCGCCAACCTAGCCGTTGAACTTGGGATGGGGATGAGGTAAGCAGGTCGTTACAGAAGGCAAGGAAGAATGGTGGTTTTTCGGTCAACTCTTGTGCCGCATCACTTCACTTCGCAGGAGGGTCAGAAAACACGTTAGTGGTACGGTTGCAAATGATAAACCACGATGGAATCTAAGGCAAGAGCTGTGATGAGAGGGACTGGTCAGTGTGTAAGTTGCAGTATCACGGATTCCGTCGGATACTGAGCACCGGGGTAATAACTTAAAGTCCTCCAAGTTTAGCACCCTGTGAGGCAACAAGTAGCTTTGACAAGTGGAGGTTCTAGAACCCTTTCAACGCAGGGACAAATTTTAGGGATTGATTATGTCGCTAGAGAGAGCAGAGTCACTCCGGGGGCTTTAATCCTCATAAGCATCATGGACACCATGATGTTAGTGTTCGACAGTGACGTATAGGCATGGGTTATTTGGAAACTTTATTCTAAAGGAAAGAATGAAGGCGGATGTGGGAGGGACTTAGTTGCTAGCCTGCCACAGTCATTCTCAATTGCCAACATCTCCAGACACTCATTCGGTCATTCTCGAATGAAAGTGACAACAAGAACGCCATTGACATCAATTAGCAGCCATATCTTGAAGCGTCCATAACCAGACGCAGTAGGGATCACGCGGTCCCCATCCTGGTAGGCGAGTAGCACCAACAGCTACCAGACACTCCGTAATCTCTTTCGTACACCTTTGTCATGTCAGAGGTTGGCCACCTCTCTGCTTGCGCCACTCTAAATTCGGCATGCACTACAGCACTCTCATCTGCAAACAACGGTTCGGCATTCGCAATACATGGCTTAATAAACGCACAAAAACTATAGGGTGGAAGTCCCTTTTGCGAACCCAAAAAATCGCTTCCTAATTGCCTCATTACGGCTTCACTAACACAAACCTATGCGAACTACGGTTCTGAGACGACATGTCGAGCCCTTGAAGACACCTTGGTTCCACTGCTTGAACAGGCAAAGTCTCACAGTCACACAACAAAACAGCCGGTACTGTAGCCTGGTAAACACTCTCCTTGTAACACATGGATACACAACCTGGTCGACATCGGTGTCGCAAATGAACTAACGCGACTTGTCCATTGAACTCATCCATTACACTACAATCCGAACTAATGCAACTTTAAAGATACGTGAAACACTCCACAATTTCAAATGTCCTTTCCTGGATTGTAAGTGGTGCGATTAGTGACTGCACTTACAGGAACACGTACTTGCTCTTTGTGGGTGTATACCAAAGGACAAGATGACTCTAGCCAGTTCATCCAAAAATACCTGCGACTCCTCCTCCTCTTCAAAGACGAGAACGATGTCGACTGCTTATTCGAGATCGATAAGGTTTTCGTCATCAAAACCCCCGAGCTGTCTGGGACAGTCTGCTTTTCCCAAATACAGGCAAAGATCACACGAGCGCTGACTGAGGACTTCACCCACATCGTTGAACAATCTGGGTGGTAGGCCGTCCGGACCAGATCCTCGGTGGCGCTTGAGAGTAGGTATGCACTCATAAACATCTGGGGCTGTAGGGCGTTTCAGTTTTACCGTCAAGGGAGGCACCTCAGCTGTAGGCTCCGAATGAATATCAGCGGGTGTCCACGACATTTGTTGTTCTAAGTATTCGGCCCAACGGTCGAGGCGTTCTGCTTTATTCAAAATGATCGCGCCAATTTGATCCTTGGTGGTTTTCGGCGACTGGCTACACGGGAATCAGCTGAAATAATCTTCGGGCATTCTAGGCATTTTGGGCCTCTTCCATTTCCTTAGCCTTCCGTGTCCACATGACTTCACAGCCGTCTCACACACTCAGTTTCACTTGACGTCTGATAATTTGCCGGTCAGGATATGTTCGGGACCCGCCAAGACATTTCTCCGAGACTTGAGCAGTGCCACTGTTTGGTCTCAGGTATTTAGTGCTTGAGTGGGCCTGACAGCGCCGTGCCACAGACAAGACTCCAAGCACTGTGCAAGGAGGTGAGGATCTCGTCCCGGTGTGAATTCGCACCTGATGATGGAGTAGGTGGAAGGGACTTCAAAAGACTATTTTGTTAAATTCCGATCTGCTATTCCCTTAGCTGCTAAGCGATTTATCCGCATCTTACTTGACCCCGGAAAACGAAAGAGGAAGCGACCTCGAACGAGCGCGTGTTCAGGATCCACAATTTTGTTCCAAAACGGGCGGAGGCCATTTATTGATCCACACTATCGGTGACTGACCGCAATGTGATCAATTCGAGTTCGTAGCGGGCACGACGTTGGAGGCGATCATGTGACCACAAGGCTTCGTTGTTTTCTGAAGTTAGTACTACAATAAAACAGCCAGCTTCAGTATACAGCATACGTCGTTTTCCGTACGTAACGGGTCCATATCGATGACTTAGCTGAGTCTCAGAAGCGGAGACTGCCCATTGTGCATTCAGATCTCCGATAACCACCACAGTATCTTATCTTCTAGCTCGCCGCAACAGATCAATCAGGATGTCATAAAACCTGTGTTTGATGGTGTTATAGCTACAGTCGGCAAGTGCGTGAGCAGTCACGCCAACGACAAACGGAATTTCGCTGCCACTCCGGGTATACCGATTTACATACCAATAAACAGAAACCGTCACAAACTCTAAGATGCATACTGTGTGTGTTGATTTAAATTTTACTCGGTTGTGTCGAAATAGTGTTAGCTCGGTTGGGTTTACTGGGTTTTGACGACATCAAATTCACATTGAAGTAAAAGGTACCGGAAATTTGGCACTCCTGGACGTGTTGATCATGAGATTACCACATGCGCAGCTGCAAACTGATGTTTTCGAAAATGGGACGCACATGAACCACCACAAGCCACCACAGCAACCACCCAAATTGCCATGAACGAAGCTGCATTCCGAATCGTTTCAAACGGATCAAAACACATTGCAGCAGAGCAAAATGCAAAAATGAATGAAAACGGATGTACAAATTGTTTAGAGAAATGGATACCCGAGGAATTTCATTTAAAAATCACTCAAAAGGCCAAACAGTAATAACACAATGGCACAACACAGAGGCAAACGAGTCACACTCCGGTATATCAGAAACACCGCCGAACTGACCGCGAGGCTCTTACGACAGTATGAAACGACTGTAACTTACAAGCCTGCGAGAGCTGTGCAGAGGAGTCTATCGAACCCAAAAAAATAAATTTGATGATGAACAACAATGTGATATACAGGATTCCCTGCAAGGTCTACGACAAACGATATATAGGACGAACAGAAAGGAAGCTCTGCACCGGAATACACGAACATAGGCTCGCTACAGAAGGACACGATCAATTTTCTCTCATCCTCGTACACAAAGTTCAGGAAAGACATGCGTTCGACTGGAGTGGTGTTCGCATATTTGCCCAAGCGAGAACGAAGAGGAACAAGAATTTATCGAAGCTTGTTGCTCCACCTAATAAGCTGTCAGCAAGCATACCGAAATCGACCCCATTTATCAACTGCTGAGAGCAGGAAAACGCAAAAACCGTATAGTTCTGAACCAAGCAAGCAGCCAGACGAGGAGCTCGTAAAAGAAGCGGTTCGGATCCAAACGGACGCATCACTTGGACTGAAGGCGTCCAGGCAATAAACCAAAGTACCAGATTGACCAACGGACGCAAGAACGCCGGTCAATACAATGGCGAACACGGAGCGGCGCAGCCAGCCAATCACTCCCGAAGAAAAAAACTCAGACCACAAAGCAATACATATCGACAAATAGGCAAAAGGAAGAGAAACCTAATAAAAACGGAAGGTTTTGGGATGGCCAATTGACTTGAAGGAAGGCAAACCACAACGCAGGAAAGATCACGAACGTAAAGTTTACAAACAATACTCTCGGTGCCGCCAATCAAGTTAGAAGATGGCAGATAGCCTTCATATGCTATTTAAAAGCGCACAAACAGGATGCAACCGTCGAACGGCGCACTGACGACGTCCCCTCGTATGGTGATGACACGTTTGCCAAGCTTGGCGAACAGCTAAACAGCAACCTGATCAACAACCAACAAGTTCAGTTGCAAAAGATAACGGACGCCTGCGGTCTTCCTTTTTGATTTTTGTTTGTATTCGTGTGCTGCCAAGTTATTTGGTCTGGTGAAGATCCAAGTTATGAATTAAACTAGGTGCGCTTTGTGCACTGTTTGCGCATCTGCTTTTCTGCTTTTCATCATTTTTCACCACGCACTATTCTTCGAAAGCGCTCGTTTGTGTTATTTCCCCAGAAGTCCCTTTTGGAGACCTTTTTCTTTTGAATAGTTTGTCCGCACGCCCCCATTTTTAGAGCCAAAAACGAGCTTGTGTGCCTAGTTGCTTTGTGGAAGGCAGTGTTTACAGATTGACATACCAACAATTTGCTGCATCCTCTTCACTCTTCTTCACTGATAGCGTCCTTGGAGACACTTTTGTAAATGGTCTGATTACCAGTTTGGTCACCTGTTCTATAATAATTGTTGAATTCAATCATCATTGGCCCGATGAGCCTGATTTTTCAGTCACGAGTTGCTCCCTGACATATAACGTCAGTGGTTCCTGCTGTGTGTGAATAAAATCGCCGCTGGTTTGTGGTGGGGGTGTCACACCAAAACTGCAAGACCCTTGATGTGCTTGCCCAGGATCTTGTGGCATCCAGCTGACTTGAAAATCATATGGTTTGCCAGTCCCACTGTCTTCTTGGGCTACACGGATGCATCCATTCAGGATATATTTGCTTCACAATAAAACCTAGCAGGTCGTTACCTTGAAGGGAAACTGAGTCTTGTTTCGTTTGGAATTCACCCTTGTCGGTCGGTTCGACCTGTGAATACCTTGGTGTGATAAATCCACGAACTAAACATCTTGATTCGACAACTGAATAATCCTAGGCTGACGTGATTGCATTTGTTTCCTTGGAGTCAATTCACTCGTTATTACCAGACCATGCAGTATAATTTTGGTTGTTTCTACTTGTGCACGGAATACAGGCTCTGCTCAGTCAATCTACCTGCAAAAGATGAAGTGCCATTCTTGGTTAACGCCGCCAGTTGGAAAATAGCCTCGACTAGAACATCGTTGATTGGAAAGGCAAGAATTCTTGGAACATCAACCCTGTGTCGTTCTTCTCAGGTGATATGAATTGAGAAAAAGTTCACGATATGGAGAATGTCTTTTAAACCAATGGCAGCCGCCCATACCTGAGTAGGTCACGTTTGGACGAAGAACTTTAAGTAACGGGGGCGGGCCACATCACATGGCAAAACCTCAATTTCTCGCCCCCGGTTTAGGATTTACTTCTAGGTTGATAAACAGCTGCCAGCAGGCGCGTTTCTTTGCTGCACACTGAAATCTTGTGGGGTCCCATTCACTCAGCTAGAGAGGCGCGCGCGGGTGAAAATAATGCTGAAAAGCTTATTTTCCGACCTAATGGCACATGTTGGAACGTCTGCACGAGCAAATCATGGCAACCATTATGAGGTTTGCGGAAAACAACGAGAAGGTGAGAAACCTAGAAGCCTTTCTGAAGCAAGCAAGGTAGCGACAAAAGGTAAGCCGTTCGAAGCATAGGCGGCGATCATTGTTGTAAATGGACGATCTTGAAAGATAATGTCGGTGGCTTGATTCATGGAAAACCAAGTCGGTCGTAGAAAGTTGTATACTTTTAGTATTGAGGGATAACATGATTTGCTCTAGAAACACGGTGCAAGACAAAGTTTGATTTCCTTACTAGATTTTATTCTAAAGCAGAACCAGCAAACAGGATCCTTTGAACTAGCAGGCATGTAAGAGGCCCATGTAGAAGGCCCATGGCCTTCAACTGTAGACTGGTATATGACCAGCCCTTGCCCCTCCCTGAGACAACTTCTACTTTTACCTTCCCGCCAGCAATACCTTGTCGAATGTCTAAACGCCAGTTAACGCCTTCTTCCAAGCTCATAATTACCCCTCGACCCGCAACGCTCTGTTCACTTTTTCTCACGTGTTGATTAAACTACAATAGCATCGTGACAACTATACGGGAGCCCTAAGAGAAATATGGCGTGGGAGCTGCATTGGATGCTTGGGGCCGTCAGTATCAATTGACTCGAGTTAACTGAACTTCGAGACTTAAGCCATGATGGGAGTTGCTTCCTGTAGTTCCAGGCAGCTGAAACGTTTTCACGACGGAATTGAAGGTGAGCCAACTATTCGGTGGTGGTTAGCGTTTAATCTGTTTATCCTTACGGAGCTCTCGTGAGGATCGAGGTGTTTCTGAGAAAGACGATGGTTTATAATTCAGGCAAGAAACAAAATCGGCAAGCTTCCGGGATTCCGGTTCTCGGTGCCCAAGCCAGCTATCCAGAAGCAGCCAGTTGGAGCAACACAGTCGCTGCAGCAGGTAGCCAACCTTGAAGGATAGGCTCGTTGGTTGATTCCTACAAACATCATTATATGTTGTAAATCGAAACGGCCAATTCAGCTTAGGAGAATGCGGATGGTGAACGTTCGTCCGTAAATATCCTGTCTAGGAATGTTTTTAGGTCGAAGTGGAGAATTTTGGAGCGGTAGCAGGGTTTGTGGCTTCTAAAGGTGAAGTGAATGTATGTAAAGTTTAGCTAACCGCAGGAATAATGGACTTCCAGCCTCGACTTTTGATGCTAAGTGCGATAGACATCTCATCTGTACTTAAATGGAGTGAGTACATTTCCAGAAAGTGAAGAAGGCGGTTAGGAAGTAATATGTCTTTCACTGATGTGGATGCAAGTGGCTGATAAATAAGTTTCGTTGTTGCAGAGTGGTACAAATATTTCCGAGGTTGAACACATCTTTATACTCCGTCCAGTGTCAGAGGGATTGTATGCATATGAAAGCCCTACAGTCCTGATGTAACTTGCACTCAGGACCACGTTTAATTCTGTCCACCCGATAATCCTTTTAAACAATTTAGCGCATTAAAATATGCCTTAAAAGTAGATGCACACTACGGGCTGTTTCTTGTTGACATACATGTGGTAGAGCGACGGTGTACAGTGAGCCCTCCGAAAGCTTTCAGTGGTGCCCAACAAGAATATCAAGCCTCTCCATTTTATCCTCTTACGGTGAAATGCAAGGTAAGCACTCGAATGCCCCCAAAAAGCCCGGTGTTTGAGTCCCTTCGAGCGAGAATTTCGTCGATTTGGAATATGTGGGCGACGCTTTCCTTGCCTTTAAAGGGGAGCAGGAGACAAACAGTGCTGGAAATGCTGGCCTAATGCTACAAGTTCTTCAATGTAACTGGGATGTATGGTCATCGTGTATGCCTTCAGGGAACTGCTGACGGATATAGAAAGTTGTGCAACACTGCACTCTTAGAAGTTGCGATAGCTCTGACGTTGGTTGACGGATGAAGTGATTGCACGTATCCCAAGAGCCAAGAGTGCTTTTGCCGATTGTGCAGAAATATTTGTGAATTAAAATTTTGTCCTGTAAGCGAAGCCAACCTATGCTACAGGCGGAAAGCATGGTAGATTTGTCTCATTACTACTAGTTTGGACGGAGAGCACTTATGGACAGCTGGATAAATTCTACATGCACATTATTCACACCCTCGGTTAGGCACTAGCAGCCCAACGGTTGCATTCATACAACTGTGTGAAAGGTTGCGGGTACGAACCTCAATAGAGTTTTGTGATATGCATGCTGCCTTGGATTCCCGATATAGGTGAAGCAACAGTACAGTGTTTCTCGGACTTCAGCGTAGACTGGCTCTTCCTGCAGGAAAACTCCCAATCAAAATTCGATTTTGTAAATCAGGGTTGACTGTGGGGTAAAAGATACATCACTTGGCTTCAGGATATTGGTTTATCGGATCACAGTAATGACTGCGTTATTGTGCGGCTGCCGGAAGTGGCCACTGATGTCTCCGATCCATAACTGGGACCGGCTAAAACCAGGAAGTGGGGACTGAGATTACCGGGTAACGGAGCCTTAGGCAAGCAGGTGTTCACATCAAAAAAATGCATCCACGGAGCATACTAAGGCGGTCAGGCCATGGTTTGCACATGTCAAGTCACTGCTTCCGGGAAGAGCATTGTTTTCCAGGCCTAGTTTGGAGTGTGGAGGAACATGAAGATGAATTGGTTGTGACATTTCAGAAGGAATCGCAGGATGTCATGAAAAGATTTGGTGCTGCTGCTGTTTACTTTCCATGCTAGGGTTCAAGAACGATCCCTGCGCTTGGCTGAATACATTCACGGATTCACGGATTGATACACAGGAGCGAGGCTTTTGCCCAAGTTTACCGGGTCGGTTTTGTTCTTGTCGTTCAGCAGCTGTCGTTCACCTGAAAGGCACAAGTGAAAAAAGGGTGTAGCACTGCTCTTTAAGTTCTCAGCGCGGGGCAGTATGTTTGCCAGCGCGAGGACTCGCGTAAATAAGTGTCTAATAGTGTTTTGAACTGAGTTCTAGAGGGAGCGTGGACAACCGTCTCAGGAAGGTTATTCCACGCAGCAACTACCCGAAATGAGAAAAAAGTTTGCCTAATGAAGGTGTGCGCTCTGAGCTTAAAAATCTTCTTACCGTGTCCCCG
The DNA here is from genome assembly GCA_003604175.2 of Clonorchis sinensis. Lineage (NCBI taxonomy): Eukaryota > Metazoa > Platyhelminthes > Trematoda > Opisthorchiida > Opisthorchiidae > Clonorchis > Clonorchis sinensis. Next base: position 177,673,115 of record CM030369.1, on the reverse strand, counting down.
CCGTGTGTTTGCTGGGTCAACGGTGAAAAACCTGTTGGCCAAGCCTTGTTCAAACAGGGCGTAAGTAAGAATTAAGTCCCCTCGGAGGCGACGATACTCCAAGGGAAAGAGGTCGAGCACCACGAGACGCGTTTCGTAGTCCATGGACTTGAGACCGGCAACCATTTTCGTAGCGGCTCGCTGGACACGCTCAATGAGGATTACGTCTTTCGTGCGTCCTGAGTAGACAACCGGGTTGGCATATTCAAGGAGCGGTCTGACATAGGCCCCATAGAGTATTTGGAAGTCCGTGCGAGTAATACGAGAGAAGGTACGCCGAATCATCCGTAGAACAGCGAATGCCTTCTGAGCCGATTTCTCAAGGTGCAGTGAGAAGGACAGGTTTGGAGAGAGCCAGATACCCAAATCTTTTTTGGCATCTATCCTCGTGATGTCTTCTGGTCCTTTCTCACCATGCATGACAAAGGAGTTCGCTGAGTCTCCTCCAAATGACATATGGACGCACTTTTCGTCATTCAGAGGAAGGTGCCAGTCCAACGACCACTGCTTTGCGGCGTCCACATCAATTTGGAGGGCACTGGCATTGGAACTCCACGATTTCAAGTCGTCCGCAAAAAGTAGACATGGACTTGAAATAACATCTGGAAGGTCATTGACGTATATCAGAAACAGCAAAGGTCCCAAAACGGAGCCCTGAGGAACTCCAATGGAGACCGGCGCCGCAGAAGAGTAGGTCGAGCCTACTTTCACTCGGAATGATCTGTCTGATAGGAATGCCTTGATCCAGTGTAGGATTTTCCCTTGAATCCCGTAAGACTCGAGTTTGTGGAGCAGAGGGACGTGTGGGACTCGATCAAATGCTTTTGAAAAGTCGAAAAATATGGCATCCGATATGAGTCCCTCGTCCTTGGCTTGGGTTAAGCTGTCCATAAATACGAGCATGTTCGTCACGCAGGAACGGTTTGGGAGAAATCCGTGTTGAGCTTGAGAAATCAAGTTGTTGGAAGTAAGGTGATCTAGAATGGCTCGCTTCAGAATGCGTTCCATCACCTTGCATGGCACGCTAGTGAGGCTTATAGGCCTGTAGCTGCCAGGCGATAGTCGGTCACCAGTTTTGTAGATTGGCGTGACAATCGCTTCCTTCCAAACAGAGGGAAGGTGGCCTTCGTCAAGCGACTGACGAAACAGCAGATGGAAATGAGTTGCCAGTGTGTACGACGTTTCCTTCAGGATCCTTGGGTGGACTTCGTCGGGCCCCAACGCGCAGAATGGGTTGATCTTGTGCAGGAGTTGACGAATGTCCTCCACCGTGAATACCAAGTCGGTTAGAGGCCGTTCGTAGGTACGCCTTGACAACGTTGGATGTGACGAGGACGCTGGGACTGAATACAGACCTGCATAGTGATCTCTGTAGAACTCAGATACCACTATTGGGTCACTCGTGGGTTCCCCGTTCCTGTCCCTCAGGGAGAACGCGGATGGCTTGTTTCTTCGGCGATGCCGCATGTATTTGAACAGCACATTTCTGTTCTTCCGGGCGAGGTCTAGAATGGTGGCTTGTTTTCGTATGTTCCATTGGCGGATTTCCGATTTACAGCGGTTCCGCATTTTACGAAATGCCAGCTCATCTTCTGTGTCTCCTGTAGTCAACTTTTTGAGAAATAGTTGTGACCTCTTTTCCAGAAGACGCCGGATCCTTTTGGGTAGTTTACGGCTCGTCCGACTGCGTGCTGGTTTTTTTGGGACGAACATCGCGTCAGCCTCGTGAACTTTCTGGACAATAGTCCTATATAAGTCTTCCACTGAGGCTGGCCCCAGTTTAACTTGGTTAAGAAAGATGCGCATTCCCGAAAAGTCTGCACGGCAGAAGTTTCGAATCCACGTTTGGGGTTCGGGATTTCTGGCCCAATAGCAGATGAAATCAAAGGTGAGCACACAGTGGTCGCTATGTCCCAGTGGAGCGTTAATTGTCACCTGATCAACGAAATGTCTTTCGTTGGTGATGACCAAATCCAGGAGGGACGGTTGTTGGCCCGCGCGGTATCTGGTGGGTGCAACGACATGTTGAGTCCAAGCGCTCTGTTGAACGACTTCGGTCAACGCCGCTGCAAAGGGTCCACTTGATCCGACGCACTGGAGCTCCGTCCAGGGGGCCTTTGGAGCGTTGAAGTCACCTACCAGCAGGAGATGAGTGAAGTGGTAGCTGGAGGAGAGTTGCCCAAGGGTTCGTATGAGGAAGTGGTCATCTTCCGGAGGACTCGAGGGGCTACGGTAGACCACACCGAGAAGGAGAGAATCGGACCCGCGCAGCGGGACTTGAAGCCACAGTGCATCACAAAAAGGTGCAGGAGTGGTATCAGAGAGGACAATCGGGATTGGCAGGGCCGCATGTAAGTATAAAGCAACCCCACCAGCTCTCCCTCGTTTTGAGTCAGCTCGAAAAATAGAGTAGCCGTCTATTGAGATCTCCGCGTCAGAGACATCTGGTGTGAGCCAGGTCTCTGTGAGTGCGATAATGGACGGCTGTTCAAGACAAACTGACTGTTTAATATCACAAAGTTTGTTGAAGAGGCTAAGACAGTTTGTGGACAAGCATTTCAACACTGTCTCTGCTGCCTCCGAAGGTGAGGAGCCGAGAGTTGTGTAACCAGGGAGGTTAGCAGGCTTAATAGCTGCACGTCGGGTTTGAGTCGAGGGCTCCGAAGGGACCTCTGAGGCATATTTGTCTGCTCCCTCGATTGGTGGTTTCGTGGGTTGCTTTTCATTTGCAGGGTTTTTTTCGCCCTGTGGGAGCCCGGTTTGCGCGGGCCTATTAGTTTTGGTGGACGAAGTTTTTTTCCCCGTGGGCGAAAATTTCGACCATTGCTACTTGTAGCCCTTTCTTTAACTTCTTCTGGACGGCCAGGTTCGCTGTTGCTCAATGGGCGATCTCGCGTCTGTTTGGCTTCTTGGGCATTTTGGCGCGATTTGGTCGGAAAGGTGCCTCTGTGATGCTTTGAGCGCTGGGTGGCAGCACCGGGTAGTTCTTTTGGTGGTGCTCCCATGAGGCTGGTTTTCTCAGAGGACTGCACCTTGAAGCCAGCCAGCAGTTTTCTGATTTGGCGAGTTGTATATGGCTTGTTTGGCCGCAGTCGCCTTTCTTTCGCGCCTGTGTGGTCATCCGAGTCACCCGCGATCAGCGTGGCCAACTGGGTGTATGAGGGACTGTTCGGCTCGCCGTGGTCAGGCTTGTGGCTTTGATTGTCATGGTCCTGGGCAAGAGTTGTGTCCACAATCAAAGAGGCTACTTTAGACGGAGTGGAGCTAGAGATTGGCAATTTCACAGCCTCAGTGGATGTACGGTTCTCGCAGCATTCCCCGATGTCGACGTCAGCGCATGTGGTTGGTTTGCCGGTAGGCTTCACCACTTGACTCCGCTCGTCTGACCCAATCCAGCTCGGTTGTAGCTTGGGTGTGGAGTTCACTGTTGCACCTTTGACGTCTGTTACGGAAAGAAGTGCTGATAACTGTACGTACTTTGGGCGCTCCGTCCACGTGAGGCTTGCCTCCTCCAGAGCGTCACTGCCTATAGAATTCGAGGGGTCCGCGGTGGTTGAGTAGAAACTGCTGTCCGGAGTCGCGGTCGTTTGCCTCGGCGTGCTTTCAGGAGCACAAGGGGCTATAACTACAATCGGTTTGGCCTTAAGTTTGGGATCGGCCGAATTGGCGCCATCCGGAAGCTTTTTCCGCATCTCTTCCCTAGAACTGCTGTGGCCTGGCTTCCGTGCGTCTAGAGGGCGATCCTCAGATAGACGCCTGATCGTTGGATTTGCCTTTTGGACGCTGACAGCCCGACCCAAAACCTTCTGTACGGCCGACGGCGAGGAAAGGGTAACGAGAAGCCCGAGTGTTCGCTTGCTTCCCTTCTGGCGTAACCAGTCTGCGTGAAGCGATTCGTGGTCAGGCTTTGAGAGGACACTGCCAAGGAGCGATTGTGCCTGCTTCGTTGGCGTGACTTTTCTAGAGAATGACCCCCAGATTATCAGTCTGCTCTCCCTTACGCGTCTGTCCACTAGAGACGCCGTGGCGGTCTTTATTGCCGCATCGGAGAGCTGGATAACCTTTTTCGCAGCCAGCAGACCAGGGGTGGATAGTGCAAGGTACTCGTTCAGCGAGGAAAGTTCCTTGTCAACTTTCGTCCAGATCGCTGCATTTTTAGTGTTTGCGTCTGTCAGAGCTTTAGAGAGAAGCTCGAGTTTCGTCGCGAGTACATCGATTAACGAGGAGCACTTACACTGGTCTGTGTGATTCGGTAGTGAGGAATTGGTCTTGTTTTTTATGGCTTTTTCCCTAGTTGGGGAATGCATTGCACCCTTAATGTAGAGGCAGCTGGCGCATACAAACGGGTCAGGAGAGTTAGCCAGTTGGCTTACCTGGTCGTCCTGTAAACCCGTGCATTTAAAGTGCCACCAGGCCTTGCAGGTGTGGCATTGCATACCCCGTCTCACGTTCGATGGACAGCCATTTCGCCCACATCTGTTGTGGACCATCGATGACTGCAGAGAGCAGCCTGCATTGACTAGTGACATGAGTGCGACTAGATGCAGAGTAGGAACTGGGTGCAAAGTAACAGGGATTATAACGTAAATGTTATGTTGGTGTAAGAAAATTCAACAAATAACACGTATAAACTCTGTAAATAGTTTGAATAGGGAAAGAATTCTTTCACGAATTAGCACGAGGGAAAAACGACACCAATTTCGAACGTACCACGCAGCACGGATTCATTGATAGATATGGATGCCAACAAGTAACATTCGACTCCACGCTGTCAATTGTTGTTCAGACTGCTCGATTGAGAGTCTGGAGGTTTGTTCCTTCAGTAAGTTTCCTAGCAGGTCAGCATTGTTCATTCTTAACTCTGCCCACACAGAAAGACCACCAAATAAATTATGGTTGAACCGCAGCAAGGCGTGACTGTGGAACACTGGTGATTTGTTACCACCTATGACAATCTTCGTTGGGTGAGTTGAGTTTAGATGCGCACAATTTGAACAGACCCCTGTATCTTTCTGTTACTTGCTACGTCATATATTGAGATACTCAGCTAGGCACATTGTCTCGGAAGAAGCAGATAGAGTGATTATATGTTAAAATTATAAAAACAAAAAGCCAAAAGCAGAGCCCGTTATCGGTTCCGAAACTAATGTAAAGAAAGCACCTACCCAGACTTCGAATATCGGATTGGTGGGGAGGGCTAGCAGTCCGTAAGAGAGAAGTTTGTTCATACCGGTTTTACCGCATTCCTAGGTAACACTGTTGTTTGTCATTTCCCATACCTTCAAATTCGAATAAAATACAGAGAACGTCTGCGATTTGTTCAGACGCGTTTCCAAGGTGGGAGCAAAACAGGCAAACAAAGCGGGTCAAAGCCGTCAAGCATGGTTTACGGGGCTGTCGCAGGTCGGATGGTTTGACTCTGACACGGTTTTGGTGCAGCTCTAGAGACGCACAAAGGAAAAAACACTGGCAAGCTGCTCTGGCCTAGATAGTAGCACTGGAACAACTGAGATGGGGTAAAACGTCTGCCGTTTAGTCGATGGCTTCATGTTGTTGCCAATGAGCCAACTCACATTCAGGTATAAGGAAGAAACCGTCATCAGAACAGCGCTAGTGTAGACTTTTTCCGCCGACCTTTAGGGAAGCAGCTAGAAGTTATGGGACTAAAGCTGGATGAGTCATAGTGTCCTTTCTAGTGTACAGAGTGGATGGCGGCCTGCTAAGCGAAGTGCAGCGGACGTGGGAAATGAGTGGAAGTCGGTTTGTTATTAAAGAGCAAGGTCGGTAGCTCAATATAGATTCCAGGAACGCGGGAACGAGAGTTTAATGAGGTTGAACACCAGTCCAATGACCGGAATTCTGGGGGAACTCCGGGGAAACACGTTGATGTTGGGATACAAGATAGCTTTGGCTGACGGGATCGATGTAAACTTTAATGTCCCCTCGAGGGTTGGGACCGCCACATAGGAGTAATGCCACGACTAGTAGGAGCTGAGTAAAAGAAACAGACGAGCGGACTCCCTTTTTCTGAAAGATCGTGGTGTCTTCAAGAGATAAAAGCAGGCCGCGTGCTATGGGGAGGATTCTGGACTCAAAGTGATGCTCGCGGAACATAATCGCTTGTATAAATTGCCAGTGAGGTTAGGAGCAAACCCTGAGCGAGTAAACCACATGCTTGCCGGACCGCGGCTGGTAAGAAAAATTTTAACTTACAGTGCAGTCCTCTATGCACCGGCCTATCCGGAGATCGGACAGGACGGACTGGGTGTGTCAGGGCTTACGTGTACACCCTTTTCAGCAGCCATACATGACACGAGCAATTTGTACCCGAATAATCCCCTATCGCACTCTGAATTTCTCCTGGAAACTTTTCAGAGCTTGTTCAAAAGCCACCCAACATATGATACGAAATGCTTGGATCTGCTGAATTAAACCGCGAGTAAATAGAATCGCGGTGAGATGTGGAATGCAACGAAGCAAAAGCGTCGAATGCTTTAGGTAAAACGTGAGGTGTGTTTTCTGCTCCAAAAAAAGTTGGGAACACACATTATTATTATTAATATTATTATTATGCTTTTTTAAACTTGGCACAACAAAATTACATAACTCATTAGTTTTTTAATCTGTCCAAAAGAACTTTTCTTGTAACCCCTTGGGTAGTCACTAAATTAAGGTGATTTCCCAATGCTTCTTTTTACCAACATTATTAGGCTCTGGTGGTCAGCAAAATCATTTGACGACCCAACGGCCTCACAGGTTCAAATTTTTGTAGCCTACATTAGCTCATTTGGGGACAACCGCCATTCACATGAGAGAGTGCCCTATTCCAGGTTGTACGCTTTAAGATCGCAATATTTTGAAGCAGGAATTTCGACCCACGAGAAACAGGGTGACATCACCCGGTTTCTACAGTCTGTCAGCACAACAGTCCTTACGGCACACCCTAAAGCTTCCTAAAGGCTGAGCACCGCACCGTTTTGCTGCACCGTTTGCGCGTGAAATATCTAGATCAGATGTGACAGTTTTATCGATCAAGCGCAGTAGAGTAACCTAATAATTGATCTCCTTAACCAGTCACGCTCTGAGCTGCTAAGTTTGGTGAACCTTTACTTTTAAGCTTAAAGTAGGTTATAGCATCCCCATTCCCAACTTCCAGCTCTTCGGTTTTTCACCATTCTTGTTGGGCTCAACTAGTCTTATCCAGAACTACTGACTCTAGGGATCACAAACGCACGCGTGATCAACACCACAGGTTTCTCAAATGTCGGCCTCGACTTTCCTCGAATAGATTACCTATTGAACTCTCTGGCGGTGGGTGCAGCATGCTCGCCAAAACTGCCCCTTTTTCAAACAACTAACGCACTCCAAGCTTTCGGCGTTATATTTGATGGCCATCTTATACCTGTGCCAACCAAACCACCTGCTGCACCATGTTGAACAAGAAGAGCCCCAACGTCAGATAGATTACTCAGGAGTCCATATGGTTAGCCCACTTTTTTGGGACTCAAGCTGTGGATAAATTGTTAAAATCGCATCCAACCGGACGATGAGCTTTGTGAATTTTTTATATGAAAACGAGATATCTAGCAAAATGTTTAACAACACATTTTTCTAAGAACTATCTGTTCCGTTGTTCTCCAATCTTGCGGGATCAGCGATAGTTCCGACATGGGGCCTATAAAACACTCCAGAATATCCTCAAAATAATGGAATCACTTGGACCTCAGATTCGGACGATATTTAAGCAGACGAAAGTTTGTATTTCGCAGGGGATTATCGAGTATGCAAGCTCAACAATGGGCGCAGGCTGACTGCCTGGAACCTCGGCCTAAGCCCTCACTGGTAGTCTAAGTGCTCGAGGTTAAGTCTGGTAGACTCTCGGCCCTGTTGTTTCTTCGGGGTGGGATTAGAGGTCGGCAAAAATGGGCCTCACAGGCGAACGGCTCTTTACTGAACCGAACCAATTTCACTCCCACAAAAAGTACACCGTGCTGTACCAAAAAAGCAAATCAATAATTTTAAGCGGACTCATGTAACAATGTCATCATGCGTTTTGATTAATACAACCTTTTTTCGAGGATGTATGGAGTAATCGTGTGCGTTTTTCCGTCGAAATAGATCGATTCTAAGATTTCCGATTTTTTAAACAACCAATGCAAAATGACTGCTTGAAGATCGAATAACCTTTCCACTGTTCAGCTTGAACAACATCCCAGGCCCGGTGGGGAGAGTCTCCCTGTTGAAGTGCGTTGGCATAACAGCCACCTTCGGGTGTAATTGGTGCATCACCCATCACCGGTGATCCTAAGGCTTGCCTCTGATCCAGGAAATCCGCTTAAAAGCATCGTTTATGTCTGTTTGTAGCCGCTGACTTAAAGCTTCCCACGTCGTTATATACATGACAGCGCTATAAAATACAGGCGAACGGAAAGGGTCACCTTGTCTGTTGAAAAAATGCATGGACTACTCTGGAGATGCTACTAGGACATTGGTTGCTTACACAGATTCGGAAATCGGCTGCTACCGTATTCTTGGTGGGGAGGGCACCAGGCCACGTGCGCTTCATCCGCCTTACATGGTACATGTTTCCCTCGGCCTAGTATGCAATGTGATTTAGAAATTCTCCAGAAGAGGCTGGCTGTCAATTCATCTTTGCGGGCACATCAGGGTGCTCCCTGTTGACGGGACTGGTCACACACAAACGAAGTCTACAGATCACCCTGATCCTTCACTCACAGCATACACGGCAAGCGTGTATTGTTTTTTGCCATGAGCCAAAAGGTGCTTCATGCCTACACCGCTGTCTCAGTGGCCTGGTACCCGTACACCTACCCTTATTTTCCTCCAGATCGCGCAACAACTTTTAGTAGAACTACAGTCCTTGTACATTGCTTTGGAAGTACTATCTCCACCATTCCTTATCTACCTAGTGTCTTTTATCACACTAACTGCTCCGTGAACAGGACGTTAGCAGAGCGCAAAATTGCCGACACCGCCCGCCTATGTCACTCGGTACTTGCCCCTAAAATGTGACCCAGAGCTAGCCTCTGCCCTCGTTACTGCATCAGCTAACTACCTACCTTGCCAAAATTATGCATTCTCTCGCTCTGGCTTTACGTTTGCTGGCTTACACAGATTCGGAAATCGGCTGCTACCGTATTCTTGGTGGGGAGGGCACCAGGCCACGTGCGCTTCATCCGCCTTACATGGTACATGTTTCCCTCTCCTAATGCCGGCGTATTCTATGCATCTGGAACCATATCAGCACCGTATTGATACGGTTAGTTAATCCTTCTCTCCTGGATCACTCAGGACAAGTTTATACCTATCTTGGCTCTTGGAAGTGACGTACTGTCACTTCCTCACCTGCAATAGATCTGTTTCTCTGATAATGAACTCCACGCTACCTTATGTCCCCTACACTAGCCAGGCTCTACTGGTCCCAGCTCATCCCGTTGTCTCCCGATGCCCCGATCATCGAAAGAAGCTGCTCTCTGGACCCCGTATGTTTGTTTCTATTCCACCCGGTATTCGCTTTACGTCTACATGGATCTCCATAGAAACCGGAATTACCTGCGATTCTTCATCGGCTTGATTCCACCCGAGTTTCTCCCTTTGGTCTGGCCACTAGCTACAGAGACGCACATCCATTGTCCAAACGCCTGGACCATGAGGTCCGTTACAGGACGAATCGGAAACTTAAATTGTCACTGCAGTAAGGGCGTGACAGTACCAGTCTAACGGCACATTCGATACGGTGCCCTTCACACTACCGACTGCATGGTCTTGCCCTCAAAGACCCCTGCAGGTGCGGGCAAAAACCCACCTGGTTCTCCCCGCCTATGGGGCGAGTGTCTTCTAATCCGCCAAACCCTTTGCTTGCACTCAACCACCTCGCTGTTTCACTGCACTTTTCATTCGCTCCGTCCACAGAGTTAACCCTTGTGTTTTAGATGCTTTTTGGTTTTATGCAATAGCACCACCTCCCCTCCCGAAAACTAGTGCCCATGGCCTTTCTCCACCAGCAATCCCAGTAGACGCATCCAATTCCAGTTTGAACTGTAACTCTGGGATTCCCGATGCCATTTATCCCTACTGCAAGCTTATCCATCTCATCGAATCCTCCTACCAATACGCCTGGACAATAACTCAAATGTCCAAGGTTACCCCCTTCCAGCAACGGTTTTCATATTCGACTCAAATAGACCGGCTTTTTATAAACCTATTCGTGCCTCTCTCGCTTCCTGTTGTTAGCTCATTTTGTTTTCCGCATTTCCCTAATACTTATCTTGCGATACGTCTCCTTGATGTTTTTGCCCTCCATCCGCTGCCCTGTTGTCCAGCGCTCTCGTAGTGTAGCTCTCCTATCACGTCTCAACTGGTATGTCCTCTACAAGCTGAGAAAAGAGCCTACTGTTATAAAAAAACTGGCCTTTTTCCCACTTCTGCTTGCGGAACCGGGCAGTATTGCTGATTTGAATCGCTGGGTCGGTGTCGGTAGGGGCAGACAAAAAGCGTGCTGCGGTAGGGGGCATGACTTCGTGGCTGCCCAACGAAGATGAATAGGTTGTCGAGCTCATTCACTTAGAGGTGAAACGGCGCTTAGAATGAGGCCAATAAATCTCATGCTTGTAGGCTCTGGAGAAGTACAAATGAGGCTGTCGTAGAAGCAGAGGATGAAAGTCTCTTACTCTTGAGACATCGTGAGGTATCGGGTTACCGAGGATAACAACGGAAAGGGTTAGCACAAGTGAAAGCCATCGGTGAACGATGACGTCAATGTTGATCTTGCCAAATTTATGCAAGTACGCTCGAAGTTCGTAGAAGGATTGGAGTCACGACTGACCCATTACGAAGGCAACTTTAACTGCGCTACGAACAGTCACATATTGCCACCGTGGCGAAAGTACGACGGTTTAGGAAGCATAAAGTAGCGTTCGAGGAACAAACCGTTTTCAGGTACACCCCAAAGGAGGGAGGTTCTCTCGCAAATAGAATAAGTAGCATGCGGGGCTCACTTCATAACTTTGAAGAAGTGCGCACCTTTTTTGCCCGCAAGACTCAGGAAGAGGTCGGGGCAACAATTCGTCTGAAGTATCTTGCAAGCATGTGGTCAGTTCTGAAGGGAGCCATTTAAAGGGTATATATGAAAACTTATAGGTTTTGGATTGTGTGATGGCCGTGCAATTTGGCTTTAAGTAGAACATAAGACTGACGAAAACTCAGGGAATGCGCCTACCTGATGAGTCCCAAGAAGGGCGAAACCGGTCGTGGGCTGTCGGAAAAAATTTCAACAACCTTACGAGTAGTGCATTACGTATATACATGTATCGCGATATCTCGAATATCGTAGCAACTGAAACATGAGGCGGCCTGGTGCGGCAAGTTCAGTTGCCTGGAAACATCACAAACGCGAGATGCCTCTCCGTTCCAGGTGAGTCACCCGCAAAAACCAAATTTCCTTGCAAAAGAATATATTTAGCTAATTGAATAAATTTCTATTCAAGCCAGGCTTTCGTCGGCTGTTTCCCCGTTGACCTCCACTCCATTCTCTTCTTTATTGTCCTCAAACTTAGACTTCCCTATCCGAATCACATTTGGTTTTGCCCGGAAACTAATTGTCTCGCCCATACTTTGCCCGAATATCTTGAGGCCTAATATGCAATGGACTCAGGAAATACAGCTGTTTGATCCACGCTAGCTCAAGTCAAGCCAGTGACGGTTTTCACGCATGCAAGGGTTCTTAGAGTACTTAGTGTCCCTTTATCTTGTTCGAATTATTGCCTCCCGCATTTTTCTCCTTCGGGAACATCCTTTGCGGTCTTTTATTGCACATCTGTAGCTGTAAGGCATGTGTGTCTAGAGTTTGGTTGTCCATTCTGAGTATTCCCATATGATTATAATTTTTGGTTTTGCTGACCGGCAGATCCTTGTTTAGCTATTTGCCCCTTTGAACCACCTGCTTTTTCCAGAAAGTTCGGTATACACGCTAAATTTTTGGTATAAAGAAGGCCAAAAGTGGACAAGTCTTGAATGGATCCAACTGACCAACGAAAAGTTGCACGCTTACCAACCATCTCTTGGCTAGAAGTGGCTACTTAAGTTCTGCCTAACGACCACCATAATGCTGTTTCTTCTCTTCTCTTAGTGGTCGATGGGCTCTAAATTTCCATCATCCATCTTCCCAGCCCATCAAGTGAAATTCACACAATCAAAATAGCCAGCTCTAACGCCTGGGTAGCCTGAAAGAGCGACTCCACCAAGCCCTGACAACTCGGTTGAAGTAATTGACATCTCAGTTAACGTCCCACTAAATAACATTTAACGTCCCATTTTCCAAATGGCACTCAGATTCAGATGGACGAAGTTGATCTTAAAGCTTGCGTACAGACGTCAGTAAAAGTAAATCTGCGTTTCCCCAACTGCTAAAACCCAGTAGTTTTATTTTGCTTCCTGACACCGCATGTAACCTGCAACCTCCAGAGGAGTCGTTTGTCGCCTCTGACGTCCTTGTATCAGAAATCTTCCAGTGTGTGTACGCCGGCATCATATTCTACTTTACAGTATGGCTGATCTAATTCCTCCAGGGACACCCAAAACCCATTACATCAACGGCAGGATGCATGTTGGACAGCTCGAAGACTCTGTGGGACCTCTGTCCGACCCTAATGCTCTTCAGGGAAGAACACGATGCCCTTTGACTTCTAGCGCCACAGGTTATTCACACTTCCGTTCAATAACTTTATTTGAATAAGATTAAAAATGCTTCGCTCTATCAAAAAGGTAAGCTGTTAATAGTGCCCTTCCTTATACCCTGTTGCCAGCTGATCTACGCCACATGGTTGAACATTTTCCTCTTAGCAGTGTAACCGGGGCAGATGCTTAAACGCTATAATTTCCATGTCGTTACCCGTTATCACCTTCCTCCACCCGCATATGCTAAGACACTGAAGGGACATCCCAATAATGCGCCCCACAAATCATCATCTCACACCGTCACCCAAATCTTCCTGAGAACCCGACCCCGGTCTGCAACTGCCTCTGAAAGTGCTTAAGCTAACGTCTTATCCTCAATTTTTCGGTACTCCAAAGTTGTTCTTATTCAAATACTGTACACTATGGTGCTGATTTGCATGATGTACTAGGCAAACCTATCCGTCTAGTTCAAATCCGGCACCCGGCACCCATGATTCTGAGCCCTCCTCCCACTTTTTCTATCTACGCTCGAGGCACGTATCCGCATCACGTCTGACAACACGACTATTTCGGTTGAACGAAAGAATTCGGTGCGAGCAAAACCTATAAAGAATCCTCCCAGCAGAATTGTAGACCTCTGCAACGGTTATCGACCCTGAACGCCATGCTTCGTGGCACTCCATTTCCCCCTTTTTTCACAGAAGCGTCTCATCAGACTAGAACAGTGGTTGTCAGAAGCCGGCGCCGCAACTTCCGTCGCCACACCGAACCCCCGGAGTGTTGCTTTTACTCTGTTTTCACCAACGTGACCGAGCTTCGACTTCCGAATAAGCACAACATCGATGTCGAAAACCACGAACACCGGGTATTTATTTAAACCCGGGCACCTCACCTGCCATTACTTATTCTGAGCCCCTTTCAAGTTCAGCCTACGTAGTTGCCTGCATACTGTTTGCCTGAGCTTCCTTTTCCGGACCCGCGGCTCTAAAGTCACCTGTGGCCCCGATTCCACCTGTATCTAGTTTTCTACTTTCATATTTTCCATCCGCCGGGAGCATGCATCCTTTCGAAAGATTGGTTGCACGGGCTCTCCTTGCCCTCCCCCGTGTAGCGTCTCCTACCCTAAGCCCCCTATATCACCCCGTCCATTCAACTCAGTTTGGCTTTCCTTGCCCTCGTCCGCCCTCCAGTTGCAATGGCACTCACAGACCCACTATCCAATTCCCCTTTGAGTACCCCGTCAAGCTGTCCTACCATGCTCTTACATCACCCACAATTTGATCACTACCCCAACCCATTTATCTTGCACCCCCTTCATGTATTTCTTCCAGCAGCCATGCGTTGCACTATCCGCTGTTACCACTGATGGGACAATTATAAAGCCCACCAAGTCTATCATGTGAGTCATCATTCATAAACATTCTTCCCAAACTTAATCACGACGACAACCCTATAACTCTCTATCACGTGCACCACCAACCGTGTGTTGTCAGTGCGCATCACAGCCCTTTGTTACCACATCTCCTTGAATCGTTCTATTCTGCCTATCAATCCAAAACCAGTACATTTTTCTGAACTCATTTCGTTCCAAACCAACCTACCTGGGGTTACAAATTATTCGCCAACCACCCTACTTTTCCTAGTAACTGAGATAATATCTCTATCTTTGCAATTAGGGTCCACTGGATTTTGCTTAAAATGCACTCTGCCTGAGTTTCCTAGGATATAGTCTTTCAGCTTCCATATGAATCCTTAAAACGTAAATATTTTCCAGCCTGACTTCATTGCCTTCATTTCGGGATACGCTTTTGACCAATCCCGGCGTCGTGGCGGCTGCTGATCTTTATAGTTCAAAACAGAAATCCGGTACTGGCTACCCGCCTGTCGGTCTCACCCGCCATTCATCCTCAAATATTTGTGCGCGCCCCACCACACGTTACCATCTGCCTCTTTTCTCCATCCAAACCCCTCCCCATTTTTCTGAATTTATCACTGGTGTGCTCGACCTACCTAAGATGTGCTAACCCGAATACAAATTTCCCATCCACCTTTCACGTATGCTGGTGCAGCCTGATGTTAATGGCTGGTCCAAGCTTGTTAACATTATCACCACAGAAATCACAGCCTGAACGTTGGTCTCTGCAATCGTCGGCTGCCGCGGTCGGCAGCAAAACCCTAGTGCCATTATCGATTTTTAACTTTCGGCTGGACAGGTGTCTATCCCTCTACCTACTCCGTTATTTTATTCCTCTGTATCCCCTTACCCTGGAATCCTTAAAGCCTACCAACTCTTGTTCAGTTTGAAGGATTCTGCCCACCTTCATTGATCTCTCTGGGACACTTAACAATAATGGGCTTTCAATTCCTATTCTGTCCTACGTAAGAGATTTGGATCTCAGTTGCGTCCACGCATCAAACCCCCCAAACTATGTGGTAGAGTGACCACAGCCCACAACCTCTTTACTTTCACTCACCGCTGAATCCAATGCACACCAAGTTTGTTTGTCATTTCAAAAAAATACCTAGTATTCATCTCGGAAAATACCCCTGAAATTGCCTTGCAGTTTTTGCGGGACTGTTGGGTGATATGGAGTGTGTGCGGTGCTCCCTCAGCAAGTTGCTGCTTCTGGCGTCGTCCGCATCACCATATAGCCTTTGCTGTTGGGCACTTGGGCTGAAACGCAATATGAGATGGTTCCCTCTTTTTCATTGCTAGCATTCCCAGTTAGCATTTATCGGTTTTGTTCACCGTGGACCACTCGTTGCTTGGAGCCGGCTGCAGAGAATCAGTAACCGGTAGCGCATACTTCTATATTTCCTTTCCATGGAAAAATGTGATACTGCACGGTTCGCGTGGCAGCTCCCGGTAAAGTTACACTCCTTGCCCAGTACTCTGAGGTTTCGTGCTCAGACTTAACTACCTTGGTGTTCCCTTGCCCTTTTAGTCTGCCACGTTCATTATCTCCGCAATTTTTATAACTATACTGTGTTGGGCCCATGTATTAGCACTGATGTACTCCTAAAAAATTTTTACCCCTGGATCCACTTTAACGGCCATACCACTACATGTATCCAGATTCGATGCGCACCATAATCTTTGAATACAAACTTACATTTATCTCAGCTAGAAATTTCTCCACACAGTCATATGTACTTGCAGCCTGCTCAACTATTCTAGTTGAGAAATAAATATCATATAATCCGCAGGAGCGGTTCTCATTTCCGCAGTGTACAATTTCGCAACACCAAATAGGCACGTTTCTTCGGTTTTCACATCAGCTGGGTTGCTGCACGCTATATTCAAACCTTTTCGGGCAGCCCATGCCTAATTTGGAATGTTCCATACAAGCTGGCAAGTATACCCATTGCAAGTATTTAAAAACTCCAAGCAGTGGTGACGGATGCCGCAGGGAAATGTTTGGTTACCGACATCATTGACGGCTTTCCGATGGTTTCATGAAGACTGAGGTCGCGGGATAGTATGGGGAGGCCAACGTTTATGTATTCCCCACACTGAGGCGTGCCATTTTTGAAGCAAAATTCAGTTTTCCATCTGTCGTTGCACTGGACTACATCTTCTTGCGACTTGAACCGAGAGCAAAAATTTTGAAGTGCGCACTGCTGGCGTCGTTTCGCAAGATAGGTGTCAGGATCCGTAGGCAGTTTAACGGCTGTTTGGTCGATTGCCAGGTACGGGTTTGTAGGACGTAAATCAAGATAACTTAGCACGTGCCTGGAAAGCGAAATCTGGTTTTTCATGACTGTCATGGCTCACTATGACCATTCTGCGCCTGTAGAGGTGGCGTTCAAGGAGAACTCGGTTTGTCCATTTTTCATCCTCATTTTCATTTCAAATCTCTTTGAGACAGCGTATGAGGGGAACTTGTTTCCGTTGGCATAAATTAAAATAAGCTCAGCTAGTTACGGCTCACGAATAACAACTTGTTCTCTTTTCGCAGCAGACGTCCAGGCAGACGAATCCACGCCGGAGACCTTTGTTACGTGCGTCAGTTTCGGGTCATTTTGGATAGACTGTGAAGTACGTGACGGGCTTTCGGCGGGATTTTGCCTTTGTCAAAATACACTCGTTGACGATGATGCCTTCCTGCCCAGAGCATAGCCACTCGGTAAGGATGTTCCTTTTCGGCAGACTTCCCTCAGCGGAAGCCAACCTGCAAAATAATAAAGTAGTGCAGCGCTCTGCTGAAGTAGAAGAGTACCGCAATATGTTGCAAATACCTCTGAGGATCTGCTTATCACATACCACGTCCACGACAGCCACGTCAAATGTCGACTTTCAATGTCAGATTGGTGGGTTTCCGCATTTGGCTCACTGAGAGGGATACCATTCCTTTGGTTCCCGCAAAACCTCGCAAATGAAGCTTCCTACTTTTGACTAGAACCGTCGGTGGCCGTTTTACCGCATTCGTTTCGCTGGGGAACGACATATGACTTACTTGGAAGTTTTCCAGCGCCATCAACGCTGACACCATACACGGCACGCGTTTTCCTGCGTAGATTTTTTCGGACCACCTGGCTGCGTTTCTATGGGTTCACCCTTAATGTCTAATCTGTCGCAAACGGCATGGGAATTTCACGATAAGTCGTGTTTGCCTTCAAGCTTTTTTGTCTCTGCATGAACGGTTTACTTTTTCAGAGTGCTAGCGGATGAGCAGTGTCAAAGCAAGACGCTTGTGATGGATGGAAAAACCGAATTTCGATAACTGTATTTGGCCGGTGCTACGTTTCCGCCCGCCATACGCTCCGTAAGCGCATACGTTCAAAAATGTGCTTTCAATTTTGTTTTTGGCCCGTCAGTTCCATGCAGCATGGTAACCATTCGCATAGGCGTGACCTCACGCCCACGAATGCTGGATAGCCACAAAAGAGATTTCCCATATATGGATGGTGTGGATTGAGATGTAAATTTGCTGTAGACCCGCAAGTCTAAAACCTACACTGAACGCCAGATAGTCCAGAGGCAGCATTTGTTACACGGCTACTCGACCACTGGTCTTGTTATTCAGCCACTTGTTTCAGAAGACAGTCACCCCCAATCTAGCTGGCTCTCTGCAGCAATAGATGGCATCTCCTGTAGTTTCTGTGGTCTGCTAGCGATTACTTTGCTCACTGGCGTCCGCTGGTCCGAGCACTATGCCAAGAATACTGAAGTAGAAAAAACATTTCTGCTGCGTGGAGAAGATTTTATGGACGTCTAGCAGCTGAATGAGCATGCACAACTAAAGCCAAATTTTATCTGCCGTCACGCCTC
The DNA here is from genome assembly GCA_003604175.2 of Clonorchis sinensis. NCBI lineage: Eukaryota > Metazoa > Platyhelminthes > Trematoda > Opisthorchiida > Opisthorchiidae > Clonorchis > Clonorchis sinensis. The sequence goes on along the minus strand of CM030369.1, from coordinate 177,655,108 downwards.
GTAGATGCAAAAAACCCTTTATAAAGTTGCCTGCAAAAAAGCCTGCTAAATTGCGGATCCTGCTAACACACGGAAACCAATCCAAGCTCGTTCCGTAAGGTTGTTCCAGCTTGGCTAGTCCTCCGACCTTCTCAGGAGAGTGGGAGCAATATGGTGGGGAGAGAACGCATATAAGCTTCTATTGGATTTTTAAGTATTCCGCGTGATGGTAACAATTTCGAGGTCAATCAGACTGTGCTACTGATGCAACCTTTGTGTGGCAGTTGGGTTTTCGTGTTACATTAACCGTATATGCCGGTTGAAAGTTCATTCCGAATTTTCTAACCATGGCAGGATTGCCAACGGGTATCTGTCAGACTGACTGTGGCAAATGCTGGTGGTCTTTACTTGAGCGGTAATAAAAAACTGCTGAAACAGATTGGGAGTCCATTCATATAAGTCTCTCGTTTTAATCCAGGTGATACCTGTTTGAACGGAGGCGATGTAATGAAAGTGCCTGTGCCACTCCAAAGTGATGATGATAGCTGGAGGGCCTTTGAAAGCGGGGTTGTTCCTGCAGTGGCACGGGAAAAGCGGCTAGAGGCTGATGGACCCAGAAGATGAAAACTCAGTTGCATAGAGCTTTTGAAAAAGGCAACATCTTTGGACATCCTTCTCAGATTTCCTGTATGTTGACTGAATAGTAAATAGCAATGAATAAAAAATGCAAAATTATCTAATAATTTTCAACTCAACAATCCATCGGGTACACAGACACTACTTAAAACCAATTTCTTCGGATACCATCCATGACAGTATTAGTATGATAATAATAATGTTTATTCCCAACTTGTGGGGCATGTCGTCAGGCATGATCGTAAGGTTACAGTCAGAATAAAGGTATGACTGGCGGGACTGTGAGTACAGGGGGTTTTGGGTGGGAAAAGAGGACAGTGCTACAGGCGGTGAGCTGTATTCAAGGTTAACGTGGCTTCCACTAAACCGGCACGAGCAGGAAGCTCTTTTTTCGAAGAGAACATTGAGCAAGATCAGATCGTTGGGATTTGAAGGTGGAGGGCAAAAACAAAACGAGGGAGGGCAAAACAGACGCCTCCTGTGTGACATATGACAAGAGGAATGTAAGCTGTGGAAAACCAGAAACCAGAACATCAGATCTGGTGGAGCAGCAGAATTGGCGTCATCCAGCCGATCAAATTGAACTGAAGCCAAAAAACAATCGCTGAGGCCTCGTAGCCTTGGACTGTTGGGCTCGTGGCAAGGGTCACAAAAGCGTAAGTGGGGATGATGAAATGGAGGGACTAGCAAAGCGGGTAAATGGTAGCAGGGATCTCAAAAACATGGTATACAGCGAAACTGTGGTGACTCACTGGTGTCGCTGTTGTGGAGGCGGGCATAATAGTTCCTTTGAAAGAGAGAGATGGTGGCAACACACGAGGCGGGACGCGAACTGTATAGAAAATTATTGGATTTGGTGGGAAGCACAGTAACACAGAGATGGTTAAATTTCAACAAACAGTTCAGCAGGTTGGGATGAATGTGTCATGGAGTCAGCTGGGGTCAATTGGGGAATTCGTCGTATTTGCAGTTAATGGAACGAGTGGGCGAGAGGGCACGGTCGAGAGAAAGAATGGAATAGTTGCGGGTGTGCTATCAAACTGGGTATGGCAGTGCCGTGCTGTCATTGGCCTGACATGCTCCAGTTTTTGGACAGCCCCGTAACGGACGTCACATTTTAAGGTGATTGGGCTGGAGTTCGCAGTTCTTTGGGCAGCGGGATGCATTTCAGGCTGGCCGAGGAAACAAGGTGGAGCGAAGCCGATATGGAATAGCAGTGTTCTTTTGGTCCGTTTGGAACTCCTGTGGTTGTAGATCACAGGCCAAATGGAGTAAGTAAAAGCCAACCAGGTCCTTCAAACCGGGTATTACCGAAGTTCGAAGCTTGGGAAGATGAGGGGGTGGGATGAAATTAGTAAAGCATGGTGAGTTTGAAAAGACATCAAATGGGATAATGTGCATTATTATACATTGAAAGAAGAACTTGACGTCTGCCGCGGTTAGGATGATGACAAGCCTTTACGGTGGCAGCTGGGTTGTGGTCGTCAGTACCCTTAGTAGCGCCGTTGCTTCAGTTTCTTAACCTCACGTGCTCATGATATCCTTTTCGTGCAAAGGGTACAGCCCTGCACCACCGGGAAAGCATGATGGCCCTTCACTAGTCGTTTTAACTCCAGTCATCATTTCATGTTTCTATGTCATAATCTGACTCCCGTGACCTCTCAGCCGTCAAGCGGTACGCGACGCTTACTTGGGTAGACAGCGGTCAACTACAATCTCCTGGCAAGCCCAAGCTACTGCTTTATCCGACTGTTTCCGTTTCCAAGCACCCGTTTGCCGGCCAATTAGCCGCAACAGAGACACCGGTGAGTAAAACATTGAGGGCGCCATGGCAGCTGAACAGTGAGGACTAGGTCTTACCACACAGTAAGACCGCTTATGCTACTATCATTTAGATACCCCCTCCAGCCTCAAGTTTACTCGTGTCTACCAACGTATGTAACCTTTGAACATCTACATGGCCATATTAATGTTGGACGCCATCCCGCGCTGACCCACAGCCAACGACAAGGGGTAAGTCACAAGGATCGGCAAGGGCACTACCGGCCCTAGATATTCACGCACTAGTCACAGTCGAAGGCACCCAAATACGGAAGTCGCCAAGAAAATTATCCTCAGTACAAATTTATCCAAATTCAGAGCGGCAGGAGAAATGAGCACATCCGTCTACCCATCGTCATTGGCCGCGCCTTGAACGCAAAATGCTTTATCTTGCAAAACCTTTGAGAGTGGAATAAAACTTTTTAGGTCAAAACGTTTCATTTTGTCGCGTATCTACTCAGATTTAAAATCAGCCTCACCTAATCTGTTGTCATTTTTGCTATTTGTTCCTTTCGGAATTTCTGGTACAAATTCGAATTTGAATCTGCTGTGCTATGGCTTCGGAAGTGGCTTAACACGCGTTTGTTGAGAAATTTGGGGCTGCATCCTTCTCATTCTTCACAGCGTTTGAGAAGGCTTAAATCAATACCTGAAGGATAACTATTTGGTATTTGTGCTTTCATCCAGTAATCGAAGCGCCAACGCTGTCTTGCTTTACAAATAGGTGTACTAAAAATGCAGCAGGCGACATCCAAGACCCACGGAAAGTCGAAGAATTCGACGAAGCTGTTAAGCTGATGGTGCTTCCTAATAAAAAACAGTACGCGAAGCACCGGCTGTCCAGTGCGGTTTTGTCTACAGAGGCAAAAACCATCTCGCAGTCACCTCTTATTTTCTCGAACACAACCATAAGTTGTCTAAGTGTTTGTACGATCGGCTTCCGGTTAATCGACGGCTAACCGAAGGCAAGTTGGGCACCTGCTGGGCCCCGCTGAAGTACGGAACGCCGTCGTGTGAGATGCGGCAGTTTTGGCCCATGAATTCGGCAAGATCCTTACCACCCGGGGCATATACAACTACCGACCGACTCTCTGGTTATACGTCACCCGAAAATGAGCAGTACACGCACAATCCCGGATGGTTCGCTTTGGTAATGTGACCAACAACCTCCCGGAGAATGCCACTGGTCGCCTTAAAGACCGGGTGGGCCACTCCGACACACTGGAGCAAGCTATACTTCGTATCACTGTGACCGACGGCAAATCCTGGAGGGTAAAGGTTACGTTCTTAACGTGGCCTGACTCCGTGTGTATGTTCACTCGCTTTGAGGCATTTCAGAACGTGACGGCCAAGGCTGCACTATGATAGTATTGGAACAAACAAGGTGATGCCAACCCACGTTACCCAACTTACAGTGTGTCTTGCACACACCCAGGTTCTCCCAGACGATTGACACCTGCGCTGGTGGATGCACATGCCCCTTTTACCAGGCGATGTGGTTCCCTGACATACATTTGATCTGTATTTAGAGATTGGTCGCTTCCAAGCAGTAAGAACTATTCTTCATAGATCTTTCCTAACCTTGCCTCTAAATCAATTCAATGTGGCTGTCCGATTACAACCTACCGGGAGAAGATGTACCTCCTACACTTGTTAGCAAGCCGCCGCCGACGGCTTTGGATGGTCTGCGCAAAAAAATGAACCCAGTGGTGGATAAGGTTGAGGGACTGGAACCCAGAAGGACCATGGCCATCATAAAGCACTTGATTGTTTAGGGGCGAATCCTGCTGCGTCCACGCTCGACGTCTGCAACTGACAGCCTGTCGTCGGTGATCGAGGATACTGCACATCAGCCCAGATGGCGGTCTAGGGACACAGGCCTGGGCTATTGTGTGCGCTGTAACCGGCCGACTACTATCAGTGACCACTTGTTTGCAACAGATCGCGTATCCCATTGGGTTGACTGCTGTGTTGTGTTGTAGGCAATTTTTACTGGTAACAGCAATTATCGAGCAAAAATTCTCTACAGGAATGGCACATCGGCATATTTTGCAGCTAGAATATTCAGGGAATTATTTCAGCTGTAAAACTATCTGAAAGTTCCGTCCGTTGTAAGTGAGCCTACTTTTTCCGCAGTTCGCGATTTCTTATTACATTAAGTAACATGTTCACAAACGGCAGTGTTTATTGACCTCGAAGGTCCTCATCAGTGTATATAATTTACATAATGCGTGTGCATATACATTACATATTATTATATATTATATATTATATATTACATATTATATATTATAGATATAATATATATTACTATATATATTATTATATATGGTAACCCTCAAAATGTCGTAGCTTTGGAGAAATCAATTCCATTGTGCGAATACCGAGCGGCAATTTGGACCTGACAGCCAAGTATGCTGGAGATTTCGCGGGTTGCCAGCTACCAGTAGGGTGTCCAGGCGGTGTCCGAATTTCCAGATTGTTGTCGGCCGATCGTTGGGTGCAAATGAAAATCAACCTCGCCGAAATTAAGGCATTTTTGATGTGACGAATTTCACTGTCCTACTGCGCGTTTCAGTAACGTCTTAAAGATGGGCATTGGCCTACGTGAGAGGAAGTTCAGAGACACCAAACGCCGCCGCTTCGAATGTAAAAAGCGGTCTTGCGGATGGTCAGTATGCCCGAAAATATGGATAATCTATACTTAACTTCAAACTCGTAACCTTTCCATGTTGATACTTGGATCATGTTCGGAGTCGTAGCAAAATGGACTAATTTGTTCGCAGAAACTCTCCATGACCCTATTGTTTAGCATAATAATGCTATGTAGATTCTAACCTGCAATGAAATCTTAGCACACGATGCGACAGCAACGTAACTATGCACCTGGTTAACCAGTATCTAATCTTATGTACGATTAACTGGCAAGAGGATAATGCGATTTCTCCAGCCAGGTTACACACGCCTTGTGACCTTTCTGATGAGGAAACTTTCTCAATAAAAAGCTTACCGTCAAGAATTATCCGTTCATTAGGGAATTACGGGATAATAACGGAGCATGTTGCCTACTCAGCTGCCAGGGACGACCGTTTATCGTCATAACTGTATGTGTCGCTGCTTAACTTGGTTGTTGGGCGTAACTACCGGACTCCCTATGGGCCCCGCTGAATGGTAAAATTTGAATAAGCGTGACAGCCTGTTCAGCGGCCAGCAACAATCTGGACACACTCACGTCTATGCATTATGCTACCACATTTGAACGGAATTATAATGCCTGGTAAATCGGTCTGTCCCTCGAAGAATACCTCCACTCATGAATTTGAAAGAAGTGTACACAACTAAGTATCTTGTGCTTCCTGGACAAAAATGGTGAAGCATCTTGTAGTCGCAACGCGAAACAAGTATCGCTCTATTAGTGGCAATTAGTCCAATTTTCGACCAATCGCAGCTCGCTAGGATGGCGGATCGGCAAGAGGCCTGTCTCCTGACCAATCACTTGCTGCTGGATTTGTTGGCCGTTGCAGTGCTTCATCGGGAGTAGTGGAACGTTTTCCACATTGGGTTTCCCCTAATGCCCGGTGAGTCAGACTTCGGTAGCTGGAAATCCCACTAAATTGAGCGCCCTTATAACTCCTCGAAAACATAAAACTAAGAAGTTCGCGCCACCACCTTGCTAGTGGTTAGAAAAAATGGGGGCATTGCAAGTACGTTGCGTACTTGAATCTGAACCTGTACTGTACTTGTCTTCGATCTGTTTTGTGAAAAATTATTTCCATAAGACTGGCAATTATAGGTCAGAGTAAATGAAGTGCTGTCCGAACGGCCGAGTGTCACTGGTAGGGTCTGTAGTGATGGTCACAGGACCGGTGCCGGTCGATATTTATGCAAATAAGGTGCCCACAAACTTGAAATCGTATAGCTTACCCTCTGCGAACGCTCTAAAAATGTAGAGACCAGTGAGAACCAGGGAGAACAGGCCGTGACTGCAGCAGCTGTTGCAAAGCATATCAGGTTTCCTGTGAACGATGCCAAACGTTAACAGCTTGAAGTCGACCGATTTGATGCTACAACCCATCGCCTCGAAGTGTCAACCTTACTAGCGGTATGTGGGCTTGGATCTCGGGCCACTTAGAGCGTACAATATGAAGACCGGGAGCTTCACGGTGTTAGTCATTAGCACACGGTTCCTACAGCCTATTCTGTGTTCAGTCTCCTATTGGGCGAAAGTTGATAAATATCCATATATTTCCACTGCCAGCCTAATTCCCAGGTACCAGGCGTGAAACGAACGAAACTTTGGTAGCTATGGCCAATGTACGGCGGGTGTGCGGTTTTTATGATGCTGCTGCTGATAATGATGAAAGATTCCAAAGAACATTGACAGTAGTACATCAGCAGTGAATACTACCGCTTAGTTGCCGTAACATACTGGGGAAGAATTCCATAGTAAAGGGTGGGAAGGGGGCTTGTTTGAAATAAACGAATAAATGACAATAATATTTTTTCAGCCGTGACACCCTTCTGGTGTATATCTGCTATGCAACTCGAAAGCAGCGGAGATGTTGCTTCAACAGAAGTGATCAAGGGGTCAAAATAGGGTTCAAACAACGAGCCTCCCAGTGATTGAGCTCGCGGCGTAACCATGGAGCTTTCTCAAACAGCCTTATGTCTCAGTGCAAACGACCGAGGTGCCCAAACCTTTGAACAGCAATGATTTTAACGCATCGGAGCGTCATATCCGAAAAGGACACCATCAGTGGAATGGGTGCAACGTCCTTCGCGAACCCCCACGCAAAATGAGTTATGTATATAGCGGCAAACGTGCGAACCCCCATACAAAATGAGTTATGTATATAGCGGCAAACGTTTTCTAGTTGGTCCGACTAGGTAGTAACGACACGTTTTCCAATGGGGTCCTCGTGTTCTGTGAGCTTTCTAATCCGGAGCAAGGGGAATCATGGGGACTCCAACCAGAAGAGCGCAAACATCCATTAACACGCAGTTTGAGATTAGTCGCCTTCATTCTGCACTACCATCACCAGAGACACTGACACTTCACTGCCATGCAACCACAAAGTTCACCTAATTATATTTCAAACCCTAGAATAAAAAGAGGAGAAAAGAGTGGATGTTGACGGAACCTAGTGATTGCCTATCGCAAGTATTCTGAGGTGCCTACATCTCCAAGCTTTCAGTTGGACAATCTGGAAAGAAACTGACGGCATGAACGCCACTGGCATCGATCAGTCCCCATTTCTTCCACTGTTTCCAGCTAAGCGCAGGAGGGGTCACAGGGTCCCCATCCTGGAAGGCGTACTGCACCAGCAGCACACAAACTATTCGTAAGCTCTTTCACACTCTTCTGCCAAGTCATACTTTGTCCCTCTCGCGGCTTCCGCCATTCGGAAGGATGCACAGGGAACAAAACTTCTCTCGGTAGACGGTGTCTCGGTATGCATAGAATATGGCCGAGCCACCACATGTGATGATGCTGGATGATCTGATCGAAGTACCTGCTGTACAACCAAATACCCATTTTCTAATTACCTCGTTGACGCCATCCGACAGCACTAACGCCTCTGGGACGTCGGTTGTAAAAAAGAACTTTAGGACGTTTTACATCATCTGTACCTCGAGGCCATGTTTCGCAACCATACAATAGCCCTTACTGTAGTCTGGTACACGCAACCCTTGGGACCCAGTGATGTGTTTTTTTGACGCCACAAGTGACGCAAATTAGCAAACTTGATTCTGGCATTTGAGATTCGTGCACTGACTTCACCAGACACTTCCTTCAGAGCTAATACAATTAATTATGTGAAATTCTCTACAACCCCCTTGAATTTTCCTTGAATTGTAAGAGGTATGTTCAAAGACCGCACGATGTGAAGCATGACTTTACAGTTTGAATGTACTAGGCGCATGGTGAAAAATGGTATGATAATGGTCAGTTTATTCAAGTAAGTAATGGACTGCTCCCGGCTAGCCTTTTGTCAACAGGAATTTACGCTGAACACTGGGCTTCCGTAGCGCATGTTTCAACCGCCTGAACATGATGGATTTCGCTTGCTGCTCTCACTCACTTCATCACGAACACATTTGGGCCAGATAACGGCAGCCCTACTCCGAAACTGACGACTGAAATTTTCAGTCCGTTTGAGATCCTCGGATCAGAGGGGCCTAGTTTCACAACCATGTTGTCTGACTGCTCTTGCGATGGTCCCGAACACATGACCGTTCTCTTTTTCTCTTCATCGCAAAGCCTTATTCGAACAAATTGACATGGTTGTACGGTGGTGAAACACCAGTCTCCTCTTGTCGTGCCGTCAATAATGATGATGATTTTTTTAGCTTCGGTTTAATTCTGTTGTGATGCTGCAAGTGATGATAGCCCGAAACTACTGATGCGTGCGTTAATTTTTGTCACGTTACAGTCACGGAAACCATCCAGATGAGTAGCTTTTAGGGGTGTTTCATGCCATGAGATGTGTACTTCCTCCCCTTTCACATAACTTCCGGTTGCCAGGCGCGGTGTCAAGTTTGACGGATTGACCGTTTGTTTGGTCCACTCTTCTGGAGCTGGAACTGGAAGAGTAGGAGGACAATCATAGCTGTGGCTCAGCACGTGGATATTTGTAGACTTGCCGCTGTCTGTCGGAACCGTACAAAGCGGCTTAAGGCCTTCAACAGAAGTACGGACGTCCACGATGAAAGACAGTGGAAGTGCAGAAGGTAAAGTGAATACAGTAATCTGCTCCAAAAGAGACCTCCAGACAGAAGCCACCCTCAAGGAGAGCCTCCAAGCTGGGGAAGGTCACCAGAACTATCTTGGAAGACCGGCCGTGCAACAGCTGGCAAACTTTTGTAGTCTTTCACGCTCTTCTTTTAAGTCACGTTGTCCACATCATATTTTATTCCATTCCGAAGAGGACGGCACTAATACCCGTAGCACATGGCCTTGCCATCTGATCTGGCAGTCCTGGATGTTCCTCTCGACTGAAGTGCCTACTGCACAACCAAACACCTACTTCCCAGCTCTCTGAATTCGTTCGAGCCATTCACTGTCAGCCACTCTTCTAAGATGACTGTGGTCAACATCCTAAGGATTTGGATCACCCACTAGTAGGGACCAAGTCTCGCGACCGTACAACACATTCCGTACTGTTGCCTGATTTACGCGGCTCTTTAGACCCTTTAGCCTTTTGCCAACCTATGGTGCCGACGTGACGTCAGTTTGTCTAATAAGGGCTGAGTTTACACTTGCAGTGCGACCCATACTGTCTTACGGATCAGAGACGTGGTCCTTACGCGCATCGGGCATACGAAAGATGACAGTGTTTGGCCATCGGCGTCTCCGAAGCATTGGTGTGGTCTGGTGGAAACACCGGGTTAGCAATGTTGGGGTAGGCCAGATGGTCATAGGAAGAAAGAACTCTTCAACAATGGATTAATTACTCACGCTCCATAGGTTACTCTGGTTAGGACATGTGCTCCGCATGCCATAAGACCGTTCGCCTCACAGAGCTCTTTTCGCCCAGCCCTGTGCTGAGTAGGAGCGACCGAGAGGTTGACAGTGTTTGACCCCGAAAAGGAGTGTGAAAACACTAACCAGTAAACTTAGTCACCTGCCGCCTCCCTGGATGGGGACCCCGGAACTCAAACCATCAATGATTAATGACACTGGCAGAAATGGCCCAATCGCTCAGTCGGTGGCACTTGTGCATCAAAGCTACCGCATTCAATGCCTAGCTGCACATTTCCCGAACTAACTGAACATACAATTGCTTGGCTGTGTAACCCACACTCTCCCACTTTCCGGTGATCGAAACCGTAGCAACTGGAACCATTGTGTCTGTGATGCACGGTTTAAAGTTGATGGATTGATTGATTAGGCTTGACAGTAGTGTCGTTTTCAGCGTCACAAATCTCGCGAATTAGCGAAATAGTTGAGACCTTTCAAATTTGTGCAACGTTTTCAGCAGACATCCTTTTTCAGAACGAAGGCAACCACTGATAAATATTAGACTTTCCTAGTCCCCAATATTTCTCCGTGAGTCCCAAGTGACATGTCTCCTACTGAACAGAGACGAACTTGTCTCGATGTGGAGTTATGTTTACTTCTATAGCCCGTTGAGCTATACTGAATGGTTTCACCTTGACACCCACAGTTTCTCATACCAGGTTGATCAGTGGATAGAGGTCTGGTGAACACAGTCTCCTCGTCTTCCAGGTTGGGGGCTGGAACGTGCACTTCGACTTGTTTCTGAAAAGACTTGTACTCTAGTAGTACTGTAGTACTATGCTAGCACCCACTTGCTGCCTTGCGGTCTGGCTTTTGAGCTGAAAGCTGTGATTGAGGATCCTAAAACGAGCGACGGTCACTTGATGATCCACGTTACCGATAACTGATGGCGATGTGAGCTGTTTGGATCAGAAACCTGGCCGCTGCGCGCCGAGGACGTCAAAAGACTTTCAGTGTTTGACCACCGATGTCTCCGGAGCATTGCCCGAATCTGGTGGGAACACCGGATCAGCAACGCTGAAGCACGTCGAATGGTATTCGGGAGAAATAACTCACCCTCGATAGATGAACTGATCACACTGCATAGGCTGCGCTGGCTTGGCCACGTGCTGCGCATGCCAGTCGACCGACTTCCTCGAAGGGTTCTTTTCGCACAACCACGTGAAGGTTGGAGACGAGCCAGAGACGGTCAAACAATGACTTGGCAGCGAAGTATAAAAGCCATAACCAGCAAACTCAGCTGCGCTGGTCATTGCCGTCTTCCTGGAGGGGGACCCCGAGACGGGCCACATCAATGGTTAGAGACATTGTCAGACATGGCCCAATCGCGCCCTCAGTGGCGCTCATGCATCCAAGCTATTGCCTTCAATGCATAGCCCCCTTCCCAATTCCCCGATTTAACAGCCCATTGACAGTGGTGCATTTACGCAGCTTGCGCCTCCAATGCGCAGCTACCTACCTCACCTCCCCAAATCATCGGCGGACGAAACTGTGGCAGCTACAACCACTGTACGACAAGTACACGGTTCCTTGCAGCTGATGATGTTGATGATGATGATGGGTTGGAGGACACCTGGCGGCCAGACGACTTCGGTTGTTTCGGAAGTTTGTAGTGCATGAGAATGGTCTACAATCATCACACAGCTGAAGCAGTCGTTTCCGCTATCTATACGTACCGCGTTCAGTCCAAGTTGACCACCTGGGTCCCAGATGTACTAAGTCTGCCCACTTGTTCATTACGGTAACCAAAACGATATCGGAGCATTCAGCTCGCCGCAACAGGGCATTCAGGGCGTCATAAAACTTTTCTTTGATTGTGTCAGGGCTGCAGTCGGTTGGGATGTAGACAAGGTCAACTTCCTCCTTGAGGGAATCACTCACGGACGTTGCCGAACGAACCGCACAGAGGCGACCATCACCGGGTAGGCCTTGGATTATTTGAAAGCAACCTATGGCAGCCAAGAGGCATATTCCTGAATTTCAGGGGACGTGTGTATCAGTCTCCAGTGCTGGCAGTTTTATATTACGATTTTGAGACTTAACTTCTCCTAGCAGCGGAACTGAGACGTCTTTAGGTCTTCAACAACCGTTGTCTGAGAACCATAACTCTTATAGGCTGGTGCCGGGTAATTAGCAACGGGCAATTAGAAAACGATTGTTCGGCTGTGCAACGGGGACCTCATTCGAAGAATGTCCCCAAAGTTAAAAGTGATGGTGATAGGTCATGTACTGTGAATGGCGAATCATCGTTTGAGAGTACTGTTTTCCTAATATGGAGTGGCGCAAGCAGAGAGGTGGTGAACTTTTGACCTGCCAGGCGGCTATGAGAGAGAGTACGAAAAGTCTGGGTACTGTCGGTCCGACCCGCCTTTCAGGATGAAGCCCGCGTGAACCTCCTATGCATGAGTGGAGATACTGCAAGATATGGCTACTAATCGATCGTTCAGCTGTAGAACCCTTTCGGTGCCTAACTGCCATGCCAACAGAAAGAAGCATGGGGGGTGGGATACTACCAGGTTGCCCAAACCTAAACAGTCGAGAGGCAGAGGTCGGGTTCGAACCACGGACCGTCCGGTCAGTAAATTCGTGCTCTAACCACTTAGCCATCTCGCCTACCAATCGATCTCGGTGCCTGGATGGGTTTTTAGAGTTGTAAGCACGTTGAAATGATTGTGGTAGGCTATCATTAAGTCCTTTGCCCGTGTGCTTTTATTTTTCTTTAAATTCAAATAAATTATGGGTGTCGGCATGATTTAATCCCATTTTTTGTTATTAAATGATGGTTATACAGCAGCGAAAAATCAGTGTTGAACACAGAGGTTGTGCTGTTGGTGATGACGAAACTGTACCATCCCCATCACCCTCGTTGTTAGCAGCACACCGGTAATGCACACTGCCACTTAAATGCCAACTTTGAGAGAAGAGAGTGAAAAGTCAAATGTAAGGGGAGAGCTGAGGACTAGGTGCGAAGAAGTCCTATGTCCTAAAAGAAACCGAGCAAGAATATGGCACTTATATCTTTGCGCAACGTTGTAATCATCGGCGACAGTACAAAATGGGTGTTCGACACTGGTGCTTCGCTGCTGTACAGCAATAATTTATTTGAAAGCCGTATATTGTGGAGAAAATAATAAGAGCGGAGGAAGAAGGCACCTAATGCTAACTCGAGATACCTCAGTGGTTAAGGTGCCAACTGACGGACCGGAAGGTCCGTGGTTTGAAACCAACCTCAGCATCTCGACTGTTCCTGTCTAGGCTTGGACAACCGGGCAGTATCTCAGCCCTTGTGCCTCCCTCCCCCTTTGGCATCTAGGCCCCGAAAAGATGCTACAGCTGAACGGTTGTTTGATTGTTCTACCACAATCATTCCCAGGTGTCTGTTTCTCCAGACACTCATTCGGACACTCTGGATACAAACTGACACCGATTAGCAGTCATATCTTGCAGTGCACCCAATCTTGCATAATGGGGTCACGCCGACACCATCCTGGGAGCCAAGTTGCACAGACAGTACACAGACTTTTTATTATCTCTTTCATTTCCCTCTTCAGGCCAAAGATTGGCCATCTGCTTGATCTGAATTGGGCACGGAAAACAGCACTATTCGGCAAACGGCGGTTCAGCATGTGCAGTAGGTGGCCAAGCTATCGCAGCTTCTGATGTTGGACACATTTTTCGATGAAGTTCCCGTTGGTGCTAGAAGTCTTCAGGCAGCCAGCGACACAGTGTGACCCTGTATACAGAATCTGGGGCGGTTGAATAGTACCTCCGCAAATACGTGAGTCCTGGTTATGTAGGTACGCAGGTTTCTTTCGTCTCCCGTTTTGCGCCCTTAGGCTGCCACATGCTCAGCATGGCTACCACAAGCAAAACACCAGGGCGGCTCGGAAGCTACTCTCTCATCTGGTAGACGAAGGTAACACAAAATCCATGGGGAAATTGTTTTGACAGGTCATTGTAGGGTTCTGGACGCCCAGTAGGGTGAACTTCCGGCGACGAGTGTCTACTCTGTATCGCGTTAAATTGCCACTGAAAGTGTCTAATTGACATATGGGCCTCCAGTTGAGAATGTCGTTCTGCAGATCTAAGACATGTCGGCCGTAAGTTGAGTAGTGTAATCTAAGTGTTTTTTATCGTGGACAATATCCGATGCGGAGCTAATGGAATAAAGAATGGACTTATGGTAGCCTATTTTCCGATGTGTCAGAAATGCTGCATGGCGTAGTAGGTAGCCAACATGACCACCAAGACTGCTCCAGCTTGTATCAAGGGTTTGATAAAGTTTTGAGGGCAATGCGGTGGTCTTGATTCTGGCGGATTCCTGTAGCAGTGCTCTTAGGGCTATGTCGAGCGCACCAGTGGTAAATAATGTGGCGCCTCAGGGTCGTGATGGTCCAGAAAGGCTATACTGGTGACGGTCTCTTTCAGATGCCTGATGGCCCGATATTTACTCTCATTGAGCAGAAAGTTTTTATTCCCCCCCCCACAATGTCACTAAGTGTTTATGCCAGAGATATGTGAATAACGGTTGATTAAGCCACAGAATCCGTACAGCTGCTTAGGTGGGTATGATGCCAGGTCCACGTCTGTACCTTCGGTGGCTGAGCTTCTGTGTCCGTGATGAAATCCGATGCCCGTCGAAGTCGAGGAAACACGTTCCCAGTTCACATTGATCGGTACTGGCTGTTCGCCGTGTCGACTAGTAGGGAGGATGATTTGATGGTGATGTTGGGGCTGATGGTCCTCCGAAAAGCTGGCGACCAGGATGTTATCTGTTTGTGAGTAGATGGAATCTGAAAAAGGCTGAAACGTCCGAGGGGCGTTGTCTATATCAAGAGGCTTGTGGAAGAACGCCAAAATACCAAATGGTGTAACAATCGCTATCCTAGGCGTACTTTCCTCAATCGCGAGGACCTACTGATAGGTTTAGATCAGATCTGTCTTGTGCCTTCCAAACTGCTGGTGGTCCTCAAGATATGGCATCGGATAGCTCTGTGTATCTTTAAATCTAAGTAAAATAAACTGCTCCTCACAACGGTGCGAGTCTCCTAGGTCCTCCTCCGGGTGTTGACTTTAGCTATGATGCCCAGGAGCTGTGTTTGTCGAAGAATCCCAAGATGAAGCAATGGTTGAATTTTGCCTTGCCACTGCTTAGTTTATACGACATGACCTGCTAGGACAACGACGCACAATTGAACATTCCGTGACAATGTGGTGTTCTACTATCATCTTTAGGTTTGTCACTTCATCCGTTTGTTTGCTGGGGCGTGAGCTTCCCTCTTAACAGGTGGCTTTGGCTTCCGTGCCGGTGCGCCGTCCTTTGGAGCGCAGGGATGCAAATATTATTCTCCAGGCCTGCTGATCATCATCATCATCGTCAGCTGTAAGAACCGTGTACTTGTCGTACAATGGTTGTAGCTGCCATAGTTTCGTCCGCCGATGATTTGGGGAGGTGAGGTAGGTCCAGTGACGTTTGCTTGTGTGGTGGGAATGGGTTGGAGAGGGACATCGATGGACACCGAACTGCGCGGGCAAATGATGCTTCCTGGTTGCCCAGGCCGAGGAAGGGGGTTTGGTTGAAGTACCCCACCTTGAGCCTTTGACTCAAAAGTCTGACCCACAAGGCAGTGAGAGGATGTAGGGTTTTGTTCAGGGACCCTGCCCCTAGCCTCTGACTGAAAAGTCTGATTGACGAGGCAGGCCTGCTGATAACCAGTGGTGGACGCAAGGCTTCATGTGGCTTCACAATGTCGACCTGAGACCAAGTGGATCCTTATGAAGCGTGGCCACTTAATCCTACGATCCGTATTCGCGGTTCTCGTCAGGTTGGGACATTCCGCTGGTGTGAAAATGAGGTCTTCGTGCTCGTTGATCATTACACCTAACTCTGTGGGGAAAATAGCTGTAAATAGATGTCTGGTATATCAAAAACCGCTTATTGTCACCGTTTTCGTTGAAACGTTTGAAGGCGTAATAGACGTGTCTTTCAGTTCAGGTCAAGAACTGTCCCGTACTTTGAGATTATGGTATGACGTGACGTTTCTTTGTATTGTATGGAGCTGTTCTGTTCAGTATTTAACACCAGGTTGAGTGCAGAACAAATACGGGATTTTAGAAGAGTAATTTTCGTTTTACTCGTGTACCAATAGGACATGGTCTGAAATGGTAGAGTAGAAAACGGTGAGTATAAAGGAATACAAACGCAATAATTAAATTAGTACGGTCATGATTAGTCCCGAGAAACGCTTGTTATTCGTCTCAGCAAGAAGACATACTACTTTTAAGCGCCTCAGTCCGGCGAGCAAATCGAGTGCTTTGAAGACCAAAACCTAATAAAGTCACGTGGCCGTCAATTCAGGACACTGGACCACAGGGCCAGAGATGCTAAGCTGAAGGAGTTGCTTCAAGACGTGGAAAGTGCTAACGAGGCCTTAGATTCCTAATTCGCAAGTCGATAACCCGTTGGTCAGAGTGATAGCTATGATATGCCCCTTCGTTAGTGCGGAGCGAGGTAACAGTGACGGACGATGGCGATACATCAAATTAACTACGTCTTCGTGAATGTTGGGGCCAACAGAAGAAATTGTGTTTCTACCAGATTATGGTGGCTAACAATGATTGGACCACTGGGTGCCCGTACATAGTTGGGCAACCACGGAGGGTTTAAGCGCAGGCAAATTAGGTACTGCTCGAGGAAGTTGGACTTTACAGTGGTGTGGCGATTGGTGTACCTCCGCGACCCATTGATCTATACTGGGTGTCCTTGTGACAGTCGCAGAGTCTCATACCAGATTGGTCGCTGGTTAGAGGTCTGACGAACATTTTCCTGGTCCTCAAGTTTGGGGGTTAGAAAATGTGTGGCGAATTGCTCCGTAAAAATCGAAATGTACTTGAATCTCCCACCAAACACTGCTGCCTTGTAGTCAGGTTTTTGAGCTAGAGGCTTTTGTTGAGGACCCTAATCGCCCTCTTGTCTAGGTATGGGCGCCATTGCGGTATTCCACCCCACGTACAAACATTACACTTACAACTAACATCACTCTCATGCCGCATCGGCTGTCGCGTGGTGCCATCAGCCGAGTCGCCTTACTTGCTACATACAACAGGGTGGGCAAGTGAAAGCGGCTACTGACGCCTCTCTTTTTCGCATACTTCTCCCCTCTCTCCCCACCCATTATTAGCTCTTTCCTTGTAAGCCCATCATTCAGGACCCCGTTCGTCCTGTATCGGTTTTGAAAACATCTGTGCATCATTCGGCGCTGACATCCTCTGGTATCTCGAAATCAATCTTCAAGCCGTAACACCCAGTCTCTCTGGTTACCTTCAATGTCCGCACCCTGAAGCAAGCAGCACGACAAGCTGCTCCTGCTCTCACAATGGACTCGCTTGGCATTGATGTGTGCTGTGGATCAGAAACAAACATTCAAGATGCAAGCATAGTGGCTGAGCTAATCGCCTCATTACTCTCCACTCGCTTCCATCTCCGACCCACTGGTGATCCAGAGGCTACTGCAGCAGGATGTGCAAGGGTTGATATTGTCTTAAGTCATCGGGCGCAGGAATCCTTGCTTACTGGATACCCGTTGATAGTCACCTCTGTGCGGTTCGTTCAGCAATATCCGCGAGGGATTCCCTCAAGGGGGAAGTTGATTGTTGTCTCTTTCGTGTCTGCTTACGCCCCAACTGATTGTACCTCTGACACCATCAAACACAAGTTCTATGACATCCCGAGTGTCCTGTTGCGGTGAGCTAGAAGATCAGACATTGTACTAGTTTCCGGAGATATGAATACACAAGCGGGCGGACTTGGCGCTTCTGAAACTCAGCTAGGTCATAGACATGGGTTGGACTCGTTACGTACGGACAGTGGTGAACGATTGCGAGATGGCTCAGTGGTTTGAGCGCGAACTTGATGACGGAAAGGTCCGCGATTAAAACCGGACCTCTGCATCTCGACTTCTCCTGTCTGGACTTGGGCAACCTGGCAGTATCCCAGTCCTCGTGATTCTCTCGGGTGACATGGCAGCTAGGCACCGAAAAGACTTCACAGCTGAACGATCCACTCACTACTTATTTATTTAAACGATTATTTCGGCTGTGTGCTGACAACAGGCTGTTTTTGTTTGATATTAACTTCTGAAAAAACCGAGGTCCTATGGCCACATGGTTTCCTCCAACGTCGTGCCCGCTACGAACTCAAATTGATCACATTGCGGTCAGTCACCGATGGTGCGGATCAATAAGTGGCCTCCGCCCGTTTTGGAACAAAATTGTGGATTCTGACCATGCGATCGTTTGAGGTCACTTCCCCCTTCGTTTTCCGGGGTCAAGCGAGATGCTAATAAATCGCTTAGCAATTAAGAGAATGACAGACACGAATTTAACAAAATCATCTTCTGGAGTCTCTTCCACGTACTCCACCATCATGTGTGAATTCACACCGGGACGAGATCCTCACCCGTTTACACAGTGCTGGGAGTCTTGTCTGTGGCACGGCGCTGCCAGGCCCACTCAAGCACTAAATGCATGAGACCAAACGGTGGTACTGCTCAAGTCTCGGAGAAATGTCTTGGCGGGTCCCGAACATATCCTGACCGGCGAATTATCAGACGTGAAGTGTGTGAGACGACTGTGAAGTCCGGTGGATACGGAAGGCTAAGGAAATGGAAGAGGCCCAAAATGCCTAGAATGCTCGAAGATTATTTCAGCTGATTCCCGTGTAGCCAGTCGCCGAAAACTACCTCCGAGCGAAACCACCAAGGATCAAATTGGCTCGATCATTTTGAATAAAGCAGAACGCCTCGACCGTTGGGCCGAATACTTAGAACAACAGTTGTCGTGACCACCCGCTGACATTCGTTTGGAGCCTACAGCTGAAGTAGAACCCTTGACGGTAAAACTGAAACGCCCTACAGCCCCAGATGTTTATGAGTGCATACTTATTCTCAAGCGCCACCGAGGATCTGGTCCGGATGGCCTACCACCCAGATTGTTCAACGATGTGGGTGAAGTCCTCAGTCAGCGCTCGTGTGATCTTTGCCTGTATTTGGGAAAAACAGGCTGTCCCAGACAACTGAGGGGAGTCGGTGACAGTGTTCATTTTTCGAAAAAGGGCTCGTATCGAATGTGATAACCACCGGAGGATCAGTCCAACCCCAGTTGTAACGAGACTGGTGGCGTCACTTGTGCTTCGTCGCCTTATGGTGGCTCGTTAAACACTGACTCGAGAGCAGCGAAAGGGATTCCGGCCTGGTAGGGGTTGCGTTGACGAAATTTTTACACTCCATGAGGTGCTAGACAACGCCACACGTACAAACGACTCACAAGTTTAACATTCCTGGATTTCCAAGGCGCATTCGAGTCGGTTAACCGGTCTGCTTTTCCTAACACTCTGGCTCATCAAGGAATCCTCCGGAAGATTGTGAAAATAGCACGTTCTCTGTATTCTCAGACTTCCGGACGTGAGAGTATACGGAGAGCTCTCCAAAAGCTTCCGTACACAAAGCGGTGTCCGTCAGGGATGCCCATTCTCTACATTCTTATCTAATTTCGTGATCCATGAAATAATGAGACGAATGCTGAAAGGTCTCCAAAACCCCGGTGTTCAAATAGCCTGTGACGAAAACCTTATCGATCACGAATAAGCAGTAGACATCGTTCTCGTCTTCGAAGAGAAGAAGTCGCAGGTGTTTTTCAATGAGCTGATTAAAATCACCCTACCCTTTGGTATGCACCCACAAAGAGTAAGGTCATGCTGCTTAACCTGCAGTCACTAAATGCACCACTGGGTGCGAGACGGCCCAAGTGGTTAGAGCGCGGACTTACTGACCGGAAGGTCCGTGGTTCGAACCCGACCTCTGCCTCTCGACTTCCCTTGTCTAGGCTTGGGCAACCTGACAGTATCCCAGCCCTCGTGCAACTTTCGGGTGGCACGGCAGTTAGGCACCGAAAGGGTGCTACAGCTGAACGAAACGCACCACTTACAATCCAGGGAAGGACACTCGAAATTTTGGAGCGTTCCGCTTGAAAGTTGTATTAGTTCGGATTGTGGTGTGATGGATGAGATCAATGCACGAGTCGCTTTTGTTAATTTGAGACACCTATGTCGTCAAAGCGGTATGTCCCTGACTCTCAAGGGAAGTGTGTATCAGTACAGTACGGGTGTTTTATTTTGTTCAAGGGATGTGCTTACCAGGGTACAGTGCGGGCTTTTTGTTGTATGGTTCTGAGACTTGGCCTGTTCGAGCAGCGGAACTGAGACTTCTTCAGGCGTTCGACAATCATCTCAGAACCGTAGCTCATGTGCGCCGTTATCGGAAAAGAGATTGCTGTTTTCCGTGCCCAATTCAGAGGAGCGGAAGCAGAGAAGTGGCCACCCTCTGACCTGGCAGAGAGATATGAAAGAGATTACGAAACATGTGGGTGCTGTCGGTGCTACTTGCCTACCAGGATGGGGACCGCGTGATCCCCACCGCACCTGATTGGAGACACCGCAAGATATGGCTGCTAATTGATGTCAGTGGCGTTCTATCCATATTGCCTGAATGAGTGTCTGAAGGTGTAGGCACCTCGGAATTACTGTAGCAAGTTGGTCAACAATAGGGTTTTCAAATAAATCATGGCTGTACGGCAGCGAAGCATCAGTGTTGAACACGTTGTCGTTGATGACGATAATGACCGCGAAAGTTTTGGACGTGTTGCATACCTGAGCAATTGAGATCGGCGGGCGAGCATTCACAGGCCTGTTGCAGGCCATCGGTCTGTCATAACATAGCCTGAAAGTAAAAGCCCTCGTGAACTCTCTAGGTAGAGTGCCTCAATTGAATTGTATTTATTCGAGGCAAATTGTTAGGAAACGTTTTCGAAGGTAAACTCTATCCATAAGGCGCAGAGACCAGGTGCCTCGGATGCATAATGGTACGGCATTTTTTTGCGGAAGTTAGGCTTAGGGATCAATGTTGGAGCCTCTCAAAGTGATTTTTTATCTAAATTTTACTCACTCATTCAGTCTAGCAATAGACGACAACACTTGTAAGAGATATTATAAGAGTAATACAGTGACTTAATTTTGGAAAACAGATGGACATAGAAATAGCTAAATAGTGCCACACGTCAGTTTGTGGACAATACTCAAACCACTTCACTGACGCCCCAAATTTCAGTCCACTCTGATTATTATTAACGCCGATTGTCCCTGAAAATTCACTGAGTCTTTTGTTGATCTAGTTATCTATGACGAAAATATATGGTAAGGTAGAGGCGGTTAATAGGCACCCTCAAAATCGAACTGACGAAATATCAGCCTTTCAGGATTGCATGGGAGCAAAGAAACTGGTGCAGCTCTTAAGTATACCTATTTGTAACGCTGCTCGTCATATTGACCTTCAACCGCATCACTCTATTGTTTGTTAAAACCTTGGCGTTGTTTCCCAAATTAACACATTCTTTTATACTTCGTTTCAGCTATTTGTTACACATGACCTGAATTATCGAACGTCTCAGTGGAACCTATCACTTGCTTAGTTTGTCCGGAATTGATGTGACCATACGGTCGCTATGTTATCCAGTCCACAGCGGGCATTTCCACCTCCCGGGACCTATTCTACGGTTAAGGACACTGATAATTTGGACGCGGTTGGTTCCGAATCGGAGCCGTGTGTCAACGGCCACTGGGAGCTACCTCCGGAAGAATGTTGGTTGTATAAAGTATCGAAGAGTATATCATCCGGTCCACCGATTATCCCTGTTTCCAAGTGGTTACGTGATGTTTTTGATCAACCCGATTCTCCCTTCAGCCAATCCAGACGAAACCTCCTAACCAGACTCGAAGTAATTCTGGCTGCCGGAGGTCCCACTGCTGCTTATCGCTTTGGCGGAAGCGTCCCTTCTCTGAACCTCAACTACTCACAACCAACCAGCGCTTTTGATCAGCAAAGTGCCATCAATGGTAGCTCGGGGATTCATACAGGATACAATGTTTTTCATCAGCACGTGGGTGGGATTCCCTCTACCGGCTCTTCTGAAAGTTTGTCAACGGGAACACATGGCCAAATTGAATATGCACCCGTGTTGGCTGGTACACATGCGAATGCATTCACTTTCAATCGTATTCGACGTCCTAAATACAGCTTACCTCCACAACGTAGTGGATCACAACGACTGGCAGCCACTCCTTCTAGTTCAACATCCCACCTATCACAGTCACTGGGCGGTGGGCAGATCAATCGTGTTTGGTCCGGTTCGACAGGGAAAATCGGTTCTTGTGACGCTCTGGAAACAATTAAAACAGATGTGCAAGAAATCGCTCGCATACAGGAGGATAATTTGAAGGCAGAGGTTGCAGCATTAGCTGCTGCGGCTGCTGGTCGTCATGGCAGCCAACATTCCCTTGGGTCCTATGGTCGTCGTAGCATAGACGGCAGCTTAACCCAGTTGACCAGTGCACCTGGCAGCCCTGGTGCAAGCACGACACAGCTAACTACCGTGATTCAAATGAAAAAGGATTCCAGCTTTGATGAGATGACTGCGGTTAATCATACTCCGCCAGGTGCCTACCAGACAGCCGGGAGCTCCGGCGCGTTTCTTCCAAACGGGTCGGCTTCTACTCTTCAAAATCAAGTGAACGGTCCTGGTCCTTCGCAAGCTTTTAGTCCTCAAAATTCGCTGGACTTTAGTGACAATCATTCATATGGCCCGCCCTCCTCTCGGTTTGCTTCTAATCCAAATGGGGTAAGAATTCCCTATTCAATCCTACCACAAAGACCTTCACTGCCACTTCCTTACGAAGCGTCAGCAGTAGGCGGCTATTTGACTGGCCCCACAGTCCACTCTCAATCTGGTATTCCTAACGCTATGCCAGGCGAGCCAAGGACTCATTTTGGTTTTCGTCCCTCTCGTAAAGTTTCCACGCCGTCTTTTTCCAACAGACCACCACTACCGGCGGAATTTAGACGGGTTTCTGCCACTAATTTGAACCCGACTAATGGTTAGTTTACTCATGGTGCTGTCATCAACCTCGCGTAATTCATTACCTAAAGCTGGGGTATTTCGACAATCCCTCTCTCTCTCTCTCGCTCTCTCTCTCTCTTCGTTCATGTTCTCGTATTCCATCCAGCTCTAGTCCCACTGATTTTGAACTTTCAGTTATTTTTGGTTTCCGTCGTCTATCACCCTACTCGTTCCTATTGTGATCGCCCCTCGCCCTTAGCTGGCTTCATCATTTGCCAAGCTGTTATTCGTCCTATATTGTGTTCCGCGCATTTCGGCATTTTATCTGACATTTTGTCTGTTTGCTTGATCTTTGTTAACGGATTCGAAGCGTTTCCTCAATGTTGGCCTTCTAATGTATTGTGTATTCCCATAGCTGACGCTGGTATCTTTCTATTGCCTCGTGCCTGTTTGCCATCGCTTACCAGTCACTGAAAAAATGCCTCATCATGATTGACTTATCAGTCGGACACTAGTTATCTTGCTACTCATTCTGTAAATTTTCTTTTCTCCTTTGAACATCATATATAATGTTGGTATTCTGTCTGAAAACGGTATGAAACAACGCAAGACAATTCCATTTCGCCTTCCTTGCTTTCTTCTTCCAAATGACGTGTTTTTTGTTTTAAGTGGTTGCTCCTAAGCTACGCTACTGTAGGTGGAAGTGATGAGGGCGTAGGTCTGAACTATATGATCAATACAGCCTACTTCATGGCGACTGTCCGGTTCCCTACATGTGTTGTCACCGTCACTGTGAACGTCACCTAAAAACATGATTTGCCACGATTCAACTTCATGTTGATTGTTCGAGACCTCCGGTAGTTTATGATCGTCAATCGATAGAAATATGTACGCCACTTGTCGCGCTTTAATCTGTGACACACGTGGAGCCGGCTCTACGTATCACAGTATTCAACCGCAGTAAAGTAAGCGATATTGGTTGCAATACGACGCATCTGCATGAACGCCGTTCGGGATGCTCACAGTTACCTAAAATCTTTTCACAACGGCGCTTGTGAGGGCTTAGCGCTCAGCGTGTTTGGTGAATGATCTGACCTACTCAACTAACCTTCTTTTAACTATAGCACCGCATAAGAAATTCACGTAATCTGTTTATCCGCTGGTTACATCATACATCGATATGGCGGGTGGCTCCGACTTACGCTACATCAGTCTAGTTTCTCGTCATAACAGTACCTAAAGTGGAATAGGGCGGTTAGGCCGAACAACGAGAAGGCACACATCAACAAGACCGATGTGACGACCGCTTTAGTTTTTTTCTACAGGTGGTAATTCAAAAACATGTCCAGTGATTTAGTCGTGTAAACAACGGTTAGGTACCCGTTCATACCCTTGTACGATCGTAGCGTCGGTCTTCAAGTGCTTGTATGTGGTAAGCATGTTATGTGCACTTTTTTCGCCAACAGTGTACTTTATGTGAAATGGATTGATATCTGTGCACGTTTTGCTACCTGTATTTAGTAGGACCCTGAGAATATCAGTTGACTAGTACGCATCAGCTTACAGAGAATTTACGTCGCTGCAACCCATAATTGTACTGGAACAGTAAAATTCAGTGCCTAACTTGGTTGGCTTCGAGGCTTGGTGTTTATTCTCCCTTCAGCTGGTATGTGCACCACGTAGTATTAATACCGATTTTCATTTTTTTTCGTTCATGTTCTCGTATTCCATTAGGTTTTTTGAAGCATCTGAACGTTGCAGGTTTCCATCCCGGACTAACAATCTCTTTGTCCAGTTTTGAGTTCAACAGTGAACACCACATTACCATATTATTGGTTTAGCACTTGTATTCAATAGACTGATGGCTTAGGCTGCGCTGAGCAGTTGCAATACGGATGGAAAATCGTGCAGCTGGAAGGTCGGATATAGGAACGCACGGTAAATAGCTCTCGAAATATGAAGCCCAATTACACAACATAAACGAGGGCACGGAAGAACGGATAGTAACGGTAAAACACTGCGCATGATGCCACGTTCCTATGGCGAGAAAGCTTGCATGTTGAATTGAATAAAGATTGGATAATTCAAGTCAATAAGCCACATACCAAGACATTATGATAAGTACAAATTGAAGACCTATGAAGAGGAATCTAGAGTGGGATATCCGGAAGAAAAATCTGGACTGAGCGACCAGACAGTCTCTGAGCCCTCACATACATTACGGATTGGATCATATCAGTGTACCTTATGGCCGATGTTTCCGAATGAGTTTATCACATGGTTGGTAATTTCACTCGATGGCATCCGCTGTCGTCCGTAAACTCGTATTACGAATTTGCATGGCTTTCCAATCAACCCCTATGGGAATTAAACTTTTCACGTGACCCACCCACAACTTCTCTATTGATATTTGGTCGATTTTTTCTTCCCAATCTTTGAGAATGCTGTTGGGTTGAACGATTTTATGATATTCTAAATCTGAACGGATTCGGGGGAGATGAAAATTCAAGCGGTGACTTATTATTGTTAGCTGAAGGGACCTATATCTCAGTGGATCATGGTCCATCGAACGGCTGATTAGTCGTAGACTAGCTACTCTATATAAGGGCGGTCCTTCTAGCGACGATTTTGGATACGACTTTCCACTGCAACCGCAAGTGTTGGGTTCCTCTCCGCACAACACAACTACCTCATACGACAATTCACCTGGCTTTTCAGAAGTCGCAATACAAGCTGGTGAAGAATGCTCATCTCGACTGCCGTACGGTAGAACTGATACAATGGGTCGTCGTCTAAAGTTTCTTCCGCCAAATCCCCTCTGGATCTGTCAACCTATTTGTGAGAACGGACATGGGAGTGAACCCATTAAGATAGGTTCTTGGTAAACAACGAAGATCCCCGGTTTCAAAGTGTCTGCTAGTTTCTGCAGTTTGTTAAATCCAGTGCCGTTGAAACCTATAACGGTGTTGCCGTACAGTGATGTCGAAGGTTTTCATGTTTTATTTCCTTCTTGATCTATTGTTTGTTGCTTGTAACTCTTGTTTCCCCCGGTTTAGTTTGTTGAGTCCACAGAATGAACTTGCAATTCCACTGGGAACAAAATAAATGTGCACGGGAAACGTAGACAAACCGGGATCATGTTGAAACAAATTTGAATGAAGAAACACTGGAAACCGGGGATCCTCAGTGTCCAACTGAGCTGCAGTGGATATTTGATTGATTTCATGTGAGCTTTGCCGAACATTGCTTAGTGAATCAACAACAGCTTGCCTTGTGTTTAACTCACACAATGTATCGGAGGTTGGGATAGCTCAGAATAGAACACAGTATTCACCGGGTTTTCCTAAATTTACAGTTTACTTAGTGTACTCTTTGAAACAAATTCAGATTTCGCTAGCCATAATTTAACGGTTTGTAAATTCAAGTATAGTCCAGTTACTTGTTGACGAGGCTTAGGAGTTCCGGGCCAAACTCTTATTAAGCAAATCGAAGGTGGTGTATAGTATGAAAGGTTTAAAGTCAAAACACAGCGCAGTGGAATGATGTTATATTCATAGAAAAAGGCCACCCACGGAAATCAAAATATCGGATTATAGCATCTTATTCCACTACGCTGTGTTTTGACTTTAAGCTTTCAATATAGTCCGATTAACCTTATAGATGGTTGTGTTTTCCCAATTTGAGTGTTCATATCCAAACAGAGTAAATCACAGGAGAGGGTCAGTTTAGCCTCTCCCAGGGGTGGATAGGCACAATAAGTTGTGGCTGACGGGTAAGCCTTGTAACTTCGACCGGGATAGTGAATATATGAATATATTTTGGAGATAACTGTACCGGAAAATACTAATACTGACACCATATGTTTCCGGTGTCGAAATTACTTGTGCGTCTCTCTAACCTTCGTCATTGCCTTTCACTATGCAACGCTTGGATTCAGCTATTGGTGTTTTCAGATGTCACTTGCTATTTTTCAGCCGATTCAATGTCAGACATCGATGTCCAACAGTTTATCGATACTTGTCGTTCACTCTTTGGACCGGCTTTAGACGGATCCACAACGCAAGAGCCAGTCAACTATATTCGGGATCAACTAGAGGTGGATCGCATCAGGGAAGATTTAGCACGACTACAGCGCGAAGTTGGAGTGCTTGAAGCCAATTGTGAACACGCACGTCAGGCGCTAATGGATGCTGGGATCTCGCTTCCAGGTAGTTGGTTTGACATGAGTCGTTTGTAGATTACTTGTGTATTTCTTAGCCGTTTGTAGCCAATCCATGAGGTGTGCATTAAGGGCAATAAAAGGACCCCATAGAGGAGTTGTCCCCTGCACTGACATTTTCCGCCTCATCATAATCAGAACATGTCTAAGCTTAACTAGGGCACCGCTCCGTTGTATCAGGCCAAGCAGCAACACCAACAAACAACGCAGCAAACTGCAACGCTTTCGGTGCCTGGCTGCCATGCCACCCGAAGAAATCACGAGAGATGAGGTACTGCCAGGTTGCTCAAGCATAGACAGGAGCACTCGAGGTGCTGAGGTTGAGTTCTAACGATGGACCTTCCGGTCAGTAAGTTCGCGTTTTAACCACTGAGCTCTCTCGAGCTTTCTTAGTCAGCCTACCGAGAAGGTGAATAGTCATTGGTATCCATCGGACTAAACTATCAGAACACTCGCGTGATTTGAAGGGTCAAGGCATTCGGTCACTAGTGAGTCCCCTTTCTTGTTGCATTTTTCATTTTTGTTGGGTGTTTCCGCTGTGGTCGTTAACACACAGGACTGCCGCACCAGACGCTTGTGTTCGACTTCATGCGAAATTCGGGCTTGATACTTGGAATGGCTCATCTCAGTGTCGATATCCCGATCGTGTGAAGTGAGGTAGCTTGTTAATTAGGTTTATCAAACAATTTCACTGATTGGGGGGCAATCAGAACGAATAACACCCCACCCCCGTACTGTTTATAGAGCACAATGCCACCATAGCCAATGCAGTCGTAATTGGAAAGACTGCTATACTACAGAAAATAGCTGTTTTCAAACTGAACGCGGAGGCGGGTTTGGTGTTCATTAGCGAAAAACGATCGCTATGGTTAGCTGTTTTCTGGGTCGCAATGTTCCCTATATCGACACCCCAGTTAAGCTGATGCATTGATCCATGGTTAACCCAACGAATTTAGTGGACAAGTCAGCCGCGGTGAGGCTAACTTATCTGTCTGTAACAGTGCTACAACAGCTTCCTATTCTCGTCTACTTTACTCTGTTCCCACCAGATCCAAGCGGCGCTACAGGTGACGAAAAGAAGAGCGAGTCAAGTTCGTGAGAAGTTGGACCACTCCAAATTCAATCCTCTTTGTGGACATGATGCAGCATCTTTATTTTTCCAGCTGTCTTCTGTGATATAACCCATATTAGTGGTATCCGGTCTTGTTCCATGTTTGCGTTTGCGACGCATCCGCAGGTTTCATAGTGTGCGTGTGTACTTAACCTAAATCCTCGTTTGTGAAGGATGCAGGCACCGGTTTTTCTCGTCGCAGTCGCTTGACAGGTTTACAGCTGGGTTGGGTGCATGGACTGAAGTATCGCTTCACTCATGCTATGACCCCACAAAATGATATTGAAATCAGTTCGGTTCAGTTTGACAACCAGAACGCGTACGGTAGTTTCTGGTCCCAGCAGCTTATTTCAATGAGCAGTGTAAAAGAAAAAGGGTACAGAAAGATATTTAAAAGCAAAGCAAAAATGAAGACCAGCAAGTTGGTGATTAAGACCAAGAGAATAGTTACAAAATCGCCACTGATTGCTTCACACCGGTGGGTACCTCGGGCCATTGACAGGGTGGGTCTTTGTTGTCCCAAACTCACGAACGACGTGCACCAGTGCCTTCAAGACTCTTTGCATGAGGCCGAACCGCCTCGTAATATGATTACTCAAATTGACGGCTCGTCGCATTTTTATCCTTTACGAACTTCTGTTGAATACAGACAGGGA
The DNA here is from genome assembly GCA_003604175.2 of Clonorchis sinensis. Lineage (NCBI taxonomy): Eukaryota > Metazoa > Platyhelminthes > Trematoda > Opisthorchiida > Opisthorchiidae > Clonorchis > Clonorchis sinensis. Next base: position 177,626,216 of record CM030369.1, on the reverse strand, counting down.
TTTCTAGTTGCACCATTGTACAAATCCCCGTAGTCATTAGCACCAGGGTACCCGAGAATTTGACAGAACGGAGTGGTTCCAATAACGTTGTACGCACTAGATACTGTGTACTAGTTACGCTCCACTTGCTGGCAAACTGAAGGACTCTGTACCGTTTGGAACTAATGCCGCATACTTGCTTCCTGAGCTGCTTTCTGCAGTTTGTTGCACTTTACTTATGACTACAGAAGATTCGTGCGGCGCTTTTGAATTTGCAATGCTTCTTTGGTCCATACGAAACCACTGGGCATCATACCCAAATCACTGAACTTCTGTGACTTGATTGCAAGTAAGCACCTACGTCGGTTTGCAATTTTTTAGGCTGCCAAGTTTTTCATCGATTACGGGCTGATATGCGCACAAACTGGGCGCTACTTGCAAGCGCTTTACCAGACGAGAAACAAACATACTTTCTTGCGCTTGCTATTATCTAAAGATATACGCTCAATATCGAATTCGTATACGAGCAACGCCCTTCACGTGTGTGTTAAAATCCATTATTCGTTAGCATTATTCCCATTCAATGTATTAAGCTATGTCACGTGGTCCGGAGTTTTTAGTTCTTGTGACACGAAGTTCAAATTAATCCGTAGTTCCACTGTATACGAAGACTGTCCACAGTCATGTATGGTTGAAGCGTAACGCGGTCCTGATTATATTAAGCTTACCTACCACCGATTTAATCCAGTATGGGTCTCATCAAGTGGGAATGCTTCTGTTAATGTTGTTATGTTAATTGAACACTGATTTGTTTAGAGAAAATATCACTCGTTTGCACGCCCACCCTGTGTGAACACGAGATCTGAGTGGGGATGAACCTTTGCGCATCGGTATAAAGTGCACCATTTACTTCCGGTAGCTGGTAATGCCGAGTGAATTCCCCAAATATCACGGATGATAGTACTATTCTTGTCGCGAACAGGGGCGACGTCTACCATAATGCACCTCCCACATGCACTGCCAAATGTGACAAAGAGTATGAATCAAAAGCCAAGGTTTCGACGGGCGATGTTATGTATTTCGATGAACCAGCAACTAAGAGAGACACCATTCCATGTTGTTCTCCTCCAGTCCTCCTCAGTGACGATGTGATGGAGCGCAACGGACTGTTGCCATAGATAGATCTTCCGGTTTCTTCCCCGTGTTGACAAAGCTGAATTCCGTCCATATGGCAAATTACCCAGTCACATCAACCAGTTGATGATACCTTAGCCACTAGGACATTAGTGGATGTGTGGTGTTCCAGTAGCCAGCTTCTACTGACACTCGACTGTTCGACTTATTCTCACTACTGGTTTCAGAAACTAGAATTACCCTACACGAATTACAGCTTAAAGGATGCTGAGATGGAATCATGATGTTTTGTCACAACCCACAGCATCCGCAATTAGTCTGTCAGTCTCAGTTGCATATAGCCACCCATCACTTTGAAGTAATTGTCCATAAGTATCGACACCCAGTTCTCAGCATTTTATGCGTGAAATGATTTTAGATCAAGGCTCGTAGTATCTTTATGAATTAGTACCGGTTGGGGATTTTGCGTGAACCCTGTAAAACCCGTAGTCATTTTAGTGAAAATTAAGTACCATAGGATTTGTGGTCCAGCATTCCCCCTATCCCACAATCCATCCAATAGAACCGTGGGGCTGTACGTGGCTATTCTTCCCTGCGTAATACGACTACCTCTTGAATACTGTTCAGTTGTAACACACCCTTTCGGTGCCTAGTTGCCATGCCACACGAGGGCTGGGATACTGTCAGGTTGCCCAAGCCTAGACAGGGGAAGTCGACAGGCAGAGGTCGGGTTCGAACCACGGACCTTCCGGTCAGTAGATTCGCGCTCTAATCACTTGAGCTATCTCGCCTCCACCTCTTGAATACAGCCGAATCTGCATGCTCTTTGGAGGTCCTAATCAAGAATATTGTACGTTCACACCAGGGTGATGAACTCAACCCTCGAATTCACGAAATTATGGCGAACTAACAATCAGTTCCATCGCTTAGTGGGCATGGCAGCTAAGCACCGAAAGGGTGTTACGGCTGGATCATTATTGTTGTTGTTAGTACACGGCTATCCATACGATAAGGTTGCTGGGAATATACTTTTCCGTCCTGACAATGATAATAGCGGTTCATCACGATCGACTTACCAGATGTGCGCGCACATACACAAACTAGGCTTTCCAACGTCCGTACTTCAAGAACATTCCTCTCTTCATAGCTGATAGTTTAGGATTGCCGCACATAGTCCATGCCAGTCAGCCGGAACGTAGCGCTACATGCACGGACTTTTGATAGTAAACAATTGATTGTAATTAGGTAGATAAACCAGACTTAGAGTTACACCTTGGAAATAGGTGTGGGCTGAGAGAACCAGCAACAATGGCTGCCGTCATCGCTGTCGTAGGCGTTGTTGCACACATTTACTGTGGTGGGCGTTCACTGTTTCCACGTGTAGTAGTCATACGTGTTTGTCTACAACTAGGCCGTGCTTCATTAACTGGTTTATCTTAAGTGACGAACGGCGTCTCCTGTTTGCACTGTTGTCTCGACAATCGAACCTTACTAGTTTTGATAGAGGAAGTACGTGGTTGGAAGCAAAGGACCAGATTAGTTCGCTCCCAAATGACATTCTTTCAAGACAGGCTGCTAACATGATCACCTTGACGATAGTGTGGGTCAATTCTTTTTTCATTTGTCCCACGGCTAGGCCACAAACAGGTACTTAAGATTTACATTCAATGTTCTTTCGAATAACGCAATTACAGAAACTCAATGGCATGCCATGTCACAGCAGCTTATGAACTTATAGAGACACGTCACTTCGTTGTTAAAAAAAATTATCTCGGCTAATACGCTCAACTTGGTGGGAGGTCACTACGTCATTTCGTTGTTAAAAAAATTATCTCAGCTAATACGCTCAACTTGGTGGGAGGTCACACCTGGAAAATGTTCCCACAAACGTCTATCGTTCTCGGTTGGTTGGAAGTCTTATGAACTGGCACCGTTTTAAAAAGTTGGGTCTCATATCTCACTCTAAAGTATTCGAACTGATTTTGTTCTTTACTCGTTTTCTGGCAAAATACTGCTGGAAACCTGTCGACTGTACTCACTTGAGTCGCCATTGGGAAAATGAGGATGACCCGCAAGAAGGCGGTCAAAAAAATTGACGATACGGAAAACAGCGTGGAATTAGTTCGGCAAGAAAGGGCAAGCACTGAATTTTTAGTCTAGAATTTCCAGCTTGCCAACGAAACATCATCCTGAAACGGTTCCCAACCGATTTTGTTGCAGTTGCACGCACATTTTCGGCGTCCGCGCTTTTCAACTCCAGTGCCACACATGCAGCTGCGCCTTAAATAAACGTGGATTGTTCTGATTTTAGAAACTACTCGAGATCTGAATAAGTATCCACACCAGTCATGTTCCGAAGTTTCGCTCTGCTTAACGCCAGTCATAGCTACCTATTTAAAGCGTGTATCGGCGGACGCACCGCTAGACTTATACACAATTCCATGGGTGACGTCTGCAACAGTTTCGACGAGTGAACAATCCAACTCAAATTTGTGGCCACTGCATGGCTCGGACCATAGATAAATTACTACTGAGCAATGAAAGTTAAACGTGTACCAATAAACCCCTTTGGAACACCCACGCGCACATCATTATTATCGTAGTCGACAGCATAAAATCAGTGCTCAACACTGGTGCTTCGCTGCCCCACAACGATAATCTATTTAAGGAGGAGGAGGCCAGCCTACCCCAATTAATCCGAGGTGCCTACACATCCAGACACTCATTCAGGCAATCTGGACAGAAACTATCAACAACAACGCCACTGAGATCCATTAGCAGACATCTTGTAGCGTTTCCAACCACGCCCAGGAGTGATCACGCGGGTCCCATCCTGGAAGGTGAGTCGTACCGATAGCATCCAAACTTTTGATAATCTCTTGCGTACCCGTCTGCCGGGTCAAAGGTTGGCTACCTCTCTGCTTGTGCCACCCTGAATTGGGCATGGAGAAAGCACTCCTTTAGTCATGCGCAATAGATGACCAAAACACCGGAGCTTTTGGCACTGCACACATTGAAGTCCCTGTTGCGCAACTGAAACTCGTTATCTAATTGTTCCGTTGCGGATTCTCCGACACCAGCCTACACGGGCTATGGTCCTGGGGCAATGGTTACTGTAGACGCCTAAGTTCGGCTGCTTGCAAAGGCTACGTCTCACAGCCATACTGTGGCTGGTACACCCCTTGAGATCTAGGGATGTGCCGCCATAGGTGTCTCTACTTAGCAATGGCAATCTGAGGCTTAGAGATTCGTTAAATATCTTCATCTGTCACACTAATGCAAGAACACTTCCGACGATGTCCGCATGTGGGCAGTGTCCAAACTATCGGAGCCGACGTTGTTGCATTAGCTGTTCGGGTCGAGCGATCCAAAAGCACCGACGAGTGACTTGTTCACTTTGCACAGTGTACTGAAAATGCATTCGGAGAGTGGTCGCCAGTGGTCGAAAATCTCCATGTTGCGGGTGTCCGAGACACGCATCGGCCAAGTTTGTCAAGCAAAAAATAAAACAGATCGGATAGCATGCTGACAGATAGGAATCTTAGTCCTCAGAGTAACTTCATTCCTGCGCGGTAGTACACACTTCACTTATAAGAACGTTCTACTTCATCCTGGAAACCGATTTCCATTGACAGCCCCAAGGTTTTCCGTAGCTTCCCTGATATCCTTCCGATAAGCCATATGTCTAGGTTGCCGTGTGGGCTATTCTGAAGAAGGCATGCAGAACGCACTCGTTTCGATAACAAGAAGACCAGACATGCGTAAGACATGGGTAACTTATGTTACAGTATGTTCCGCACTTGATGGATACGTCTCAGTCCAAGCCTCCCGGAAGTCAGAGGAACACGTTGCGGACAATCCATTTATTACAAAGCAGCTTTGCCAGATCAATGACTCAATAGTTCACGCAAGCCACTGACTTTAAAATACTTGCACCAAATGGCAAAAACTGAAACTAATAGGGAGAAATTCCAAGTCAACAAAAAAACGGACGACTGAGACATGTGAGAGTGAAGTCCTTCGGATCGAGATTACAACGCCAATTAAAGCATATGGGCCTGTTTCCACGATGCGACTGGAAGTTGCTGAGTTTTGATAGAGATCGGGGATGTAAATCGCAATGTATATTGTGGGCCTCCAGCTTTGTCGTTCGTGCCTGCAAAACGGAAAACGAAGTTGGACATATATGCCTATTGACCCAAGGAGGGAAATCACTAAAGCAAATTCACTGCGGTTGTTTGGATATCAGCTGTGGGTTCGCGTGGATAAAAAAAAGGTTTGCTCAGTTTGACGAGCAAAAACAACAGTGAGAGGCTAGTTTAGTTTTCGATATCGCGATTGAATGAACGGGTGGGTTAGGTTTATGCGCACAGCCAACGGTGAAAGGCTAGTTTAGTTTTCGATATCGGGATTGAGTGAACGGGTGGGTTAGGTTTATGCGCACAGATAATGTCTCATCGACCGGCAAAATCAAAGATAAAATTCGCTTGTTTGGCCGGCTGATGAGAGTAGGGTTTCTTGGAGTCTCTCCCCAACAAGTGATACCCACTGCAAGCAATGGATCAAGCGATCCCGCATGGCACTGTGCTTCTGCGAGATGGTTAGATGGTTAGAGCGCGAATTTATTGACAAGGAGGTCTGTGGTTCGAACTCGACCTCTGCCTCTCGACTTCCCCTGTCTAGGCTTGGGCAACCTGACAGTATCCCAGCCCTCGTGCTTCCTTCTGGTAGCATGGCAGTTAGGCACCGAATGGGTGCTACAACTGAACGGCTTTTTTACTGTTTCTGCGGGGAACTGTGCATTGATCTAACACAAGATTGGACATTGTCGATGAGAGGATACTAGTGAAGGTATGTTTTGTAGTGCTTGAATAAGCTTATCCTGAAGTGCGAAGAAAAATAAGACGACGGAATTCCGCTCGCTTCAAGGATGAATTCGCTCCTCGGACATGAACATTAAGTATAGTCCACTGTACACTGAACAGCAAGAGAGTGTAGTGGAATGATTGTGGGACTTTGTTATGAGGGAAATGGCAGATAAAAAAAGATAGATCCGTGAGTGATAAGTAGGAGTCAGCAAGCGGATTCGCTCCAGAGACCATCAGGCGGAAATGAAAGCATTGTGGCGGAAATACAACGTCCGTTTATCATCGGAAAGGTCTCGAACGGGGATCACTGTGTACACAGTGCAGATGTTGCATATACAATTACATGTTTCCGAATGCAAGAAACGACCATGTTTCCGTCTAAACTAGGACCCTCGACAGTTCTTCGTGCTATGCATTCCAACCACTAAGATTCATTTGCGAGTAGCACTCTTCAGTTCTCGTAGTCTGTTAATGTTCACCTCTTCACAAGGACTGCATCCTACCGGAGTAATTTATTGTCACTTCGTGATACACAGAACAGTCGTACATCGGAGACTGGCACTCCACTTGATTCTTTCATCCCTACGTTGCTTGACGGTTATGAACATTGTGCGTTCACTTGTAGCCGGGAAGAACAACAAATTCGGATGATTTGCAATAAACGAAACTTGATTGGATGTGAATCATTTTCCTGATATCGTTGTACTCTGCAACGGAAACGGTAACGGCTGTCTCAGATGTAGCGATTGCATAACTAATACAACTGAATTCCAATAGTTGTAATTCAGTGCACATGAATTAGGCGGGAACAACGCACGCCTCGCTGACAAACAGGCTAACTGTATCAGATAACTTTCGCGTTTTTATTTTTTCCCAATCGAAAGCTTACTGTCCCCCAACGAAAGTCATCCAAGAGGAATGAGTTATCTGAAACTTTTGTTTTTCCAACTTTATACATTAAGCAGAAGCACTACTGGATTGCATTAATAATCACAAGACACAAAACTCGGCAAGGGAAAGGACCATATGAGGAGTGGAATTACTACTTCTAGGTAGGTGCAACTTAAAGGTAGCATCACAGTGTACCAGTCCCGTTTAGAAAAGACGTTCGTGGCTAGTTGGAATCTACGGCGTTGCTCATGAACGAAAATTTAGATAAAGGAAGAATACGGAGCGCAATTTGAGGAACATTGATGTCTAAACGACCTCTCGTTCTGGTCAATACAGATCGCGGGACTGGAAAACTAAGAGCGCACGATAAATACGGATAAAATAAAGATAAGGCGCAGTCTGCCGGTACAAATGTGAAACCTGTTTACGTCATGATCGATTACCCTGGACGGCCGAGCTACGTGAGCGAATCGTGTTTGTCCCAGCTTTGGCCAGACACTGATATTGAACGGATCTGGGCAGACGGATAGTAGGTTGGTACAGTCGTGCACCCCACATTTTGCCATACAACAACAGGTGAAGCAACAGACTACCATGCCTTGAGAATGGACCAGCAGCTTATTGTTGAGGTGTAGGAGCATTAGGGAGCGAGATGACTCAGTGGTTAGATGGCGAATTTACCGACCGAAAGGTCCGTGGTTTGAACCCGAACTCTGCATCTCGACTTCTCTTGTCTAGGCTTGAGTAACCAACCTTCGTGCTTCCTTCGGGTGGCACAGCAGCTACGCACCAAAAAGGTGTTACAGCCGAACGTAGGGACATCGGCTGAGTAGTTGTAAACCACATTTTGAGTGCGATGGCCGGCGCGGTTTACGGAAACGTATGAAGTAGACGCCGAGTCAGACAGTCTCCGGCTAGATCCCGATGACCAGCCGTCCGTAGCCGAACGGTTAAGAGTTTAAGCTACTAGGCGGGAGGTCACGGGTTCGAAACTCTCTGGAGGTTTATGAGATGCACACCTCTGATGATTTCCAATAAGAGTGAAGGTACTGTACAGTGCTTCTTTGCTTTTCAGCATAGAGTGGCTTCACCAACAGTTGTAAAATGGATACGAGTTCAGGTTCTGTATTCCCAAATTAGAATGAACTGAGCCCAGTGTTGGTCAAGTGGTGCCCGTTATTAAATGGACTCCACAGAACTCAATCATAGTAAATCAGCTAATGCACTCAATTTGGTTTTAAAAAATCAATTGGTATTCGCAATATGGCCCATGCAACTAGACGGTGCGTCCTCATCACACTCCACTACTGCTATGGCATATGAGAACCAGTTGACAAAAAACTAAGTGATACGCTCGGTAGTACCAGTAGCGAACGATGAACGGTGCTCGGAAGGATGGTTAGATGCGAACTGAGTGGCGATCAATCGAATGATTAAATATGGAAGTAAACATATTGAGACGTGTCGAACAGTCAGCTTAATGTCTGTCAGGAAGGTCCCAGAATGCCCGAAGCCCACTGAGACCCTCACAATAGGAAAGCCGTCAAGCATTCAGGTCGGAAAAGCCAGCTGCCGACGATGATGAGCATTCAGGCATGCTACAGAAGCACGGTCGACTATGATGGGTGTCTACCCAACGCCGATCAGATAGCCTGGATCAAGGTCAAAAGTGTGCTTTAAATGCCGCGATGCCCTTTCTGATCATTGCATTCACTTGCTCACAATAAAGTTGTTGTGTTCTTTGTTGGCCAATCTTTTTCCGAGACTAAGGCATTGGATCAGGGACAGCACTTAATTACAACAGTCTCACTAAGTGCTGAAAGTGATCGTTTCTGGCCGTACACATCGCTTGTATGGGAAAAATTTGCTATAACCTGCGAGCACAGATCCGTCTAAACTACCCTTGTTTGACCAGCCTATCGGTAGCCAGAGAATGACGAACTGCAGCGACTTTGCTGACTTGACCAAGGCCTTTGGCCAACTATCGCGCAGTAGATTAGAGGCGACACTCTACGCTGCACATCGGACTTTTTAGTCTGATAATAGTTTTTCGTCGCAGTCGATAAGATTGGTTGCTTACAGTGACGTGCCGAAATGCTCAGTCCCCAGCCCAACATTGTTTTACTATACATTAACGACCTGCTCAAAAAGATCCAGTTCTCGTGTCTGGCCTATGGGGGAACATCAAAATCTGGAAAGAAAACTGCAGTTAAGGGGGGCAAGACATTCACAAGGACGACAAAATCGCTTTGTACACATCAACCTCTAGTAGCATTGGAAAAGTGAACGGAAATGAAACTGGTATCCATCTCTATAGGATAGTACTCGGGTTGTTACGGTGCGAAAAAGACCTAGGTGTTGTGGTATAGAAAGCCCTGAGAACAGCAATCCAAGTCAATGATTCGACCAGGGGTATGCTAACTCCCATTTGTATTTAGTTAAGCGAGCTTACACCGATATCCTTCAAGGTCATTCAAACCACGCATGTGCGACCACGTACGGAAAACGATGGTTGTACTGTGTACCACTGCACATGGAGGGACTACACCAGATGAAGCATATGCGCAGGTTAGCTACGTCTCGTAGACGGCATGGAAATATAGAGTACAAGGACCAGTTCGAATCCCGCACTATTGTTGATACGAAGAATGTAGCTTGACCAAGCATCAACACACACTGCTACGAGATACTGCGTCAGAACCGCTACTTGATATACCCATAAGTAACGACGACAGAAGAAGGGGTCAGTCACAGCTGTGCTCTTCAGAAGCTCTAATCTGGTCCTCGGGATGTCATTACCTGCAGTCGATTAATAGTATGTTTACGACTGTGGTACGACTTTGTTTAGGCGCATATGAGAATTTGGTACCGGTCTAAGTGCTGGTGGCAGATCAGCACAATCGGATGTGGAGATCGGGCTCAAACGGAATTTTCTAGCGGTCCTTCAATCATTAAAAATTTGAACACTGAAACAACCAGATCGACCGGAGAGTCATATTTTTCGCCATCTGTTTAATAACCATCCCACCACCATATGTTTTAAATGTACATTTGTCATCTACCACGGTTAGAGAGCTTTTCGGGATCCGACCACGTATTTACATGGTTACTCATGGTTCGCTCATACAAGCGAACGTACAGCAAAATAGACATTTTGTGTTCATCATGTGCAGCGGACTCAGTGAAAACCGTATTCCTCCGGGAAAGTCCACATACTTCTTACTAGTGTAAAGTGAGGTAGTCGGATGACAGAGTTTAACGCGATCCGTAGGAGTTGGATGAATAAACCTCGCGTGAAAACGTAACATTCTTACTACTTGGAATGTTTAAGTAACGTGAATACAAAAGCAGCGCCTCCCGCAGGTCGTGAAGCGCGGCCGCAACTAAAATTGCGTATCCAATTGTTCGGCAGGCAGATTAACACTGAATTCCGAGCACTCGAGTACGCGCGCACATGGTTGAAAGCGCAGCATACAACAGACCCTTAGTATGCAACGAAATAAGCGACCACGAGGGGCTTTCCTTGTAGCTATACGGTAATTGCTTGAACCCGCTTAAGCACAACGCTGAGAAACCTCGCATGCAATTTGTACGCTTGCTCGGGCTGACCGGAAGAGAAAAGGAAAAACTCAGTAACTAAACTGAAGAACGATTAGAGAGTTTACTCACCAGAGTAGCGGAATGTCTGCGAAACGAGAACTTCCCTAATTGTTTGTTCCCACACAAATCAAAGAAACCCCGCATGAATGACCTTTAACTCCGCCCGATCACCTATACTACTCTGTCTAACAACATACGGCGGGAAGGCCAGACTGACCAACTGCCTGATTTGACAGTGACGAGCGGACAAATGTGGCAACGAACTACCGACTGGAGGATACGTAGTCTCCTTGGTACGTGCTGTTCGCGCCTTCCTTTGGACCAACGATCCAACGGTTCGCTGTGGAGAACTCTAATCTACTTATCCGAGTCTGAAACCGAGTGGAGATCAGTCCACGGAATGCTAAATACACACAGTTATCGATCACCCGAATGGAACGTGGGTCTCAAAAGTCTTCCTCCAAGAACGGACGCCCGGGTCTTCAAAACGAACTTCTGAAGAGAGGAGATCCGTTCATGAAATATTAAAAACATAGCTACCAATCGTCTAAGTCAGACTTCGTAAAATGGGCCCATAGAACGGAGTTTTCCAACATAACGAATAAGATCTTGCTTGACATTACCTTCACTTTAAGAGGACAGCTGAAGGTAAAGTGTGCTAACACAATTTGGAAGCTGATAGGTTGCAACGGGAGTCCGTTGAACTGCATTATATATATATATATATATATATATATCAAACCCTCAGTTTACATTTGTGACTTCATCTGACAATCCTGCGTTATTTTACCCGCACATGTCGACAAACCGAAACAGTTAATTTTGCGATGCACATTCAATACCCAATTTTTATTCAATGGTTCCATCTATACACAAAGAGATGAAACAGCGATGGGCTCTCCAATTCGTCCCATTTTACCTGGTATATTCATGAGCAAGACCGAAGACACTGAGCGGTTTCTAAGTTAGTTGACTGCAGAACGTGAAATTACGGGTAGGTGTGAACCCTGAAGTTCTCAAGGCGGTGGATTATTCTCGCGATTTGGCTGGGGAGAGAGAAGATTGCTCGTGGCATCATGTCAACCGGAGTGTGCGCGCATATGACGCACGGGGTTTCTGAATGTTACGCGTAAACGGACGAGCGTACAAGTCGGTTGTGTGAAAGCTAAATGGAAAGCAGATTTTTGGGACAGTGTGTGGTTCGAGCCAAAGCAGGCTACATACTGAAAGAAGTGAATTAGACGTTGAATACCCCAAATGGCGAACTAATCATTTTGTTGTAGACTACCAGCTCGGCGTCAGAATTCCAGCATAAGTGAGATAACATCCATTCTAAGTCTTCTTTGAACCTTACTAAGAATAAACTCGCTCGGACGCCTGAGCCTAGGGATATCCTGTACACTCCAAGCGCATTGGCCATGTTGGATAAACCTGAAAGCCCCAAGAAGAATAATCAAACCATCCTATCAAGCAAAAGTAAGCCGTAATAGAAGCGGAATGAACTAACCGGACAGCCGCGCTCCACCAAACGGTTGTTGTCCAACCACAGATCCCGTAGATTGTACGTTCACGTAAAAGTTTCCGGCAGTATCGATCAATCGATCCGTGGCTTTTTTAATAAATGCCTCGTCTTTGGCAAATATAGAACCTGGAAAAGGAGGATTATTTTTAACCGAACTGCAGAACAAAAGAACGGCTGTTTACGACATTAAATCGATAAGACAAATAGGATTGGGGCAGCACAAATAATGCACTCCCTCTATACTACGACCATCCCTTCTCCAAAGCGACCGCGTAGTTGTGCACGAGGATCGCAAGCTTATGGCTATTCATCCAGCTACGTTGGGATGGCTTCCTAAAGACAACACAATTCACTTGGCTATTATGAGGTCAAAATAGATAGCGAACAATGTACTTTCATCAAGCAAAGCATAAAGGCGTCGGTAAGGTGATTATAGCTCCCCAAACAGAGGGAACTGGTCTCTAAGAAATGGACATGGGACTTAGTTGCACTGTACTTGGAGTACCTCCATATAATCCCTCGACGGAGAATCGATGCGAAAAAAAATCATTGTCCCAAGAACTGTTAGTACAGAGGAGCTTCTTACCAGTAGTAAAAAGAATGAAAAAGTCGCGGATACTAGGCTGCTTATCCGAAAAAGTTTTAGCCGATTCCTATGGTTTTTGCTGCGAGCGTTAACAACACTTCCGTGCAGTAGTGGTTCTCGTAAACTTATCTGCGCGCCACGTTTGTTCGTCCATTCCCAATCAATGCCTTCAACTGCTTTGGTCAGTCGAGTGACCGATTTTCACTCACTCGGCCGATTAGCCCTGAGTTTTGTCAGCTTCTACTGAACTGTAAGTTGCTAAACTGTGTTAACAACCACCCGTATTATTCCTAGTCTTTTTTCGACCTAGGCCGTCAAATCAAAGTACAAGCGGAGCAACCACCCGTATTTTTCCTAGTCTTTTTTCGTCCTAGGCCGTCAAATCAAAGTACAAGCGGAAGCAGGCGTACTGCGCAAGGAAACAAACCCCAATTTGGACTAGGGTGGGCTCGCCGTTGCATCATTTCGCTTTTTCTCGGGATAAGACAGTTGGATAATGGAATGATCGGTGGGAAAATTTTGTAGGAAGTATACTCTCTTGGAAACACGATTCCCCATCTCTCGCTACTGGAAAAATGTGAGTGCCTAGAGGATTCGTTATCCTTTTTTCCTTATCGTACAGTAACGTGGCAATGATGAGTGATAAGTAAGGAATGAACGAAGAAGCATGGAAGGGACACAACATCCAACTTGAATAGGCTGATTGGCTAGATTTTCCCAGCAAAACGTAGCAGCTTTGTGGCATATGGCCCAGTCCGCGTTCGTGTTTTGTCACGTGTCAGAAACAGCAGCGAGGGTGAAATGGCCACTGTATTGGTGAGAGGAAGAACGCCTTCGAGTGTGGAGTTGTTTATCGACCAACACGAACTAAGCGGTTACAAGCTATCTGACACGAAAGTAGAAACCACAATCGCACAGGATTTTTGAAAAGTAAACATCCTCAAACGTCCTCTAAACATTTGTGGATATTGTTTGAATGCTAAAAACAGGGGATAAAACCAGTAAAATTGTACAATAATTTCCATATCACACGTCAGTCAGATTCATTGATGATCGTTTAACGCTTGACTGGTTACTGCTCGCATGTTCCATCAGTAGTATAGACCGCCTAACTAGCATGCGGATTTCTTCCCTTAGAATGAAGTTATAAGCAAGAGAGTGGCCTATGCGTTCGCTCGGAGTAAGCTAGCTCCAAGTGATGATTTATCGACTTTTGTTCATAATCACACCACTCTCGTTTGAACGGTCGTTCTCCTGGCGTAATTATTTCGATGAGTCCACACCAAAGAGAAGCACTGGACTCGAGTTTCGCTCTTATTTAAGCTCATCAGCAGTGCATATCCAGTGGCTGACTTTTGCCGTCGAATACAGCCAACAATCAGAACTCACAAAGCCAGAAGATGTCAACGCAGTCGGTAAATGTAACTGTGTTTAACTGTGCATGCAGTGCACCACATCCTACCGAACTGTTTAGGATTCACCGCCCACAATCTCGTAGTCATAAGCTAACGTCAGATGCAAAACAACGACTGCTAGAGTTCAAATTCCGTCACGACTGAGGATATACACAGATGATGAGCTACAATAAGAGCGAAACTCTAATTCAGTTCTTCCACTCTTTGGTGTGGATTCTTCAGAACTGCGCGAGGATAGGAAGAAAACTGTTCACACAAAGTTGACTGGAATATAAATTCTACAAATCCTGCAAACACCCACAACAGAAACGACTGTATTCTTTCGGAACTGATCCCAATAGAGACAAAGTGGGCAAAATTCAAAATCTGATCGCTTACCCGTGAGAGCGTAATCGGTTGTGGAGTCGAGCAAATCCAATGTTTCATCCACCTTGCTGTCCTCGTACAAGTAGGCACAGACAATCGGTCCGAATATATCATCCTATATCAAGGGAACCAGTTGATCAAGCAAAGACCACTAAGACGCAAGATTTTACGCATGGACAAATAAAGTCCACAATGTAAGAACGCAACAGAAAAACATCTAACCAAAGGGTAGGGTGAATAACAGTCAGGATAGCCTGAAAGTGTTGCGTTCCCACTTAAACTCGTAATATCAAACAAAAGACGTTTGAACTAGTCGTTCACCACAACAAGGCATTGCTCCTCAATCTGACCCGAAGTGGTGTGACATTGTGATGCAAACAGTAATTCTGAATGCTGGTGGATAGTTGCGGGATTCGCCAAACCCAACTTAGTCGGGTTCGGCGAACGGGCTCTAGCACTGACCCGACGATCCGGGTGGAACAGTTAAACAAAAAACTTCCAGAAAACAAGTTATTTCAGTTGTGAAGTTTTGCGGGACAGGTATTTTGTTCATATTCACACCACTCTCGTTTGAACGGTCGTCCTCCTAGACTGGCGTAATTATTCCGGTGAGTTCACACCAAAGGGAAGCACTGAACTCGAGTTTCGCTCTTATTAGAGCTCATCAACAGTGCATGTCCAAAGGCCGTGCCGGGATTTGAACTCCGGACATCTGACATGCGAGGCGAGCGCGTTACTACTATTTTCTTACATTACTACCAAATGGGGAAAACCATCAACACTCATAGCATGTGTGTTCAGAAATTGTGTGAAGATATATGTGCTTTATGGACAAATATTTTCAAACATAAACACTGTGAAGTTTCCTAAACGTACAAACTTGTGCTGAGCAGTTAGGACTGCCTGTCCAATTGGGACTACTAACTTCAGTACACAATGTATTGAGATGTTGAAAGAAGCCAGTGAAGGTATTGTGTTGTTTTACGATCTTGGTCTGTGGGCTATCATCAATTTTATCGAGTCTTTTACATCCGGTCTGCGAAAATATGTTGCAATTTTCGTCCAGAGTCAGTTAGAAAGCCCAAGTACCCTCGGTCTAAGGGTATCATCATGTCCGTCGTCCTTGTATGGAGATTTTGCTTTGTGGTCTATCTGTTTGTCATAGAGGAAAAAATGATAATTCACGACGAAGGACCATTAGTATCGTCGGTTCTCTCGTTTTAAGGTCTGTGCACCAGCACAGACTGCACCAGCGACTGCTCCTGCCCATGCTTGGGCAACCTGGTAGTACCTCAGCCCTCATGCTTCTTTCGTGTAACATGGCGGCTATATACCGAAAGGGCGTTACATATGAAATATCATTATTTTCACTTGACCGATCATTGTTTGATCAGATTCCATGATCCCTGGGCATGAATAATCGCTGGATTGGCAACTCAGTCACCATCAGCAACGGATAACGGAAAGTGAGTGAGTCGCGGAGAAGCTGAACTTTAAGACGGAAGAAGTAGGGATAGGTAAATTCTGGAAATAGCCATAGATATACCTGATTATTCAGTTTTCGGCCGCCTTACACTCTGTCAATGAAACAAGAGCTATCGCTAGGCTTCTGTCCCTCCCCTATCTCTCTTATCGCCATTATATAGCTTTATTCAAGTAATATTTTATTGTCTTGAAGGTATTAAAGCGAAATGACGGTGACGAGAGTTTGTTCTTTGAGGTTGCCATTTTCTGAAGCATCCTTTTGCCATAAATACCATATCCGTAAACTGACAAATGAACTGTTTGTGTACGCTTTTTCCAATTTTTTGCCAATTGTGGCTCGGGTAACAATAAGCTTATCCCTCGAGATTGCCACACAGACGACATGCAGTCGTCTTTAGGATAAGAGCCATCAGACACTATTGAATACGTTTAGTTTCGCCAGTTTCCAAGGTATTCTTCGTTCACACAACAACTTGCTTCCGTTGTTTCTTACTGGCTACACTCAGTCTGGATTTGTATCGACCAGCCGTGGAGGTCTACAGTGTAGTAACTTCGCTCTTTCGCGCCCTTTGTTTCCATGCCTTTTTTGTCACAATAATATGTTTGGATTCACGGAGGCTAAATTAATGGCAAATTATCATCACCTATTCTGAGACTAATTTCATGTGACCCTCAACTACGTTCGACGTCATCCTGAGAGATAATGACGGACACGGAAGATGTTACTTTGACTGAACAAGTCGCTACACGCGGATCACTCAGTTCGGTTTATTGGCTATAAACCAAGTCACCGGTTCCAACTGCTAGTCTCGTTCACCGAAAAGTGGAAAACCAGGGAGGTCTGGAGGCGGTGGCCTTATCAGTAAGTGATGTAGGATTATTCTGGTTGTGTGGTGAAGCAGAAATGGTGATTCCTTTGATACACCAGCGCCACTGACCACGTGCTTCAGCCATGTCTACCAGCGCCCTTAAGCATTGACGAGCGGAATCGGGGACACTTCATCCAGAGACATCACATATCAACTCAACCTGTTGGAGCTTTCGCTTCCAAGGCACAGTGTCCGTCGGCCGTTCCCACTTAGCACAGAGCTGGGTAAAAAGAGCTCGGTCTAGGTAAACGGTCTTCTGACATGCAAAGTAAATGTCCTAATAAGCGCATACCCTTTGGCGTGATTAGCTCGTCCATCGTGAAAAAAGTTCTCCCTAAAATCATCGATTGCACCCCAGCGTTATTAATCCAGTATCCCTACCAGACCAGCACAAAGCTTCGAAGATATCGACGGTCGAATACCGAAAGTCTATGTATACCCTCTGGCATCAGTAAGATCTGCTGACCTCGACGAAATTTGGATGGCTTGGGCAGGTGGTTCGTAAAGCTGAAAGGATAGCTTCATTCCACCTTGCAAAAAATCCTCACCGTCAGTGGGACCGTTCGTCTTTAGCAGTTCTCCAGCTAGCTCAGCTCGGTCTTGTTGGAGTTTGTGGAGTGAATAGTCAGCAAGTCTACAAATCGACTTATCTTGGCTCACCCTTTTGCGCATCATGGGATCAAGGAGTAATTCTGCACTAGGTTTTACCAGTTTTAGTCCTGTTCAACAGCTCTTCATGGGAGACTCAGTCACGCATGCATGAGCAATAGTGAATGGTCATTATAGCTGCAGCTAAATGAATGGTGGTTACTCAGTATCATATATTAACGTATATATTTACGCATATATACGTATAAGCTATTCAGGTATAACGACTGTGACCTTGGAGCTGGTCTAATTTGACGTGGATCAGTTTCACACTATTTCGTCACAGCTTACCGCTGAGCCTTTGTCAGTCCGCATGTTTCGAACCCTGTACGTGCCTCTGTAGGAATGAAATGATACAATGGTATCCTGTTCAATATAGTTCTTCCTTGTCAGGATGAAATGGATCATGTGAACAGAAGGTAACATGAACTGGGTCTAGAGAGAACGTAGGAAAGCACAGCCTCGGATTTGGTTAGAACCCCAGCACAAATTCGACATTCGGTATTTGTTGACAGTGGCTCAGCTGAGTCGCATATTGGGCAACCAAAACCCCTTAGCCATGGAAACCAAGAGTGAGAACCGCTTAAAGTTGTGAGCCTGCTTCTTGTGGTCACTTAGTGAAGTGGTCTCACCAAAAGGCGAGCGAAATGGGTGGTGTTGAAAGGAAATTGAACTCCCCAATCTAAGTAATGGTAACCTGATTACTTAGTTTGCATACAAATAGAATGTCACCTTATGAACAAAATCCACTGTTAAGTGACGAAAGCCCGACACCTGACAGCTAGGCTGTATGAGATACCGTTCGACCTTACCGATCACCGAATACTAATAGCTAAATATGGTCGGACAGCCTGCATCTTAAAAAGTAACCTGAAATTGGGACACATTTCGAACGATCCGATCTGTTCTGCTGTTCTCGTGTACTCGACAGTATCGGTGAAACCTGGGGGAAAAGATACTGGCGAGGCCAGGAACAAAGTACACTGGTAATTAGGTTATCCGAAACATACTCCCAAAAGGTGAAAGGACACATCAAAATCACTCACTTTCATGATTTTATCCGTGGGATTCTTCGTGAGCAAGATGGTCGGTTCAATGAAATAGCCCTTCTTGTCGTCTGTGCCTCCACCAGCAATCACCTCGATATCTGGACAGGACTTGGCATGGTTCAGGTAGCCCGTAATTTTCTCGAAAGCCTGAAATTAATACACTTTGATGTATGGATAGAGAAGACAGTTCACGTGAAGCGAACTGCCCTGTTCACAACGTGTGCTGGCAAATACCACTGCCACCTTGACCTGTAAGCTTGACGGATTCAGTTTAGCCTCCCTCTTAGGAAAGAAAGAACAAAAGGATTTACGGCAAGGTGCGTTTATGATTGTCTGTGAGACCCCGCTTATGAACACTATTTTAACATCCCCAGCACTCATAACTCTCGAACCACCTGTTTGTAGAAATCTTCTGAGAGCTCACCATGCATTAACAGGTTGGTGAAGATTGACACACGATTCATTGATATCCTTGATGTCTCTAGTCTTGTGAACCTCATCGACGAGTTGAACATTAGAACAACTCCACAAAACGATGAAAGGTCCAGCTGGACAAACTGCTTATTAGCTCAAGAATGCGTGCTGCATGGGTGATGAATTCGAATATGACCTAACCGACGATTGAACTCGGTGGAGGCTTAGAAGAATATCGATCGTAGTCAGAAAACATGACACTAGCGCGTTCTGAGTGCAATTTTGCATACATCTCGAAAAATACACGACGGTGAGATTGTAACACTACAATTGGGAGCTGCCAATTTGGACTACAATAAACACGAGTAAAAAGAAATATTCTTTATGGCTAGGATTCAGAAAAACATAGCCTTACACATAGTCAAAACCAAAAGTCTAAACAGTGCTCTGAAGTGAACGATCTGGCGTCTCGCTGAGTCCAAGACTCTTTCAAGGAGATGCTTTCAGCAAGGTATGAACTCATGTTCTAGCAACAATATCAGTCCCCTTACAGGCTGAGTTTGCTTCCGCCCCGGTATCACGGGAGTAAATTTTAGAAGGGCTAGATCTAGTGCACGTGACGTGTACGCGTAATTTATCCTCGTAGACACAAATGATGGTTCCTTAACCATGTGGGCCGTACGACTCGTGTCCATCTCACAGAGTAGCTGGGAATCTTGAACTGGAACCGAAGAGGCAAGACACATGGTAGGTGCAACTGTAAACCAACTGATCGATACGAAATACCAGATATGTCCGGCCAAGACTTATCAAGCGCCATCCAACCGTTCGATGGTCGTTCATTGAGACGCACTTGAAACAACAAAATGCACCACAACTAAGTTAGGAGAACTTATATTCTGTAATGGAGAAACTCAAGTGAAAACTTCATCTTAACTTGACGAACTAATCACCGCTCCCTAAGAGATACCCAAAAATTCGTCTGAAAGTACTGCTGAGTGAAATATTCAATGAACAATAAGTGTTCCCTAGACACCAGTGTACCATCATGGCACTAGAAATATTGCTTGCAGCTGTTGACATAAACAATCGCTATGGTGTATGTAGATACACCAGAGTGTGTGTGACTGGATTCTCTATTCTCATACGCAAGTTTTCCCTCTGCTACTGATTACTGTCACCGACAACTCATCATCCTCTCATTTCGCTGCAAATCGTGGCATGGTACTGTGACGTCAAAACCGGATGATTCATTTGTTCTCGTCAGTACATGCGATCCAGCGGTCAACAAACAAACGTCATTTTAAACGACTTCAATGCACCCATACAAAACATTTTTCGACGAAGAAAAAACCTACCGCGCGATCAATAACCGCCGAGGTGAATGTATCCACATCCAAGGGTGAACCGACTTTTAACTGGCGATGGTGCTCGAGCAGCAAACTGCGCAGTTTTGGCCACAGAGAGACCGGTACATACAGACGGCTACATGCACTGCACTTCTGGCCGGAATATTCAAAAGCACTGCGGATGGTACTCACGGCGGCCGCTTCCAGATCGGCAGATGGGTGTATAAAGTGATAGTTTTTACCACCGCATTCTTGGAAGAAGATAAGTGAAGAACGGATGTTGAGCGTGCAAGTCGAGCACTGAGACTCAGTTGATAACACCATGTGAATTAGGTGCACGAAATCAAGCCAGTAACTACAATGAGTCATTATTTTACAACAAATATCTAGGGCGCACAATAAAAAAAATCGTTCAAAGCGTTGTGATGAGCTAGACAGATGGTAGGGGTCGTGGGGGTAACTAGGAGCAACGGATGCAATTCGCAATCATGGGTGAAAATGTGGCGGAGGTCTAACGCAAACTAGCGTAGGAGAACCTGAAGCAAGCATGTAGATGTGGTACCTAAAGGCCTGGGAAGACAGTCATGGGACTTTCCAAGGTGAGTTGGGATATGGATATTTTAGCGTTCCCTTGCGCTTACCGACAGGTTTCTGGATACCTTATGCAGAATACATAATGAACTCCATCTGCATGTTGACGGAATTCATACGGAAACCGATTATATGTGGAGAGTGACTTCAAACGGGCCGAAAGAGCGTGTAAGGAACTGTCCTCTGCCAACTGCTGACGGCCGAGTGACTAAAATCATAATAGATAACGTGGTCGGCAATGTGCCTTCGCAATTATCTCAAGGCCTGGACAACCAGTCAAACTCTGGTCATCCATCGTTGTCGTTAGAGGTGAGTGAGACAGCAACAGCTATTACAACTATGGAACCACATGGTCTGATCGACTAGATCTTGAAATACAAATTGTCAGCGATCAGTCGCAATTACTACGAAGGAGAAACAAAGGAGTAATTGGGCCAGATTGCCTTGGGCCAACAATTAACCCTGCTTACCGCCCAGCCGGAGGGGGGAATTATGCGGAATCTCAGTTGTCCTTCATTCTAACCAAAATGGACCAATGCATTTCCCCTTACGGTCAAGTGGCAAAAGAGTTGATGTGTAGCATACGCAAAAATTTATTCAGACCCAGGTGCATGAGCGTTCTTATTCAAAACGCAGCGAAAGTTGCTAGACGCTCCTAAGCTTTAAGCGATCGGGTTGAAATCGATCAAGTAGCTACGTACGTACGGACAAACTGGCTTGGCGGTTGTAAGTTATGCACCGCAATTGATTGATACCTAGTTGATTCATCGACCATGACCTTGGTACGATAAGTGCTTGTTCTCGCGCATCAATGAACGCATCTAGCATTACAAGCTGCAGTGGCTTGGTCATGTGTTTTGCGTACTTCAAGTCACTAGCTCAGATTTACAGCTGGCCAAGCGACAAGGATAAGACTGAGATTGTTGTCGAGAATTCGTATGAACCTATGGTGTGGATCGAGAGAAACCATACAGTGTTGCCAGACCCGTCAGAAGAATCACAGAATGTCGTCAAGTAAATGGCACATTTGTCATCTGAAACGAGAGTACGTGGGTGTGACCCCAGTTATCTTCTGAAAAATGTAGGAGTTCTTTGTGGAAGCAAAGTGAGCGTGAAAGTTTCCGCCTACCATAAATTTGACGCGGTCACGCCAAAAGGAATTTTCATGGACCTGACAACAAATTAGTGGATCCGGTAGGGGGAAACATACGTCACAGTATTGCTGCTTTACGTGTCTACTCGGAGAGGTGCAGGCAAAGAGAATAATCAGCGACTTGGTGGAACGAATGCGATTGCCAAGTGTCTGGGCAGTGCATCTGTGAGACCCCTTCAATGACGGAGTAAAAGTAATCCACTCCGTACCCGACTGTACAATGTCTGGCTGTGGACAGTTGTAAACGCTACTCCTGGAGTTCTCTGTTCAACTGAATGCTTCGAGACACAGATAGGTCGATATGCCTACAATAGAGTAGAAGGATACCTAGTTGTTCTCCCCTCAAGCTCTACCTCGTACAGGGTTCCTTCTCCAAATAAGGTATGAGCTCACGGTATTGAAGCACAGAAGCTTGACAAAGGTGTATTTGTTAGTCGACTGAACACTACCCAGTTGCAAGTGGTCACTCAAGGATTAAGACACGCGAATGTCGTTTTTCTGACGAGCATGTATCTAGCTACATAGCCACTAAACTAATGACGCACTAGGTTGTGAAGCTAACGTGAAGACAAAGATATGCAAGTCAGAGGTTGTTTTTTTTCAGCTTCCGAGGACCACACCTTCTTGACGAGGCGCAAAAAGGGTGAAACCAGTAGTGGATTGTCTGCGAATTTTGAGCAATCGTCCCATATTACTTAACTCAGAAACAAAAGAAACCTTATTGAATATCTTCACAATGGGACCTTAAGGTAGGCTGTGTGCTTCACAATCTGCGAAAGGATATCCATGTGCTATTGACCGCAAGGGACTCCATCGGGTCTGCGGCTCCACTAACTTCATCGTGCAAACGAGCTTCAAGCAAATTATTACTTTAACATCCAAACGAGATCAAGACACAAATAGGTTTGACAGCTCCTGACAGTGCACGAAATTCGGTTTCCCAGAGTTAAATCTGTTCAAACTTTCACGCGAAGTCTCCACAAAACTTCTATTCGAATTTCGCCTGTGGAACAGCTGTTGCCGACAACCATCCGACGAGGTTTTTTCGAACATGAGATCTGCCTATTGGGTGAACCTAACTACTAAAACAGCACGCTGATGTTACCTTTTTGTTTCCTGAAGTACCCAAAAAGAACTGTGTACAAGTGCTGCGTGGTTCAAACAGCGCGTATGCCGGCCCTCCCTATAACATCACTGACTTTAGTGACAGCGTTCGCACACGGAATGTAACCCGTCAGTGTGTTTTTGAGATCATATTGATCATACGTAGAGTTTTCAAGCTAGACTAACCTAGAACACAAAGCCGTGGATGGAAGATTTTAGTGACAAGACAAGCGACAAGTGACAAGCGCGTGAATCATGTTGGCTTCTTAGAGTACGTAAGGATAGTACAGAGCCGCACTGTCCCATTAACGCATAGGACCTCTTCAGGCGGTACCTAGACGAGCATACAACTCACCTGTGGGTACCATGAAGGAAACATGACTGAACAACGATTTTGATGAGCTTAGGGTATAGCTGCAAATATCGTCACCATCATTGCAGTTCCAACTGGTTAGGACGTTTAGTGGGGCTTACCAACCGACTTGTTGAGTGTCCTGTTTCGCGCGCAGTTACATCTCGATTCTTACTACCAACCTAAGCACCACACAAACGCGAACGAACGAAGACCTGTAGCTTCATAGGAAACTGGAAGCCTCAGCAACCTAGCATTCCTTTCCGCAACAGGATTCCCGATGCTGTGGACAAAGCCTATTTGGACGAGATACGTAGAGATTGAAATCAAAGAGCTGCGTTTGAATGCAGTCGTTCTCTCAAAATTGAAGCCATCGCGGATTTTTCACCTCATTAATGCACAGTCGCCGCGCGGTTCAAAGGAAGTGATCACGGATTTTCTAACTCACAGTATTTCCAGTGTATAAATACTGTTGGTGTAGCCAGTAGTGAATGCTGGAGTTGCCGGTGATCATGTCAGAGCTCGTTTTCAACTTGTAATGATAACCTTGATAGAACTTGCCGTATGTCGATTGCGTTCACAAACGCTGCATTGTAAGCACACTGATTCTACGGTTATCACAACTCAATCTCCGTAAATGTACGGCACACCACAAAATTTGCATCCACGGTTGGAAGCAGCTGACTCATCATCCCGTGTTACCCGGAATAGAATCAAGTGTAAATTATGCTGCACGTCATAAAATTGGTCGAGTGTGTTTAAAGATGTTTCCAGACAGTATTAATGACCACTTTTCATGAGACATATCAATTCTGCATATTACTGGGACCGACGCATCATCCTCCAAGAAACCGTCCCAATGGATTAGTGTTATTCCGTGGGGAGCTGGGCGCTTGGTAACAGCGCGATGTCCGAGGCCAATTCTCGTGATCCCAATATACACTGGTGGTCCCCAACACACATGACAGGGCCCAATGGGGTGAGTTAAGTGGCTGCAGCGTGAGTAGCACAGTAACAGACGTCCAACTGGAACATCGTGGTACGTCAGTGGTCGGAGGAAGTTTAAACAGATTGTTGAGAAGAGCGACTCATTTGACGTGTGTTAAATTCCAGGACAGAATAAGAGGCCAGCCATAATGTCTACGCCTGGGTAACATGAAAGGTCTCTCACTGTCATAGAAGGGTGCCTTCGGTGTCAGTAGAAGGCAGACCGTGTCCAAAGTTCGAGCTTGTCGTTTAGGCGAGACGAGGATTCATCGAAGGTAGATGGATGATGACACCACGGAACGGACTCAGCATGGGATATGCTAGCTCGAAGAAACGATAAAAGTGAGTGGTCGATACACACATCGGATATTCCTGAGTGTTCCATTATCGATCACATCAAGATATGCTTTCATATATAGTTAATAAGCGACAAATGAATGACAGTGACACATCAACTCATTTTAACAGTCTCTACGGATTACGGTCACCCCTCTAATAAAGACCACAGTCATTCGATTTTGTAGATGGACAGTATTTCACTATTAGTAACCATCCTCAACGTACTCCTGCACTGACAATGTACGAGAACAGCAAATGCATGTTTCAAAAACACAGCTCTTTTACTATATTTAAACAATGGGCAATAATGACCCGGCATGGGCGAAATTTGTAGTTTTAACGGTAAGTGTATCCCGTCTGCAACTTCCACTCATTTGAGGATGCCGCTCTCTGTGTTTCAGACTGTTTTGAGCCGAACGCACTGGAGTTTGTTGTTACATCCTTAAGTTCTGATGAGCCGAGAGCGGCAGTGTACTAACTGGGACATTATAATCATTACAGGAACGGCAAATGCGACCTTAGGGCAATCGGGCGAACAGAACAGGAATCATCAAGGTGTAAAAAACGAGAAGCGGGCGAGAAGTGTGACTACTAGAATGAATGCTGGTGGAACTGTTTCGCATTCGACTCAGTGGGAAACAATGTATAGTTTGTCCAGACTTACACAAAACAAACGGACGAATCTGTGAAACACAAGCGGACTGATACAATTAGAGTGCACATGGAAAACGACAATGACACGGAAAAAAAGTTTCACGATTACGCTTACCCCCAATAGCACGCGGATAGCCACGATAGTTTGTCAAATTATTGGCGATTTCCTTCAAAATGTGCCGGAACGTTCTAAAATCAAGCAGGAAGTTTTTCACATGGAGACTCTCGTGTTCTTTTCGGTCTAACGATGTGGAAAACTTCACTTCTACTGGGTTCAATGATGCTTCCAGGCAAGCAGGAGATAGCACACAAAGGTTCATGCACCTGATTGAAAAGCCTATGATTATGGTCTGCTGTTCTTAGATAGGCCAATAAAATTGGAAGTAGCGCAGTCTTTATGTTTTCTACAGACTGCGGACCAGAAGGACGTGTACGCAGCTAATACAGGCACGGATAATCCCATATACACGCTATGCATAGAACATATGTGTTACATATTTTGTCCGCCAGCTTTACTCCGTTAAGCAGGTTGCTCACAGCATACTAACCAATGTAGCGACCTTCCAATGGAGACTTAGGGACAGAGATACGAAACTGTATTCCGGAATGGTCAGGAGTGAGTTAGGATATCACCCACCTCATCATTCCAGTGGTCCCTGTTTGGAAGAACCACTAGTCGGAAAAGAGTCGCTTTTTTGTTTATCCGTTGTGGCCTGTAATGAAATTCGGGGACCTGAAAAAATCACCTAAGAATATGGAACAGTTTTTGAAACTCTGCTCCACTAGTCCGACATGAACCTAGGTAAGCTTGTTTTCCACAAGGTGGCCGCTCACCACCTCAACAAAGAAAAATAGTTTTTATAGTGGCTGCCTGGGTTAGTCTGTTACCAAGTTATGTAACAATGTTTTATGCGGGATAGACACCCTTCCCTGTTTCACCCAGATCTACTGTGTCGTCTTAATCCGAGCGTTAGCATGACAAAACCTTTGCATACTTTTGTCTACATGTGTTTCTTTGATATAGTGCGCGAAGTTGTGTGTCCTTCGGTCTCTAAATGTCACTCTGTGGTCAGCACGTTTGGTTAAGTTCGACTTAGTGATCCATTTTCAATCGTTCTAAAACACGAATCATAGCTGTTCGCAAGTGAAACAACGTGAAAATTGTACACACGGCAGCTTAGGTATGGCAAGACACAGTGAGCAAAACCAAAGTTTGTTTCTGCTCATTAAGTGATTTAAACTGGAGGATTAGGTACACCCGGTACGCCCCAAACAAAGAGGAGTCAGCAGGGGACCGTCAGTGAGCCTTTACCACGCTCACAAAAAGTAGTGTTTATTCAGAGGCTTTTTAGCTTTCCACATTCGCTTTTACTGGTTCTTGGTCAGATAGGAGAGGACACCTGTATAGAGGCTCATGATATGCAAACCTAAAGTCGGAGGGTACGTTAAAAACGTGGTTCATTTCAGGGGCCTGATTGACAACGCATTCATTCAATCTACAGAGTAAATGTTTCGACCTTGCATGCAGCCAAAACGCAACCTCATTTCCTGCATTTCACACAGGTTCGCAAGGCATGACGCAGTAGGTGGGAAAACTGACAACTGATAATTGACAAGGTCCGTAGTTCATCTTATTTGACATAGTCCCATCGAGAATCTCCCTATAAAACTATGGTAATTAAACTCAGGGGGGACTCATTCTACGTTGACAACGGCGCATTTTTTGGCCTATGAACTGCGCAGGTTTCGTAAATGTGGTAAATGCCCTCAGTACCTTTTCAAAACCGCAAGCAAGACCTAACTGGGATTGACACCTGAGTAATTAAAAAAGCTTTCGACGGTGACAGAAAAATGAATCATCAACAGTAGTGTTTTTCATACGAAGCAGGGACCATGAGAATCGTCACCTAAATCATCGCAAACACATAGGTACACCAGTGTTTTCTGTCATTTGCGTCCGCGTGCATAGAGTATCCAGAACTTGCCTGGAGGTAAAAATATAGACCGAATTCCGCAAAAGCTGTTCCATTCACTCTCACTCCCCAACAGGAAACAACCCCCGCCGAGAAGGTATATTGATATCGCCGAATGTGTTTCTTCCGGAGAAACAAGTGTATAACAATAGAAAAAGGGTTGGTACAATAAACTACCAAGCCAGCACCCTAGGTTGGTTTGAAACATGCTATCCACTCACTTATCCACACATGCGAGTTAAACTCACTTTGTACTACCTGTAAAATTCACCCCAGCCAGTTGCGCATGTCTGGTCACCACCCGTCCGAATGTTGGCCCATCAGCGGGAACGAAATTGATAACGCCAGGGGGTAGGCCAGCCTCACGGAAAATTCTGTTTACATGAAAGGGACGTTAAGCTATAACATCCATAAAGAAAATGGGACAAGAAGCCACAACATAGAATGGAATAGATAAGGTTGGAGGTCTTTTATACAGTGACTAAACACTGGTGTGTTTGTTAGTCTCCTCGAGGTTCTGCGGTTGCACAGTGAACGACTCGAAGTCACTGGAAACCTAAGAAACGATGAAAAAGCTCCGAAAATGCCAGAATGTCGATCCAAGTGACAAGTGTTTATATTCATTCTTGATAAGTTGATCAGTGGCCAATCCTAGTGTGTCCATCGAATTAACCGCGTTTCAGCACAGAAAGGCGCACCAATCTGATCGCGATCGACTCGGGCACGTTAAAGATCAGCCGAGTAGCTGGAACTCCATAAATGACCATAAATTCTTCGTTGAGATGGAGCTGGTGCCCAGCGCAGAGGGAGTGTTGTTACCTGTTTTTTTTTATTTTCATGGAAGAGTATCGGAGTGACAACTCATCTCTCAGATCCATTCTGAGCATTTCTGAACTATGGAAAGAAATGCTGATTCGACTAGTGTTCTTGAATTATTTGGCCGATTCGCGACGACTTCCGAAGCTACATAGTTAGCAGCCTTTTGTCAACCGTCGGTTTCTTCGGCAATGTGGTTGAATATTTCTCCGGATAAAGTTGTGACGCTGGGCTTCCTGTGTAGTGATAAACCGATGTGCTCCAGTTCGTCGCCAACCAGATACGAGAATATATATACGGCATCATCAGTTAAGCAGTGTGGGAGTTATACTTGTTTCTGATGTCAACGAAATCGTTGAAATGCATGTACTGTGGGAGTGTCTTAGATACGTCCGTCCCAAGATCACCGCGTTGAGTGCTTCAGCTTCGGAACTCGTCGAACTTTGGCTAAATGATGCACTAATGCTGCTGCAATTAGCTCGGTCAACTTGGTCTAGCCGACTACCTATATGTCAGTCAAGCGTAAATGACACAAACCATCACTTAGTTGGTCATTCTGACAGTGAAATATTTGTTTCAGTTTGTAAGTTTCCGTCCATATTTGAATGTCCCTTCTGGTAACCTGAAGCGAACTGGTGTCCTCTAAGTTCTACGTTCTACATACAAAATCAGATCATCTGATACACTAGTACAGCTATCCACTGCAAAGTTGCGGAAAGTGAACGGCGTACGTCGGCCTTATTTTTCCTTGCAGTTGGGAGCAGTTGCACTTCGGCAACCGGAAGAGTAAAACTAGGCAACGAACTATTCTTGCGGGTCCCGTTATGTTCGCTCTTTGAAAGTGCGAATAAAAACGATGTACTGGAGCGCGATACAAAACCCGTGCCAACACAATTGTCGGCCTCCTATGTAATCACTCATGACCATATGACACTTCAACGAAAAATGACGCTATAAAAGCGGCTCTTGTGACATCAATCAGAGATGAACGGCTGTGATCAGCATTGCATAAGACTGCTGAACATGTTAATCGAAAAGGTAATCAAGGCCGAATCCAACCAGTTGAATCTGCGCGGTCTAAGTACGGGTTTAAAACACTGGTAAACGACTACCAGTGGCTGACTAAGTGTTCAACAACCATCCGGAAGGTTGCGGGTCCGAATTTCCTTCGAGATTTGTGGGGAGCGCAATGCTGATTATGTTATGGGGTAGGAAAGAGTTCTCCGGCATTCCATCATGATTATCTAGAGTGAAAGCTGTGTTCGAAACAGTGAAAACTACAAGCTGATGCTAGAAAGGACTAACCGGTAAACTAAATAGTTTGAAAATACCGCTGTGTCGGACGGCTTCCACAGAACCACGTTTCCCATTAGTGCTGGGGCGCTGGCCAGATTACCACCAATCGCAGTGAAGTTGAAGGGTGGAATAGATGCCCAGAATCCCTACAAAAGACGATGAGCATAATTCACTCACTCTCAACCGACTCACCTCATTCGGACGGTACACTACCCGATTTTGTGCATCGGGTGTGCTAATTGGCTGATATTTGAGTGCTTCCTACAGTGTAAGAATCAGTAACGACAAATGGAACCAGAACAACAAACCGAGGCGAACTGAACGTTGAAGCGTAAAAAATCGGCGAGTTCGGCAGCTGCATCAATCTCCGCTTGGAAAATGGTTTTCGCCTGAACGGTTAGTGATAATCATGTGGCTGATTACTTGGCCGAGGATGGTAGAACCCAAAAGTTCACAACGTCTTTTCCCACTGATTATGTCAGCAGCCTTGAGAAATATGGCAGCACGTTCATCAAAACTGGTGCGAGACCAGGAGTGTCGAGCTTTCAGGGCAACCGCAATAGCTTGGTCAATTTGCTGTTCGGTTGCATAGTAATAGTTGGCTAATGTGCGTCCGTGGTCAAAGGGCTAGAAATAATATTGCAGATTACTCGACGGTATAGACAGAAAACCTACCAGGACTTGTTTCTTAGCTTCTGATGACGTCAGTTCTTCTGCGCCAATACACAAGGGTACTTCAAAGGGCCCGTGAGATAACATAGACTGGATAGTTGATTCCAGCTGTTGTCTCTCCGCACTACCACGTTTGTATTGCAAAAAAGGCTCATTGGTGGCCTTATATGACAGGGAAGCAATGCGAGTCACCAGTGGAACTCTGGCTTGCCTAACTGGAGATCTGTAGAATATGGACCAAATTAACCAGGGTGAAAAACAAGCGATACTCAATAGTTTGATGCGAAGAAGCAGACGTAATTCGAAAAATGTGATCGCAATGCAGCCTATGCAAAAATAGGTTATCAGTACAGCCAGAATACCAGTTGCAAGTTCGCAGCTTGCAGCTTTCACGACACGTCATGCTAGAATATACACCCCCACAACATAATTATGTTATGGGGTATTACCCGTATTTCAAGCATGAATGCTTAATTTCAATCAGTAAACCTTGAAATTGGCAGGTAAACGGGCGGTGTGAAAAAACTTTTAGAAGTCTCCAGATGTACAGTATAAGACGAGCAGAAAAATGGCCACTATACTTCGGTAGATAGTTTGTGACTGAAAAACTGAACTGAAGCGAAATTCCCATCATCATCATGACAGCTCTCGAGGAACTCAAAATTGTTCCGACGTACCAGCAATCAGCGGAAGAAATTAGATGCTGTATTCGTCATCATGACAGCTCTTGAGGAACTCAAAATTGTTCCGAGGTACCAGCAATCAGCGGAAGAAATTAGATACTGTATTCAAAAATTTGACTTTTTTCGGTTTGCAGAGGCAGACCAGTCAGCACAGTTGAAATCGTCGTACAACATTAAAGTTGTAATTTATCTATAATACCAGAGAGGTGTACTTTTGAGAACAATGCCGGCTAAAGTCATGTTTATTGTGGTCTGATCGGCGGTCGCCATAGGATGACGGGTTATTGTTACAATGGTAATCAGACTGAAACCCATGTAATTATCGAAATTATTGCGCCTAACCTTGTGAATGGGCACTACTATTCACCTGCCCTGTAATGAATTCGATGACATTCTTGAACGGAGCAGATCATGGGTAACTGGCTCAGAGGCTTAGTGACTTGAATAGAAAAACCGACATACCTCCGACAGCGAGGGAGGTTCCGCACTCAGCAGCCAATTTCTCGCTGTTAGTTGGTAATCCGACTGAAGGGTAAAAGACGGTCAGTTAGATCACTGTTAAGATATCCGGTCCAGCTATCAAAGCGCTCTTGATAGCCGGAGACAAGTGCATCATTGTGGTCCATGGTGATTGCACTTGGAGGATATCTGGGTCAAACGGAAGTTTACAGGCGTTTGTGGATTCCTTGCCCTTCCTCTACTTCCTATGAAGTCTTACAACGCAAAAGACTTTATATTAAATGAAAAAAACGAGAAAGAACTCAGGTAGAACAAAGATGAATAGCTTGATAGTCACAAGTATGCCACCGGTTCTGTTTCTGTATCACGGCAGAAAGCATTTTGGGTCATCTAATATTATCATGCTTTGGTTTCCATCATGAAATCGTAACAGGCCCACATAAGCTAAGCCTTGGTTGTTCACCGCCTTCACCAATTTTCATTTCTGACCCGAACGTGTTTGCGAACAAAGCCCGACAAGGTACAAGATGTCTGAGTGTCCTTGTGACATATACCCCGTGCTTTCTGCCGCGCGAGTATGAACGACAGTGTCCATTACTCCCACTTCCCTAAATCGGTTGCTTATCGATGAGGCACTAGGAAAATAAAAATAAAAATAGCGTTTGCGAAATATATATCGGAGACCGATGAGAGCACTATAACATTCACAGAGGACTAACAAGGAGGGTCACAGAACAAACCAGCAGCCAGTACGAGCGACAACGATAAAAGGAGAGCTTTTAGACTGCGTAATCAAAACAGAATTGTTCGTCCAAAGGAAACTCTCCCGATACCCCTCCGTTGAAGCCCGACAATGGATGCATGTTTATTGGCATAACAGGTATTGTGACGCAAGCGGTCTGTCTTCTTGTTAGATATATGGTTAGAGTATCTGGCACAATGTGTTTGAAAAAGCCTGATTTTTGAAGGAAGATCAAAATCACCGACAAAATACCAACAAAAAATAATCCAATCATGTACACACTGCACACAAGATGAGTGGCGTGACTGCTTTGTAGAGAAGAGCAAAACAGAGGAATGTACACCCAATCGCGTGCCGCACGTGACGCACAACCCAGGCCTGCATCCAATTCTAATTACATCCATAGTCCATTCGCAAGACCTGTTGACCGACGACAAGCCAAGTTAATTAAACCAATGAAACTCTACAAAACACCATGTGACGGGTTTCCAGCGATCACAATAAAAACTGAGGTGTCAACGGAATCACAGAAGGAAGAAATGAACCGAACAGCTCGAGAGACACCTGATTTATCAAGGGAGACGCGTTTTTGGTAGGCTGAA
Source organism: Clonorchis sinensis (assembly GCA_003604175.2). NCBI lineage: Eukaryota > Metazoa > Platyhelminthes > Trematoda > Opisthorchiida > Opisthorchiidae > Clonorchis > Clonorchis sinensis. The sequence goes on along the minus strand of CM030369.1, from coordinate 177,593,618 downwards.
GTAGAAGGGTATACGTAACAGGTGAGATACAAAGGAGTTATGGTAGGTAACTGTTCGGTTAGGGCTTGATTCCTAGTGATCGGAGTTGAACGAACATTGGCAGGTGGGCGGATATTCCCACGTCTGGCGAAGCACTGTTCGACGTTTCAGGATTTGACTGTGCCAGGCGATTTTAAGCGTGGTATCTTCTTTCCTGAGTCTCTTCTAAGGGTTTCAGCAAATCATTTCACTTGTCATCATCATCACCGACGCAGTGTTCAACACTGAGTCGTCACTACCACACAGTCATACTTTATTTGAAAGCCTTACCTTGAAGAAAGGAAAAAACGTGAACGGGTAAGGGAATCAGTGCTTTTTTTACGTTCAGCTGTAACACCCTTTCGGTGCCTAGCTGCCATGCCACCCGAGGAAGCATGAGGGCTGGGATACTGCCAGGTTGCCCAAGCCTAGACAGGGGAAGTCGAGAGGCAGAGGTGGGGTTCGAAACGGACCTTTCGGTCAGTAAATTCGTGCTCTAACCAGTTGAGCCATCTAGCCTACTATGATCATTCAGAGGTACCTACACCTCCAGACACTTATTCAGGCAATCTGGATAGAAACTGACAACAAGAAAGCCACCGGATCAACCACTCAATTTATCAGCTATAAACTGTGTACCATAGGCACAATGGTTCCAGTTGTTACAGTTTCCATCACCGGAAAGTGGGAAGGTGTGGGATATACAGCCAAGCCTTGGAGACGATGGCATTTTCATTAGTTCAGCAAGTAAGTAGCTACGCATTGAAAGCGATAGCTGTGATGCACGAGCACCACTGACTGCGCGATTGGGCCATTTATGATAGTGTCACTGACCATTGTTGAGTTGAGTCCCGCGGTCCCCATCCAGGGAGGCGGCAGTTGCCCACCCGACTAAGTTTTTTACTGGTTAGTATTTTCATACTTCGTTTCCGGGTCATACACCGTTCACCTCTCGGTTGTTCCCATTCAGAACAGGGCCGGGTGAAAAGAGCTCTGCGAGATTAACGGTCTTCTGGCATAGAGAGTGCACGTCCCAACCAGCGTAACCTATGACGCATGAGTAATTTATCTACTGCGGAACAGTTCTTTCCTTCTAGGACCATCTGGCGTACCTTAACACTTTTAACCCGGTGTTCCCAGCAGAACCGATGTCTCCAATGCTTCGGAGACATCGATGGTCAAACATTGACATTTTCCGAACGTCCGCTGAATGAATGGGCCACGTCTCTGATCCATACGGCAGTAAGGGTCGCAGTCCCGCAGTGTAAACTCTACCCTTGACCGACAGACTGACGTCACATTGGCGCGATAGGTGTCGAAGGTTGGCAAAAGCTGCCCTGTCCTGACGATTCGAGAAGTAATCTCACTTCCTAGTCGTTCACAGGAACTTATACAACTGCCCAGGTAAACAAAGTTACCTACCACGTCGGTTGGTTCGTCTACACGCAGGAGGTTTGGGGTTCGATCCCAACCAGTCTAGTAGCAACACTTTACACTTCAGATGTGAAGCGCATTCCAACCCGTGCCGTGGAATTATTTACGATATCTAAAATAGTTTGCATTTTTAAAGAACCTGAACCACGGAGAGCAATATCGTCCTCACTCAATATCTGTGAGCGAACGTCCCGGGAGCATTTCGACCCCCCTTTCCAAGGCTTCAGAGGCAGGCAGAGAAATTTCAAAAGTATATTAGGAACGAAGTTGAAGAGGGAAGATGAGAGAGGGCAACCTTGTCTTACACCACTGTGCGTGGTGAATTCAGGCGAAAGCTAGCTGTGTACTCGTACGCGCCCATACAATTTCGCATACGTAGCTCCCACAATGAATATGAATTTGGAAGGGACATCTTTGATCACCGGATACCGCCAACGTTTCTGACGATCGAAAAAGTTAACAGCAATCTTCATATCATGAAAAACGACCGACAGTTGAAGGAGTGGCGCTGTTCAGGAACTTGTCTCAAGGTTCCTGGACCGGGGCGAAACCCAGCTTGATTCCCACGAATCTCTCTCCCGATAATCGATCAATCTGCGCAAAATAATGCCGGAGAGCACCTCAGATGCGACGGATACCAGGTTGACGCCACGATGGTTTTCGCATGACGTTCTTGAGCCCTTTTTGAAGACTTGGTAGACGGTCGAGGAGCTCATTTGGCTGGTATTCTGTTTTCGTTCCTAATCTTCTGCAGTATACATATCAGACTATTCGCTAGGACATTTCCACCTTCTTGAAGAGTGCGGGGAGCAGACCACCTGGACCAGGTGTCCTGCAGCGTTGGAGGATTGACATCTCACGCTGGATTTCTGTTGTTGATCGCGGGCTAGTGTCGATGTTCCCTTCAGACCCGCTGGGTTCTTCCACCGGTTGTGTTGAAATAGACCAGCTAAACTGTTTTTTGGAGTGTTCAGTACACCGCTCAAGAGGACGACCTTGTGATTGAATCGTCGTCCCGTATTTTTTGCATATTATTATTTCGCTGACACCTGTCTTCTTTTGACCGGTCAATCGAATCAGCTAAAACAGGGCGCGACTGTTGCCTGCAGTGAAAGCTTTCACAATCTCCTCGGCCTCTCCGGCGTTCTCTGCCATTCTTCAAACTCTCGATTATCTCGTATTTGAGGATCTGCGTGCGCCATCACAGTCACTGCTTGTTGGTATAGTCTTTCTAGCAGTAATACGACCTGCTAATCTGGACGAGAGTCAGTGTTCACTTAGCAGGGCCGGATGCCTTGGACAAACAGTTTTGAAAGCTGATAGCAGGGCTTCTTTAACTCGTTTCCGTTCAACCTCCAAAACATCTTCGTCATCCGCATGACTGTGCGTTTCCATTAGCTTTCTAGCCAGACAAGCTCGATACTCTTGAACTACTGAAACCTGCAGAAATTGATGAATGGGACCGCTCTACATTGGCACGCGTGATGCTGACGGAAAGCAAATTGATAACCGGGTTCGCACAATGGCATGATCAGAAGCAGGCTGCGTACTCCTGAAGGGACAAAAATCTTTAATTGATGCTCTCCGTCTGTAACTGATAGCCACATGGTCCCACTGGATCCATGAATGTCTTGTGGTTGGTGGCCTCTAACTAACTCGATGTGGGCCTTTTTGTTGGCCAGGAACAGACGATTATCAGCACACAACTGAGTTAACTGCTCCCCATTATTCGTACGCTGAGCATCGACTCCAAACCTACCACTTAATTGTGCTTCTTCCGGACTTAGTCGTCCAACTTGGGCATTCATATCACCCACCACGATTGCTATATCCGTTCTTCTTGCTGGCCGAAGCAGTCGTGACAGATCTTGATAAAACCCGACCTCAGTCTCAGAAATGCAGTCTGTGAGGGGCGTATGCTGATACGACAAATAAACACCGTTTACCGCATTGGCCTGTATCGATCTCAACTGAGTCAGACAATCGCACAGCACAAAGACGACTGTTTACTGAGATTCAGCCCAGTAAGGCGCTTTCAGCCTTGGGGCTGAGTGCAAATCACATACCGTAGACATAACGAGCCATTGCGTCAGGACCACCAGACACCCAAAAAGTGAAATGTGGAACGTATGAGCTCATCCTAAGCGGCTTGGGGTACACGACGGAAATGGGGTCTTGTATGCGTGTTTCCGAGACATAACATAAATCGTCAAATATAGAAAGCAAGGTTTAAGCAAGAGAGGCCTGCTGCCCAATCTGACATCAGCGTATGGACATCAAAGGCTTCAACGTGGATAAGATCTCTTGAATTTAGTAAGTAATTATTTCAATTTATTTTTATGGGCGACAGTTTAGACTGGGAACACTGGTTAGGGGATTGGTAGATGGGTTGATCGCACCGTATCATTCGATGGGTGGGGAATGGGTGTGGGGGAAAGCCGGTGAGCGAAGAGCTGTAAGGGCGAATGATACTTCCCGTTTGCCCAAGCCGAAGAAGAGGGTTGGTTGGGATACTCCACTTGGGTCTCTGACTCAAAAGTCAAGGCGATGGGACGACGTAGGGTTTTGCTCGGGAACACTGTCCCTGGTCTCAAGTCTTAATCGCGAGGCAGCGATTGTTAGGGTGTTCTCGGGGGAGCTTTCCCCGAGCCAATGACTCAACAGTCTGACCCACTTGGCTGTAGACGACCGGCCTGGCCCGAGGACGCAGGGTAAAGCACTACTAATACGGCTGCGTGCAGCAGGTGCCTTTGTGAGCAGCATCGGACTCTTTGGCTTTAAAAGTATTTCAACCGTATTAAATAATGCGCCGGGTGTGACGGTCAACCGTTGGGCGATCCGAGTGTGCGGCTTTTAAGGCCGATCGCGCGATCCCCATCCTGAAAGACGAGTCACACCGAGAACGCACAGACTTTACGTAATCTTCTCCATAGCCTTTTGCCAGGTCAAAAGTTGGTTACCTCACTGCTTGCCCCGCTCTGATTTTAGCACGGAAACAAGCACTCCCTCCGACTTTCTCTAATAGCCCTTTTCGCACAACCATACCAGTTGTGGAAACAATCCATGGGGAAAAGCAGTGGCTCGGCAACGAAGTACCAAAGCCATTACCAGCAAAATCAGCCGCGATGGTCAACCCAGCCTCCAAGGGCGAGGATCCCAAAACGGGATACATTATGGGTTAGAGACATATTCGGACATGGTCCAGTCACGCGTTTAATGGCACATCCAAGCTGCCGCCCTCAGTGCAGAGTTCTGCACCCCGATCTCTCCTATGTAAACTGCACTGACACGCCTGCATCCATGCATTAATGATATCAGCTAACACTTCCAATGCTTACCTATCAGCCCCTACTTCCCCTAACCATCGGTGAACGAAACTGTGGCAGCTAAAGCCACCGTAAAGCGAGTTCATGGCTTTTATATCCGAAGATGAAGATGATGTTTCTGGTGGACGAGCACATGTGACCAATTCTCCCCATCCACCTGATTATACCAGATCACTAAACCAGCTGCAGAGGACTGATACCAGCTTATGGGGATTTCGGGGACAAGGTCACTCATCTCGCAAAATAAAACCGTGCAAAGACCCTAAAAGAATAGCTATGCTGAGAGGATGGCAGAAGTTGGCTGTCAGGACGCCTCGGTGGTCAGCGCACACGATGGACAGTAATGGCTCAACGATATAATTAGATGTAAAAGCTAGTATTGTGGTGGCAAACGCAGCAATTGCCTTCAAGGTGTCTAGGATGAGGATCCATACAGCTTGTTCTAGGGCACTGGATGATTAAATTTAGGGAAGTCGTAGCCCAAGTAAATAGCCTCTCAGTATATTGCGAGCTTAGCGGGAATTTGTGCAGAGAATCCGAATGATAGTGGGTTCGGCTGTGACCCGGTCAAATAAATGGATTTTATTCCTCCATTATTAGTTGCTCCGAGAAGTCGCAACCATCCATGATAATGGCCACCTTAAGAAATGCGCTGTTGCCATAGCAGCTCTGACCACTAACTACATGACAGTGGAGCCGATGTGTGCAAGTGTGATACACCTTCCAGGATATGGTCCCCGTGACCCATTCTGTGCATGGCTGAAGACAGTGCAGGAAATAACAGCTTACTGATGTCGGCGGAGTTCGTTTTATCAGTTTCTTTTCAGGTTGTCTGATTAAGCGCTTAGAAGTGTAGGCACCTCAGGATTCCTGCGGTAGGCCAGGTCCCTTTCCCCACTCACTCTTTTCTCTTCTGCATACTCTAAGGCTTTGGGTAAAATTAGATCAACTTTGTGGTTGTGACTGTAAGGCAGTGAAGCATCAGTTTCAACGCCGAGTTTGTTATCTCTGATGATGATATGTGTGGGTGCAGCCAGAGGAACATCACTGGTGCGCGGTATCAGCTTTTTTATCTTGTCTAATTTTTAAATGAAATGCCCAAGGCAGAGTTGGACTTGAGAGAATTTGATTCTTCTTCACGAGAATGCCAATCGCCTAGCTACCCTTCATTTTGATAACGCCCGGTCCACTTCGGTGGATCTGCCTTTTATACTACAGAGTAAGGGATTCAGAAGTCCTGCAGAGCCTGTGAAGAAACAAGCAACGAGATACCTGGTTTCCCCGCGGATTCCATGCCAATTGGCTAACCAGCGACGGTGTCTAAATCAACTCCGAAATACGTAGCATGCTCAGTTCGCCTCTAAAGAACCCTTCAACCGGAAGAATCGGATTCCAAGGTGGGGCCTCTCTTGTAGTACAAACCAACAATTCCACTGTGGAAAAAATTTACCGTGAACCCCTAGGATTGATGAAAACTCTCTCCTTAATGGATACTAGGATTGATACACAGGACCTAGGAGTTGCCCAAGTTCCCCGGGTCGGATTTGTTCTTGCTATCCAGGAGCTTCGGCTGGTCTAGGGTGCACAAGGGAGAAAAGGGGTGATTGCCCTCCACGCATTCGGCTTAGACCGTAAGATTTCCATCGGATAAAGTGTCCGAAGGCGACTTTAACTGGGTCTCACAAGCAACACGGATTACCTTCGGGGGATTTTTATTAAACTGTGAGGAATAACCGAAGTTGACGCCCTAGTTTTGGAAAAGCTTTTACCGTGTTCCTCATGTATTGATAGGATCAACGATTGAAACCTAATCGTTTAAAAGTTTCTCAGATATAGCGCAGGTATTAGGTCCTCTTGGAGCCGACGATGATCCAGGAAAAGCAGATCAAGCATCTGCAGACATGTTTTGTAGTCAACGGATCTGAGAGCAGCAACCACCTCCGTGGCAGCTCGTGAGACATTCCCAATGAGGATTACGTCCTAGTTAAGTCGCCCGTAGACGGTTGAGGAGGAGTCTGCGTTGCGCCGGGGATACGGAATAGCCCGCTATATATGTCATCAACACGCAGGGCAGGCTAATGGGCCTGTTGGTGCCGGGTTCTTTCTTTGAAAGTTAAAATAATCTACTCTCCATGTATCAAGGTGTTTTGAAAGTTATTTTTGCAGCTGAACCTAGTGGTTATCGGGTTGGCTTGACCAGCACTTTACTACTTCCTCAGTTGCCCGATTCCCGCAAGACGGAGAAATGGCACTAACAATTTTCCTAAACTGCTGGCCTCAGTGGGCGGGAATGAATGAAAAAGAACGAACCCGTGGTTGTCTGTGAGTGTTCATTCCGCTTGCACATTCTGTTATGAGGAACGAACTAATTTCATAGCATTTGTTGCTCTTTGGAAGTACTTTAAACAGACCCCGCGTAGGTAAGCAGTCTTGATAGCTCAGCCTACGTTATTAGGCTTAAGCAGCCATCAGCTAATCACCTAAAGCTGTGGCCCTGTCCTGGGCGGTCGGCAACCTGTATCCGCGATCTGAGATACATACGATCTACGCATACACACGTGGGGAAAATAAAGATGAAAACCACCGTGTTTTATGCGACTTTAGCTAGTGTTTAAGCAGTTTTCGGTTTGAACATCTCAAGTAAGCTAAACGATCAGCTCTGTCTATGGAACAACACCTTCTCCCTTCATATGAATCGACTAACTACGGGCATGGCACCAATACGCCCGAGGTAGCAGCGCTTTTCATTTAGATTCATCCAACTACTCCTCTGAGCTGATCTTGGCGTAGACTGGAACAGGTAAACCAATTGCAGCTGCAAAATATACAAGCCATAAGGTCAACAGCTTGTATCCGGGAATACTTTGTAAACGTCATTATTTTTTCAGGACCAACACTGCGTTTGAACAGCCCGGTATGCCATAGCTAAACAGGAATTGACTGCACTACCATGGGACCTTTTTGATCTCCGGCCTATGAAAACACAATCGTTGCTTGGGATAAAAATTTTCAAGATTTTCAACTCGTTTTTGGTAGTTTCATATTTTGCTAATCGATCTACCGACCAAATATTTTAGGTGGAAGTAACAAGATCCACATGAAGGAGAGTAGTTTCCATTACTGGGGTTGCCATAACCCTAATTGTTGCATTTAAGAACGCAGCCAGACTGTTACAAAGAACTCATCTCTCTTTAGCCCGCCTTACAAACAATCAAGGCTTTATCGCGAAAAATATTTTCTGTGCAGGGTTCCGGACTACAAAGAACTCAATTGAATACGAGCTAAATGCAGCGACATTTGGGTCTATTACCGTGTCTTCTGATTAGTGCGTCCCTGTGATCAGTTGACAGTCAGATTGGATCAGCGTGTGTGTGTGCGTGTACGTGTGAGTGTGTGTGCACTCTGATTAGAATGTGCTTCCGTTTGTTATTGTGCCGGTTGTGATGCGTCAGTTTTGAGGTCCTTGCTTGACATCTGGTTACTATGCCTGCTAGGGTGTGCAGTAATTCCGATCCAGATGGACGGGATGCTGGCGCCATGACTCCAGTTGACGCAGTTTGACTGTGTGCTGATCTCTAGGGCCTCAGCGCACGTCCGTTCCACGTGTGACTTGAATCCTGACTGTGACGTACGTGTACCATCGAAATTGATTTGGTGGTTTGACTCAAGTGCATGAAGTGCAATGGCTGAGTCGCGTTCTAGTTTTCTCAACTCTATTGGGTTTCTTGGAGGAAAACGCACATGTCGTTTGTGCTCCGCGCTCAAAGCAGCCACTGGCATGATACGGCGGCCTCGTACGCCCTCCAGCACTGGCTCCTCTAGGCTCACCCGCTCGCAGATTTATCAATACACCTTTGTTTACGCCACATACAGTATCAGATTTCTATCCACTTTCAGCTCCGTATATTGTTTTCAAAGTGTCATTAGGCTGAAAGATTGGCTTCCTTTCCAACCTCCTCTGTCATCTTATGAGTGAGCATTGCTGAACCGTTTTAGCGGCTATCTATAATAATATGTCAAACATCGTTTGCTCTGTAGCACGCTCTCTTCTGTGTGACCCGCCTTCTTCCTTAGACGCCATATACAGCACCATCCTGATGCCGTTCAGTAAACTCCGATGCTGTTGCTTTGCTGCGGTATTTAATAATCATAACCATCTCCCTTTATTTAGTAATCCAGGTTGCAAGGTACTCGCTGTCCCTAAGGCATTTCACTAAACTTCTCACACTTTTTTCCTCTATTGAGTCCACATCTAGCTTTTGCAACCTAAGTATCTTGACTGTATGGCAGCGACACGGTATTCCATTTGAGCTTTGCCACCAGTGGATTGAAAGGCACTAACCCTCGGTTCTCTTCATTCCTCCCCATAAGCTCTAGGACGACCACAGCGCTCTCAAGCTGTGATTTCCGACCCCCATTTCCGTAACCAAGACGTCCACGAGCCAAACCACCGCGTCAAGATTAATGTACCGCGACCACCATACCTAGTCTGATGGTTTGCCGTCGTTCACAATACCTCTGCCACTTTTCGATCTGGCGCGATGCCATGGCATATGAGAGTAGCCGTTAAGCATGTCTTCACCGTTTGAATAAATGCACAAATCACAAGGTGCTGGCGATTCCTTTACATTTTCTGACCGTTATGCTAGTATAGTGTCCTGTATTTCTCATTAGGCTTCACTGGTTCTACATTATGTGTACCATGTATACTTCAGTAACTGCCAAAGGATTGTTCTTATTTCTTAGGAGCAGTCAGCTTACACGTTACAACCTGATGTATATGTACTGTTAATAACGCTGGTAGAGAAACAGTTTCTTACACTTCTATGAAAAATCGCTCTACCATTGAGCGTCTGTGCTCCATGCACGCCGGATTAATTCGGTTTTCCCAGTGTCCGGCATTTTCGGCATATGCACATTCGGCAGCTTGCGTTCCACAATGAGCAAGTGCCCCATGGCTTTACAGTTCAGTCGTTCAGTAAGCAAGTGTTGTCGCGCGCTTGCAAGTTGTGGCCATTTTCCGCACACTTGCGGCACTTTTACACAAATAACTAAGCGGCATTGGGGCTCTTGAGAAGGCCAGAATTTAGGCCACTTCACCACTGCCGCGCAAGTTGGCTTTTACGTTAGTCTGGACACCCGGATTCATTGGCACCGTTTTGCCAGCACGTTTCCTTCCACAGCAACACTTACATTTACCTGGCCCAGTCAACTTGCGGTGACGTATTTGTTCACCATCGGAACTCAAAAACCGCCAGTGTTTATCATAAGAGATCAGTTTCCGAGATATCCAAAACAGGAATAAGGCAGTTTACACTGAGCATTGTGGCGAATCACAGTTTTCACTCTCGGTTGGTTTAAGCCAAATTGAGGCGGTGCGCTTGCAGCCCAGACACAGACTAATTTTTCATCCATGTAGCAATCAAGGACGGTTAGATCAAGAACTGCTGTATCCAAGCCGACTTTACACCATAGGGCTCGTTCAGATGACCTAATCCCCACCATTGTGCACGTTTTCCAGGCGGCTTTGCTACCACAGTGTCTCCCGAATTCGCCCGGTTTTCTGCTGTACATTACGTCGGCCAAATAGTTACGGATGTTTGTTACGCATCCATCTACTTATGTGGACGCTCCACGGTACCTGTAAGATCCGGGCAGCTATGGATCTCACAGGACGATCGCGATTATTAGATTATAAGCAGTTCGTAGCCAGTAGACAGTAGAAGCAGACAGACGTGGACAGCAGATGATGTATTGAGGACTGCCAAGCACTGGTTCTACAGACAACGGGTTAGCAAGCATCGTAAATTAAGCGAACGTACAATCAATAACGACGCAATCAGCAGGAGGGGAAAATAGTCAATGAAGCGGCAGGGATTCTAGAAGCAACACCAAGTAACAACTAAAATATGTACAAACATACATGTACGAGCAGCCTGTAAGTGCGGGTTGGCCTTATAGTGTGACAACGGCGTGAAATCAATCAGTGCGTTTGGGAGGTAAGTGACTGTATTTCTGTCGGTGTCGCGGTAGCCCGTGTTATGTGACAAATCAGATTGCGCGGTTGGGTCTGTTTAAAACAAATCTCGCCAAAAGCTATCTGGCAGATGCAGTATATAGGTAATACAAAAATAGGGCCTTCCTGTGCCAAGTTGGTGTAGTGAGCATTAGGCCTTCCCGCCATCCGAGGAGCTCTTAGTTCAATCCTCGGTCGGTCTGTTTTTCTGTCAGGGAAGACGCTCGAAAATAGGTAGAACTGAGACGAACTTGCGGCCAATGACGGACGGGCACCAAATATTGATATCAGTTACTGAAGAATATGCAGACCTTAAGTAGAAGCAAAACAGGAGGAGAGCCAGATGCAAGAAAACAAACGGCGTTATAATAAACGGACTTAAATTACGCTATTCGTGAGTAGTCAGAACACAAAGAAAGTTACCGCTGTTCATCGTTGATTCACAGGGGGAATCAACAGTACCCTTATATTATCAGTGCTGTGTGATTGCTCCCAGCACTGGATCCACACCAAACTTTTCAGTAGCTCCTAGCTTCATAGACTTCTGAGACCCTGAACCTCCATCGCTGCCGCAAATTGACTTTTGCTTTACCGCCCATGGAAACGGCAATGTCTCCATCAGCCCGGTAGAGCTCTCTCCAGGTCATGAACTGACTGATTCGGCAGATCGCTCAACCAAAGCAACAATTACGCCAATCATCGACAGCACTCTCCCTCGTCACAGAACGCCTGACCTACTGTCTCTTCACGTTCCATTTCCGCCAAAATAACACTTCGGACTCACGCATCTGTTGTCCAGGCCTCGATGCGTAACGATCCCTCACACACACTCTCGAGAACCTGTCTCTTATTCTCCACAATAAACCACAACTTCGCGCCTGCCCCCCAATAATTACATGACAGGTACATCAAACCACATGTACCACGTGCTTGGTAAAACCTCGCATCCGCAAATACCACTAAGTAGCTCAGACACTTATGTGGTACCACCAGCCCGCTCACCCTCTTTCGTCTTACCTGTAAAACATCTTTGTTTGCCCTTCATCCTCCCACCTCCACCACCTCTTTCTCTACCATACCTCATTCTACACCTGCCGATGCGAACGGCTGCAAGTCTCAAAACTCTCTTTCCAACTGCACGTCTCCCTCCCAGAGACATGTCCTACGTCATAATGGGCCTCATACTGAAAGTTCCGCCGTGCATTCACACCTGCTCCACCCACCATCCACCGCTCTACAAACAGTGCTGAATGCACTCCGATTAATTTTGTGTCGCTGCTTGCCAACTTATTGTATACTGTTGGTCCCAGATTATGTGCAGCCACGCTCTTGGCTTGCATAACTCGGACATAATATTCTCAAATGAATTTCATCTGGCCACGGACGCAGTTGGTCCAAGCTTCCAAGGTAATGATCAGTGGCTTCTTTGGACCGGAGCGACTTCTTTCTCTCAATAAACACAACGCATTTGTGAAACTAAAACCTGCTGACGCCTCTCTATTTTGTTTCTTTCAATATTTTCTGATATTTTTCGCCATTATTAATCGCTAAAAACCTTGGATACCAAAACATACTAAGCTAGCAGGGAAAATCGAAAACCTCGGGATTTCTCATAATTACAAGTCATCACCAAGTTCTCAACCGACCGAGGGTCCTTACGGGTCTCAGACGCCCTAAATATAGCACCACTCTGCTGGTGGTGGACGTTTTGCCTCAAAATGACACCCAGTTACTTGTCTGCGTTAAACCGGCAGTAGTCTTATCGCCGATACTCTTCCTTGTCCCTGGATTGTTCTTCCTCCCAGTTCATTCGGTTAGGCGCGAGCAATAGATTAACAGACTCCAGTCCCTGGACTGGCCTTCGAGATAAGGCGTCGGCGTTCGAGTGTCTAGCGCCCGGGCGATAGATGCAGGAGAAATTATACTCTTGAATCCGTTCCTGCCAGCGCGCAACCTGACCATCGGGGTCGCGGAAGCTCTGCAGCCATTGTAATGAGTGATGGTCTGTCCGAACAAGGAAGTGCTTGCCAAGCAGGTAGGGCCGGAAGTGATGGAGAAAGTACACCAGAGCAAGCATTTCACGTCGGGTGGTACAGTAGTTACGTTCACGTTTATCTAAAACGCGGCTACCATATGCTATGGCGACTTCTCGGTCACCAACGCGTTGGGAGAGTACAGCACCAATTGCCAATTCGCTAGCATCGGTATCTAAAACAAACTCTCCTGCACCAGGTGAGAAGTCCGGGTATGCCAAAATAGGTGGAGATGTCAGTGCTTGCTTAAGACGGTTGAAGGCTTCATCACACTCTACGGTCCACGTAAATTTCCGATCTTTTGGGTAAGTCTGTGGAGCGGTGCACTGATAGCAGCAAATCCTTTGATAAATCTCCGGTAGTATGATGCCAGCCCGAGGAAACTACGTAAGCCACGGACATTCGTCGGTGTCGGCCACTCAGCGATGTGTCTGGTCTTATCCGGGTCCGTTTGGACCCCATCGGAAGATAAAATATGGCCCAAAAACAATACTTCACGTTGTAGAAACTTACACTTCTCCGCGCGAAGGGTTAGGCCAGCTTCCTTGAGACGACATAGGACTTCTCGCAGCCGACTGTTGTGTTCGTTCGTCGTCCGGCCATGAACAATGATGTCGTCCAGGTAGATCAGGCAAGATCCAGGGACCAGCCCTGCCAGCACCGTCTGCATAAGCCGCTGAAATGTTGCCGGTGCGTTCGCAAGTCCGAATGGCATTGTTTCGAACTCATAAAGTCCAGATGGAATTATAAAGGCTGTTTTCGGTCGGTCTTGGGGTGCGACTTCCACTTGCCAGTAACCTGAAGCCAAGTCTAGTGTTGAGAACCATTTTGCCCCTGCCACAGCATCAATTGTGTCGTCCACTCGTGGTAGGGAAAAGAATCACGCGTGGTGATATCATTTAATCTCCGATAGTCAATGCACATGCGCAAGTTTCCGTCCTTTTTCTTTGCAAGGACAATGGGGAAGCCCATGGTGATGATGACGGCCGAATAATCCCGTCATCTAACATCTCTTGAATCATGGTGTCCAGTTTGGCACGGTAATGAATAGGAACTCTACGAGGGGTTTGATATATGGGGCGGTGGTGTCCAGTATCGATAGTGTGTTGAAGGACATGGGTACGGCCCAGTTTAGACCTGTGGGTGTCGAACGAAGTGGTGAATTCATTTAATAGTTCCATTAGGCCGTATTTCGCCTCCGGGGCAGGACTACACTCAACCAAGGGCTGTGCCCAATGACTGCTGTGTTCTACAGACGACAGGAAACCAGGGTTTGGTGGGCAAAGGTTGTCGAACGTGATTTGTCCGCTGACGAAGTCGATAGAGGCCTTGTATTTCTTTAAAAGTCCATCCCAAGGATGGCTTCCCATGTCACAGGAGCACAATAGAACTGGTGGTGCGTGCACAATTGCCCGATACTGACAGAAAATGACGCTGTTCCCGCTGTTTGGAGCGGCGTACCGTTCGCTGTTATTAATTTGGTGCTAGCTGCCGGTTGACGACAACGTGGCCAAAACTCGTGCACCGACTACAGAGCATGAAGCGCCCGTGTCTAGCAGGAAACGTACTGGGCGATTGTCTAAATAACCTGACATTGTGAGCGGTGGCGTAGAATGGGAAATATGAGAAATGACAGGTACCGAATTACAAAAAATAGGGGCTCACCGGTAGGACGGATTGGGGGTTGTGACCGCAACGCTGGGCTCTTCTCCCGAACCGGCGGCAGTAGGGGCAGTTCATCCGGCTTGTCGGTCGATTATTCCAGTTACCAGGTGGTGGCTGACGGGGACCTGGATTTGCGGTCAATTTTAAGGCATGGAGTTGTGGCTCTAACACTGATGTTGCCTCGTAACTCCGGGCGAGTTGAATCGCGTCGCGTATATTATCCGGGAACGACGGATAAGTTCTGCCTTCAGACCAGGGTGAGATACCCCCAGGATGAACTGTTGGAGTAACTCTTCCTCAATCTTTATTCGGTCCTCTGCAGCGTAAATCTTCGTTGCAAGATTTCTGAGACTCCCCAAAAACTGATCCACGGATTCACCGGGTAGTTGTTTCCGCTCCCTGAACCTTTCTAGCTGGAGCAGAGTTGGCTGCCTGACGTTGAAAAGATCGTCCAGAATCGCCCACAGGGTGGCTGATGGCGCTTCAATTGATGTACCAGTCGATAGTAGCTGTCGTGCTGCAGAATCGTCAAGCAGACTGAGTAGGTACTGTCCATACTGGGGGGGTACTAGTTTGAGGTAGGAACGGGCTCGAAAAGACCAGAGGGTGAAATCATCGCCGGGACAGAAAATATTGGGCGGACGCAGGGCGGGGACGGGCCGGTCGGTAAACATAGGGGATTCGACGTTTTCTGCGCTTGCGATACGACGGGAGGTTCGAATTCGTCTTTTGGATCCATTTTTTATGATCCCACCTCTGTCACCAATTGTAGCGTGGGCGAGTCGACGCAATACGCTGTAAGGCAACGGGTACACCGGGTTAGTTCAGACACAACAGCACGTGGAGGCACAGCAAGCACGACGCACGGATAGGAAAGCAGAACGACCGCGTTGCAAACACACGTATTCGACACCGGAACCGAAACCGAAACAACGGGTACAGGTCACGGGAAGTACAGAAAACAGGTCAAGGTCACTCAGGGGGTGTACCAGCAGGCTACTCCTCCCCTGTCCGGCGCCCGTGGTGACTCATCCGGTATACCTGTAATTGGGAGAGAGAGAGAGAGGTGTACACGTAAGGCCATATGTTAAACATGTGTAAGCGGGAACAGTCAAGTTTCAAATGCGTTACAATGTGACAAATCAGATTGCGCGTGGTTGGTTCTGTTTAAAAACAAATCCTAACAAAAGCTATCTGGCAGATGCAGTATAGGTAATACAAAAAATAGGGCCTTCCCAAAAGCCAAGTTGGTGTAGTGAGCAGTAGGCCTTCCTGCCATCCTAGGAGCTCAGTTCAATCTCGGTTTGTTCCAAGTTTCTGTCAGGGAAGACGCTCGAAAATAGGTAGAACTGAGACGAACTTGCAGGCCAATGACGGACGGACACCAAATATTGACATCAGTTACCGCAGAAATATGCAAACCTTTAGTAGGAGCAAAACAGGAGGAGAGTCAGATGCAAGAAAACAAACGGCGTTATAATAAACGGACTAAATTACGCTATTCGTGAGTAGTCAGAACACAAAGAAAGTTACCGCTGTCATCGTTGGTTCACAGGGGGAATCAACAGTACTCTTTTATATTATCAGTGCCAGTGATTGCTCCCAGCACTGATCCACACTAAACTTTTCAGTAGCTCCAGCTTCATAGACTTCTGTGACCCTGAACCTCCATCGCTGCCGCAAATTGACTTTTGCTTTACCGCCCATGGAAACGGCAATGTTCCATCAGCCAAGTAGAGCTCTCTCCAGGTCATGAACTGACTGATCCGGCAGATATTCTCAACCAAGGCGACAATTACGCCAATCATCGACAGCACTCTCCCTCATCACAGAACGCCTGACCTACTGTCTCATCACGTTCCATTTCCGCCAAATAACACTTCGACTCAGCATTTGTTGTCCAGGCCTCGATGCAACGATCCTCACACACACTCTCGAGAACCTGTCTCTTATTCTCCACAATAAACCACAACTTCGCGCCTGCCCCCACATACGACAGGTACATCAAACCGCAGATGTACCACTGCTTGGTTAAAAACTCGTGATCCTCAAATACCACTAAGTAGCTCAGACACTTATGTGGTACCACCATCCCGCTCACCGCTTTCGTCTCACCTGTAAAACATTTTCGCATGCCTTTCATCCTCCCGCATCCACCACCTCTTTCTCTACCATACCTCCTTCCATACCTGCCGATGCGAACGGCTGCAAGTCTCAAAACTCTCTTTCGAGCTGCACGTCTCCCTCCCAGAGACATTTCCTACGTCATAATGGGCCTCATACTGAAAGTTCCGCCGTGCATTCACACCTGCTCCACCCACCATCCACTGCTCTACAAACAGTGCTGAATGCATCTCGGAAGTTTAGTCGCTGCTTGCCAACTTATTGATACTGTTGGTCCCAGATTATGTGCAGCCACGCTCTTGGCTTGCATAACTCGGACATAATATTCTCAAATGAATTTCATCTGGCCACGGACGCAGTTGGTCCAAGCCCAAGGTAATGATCAGTGGCTTTGGACCGGAGCGACTTCTTTCTCTCAATAAACACAACGCATTTGTGAAACCTACCAAAACCTGCTGACGCCTCTCTATTTTGTTTCTTTCAATAAAAGTTTTCACTCTGATATTTTTCGCCCTTATTAATCTCTAAAACCTTGGATACCAAAACATACTAAGCTAGCAGGAAAATCGAAAACCTCGGAATTCTCATAATTACAAGTCATCATCAAGTTCTCAACCGACAGAGGGTCCTTCGGGTCTCAAACGCCCTGAATATAGCACCACTCTGCTGGTGGTGGACGTTTGCTCAAAATGACACCCAGTTACTTGTCTGCGTTAAACCGACAGTAGTTTTATCGCCGATACTCAATATAGACGGCCACATGAACACTTACTTTGCTAGCTGCTACTTGTCCCTTCCTTTCAACTCAAACCCATAACCCCTGCCGCACATTTTACATCTCCACAACAGAGTGGCCACCCGTCTCCCATCAACGTAACCATCTCCTAAATGATGTTTCTAGCCTTTTTCAAGCCCCTGAGGACCACATCGCGCCGGGAGGCGATGGCGTCTCTGACTGATTTTCCGATGAAGGCTGCATTGAATACTCGTGGAAGTAATCTCATTCTTAAAGAACGCCGAAGAACGACAAAATATACGAAAGTGCGATTTTGTGATTTTGGTTCCATAAACCGGTAACAAAATGCGAATCGGTGGTAATCCGCGACCTGTACTCAATTTCACCTAAACAAAATGCCATGCATCATATCGCCGAAGGGTGCAAACGGAGTACCCTAATCTCCGTAAAAGTTACACCTTCGAAAGTCCTATAATTTTGAAAAATAATTTGTGTGCTTTTAGTGAGCATCAAAATTTGCTGCTTCACCAGGTCAGTCGTTCTCGTCCCTCATTTTCCACAGTTTACAGTTTTCCATCATACGTCAGGCAGGATGCTTCCTGTTTGCCCTCCCGGCGTTTGTTTTTGCCGGTTACCTTCAAATCTCAACGATCTGATCTTGCTTCAGCTTGATATGGTCCCGAAAATAAAAAGCCATGGTAAATATGTTCCCGCCCGTGACAGCGTTTACATCGGATAGGGCGCACCGCTTGCACACCAGTCATTTACTGCGCAATCCCAGTTTACAAAATCTCGCGAGTCACGGATTTACTCTGACTGTAACAAGATGAGCATGCCTGACCATATGCCATCAACCAGCGTGGGAATGTATCATTATCGAAAAGACAGAACCAGCAACTGGTGCTGACCAATACGTGAAATCAAACATGTTGTCACGCGTTAGGCCGACGCCCATCCTGCCTTTTTTGATGCATCCAGATAAAAGCCTGATAAATCGTTGTCGGCCGTGACGCTGTCTTACCGATTCCGCAGTCGAGGGCACCGGTGCACAGTAGACTCAGTTTCCTGCTTGCTCAGACCCCGGATTAAGGCAGAAAAACTATCCATCCTCTTTGGCACAAACGTCCGTCACATACATAGACACTACTAGAATGATGTATCAGGCAGGATAGCTTTGGGGATACAGGCAAAGAAACCTGTGACAGGAGAAAAACAGAAGTGTTCGTGGACGTTCAAGTAAAAGTCCAAAGAGTCTGATGTGGCGGGGCTCCAGACACCGCGCGACAGACCACAGACCTTATCTTTTCACAAATAACGAATGAATCATTTTAATTCGTCTATCGGCTTATTCTTGTGGTGTCTGCATGGACAAACCGAGGAAAATCCCAAGGATCGGCTTTTCGGCGAAGAGCGGTAAACTTTAGTTTAATATGATAATGAAGACATCATGGTTATCTAAATTTGGAGGACTCTTGAATAGATTGTAAAGGAAGTATACAGAAGGAATGGCGTGATTTGTTCGCAAGTCAGCATTCCGATTGGTCACTTTGCACAAGGCAGGAAACGCGGATATTCAACCTCAATTCCCACATTAAAAATAGATGTACGGCCGAGCCTTAGATGCACACCCAAAATTTCTCTGAAACCATAGTTCGGAGGAGGAAAACTTTAACACAAAGTTTCAGCATTTGATGGCATTTATTCGGTCCCTTAAGATCTTTCCATGCGGGCGCAGTTTTGTTGAAAGTTGTTTAAACGTACTCCAGGTCCACCATGGGCGCGGAATTTATATTTTAATGGCTGCCAACGGCTTCGCGTGATGTACATCTGATGACGGTGGGAAATTTGTGGAAGAGCCGGTTTCTTCACGTGTTTTATTTTGCATTGCGTTTGGAAATAATCTCGAAACGACAAGGACAATAATTTCGCCCTCTGTGTCGCCGCAAACTCAAAATTGAGCAGCTTTTAACGACCTGTGTATGAAAAAGTCTCCTATCATTGTGGCAGGTGTCCTGCAAAACCAAGCCAAGGAATTCGTCACAGCTAGTAAGTTTTTTGTTTTTTTATGTGACATGGTCAGTACATGCTATATCATGCAAGGTATACCGAACCATGGATAGTGATGTTGGTAGAATTAGTGTGTTTGTGGGCAGAACAAGCATACAGCGTGAATAAAGTGGCCAGTCTTTCAAGTCCTGGCACAAGTTACAAGGAGGAAACCATCTTGTGGGTGCACGTAACACCCTCATCCGGTAAATATTGTGGGTATGATGAACTACGGGAAGTCCATCAGACCGGGTATGGTAGTCGCGGTACCGTCATCGCAAAGCCGTACTTGGTCCGTCTTCAGCCCGTATATGAACATCTTGGGTGAGTCGCTTCTTTAGGCTTGTTGCTGTAGTTACGATTCGCCGGGGAATTGTCACAAATTGAGACCAGCATGCAGGCATGATCATAAGATTACATTCAGAATTAAGCATGAGTTTGTTCGTAGTTGCAGGTAATGGACCGAGTGGGCGAAAGGGTACAGTCGAGTAGGAAGGGATTAGTTGCGGGTGTGCTATCAAACTGGGTATGGCAGTGCCGTGCCATCATTGCACTGCCGTACTTCGGTTTCTGGACAGCCCCGTAACGGACGTCATGTTTGAGATGATTGGGCTGGGATGTGCAATTCTGTGAGCAGCGGGTTTTTGAGTTGGCCAAGGGAATTTGCAGAGGTAGGACGAAGCCAATGTAAGATCGCAGGTATTTTTCTGGTCCGTTTGGGGATCTCTGGGGATGTAAATCACTGACCAGGTGGGGTGGATAATAGCAAACTGGGTTTCCAAACCGGGTATTGCCGGGTATTGAGTAGACTTGACACCAAGTACCCGCCCGCTCAATAGGTCTTCGTTACCCCAGCATCCATGGGTGCACGTATGATGACGCACGTGTTCCTTGGATCCCAGGGCTCAAGTCTATACCACTTGGTCTACGGCTGACATATATACACCCCTCTTTAGCTTTAACTTCGCTGTGCTCAATAATGCATGGTTGCTGAATACCGCTATTGAATAATCGATGTACACGGACTAATTGAGCAAGGTGGGTTTACCCTTATAACAGTAAGACTGCAGCTTCAGCGTGGACACCCATTTGGAATTGTGGACAAAGGATTTAGTAAGCACTTGGTGAGTTGGCCACTACAACTTTGTTTAAAGGATGTGTACGGAGTGTGTACGAGTCGTAATTGATTATACATTTTTCCTTTCAGAAATCCTGTCGAGTAAAGCGGCTTCCTGAAACTGAGAACTGGATTGACCACATATTACGTTTGTGCCGATACAACCAATAAATAGAAACATGATTTTTTAAAGGTGGTTGTGTATTTTTAGGCATGGGGTTGGCAAACGGATGACATGTATGGATATGAAGGACCGCCGTTGGTCGTTGGATTGGTCTATTATGTATAGTTGGGGCATTAGTCAGTTACGAGGATGTGTACGGGCCCTTCAGTTACTAGTAGCCACGGTAGGCGACGTCGAGTACGGTTATAAGCGTGACGGGCCGTCGTTGGCCATCGGGTTAGGCTGCTGAGCCTAGTTGAGGCCTCATATTCGGCGTTGCGCATAGACACAGGCCTAGCAATTACCATAAGTAGCCAGGCGATATCGACTGCAGTTATGAGTATGACAGACCCACGTTGGGCGTTAGATTAGGATACCACGCATAGTTGAGGCCTTATTTTCACCGGCCCACATAGATTCTGGCCTGGTGTTTACTATAGGTAGCAGAGGATAAGCGACATCGCGTACAGGTGTGCGTGAGAGACAGTCGTTGGTCATTGGATTAGGTTATTGTACATAGGTGAGGCCTCATAAGCAGCGTCGCACATAGAAGTGGGCCTAGCAGTTACAAGTATTCGAGATGATTGAAAACGCGTACAGTTATGATTATGAAAGACCGTCATTGGCCATTAAATTAGGTTGCCGTGTATAGGTGAGGCCTCATAATCAGCGTCACACATGGACACGGGCCTAGCAGTTACGATACGTAGCGAAGGTAGGCGATATTGAATACAGTTATGAGTATGACGGTCGTCATTCGCCGTTGGATTAGGTTATCGTGTATAGGTGGGGCCTTGCGCCGCAGTGACGACAAGTAGTCGAGGTGAGTGACAACGATTACCGTTATCATGATGACCGCTTTATGACGTATTCCACCTATGGTGAGTAATATTCCTAATAGAATGATACCATTGTGTTGGTAATTTACCGAAGGTTACCTCCTGACGCTGTATTATCCACGGGCTAGTTATGCATAGCTGGGAAAGGCAATCATCCACAGAGATGGCCCTCGCATCTCCATTGCACAATTCATGCTGTTTTTTGACAATGTTATACTTAATGGAAGCTGAGCTCCATAAGAAAAAGTGTTGTGATGAAGTTCGCTGAACAAAATTATCTCGTCCGTTAAATCTGGGGAGTATAAAGCAAACAAACGTTGATGACCGATTTTCCTGGGTGGAATTTGCATTGGATATTCTGTAGATGTTATTTTATTCTTAAATAACGCCAAAATATGGTAAAGTGCGATTTCGTGTTTTATCTCTCGTAAACCGGTAGCAAAATGCGAATCGGTGATGGTCCGTGACCTTGAAATTTCGCTCACTTAAACAAAATGCTATGAGCAACATATCACCTACAAGTGTAAATGGATTAGACTAACTCCCCGTAAAAGTCGCAACCTCGAAAACCCTATAGTTCCGGCGAAAATAATTTGGGTGTGCTTCTAGTGAGCGGCCGCAAGGGTTTTGCAGAAAACGCATTGTGCATCCAAGGCGCGGCGCTGAACGAACCTAGCTGGTCGGGGCGTCAGCTAGGTGCGCCAAAAATTTTCGAAAGGAGATAAATTAAAACAAATCGCAACAAATGACAGCAGATGAGGGCGATTTCTTTGAAAAAGCATCGCACAATAAATCCAACACTACGACTTCAAATGTTTTATTTCAATCGCAAGGATTTGGCAGAAAATGCATTGTGCCTCTAGGGCGCGTTTGATGGACCGCTCACCAGAAGTAAGTGCAAATTACTCCAGGCGAGTATATGGGGTTTTTGAAGTCGCGACTTCTAATGGAAGGTAATATAATCCGCTTGGACTTTCGGTGATATGTTACTTATAGCATTTTGTTTAAGTGGGCAGAATTTCTAGGTCGCCGGTCATCGCCGATTGACGTTTGATTACCAGATAAAGCCCGAAATCTAACTTTAGCATATTTTAGCTTTTCGCGGTGTTCTTCAAAGGCGAGAAGAAACATTTACAGAATATCCAGTGCAAATTTCACCAGGGTAAATGAGTGACTAACCTTTGTATGCTTTATATCCCTCAGACGTGACAAATGGGATGAGTTTGTCCAGCGAACTTCGGCAGAACACAGTTATTTTTAAGTGGCTCGCCTTGCACTCGGTATAAGAATGGAGGACTGCTTGATGCATCTTGCAGTAATGATGCAAGTGCCATCTCCGTGGATGACCCAATTAACCCCCGATGCACAACTAGTCGGTGGATAATGCAACGGTATGAGCTACCTGCATGTGAGTTACCAACACAAGCATATCTTCCCCATTGGAAATAATCAAGCTGCTAAGCTGGAATGCCTCAAAAAGCCCGACTGCATTGACGCAAAATAAAGCCAACCAGTGCCGGCCATCATGATAACTGCGTGCGCTGTCGCCTACATTGGCCACTTATCATACCTGCAATGCCCGCCCCTATGTGCGACGCTGATTATGGGGACTCAACTACGCACGACAACCTTTTTCAATGTCCAACGATGGTCCATCATACTGATAGCTGTACGCGTCGTCGCTCACCTCGGCTATTTAGCTAGAATTTTATATGTGCGTCTATGTGCGACAAGTTCCTGGGCGTTGTGTGGCGCGACGCTTGCTCTAAAGTGGGAAATTTTTGTGCAACCGTGAGGAATAGCTGCTCCACTTTGAGTTCTGATGGACAAATTTCCACGTAACTTACTCTCTGGGGCAATGTAAGTGTACAGTCAAGTTTTAATCTTCATATAATTCTCTCCTTGGTCCAGACCATGGTTTCGGAGTAATTTGGAATATGCCTGTGTGGTTTCACTTGCCCTTGGGGCTTTGTGAGTCGACCGATGTAGGTGACCCTCCTCCTGCTTGGAAAGAAGCGATAATCCTGCAGAAATTATTTCTTAGACTAATGCGTTATATTTTTTAAGGCGTAGTTTGGCGTTCAGCCGAGAAAACACGGTGGTACCCGACTAAAATATGGAAACATTTCATCATTTTGTCGTCATATTTCCAGCTAGCACTTGTTGAGTGTGTCCACGGAATGCTGAGCCTAAGGTCACAATAGCTTCTTCTGTGCATTTGACGTTACTTTCGGGGGTCATTTTCACTGAGTGGGCGTGTGTCATTCTACGGCTGGTCGTTCCAATGAATTAGTAATAACGAGCGTTTCTACTGGACAATTTTGGAAACTATTTTAAGCCCTTGATTCTGCGACTCCAGATACCGGCTTAGAACCACGGTCTCCCAGCACGAGAGTGATGAATTATGGACAATTAAGCTCACTGAAGTGTTATTTTTTTGCTGCCATGAAAACTACCGACTGGTCCATCCATAACCTGAATATTGCCCACTCCAGAAAACGGGGATGTAATAAGTATGAAACGCGTTTCCCCCCGTTTGCAACCCTCCTTATAGGGAACGCGCTGGAAATGACCGCCGGTTGTTTGTAACGCATGCCTTGATGACAGTGCGTGATTTCTCGTGGCCCCTGACTCCTCAGGTGAGAATGTACTGGGTTGTCCTGCACAGGTATTGAAAGCCAACATTGTTATTTATCTCTCACAGGTAAGCAAGAGGAGCACCTTTCAGTTAACTGCAACTACTTGATAAGATTTTTTTGATGGAAAATAGTTTTTTGCGTGGTATGACAGCTCAAAGGACAGACTACCCAAAGTCACCACACCAATACGGAAATGAGTATACCCTACACTATTTTGTAAATATGACAGCAATCATTGCTGTTCCAGTCATGCCGCCACAAAATATCGTTTGTCGAGTTCAGTGGTCTTATTGACGCGATGAAGCTCTCCCAGGCAAAAATAGCAGGTTGAAGTGTATATAACTCGTATACGGTTATCCTGGCCGCTTTTTTCCCATATATATTTTTCAACAACAACGAGATCATAAATCGACACGTGTATTGCAATACGGTTTGTAGACACACGCTTTGTTAATGAAGGCGACATCATGCGAAGTTTTAGGTCCTGTTGCCCATTAGCATACTTGGAAGGAAAGCAAAGGGACGAATAAGCAGTGTAAAATAATCCGGTTAATAAGGCGGATGCAGTACCAGAGCCCCGTTAGCTCATGTACACATAATGTTGTACTATGGTTGCCACTGCCGTACCTCCTTCAGGACGTTTCTCTTCATCCAGATGCAACGTGCTGGATTTTAGCACACCGCGAATACAACCGAGTGCAGTAATTGTTGTTTGTTGATCAGGTAACTGTTGATGTGTTCGCCCTTAGAGCAAACTTAAAACTTACCCGTTAAGGATGATCTGTTTTGCAAACAACTAGAAGTGATGGCACAGACACAGTTGTTACCTGTAACGAACCGTCCGAATGTAACTAAATAGCATACGCATTTTCACCAAATATTTGGTGTCTGAACCAAACTAAGGCGTGCATTAATCGAACTCTGTTTTAGTACAAACTACGGAAGAAATCTGAATCCATTTTTATACGTGACGGCTTCAAATGCTTTACCTTTCGGGCTAAACCGAGCAGCATCTCACGGATCTTACATGCCCCAGTTCGTAGATTACTTTCAGGACTTCTCACAAGAGCATTTCCGATTACTCATTACAGTTTCCTTTTGGCCGCATGTATCCAACAGGAAATCTAACGGCAGTGAAACATCTTATGGTTAATGTTATCTCTGCACTGCGAAAAGTGGTCGACATCAGTTCTCTGGTCATGTCATAAAACTTAACATACACTGAAGTAAGTGGCCGAGGGTTCAGCTTACTCATCCGTCATTTACGCAGTATCAGTTGCTTTGGAGTGCCACGGACGCGCACTAGGACTCAGTAAGAGCTAAACTGATTTAAATATTTGTTTTGTTTTATGACGACAGTTGTCATAGAGTATCATAAATAGTTCTGACACGTACACCCAGGAAAACATTAGTGGGTGACCGTTTTTGAACCGGACCTTTTTTGATAAATCTACAAAAATTGATCTGATATTTCCTGGGTATTTTTTGCCATCCCTATTTTATTCTATTGGCCTTTAAACTTATCTACAAACTGCTCAGTGTGCAATTTTGGTTGTAGGTGGTACGCCGGGATGCGTGAGTCTAGATGTCAGTTAAGCAGCAAAAGTCCACAGGTCCTTTGGAAACACTGACACAAGCAATTTTCTGGGGCACAGAAAATCCCTGAATAGGATGGCGTACTTGAAACAAAACAGTGGAATTTCTTGCGTCTCTCACCCGGAAAAAATTGGACTACTTGCAACAAGTCTCAAAGCAAAATTACATAGAACTCTTCAACAGAGTCCGGAAAATCACTGAGTGTGAAACCGTGCAGCTGACCAAGGCAAACGTTAGAATTAGTGGCCATGGCGTAGCTGTCACAGGAACGAACACTTCTTAGTACCTTGGCCAATGAACATCCAGTAATCAGAGTGACGGATATTGGCTCCAAGAGACACCTGAATTCACTTTGCGGAACTGAATAAGAACTTTCTGCTGCAGAGTTCTAGGTCATGCAGTCAGAGATCGGCGTGGGCACGGTGTCAGCACGACAAAAATGGGATGTGCTCTTGAGCCGTTAACCAAAATCACATGCCAATAAGGCCGCAGCACAACACGTTAGTTTTCTGGCCGTTTGGACGGGATACGTCGTTTGATTTCAAAAATCAATAGATTTCACATTCAGTCTATCAATAAATTTGTTACTTCATACCATCTCGTCGAACTGTTAACAGCAAAAAAACTAGCCTTTATTTCCAGATTATCCTATTGGGCGTTTTCTGTCAATAACAAGCGAGGTATGTGTTACCCCTTCTTGTTGTCTACCCGACAGTTTTTTTTGAAAATGCACCAGCAGGTTCTTGAGCAGCTTCAGCGTCAACAGCTTTAGCAATGCTTGGTCGTAATGAGCCAGAATGAGCTCGGAGGTTGATAATTTCTTAATGTATACAGGGGCCATTAAAGATGTGGTGGCAAATATCACACTGATCCTCTTGTCGAAAACGCATTTAGCTTGGCTATCTCGTTTAGGCACGGTTGACGAGCGAAAATGTCAAAACGAGGCTAACATATGCTGGTGGTCTTCATGAACTTGTGGAGTGCACGGAAGTCATACGCATCTCTCCTGCCTAGCTCAGTGTGCGTAATAATATCCTGCGTGGGAACTGATAGCGATTACATAACTCAAGTCAGCTACAATAAACGGCGGTTCATTGAAATGTTGCTGAGGTACATCTGACCCCAAAAATTGGCCGATTGTAATGGTGCAGGCTTCGGTGTTCACTGGCGGCGAGCGGCTTTTATGGAATGATCCATTTTTACTGCTGTCATGGTGTAGATGGGACCTCACTGGTTGCATCACTTAGATGTGCGCACGTTCACCTGTCCGGAGGTGAAAATTTAGATGCTTCCCACATGCATTGGTGGGATGGTGCTAAATAAGCGACTTGCAACTCAGACATTAGAAGTTCAAACCAGGTGCAAACAAGAATATGCACTGCCCTTGGGCTCCAATAGGAGCAGAACTTGTCTACTGCCTCTACCGTTGCTGTAGATCCCCCGAAAAAACTACGTTGTGACAGACAGAAGACTGTTCAAATGACAATGATTTAAATGCAAAATCTGCCAATAAATGCAGCCTACCTGTAAGTTCGCATCAGCAAGACCAGGTTCAAAAGATATCCCCCCCCAACTATAGAATTATTACATATTTTCAGAACCTTGCGAGAGATATTTGCGCGTTTCATATGTATTATTTATTACGGTCGAAAAATCAGTAGGATACGCGGTTTTCCGTTAGTCTCTCTGACTGTTACAATAGATACGACTCAAAATAAACAAGTCACTCGACTGAGGGCACCCATAGATTTTAGTCGAATGTGTCTGCATCTACCGCCTCAGCGGGAGAATACGGGACTGAATGCTTTGCACAAAATGCCGAACATAATTTGGGGCGTAGTATCAACACAGATTCTCTTTTTCAACAACTTTGAGACATCAAAGCATTATATTGATCACTTGTGGACACGGTGAGCTAAAAGCCTTACGTTGATTGTTACAGATACCGACATGCGTTTCAAGATCATCTATCTGTGGCTTGACAACTTGGGGATTGTGAAAACTGCATCAAAAACCGACATTCTGGGGCCGAAAACCCTGACGAGTTGCATTGCAGTTTCTTCGAAGGACACACCCCGGAGAGATGGGTAGGATGCAACAAAAATACTTTTCATATTTTCATGTACACAAGTTCTTCACGGGAAAATGTAAGCAAACCATACCATTTAGACTGATTTAATCAGTCTCACACTCTTCACCGTAACAACTAAGCTGTGCTTCAAAAGCACGTTCAGCGGGAAATTATATTCTTTAATATCGTGCCCTAACTGGCAGCTTAAGTGTAGCCAGGCCTTTCCAGTCAATGATTACTCATCACTTCTTATAGTCTACAAAATTTTTCAATAAATCAAATTTGCCAGGACCGAAACTTTCGGTTGGAGCATAAAATCTGGATTGGGGATTTCCAAGTTTTTTTCTCCCGGATGCGTAGGAATCCAACACACTTCTTGGTGACGGAGCTCGCTGAATTTTTTAACTCCCGCCACTCCAACCTGACTTTGTTTCCACTCGCCTGACCCGATTGAAGAGAGATTATTCAACCGTTGTCAGAGCTTCAACTTTCTGATAATGCTCACGTGTTTCACGGATGTTCAGAAATATCGGTTCCGTCTTTGAAGCTGAATCGTGCTGTAATTCAGGCCAGTTAAGTTGAATTATCAAGAAACCACGTGGCTATTCTTCTGGCTGAAGGCCGTACTCACATATGGACATTTGACCTTGGAGCTCCAGGATAAGATGACGAAAACTATAAAAGTTTGAACTTGATCGGTTCTGCTGCAAAATATCCGTTAGTTTGCAAAGTTTTTCCTGTCAGACTGGTGCATGTGAGTAGAAAGTGAGCAGTAAAGCCTTGGTTTCGCCGAAACAAAGAAAGTAAGTCATTTTGGGTGCATCCATCAACAAAGTTTCAGCATGCATCCCACGCAAACAGCTACCTTGAGATCTGTCAAATTTACCTTCAGAATCTCCTATTTAATGTTAGGCACATTTACATTCCCGTCGCAAAATCAAGTGAACTTCTGTAGAACTCGAACTCAGGAAGCATAGTTTATCTGTCATTCCATATCCATGCGAATGTACGCAATCCGATAGGTGAAGTTAAAATTGTAAACGGAGGTTAAATTTGTGGAGTTTTCTTACTACTGCCACGGTTTACAGTAGTAGCTTGAAGTAGCCATTGGGAGAAAAGTAAGAAACACGCGTGAGGTAATCCGCATGAGCTACTTTATATTTGCCTGGTGATAGTCTGCAAATATAATGCGGTTACATATCCGTTTTGACCACGAAACCTTGCGCATCTTACGTGCTACAAAGGAACCTATAATAAGAACTCCCACCATTGAGAGTGTTTGTGGCACAGCATTATCCAATAGCATTCTTCCTATGAAGAATTAAAAAGGAGACCTGCCCTGATTTCCAAATTGTTTCACTCACTTTCCAAGATAAGTGCTTTGTGTGACTAAGTTAGATATACTAGTGGACCGTTACGTCAACCTTAAAATCCGCGAGGACGTTATATCTAGCTGCTTCAGTGAGCTTTTCTAAGCAGGATTTTGCTTGACCAGTAACTTCACCCACGTGTACAGCGCCATTTGCCCGAACAAACTACAGTTGCATCACAAAACGGAACGAAAGATAAAAGGGCACACGACAGTTAGTAATCTTCCAGTGATTTACATTGTTTTGCTTGTTATGATCTCTGAGCGCTGCATTCTGGTGCGTGGGTCCGGTACCGTGGTAAGCTTGGCCGGTACCTCTTTGTGTGCATGCGTACTTGATGAGTGTGTTCGTATCATACGTACAACCATAGTCGGCACATGATCAAGCAATGAACAGAACGATGTTGTACCCTTCCATCAGATCCTGGTTTAACTTGGAACGAGTTGAAATTGAACTTGTCGATCGCCAAGCATCTAAGTGAGACCTGGCACAGTCGCTTTTTGCCCATCATTTCAGGTCGTAGCATGGAGCAACCAAACAGATAGACCGAAGTTTCTTGAAGCAATGTTCCTTAATCGAGCCTGTACTACGAGATCCGAAGTGCATGTGCGTTTCTCTGGGACTACCCTGTTTTCACTGACTGGTTAAATTAGATTTTGGTTCTGCATAGACAACGCAAAACGGCATGACAACTAAAACTACCAAGTAACATTTGGGGCTATCGCTTATGCAAGATCTCACAGAGAAATGATAAGTTGCATAGCTGCCATGTTTTGAGCTTGTTTGCCAAGAACGGAAACAGACAAGTTCACGAAACCTCACTACACTGGCATAATTAGCCTGAATTCTACAGAATTTTGCAAGTAAAATTCACTTATCAAATTATCCCATTTTTGGGTCTTAAAATACTCCTTATCAAGAAACTGGATGGCCTAACTGTCCTTAGTATAGGTGAGATAGGTATTACGGAAGCACCCGGTCGTAAAAGTCTCCTCGTAGGGAGGTAAGCATGTTTTTAATCAACGCTCAAGCAATCTCAGTTTGCGTATGTGAAGACGGTTGACGTCATGGACAGTGCTGACACATGGTCTTGCAACGTCAACGGGTTGTTCGGGAATCGGCTGCTTCCAATTGCTGGCCACACCACTCTTTGAATCACGTGGCAGTTGGTTTATCAACTGATGCTATCGAGCATGATATTATACACCAATGATAAGTTGATACTTATCAATTTGTTCGTAGTTGTGTGATCTGTAGAGTTCGTATTCACAGTATCCTCGCTTGAATAGTCTTCCTCTTGTCCCAGTGCAATTATTCTTGTTTGTGCACACTAAAGTGAGATATCAATGCACTCGAGTTCCATTCCTACAGAGTTCATCAGCATCATGCCAGGTTTCGGACTGTATATATCGGACGCGCCAGGCGAGCCTGCTGACACCACAATGCAAGCAATTGAATGAAACAATTGAATTATCGAATCTGAACAAGGGATATGTCGATTGTTCGTAGTAATCTATATGACAGGGACTGACAGCCAACATAAAAGTTCACCACATCTTACTATGGATGCTTCAGTCGCCCGTCTGCAAGTGCACTGGGTTCTGGTGCACTACTCTAGGTGAAAAAAGTAGACCTCAAGAATCTGGTTTGCGGAATCCAGATCACACTAAAATCCCTTTAGCGCTATGTCGAACTTCGTGATCTTCCCACAGGAGATTCCTCCTTGATGGAATGCATTCACATATCAGTCGAAAATTCTTCCTCGAGCAGAGACTGCACGCAACCCTAAAACACAAGTAAAACTGATTTGGCAGATGGCTCACTCGTGCTAAATTCCTAAGCAACAGAAAGGCTCGTCTTTTTAGATATGTGGTTTCTGACTGTGCGATGGAGTCCTGCGATGGAGTCCGATAAATAAAGCACCGCCGTCGGTTTTAATGGCAAAGAACGTCCTCCGTTTTGATTTTCCCCTTGGACTGAACGGGAGATTGGTTAGAGATCCATAAATCACCTCGATTCATTCCTAAGAAAAGTATTAGGATGGTAACGTCCAGTGGTATTGAACTAGTTTCGTTATTCGACTGCCATGTCAAATAGTTGGTGTCGCTAGGACTGCTGATAAGCTGTTCCCTTATTCCTCAACCAACTTGAAAATCAAGGCTACTTGCAGAACACCACTTTTGGGAACACACCAGTGCTGAAATCTGGATCAACGTAAAGAAGCTGGAGCAACGGATAACACAACTCATGATCCCCTGATAATTGTCGAACTCTCAATAATTGTCATCGTTTTCGCTACCTTACTGTAGCTTATCCGAGTTTAGGCAGGTGGAACGAAAAATTACTCTTCTGTTGTGACTTAGGTGGAATTTCCTAACGGTCAATAAAATGGTTGCAATGTTCAGTCACAGATGTGCACATGGACATAGTAAAGTATCGTACCATAAGCTAAGAAAGCTGTTTAAAACTCTCTGGTATGATTATACTGTCACGAAACGTGTGTAAGCAAGTTTGTAATGGTTCTTCAGTGCTCGAGGAAACGCTCCAGTTAAAGAGAAGTCGTTGTACTCCACGAAGTGTCCCCCCACAGGGAGATGGGCTACATCTGCACTTTTGCACTGAACACCAAAATAACCGGTCGAAAACGGTGTCTCCTTAGGGTTGGATGTGATGGTGGTGGTGCACATCGTAACCGTAAGCTTCTCCGTGGCTTGAAATGTACCCTAATCTGGGTGTTTAACCTCAATGCAAGACCACCGTTCTACAGGTTTCAAAGCATCCGTGACGCCACCTGACTGGAAAGTCTTGACAAGCTGGCCAATCGGTCGACTCAGCTGGGAGGTCGTTCGGCAAAATAATCACATCACTCAAGTGTGAACACGTTCTGTGTTCAGACGCGGAAATTCGGGTGCGTCCAGTATGCCCTGGTGGAGTATTGGTAACAGGCTCGCCTCACATGTAAGATGTGCGGAGTTCAAACCCCAGAGCGACCCATGATATGCACTGCTGATTCGCTCTGTCTGATGAGAGCGAAACTTGAGTCCAATGCTTCCTTCCCTCTGGCGTGGACTTACCGGAATAATTGGGCCAGGCCAGGAGGAAGACTGTTCAAACAAGAGTGATGTGAGCATGAACACCAAACAGTGACGTGAAACAGACTTGTTTTGACCCTTTGTACGATAGACGGGGAAACTTCTATAGGTCTCAAAGCGGGAATTCGCTAATGCGGGATAAAACAGGTTGTTGTGGAGTAATGATCTCAGGATAAGGATTTCACCACAACTAGTTACTATGCGCAACTGATCTGAACCGTACTTTTTCAAGCTTGTAGACGAGACAAACAAAAACAGGGAGTGTCTTTCAGGGTAAACGTTCAGACAGTCGTTTTATCCTGGATCCAGAGACGTACTGGTGCGTACACAGTAGGCATACGAAAACTGAAAAAGAAACTAGCAATGCGAAGGGGGGACAGAAGGTCATCAGCGAGAAAAAACGCTGCACGACGGAAGACAAATCACGTAAGATTACTAAGAATTAGGCTCTGGAGGATAACTTTGTAATCATCAGGCGGGCGAGATATGAACCACGCAGTTTTCATGCGCAGGTGTTCAATCATCAGGCGGGCGAGATATGAACCACGTGTGTGTTTACGTGTTTATTGTTTTGCGTGTTTATTGTGTTTACGTGCGTATCATTGCCGCGAAACGGGCATTCCGGGAAGCAGTTGATCAAAGCTGAATGTATTTGGTCAGAAATCTCAACAGACACTATTTTAAGGCGATTTTTACAAGTGTTCTTACGTCGCTCAATCAAAATATCACTCGGGAACCTAAGGTGGATGTCAATGGGTGCTAAAAAAGCCGAAAGCACAGCTTACTAATAGTTGTTTCTGCCGCCCACTGAAAACGACTACTGAACGACACAAAACAACCGGAAAGGCAGTGGCAAGTGTGGAATTTCGGATAACCAAATTAGGAATATTTAGGAAAGAAAGCCTCCTATGAAATAGGAAATCTTTGTCAGTGTGTTTATGTCACGTAAAGAGGGAGGGGATCGCAACACTAAGATATTTTATACAAGTAACACGAGGTGGCGGGAACAGCCGTTAGTAGTTGGGACCATAGTAAGCCAGATGGCTTGAGAATGAACACATTCTCGCCACATGTGGATCGGCTAATCAGTAACGCGATGTAGTTTTTCCCTAGACATACAACTTTAAAGTCCTGCTCAGACAAACGAGCATCCAGTGGTGTAGAACAGTCCCCACCAGTTACATATTGTATCATAGTTCACTATTCGTCAAGTTTCAGATCTATTTAGAAATTGGATAGACCCTGTGACAAAACATCTCCTTGGGATGCACCAATTTCCGTGGGGGTGGTGTTCGACAACTTTCGACAGATCTAAACATGCTACTCTCGGTCGTTGAAGTAGTGATGTAGGAGGGACAAGACAGGCTTCTTGATGTCCATCCCAGAGACTGTATGTGTCATGAGTTTTTGACCGACTCAATTGAAGTCCGCGAAACAGACCCGGAAACATAAAACAAGCCTCCAGAATTGTGTGCGCTGAATCCGTAGTAAATCCTTGTACACAAATTGATTCAAATGACGGGAGAAGTTCAGTGGTGGCATTAAAATCCCAAGCAGTAGTCGCGCCAGCGCACTTTGAACAATATAGAAGTGCATGAAGTTGGACATCATTTTTGTGGACAACAAGGATGACAGGCCTTTGGTTATTGGAGCTATTCTGACAATTCTCTGCTTGTCAGCAACAGGATTCTTCTAAAACACGATTAAACAAGTGATAAAGCGGGGCGAAGACACCGTATCCGACCCACGGGCTTTGTTCAGATGGATTTTCTTCAGTTCAAAATAAAAGTTTTTTATGGTAGCGCCGTTGATTTTATACTTGAGATCTGCGGTGGCGTGTATTGTCCCTCCCCCTTATGGCTCGAAAACCTCTTATTGCGTCCCATGTCTATCCACCACCGAACTGTACGAAAAACATTATGGAGCTGGCATGTAGGCTGTTTATTTCTGACCTAATTTAAATAAAAACGCCTTCCATGGTCTTATTGCCAGTTTTAAAAGTTTCCTCTTCGAGGGTGCCTGAGTCTCTTGAGTTAGGTCAGGTGAAACGGTCAGGGTTCACCTCCAGGAGTTCCCAAGGACAACATAAATACAGACGAGAATCCAAGTGAGAATAAAGCATGTCACATTGTACAGACAGGTTCTCGTCTTCAAAAACTGTAAAATCTATGGTCTCCATTACATCTCTAAAACGGTCAAGTAAACAAGGAATCAGAAACGCATTCGGATTCGGCGTTTGGAATGATGCGTTGATCAGACTTGAACAAAGCGTACTGAACCTGCAGGCGTGCAGGCTGTTGGTAAAACCGTTTGACTCCATGCGTGAGGTTTACTGTCTTCGTTATTCCAATAAACTCATGCCACTAACATTTGCATAGAACCTCTACTGTGTAAAGGCGATCCGCCTTGTTATTTTCCATATGTCGCGCAGATGTTTATCACACAAGTCATCGGGTTGAACTTGATAGGTCGACTGACTAATACAGGGCTTCCTCTGAAAAAATGTATACTTATTTGCACGCACAAAGTTCCTCATAGAATGCAATCGTGAACTTTTGCAGCTATTTGGTTCTACGGCTAAAAAAATCTGTATCCATACGTTGTAAACACGAACAACCCCATCCGCTTTCATCCTTCTCAATCTCATGAAGGCACGTGGCCAAACTCATTAGGTAGTTAATCCGATTTGATTGTTTAGATTTGATCAAACTAGTGAGTGTTTAAGGACAGGCTTGAACGGAACTGATCGTGACGAACTTCAAAACTAGAGAAGTCTATCTATTTTGAGACCCCATGGTAAAATTTTGACAAGATTTTACCAACTGAGTGGAGTGCATGTCGTAACTGTGGTATTGACAGAGATTTTACGCCCTACGTATGTATTTGATCACAACTCTGAATGTTCGCTGTTCCTCTAGTCAACTTGTAACACTTACGAATACGGGTGCCAAACAAATTGTACTAAATTGTGCTAACTCTTTCATCGAGTTGCCCGATTGTGCGGCCGACTTCAAAACAGCTATGCAGGTTCAACCGATATGATAATGTTATTGTACTACTGGGTCATTGGAAGTGTAACGGCCTCGCAAATATATCTTTTTTTCATGCAGAGTTGATCACTGATAAATGAGCTGCTTCGGCAGCAGGAGGGTTTTGTAACGTATGGTCGAAATTCGCGGTACCCAAGCAATTCTCAAATCTTGGCGCTTTTAAACAATTCGTTCAACGGCACATCTGGAACAGTTTGTGCGTTACAAAGAAGAGTGTACGTCTGTAGATTACACTGATGGGTCTATGTCAATACGGATCAATGTGAGTAAAAATGATTTTCGACATAGCCGTTGAACATAAACCGCGGTTGATCAGAGTATAATTCACAGATGCAAATGCTCTTCAGGACAGGAACGTGCAATCACAGCTCTAAGCATGGCGTCATCCAAGCCCAAATAGGAAGCCTAAAGGGACGCAATCATGTTCCATTCCCGATTTTACCATAAGATGCTATAGTTTTGAGATTAACACATAAGTTAATGGTAGAACTAATCCAACTTAGCTGCTGCTGCTGGTTTGTCCTCATGTCCGATTTTCGAGTGAATCCATCATTCCAGTGGATGCCCCCATAGGTATTCGCTGCTTCCCTCACGAAGTAACTTCTGCAGTAACTAACAGCTTACAATAGGTTGCGCATCTCGTCAAGGTCATTCATCATATGATGGAATGCATTTTACTCCACCTTCATTTCCAGATACGATGACCATTCTATGGGCGACAGACCAATTTTGCACGTCTTCTTCCATATTTCTGGATAGAGAGATGGGCGCACTTTTTACAGTAGGTTTTCAGGATAGAACATGGTCGATCTAAAATTTCACATCTAAAATCGACCCAGTATTTTTTGTAAATGATCCGCTACTCCAAAGCGATGTCATGTCCAAAGAGTTTTGATGGTTTTGCCTGTGACTTATTGCATACCAGTCTGAGTTGGTTCTAACAGATGTCCTGATAGCTGTTCCAACCAATGCTTTTCCAATAGCATTTCAGGATGGCATTCAGAGTGGTGTGAATATGAACAAAATACCTATCCCGCAAAACCCCAAGTGCAACCAAAAAGTCGCCCAGTGGGTTTCAAGTGTGTGTCACGCTACCTGACTGGGAAATCCTGACTGGCGGGTCAATCGATCGTCACAACGAGGACAGTTACTGGGTTATCTTTCGATGAGTCGGGCACACCAATCACATCGATCAAGCGTGATCACGTTCGCCTGTTCAGACGTAAAAATTCAAATGCGTCCAACGTGCGTTGATGGAGTAGTGGTAACACGTTCGCCTCGCATGTCAGATGTCCGGGGTTCAAATCCCGGCACGGCCATTGGATATGAACTGCTGATGAGCAAAACTCGAGTCCAGTGCTTTCCTTCAGTGTGGACTCAGCAGAATAATTACGCCAGACAAGGAGGATGACCGCTCAAACGAGTGTGATGTGAATATGGACAAAATACCTATCCCGCAAATCTCCAAATGCAACAATTCCAGGACAACTAACAACTCGAATTCGGGGGCAACTACTGTATTGCTCTCATCCCGTACGGTTAATCCAGACAGGCAACATTCCATTCCAATATATCTAGTTGATCACGTGGAGGTCAAAATTATTTCCAAAAAGTGTGACTCTCAGCCGCTGCGGTATCTGAACGCGTACTCTCCCTGTGTTCCCCACTTCCTACATGCCAAATTGCGACAACACAAAGTCTGGAGTAAGCCCTGTGGCGTGCAAACTGTGGAAGCACAGTGGAACAGTGGAAGGAAGGGAAACTCCGTTAGCCGAAACCCAGTAGACAGACCAACGGGTATCATCAATCCAGAAATGAACAGAAATGACAATCCATGTACACTACATCAACGTAAAATAGATTGTACGATAATAAACTACAGTTTGTAACTTTTGCATACTGAAATCTCTCGAAGGCCAATTAAACCGTCCTGGAATTATCCTGAGGACATCCGGGGATCAATTTCAAAGGATAGTGAAGCTAGTTTTAAAATCACCCAGTAACTATTTGAAAGGTCCGTCTGGATGAAATTAAGCTGTCTTAAGGGATGGAAACTCCTCGGTACGCGCAATATCGTGTACCACCTTGCAGAGCTGGGGTCAATAGCCCAGTTATCGAGACATACGGTATAGGCACATGTCTCCCTCCTTCATTCTCGTTTCAAAGTATGATGACTTCACTCTCAGGGTGAATACTGTGTGCGCATGTGCGTCACTCTAGCCAGACGTAAGAACTAACTCACAGTCTCATTGAGTTGCTATCAGAACTCCGATATGGACGGGACGGATGACTGAGAACATCAGTGAAACTCAACGTCATAGTCAGGGAGCCACCGCAAGTAGTAGTCCAACATCCAAGACCACTCAAATCTGATTCGACGCAAAAATGCAGTCGATGGGTTTGTCACCGGCTCACAGTAATAAGGCCGGAGTGAAAGAATTTTTGGGCCTGACAGCCCACCAAGCAATAAACAGGGGTATAATCTGGTGTGCAACATCACTTCTAGGGGTGTGTGGGTATGGCTCCCCAGCACATCAACGAGGTCATACAAATTGTGTGGATTCTTTTACAGTACATGAGAGCCAGTTGGTTTCTGTCCCATCGACATGGTTCTACTTCAGTGTGAACAAGTCTGAAATAGGAGTCAACTTACACGCAGACATTTTTCGTTAATGACTGTCTGTCGCTGTTGAAAGCAGGATTTTTCAAAATGATAAGCCAAGACGATAATGACAAGTGAGTTTTCTAGAGAGGGATTTATCATGAAGCCAATTAACCTAGAAGTGACTTTGAGTAAGACGTTGTAGGTAGACTAAACTAAAAAAACACTGTTCAGGTTTCATGGGATAGCTCATTTCTGGTTTAAATACAAATCTCTCTGAGCAGCAACAACGAACAAGCGGCCATTACTGGTGAATTACACCTCTGAGACACTACGCCAAACAAGAATAAGGCCAGCCGTTTTCCGGATTTATCTTAGGGGCACTCAAGCTCAGATCCTTTTTTCCAAAATGTATGAGATTACATGCCAACTATGACTTTTTACATCAGATGCATACATCAAAGCCACATTCTGCATGATTACCGTGATAAGTGTTCTCCCTTAAAAGGAAAAGGAGAGTTCTCGAGCGCGTGTTTTCCACTAAGATTTTCCAAAAGTAGTGGTTTTCGATCGGTTCGCAGTCTGCAATTTGTCCCAACTAAACTATGGTATCCTTCGAAGCATATCCTAACTCCAACTCAAACATCCAGTTAGCCAGGCTACAACGACAGTAATTTGATAAGACGGCAAGAATTCCACCATTAGGACCTAGTCGTGACTCCACTGAAGGCGCATCGGCCCTATGTATGCACGAAAGACAGTGAATAGTGTGTCCGCGTATGTTGCAAAGGTTTGTACACTCTGTCGCATAACAAGCTTTGTTGCTCTCTTAACTGTAAAGATGACCCATACCAACAATGGTGGGGGAAAGCTTAAACCGTCTTGACTATCAAGTGTTATTTTCTCACTGAGAATATCGCAAACGATTTGCATATCCTACACTTTTTCGATCCACTTCAGGAACCTGCACAGTTCAATCAACGGAAGGAATCCGATGATAATTAAAGAGTGTCAGATACTGCGGATGCAAAGTTTACTGGGAAAGTGCTGTATTTTTCTGTCAAGCTTTTTCGCTATGACGATGAGTTTAACTGTCACGCACTGACTATCCTGTTCGAAGCAACTCTTGCCAAGCCCGTCCTCCTCACCGGCTATTTGTACCAAACCAGGGTGTAGGACAAAAGCCAATAAAAAAATCTCATTTCGATTTAATTCTCATCCAGTTGTCCGCTTTCTCTTAGTGGAGGTGATTCCCTCCTTTGGAGTCCGGCATTGAGGCTTCACGCCACATGGTTTGTTGACTGTCGTGAATGGATGAACATGTGATCAGTCCGGCATTGAGGCTTCACGCCACATGGCTTGTTGACTGTCGCGGATAGATGAACATGTGAAATATTTGCTGTCTGAACGCTGCATACTTCGTCCAGAATGAGTGGAACGTGTACTTGGACAGCTGCCGTGGATGATAGAAAAAACTCTTCCAAGGTTTGCATGAATTTCAAAGGTTATTTGCAAAGGTTACCGGAGCTGGGTGTCTTGAGTGTCTTCCAACAATCAATAACCCCACAGAAACCAGTTAACACATGCCCCCTGGAGTTGAGGCCTTTATCCATGATTCCCGTCATCCTGCTATTTGTATTTCCTGATATTTGGGGTCGTCTGACTGTGCGTACGTCTAGCACACCTTCATATCACGCTATTATTTCTTTACAGGGCAGGTATTTAGAGTCAGCTATCGCTAACTTTTCATTTTCTGTGCGCTTCAAGATTTGGAGTCAAGTCTCTCAAAGAATAGCTGAGTTTCCGGAGCATTTGTCTGATTGTGCACATTCTTGGGCGAAAGGTTGTATCCTGCCAAAAAATTCTTGTAAAACGATTTGTTTTTACTTCCTACACGCATCCAAGTTTATTACAGAAAGCCCTTGTAGCGATCCGGTTTACGATTATTGAGTCCGGTGATAAGTCTGAGGTAAATTGATCGAACGACGATAATAATACTAGTTACTTCTACACAAAAACAATCGTTTTACTTGTGTGTTCGAACAAGCCAGTCAACTCTCTTCTGGGACGTTTCAACCAAAGGCAAAACCGTCACATTTCGTGAATTGTGAACTTTTTTTTATGGGATATTACAATTACTTTATCAGTTTTCGTCCAATGCAGTACAAAGACCTACTGTTTGATGCTTGGTTCCCCACAACTAGAGTGGTTTGAACGCCACATAGACCGGGTGAGAAAACTCAGCTGCAGCAAATTATTTAATTACCTTGTCGGTCTTGGTGAACAACATTTGAAAGCATGTGACAATTTACCGCATAAAAAATTGCCACAAAAAACCGAGTTTTTTCTTGAATCCTTTTAAACTGGCTATGGCAAGTTGAAAAGAGAACATTAAATGTGGCTGAACAGTTTATGCCACGAAACTCAAGCTGAATCCATGCATAAGGGCTACCTCACTGTCACTGATCAAAATGCCATAATCTTTTTTTTATCCATTAGCCACTGTATCTGTCGATTCGGCTACAGTTGTGGCTTACAGAAGGCCTCAAACACAGACCAAAATCGTTTGTTCAGACAAAACTTTGCACTACACCGTCGTCTGGGTATTAAGCTGGCTTTATCAGAATGTTGAACGCATGCAAACTAACCAAAGTGCTCATCGTACGTATGTGGATCATCTGTCATGGAAGGAGAGATGGACGTCAAGGTTACCAACACTGATGCCTAATTGAGTAGGAGATCACCCGCGGCAAAAGTGACTCAATCCAAAACGTTAATGGACGCTTTCTTAACCCAGCTTTCCGCGAACGGTATGACAGAGTAACGTCTGGTGGAACGAATCGGGAGTACTGAGGACCGCAGTTAAATTAATAATCAGGAAGCCGAAGGGATCTCTTGATTTGGATCCAACTATCGGAAGTATCCAACGCATGTGCCCAAGTTCTGCACATGTGAATTAGATCGAAATAGCTTACATTACTGCAACAGAGATTCGAGCCGCCTGCTTGTAGTTGAAAAAGCTATTTATGAAAGAAAGCAAATCACCTGATCCCAGTATACATCGTCGCTTCTCACAACAGGATGCTTAAGTATTAACTTCCATTATACTGCTGACAGGAAATCGGAGGAATGATAATTCAATTATCTATACTGTATGATATGTTGCCCAATTGAGGAAACCACGGTTGTCGCTCCGGAATACGCTGTGGTTAGACTGTTTCGCGTATATCTAGTACGTAATCTCCGTCAAACAATTTGACGCCATATTGGAGATGCACCAATACAACAAGAATAGAAGCTCCAATGAACTAGAGACAGGACTCCGGACATATGTATTGACTTTAAAGTGGAAATTCTGAAAATTTTGACTTGGTGCATGCTCCAAAAAGCCAAATTTCATTGCTTGAATACCCTAGAGATTCGTAATGCACTACTCATAAGTTTGCTGGAAATTCTTCGAAAGCCCAAGCCCGGTTTTTACTCCTTTTGGGGTTCATCAGGTGGGCGCAGTCCCCGAGTCTCCGTCAACGTTATGTCCTACTTGAAACCAAATTGCACGGAATTAGCGGAATGCACTCACTTGCAAACCAATTTGGTTTTTGCGAGAGACTCACACAAAAACCGAGCTGAATCTCTTGCTTGTGATGTTTCCAGGCTAATTTCATATAATTTGGTTTCAAGGTTGAAGGAAACTTGGGAACCGCGCCTACCTGATGAGCCTCAAAAAGGGCGAAACCGGTCGTGGGTTGTCGAAGTGTTTTCAGCAACCTTACGAGTAGTGCATTACGTATATACATGTATCGCGATATCTCGAATATCGTAGCAACTGCAACAGGAGGCGGCCTGGTGCAGCACATTCAGTTGCCTGGAAACATCACATAACGGGAGATTCAGCTGTGTTTCAGGTGTCTCTCCCAAAAACCAAATTGGTTTGCAAATAAGTGTATTTCGCTAACCATAGAGATTGTTTATTTTTAGGGTTTGAACTGGTCTTATTATTGCTTCGTAATTCCTTGGCAATCGCTTACTTTTATGTTGTTACCTAGATAGCAATATTTACAACTAACGATGAATAAGGACAATGTTGGTGGTTGTCACCGATGTAGTCCGAAGCCACAACTAGAATCCCATTCAGTCATCAAACTTCTTTGAAGACGTCCACTGCGTAGTTCCGAAAATCAGTCTTTCCATCAACATCTATCCACCCTTTTTGACCCTAACAAGAGTAGGGAGATACAACTGCCAGAAATGAATTATATTTGTGCAAAAAAAGAATAAATACAGAGCACAGAAATGCGTGCAGAAAGTATGCCAGCTTATGGTATGACGAAAAACGGATGCGGTGCCTGAACTCTCAGTTGACTTCTCTATGACAGTTCTACCGATATACATCGGAAACAATGAGACGCATGGGGAATATAGATGTATGTATATAAAATACGGTTCGTAGGGCAATTTAACTGGTTGTGGCTGTTTTTGGTCAAGCTTCCCTGCCAACCTTGCTCTCGTGATCACTCTGTCGCTTTTACGACGTTTGGGAGTTGAACCGGCTACTCCGAACTAAGTGGAACTAAAACAATTGAAACGGAATTTCAGTTAGTATACTGGAGTACCAGTTGGGTCAACAAACTCATAACTTAGACTAGCATCAGATACCTGATTCAACTGCGGAGGATTTCACTTCTGAGTGACTGCTGGCCTCTGATTCCGCCTTGACCCCACTTGAAGCGGTCTCTGTTAGAGGTTTTGCTAGTTTTGCTTGGACAGATTCATGTCCTACCTCAGCCGACTGGGTTGCTTCAACATCTTCTGCCTAAAAACAAAGTACATCAACAGTGTTTTTGCACATATGACCAAACATTTGTTCGACAGAATGTTCCACGTGAATGATTACGTAAACTTACTGTATCCGAAGTACACTTCTCCTTCTTGTATCCCTGTGACTGTAAATTTTTAAGAAATGTAGGTTAAATGTACAAAGTCAATCAATCAATAACTGGTAAATAGCGGTGCAGAGAGTTTCAAAAAGTATTCATTCGAAATTTGATCAGCCGCTTTTGAAATAAGATAACTCACCTTTGGCAAATGCATTGTCACATTCTTCTTCAGCCATTTCATAACACCTCCTTTCTTCTAAAAAAAGGTTAGAGTTTGATGGTGATTCAACTAGTCGATATTTACTATCGGTTTTAGACAACATTGAAAATATGCAGACATTCACGTATTCCGAGACAAAAAAAGATCTACTGACCTTTTCACCTTTTTCACCTTCTGATACATGGACCTGGGAACACAAAGAACACAGAAGTGTTGGAAAACATGTTGTAACTCAACATGAACTTTTACTACTGGGTCGCCACTTACTTCGTCCCCTGCTCCTTCTTCTGTTTCCCGTTCATCAGCCGCAGTTGTTTCCGTGAGTTCCTGGGCGCGTTTCACCTTTTCCTTACCTTCAGCTTCTTCCCTTTTTATGGTCTCAGCTTTCTCTGCTTCGGGCTTCGTGCCTTCCGGTGCGTGCGCTTTTATGCCCAAGAATTCGCTGACTTTGTCCTTAACGGAGGCCATAGGATGCTTTGGTTCTTTGGTTTCTGTGTCTTCTGTGGTTTCTTTCTTCTGTTCTCCTTCTTCCGTTGCTGGCTTTTCGGATTCCGTTTCTTTAGATTTAATCCCAAAGAATCCACTGACTTTCTCCTTGACGGTGCTTGCATAATGTTTCGTTTCTTTGCTTTCAGTTTCCACTGGCTGTTCCGTGACTTCTTTCTTATGCTCCAGTTTCTCTGCAACCTTCTTTTCTAATTCCGTCACTTCAGACTTGATATCAGTGGGTTCTGGTGCGGTTGCTTCCAACTTCTTAGGTTCCTCTACTTCAACCAGGGTTGCAACTTGTTCTTCAACCTGTGCGTTACGAGGTACCGAATGAATCACTCACCTTCTCGGCTGATACCCCAAGATCTTCAACAGCGGATTCTGCTTTTTCCTCGATAGACATGACTTCGGGGATGACGAAGAAACAAAGGCTTCACAAAAGTCGGCCAAGTTTACCTGTGTGGTTTGTTTTATATCGCTTTCCGAAGTTCCAGATTGCTCCATCATTGGCTGAATCCAGTGGACTGACCTCGATCGTCCACAAACACTGTGTACAGCCAACAATCAGTGTAATCAAATCACGTCCACTGCAATTTTTTAGGGTGTTGGCAACCAGACAAAAGAGTGAAGTTGCACGTGAGCACATGCACTTGTATGTGATTGTTATGTTAGACAAATGACCCGTTTTGATAATAAATTTTCGTATCGGGTTCATTAACAATTTTGGTCGCTCGAGTACATGACTCATTACATCACGTATTTGTCAATCGATGGTGTGTACGGGTGCATACACTTAGCGGGTGGTTGTTTGGCTTATCTGATAACCGATAGTTTATCGAATGGTCGTGTATGAATAAGACTATAAACCATGCGAGGGATAACATCCAGAAGTTCAAAAACACTGGCTAGTTGGTATTTTGAAAGGACAGGTGAAAGTTAATGGTCGTGGTAACCTTTTCAGCGATAGTATTTACAAAACAACGTGTGTGGCGAGCTGCAAATACAGACACCATTTTTTATCGCCAGTTACAATGAAAAACCTCACTATTTTCAGACCTCGACTGTCTAGACCAATCTGTAACTTAAGTAGAAGTAACTTCAACTTGCCGCGAGAA
Source organism: Clonorchis sinensis (assembly GCA_003604175.2). NCBI lineage: Eukaryota > Metazoa > Platyhelminthes > Trematoda > Opisthorchiida > Opisthorchiidae > Clonorchis > Clonorchis sinensis. The sequence continues at coordinate 177,548,980 of CM030369.1, read as the reverse complement.
GAAAACCATCGATCAGCTGCTACGGCTATGTTATCAGATGACGCTTTCCTGCCAAGGATGGAAACTGTGATGAGTTACTTGCTAGAGAGACTTTCAAGTGAAGGCAGTCAGCTTCGGCAAGTCAGGTTAAAAGGTTCGTCAAGCAATCCAGTACGGCACTGCTCACGCTGGGTGGAAGTATACCGACTCCTCATACCTGGTTGAGATGACCAAAGTGACCATCGCTCCTGGAAGTGAAAAGTTCAGCTACTCCTACAACCACGAGAAAGGTTCAAACCGATTTCATGCACAGTTTTGTAAAACTCCCCAGGCAGTTTGATAGAAAAATGAACTTGAACATGGTCGGTCAAACATAAGGCAAGCCTGTGCATGAATGTCATTTAGCATATTGAAAGGAAAACCGTCTCTCGCATGCCTTTTTTATCGCTGATATATGTTGTCAAACCACAATTTGGTTGTCAAAAAGAAAAAGTAGTTGAGAGAGCATTTTCAACTCGGCTTTATTATAAATAGCCACTCTGACTCCAACACACTTGTTAGGATAGTAAAATGAACAACCTGAACAAGATTTGACTAATTCGGATGGCGTGTTTCACCGGCCTAGGTAAAATTTCGAGAGTTGTTTTGAGGCAGCAAACGTACACGGTCAACCCTATAAAACTACCCCATCAATGGTTGAAAGCTACAAAGGCATGAGTAGTTGCTCACATATAGTGTAATGAAATTACCATGAAAGTCTAGAACAACGAGTGTACTATCGGTAGCAAAATGCCATATATGGGTTTCTTGGCCTGGTTAGTGGTTTAACTGTGCAGTTCAAGAGGAAGCTGTATCTCCTCAATTACCGTGTTGTCCCGTCGTTAGGTCCGCGTCTGTCTTAGCCGGGTACCGCAGTTAACTACCGTAGCGCTACAAGGCTTGCGGGAAGCTAACCGATCTTTCATAGGCACTGAAGCGGGAGAATCCTCTCTACCAGCAACAGTTTTGTTCAACTCAAGACATACCCGGAAGGCGTTCCCCACACATACTCCACTGGTCGCCTAGAGTTTGGATATAAAAATACACCAAAGATCAGTCTGCACACCTTCTTATGGTACGTCAGCACATGCTTCGAACCGCTGAGACGTGTGAAGGCTTCCAGGTTCTAGTCATGTGCAGACTAGAATACATTCATATCGGGCAGACAATCGCAGAGCCGTTCTTACAAGCTTATAATCGATCAGTAAGCTGGGGGAGGGGGAGGTGAGTAAACCATATTACTGGTATCCGCAATTTTTTATGCCAACAGGACCAAGGCCAGGCGAGGCTAGTAGTGCGAGTGCCTGTCTGTGAACGAAGAGGGCAAAATGAGGCTTGAATCAACCAATCATCCGTATACGGATTTGAGGCCTTCCGTAGCGTCACTTGGGCCCATTTAGGATTTAAAAGATGCATCAACGAAGCTGCTTAGTGCGACACGAAGACCGCGCAGACGACTGAGATGAGGTTTACTATGTACGTTCGCAGCTAGCTACATTAAACAGACAAAAAAAACTCAAGTATCCAACTTTATCCAGAAAAAACCTGAAAGCGTACAGCCGAGGCATCACACTCAGAGAACAGTGTGCGAATGGTTTGAGTTAAATGGACTGCAACCAGTTACCTTCAGTCTACTCATTAGGAAAAACGAAGCAGTATTCCGGACTTCCTTGTATCATTTTGACCAGACGCAACGTATGCGCGCACAAATCGGTCTCCGTACAACGTGAACTATGACACACCGGGTGAACTGATTGGTCGCTTGTTCACAGTGATAAGCAACTCAGTGGTCTTAACGATTTCACGAGAATACACGTAAATACTAGGGAAAGATAGCGATGAACTGAGTTGCAGACTACGCCTCTTTTCTAAACTCACCGTCAAGTACCGTTTTGCTCCTTGTAATCTTTCGTAAAAGTTGGTTTAAGTGCGATTGTTTCAGACTGAGAATAGAGAAGGTCCGGTGTGACTGTGACAACTGGAAGATATTTTGAAACAAACTCTCGGATTCACTTGAGCAACAGTCACCCTTAAAAAGAAGGTTGCGTGTTCGAGTCACGTCAGGCTCACCAATAATTAGTGCACAGTTGATGGCCACGATATAACTCAGAAGGTATATGCACGAATAATAGTTAGTACTGTAGTAGATAGTAGTTTACAGTTACTAGTTTCACCATGATAAAATAAATACAGTGCGAACAATGGAAAGTCATAAGGTGACTTATTGTTTGTGGAGAGTTTGTGTTTGGAGAGTTTGTGTGAGAGTTCCTGGGTGAAAGTCCGGACGGCGGGAACGTGTTTTCTCCGCAGTATACTGCTACACGTGTTCCGTAATTGTATATGGATTTCGGTTGACTCGTTGTCCCCTGCGCGCGCGCGAGTATGTGTGTGGTGACTATCTTGTATTTTCCTATATATAAGAAAGTTTGACGTGTGTGTACTACATAGAATCGTTCCGACGGGTACAAAACGGGAACTGACTTGTCGGTCTAGGTTGCGAACGGGACAGGGTTTTGTCACCTGATTTGGGTGTTTGGGGAACAAAGGAGTCACGTGATCTAGCGAGCACGGATGTATTAGACAAATTAAGCGGTTGTTGTAGTAGCAAGGAAGTGACCGTTACAAGTTCAACCCCGGTGCATCATGGTTCTAGGCTTGCATCCAAGAGGAATTTGTCCCAACATCCTTCTGTTAGGTGTTAGTTCAAGAACATATCCACGGTGCACAACTCTGCTAAGCCACATTCATGAACATTGTGAAAGTCGATAACGAGAGATTTTGTGCTACAAAGTCTTATGTGGGACACTGTGTGAGTTGGGCGAAAAGATGATATCAACGTGAACCCCACGCCTCGTGCCATAAAGGCACCTTGAAGCGGTTTAGTAAGAACCTAGTTGGGGAACTTCAAAATAGCTTAAGGACACCAGCTTTTAAATTTGGAAGGTAATACCTACTTGGTCAGACTTCATAAAGGCAACCGATTGGGGAATATTTCAGAGATGAGAAACCTTCCAAAAATAATTTCTTCTCAGACTATGTAATAAAAGCATTGTGAATGGATTTAGATAGAATCAGTTGAGTAGACTAAAAGTGATTCATTCTTCTAATACAACAACCCAAATTCGATTTGTCGCTCAAAGACTCCTCTGAAAGTGTGCACTTACCAACAAACACGTGACCTAGCAACAACTGAACAATATTTCTTCTTTCTCTGATAGTCGATATGCATTACATCAGCTGACTAGAGTATCCTATTTCCCCAGAGTGCTAGTGATATGTGGAGCCACTCTGAGGCATCGCTCTGTTTACGTCCATGATTATATATCGCAAACTTATACACGGAAAATCCCTCAATTACTTCCGGTTGTGCATGCTAAAAATGCTTTTTCACTAGCCTGTGTCTAATTTAATCGGTCGACTGCGATCAGGATTTTTAAGCACTGTGCAACTGAATGAATCTAGGGACACCTCGTTGGTTAAGATGCGACCTTACCAACCGGTTCGAACCCAGCTCTGGCATCTCGACTGCACCTGCCTAAGCCTAGGCAGCTTGGCAGTATCTCAGTCATTGTGATTCCATCGGGTATTGTGGAACCAAAAGGGTGTTACAGATTAACGATATTTTTAGTTGGGTAGTTGTTGTTAGACCAGAATCGACCATGTTTGCCTCAGATTCTTGTTGCACATCTGAGTATACTTTGGGTAACTGGATCAATTCTGATACAAACTTCCATACTGACGTCTTATGCATCCGCTCTACCATTCTCTCTCAACAGACAATTAACCGATTGTCAACTAGAATCCGGTCATCTCAAACGACGAAAAATTCACAATACGGTAAACTTTACAGTGGCAGTCGCCAGCTGTGGAGTGTTCCATGATGACTCCTCGACGGAAGTAAACGGTTTGCATTTTACCTTTGAGGGGTGAGAGAAACTTACTTCTAACGGAGTGATCGCTTAAAGTCCTGGACAATCCGACTGATCTACCAGCGGCGTGATCATTCAAGCCCGTATTACCTGAAACTACCCATAGCGCTGACCATAAGAACTGGATCGGCCACCGTTAAGCTCATACTACACGACACATTACTCATTGCGCAATGGCCATTGAACCACTTGTTTGTACAAAACTTTCAGCTGTCAAGCGGTGCCAAGAATTTTCTTTGAAAGTGATTACCTTCAAAGTTCACCGCAAATAAACGAAAATCGCTGATCAGTTCGTAGGAGGATGGTCTTTGTTTGGCGGATTGCGGTTCCGTCCACCCACATAATGCCAAATATTCGTCGGACCGGAGAATCGTCACTTTTTTGAGGGGCCCTGTTCAGAAAGAACAAATAGAGTGTCGATATTTACGACGTCAAAAAGATCAAGATATCAGAGGAAAACAAAACCGCGGTTTATTGGCGGACTTCGGGTGAGTATGATGACTATTGTATTTCAGGTTGAATACTAAACAGTCCAGATGGTATTAACGTAATACTCTAAAGTTCCTATCGTACAAAAGCAAACGAAGCTGAATTACTGGCGAACCGTCGGAGAATTTGCATCAACTCGAGAGCTAGTGGTACAAAAGCCAGTCCGCTGCGCCGAGTGGCTGTCACCATTCCACTTTTATCATTCATGCCCTCATATATAAACGGCCCACCCGAACCCCCTAAAACTCCCGCAGTTACAACCCTACGACTGTACTGGAAGTAATTCTGTGTGACCATCGTTGTGCAGACCGAGCTGAGTGGTCATAAGTACTAGCTAGCCCTATATGTACGTCTTATGATTAAGAAGCGCCACCAGCTGCCCATTTGCATGTACTGCGCGGCTCAGATGTTCACTTATCCCAGTGAGTTGAACATAATGGGCCGCTATTTGGACACGTTGACAGTTGTTGTTCCGATCTCATTCCCTAGGGTTTAGATCGGGTACGGGTAATTCATTTGGGTGTATAAAAAAATAATCGTTCAGCCGTAACACCGTTACGGTGCCTAGCTGCCATGCCACCCGAAGGAAGCACGAGGGCTGGGATACTGCCAGGTTGCCCAAGCCTAGACAGGGGAAGTCGAGAGGTTGAGGTCCGGTTCGAACCACGGACCTTCCGGTCAGTAAATTCGCGCTCCAACCAATTGCGCCATCTCGCCCCCTCATTTGGGTTTGCAGGATGATCGTCGCAAACCGCATGTGAGCTTGCTTGTTATGCGCGAGGTAAATCAGCCTCATCCTATGTGGCAAACCAATACGTGAACGTACGCCAGCCCACTATATATATGTATATATATAAATTTTTAATACTATCTGAGAAGCAGACCCTGAAAACAGCGACCTGGCAACACATGAAGGTTTCATGCTTCTCATGCTTCAGCATGCCTTCACTCTCTAACACAACCGGTTCATTCTTTCTTGATTGCTTCGGAAGTGTGTTTTTGGAAAGGGTGTCTTCTTCAAGTAAATTGCTTGTTTTCTCTGTTCTTAAGTTTATAAAACGGGCAAACCAAAAATGACCGAAGCCTTAAAAAATTGTGAGGAATGTTGCAGACTGATGAGAAGTAGATTACTTGTGATGACAGCACTCAATTCTCTATAATGTTCCGAGAACGCTTTCACTTGTTCAGCAACTTTCTCTGCATTTGAATTGGCATCAGGGTGAACTTATGTCGATGAGGTCTTCAATCTCATTGTAATGGTGGACAAGAGTAAACAGTAACCAGCTGTTTCACGGGTAACCTGTCATACTGGAATCAATTGGTGAAATCCTCTATCCTCTTGATCGTCTTTGGAAACATTCCGAAAAATCTGTGGAACAGGATTCCCTCTGAAAGAGCGGTCATGTAGCTAGGGTAGCTCCTAAGCTGTAGTTGCGATTAACAAACACTATACAGAATAGATTTTTCCCCATTCTGTTTGAATCTCCCCGTAGCGCCCAGTGATTATGAAGAAGTGTGGTGTTAAAAACACATTTACAGTTCAGTGTTCAGGAAAGTTATATATACCTAGACTGCATTCGTCTGATGATTCTTACACTGACTGTAACCGGCAGTCGGTTGTCAACGGATTTTTATCAATCCGCTGATAAGTAATGACTACGAAAGTAACCACTCGAACTATTTTTGGATGTTGTTTTTCCAAAACCACTCTGTGATTTGGGTCGATGTGGCTTGACTTTCGAAACGATTTTACCGTGATAAAACTACATGTTATTGACAATCAAATTCAGGTACGTGGAATGCTCCATGCCCGTGGTCAGTTGCTATCAGTGTTGTTTTTGACGGCATTGTGTTTGTGTTTATTTTTGTTATCGTTGTTTGGTGCGTTTGCTGCGGTTCACTCTGCTCGAACTCGCAAACGTTATCAGTTGTGGTTTATTAAGGATTTGGCAGTGACAGTTGTTTTGTCTGTGTGCTAGCCGGGTGATTTAAGAGATTGGTGGAATTTATTCTGTCACGTTTGGTAGTCTAGTTACTTGAGTGGGAAAACCTCAAGGGAGAGGACAACGGACACAGGATGAGGACCAGCTACATTGCAGATGAACCAATGGAAGGAAGAGCACTGCTGCTCAGTTGGCTACAACAGAGAGGAAGTGAAGTCTCAATGAAATGGTATAAAAAGTAGAATTGTTCGTTAGGATCTGACCATCCTAACAACAGTAAAACCACCAAAACCACAAATTTATTTTTCATGAGACAAGATTTCCATGCTCAGCAATTGGCCAGTTATCGATTCCTTCTTTCTTTCTACAAGCATGGATTTTGATGTATTTTTACAAGTCAAGTCCCAGATTTATTGCCCCCCGAATCTCTACTAGTTATCACTACTCCTAGACTGGGGATCCATAAAAAAGTGAGAGTACACCGTTGGCATCAGACTTGCTTGGCCTGTTGTCAAGGCCTGTTGTTTGCAAGGAAGTGGCTGAAAGACGATGCTAATGTTCTTTCCAGATGAACTTGGTGAATGAAACTGGTTAGAGATGAAGTTAACCGTCAACATACCGGGTTGATCTGAGGTAATTTCTTCTAGTAGGAGTCTGGAGAGGAATCACTGAAAGATAGGTTTGCAGAATTTCATTCATATAGATATCATCGATTGTTAATTTTTGGTTCATATTTTATTCACGAGACAATTATCATTACATATCAGAGAATCAAGTTTGTTTTTGGACTGAGGCTTCCTGAGAATACAGTCGGCGGCTGGTGTTTGCTCACCCTTTTGTGCTTTCTAACTACGTATCAAACTTTTGTGCGTGGTACATGGCGTCAAGTGTTCAGTCTTACCACTGACTTTCACAGCTGACCCTGTATGATGGACAATCTATACTTGATGTGCGAGTCTTGACTGTGCTAGCGGTAAGTGCACTTTGCACAGCGTTGTGCTTTGCTTTGTCTTCCTTCATTTGCTGGTTATACACGTGTGTTTCCATGCCAATCTGACACGTTGGAGACCATTTTCTCTGCAAATAAAACTACTGATCTCAATCATTCAGACCTAACGTTTATCTTTGTTTATAATATTCCGCTCCACAACTTTCCACATTTATCGCTCGTTTGTTATATTAGTGATAATACTTCTCGAAGATAAACAATGTTACTAGTGTTTTCTTGAGGGAAGCTATTCAGAAGTTTGCTGGACGGCTGGTTTTGCCTTTCTTGGAGGTTAGCAGGAAGGCGCAGTCCCCGAGTTCCCGTCAACCGTATATTTTAATTGAAATCCAATTGGGCAAAAATCGCGAAATACTCTTATTTGCATTCCGATTAGGGTTTTACGTGAAACCCGACTGAAACTCGGCTGAATCTCTTGTTCTTTGGCACACTCTAGTCTTTCAAGTGAATGTGCTGTACAAAGGCCGTCTCATTTCTTGGTACCACATTCAAGATATCGCAGTACGTCTTGTTGAAGGAGACTACTCACACTTTTGCCAAAAACGAGAGATCCATTTGAATTTCCTTCGAATCTCCCGTGAAAAGTAAATTGGGGCGCAAGTGGGTACATTCCAAAAAAACTAGTAGTAATATGAAATAAGCTTTCGGCCACGAATGCTTGATCAGCAGTGCGACCAACTTGCTGTCAGACAAGTTATAGCGCCACTCATATTTTAGTCATAGAATCCCCACCAAGTGGACACCTTCAGACGAAAGTTCCACTCGTCGTGGGAGTCAGTCTCCGAGTTACTTATAGGCTGCTTGTAATGTGTGTGGTTTTGAGAGTTTTCAATGAAGATTTCATTCTGTAGGTGAAGCCAATCTATACCATTACATTCGTGGGATGCTCACTGCTGTTGATTTCCAGCTGTACTGTGCTTCTCGGCCTTTCAACATAGATAGATTTTACTTACACGACGACATGTGTATGAAAATTTCATCTGATATTTAGGCAAAGCCTGTTAACAAAATGTGGAAAACTTAATGGTCTGGCATAGATGTGAGCATACCGTATATTTTTTTTACTGTTGTCGATCAGCAAATCACCTCACAGGTGACCAATACGTCGGCAGGCTTTCGCCTGAAATTTTGCGGACAGAACTGAAAAGTATATATTTCACCTCGTTTTGCTAGAAAGTCATCATTTTTCAAGGGGGCAAAGCATTCAATGAAGCCATCTATGCGATTATTATAACCGCTTATGCTCTGATGTAGCTAATCACGTTTCCAATGGTTGGAGAACAATAAGTTGCAGTGTCTGTCAACTTGTAATGAGAGAGAATGCATAGCACAAGCCAATTTCTTTCTATTAAGTTCTGGTGTGATTCTGCCGTTTTATTGAGAAGCACAATTTTACTGATTTTGCCTAAAATTGTTGTTTCGTTAATAAAAAATGTCTATCGAAGAGTGCATTCAGCGATGGAATATTTGTGACTTCATCAGCTTCAGCGCTTCTTAGTTACTGATATAATTCAGCTAGGGTAGACTGCCATCCGGTACTGATTTTTCTGTCACCATGTTGTGAACCAGAGGTCGGGTGTTCGTTTTCTGATAAAACAGACAGTTTGCACTGAACTGCATTTAGTAAGGTGAGTCTGTGGATCCGGAGTAAATCCGAAAGAACAAGTTCCGTGAGCAAATTCGCAGAATTCTGTTGATATTCACACGCCGACCTAGACACGATGGCATTTTCGTGAGCACTACCACCATGCTAAACAACGGGGGACTGGTGTCAGACGTCAATTACTTCACGCTTGATTTAGAAGTTGCATCTCCCCCGTACTGTGTCGTATAATCATACCCGCCGAGGACCGCCCACAAAGGACGATCTCGATTATCACATGTGAACAGGCGCCACAAATACTAGGGTGAATTTGCCTCAGCTCACCCGTTGGGGTTTCGTGAATGATACTACATGGGAGTACCAATGTCGCGCAACTCCAACGTTTCCCATACATTTAGATCCAAAGGATGAACAGCTCCACAATTCTACCGGTACTGATTTTGGCACCTCTTCGGGATTCACTTTCTAATGCATTGTTTGAGCCCAAGTATTGAGTCTCCAAATGTGTACTGAATGAACCTATGGCATTCCGTCAGTTTCCCCTGTTTATCTCTAGCTTTTTTTCTGATATGGAACCAAAATTAATTTTTCGCTAGCTCACCGGATCAAACAGGGTCAGTTATGGAAATAATGGACATAATTACACAGTACGCATGGTGGTAGCTAATCTGTCCGTAAACAAACGAGTTGATTTTAACCAGACAAGGTCAGTAACATTCATAGTCCACCAAAAAGTGATCCATGCGCTTTACTCACAAATCAGCACTCCGTATCTTTTGTTCCCTTCTTTGAGTGTGTGATCAGGTGTCTAAACTGCATGAATGTAATAGGTATGAAACAAACGTCTCCTTATGGAGCTTTTTTTAAAAGTGCTTCATTAGCTTACCGAAGCGACCGCGTAACGTATTAGTCAATTAGACAAGCGATTCAGACAGATGTTGTATTATGCAAAACTGCACACATTATTGCTGAAAACTCTTCGAAGAATATCATAAACGAGAGATTTATTTGAGTCTCCCTGGAAAACTAGATTAGTATGCAAATGAATGTATTTGTCGAAAAGATGTTTTGTACCTCAAAGATGATGGTCATGCAAATTACAGTATGCAGGACGGATGAGAGAATAACACATCCATCCTAAATAATACAGCATCCGTGTAACATGATTATGGGTGGATACTCTTTTCAAGTAATGCCGTCACTTTTAGAACTTAAAATCAGTCTAGTATTTGCACGGCGATTTGGCAGTCCATCCATATATTCTCCTTAGCCAGTCCAAGCGATCCTGGATAGGGATAGTGATGGCCGGTGAATCAACCGATATTTAGCTGCAAAACCTAGTTTTTATGCTTAAAATCGAAAGATTCGGCTAATCGATCTAGCCTGGTCCTTGATAGAGCGATTTTGGAATTCATTTGAGTAACTCACATTTTATCGGGACGTTGAACGCTTGAAATGTGTACCTCACTTAGATGGCGACGCCTGTATATGCTAGGCGACTTACCGGCTTGTTAATATTCAGTGTAAATTCGATATTGTTGCATATACGTAATGCACTACTCATAAGGTTGCTGAAAATTCCTCGGCAGCCCACGACCGGTTTCGCCCTTCTTGGGGCTCGTCAGATTTGGCGCAGTCCCCGAGTTTCCGTCAACCTTATGTTCAACTTTAACCCAAATTGGACTGTTTTTCGAGAAATACACTCATTTGCAAATCGATTTGGTTTTGCGAGAGACTCACCTGGAACCCAGCTGAATCTCCCGTTTGTGATGTGTTTGTTTGTGTTGTGTTTTTGCATTGTATTTTATATGATAATAGCCCAGTCTAATGGACACCACAGGCTGTAACAGACATTCTTTTTCGGTGGACTGAACTCAATAAGCGTCTTCCATGGAACGTGCAATAGTTGCGGTGACCGTTAAGATTAAAACCGCCACCACCCATTTGTCATTGTCTAACACGCCCCTTGACCACAGAAAACCCATGTGTGACAGATATAAATTACAGGTAAGATAGATAAGCGATGCTGTGCTTCCGTCCAAAGGGTTTCTCGTCTGCACGTGATTTGACTTGAATATCATAGTGAAGAAACTTATTTTTATTGTCGCTTGAAGGTCATTGGCTGAAGTCAGTGCAATCGCTACTAGCGACCAGGCATTCTAGAACCTGGGGAGATCACTTATCATTGTGTGTAAGTCGGGTTTCATAAAAAACACTATCCCCCCAAAGTAACAATGTGAAGCATGTTTTTTATCTATTGGTTGTCTTTCTCTAAGAGCAGCTAATACCTTGTCGAATGAAATTTTCCCCTATTTTGTTTGTTTTCACGTCGTAATTGTACCGGGCATTTACTTCGCCACAACCATGAGACACACGAACACACAGCACAAGATTGAATTGAAATCTGTCAACCGCCGTCTCGATGGGACGTGGCTTCTCTATGGTATCCAGTCTGTTTCAGGCCCCACAAGCACATCTACAAGGCGATGGATGATCTTCATGCCTCTAGAGATTTATCCGGGGAGGAAAACATGTCACATCTACCAACAATAAAACGGAGGAGGGAAGCTCACCAGATCAGCTGGTCGATAAAAGGCTGGTCGTTTTAGAGGTGACAGAGAACCAAACGGCATGGAACAATTCAATGAATGTGGGTACATTTTCCGGGTCAAATAGAGAAACCTGAAGTAAACAGCGGCATCATGGAATCCCTGACATGTCCTCAGCGCTGGCCCCGATAGTTCTCGAACACTTCACAACACCCAAAGTTCATTACATCCAACAACAGATGAAAAATTGCTGACAAATTGAGTCCACATTTGAAACAGCCAAGAAAAATCTTCCCGTAGACAACGAGGTCAATGCAATGAGTAAAATCTCCAAAAATTCAGACTTATGTAACACACTTGCGCACAAGTAACTTTTTTCGAAACATTCGTGGGGATCAGTTGGAAAATTTTGAGTTATGGAGAAATTTTCCGAGGGCAAGTCCTTAGGGGGAGATATTTTAGAATGATAGTTGACCAACTTGATGCGAGCTATTGAACCATCGAACCCGAAAATGCGTAACAGCTGACTAAACTTTGAGTCAGAACGTCTGAAACTGTCATCAGCAACAAACACTTTAGACTGAATGAAAGTTTGAAATCAGTGTTTCGGTGTTAGCTGTGAGCAGCTTAGCAAACCTCAGATGGAGACTCGTCTGCTTCACGGTGATGTATTTAAACCTAAATTGTCAAGATGCTGACTCGAGAATTGTTACCCCACAAAAAGTGACAGGTATAAGTTTACTACAGTACGCAGAGATACGCACCAGGTGACCGTGCCCCTGTTTCGCCGCCAGTCCTGGAAACATTGCTTCACAGCTCCCTTATCGTCCCCTTTTTATCTACTTGGCATAGCCCGGATTTTAGCTACCGATTTGTCTCCGGTAAAAATGTTTAACCGGAACCGTTGGGCCGCATTATGATCCACCATTTTATGGGTATTCAACTGGGCCAAATACAGATAAAAGATGATACCGGAACGCTTATAGTGATTTCTACTCTGAAACCAAATCGTGTGAGACAGAAATCTAACCGAGTGCCGAGGAAACTTATGTGTATAATGGTCGGTTCTAGTGAATTTGTCGTCAGTAATTGCGGAATTCTAAGGTCAGTCTTGTTCCCATCTTTTTACCACTTGTGCAATGACATTTAAACCTTTGGACAACTCTTAATTTCTCATTTCGTGCCATACCACAGGGGTAAAGAGTTAGAACAAAAAGCCTCTACGCAAGAAATCTTCCTAATTAAGCGTGGTGCTTCTTACCTTCAATCGCGATATGGATCCTCTGTTTCTAGTGATTGGCTGTCTTCTTGTTTCTGCACTGATCAGTCAAACCTAGGGTGCTTCTGAAGCAGTTCGGTTTTGAAAGTAACTGAAAGGGTATTCCATTTGAACTCCTAGGTAACAGCGGTGTATAATCTAGAAAAAAACATCACCTGTCTGCTGGGATTAGTATGCAAGGGGATCTTTGACCTCACATCTTTGCTGTGTTGCTAAGCGGATATGAAACTAAGAGTCACATTCTCTTGCGTGAGATGATTAAGCAGGTAGTCAATAACCCAATGAAACTGTGAATTCTCAGTGGCTGGAAACTGAGTTAATATAAACAGGCAACAATGCAGAAGGAACGGACGGTTGCCAGGTCAATATTGCTGTAGCTACTGCTTGGGTTGTTGAAAGCGGTAATCTAAATTGATTAAATTTGAATCTGTCTGGATGTTTTATCACGTGACTTCTCTAGTTAATAACCTTCATTTTTGCTGCACTAGGTTTAGTGACCTTTTATTCAATGTATTTCGATCAAAAGCGTTAATCCACGTAAGTGCACGGAGATTTCATTTGTGCCGAGTAGTGAGTTTGTTTTTCATCACCGGGTGTACTGTTCACGTGCCGTCCATCAACCAAATGTGCATACAGAACCCCAGTAGCAATGTTCGTACAGTGTTCGAATGTTTGATCGAATACATCGGTGCCTGACACGCGTGATTAAGCACATATGTGCTAACCGCCTGCTGGTTAAATTTCTGGAGTGAGATGCCACTGGCAGTAGTTACGGAAGCACGTTGTTTTGCTATGCATAAGCTATAAGCTCACAAATACACCAAATCTGTTTTGAATTCTCACGTGCGGACTACAGTCGATTAGACCTAGACCGAGTGCGTTTTGCACAAACTGGTCACCTCGATCGCCGCGTTCTGTTTTATCCTTTTCTTACAATACGCAGAAAAATCGGTTGTAGTTTCCTACTATTCAGTGACAAAATCTTGACATGATTTTTTTCGTCCAGGACGAAGTTGTGTAAATCGAGGTAAATCTATGTTGTCAGGCCGAGAAAATCATCTGTGTTCTCTTTCCTGTTTACTTTTAGTCATTTGCAACACATTCTCTCGGTTCCCGGATGAGACTTGTTTACCAACATACAAATTTTTCATGGTGTCCCTCATTCCTTACAGCCCAATCACTGCATTGGCATTGGCGTTGATCTCCTATGCGAGTTAGGACCCCTCGGGTTACTATTGTAAAGCCGTTTTTCCTGTTTGAAATTATCATCCGGGAACAACCATAGAATTCCATGTGGACAAAACACTTTTGGACAGGTTTTATATCTGTTTTTCTGCTAAAAGTTCCGGTGATCAAAATGGCTGAAGCTAACGTTATATTGGTGCGCGATTTAGTCGCTGGTTCTCAATTGAACGGAACGGAGTCGAGAGTGGTCGTTTCTATTGAAATGCTTCTTCCTAACCCTTCATGATTAAAGTGGTAAGATGGTTAAAATCTTCCGTGGCAGCTCAACACTCTTTCATGATGTTTAGAAGAGACCATCCGGTAGGTCCAGCCTATTCTCATCCACCAGACTTTTTCTTAACTGGATAACAGATTACTAACACGCTGATTAACCTAATAACGCATACTCAGTTGTCTTGCAAGTGAAATTCCGCTGGTGAAGCCAAACTGGATCTCTTGAGGTTTTTTCTAGCCAAGTATGCAGCTGTTTTTCTCATTTGTATAACTTCAAGCCGCACACCAGAAGCCGATCTTAAAATGTACCCACGTTTCGTATTCCGTACACTGAAAAATCAAGGGAGGATTCTGAGCTGCCATAAAAGCGGACCGTTTTAAGAAATAGGTCATTGTTAATCAGGCATACAGCTCTTTTCCCATTCATGTATCGGGCATTCGTATTGTCCACTAAAAGTCACACCGGAAAGCTTTAGATTTTATATTTAATCACTGTCTCATTCAGTTATATTCATTCGTTGATCAGCGGAAGAAGTCTTCAGTACTCTTCCTCTACCGTCTTTCTATCCATCAGCAGGAATTGATGAAACTGGTTATCGAAACCCCAGAACAAACTGGTGTAAATTCCTTGAAGCGGGTTTACCTTATCTTCAGTATGCTGACTCAAAGACAGAATAAGCAAAAATACAGGATGTAGCAAAAAATATCATATTTCCCTTTACCTGATATGTAGCGCTTTTTGAAAGCGTTATGTCTGTCGCCAGGATGCAACCATTCAAAGCTTAGAAACCGAACGAGGATCCGTTAAATGTACTTTTCTATCTGACAGGTCCTGTCATCTCACTGAAGCCAGATGTCATCAAATGTGTTCACAAAAATACTAACCTTGGGACCTGCATTCTGGTACCAAATCGTGATTGGACAGTTGACATTTCACTTCATTGTCAAAGCAGTACGGGCACCCTCTGTTCAAAGTGTGCTCATGAAATCTCGCCATTACGTGGCCCGAACGGCACCTCTTTATTAGGTATGTTCATACAGGTAGTTTTAGAGGGAAGCTTATTCAAAACCACCACTCTACTCCCAGTGACTTGATATCATTTGATCTAGTCGTTATCAACCCGAATTGCGCTGTGAAACATTCCCCTCAATACTCTTTCGGAGTAGTTCGATTAAGGAGCTGGGGGAATTCTTTTCTTCTGATTCTTCTCTAGGATCCGTCACTTGGGTCGACGAAGGTACTGGTGACTTGTTTGCGATCAGTGAGTCCCACTAGGATATTTTGCAGGTGTAATCTCAGTTATCCGGCTTTCGGTAGGGGTTCAACATACACGATGCGTCTTTTTCTACTCCGACCAACTCCTTAAAGACACCAAACTCTCCTTATCTCCCATTGAACTGTTAAATCGTTTCGGAAAGTTCTGAAAGGCGAGGTGAGGTAAGTGTTCTTGGATAGCCAAGGCTGGTTGATGTGTAGCGGCAGGTTAAGACACTGCTTATTGATTTGTTTGAAACTCTGATGAGTGCACCTACAGCTCGACTGTCGGTCCACGAGGATGGATTCACCTTCGGACCCGTTCTTTTAGCGAAAAAAATGTTGGTTATAAGCAATATTACCAAAACATCTAAAATTGCAGGCTTAAGGGTTGAGATGAAAACATTCTACCGGCTATCCAAAGATGAAACTTGTTCTGTTGTGTGGGCGATAATGCTATCCAGGGGAATACACTTTTGTAAAGAACGAATTTATGATTATGAAAGTTGGTTTTACTTTTGTATGAGCTGCAGTTGCCCTCGAACTGTTACGCATCAGCCATCAACAAAGCACTGTGGACTGGTAGATTCATTCAACTTTTTAAAAGATTTTTTGGGTGCAGTTCTGCCGCAAGCTAGATTTCTATACCAGCAACAACTTCATCAGTACGTATGAAAGAGTTGCCAGAACACAACACTCGACCATGTTGCATAACTGCGGTGGATATTCTTCTTGAATAACAAGCACTTCACGAATTTCTCGTGGCTTTCTACTTTGAGTAGTGAGTCAGCTATCCAACTATCCAACTAGTGCTCTGTTTTGTTCACAATTAGTTGTTTAAATGCTGACGAAAACCGACAAAGGAGTAAAATGCCTTAGTTTATTCGGAACGCATAAAGATCAACTAATATCGAAGAAGGACTGGCCTTATTACTTTACTGGGAAACGACTGTCTACAAAACTGCCAGCCCGGGAGTCGCTTGCCGCTTGATGTATTCTACGAAATTCCACCTGTTTTTGTACGACATCTGAACGAGATAAAAATAAAGTCGGATGTAGCAATGGCCACTAGGAAACTGCAAGAGCCGGAACACACTGCAGAACGAGTCATCGAAGAGGGCAGCAGCACGTACATTGACGTAATGAAACGCGTTAGACCGTGTGACATGTAGCTTCTATCAGTCTTGTCATGTAGCGAAACTAGTACAGTCATAACTGCCATGTGGTCTAAGCATGATGAGTGCCTGCAAATCGCAGGTAAACATGAGGTCTTCTTCAAACTTTCTGTGAGAATATGGGCATGAGTTAAATTACACTGAATTCTGTTTCTTTGGCCGATTTCTGGCAAAAAGGGTCACAGTCAGAGACAGAGCACTTTTTGCGGCGTGAGCTGTGGTTGGCGTCGCTTTTCCTATGAGATATTTAACACGTGTCGCCTGGTCCCCCAAAATTATGACAACAGCGACCTTAAATTTGTCGTCGCTTTCGCGTATTCCCTGTTTTCTTGCTTGGCTAAATAAACATTATACATAATCGTGTAGTTGTCATTTGTTTACTTTATGTGTACTTCACCGCAGTTTGGAATAACTTCGTGAAGCACTAGAGAAATAGAAGGCAAGTATTTCGTGCAAGAATATGTGACATTCTTTTCACTGAGCTCGGTTCGTTTAACAGGGTTACGGATTGATACAACTTCCTCTTGTGAGAGAGAGCCTCACGAATCCACAATAAGATAGATAAGGCAGCTTAAACACTGTCTTATGCTTCATCATGACCAAAGTCCAGCTGAATGCAGCCAGTCTCTTGATTTCACTGAGATGGTAGCAACCATTTGGGTGCCTTTGTCATTTAAGATTGAAAAGCGTCTCGGCTGGACACCATTAGTTGAGCCTCAGTTTTATGACAAACGCCACCGTACAGAACTTCTTTGGGACATGCGCTAGACAAAGAGTTGGTTTTGCACGTATCAAATTTACCTAAGTTCTTAACACAAGGCGACGCTAAGTGAACATAAATCACGGATTTCTTTGCCTGTATACACATCTCCTATTATGAGCTTCCACTCTAGACTGAAGGAAAATTTACAGGTAGCAGCATTCTATTGCGACTGACTGGCCTGATGAGTCACACATGACTGCATACGTGCATACCCTACAGCCTAGCAAATGCAAAATCAAATTTCGGGTGTCGGTTAGAAATGGAACGATCGAAAGCCCTCCCCAGCCTTGGACCATTCAAAAAGCTATCATACATTTCGAGGAACTAGTCGGCCGAATAGGCGTTTTTCTGAAAATGGGCTCGTTTAATAAAGAGTAACTGGTCCATCACTCGCTGATGTACTGCGGGTGTCTCAAAAAACTGTAGTGGAAGCTATCTGGCCGTAGCACAATGGTCCGTCAAGAAGGCGATAAACATGCGTGAACGCGTCTTTTGACGAGCAACTATTGGTTGACTCGCAGTCCAGGAAAATGTTGGCGCATTTGCTCTTGATGGTGCATTTTAGGCGCCAAGTTTATTCATCTGTAGAATAAAGGCCCTACACAATGTTGTTTTGTAATGGAGACCGGCATGTCGATGATTTTGCACACAGCATGCTCAAGGTTAAAGGTACACATCCAGGCGAACTCAGCCACCTATTAGCTTGACCGATTCAGTCACAGTCACTGTCGGCAGTCGCAGTAAACCTTCTAAACGCAGTTAGTTCCATCCTTCTGATCGTCTCTGTAGTTTGAGAGACGTTTGGTAAACGATTGGTGGATTGTTGTTGACCCAAAGGTTGCGTGAATGCTAAGGGTGGGAAAACGCGAGGGATGCCTTCTGGTGTTTGTCACCGGTGCCGAATCCATATCGTGTCTTTGGAGGATGACTGTGGCTGAAACAAACTTAGTGGAAACAACATTGACCTTCGTGTTATCCATGCCTGTTTAAAATGCTAATATGAATTCTCACTTCAGTTTACTTCTCAGACAACAATTTTAGGCATTCCACGCATCGCCATATTTACAAGTGTACTGTTTCACTCCTTCAGCTTACAAACATTCCTAGTACAACTCCGTCAAACCGCACCAGACTCCCTCCTGGAAGAGCAGCTCTGAAAAATATACTGACTTCTAGTGGCTGTTTCGAGAAATTTGTCGGTGCACCACGGCTTAAGCAGGGTTCCAGACAGTCAACAGAACTAAAGAAGTCTCTATTGTACTGAATTTTAAGGAAGGCTAGTTGACTTTAACTGCACGACAAAAACTACGTAAGGTAATCGGTCGAACCTACCAAGCCGCTCAACTAACGCCGGTGTCATTAGCAAGACTGATCAGTGTCTTAGGTCTTAAGTGTGATATACTCAATTTTCTACCTCAAACTGTTCACCAATTGTAGTAGTAGGTGCCGCGAAATTTATATTGCTAGAACTCAATGAAACTTATGCGAGCACTTCTCAGAAATCTACCTCCCCACCAGAATCAGGTTGCTGATCAGTCGGCTGATGGAACCCGAAAAATTAACTCAGAACTGATGAAGCACACTCTAAATACGGGTCGCAATTCTTATTCTAGAACAGCGTTCAAGACTTTGCTCCATAATGTCAAACCACACTAGTCGGTGTTTGTTGAGAGGAGTCTGATTATTTAGTAGTAACCAAGCTTGTCTGCATGAAGAACCTTGGGTTAGGCTGTCACCTTCCCTTAAGGTTGGGGAACACACCACATAAGCCAACCATGTAGCTAGCTTCGTTCTACAATTTCTATTCCTATTTACTGCTATTTAGTTCGTGAACTTGAGCGCCGTAATATTTCAACAAAAAAGTCGAAAATTGTTTACCAACTACCTTATCCCAGCCCTCGTACAACCATGATGAACTACCTTTAACCTGTATTGTTCGGAGGTAGTTACTAGCTGTCTCGGCGACCTGTAAACGATCGAGGGCTTGATATACACTGACCGCTTTATCCAGCGTTTTTGGATGCTGTAAAGCAAGTTCTTGCCGCGACGGTTCGTTGTGTAACTCTCCTTTGAATTATTGTTCGGCTAGTGCTCCACATTCTTCTCAACAAGCATCTGGTAGGGCCAGTTTAGGCAGTCATTTGAGCTCTGTGTGAAGTGTAAGATCACCTTGTCAGCAACCTGTATTCGCTGGTAATGAAATGACTCCTAGTTTCAAAGTGGCAGCCTCAACAATTTTGGATGCCTCCCAGAATTCCGGAAAGTGTCATCATCCACTGTCACTCAAATCAGATAGAAGTCCAAGGTTTTTTCACATACACTGCTTTCCAACATGCTTCAACAATGCCACCTTGTTGGCTGCGCAAAACTCCTCCAAATAACATATCACCTGTTCCTTCTAACTATCTGTGCGGGATTTTGGTGGGATGAGGATAAAGTTCTTCGCTCCATCGTGACACCTGAAAAGTTCCAAAGGTCTTACTAGGGCGCTCTCTCACGTCAAGTCTGGGACATCACTTTTCGTACATTTAGTTCTCGATTCAATGGTCCTAGCAGAGTCACCAAAATTATAAGGTTTATAGGCTGAGTAAGTTTGTTAAGGAACCCGGGGGTTACTCAGGAACGTAGCAACACTGAAAAGCAGCACGACCTAAACAGCAGGTGAAATAACAGATTGCATGGACGACTGTCGAACTGCTTGTTGTTGTGAGTCTGTAATCCCGGTCGTGCCCTGAGGCGAGTGGCTTTTAGGTTCAGGCCGATACTTCCGTAGTTAGATCACGGTGATTCTGTATATGGTAGCCAGTTCTCACAACGCAGATAAATTGGTCCTTTCAACGAAGCTCGGGGAATTTTTTGGTGTACCACAAACAGTACTACCTGCTCCGTGTTATACAGGCTAGAGAGCGTAAGACTGGTTAGGATAAGGATAATATTTCCTATTTACCAGTTGCAGCCTGATGAATTCAGGTTAACGTCACCTAATGATTTTCAGTGGTTCACTTATCACCAGTTTGGCATGGTTCACATAGGACGCTGTTCATTTTACCAGTAGTTCATCAATGTTCTTGAGTCGTTAACTTTACACACACACATTTTACACTTCAATTCTCTTTGGACTTGGATCGTGGAATGGTTTTATATTGAAATAATGGTTGCTGCAGTGCGTCATCTGGCTGTAGTTCAGGTGGTTGTTGGTCTAATCTCCGAGCTTGGTGATTTACCTTCAGGTGTTGTCATCATCTATCGGTGGTTCATAATGACAAACGCGGTTGCAAATGATCGGCAAGCTACTCAAAAACTGTGAGTAGCCTAAAATATCAACTGTTTGCCGCACGGTGCCCGTACATCCGAAGTGCGTCCGACTGAATGTCGCGTAACTTAATCTCCTGTAATTTATATTAGCTTATACATAGTACTACGCTGTGTACACAGTTACAGTGCATTAATTCGACTGCGCCATCGTTATGGCCAGCAGTCAGGGGGAATCCCACCTGCGGACAACTACAACACTTCAATGGAGGAATGGAAGCCAGTGACTCACAGACTGAATGTTCAGCAACATAACATCTGCGTCCGTTTAGTCTTATGCTTGAAGTATATAACATTCAGCATAAGACGTGAACCAGCCTTGACCTTTTTTGTGCCCAATTTTTACTTATTTGCATTTGGACTCCGTCGACATACTGGAAGGGATGCGTGGGCTAGACCGGTTGTGACCAATACGATGAGTGATAATGGATAGAGTAACAGTATTCCATCAAACAGCTGGAATACTTCTGCTGAGATCCTGCACGATACCAATAGGCACCAGTGTGATTCCTGCTTAAGCCCGAAGTGTGGAATAGCGTGTATTCATTAGGCTCCAATACCTATCCCGGTGAGTGTGGGCGCTTCAAAGGACACATTGATGCTGAGAGATTAGAAAGCGTAGCGGCAAGGAAGATTTTGCATAGATACGAGTATCCATGCTCCAAACTTTTCTTTGCATCTTCCGGTGCTCATTGAACAAAATTAAACTTTTAAACAAAAATTAAATTAAATTAAAAGGTGAGGCATTAGTAGCACTCTTTTAGGTTCACCTTTCAGCCTTCCATGGTGAAGGTGTTTCCACCGTTTTTGAAGCAGCTGGTCTCGAGTTAGGCTGGTCACGATCCTACTGAGTCCGACCTTCGGATAAATCTAATGAAACAGTGGAACACAGAAAATCACCTAGAATTCCAGTGCACAACCAGTTGGTCAGCGGCGTCGTCCAAATTTGTCAATTAAACAAAAGAATGGCTGTATAGGAGGGCACTTTTAACTGGTCGATAATGGAGGTTGAGCGAACGTGTTATGAACCTCATTCAGAAAGCAGTAAGTAATCCACGTGACTGTAAATCATCGACCCTAATGGTGGGAAGATTAAAAATTTTGCCAAGCCGAGTTAGGTCTGCCATTACGGTTCATTAAAAATGCGATACAAGGCATCCATCAAGCGCCAGATTAGACATTACAAATCACTTAGGCAACCCAATCAAGCGGGGTGCTTGCCACCAGGTCAAGTGGTTTTGGGCAGCTTTCTTGTACACGCCCGACCAAAAGAGCCAGTTCAGTGATGGTCGAAGCACGACAACCTTGTTTTCTTCCAGTTCATCAGTTCAGTTTGCTATCAGTCCATCCCACACAGAGCTGATCTGCAGAACTGTCCCTGAGTTTAAAACAGCTAATACATAGAGAAAGTCCGACAGGTTTATTTCGGGTCAGAGACTTGTTCCTATACAAATCCTCTAATCGCCTGTCATGGTACATCATTATTCCTCAACGTCTCTTCACAGCAGCATTCGGCTTCTGTTGACGGGGCATAATACCTACAATAGTGCTTCGATATCTCAACGACCTTTTTCGTCCTTGGGGCTCATCAGGTAGACAAAATTCTCCAGCTTTCGTCAGCCTCATGTTTTACTCGTGCCCAAAATTTACTGAATTCGTGAAATACACTCAAATGCACAATAATTTGGTTTTAAAGGCAGACTTACCTGAATCTCCACTGAATCTCTTGTCAATAAAGAACATCATAAACGAGGGATTCAGTTGGATTCAGTCGAGTCTCCCCTCTAAACCACGGTGGTGTGGAAATGAGCATACTTCGTGAACATTCAACTTTGTTCTACCACAGAGGAGATATTCGGGAGCATTTACAATGGGGAAGTAATTTCAGGGTCTCCCACTATATGCCAAAAAGTTTCTCAAGTTAAAGACTTCTTTAAAACACGTTTTAGGCTCATTTGACTGACCTTGTTCAGTTAATACTTCATAGTCACAAGTCAATTCCTATCTGGTTCTACGGTTCTATATTGAAGACAAGATTATAGCGTGTGGTTATGTAGTGTCTTTGAGGAATCATATCAGCCCTCTTACTCCGCGACTGAACGATTCCGTATCCAGGTCAATTGAGACGGTCATGAAGCAACTACTGCGCCTAAAAAAATGATGCGGTCCATTCAAGAAGCTTCGCAGATATTTATAAAATGTCACGGCTTTTTCAATGATAGTAAGTAGCCCGGAAAACATTTATTTCAGCACTTTAACAACTTTTATTTTTAAGCCCACGCCTACTTGAACTGACTAAATGAATACAGCTAATGTTTTCGAACCCATATCATATAACCAAAATTGTTTCCCATTTTCACGCGAACCACTCTTAATGACCTCTCACACCATTGTGTGCCATCTTTTGTTCATGTACAGTGTCCCCAATACTGATTTGTTTAGAATTTACGCGGCTCTCTAGTTCAGTTTGCACTCAACTGGTAACTTCGAAGCAATGAAATGAACTGACCTGAAGTGAAGTGCTCTTGTGGGAATAGGCTGTAACAGGATGAATGCCGAAACTAGTAAGTACCAGTGAGTCAGCTAGTCGAAGGGACTAGAACTTTGTGGGTAAGTATAATATAACGGATGAATAGGTTATGTTAATTGAGTTCAAAATATGAATGGTCATAATGGAAGAACGAAAGGCAATCCCTCACAAATGTCTGTAAACGTAGAAGGCTTTGAGACAGTTTGAAAGATAACCTAATTCTGGGTCAGAATCTAAAGTCAAGAGAGTGAACATCATTCATCGTTACTCAAGTTCTGTGAAGGAAACAGTGCCTTATTCCCCATCCTAAGGGGGACGGTCAACAAAGCACTGACTTCCTTTTGAAGCAGCCATTCCATTCAAAATGACCGTGAACTTCCCATGCCTGTGTGGATTGAATGACTCAGCTACAGGCTCTCCGGGAGCACTGCCGGCGTGTCCCAAAAAATGGGCGTGGCACATGAATGGTTGTTTTCCTGTCCAAGGAGGACACGTGGAAGGCGTCGTATTGATCAGACTTTAAGGAGACTGACTGTACTAAGTCTCTCGTGTGAAAGACGTTGGCAACCGTTCGGTGATGCTTATCTAAAAGAACTGCATCCTGTCCCGTTTTCAAACGCGTGTCCTTAAATGGCTCAGTAGAATTTAGTGCAGGTCAAACTGTCGTTCTGCTCTGTCAACAAACCTGGCCGAATACAAAAAAAGAATTTATCTCGTGCTATAGAGAGATTATCGGTCTGAATTTGTACGATATTGCGTTCTTCTGAATGTGCACGACGGCAGTGGACAGAAGGTTTAGATTTCATATCCAAAAGAAGGGAACGGATTGGATGTCTATGAGCTTATTCATATTTTGTAGTATTTTGGTTTTTAGGTCCTCTTACTTGAATTCAAGTAAAGACGATAACATAACTAACAGTCCCATCGTGTCAACATTTCTCCTCTGGTAACTACATTTTATTGCTTGCACAACCCTGATCAATCATTCATTGATGGTGGGATTCGATTAGCTAGATTTGAGTCCCTATACTTGGCATGAAATAGTACTAAATACTCTGATGGATAAAACAGCAGCTCTTTACGTTCAGTTATGTTAATTCTTTGTACGGGACAATGGCCTTGGAGATGTCTTATTTTTTACGGAAAGTGCACCAGGTTGTCACCGAGGTAGAATGCTTGTCGTGGATCCTCTTAGAAGACCAACCAAGACCAGAACTACGGGAGACCCTTGCTATCGGATTTGATCGCGTGCCTGCGCATTTGAACAGATCGAGTGTTTTATTCCATTCGGATCATCAACTTAGGGCCCTTACGACGGACTAAATATGGTGGATCCAGGTGACTTCCAATCCACAAACCCAGTCCAGAAATCAGATGGGGTGGGAACTTTTCCCGTATTTTCCGCGTCAAAGCAGAGATTATCCTGGAAACTTTAATGCAGCGCGATGCTCGGTTCATTACTATTAGAAATTCTTTCTAGACAGTCTTGAATACCAAAATCTGTTTACAAAATACCTAAACATTCATGCTAACAAAAATGCGACACTTCAGCATCTTACCGTTTAAAAGGCATTGTATTTTTAGCAGGTTCACAAAATTTCTGCTATAAGAGATAAACAGCCAGCTTCGTTTTATCTTGAGCTTAAAAGACGGCATTTACCGTACTTGGTAGAAAATAGGCACTGCGGCCGGATCTCAATTGCTAGTTTGCATACAAGCGTCCTCAGTCTCGTAGAAGGTACTGGCGCGTCCAGTGGACGTGGAAAGCACCACACGGGAAAGGAATGTGATCAGACCGAACTGTGCTAACTGTATCAGGATGGCTCTTTCACTCCGACAATCACGTCGACCAGGATGACACCCAACTTATCAAACAGACGAAGCGCTGCCGCTGATCAATATTTCGCATGCAAGCTTCACAGGTCGTCTCGCGCTATTGCGTGAGAATACGGCAATGTGAATTGGCCTGCCTCCTGCCGTCGGACCTAAGACTGGTGAAGAAACAATCCAGTTATCATCGGTCTGCCTGGCAGTAGTACAGTATTCAGGAGAATACAGTGTGCGAGGTTTGGGTTAAATCTGACAACAGTTGTTCGCATGGAGCGACGTTTTTGCATACCAATCCAAAAAATACCTGTTCGAGTAGATACATACAAGATGCTGTCAGTAATCTTAGGTTGAAGCAGAGGACAGGATTCTCCTCCAGAGTGTTGCTCCATCTGACTGTATTTATACGTAAGATGAGAACAACAGACGCTACTAAGACAGCTTTAGAAGGGTTAGTGTTCTAAAATCTGTAGTTGTTAATCAAGGCTAGAATGACCGACACAGGTCGACATAAAGTAGGATGGATTCTTGAGGAAGCCAGTTGCAATTTGGCTAGTGGCAGGCCGAAATGCACTAATTAGACTAAATAAGACTTGAGAGAAGAAAAGATCAAATTCGTGGGCTGTCGAAGGGTTTTCAGCAACCTTATGAGTATGCATTACGTATATACATGTATCGCGGTATCTCGAATATCGTAGCAACTGGAACATGAGGCGGCCTGGTGCAGCACATTCAGTGGCCTGGAAACATCACAAACGGGAGATTCAGCTGGGTTCCAGGTTAGTCTCTCACAAAACCAAATTGATTTGCAAATGAGTGCATTTATCGAAAATCAACTTCGCTCTTTTCCCGTTAGCTCCTCACCTGTTGGCACCCATTGGCATAGGCCCCTACCTGGTACATGCCGCCTTGGAGTAGGCTCGTTTTTCATATCTCCCAGTGGTCACGTGACAACAGTGACAATATAAATGCAACGGTAATACTTATCGCCGTTTGAGCACATCATAGTCTAATAAATAAGGTTTTTTTAGATAAGACAATAGCTTCCAAAACCCCACCTACAAAACGCATCTTTGATTCATCTTTTCTTCTTCATTGTGAGAAGTTTTGTTAGTCTTTCTGAGCACGAAGTGTATGGGAAACCCTCTTGTATCAGATAGTTTGGACAACTTGAACTGCACCCTCGTGATACACTCTATAAAAATTCCATTTCAATATCCCTGCGTGGCATGAGCATAGGCTTTTGCCTGGGCTCACTACATGTAAGACACGACTTTGCTGGGACGCCTATTGTACTCTAGTCTGTTGATTGTCGGTCAACTGGAACTTGGAAATTCTGATAAGCACGTTGAAGCGAAAAACAGACATGGTGGCTTCTAACAGTATCACAACGGTGTCGCTATACACAGTTCTCCGACTACATACACATACAAAATTGTCTCGGAATAAGGTTTTTATCCAACCAATTCAAACTGCACAGTTCTTTGAACTAGCTTTGATCCATCTGGGTTTAAGGAAAGCATTTTAAAGTTAAGGTTGACTTGGTCCTTCCACTTTCACCGATCCGCTACTTCTGTTTGTGTGCACAAAAACAAGTGGTTAATCGACTGTACAAAGCCTTGGACTGGCCTGATCTACAATGCAACTAAAACAAATCATATTTTACTGAATAGATATAAATCCAACTCTGACAGCACCTGACACTGGTAAATTCGTTCTGTTTGAAAGACTGAGTGGGCGCGTTTTGCGCTTTAGTTGACTATGTGCTGTTGTTCTCTGTGAACTTCTCTGAGATGATGTTTGTCATAAGAAGAGACTGGATGACAGCTCATCGGTCTTTTGGTGTCCCGCTCAGTCGAACCGGTATCCACCGTCTTTTCACTAACAGCGAGTGCGACCAATACGTGGCTGAGCTAAGAAAACGTTACACACGTTTCACCACCAACCGGAGTGACATCATCGGTGCGTGCGCCTCAATAGCAAACATGGTTTTTACACACCAATAAAGGTTTCAAACAAAACTGACTCAGCACTCGTTCGGAATTTCTTCATAGATATGCGTCTGGAAGAATCACTTACAGGTTCCGAATAGATTTTTTCTTACCTTCACGCACATCTAACGGCGACTGAATCCGATCCATTGTATGGTAGAAAAACCTTTCAAAGCTTACCAAGATCCACAGTACATTCTAGACTGAATGCAATACTTGTTACGATCCTTCTAAACTCTCCCATCATCGAGCACCACTGAAAACGTGCCGCTGCTGCTTTCTTAGAATCAGATGACCAATCTCTCCGGAGATGATTCTTCCTTCTGTCTGTTATGTTTTTTTTATCACACTCAGCCTATTGGCCCAAACATTTCTTGAACTACCAAGGCTGTGTTTTCCTCTTTGTCAGAGTTTTAGTCCACAAAACACAAATATTATTCACTCTGCAGGAAACCTAGCTATGGGCTGGTTATTGATAACCATCCATGATTTGTTCCACCAGAGCATTAGCCATTCTAATGACTTTCGACTCACCCTGCCATAAAATTTATTAAAATCCTGATAAACTGTGATAACACTATTATTGTCTGCGTGAACATATATGATGCATGCATACTTATAGTCTTCTGGCTGTCTACTCAGCAAACATCAGTTCGTTTGGTTATTGGTTGATGCATAAATCCCACAGGATGGAATCAATGAAACGGTGATAAAATAATTTTAGGAACACCCAGTTTTCATGACACAGTATACTACCCATAACAAACACCTGATTGAAATCAGTCACTTGTCACCAGCTCGACCTTAGGGTTAATGTAAAGACCTTGAAATTCATATTTTCACGTTTACCGAATGCTACACATACGAGGGGACAGTAGATTACGGAAATTTGAGAGAGTGGTTTGTATTTGAAGTCAGCAAGACTTGGATTAGGACCCGAAGCATAGGAGACAACTGCTAGACAGATTTGTTATAATGGAGTTGGAACACGCCATAATAGGCTTACTGTCTTTTGGGTGGCCATAAATTTCGTCGAGATCCTACAATACTTAGGTACGTGTTTCAATGGCTTCTTTCCACCAGCATCGGAAAAAGCACGATATAGCTGCAGACTCCGTAGGAGAAAGCACAAGAAAACTATGGGATGGTCAGAAGTGATCACAGGGATTTTGAGGTCGTATCTGTCGTACGACCTACGTGGTTCCAGTCAACCGTCCTTCATTTAAATTAACTGATAGGTCATCAGAGATCCTCCAAAACGTTTTTTTCAAACCTTTGGTCACCAAAGCTCATCTGGTGCAACTCCAGCTGCAATGTTGCAATCACTGGCAGCAATATACGGTTTTGATGGGTCCAGTGGGTTTGATTGGCTAAGGACTGCACAATTAAGCGCTTCAGGGTCAAGCCAAAAGCAAATTGAATTAAATATACTAACAGAAACCTGTTTTTCGAAGCTCAAAACTTCAAGAATACTTTTGTTACCACCTAAATTCTGACGATTACCCAATTTCCTCGGATGATTTTCAGATAACGATTTTAGTATCACACTAACTCCATTAATAGGCATCACTCTTTCACGCAGGTTATTGCGAGCAGAAACTTTCAGCGATGTGACAAAGGCTAAAGCAGTGGTTAAACTGGTAACGATCAACGAAGGAGAGCTCATGGATTCGTGGGTACTTCATGTATCTGGAATCTACATTGTACAAGTGCACAACATGGACTTGGATCACCGCATCATCCAGTGCAGTGAAGTGATGAATGACAGATCGATAAAGACTGTCCTTTCCCAATACCCAGTGAATTTTCTGGTAAAACCCATATTTTTGTGTGTTCTGCATTATGCTCCTTAGTTACATTTCACTGGACCTGAGCAGCACTTTCTTCAGGTTAACACACTAGGTGACGTTCTTGTATAGCCTGGTGAGATGGTTATGTCCCAGAGTAAGATCCATCCTTGGAGAGTGTGCAGCAGTGTTTCCCATTAGGAGCCGTCAGTCGACCCATTTTCTTGCGCTTGTATCTTTTTCAAAGTATCCTCAAGGATTATGTTATAGTAACACTTCAACCAACTTACACTGTATAATGGTCATCACTTGAACAATCGCACTCAATTAGACACAGTTGCACTCACTGTCTAGGTCAGTCTACTTCTCTGACGTTAATTTAGTTGACGGCGTTATCACAGTCACGTTCTTACTTGCCATGCGCAGTGCTCCTCCAGACGCGATAACCTGTGAGCTCATTTTGTCCGAGAAGTGAATCTTCCAAGTTAGCTTACCACACAAAGGATGGGAACTGAGCACAGTGCTCTGGTTATATTATGGCTTTGAATCTAGTTATAGTAGGAGGATGTCAAACGAAGGCAGGATATCTGGAACAGATAATCGCCTGTGGGTTCACACACACACACACATACACAATCAGACAACCTGTTTGGCTTCACATACGAGTTATGCGAAACATTGAATCAGAAGCTAAGAAAGTCCAGGCAATTTTGTGTTTGGCAGTACACTTCCTTTGACGGTTTACAAGAGTTCAGTCTTTTCCGGAACAACCAGAACTTCGTGAAGGAGTCTGTTACATCTTGATTGATGAAAAATGTGCACCACATTCTAATGAGGAAGGCAACAACTTCTTTGACGATACTTATGTAGAGACTTCAACTCGAATCGTCGTGTCGACGGCAGACGTTATCATCAACCGGGCTAACAAGACACAAGACTACAATAATATACGTTCAGCCGTAACTCCGTTTTGGTACCTGGCTGCCATGCCACCCGAAGGAAGCGCAAGGGCTGAGATACTGCCAATTTTCCAAAACCGGTATAGAAGCAGTCGAGATATAGAGGATGGGTTCGAAAGAGGACCTTCCGGTCAGTAACTTTATGCTCTAACCACTGACCTATCTTGAGTTCTAACAGGACAAACTGGAAGAAGTCACATGTCTACAAGTTTGAACCTAAGGCTGAAATATCGTATGTTATTCAGTTGTATAGTTTCTAAATCCTGCTCAAGAGCTATGAGCAACGTTATATAAAGTCAATTTTAGCTGATCAGTCCTACTAATAACCCAACGAGGGAAAAACGAACATTGGACCATCTTTATTACTCACAATCAAAGTCAGTTCAGCAATAAAAAAACGGAGAAAGTACAAATCAGACAGGGATCTCAGTGTAGAAGCCACTGACATTGTGACGTATAGAGCGATGAAAAACTTCAGAGGATGTGGTCAGACCGAGGTTGATAACGGAAGAGACCACAGTAGAAAATCACATCAAGCAGTGGCTGTGCAGATTAAGCAATTCCGGAAGTCCCTTTTTTCAGTTTAGTAGAAAGTGTTTTGCATCTTCCACCAGCACAACATCCTGTGAATAGTGTAAGTTGTTAGTTTGCTAGTTCTACACACATTGAGACCGCAGTCTGTTCAGCCAAAAAGGTGCTGGCTGAATCGTGAATGCATTTCAGATGAACTGTAAAAGGACACCAAGTTGAAAGAAGATCGATACTATTTTTCAAAACCATCCAAAAACATTCATCGAATGGCGATTGTCTGCAGCCATTCTTATGAACCTTGGCCGCCCCCCAGTTCCGTTTACCAACTTTCAAATTTGTTTATCGATCAATGCAGCTGTTTCCTCTACCGATTTCTATGTTGTAGTATTGTATGCTTGATAGACACTGATGAGCTAGGAGTGGGTTGAAGATGTGAACTACGCTAATCTCAAAAGCAACTTGAGGTTGCACCCATTAACTGGTTCGTATATGTTCTGATTGCCAGATCTTGCCAAGTGCACAGACTCTTCAGTCGTTTTATACTAATTTTTTCACCTCTGGTCCAGAAGATCACATTAAAGGACTGGTTGAAGGGAATCGCGCATGCCTACCGTTTTCCCCGAATGTATGGTCTAAATCATTAGATTTAGCCACAAGTGCATCTTTACAGATCGCGCCCGGTAAAAGTGCAGTGAATGTTGCGCTGGCAACATTGCTCCTAATAGTAGACAATGCACTGACCTGAAAACTTTAAACCCGAAGTGCATGGATCCATCACGATTGTTTCCATAATTATATGTTTACATGTTTGACTCAAGACCTCCTCCGCCTGTTCATCTCAGTCACGCGCAGTTCGGCGCACCAAGAAAGCGCAGACCAGACTGAAATTCTAAGGAGGCCGTTTTTTATTTTGGGTAAAATTAAAATAAGGTTAGATATATTATTAAGATAGGCGACTCAAAATGAAGCTAATGTTTCCAATCTACCTTCCAGCTGTGTGAAGTCACACCGGGGGGTGAGATATTTCCAGATATTGATATGGCACTCCTTACAAGGTTGATAAGAACTTTCAGGCATTACATCACCGGTTTCATCATTTTTTGGGCTCACCATACAGACCTAGTTTCCGATTTTTTGTTTATATCATTTTCCGCTTGAACAATGAATTATACTTTAGGGCTGTTATGCACTTATTGGGAGACTCGGTTGAATCTCAGTTGAATCTGTCGTTGATAATACTCAGTCAATTTCCCGGTAACACTAGCACGTCTTACGAATGAAGAGTTAGCCGCATGTACGTGATGTTCAGTTGTCAATTCAAATCGACAGAAGTTAAGGGAGGAGGCCTACAAGGTGAACCACAGTCAGCAGGAAATACATTGTGGGTTGTATTTTCAGTCTGTGTTATACTGAGCGTTGGACTTCCTTAGAATTCTAGTAATATGCACAGTGCCGAATAAAAAGAGTTTAACGGCTTTTCAACACCTGCAAAATTCAATCCTTTTTTATCATCCTCCGTGTGATCCAGAACCTTACTATCCATCGCTTTTATCCAGTAGAATAGTTCATACAAGGAAATTCGTCATCCCAGACCCAATAAACAGTAGATAGTCTGCCGAAGTAGTGTTCACGATGTCCTTAACTGCTGTACATCCGGACTACAAGATTGACTATGGTTGGCCAACTCGAAACACTGCATTTTCAACGGGATGCAACTTTCGTCAGTGATGGGATATTTTACCTTCTCAATTGGGATTTCATATTGCGAGTGGAGTTACTCTGTGATGAAAAGTCTATAAGCACTGTGGTGCTATTTCCTACTCAACACTGGGCCATGTGAATTGAATCGCATGACTGAACAATACGTGGCACTAGATCCCATCTAAGTGTAAATTAATCTCACCACTAACAGGACCCTTGGCCAAATAGGATGCAGCTCAGCTACTAACCAGGAGGCTGGGGTTCGAATCCTGCTGGAGATTACAGAGATAATTTGTTGAGTTCTTGCAAGGAGAAGACAGATGTACAGAGCCTCCAGGTTCTGTGGCAGAGGTTGAATGTTATTGTAAGGCAAATTCTCAACTGAGAATACAATGTTTGGGTTCGGGGCTTGTCGTCTCTGTTGAACATCCGGGCTACTTAAGAAAAGTTTGTTGCATATCTGAATGAGAATCTGGCAGTTGTCTCTATCTTCTAGGCAATCAGTGGAACTAGCAGTTTCTACTGAGCTAGGGTTCTAACCTGCAAGAAGAGACAACCAAATCACGGGCGTGATACACTGGTCAAACAAAACGGTAAAATTTCTATCTTCATGGTCCTCATAATTTCCTTGGCATCATCATTCCTACTCTTTGGTTAGCATTTAAACAACCTCTCGTGACATTCCCTACGACATATTTGAACGAAAAGCCCTGATATAGTCCTGATAAACGTAACACCGTATGGCCAGTTTTCATGATAAAATGGACATGGAACATTCAAAGCCTTAAACGTAAACTTGGAAAGTGGTGTCACCATGCAACTGCTATTTAATAAGACCTGATGACAATGAAGGAAACTCAGTAGGTGATGGCTGATTTAAGAAACAAATGGTTTGCTCGAATGATCACTGCTCGTGTGAAGCCAGTAAGAGACATGCAGACATGAATTGCTTCATTTCGAAAGAAAAACTAACTTACGGGGTATATTGCCATTATCATTAGAGATACCTCGGTGTATGGCGCTCTGGTCAGAATGTAACCTTAACGATAGTAAAGGTTTACTTTGAAAATCCTTGAAAATCCTTTGAGGAATCTAGTCGACTTAAACTTCGTTCAGGTATTCATACGCCTAGTGTTCCAAGAGGGAAAACACAAGAAAGGGAGTAATTCAGGCTCTTACAACAGTGGCCCACCTCAAGAGAGGATTTCACGCTAATTTCTAGCCAACGGACTTTGCTCTCTGTCGCTCCTCCTCTCTATCTTCGGGAGAGTTTCTTTTAAAGAATACGATACGAAACTTGTACTGAACTGATAGATCAGTACAAATTAGTAGCTGTTGGTCATTTAGAAAGATGCGTGACGAATCATGTGTGGATTTTGGGTGCGTATGTGCGATAAGGGATTATATCCACGATACCTCAGCTGCTAAAGACTATGTCCGGCGAGCAAGGATCAAAACTACTCCGAATCACTTGCATTTTTATTGACAGTAGGCGTAGTTTGGCTTCTACTTGGAAAATGTATACCTGGCTTTATTGTACGGAGTGCGTACTGAGTGTGTTCAGTCCTTCATTCTGACTATTTGAACGTATAAGGTCAAGCCTCTCACGGGACTCCACCTATTAAAACCTTGCGAGTTCCGCCCTCTCGACCACTTTTTAAAAGTTTTATCGTGGGAGTTGTGCTCGCAACTTGCCGGCCAAAATGTCTCGCATTCCGACTTTCAAATTATCCCCTAGGAATCCTCGTTTGACCACTGATTCTTTCGCTAAAAAAGCCAGCTGTGTATCTGACTAGCTTAGTTTCCACGCTGTCTATGTGACTAGCTCGTATTTCACACAATACCTAGACTATTAGATAGCCTTTGTAAGCTAGCCTCACACCTATTCAACTTCCCGGTCGATTAGACGGTTGACTGGTCGATGCCTCAAATTAGCCAGTCAATCTAGCCCGGGAAAGAAAGGAATAAGATGCCGAACACACTCATTTGCAAGTAGGACATTTGGTTTCAAGTAGAACATTAGGTTGACGGAAACTCGGGGACAGCGCCTACCTGCTGAGCTCCAAAAAAAGCGAAACCTGTCGTGGGCTGTCGAAGAATTTTCAGCAACCTTATGAGTAGTGCATTAGGAATAAGATGCTATTAACCCTTTTTGGTTGACTGTCTAACCCTTTGTGGCTTCAGTTACCTCAGTTGTCGTCCTTCCCATGTTAGGAGAAGCCGTTTAAGACCGAAATTTTGCCATCTGCCTCGCTACAGCTTGTAGTTTGGTCAATATATTCTAAATCCACGCATCTATAAATAAATGTGTTTCGTTTCAATTTTGTTCCCTGCCTCATTGGCTTCGAGATAGATACGACTCCGCGCGATACGTGTTCTTCTGTGCATAAGTACAAGGGAATCGTGCGAAAACAGCGAAGTGGGACGTAGAACACAAACAGATTAACGTAAACAACAATGATTTTATCAATACGCGATATATGGCCTCCGCCTTAGGATTCCATAAATACAAGCCACTTTCTTATCACATTACTTCATTACATGAACACTAGTCACGGAGTTTTGGAATACCAGATTCTCCCAGTCAGTCATATGGATACCATAACGCGAAAGCGTTACCGTGTATGAGAACCTCCGGTTACGATGACAAACAAGTAGGATGGAGCAGAATGCAGATGAATGCAGTCCTAAATGGATCTAAATTAGGCGTGCACGTAAATATGCGACATGATTCGAAGAAGCATCCAAACACAGCCTTATGCACCTCGTTGGGTAGCCATTGTCGATGTTTGACCTTGTTTGACCCATTCATTTGAGTTCACAACAAATTCGATATAGGCACTCTTCGATTGTATTTAAAGTGGGTGCATCACACGATCGAAAGTGTTGGGGTTTTTTATGTGATGACGACAGGAGAGAGAGAGAGAAAGAGAAAGCTTGAAGACCTCAGCCCCAGTCGCAAATGAATTGAAACAAAGGTTTACCAAACTCGTTGATTTAGAGAAAACAGCGAGAAAAACTTTGATTCCCTTGGTAACCAGTCGAAATGTCTAGGTTCATTTTCCTACCAAACAAACCAAACGAGCCGTGGAAGTTTTCGATGTTAAAATGCTTTACTTCAAGAATCTTTGCTCTTCTATGTCACTTGTTCAGTCAATCTTAGAGAAATACTCTACTAATGTCGGATGGAAAAGTCCCAGAACAGCTCCAATCTGCCAAACATGGTGATTCACCGAGATTCTGTCTTGTTTCCTGAACGTTGGTTTCACTGAAATTGCTGCAGTGGTTACTATCTACTATTCTGGAGCTTTCATTGACGTACATTGTTTTTCTAAATGATAAAATGCCTTCCTAGCTGTACTGGTTAGTTACACTGGTGTATCAACGGTCAATTCTCGATCTTAAAATAAAATTGTTGACTTTTCTCGAGGCTCTAGTCAACAAACGATTTAAACAAGGTATTCCCTCTCAAAAAGAACCGAACCGGACGTTTAATGTGCCCTAGATAGGGTGGCCTTTCTGTTATAGGTTGATTACCCATCCAACTTTTCAATGACGAAACGTTTGCCAAACTCCGTGAATAGATCAGCTGCCACCTGACCAACAACCAACAGTGAACTTCTGGATCAATTTGTGCGGTGGCTAAGCATAACGTCTGAAATGGTGCAAAACTGTGCATTACCGACTTCTTCTGTTGTCGCTTTTGGCGTCTTACAGTTTTGCCTACCAAATACACTACGACAGAGAAACTTAAACGGGTGCATCTATCTCGTGACAAGTTTAGACTATGCCCATCAAAGTCGATGTGATGTGCGTTCTATTTCTTATGTTCCTTAATTGATAAAGGTCAACAGGTAACTCCATTAGGTTTTTCACATGGTCGTTGTTCTTGTACTTTCTCTTGTGTTGATTTGTCAGCAGGTGTTTGTTTTAAACAAGTTATAAATCAATATCTACGTAAACGCTGGTTCTTTGTGGCTCTAAAACACTACTCATATGGTCATATGGTCTTATAGAATTCTCTCAGGCATGAAGCTTTGGAAACTTTTATTACATGCACTCTACGTTCTGTGGGAGACTAGCTGCGTCAGTTGTCAGTTTGACGATAACAAAAACCTCTAGTCGGTCATTAGCGAAAGATTTCGAGTCCAATAAAGTCACATTCAGTTAGCGTGAAACAAACTCAAATTTTTCTTAGATGAAACGTGCGAAATGATTCAAAGGAATCTGGCCTTGTACGTAATGCACTACTCATAAGGTTGCTGAAAATTCTTCGACAGCCCACGACCGGTTTCGCCCTTTTTGGGGCTCATCAGGTAGGCGCAGTCCCCGAGTTTCCGTCAACCTTATGTTCTCCTTGAACCCAAATTGGACTGTTTTCGAGAAATACACTCATTTGCAAATCGATTTGGTTTTGCGAGATACTCACCTGGAACCCAGCTGAATCTCCCGTTTGTGATGTTTTCAGGCCTTGCTTTCCTGAAGGGAACCCCTCATAATGTTGATGAAAACTCTTCGGTTGCCTACGACTGGTTTCTCCCTTCTGAAGCGGAATTTCGGGGACTGTGTCTACCTGATGATTCCCAGGAAGGGCGAAACCGATCATGAGCTATGGAAGAGTTTTCAGCAGGTTGGTAAATGGTTTCCTTCATGAAAGCATTCAGCGATTTCTGAAACGTGAGGTGGACTGTGTGCAGCACACTCAATCGATGAACACCATAAACGGGATTTTCAGCTGGGATTCAGGGGAGTATCCCATGGAAGCCAAATTGATGTACCATTGAGTGTAGTTCTTGAAATCCAGCCACATTTTACCAACTGTCTCATTTCACTGGACTAGGTGAATGGTCGCCAAACTCCTGCTACTACTCGGTTGTATTTGTAGTTGAAGGATTTTTGTAGGGAGATTATTGTATGGAAACGAACTACAAAAGCTACTTCGTATTCGACATATCGTGCCGAATTCTATACCACAAAATTAAAGCTTTCAGCCTCACCATTTAACCGCATCGTTTTCTTCGCGTCAACGCGTGTTTGTGATAGATCACCCATTTCCGTTCACTAAGACTGAGAAGCTTGAACTGTAAAGAAACTGCGCAATAGGTTAAACAGTACACCCGGAACCAGAACAGCTCATATTTTGGTCAGAAACACGTTTTGTTGTCACCCATGGGTTTGATGAGTTTTTACCGCGAAATAAGTACAAACTATCGTTTAAGTAAGAAACAAACTATATGAAATTTGGAGTAATAATCCTACTTGATGATCTTCTTGAATGAAGAAGCCGGTAGTGGATCGTACTGAGTTCTCATCCACATTGTCATTAGTGTTGAAACCTAGACACCTCGATGGAATTGGTGGACCGTATTCAAAAACCTCATTTGAGTCAGCTTGACACACTTAATGACTGCTTGAATTCAACTTCGATTTTCTATGAAAATCCATTACACAAAGGCAAATCCAAAAGACCAAGGCTTTAATTTTGTAGGTAGCTAAAATACTTCGAGGAAAAACTAAAGACTCTTTGGATCCAGGACTGGTCCCTCATTTAAGAGTCACAGTTGCCTTACGGTCCCCAACACTGAGCACAACTGCGCGCAATGTGAAGTGCCCGTCAAACCGTACTTATAGGCATTGTGAAGCCGAAGACCCCGCGAATTTTATCCTACCCGATAACCTTTTTAACATAAAAGGTATTTCAACTATCTGGAAACAATCGTCAGGTAAGAGGCTTTCATGGAGTTACGTCAGAATCTTCACTCATCCTCAAACTCCACTAAGCATAGGTGATGCAGTCCAAAATGGCCATCGGCTGGTGAAAAGAAATGAAGTTCTTGTATAATCATCCTAAACGTACTATCATCTTATACATCGTTCTGACATATGAACAATCTGAACAGTACAAGCAACTAAATATCGCCTGGTATCTACGTTGAGCGACCAACGTGGTAACGTTGGGAACGGGGGCACTCTTCTCTTCAGTGCAATATAAAGATAAGCCCAGAAGCTATCAAACAGAAGCGATGGACTTTTGGCTCTGAATGTGAGAATATCGTTCAGTTACAGTGTGGACGACAAGTGAATGGTATCATGTACATTTACGTGATAACTTAAAATTGGTTGAAGATTTCGTTTAACAGATGCTGGTGGTCCAACAGTTATCTCGCTCCCAACAACTAACTGCTTTCGTATGATCCGACGACGTGTGATTACTCAGTCATATAGAACAGATGGATGCAATTTCAACCTTTATTGTGGCAGTGCTGGAACAAAGCTGAAAACCTAGACAACCAAAAAAACTTGAAAGACTGGTTTTTGACAGCGTTTTTATTTGAAGACTAGTTCGTCTGTTCATTAAAGGTGCCCAAATCAAACTATTAAGGACACTCAAACTCAGAAATAGGAAAAAAATCCACAATTTCACCCTTCCATTAATTCACAAGTTGACTTATTCTTAGCCCGGCATTTGTTATGCATTTGATTGCCTCATTTGTTGCAACACAAATATTTCTAAAATTGACAGAAGTTTTGAAGTTTCGTGATTAGGTGACACGAAC
This sequence comes from Clonorchis sinensis, assembly GCA_003604175.2. Lineage (NCBI taxonomy): Eukaryota > Metazoa > Platyhelminthes > Trematoda > Opisthorchiida > Opisthorchiidae > Clonorchis > Clonorchis sinensis. The sequence goes on along the minus strand of CM030369.1, from coordinate 177,510,318 downwards.
TGAGAGAATTCATACTCGCGATCCAAGTGAGCTTCGAATTTTAAACAAACCCTGAGAAGCCCGCCTCCACCAAAGCTAACACACTGAATATAGTCTCCATCTTCTGTCTCCTTGATCCGTGCTCTCTTTCCTGCCCTATAGTTTACGGAAATTCTTGCCCTTTTTATCGACTAAATTAGTTAACAAATGAGTGTATCTCGCGAAGAACCGAGGTACCTGAAGCCTCATCTAGTTTTTTTTACCTCGTTGCGGATGTGGCTAGTCATCTAACACTTGAGAAGCCGCAATAGCATCCTACGAACCGTGATCTCATCCCTTATCACGGGTTAATGGTTTAACTCAACTCACTTGAATCAACAGTTCACACAGATCTGCATGATGCAGAAAACCGTTTAGAGGCTTGAAAAGACGGGAGTCGTCTTGGCTGGTAAGCCCTCACAAAAACCTAGCATGACAACCCGGCCTCTTATGACACATTATTTATTTGCGTCAAATCGATTATATCAGAGAACAGCCTCAACGGAACTTCCGTGCCACAATACATTAGTTATTGAATATTGAATAAGTTTCAGACTAATATTCAGCTAGGTTGACTAGTCTGACTTAGCTCTGGAGAGCTTACAAACAACTAGTGCCTCGGCTTGAACCCCGCAACTGAGGCCGTTCAAACCTCTTAATTGGGCTTTGAAACAGCACTTTTGTAGGAGGACTATCACGTTTTCTTGACCTTTCTTGTCCCTCAACAACCAGGATAGGGGTAAAAATGTTTTCTGGAGTGATACCAGCTGAGTCTCCTGGGTATGACTGCCTTTCGGAAAGGTCTGTCTTGGAGGATTCCCAAATATCCACTTAATAGATTTGCGGATAACTGGCCTTAACTGAAGCCATTTCGTAATCATTTTTACATGCACCATAATATCTGATTAGACTAACACGAATCTCTTGCGTTTTGAATTCACTCTCAGTTACCCAAAAAGTAAAAATATCTAACCAGTATGGTTCAATGCATTATTTCATGTTGAATTAGACAGCTGAGTTCAAGAAGGTGCAGCTAATAAACTAAGCCAACAAACTTCGCCGGAGGCGTCCCTACATTAGCGTGGGTATACGTTCCATTCAAGCCCTTCACAGGCTGGCACACTTTAGTAAATGTCTAGCCTTTCGAATGCGCTATTGCGGAGGCTGATAGCCAAGGCAGCTTCCAGGTTAATGATGGTTGAACGCTATCTCTGCCACAAGCGTGTGCGCACGCTTATGCATTCAGTCTCTTTTCTCTGCCTATCGATCGCCCTTAGGTCGCATACGGGTGAGAAATTTCGGTACCAACGGCAGCAATCATGCGTAATGACGGCCTGTGTGTGCGTTGCATGCGATCCAGCTGGGACCAAATTGGTCTTGCTCAAGAATGTGAAATGTCTTAGCCTCAGGTCCTGTAATGACCTACAAAGTAATCTGTGTCCTTTTATCAGAGAACACGGTAAGTGAAGCAACTGTGAAAAACACACCAGCCCTATCTGACGAAATCAAAGACAGTCATCCTGGTAAATCTACGTTTTTGGAACGATACACATCGTCATACCGAGAACACTACACCGGGACATTATAGTACCTCCCCATAGAACGACCAACCTCAGTAAACACAAAAGTTGCTGGCTCTAAAGAGAGTAACCCGGCACTTCGACCGACATTCCTGCAGCTTACAGGTAATTACTTTTATCATCGTTACTTATTCTGTTTGTGTACTTCTTCCCTGACAGTGATAGAGAAATATGGCAACGCTGCTGTATCAGGCCAGATTTTACTAACAAGTAAAACCGCTCGAAATCTTTAGGAAATGGGAACAATTCCATTTCGGTCGCAAATTAAAGCAACTATGCAGCTGAAGTGTGATATTCTTAGTATTCCCCTCCAGTCTTGGTACTGGTTCTCTCATACTTCGGAGACATCGATGTAGCTGGATGATGCCACTTGAACCAAAACTCATGTTACATACTCGTGCATCTTTTAGCCTAGACGGGCGAGTAGATTTATCAGCACACAACAAACCCTAGCTAAGGCTCATTCCGAGGCCATGTTGCTCGAAATCTCTTTCAGCATTTTTCTAACTAGAACCCAATTTACTAGTTCACTAAGATCCGCACCAGGTGAATAAACAGGTTGGTTCAATAACCAATTCTCCGTCCATCTTGTTTTTTATGTTTGAATGCTAAATTGGGACTTCAAAATTTATGTTTGAATGCTAAATTGGGACTTCAGGTGGTTCAACACTCATTTGCAAACTAAGCTGATGTTATCTGAAGGCATAACAGAATGTTCTGTTTACAAAATTCTTCAGCTGATTGTGCTGCACAGAGGAAGCCGCTGTTCAGCTTCACGTGAATAATTCGACAGACCACTAACTGACCCGCCCTTTCACTGCTCATTAGGTAAACCTAGTTACCAAGTGTGAGCGAGCGATTCACTTAAGTTCCCGTTAACACTATCTTAAACCCAGCTACGGTGTATCGTTTCATTAACCCAACAAAAAATATGCTTCCCATGCTTGTGTTTGAATTCCACAACGACAACAAATATGTGTATGTACTGAATGGGTTTATGATCTCCAAAATTAACTTTGTGATGTATTGCGATGTAATCCTGCAGAAGCACTATCGGAAATCACCTTCGAGTTGTTTTACGTAAACCAAGAAGACGGAAAGTGAATCGTCGGCAAGATTTGTCACAAACTGTGTAGACAGTTGCAAATCAAAAGTTAAATTCCTACCCTGATTTTATTATCAGCTGTGAATTTAATTTATCTTTGGAAGTGTAAGTCTGTAATACTCAACAACTTCTACGCAATGGGCAAAATTAGAGGTATTTTCAGAAAAAAGCAGAAAAAACTCATGGTAAATGATACTTTTTCAAGGACCTCCCTCCTAGTTTTGTCACATTTTTGTGAGACGATTCCCGGAAAATATACTTGACTATCTAGCTAACTGATAGACTGCACTTTACTGAAGATTCCTCTTTTGTTTTCTGCGCATTGTTCATATCTATGTTTCACATCCTTTTTACGACTGTTTTTTTTAATAAGTACAGCCGACGCTTGTATATTTTTCGGATTGGGTGATCCCTCCTAAGTGCATTGATCGCGTTAACCTCGCTTGGACTACTGTCCGGTTGGTCTGCCTTGCTTCAAAGTCACGGAAATAGAGAATACCGTTAAGACAGTTTGTTGATCTCCCGTTTTCGTCGGTAGCACAACACTTAGATATTTGTTCTCAGGTTTGACTGGCTCGGCCTGACACTAACTAGAGAGACGTTATTAGAATCATGTTCACATCCCGTTCTTTCAATTGCGTTTGGCATATGATTGCCCCGGGCACTCGTCCTACAGCGAGCTATGACTTGGTGTCATGTTGCCGGTCACAACATGCCCATCTTATAGACCTGGCCTAATAAAAAGGAACGATGACTGACCATTAACATTAAAACTACAATCAACGTCGCTGTAGAGCGTCAAGCATCTTCTCACGCTTACGTGCAGCTGATGGAGACAATTAGAGGAGAGGCAACCGGATACCTTGAGTTCCATTGGACCACTTCACCAAAACACCCAGAAGACAGACTAGAGCATGATAGCACGTAAAGTTTATTCAGTCGCAGCCGCCCTAGACAAAGGCCATAACGACAGAGTGACCCTGAGTGAGGAGTTGGTTTCAATTATGTTCTAAGTTACTCGGACAACTTGAGGCAATATTTTGAACGCATACAGCTTGAGTCACCATGCTCTTGTCAACATTGCTTTACAGTTTTAATGGAGTAACAGCATGGTGAAATCATGAATGACATCAACCGGGTGACCTCTCCGAGAGGTGTTTTGAAAACGGCGGCTTACATTCCTATCTAAAAACTAGTGAAGCCAAAGTTTTGTGGCGCATGAACGTAACGGCTGATGTGAAATATTTCCCGAGATTCTCTGAGACACAAGCTGATCACAACTAATGCATGCTAACCTATTCACTACATGCGACGCAGAATGAACGCTCAAACTCTGGGCCCGATATACCAGATTCAAATACGCATACTCTCCTTACCGTAAACTCTCTCGATAGTATCGGATATTCTGGCCAACATCCGGAGAGTCTTGAATCCACACTGTTTGAAGAAATCCTTCCAATTAAGTCCAGTACTTTATAGGCTAACAGTACACCCCCTTTTCCGTTTTTTCCTATCTACCAATATCCCACCAAACGAAACAGTTGGCTACCTATGTGGCTACATCACTGCAACTAGTATCTCAATGCGTTATTTTATCATTTTATCCTGTTCTGTAAAGGAACTGGTTGTAGGCGAATTGACAACAACACTATGAGTAGTCCGCTGGAGTCAACCTTAACAGGTGTTCTACTAAAAAACGCGGAAATCCTAGTCTGTGATAACACTTCTAATGTAGCACTTTACAAGCAGTGCAGTGGCAGAATTTTTATTCTTGACTCCGATCATCTTTCGGTTTATTTTTGATGTTTTAAATAATATGACCTCGATTTTCTCTGTATCTCAAATGAACGCTTGGCCTTCCTCGATCTGCTAACTCCTCGAATTGCGGATGAGGTTTTACACGGTACCGTCCATCGTAAGGCTGAGCGGATTGGTCAGTGAGTCTTCTCTGATGTCCTACAGGTTAGATTTACCGTGTTTCCACGGGTTAGACTAATCTGTACAGACGTCCAACTACCCAGTAAAGATTTGCTGAACAGGACAGTGTAAACCAACGACCCCTCGGAGAAGTCCATTAGTTTACATAGCAAACCGAATCCCATACCCGTTCTGACCACCATGCCTAAGAAGGAAACTGGATTGCGCCAACTTCACCAACATACCACAGAAACTTCAGTTCGCTTTGAAGCACACTTAGCCGTTTATTTGCGCCTGATGTCCACAGACCAGTTCTCAAACAAGGTCAAACTAGGTCTCAGCTTATAAGTGCTCATTCTACGTGGATGGTCGTTCGTAAATTCACTTACATTGGCGGTGATATCTGCAGCGCTGATCGATGTCATTCTCAAAGGATTACGGAACATACTCCAAATGAGCTTATCCACTTCAAGGACACTTGCATCCAGACCGAATTATAGGTCGGAAACTGAAAAATGCATTTCTGAAACAGACAGCCTGAATGACCCTCTTCATGCTTTTACCAACCAAAACCCAAAACTCCCAACTTTCTGTGCAGCAATGTTGGTAAAAACACAGTAACCCAAAATACGTGCGAGCAAACTATAGCATCAAACATCCCAGCACCTTAGAACCACTCTCCCCTTAGAGTAGCTTGCCTTCAGATGCCTGACCTGAGTCCGTGGGGTATTCATATTAACTCGAAAACGAGATAGTTTTATCTGAGTCTCTGAAGAAAATCATACCTATTACACCTATCCTGGTTTTCTGTCCGTATACCTGCCGAGCTTTGGATACAGTTCAAAGATAGCATAGTGGTATAGTAGTTTCATGCCCATCGCTCACATTATTTGTTTGTGGTCATTGTGGTGAAGACTAAAAAGAGCCGCACAGTAATATTAGTGTAGTACTAGTAGGGTCGTTCTACAGAATCGCCTATTCAAATATTTTTAATACTGCTGGGTCCAAATCCTCAGACTAATTTTACATTGAGAGTTCATCCGAAAAACTTGTGAACACTGCGCTGGTCTGATGCCCTTTTGAATTGCTCGTTAAAATAAAGTTTGTAGTTAGACGATTTAAGTATTGATTGCAGCACTGCTCCATTCGAGGAAAGAACTTCGGGACTTCCAACATGTATCCCTTTCGGGGGTGTTTCCTCACGACTGGGCGATCAGTACCAACTGTGTCGCATGCTTTTTAAAAGACAATACGAAACGCATCCAGCATTCCAGTTCAACTGTTTTTCAAGGGATATTTTGTTACATATTCCTAAGGTCACAGTCAGTGACTTATGTATGCTGGCCATTGAGGGCTCTCTGCGTACTTACGACATTTTTATGCATGGTACATGGCGTTGTGTGTAAATTCTTGCCACTGAATCTCACACCAGACCCAGTATGACGGACACTTTGTGCCCGATATGCGAGTCTTGACTGTGCTAGCGCTCAGCGCGCCTTGAAGAGCATTCAGCATTGTTTGTCCCTTCTTCGGTTGCTAGACTTTACACTCATGTTTCCATACCAAAATTCTTACGTACGTTGGGATTCACCTTATCTGACTGGAACTGTTGGTGGCATGACTTCGAATGAGACATTTCTCTCTTTTATCTCATATTCTCCTGTAACCCTTTCACACTCATCGCTTGCATTCGCTTTTTATGTCTGTGACCATGCTCTTCAAAAATAGACGATAATATATGGTGTTCAGTATGTCTTATCCCTTTAACAGATTTCGTCTCCTTGGGCAAATCCGTTTTATGCTGTCACTAGCAGATTCGGATCAATCCGTACGTAAAATAGAGAGTGCTAATTCTAATCCATCTCTCTAGAATACAGGTAACATCACGAAAGCAAAAACAGGCTGACAAGCAAACGTTGTCGGTAAATTGATGGCATGAGAAATAAACAAGCACAATACACGGTATCTTTTGCTAGTCCAAGTATATATCTCCGCACTTTGCATTGTCAGAACACTACACTTTTTCTGCATTTATTCACTGTCGTGCTCAGTACTCCCAAACTATTGCCAAAGGAGAAAATTCCAACCACCTGATTACACCGACCAAGAATTCTATCCTGTTATTGAAAGTATGTTATTATTGGAGGTTCATCAACTAGCGCCCTAAAACATCACATTAGGTACGAGTCAAATAATGATAGAAAATAATCGACTGGCTGTAATACTCTTTCTGCGCACAGCTGCCATGCCACCCGAAGGAAGCACGAGGGCTTAGATACTGTCAGGTTGCTCAAATCTGGATAGAATCAGCTGGGATGCCGAGGTTGGATTCGAACCACGGGCCTTCCGGTCAGTAAGTTCGTGCCTTGGACACTGAGCTTTCTCGAGCTCAGGGTTGTAGGTATAAAGCAACTTGTTTGAACAGATGTGCTTAGAATACCCCAAGGTCCTATGTCGTTGTCAAAACCCGACTCCATAAGCGTCAACTATGCACAATTGATAGTCCCTTCACAAGCGGCGAAAGTTATTTATGGTGTTTCTTATCCTCTCCAGTGATAGGGTCTTTTTGCCAGATACTAAGAACAGGAACAGACGTATATTTTACGGGGAGAATGGAATACGCGGAAAGTTGAAACAGGCCTTCGGAAATTCAAGCCTTTCAGTTTGAAGGAATTTGTCTTTGAGAACTGAATACCGGCATCACCCATACACACCGATAAATACACTACCGACTGCCAGATTTCTTCCGATGGAATAAATGAGAAACCCTAGTTTAAATAATTTTTTTCAGAAGAGGACTACCAGAGCGTTGGGCAGTTGGTTTCCTTTATGACCAGTAATAGAATGAGACAGTATCGGGTGGTGCCGTTGCAAACAGTTTTGTGAATAGCAGCACCTTTCACATGGGTTAATAATGAACAGACGTATAGGTAATTCGTTCTAGGTGGTTGTGGGATTTCTAAGATTCCCATTCACCTCACTCTCGTTTGAACGGCGCAATTATCCGGAGCAATTTTTCTGCTGAGCCGACACCAAAAAAGACGAGCACGGGAGCCGAGTTTCACTTTTATTAGAGCTCAGCAGCAGTGCTCTAATAAGGGGGGGTGAAACTTGAGTCCACTGCTTTCACCTTTGGTGTGGACTCATCAGAATAATTGCGCCAGGACAGGAGAAGGACTGTTCAAGCGAAAGTGTAGGTATAGACGCAACTCACCATTCATAAAGTTGTTGAAAACTCTTTGACAGCCCGTGAGTGGTTTCGCCCTTCTTGGGGCTCATCAGGTAGGCACAGTCCCCGAGTTTCCGTCAACCTTATGTTCTACTTGAACCCTCATCGTACAGAATTCGGCAACATCACAAGCGAGCGATTCAGCTGGAATTATGCTACTCCCCCCCCCAATAAAAACAGGAACTGTAGGCAATTACTGTAAAATCAAAATCGAAGGTCTAAAGAAAGAAAATATATAGTCGGGTCAAGTGGATCCGGACTGGCACAACGCCTGGTCCGCTTCTTCTCGTGAACAAGTACCGGGACTGAGTCAGGTAATCAACAGAGCTTCGATAACGATAAGCATGCGGAGTCTGTCGCTTGTATTGACAAATTTGACAGCTGAGTAGTTTTCAGCGTAATGTTTACAAAGATTAGATATTTGGTGACGGAAGACGCGGGATTCCGGCTAGATGTAGAATCACCATCATTGAACTAATTCAAACTGTTTATAATGTACTCAACAACAGGGTCTACCATTCCCTTTCTTACATTTATTATCCTCCAGAGCACTTGGTCACACAGATGCTGTGCCATAAGCAATTATGTCCGTCTTCTGCGATTTTGCGCAATTGCGTTCACCTTGCACCGCTCAATTTCCAGCACTTATTTCTCAAGACAGCCAGTTCTCCATTGGTTCTCAGTTTCCAGCACTTATTTCTCAAGACAGCCAGCTCCCCATTGGTTCTCATATCACTTTTGGTTTGACACTGTCGGAATGCAAAATGCATTCTGAAAGAAACTGAACACCTATCGAGGCTAAGCCAAACCAACCGTCATAATCCGCACATTTGATTGTATACGGCGTTGTTTACCATCCATCACTAAAGGATTGCCGTTTGCTTATTGACAAATCCCGCGAACATTTTGATCAATTTCCCCAACGGATTCACGACTTTCTGGAAACCATTCTGTGTCGGGAGAGGAGCGATTATCTGATAAAGTATTTAGTACAGACTCTCGTGTCGCTGCGTTGAGGTACCAGCTGCTATATTTGTTATTCACACAAAAGTGGAGAGGTGATCGCTGTGTGTCTTGATGTAAGAATGGGCCGGAGACGTACCTTCTCCATCACACGCAACCACGTGATGTTTGCCTAAAACAGGAATGGCATGTAAAGTCATACCAGTCATTATGGCCTCTCCTGCTACGAAATCTTCTTTTCATTTCAAAAGGGTGAAAATCATCTGAAGCCTCTCCTGCTACGAAATCTTCTTTTCATCTCAAAAGGGTGAAAATCATCTTACCCGTCCAGATTGCGTTTTGCTCGTCACTGAACGTCTGTTTCTTTCACTCGTGTTTTTTCCGAATAAGACCACCTAGTCTGTCTGTATTTTCTACTTGACCAGAAGGCCTTGCTCGTGTTCCTGTGTTTCGAAACAGCAGGCGTTTGGTCTGTATCTGACACATTCTTCTCTCGAATACAAATTGAACAAAAGTTTCATTTTCTTGCCGCCTGACTACCCGCAACCCTCAGCAGGTTGGGTATGGCGTTGCCATACCACTTTCTGATAATTCTTTGCTTTTCCCAGAATCTTACTCAAACATAAGTGGCCAGAGAATTTCCGTCAGTCGGTTTTGATCAAGAAAGTTACAAGTATCTGCTTCCCGCCTAAACCTCCCTGTAGGCATCGAAGTTTCCTTTATTTTCCGTGACCAAAGATTTCTATCCTGATATCCTTCCCTTGACTCATCTAGACTGCTGTTCTGCTCATCTCGACAGTATAACTCATTACTGGGTGCCAATAAAATGCACAATGCTTTAATAATGACCTTAAGATTTCACTGCTTCAATCCATTGGAACTTTACATACCATTTGCAGCTGAAATGCAATTACCGATAGCGACAGCACACTGGCCTTTGTAACGTTTCGCACTCTGTCAGCATCAAGCATGATGTTTTACATGCTCCGTTCGTACCAAATCAAAACTGATTATGAATTCCATTTCTCTGTTTCTGACGTACACGTCAATAACCTGATAGCGCTTCCCACTCCTTATGTTGTAAGACCCAGATTTTCGAGGTAGTAATTAGATCGACTTACGCTTCCCACACATTATTAGCCAATTAACTGCGACACCGGTACATATGATAAGCGATGGTTTGAATTCGATTGTACCTACGGAAAATTCTAGCGACGAGATTGTTTGGACGTTCACAGCAGTACGTCTCTAGGTTTTGCAACCAACTATGGCAATTAGGTATTTTACTTGCTGAATATGCGGTTTATAAACTGGTGGGGTCATCTAACATTCGGAGTACAAACACTTCGGTTCTTCTCTAAAGTGGCATGGTGCGTGCTGAAGAGGAAATTCTTTCAGCTACTGGAACAGCTATAATGCGAATACTTGATACCGTCCATGTGCTTCCATTGTTTTTTTTGTGATTCCGAATATTTTGCTCCTGGCGAAGGCCACTCACAATGATCAGATGGCTAAGCAATAGAACTCTCCTTTAAAATTTGTTTCTTCACCAGTAGTCACTACCAGTTTTACAGTTCCTTTTTCGACACACCTTTTGACACGCTCTCAAAACGAGCTCAGCTGTCTCTCATTAACTGCAGCAGTGTGAGAACCCAGTTGATCTTACAATCGCATGACACTAAATGAACTCGCTCACAACTGGAATGCGTTAGAGTAGACTATAAATTGAAATACTAATAATTGTAACGTTTCATTCGAGAGCAGCTGTTTGAAGTTACACGTACTCTTGCCACCGTCTTGGTGTCAGAGAGACGGATCGTATACAATGCAAATGATTCCAAGGATCTCCATGGGCTCCGAAGCTTCAACACATAATACAACACGAAGTATGTACTGGCGGTCGAGGCAAGCACTCGGTTGGGACAACACTGGAAATTCGGAAAGAACCACATTCAAGTGACTTTGGAGGGTTCAAATTTCCACGTTGATACAAGACCTTTGTAGTAATCCACCGATCCATTCAGATTTATGATGTGTAGCAAAACTAATAGGATTTCAGGAAATGACTTGTTCCATTCAAGGTCTGTTTGATTTGCGACACTGGGAGTGGAGTAAGGCTTTCAGATTCTTGACTAGGTGATATGGGCATTTTGGCGCCCTAATCAATAAAACGTCTATGAAACAGAAAGCCTCAACTACACGATGTCTTTCATCCCTGTTGACGCTTCGGGTTGGAAGCGACAGGTAGGTTGGCAACTTCAGGCTATCGAAATCACGGTTGCGAATTCGCCGGCTAGCCATACTTATGAAAACTCAAGTCTCACCTGGTGAGCAGATATAATGAACTGCGATGGGGCTGAAGAGGTTCGCACCCATGCCTTTTAAAATAACATAATAACAAAAAACACTATCAAGCCTACGGTCCGCTAGTAATCAGTGAGAATTGGTAGCCATTTAAACTAAAATATCCGAATATTCTGGAGAGCCATTTCGGATAGACTATTTCGGAGCAACGACCATGCATAACCCTGAATGGCAAACAGTTATTGGCGAATATGGAGCTGCTACCACAGGGCAAATTATGGAGCATTCCTCAGAAATCCTCTGCAATAGTACTGCTATTTATGAAAACAATAGTTGTTTGTATACATTCTCATCAGCATAATCACCTCAAAATCTTCGAGTTTGTGTGAGCGTGGCCTACTGTTTCAAATCAGGAACTCAATCCTTTTTCATTAGGGTGCCAGAAGGTGACCGCTGTGCGTGATTGGCCAATTGGTGGTATGCTAGGGGCGAGAGTAGGCGTGGGCCCATAAAGAGTGAATCAGACAATTCCACCTCTGAGGGTGTATTGTTCCAATGCGAAAAACACAACCGTCATTGGCTAATTTTCACTGACAGTGCTGGAGTAGGGAAGTGGTAATACTTTAGTGGGATACGGACTCCAAAAAAGCGATGATGGAACACCTACGGATAATACAGTTAGCTTCAATTTCCGAGAAACCATTGAGAAACGTGCGTATGTTATTAAGCTGGACAGCAAATGTGCACAAGCACATGCGCACGTCTACGCAATGACATTGTATCGTCTAAGATGGACAACGGCGTACAAAAGCTAATGAAAATACTGGAGACGCTTGATTAACCTAAACTTGATTCAAAGGTTTGCTAGTATACTGTAGAAAGAATAAGGAAGTAATTGGGATGACTATTTTTCATGGATCACTGCTGTGGGTTTTAGACAATCTACACTATCAGCTGGATGAATACCAACCCCAAGCCCATAAAAGCCAGACGTGGTTCATCACTTAAATTTTTGGGCTTGGGTTACCGGGTTTTTCGGTTGTATTATATCTGTTCAGTATACATTATAATGCATCCTAATGTATTTCGTTGCATTCTTTTATTCTGTTTGATGGAAACCAGTTCCGCTATTTTTCGCGCGTACGTATGCAAATGGCCTGCCTTAACACTCGGAAGATTAGGAAATGTTAAACCATCAAAGTTGCTAGATGTGGCTCTCTATGACCATCGTTGTACAGGTAAAACTGTATGTAGCCTTATGTATGTGCATGGATGCGCCTCATGAGTGATCGGAGCCACCTATGGCATTTCATTCGACGTCGTAACTTTCATTTGTCTCCACCTGTATTGACAACCATGGATCACCGTTTACATAAGTTGCTGGTTTTAGAACTAAACCCACCTGCTCATCCTCCGGTCCTATTCTCTCGAGCCTACACCAAATACAGAGCACCAGATGTATGCGCGTACAGATTAGCGCAAACTGCATGTGGCATTGCCTCTAGTGCATGAGAATCCATCTACGTAGTTCGGTGTGATGGGCCATTCCGGAAGTGAATACCATTCCATCTTGGATGGTTCCCATGACAGCCTGAATGCCACTTTTCTTGATAGTGAGGCTTCTTAGCTTACTAAAACAAATAGGAAATTCTGTAAAATTCGCATCACATCTGTGTCCGAATATATATATACCTTCTGATTGTTCACTCAATGGTATATTTTAAACAGTTTAGCCCCTCTCAACAGTGAAGTGACGCGTTTCGGTCGATTCCTGTAGATGCTGCCTCTAAAGGAGAGCATCTGTATCACAGTGTGTAGTTTCTGTCACACTCAGACATGTCTAATCCCAGTTGGCCTAAAGTGATGAACCTGATGCACTAATTTACTACAGAATTATGAGGCACATGCAGACGCACTCTCGTCGATACCCCGGTTCCTCTTCCCAGAGATTAGTTTTCGATCAAATTTCAAGGTGATCCGTTCTAAGTGCGCCATCATAGCTTCATTACCGTAACTTCAACCTGTGGAGACCGTCAGATTAAAATAACTCTCGCAGTTCGCCAAATACACTCATTAGCAAAGCAAATAGTCTTAACGAGAGACTCAAGTGGATCCCACTTGTATTCTTCAACTGAATGCGCTGCACAAATACCATTTTATGCTTCAGCTGATATGACATTCGAGATATTGCAGTATATTTTCTTGAAGGAATCTACTCACAATGTTAGAGTTTTCAGCAACCTTCAAAAGAGAGTTCGGGGGTGTTGCGATTAACTACAATTCTCATCACGAGTTGTGTATTCATATCATCAATTGAGAAAACGGATAGTATATATGTAAATGGATATATAACCGTCTTACAAAGAGACTGGACCTTACAGTGGTGTGAAGTTTTGTGAACTTATCTGACCCATTGAACAATATTGAAGGTTGTCCGTGTGTCGCAGAGTCTTGTGCTTGTCAGCGGATAGAGACCAGGTTACTATAGTGTTCTGGCACTTGTGGAACATGTGATGCGATATCTTACTTGAAAATTGCACTAACCTAGTAGTCTCACGCCAGCCACTTGTGCCGTGCGGTCAGGCTTTTGGTCCAAAAACTTACGTCTGGGTGTTCCAACAATACATCAGCTCACATAAAAGAATGAATTGCGATAATACCTATAATTTCGTACCACATCAGCCATCGCGTGGTGCCATTAGCGAGATTGCCTTGCTGCTTACAGCAGGGTAGGTAACCGAAAACGGACTGCTGTTAGTAATAATCTTTCTTCACTATTATCTCTGAACTCTTTTCCTACCCCACTGAACGCTCACTGTTCTGTAGGCCCCAGCCATAAACACGTCAGTCTGGCACGCAAAGAAGTAACTAACTGCCTGGCACCACTCAAGTCTGCCGCTTCGTGTCCTCTTCTTAGACCTTGTTTCCCTGTCTTTATTGTGATTCGTAATGTGCGAGGCCTAAAGTATGTTGGCCAACAAACTGCTCTGGCAAGCACTCTTGACAATTTAGAGAGAAATATTTGCTGCTACTCCGAAACTCGAATGCAAGATCCACGCAATGTAACCGGGCTTACGGCATCTTCAGTATGAAGACTCCAGCATCTATGGACTATAGGTGATCCTGAATCTGCTGCAGTGGGCTATACTCGTGTTGGCATAACTCCCAGGTATCCAGCTAAGGTTTGTTTACGGTCAGATCAACAGCCGCCTGATCAACAAACAGTAAACTCACCCGAGCTACCAACAGTTCAACACCTTACGAACGGTCCTTGCACTGTTCGTTTGTCATCTCGCACAAGAATCCGCACTATCCGAAATATCTGTTCTTCGCTCTTACTTTCTGCATGTGCACTAACCAACTTTAGCTCTAATTATGTGAAAGGTAATTTTTATCGGAGATAACCACTCTTCCATCCTGCACGAAATTTTCTAGTCGCCGGTATCCTCAGCGTACAAGTAGAAGTCGCAGTTCTTCAAAGGCACAGTTTACTGAAATTTTCAGCCTGGACCCAGGACGTAATGACATTGGCAATCGTCTTTTGCAGCTTTGCACTGATCACTAACTCGGTGGTGACGAATTCAGATGCCTCTACTAGTAAACAGCCATGGAGTCAGACCGACCACATAGCCATTAGCATTCGGTGGCGAGGCTCACTTCGTAATTATCGATCTTTCTGCACAACAACTGATCACGCTGGTGTCCGGAATAAATTTTCTGTAGTTTTTCAATTGAGATCGAGGAAAGAAACTCCTCGGTTAGCCGCTGAAATAACTTTTAAATCATGGATAAAAAAGGCTTATCAAACTAGCCTATGTGAGGCCTTGGAAGCTATCTCCTTAGGAGACGTCAATTATAACTGGAACGTGATAAGCAACGTCGTTCATACGGCAGGGGACTCGGCTTGTGGTCCATCAAATATGCACTGGATTTTGGGACAGTCACTGTCACTACTCCATAGGAATGTTTTATCCTCTCAAAAGCTGAGCGTAACTCAGTCAGAAAGGCCGTTGGGTGTCAGCTCAAGCATAACCTGTTTGTGGATAGAGGAAACCTGTGGGATCAGAGGGCTTTACTAATGAAGGAAGCTAGCACAACTAGGATTGTCCGGGGGATCTTCAACTATAACGCAAAACGGGACCGAATACAGGAGACATTAGTGAGGTCAGGGAAGACAGTACCCATGTGTTTCATTCAACGTGCACAACTCGAGTGGTAGTCGTGAATTCGGTCGCTCCCTCAGTTTCCGATATTCCATTATGCTTTTCCGACTTGAGGCACCATCTGGCGGCAGGGCCGGATGAGATCCGGCCAGCGCTTTTCAAATACGATGGTCGATTGTTCTGTTTTGCCTTGACTCGGTTGTCTGAGCTAATTTGGGAAGCACCAGTGCCTTCCTACAACCTGAAGCTAATCAGTCATTGTGCCTTTATTGTGGCTCCCAGAAGATCGTCTATCTCTTATCCTGGTGATATTCTTCTGGAAATCAATATTTACAATAACTGCAATCAAATATTTGTCGCCCGGCAACGGATATTCACATCTGCGTTCAATTCAGATGAATTAGTTTGAACGGTCAACATTAATGTCTGTCGCTGGATAGACAGATGTAGGCAACGATGGGGAACCAACAAAAACAAGTGGTCCAATTTTCGCGGATTTTTCTACCACTGAATGGGGTGGTCGTGTCTTCTGAGCTGCGCCATTTCTACAGAAAATCAGCACGTAAAACATTTTACCAGACCAGAATAGACACAGTAAATGAAGATCACCAAAACGAGAAAGTTGAAAGCTTGGAAATTTAAACTTGAAATGCACTTGGAGGTATGTTAAAGAGGCAACTCAAATCTCAGAAGAATGAAGAAGGCAGTATGAGAGACAAGAAGTGGAAGAACAAACTACTCAGTGCTATAGATTATCTAGGTGATTACATCCTCCGAATAAATAAATAACCCCACTCTGATGTTTTCACTACCGGTGTACCAAGAAGTATTACGACCCATCTGTGGATCAGATGCAGTCAATCCGGAACCTTCCAGAAATCGGAGAGACTCAAGTTTTCAGGAGTTGCCCCTATCGTATCATACTATGTGTGCAGCGTGTGCCCCACCATTTTCCCTCTAAATCAAATGGGAGTATTAACGCAGGTGCTGGAACAATTCTGAAGATCTTTATTGAAATGTACCCGTGAGCGTAGTGATCTCAGTTTTTGTGATAGATACCACGAGCAGTGCGCCACTCCTATTAGAATTATTAACCTCTCTCTGTGTAAGCTATCATCTCCTGCACAGTCCCTCCGGGAATCTGTCGAAAATCAAGACAGAGTTGTGGTTGGCACCAAATTTTGTCTCGGCTTTTGTGCCTCTGAAGTAAGTTTGTTTGCTTCTTTATTTTACGAACTATTTGTTTATACTTATCAACTTGATTCCAAAAGCAATTTCTTTGGTCCGGTAGAAGTTTAGATACCAGGGTAGAGGTCTTGAATCCTCAATAAGTAATGGATGGAGTATTTCCAAGACAGTAAAAAGTTTTGAGGATAAGGTTCTAGTATTACCTAAGCGTATTCACATTGCTGTTGAGCATAAAATACTATGGCAAACCCGGTATTATCACTGAGAGCACCGCACTGTGTACACTCCGAACTGGATCTTTGCACACTGACAGTGTCCAATCCTTTTTTGATCGTACGGATCACATGACAAGTCCTGGCAACACAAGGCCCAGCACGGTCATTTCGTCAGTAACTCTTAGATTAGATCAGACTATACCAAAATAATGCCTCGTTGGCTAAACTGAGCACAAGGTCACTGTCCAGTATAAAAGGGGCCCGTTTCCATAAATATATCACTTACGAGCCAGACCTTCCTGTGTGGTGTCATTCCACACAGTTCCAGTAGCTGACTACAAGGACACCTATGAGTCCCTGGGCCCATTTGCTTCAAAGATAGTATGTCCCTCTGGAAGACATCATCAGACCGAAAAGAAGGTAATGTCTTCACCTTTTATAGACTAAGTTGTTTGCTACTGAGAACCCTCATTAAGGTTCTGAAGTTCAGGGCATTTGTAAAGCTATGGCTGAAAACGCGCACTTCCGAATCCTGAAAGAAAACAGGGACGACCAGATAGTTTTACCGAACGATCTGAACAGCACCCAAACTGGCCATCTGCTATTGTTCACCGGAATTCCCCGTCCTTAAACCAGAGAAATACGTGAATGTACGTCTTTCTTTACAACACCCGACTAGCTTCCACCAGTTTTGTGCACTATAACAACTAGGTGGTCCCATGGGATCTCCAGGTTCGCTTCTAAACTTAATAATTTGTGTCTTTTTAGGTATTATTTCGAAGTCTTCTATCTTCTCTTGTTTGTTTTTTCCAATTTTCCTCAATAGATGGTGCACGCACATGTTGAGGTTTTTCAAATCAAAAATTACTGGCGATCCGCTGAGCTCATGGTAATGGGATTTTATTGAATGCATCAAGGATAACCGCACAAAGGTGTGGTTTGTGAAACCATATTATCTTTGCAGTAAATTTTACTTCATATAGGTTATGGGGTCGTTTATAAAGGGCGACTGTTGAAGGCAATCCGGTGTTCGGACATCAGTCTTATCGTGGCATTCTCAGCTATTAAACATGAAAACATCATCAATTGTTAATTGCGAACAGTTGCTGGAGTTTCTAACTGTTACAAATTTGTTCTCAAATGAATGAGCAGAATGATTTTTCAATGTTTTCTGGACATTCTTATGTAAATCCGATGGTGATGGTCTGCTGATTCCAGTTGCTTGCTTAGAGGATGATTCCCGCCTTACTATGAAATAGGGATGTCATTGCCAGTGTAAAGACGAATGGCTGTATGCGAGTGTTGACCATAAATAAGTCGCGCACGAGAACATAGCCAGCAAGCTGTGAAATCCACGTAGCAATACCTGTGCCAGATGTGGCCAACATGATTTCATAACTGTCATTCTGCGCCTACCTGATGAGCCCCAAGAAGGGCGAAACTGGTCGTGGGCTGTCGAAGAATTTTCAGCAACCTTATGAGTAGTGCATTACGTAGTACATACATGTATCGCGATGTATCGAATATCGTAGCAACTGAAACATGAGGCGGCCTGGTGCAGCACATTCAGTTGCCCGGAAACATCACAAACGGGAGATTCAGCTGGGTTCCAGGTTAGTCTCTCGCAAAACCAAACTGATTTGCAAATGAGTGTATTTATCGAAAATATCTTAGAATTTTGTGGACCGATATCCACCAACCGGATTTGGCGTCGTGGCCTATTCAGTGAAGCTAATTCTATGATTCAACTGAATTGTGTAAACTCTGTGAGCAACTCACCTACAATCTATAGGATGACGTGCAACGTGAAAAATCGGTCTGGTTTATTAAAATCATAGTTTTACTGCCCCATTCAATGTATCACTTTGTGGAACTAGCGAATCGGTGCATCTACGAACGGTTGTTTGATCATTCCGTGTTGTTAGACAGCGTTCTCTTTATTGTCATCTCTCGGAATCTCATTGATTGGCACTATAAGTAACAGGGAGCATGGGATTCTTACTAGGGCATACTTATGCACGCTTATATGGTGCAAAACTGAGCTACTGAGTCCAGTTTCTTGTAGTCAAAGGGTGGCAAATATAGAAAAATCCCCTTTAGTTTTAAACAAGGATGGACTACTTTTGCGCAATGATTTCGGAAAAATGGTCTGAACGCAATGCGTCAATGCCCAGTTTGCGAACAATACACTTGCAAGTAGACTCCAAATTCATGTCTTTCTAACGCCATCCATGAATGGCACTCTTTATCTGCTTTTGATTACAGTTAAATTGATTTCTCCACCGCACTGCGTCATTAACATTCCAACAAATTCCATTAAATGGAAACCTCGCCCTCAGTGACTTCGGTTTTTGACTCCGTGTAAACAAAAAAAAATGGAATACTAAAATGACAATTCCATCGCTCCTGATAGGGAGGACGTGTCTCAGCTATCACTAAAAAGACTTTCTACAGTTTTCGGTGTGTGCTGTGCAACCACAATGTGTAAATTCATGTTGCAAGGTGTGTGTGTCTATACGTCCTTTGAACATGCTACTTAGTGTGCGAACCGAGGCACTTAAGGCTATGGAACACTAAATTTATCTGGAGTTGTATTAGGTCTGATAGCAGCATGAGAGTTGAAGTATGCGAACGCGACTCAAAGACTTGAATCGCACCTGTCAACTACTAATTGGCACTTGACTTTGGTGGTGCTCTATCAATATCAATCTGAGCGAATTATACTTTGTTCGTACGGACAGCCGCTCACCCAAGAAGGTCCGATATGAATAGTCTTCCGTTCCAGCCTATGTACCAGCAAAAGGTGTCGCGGGTGTACTAGAAAGGTGTGACATCTAACCCCAACTATGAGTTGTTCCTGAGGCGATCCTCCAAACGCGTGAACTATAACGCTCCAAAACTAGTTAACTAGTTGTCCGGGAATACTTGTTCCGGGACAGGGAGTAACCAAGGGGGTAATCTCCAAGAGACTATTATCCGGGTAACCATTGTCCAAGGGTCTACCTTCCTTCGGATAGTTTTCCGAGCAGTTGTCCTAGAACCAAAATCTCCCTCTCTGTTACGACCTTTTGGCTGTTTACGACCATCGCAGAGTTGAGCTGTTCCTCCCTTCGTAATATGACTATCTCTACCAAATCTGTTTGGATTTTTCGGGGTCCTAATAGGAACCGACTGGTGTACTTATGAAACTTCAATGTTTCTAAATTAAATGGATAGACGTTTTGCTTTCAGAACACGCTGTATGATGCAACTCTTTTCATCCACAAAACCAAAGGGTTCCCATAACACCTACACAACTCTTCACTACCCAAGTGTTCTACCAAGCTTAGCTGAATAGCGGTGAAAGTAAGCACTAACTAAGAATGACACACATTCATCGGTAGAATAGAAAGGGTATTTTCATTGTCTTTTATGTGAATGGACTTAAGTTCAAATCAATCAACTGGTGTGTCATTTGACTAAAGACTTTGTACCACTGTGTGTACCACTAGCGATGGCATGAGTTCAGCAACAGTCCATCACAGTCCATCAATTTTAGGGGCTCGTTAACACACGTGTTTTTCTGTTTGCCATCACCAAATGCAGGCCTATTCTGGGTCGTTTCGTACTTGCTCAGTGTAGATTGTATTGACATGAGTGCAGCTGCGGGACAGACCAGGTGTGAGCGTCCCTGGTTCTAGTTTACACTGACTGTCAAGTCTTTATGAATCGCATGATCTGAATCCTTTGTTGTCTGACTTCGTCTGTCTGTGCCTTGCCACTGTTCGTGAAACTTCAGTGAGTGAACACACTGTCTGTCCAGTGACGCACCTAAGCAACTGACTGAGAGCCAACCGATCCGAGCAAGTGAACTTTGGACGGTCTAATGTCTACCATAGAGGACTAAAAATGTAGTTGGATTAAGTTCATCATGTTAAGTGCAGCTCTTAAGATAACAGTGATCCTTTTGCTGTGACCGACAGTATCAGTTCTAACTCAATAATCAGTAAATGTAATAAAATGTATGAATAGGTTGAATCGCAAGGAGGCAAAGCGAAACCAGAAAATAGGATGGCAGTGATACTCCTTGGGCCTTTAAATATGGTCAAAGTTCATTATAACATCGCCATCTATTAAAGAAAATGCGCGGATAACTAAGGGTGGCGGAGAAGCAGAAGTAACGTCCTATCAATTCCTTTCACTGATCCATTAAAAAGCTAACCTAACCTAATACCGGTAACTGTATTTCAGTGAAATAAATAGAATCCCAATTCACAACAGCAAAGCAGAGTTCACACGTACCCGTGGGGTGGAGTGAGTTGACGAGATGGGGGGTAACCCAGATTCCGTTCCTTCATGAGTCCCTTCGAACTGACTGCTAGTCAACTTCCCGACAATCCGCACACTTGCTGATTCATAAGTCGAAACGTTAAGAAGGTACAATTTGTGCGATGCTAAATGGTCCTACAGAATTGTCCATCAGAATTGTCCATCTGCTCGGAAACGGAATAAACTATCTGAGCGTGCTGGTAATGAGGTTGTGGAGCCCCAGCCTTCAAAGAAGTGTACCTCTATTAACAACGCTTTTCTCCATTGTCATTACTGGCCACTGAATCATTCGGTGGATGACTGTCCTCGTTATCATTCATGCTAGTAACCTCATTTCACCCAACACTTTTCATAGCATATAACATTGGGTATGCACTGCCGATGAGCTCTAATAAGAGCAAACTCGAGTCCAGTGCTTCCGTCCTTTGGTGTGAACTCGCCAGAATGATTGCGTCAGGACAGGAAGATGATTGTTCGGACGAGAATCATGTATGTAGTCTATGCCGCGTTTAAGGGTGCTACCACCTGGAAACCCACCATCCAACGATGCAGTGTAGGACTGGTCAATCCACATTGAATTGTCCTTCAGTGTGTAGGGAATGCGTTCGTGGAGTTCAAATTGCCAGGCTTACTAGTTTACAAAAACTCCTGTCCTGCTCGGGCAGTTGATTAGTCCCTGAAATTCAACTTATATTCACTCTGCGACAGCAAGACTGAAAAACAGCTCAAACATGCGAAGAATGCTGAAATGCCTGGGCTTTTCGGGCTTCCATAACCCATAGTGGTACAAGAATACGCGTGGTTCTGCAGCTAACTTTTATCGTTTCAGTAATCGGATTCTGATTCCTATTAAGATGCCTTACCTCTCCATTCTTCTGTAAGGTCACGTAAAAATAAGAAAACTAGGTGATCAAGACCGATGAAAGCGTGGTCTTTGTCTAGTTGACCTACAACACTGAAGCTTGAATGAGTCGCCACTTCTTGTCTGTCGGCCTGTCAATGACGGATGCGGGTGTAAATCTAGCTCAAGTTATATGACTTTGCAGTGCTAGCTGGTATATCTGCTCTGATAAACTTTTCATCGATCGACAAAGATATGGACGTCGACTATTCATACAGTAGAATCAACTACTACGTTCGACTGTGGGCCGTTCTATCGAATATAACACCTGGACTTTTAAAAAATAATTATTAGAAGAGATTGGTGACATTTGAAATAGGCTGACCAAAAATGTTAAAAAGAAATCAGGTTTCGGGTATGGTGATCATCATCATCATCATCATCATCGTCATCAATATCGAGAACATAACATCAATGTTCAACACTGATGCTTCGCTGTCCTATGAGTATGGTGAACTTATCTGGGGTATCCTTTTTGCCTGGGAGACAGTATGACACAGATTCTTTAGGACACGGTTGTCTATCTCACTCACTTGGTGAGTGTCGTGACCACCCAAATGTTCATGTTCGCTCTGTGCGACTGGAAGGCAGAATTCTCACCCCCATGAGACGATTCGTCTAACCATGCTAGCGACAGGATATTCACTGTTCCCCCGTTCCCTTCGAAGTGACAGAGTTCACAAACGCGGACAAAGTCAGGGGTGTTCACAAAACCGGAGCTTACTCTACATTGTGCAGCATGGACTCCAACAACTAGGTCCTGCCTCATCAACCAAAGGCAGGCGAACCAGAAACATTTATGTGGGAGTCTGTGTCACACTCATTTGTCTCGATTTCGCAAGGATTTTTAACCGGGTACAACACGACATTCAGCTGAAGGAATTAGACGTTTGTGAAGTAAAAGTCCTAGTACCGTGGAAAAGCCATTACTAGCTAAAAGACCAACAAATGCTGTTTGGATAAGGCGCACTACCTCGGACTGTTTGTCATTGCTCTGCGGCATCCAAAAGAACTCCTTGGTGGTTCCCTGACCTTTTATGCCATAACGACCGACCTACCAGCAACCTTCAGTTCTACCCTTCATCTCTGTAGATGACGTCAAGCTCTGGGAGTAGTACAGCCTCAAAGATCATTTTCTCACTACAGTGGGGCTTGGAGGTAAGCGGCGTCTCGGTCGCATTCGCATCAATCTCGTTTGAACAGTCTTCCTATCCGAGTGCAATTATTTTGGTAAGCCCAGGCATAGGAGGAAGACACTGGATGAACTCGAGTTTCGCTCGCATTAGAGCTCATCAGCAGTGTACATCCTTGGCCGTGGCAGAGGTGGAATTCCGAACGAGGCGAGCGTGTTACCACTATTCCACCAGCGCACGCTGGACGCATTGTTTGAACAGGCGAACCTGTTCACAAATGAGCGATGTAATTGGTTTGTCCGATGTCTCCAAGTAACTGTCCCGGTTGTGTCCACCGACTGGCCGGCCTGTTAGGATTTCCCAGTCAGGTAGCGTCACGAACGCCTAAAACTGCTGGACAATTTTTGATTAGTTGTAGATGGTCACGGGATTTGTAGAATCCATGTTCACGTCACTTTCGTTCCCTCTTACTCAGGTTCGCCTGTTCACGCGTGATAATTCAGTTGCGCATGCGTGCGCTGATGGAGTGCTGGTAAAATAAGTTTTTACCGTCAGCCTTTGCGTTGCAGTTTGTCTAAAATCTTTTTGATTTGCTCTCGTATTGAAAAATCCCCAGCGCTATTCTGCAAAGGTCACTGGAATAAAGTTACCTGCTTAGATTGCAGTACTGCACATCCCTGAACAAAGATTTACATCCACACTTGACCCTGCTTGTAAAATGAACTTCTGTTCCACTCCCTTGTGCCCAGATATCTTCGGATCACCTGTGAATTATCATATTTCTTACACCAGAACATGCGTCTATGCTAAAGTACACTTTTTTCGAGGTTGGTATGGGCGCAACCCAGATGAGAACAATATCAGCCAGGGGAGCAATTATAGGAAAGACATTCCAAAACGAAGGCAGTTTTGGCAGTACACTGATGGTCCTTGAAATGTGCCTGCAAAGTAATCTAGTCTTTGATGGGAGATATACGGCATACTCATTTTGGGTGCGGTTCGGCCAACACAAATAGTAGGAAGCTCCATAGAAATGCTTCTTGCCTATCACGAACAGGTCTGCGTGGTGTGTGGATCTACCACAAACAAACCCTTGGGATTAGTTCAACAGAAGTAGAATCACTGTGGCACACACTTCATCAACGCGTGTCCTCAAGTAGAGCATGTGAAGTACCCAAATAGACAATCAAATAAACTATTGGTATGCTTGTGACAAGGCAAGATCCACTTGACAGATACCCTGCATAACTGCCTGATATCGGATTGTCTAAATTGTGATCATGGGTTTCAGAGATACACTGCGTCACTTCACCAATCGACTGGGAATGCGAAATGCAGTAGCAAAGCAAATAGTTTTTATCTTGATTGAAATGAGGGCAACCGTCTTTTTCCTGTCGTTTGATCACATTTCTTCGCAGTGATATCAGCCGACGCAAGCTGAAAAGTAGCATCTTCCTAAGTTTTCCAAGCAGTTCTCTTTTCAGTTTGCTCATAAAGACAGGTCGACCCTGTTAGAGCACGGCTAACCACTGGACATAACCCAAGGACAATGGATAGTAGCCTGAGAATATTCGGTCATTTTCAAATGAAATTTCGTCCTGTAAGCGAAGTCAATCTAAAAAGACAACCAAAGTGAAATACAACTGCCCCAGACTGTCTCTTAACTGTTCTCGTGTACCGAAGGGGTAAGTTTACCTGTGAATGTGTGTTTTACTTCGAATAGATATAGCCAATTCGTCTTCTCTTCTAACTGAATGGAAAACCGTCTGTGTGATTTTAGACTTGAAGGTAACATTCACTAATGAGCTCCAAAGTCCCAAGTTGTTATTGATTTTGTTTGAGTGAACGTACTGATGGATGAAATTTGACTCCTTGTTCTGTGTCATTCTGTATCGGTGTAGTTTCGCTGGACCTTGATACCAAAAAAGGTCGTTCATGCTTACTGCCCCCTTCAACGCCGAGCCTCACTAAACGTCGCCAAACATGGCTCCAGATGAACTGGAGACTTTGAGCACACATGTTGCCTTGCAAGGTTAGACTTTGAAAGCATGCTAGAGTTTTATTGGATGTGATTGCCTATCGATCTCAACTTTGGCGTTCCATCAAACTCATCCTACGTCGCGTTAAGTCAACCGCTCCACATTTCGACTACAATATAGTCAAGATTTTTAACTGGCTATTGTGGAAACTTACTAAAAGTAACCTATTTCGCTCGTTTCTCTGTTGTTTGTTCTTCTTAAGGTTAGTGTAAGGCAGCGGACAGGACTAGATGAGATCAAATGAAACAAAATAACATCAAGTGTCATAGGATAGGATAATCTACACGAAATCGTTCATCACGTTAAACCCATTAGTTTAGAACAATCGACCAGAAAATTCAGCCAAAAATGGGTGCTGCTGGTTCGTGGTTCGAGTCTCGCTGGAGATATTTGATAGCCACCATCTAAACTACCTTCGGGGTGTCTTGACACGTGCAGATAACGCTGTCTTGAGGGATTTCTGCTACAGTTGTGATTAGCTTTGCGCTATCATGTATAAGATCTGGATTGAGAATTATGATTATGGCTTCAGCCGACACCTGCACGACGCTTGCTTGAGTGTGAACTTCCTCAGTTGATATGTAATTAGCGCAATTATTGTCACATTGTGTAATGCAGCAACTGAGTATTTCATTTTGAAAGGTGAAAAATTGGGTCACTTTTACTGCTTCATTGGGATAAGCCAAGACATACATGGTGAAATATCCGATTGTGATCACCCGTCTCTGGTGATTAGCACCTGCAGCCAACAGTCACCACAACAAAACAGCGAAAACGTTGGTAAAGCGAGCATAGATTCAGTGAAACTTCGCGCAGAGGTTGACTTCAGGCAAGCCCCACGACGAAGTTATAAGGATATGTCCAGATTTTTAGCAACCCCTCCCAAAGCGATTAGCGACGGACCAGTGATGGACAGTTGCTGAGGGTCACAGGTAGGCTGTTGTGTTATAAACGACGAGGAAACATCCAGGTAGAGCGCTGACAACTCTATAAATGCATGCCCTTTATCATGGACCAAACAGCATCCCTTAACGTCAAAGGTCACACCGTAGAGGCAAAGAAATTTTGTGCAAGGATTCAGTCACTCAGTCCGTTATTTTGACCGATCTATTCCGAGGTATACAGTAATGCGAAAACCGAAAACCAATGTTTGTCACAGCCTGTACTTACTCGCAGATTCTAGGGCTACTCTGGTAGTAGGCTTTCGAAACACCACCTCTGGATCACTATAAGTCGGTTGGTGTAGTTCAGCGATTCCCATGCAGCCATATCATCACACTGCTTTGAAACTTCAAGCAATACATTGTGACATGCATATTTGTGACATCGTTACGTAATTTGACCTCATAAATCGTGAGCAATTCACCACTATGCTCCTTCAGTGGGAGGTCATGATTTACTGATACAGAAGGAATTCATTGAGGATGATTCATCTGCAGCAGCTGATTAAAAGATCTTTTATTCCATGGTTGATTAACAGGAGATCAACTTATCGGTTGCTGGTACACTAAAGCTCCGAGGGGTCGACAACTCAAGAAAACGAAAAGCCATTTTCGCCGGTCCGGGATTTTCTCATTGGAATAGACGGCTTATCCAATCGCTTCACTGTTCACAAATCATTTTGGAAGTAGGTTTGTACCAAGTCTATTCGCTTGATTGTTTGCGGCGTTTGTCGAAATTGCATTGCAACCAGTGCAGGTTTGCATATAATTCGATGGCCTTTATGATCTCGTCGAATCTCGCCGAATACCGGTGGCTTGCCTCCACCTATGGCTCATCTCCAGTCAGCCATAAGCAGCTGTCGATTCGTTCATCCTTCGAAAAGCGCCCTGGCTAGCGACTAGTCAACTGCCAGCATGCCAGGAATTCATTCCTCATTCGGTAATAACTTGACAGTGAAGTTACTTAGCCTAGCAACGAATGGGCTGGTCACGTTGAATCGTTAGCTAACGGCGTGTCGCTTATTCCGTCTTAGCGTAGTCTAGTAACTTGCAGTCTGGTATGTGTAATTCGACTTGGTACCCATCCGTTGTAAAATGATGGAATCAGAAGACTACGTGAACTAATCGGAAGCTGTTGTACGGAATAGTGCTAGTGATGATCTGTTCACTTTGCCATTCAATCACATGTGAACAGTCAAATAGGCATTGATATTATGAAAGATGAACGTATTGATTAGGCGTCTGGCGGGCAGCGATGTTGAGCCAACAGACGGGTAACACACAACTACGGTGTAGAGGAACGGGAGACGCAGCCACATCACCCTTTTTACCGGAAGTGGCGGTGTGGTCGACGCAGTGATACTGGATAACGGCCGGTACTGATAAGGCAGTGACACCGCATCAGACTTCGCTCATTAGGTGGCTGGCTGATGACTATTGATTTATCGGTTTCGGCTGAAGGTGGCGTTGAACGTAACCCAACATTTCCTTTTACGGCAAATTAGGATAGAGACTCCGTGGAAGTGACGGGCATTCATTGTTAGGCGATACAGAAAGTAACCATGTCAGTGCAATCGAGTAAGGGTTTACACTCTACGGATGCTGCTTACATGACAGTTGTAGTCCATATTTTATAAGCATCCCAGTAAGTGTTTTCGGCATAACACCCGAAGGAATATCACGAAGAGTTTATAGTCAAGTTAGACAGGTGAGGCTTGTAGGCGGTTCTGCTGATGGTGGTGTTTAGAGAGGCTCTCTGCATGTCAGTAGGTTGCAGCAAAGAAAAACACGGTACGAACGTCTGGACGATGAAGTCCTAATTCTTAGCTAGACATTCTCACCTCCGGGCGCATGATGGATACAGAAGACGATTTGTTCTAAACTAATGTTTTATTCATGTTCATCAAATCCCGATAGTTCTGTAAAGCAACACCCTTCGAGCAAACCAGCAGTATTTAGCATGATGCACACGCCTCTCACATTTGTAGCATTTATGCTTTCAAGCTGGGCATAGTGAATAAATTGCGCCGTGTGATGGAGAACCACAGAGGGAACAGGTTGAAATTTCTTTTATCTTATACCACAATCCAGTTTGATTAAACCACGTGACTCCCATTACTGGCGGTTCGGCTTTGGATAGTTTACTCCGTCCTTGAACTTCCATTCTGACAGTCCAGTTCACAAGTGCTCTCTGAAGTAATGTGTTCTGCGACCTCTCGAACATTATGCCAACTGAAACATGGGGCGGCCTTTATGGAACACTTTCAGTTGAAGAACATCTTGAACCACAGATTCTTTTCAGTCTCTGGCTGACACCAGTGTGGCTTGCGATTAAGGGTATTTCGCCAATAACCGAAGGTATTACGTAATGCAAGAAAACAGTGAACTTTCTTGGCAGTACGTCCTTTACCGAGCGAATGGGAAATCACCTATTTCTGAAACCCTTAGAACATTTTCCCAGGAGCTCCAACAACTTCGAAAACCTAGAGGTTTCGCTAACATGGCTCCCGAAGTTGTGCATATCCAGATCTAAACTCAAACGATAGTTTGGGATAAGGTAGTTGTAATCCTAAGGACGGTCCGAAGAACATCCAAGTGTCAATCACGACTGATATTCCTAAAGGGGCCAGAAATCACCTCGTCATCTTCCTCATAGCCCATGGGAGGATACAATCAACTCACACACATGATCCACTCGAGCGCATCTAAAAACAGTCGATAAGTCATCCTGTGCAGGCTTGCTGTGTGTGACAACTGTATGTCGAACAACGACAAGCACCATTATTCACTGTACAACGCGCTACATTGGGCATACACCGGTGACAACAGACCGTAGCCTGACGCGACCCAAAGGGAGCCCCGTCGCTGATTAGGTGAGATCCGGAGAGTTAGTAGCCCAGCATGCGTCAAACTGGTTCTGAAAACAGCGAGTTAAGGCGTCTGTTCCACGTCAGCTATTCCAAAGGCGAAACTGGTTGTTGGCTGCTGGAAGATTCTCAGCAACCTTATGCGCAGTGTACTAAGTCTGTATAGACTAAACACCTTCAGGCCCTGACTGAATGGCACTGAACACTTTGATGAGTCCGATAGTAAGTCCCATACTCTTTAAAATTGTCGTATTTTATCGACTCTCCCGTCTATAGCTGTTCAACAGGCAAGTCGTTAACGGAGATAAAAGATAATAAATTTCCTAGCACATGTCCATAAGGAACTTCACTTGGAGAACAGGCCAGAGTGCATAGTCAGGGATGCATATTTTTGCTGGAAGACCTGCTTCTCGCGATCTGTCTCAGTTCTGTCATCTTGACCAATCGCAACGCCTTGGACACGCAGCGTGAGGAGCAGTAATCCCCGTTCATCTTCTAAGGCCTTTTCAAAGTGGGACTACATTGAACACATCCTGATAAATGATTTCTGTAATTTCATCCGGTGACAAAAGCTTTAAGCCAGAACAGACCTTTGACAAATTTGTATCGGGCAGCTTGTGTTCTCTCACGTACTCGAATGTTATCCGTCCTAAGATTCGTTCTAAGATTTTCAGCGGAACGGTCGCACGATTGGTTCGCACGGATCAAGTAACAATCATCAGAACATGGTAGGAAAATCATTACCGGATTACTCTTCCACTTCGCAAAGTGCTACAACAGTAAGGCACATCGTTAATGTCTGTTTTGCCTGGGCCTGTTCCCGAGACACATTAACGCGATCTATCCAGTTAGCTTGTTCAATAAGTGCATGGTGGGAAGGCTTTGAGCAGTAGACTGCGTAGATGAAAAACATGGCTGCGACATGAACCAATATGGATGGGCTAATCTCTAAACGAACTAGTTTGCCTTAATGTCAGTTGTCACACTTATGGTATCATACTGGTCATTTTCCAATAAACTTGAGTAAAGAAACCTAAGACCTGCTCTGCGTCAACCAACGGATTACTATCAGCTCGGCTGGGAACCGAAACAGGTGGTGCGATGCGTACCACGCAGGTGCTGCAGCACAGTTTACCAGGTCCTTTCTTTCTTAACTAATGTATTTAAACAAATACTAATAGGACTCTCAAAGCAGCCATTGTAATGGAATGGCAACAACTCCGGGCACAGACGAATCTGTAGGTAATCGATGCATGCATGACTATCTATCGCTCAAGTTTACTGGTGCATGCAGTTAGTTATTACATGTTTTTGAAAGCTCTTTGGACCCGGAATCGTTGTTTTTGATTAAGCTGTTTAGGCTCACTAACGATCACCCTACTGTTACAGTAACCTCTTGCATTCCTTCAAATAGTCCTCCCCACTCTGGAAGAGGGAGTTAAGCCCTGTATCTTGATGGACGTTTGCAATGAAAAATCGTTACATTTCCCCGACGATTAGCACACTGTCTCCTATCTGTTCTTGTTACATTTTTACCGCTTTCATAGCCTGCTTTTGCAGCCACGCATGCTACTGAATTACCCAAAAACTACTTGGGATTTCGTGCAACTTCGCATACTGCCAGTACTTGGAATCTATCTTTTGCCTATCCAGAGTTTGTTCCCGGTATCGTAGTATTGTCGGAAACTTCTGGAGTGTGGGTGAGCTTTATAGTTTTTCCACCCCCTTTATCTAACCATGATATTTTTCAACCTGGCGTACAAGCCAAGGCCTTGAGTCCTGCCACTTTGTTTTTTGAAGCAGCACGATCCCCAACTCTAGCTTTGTAATATTAGTGCTCACATTCTGATGTTTACCTTGAATACCTTCACGTATACATGCCATTTTTGTACACGCACCTCCGAGTCATCATTATTCATCCTATCTTGAAAGCTAATCCATTTTAGGGTTGGCTTACCTGACATGGTCGCGACATCTACTTGCAGGACAATACGATGGCTTTGACCAATCGGCCGGCCTTTTCTTATCCAGGTACTGTCATTCTCACATGGTGTTATCACCATATACAACAGGGATCGTGCTTGTCCTCTCCTGAATCTCGTTGAAATGTGCGTGCTATGCTGATAAGCAGGTGAGGCATGAATTATTCCTTGTCGTCCGGTATCGAATTTGTTGGTCCCAGTTGCCGTCTGATAGGTGAAAAATTAAAAATCTCAATGACTTTGCTTATAGCTCATCCGACAGACTCTCTCTCTCTCTCTGGGAAAATTGGAGAAGGATCCGCATTTATGTGGTCTGCGATAGACATATAACGCTGACTTTGTTTCCTGCAGTCCACTGATTGATAATTTTTTGTATTTTGGTGGCCGCCCCACAAAAATGCGCACACATCCCACCGGTTCACTTACTCTTGCCTGACCTGTGGACTACATAGTCTGAGAGTTGGAACGGATTTTCAGCAACCAACCAGGTTCTCACCAAGCCAAAGATATCCACTTCGCGAGGTACTTACTACGGCCTACCAGTCTACGTTCTCGAAAAAAATTCCGCGTGTACGTTCTTTTTGTTTCTCACCTATGTGACATGCTTTAGCGGAATTTGTGAAAAAAGCTTCATGCCGGTACATAGTACGTAATCATCACAAGGATGCTGCTCAGTCTTTCTTCTTTCTACCTAGCTTTCCTCTCTCATGATGGTTCGGGGGTACTTGCCTACTGACGCTGTCAAACAGAGAGACGGCATCGTGCAACTGAAGTCAGCCTGTGGTGGAAGGCCAGGAAGCACTGTCCAGCTGTTTCATACGTGTTTCGAATCACCAGCGGGGCACATATTACTAATCTCCAGGGTGATTTTAGCTTGCGACCTTTCAGCTGGTAGTTGAAAACTGTACTAGTCAAGCACACTGCTGGACAACCTTCAGCAATCTTATGAGTAGTTTCCTCCATGAAAATTTCACTTTCTGCCAAATAATTTTCGCATTAGTTTCGGTCCTCAGATCTGCGTGGACTGAACCCAATCAGACTAAGTCCTAGACTGTTTACGGGGCCTTTTTCATCACTGGTTCCATACATGTGGCGCAACCTATCTGCTTCCGTGAAGTTCCCTAAAACATGGCGCACAGTCCATTCTTGCTTTATGCGTCCAGTCTTCAGGACCCTTTGGGGCCTATCGAGCGGGTTTCAGCCGGTCGTGATTGGCGCATAGACACGCACGAATGACAGGCAATGCCAAACGTACCACAGTCGGTTAGTTATGGTCCCCATTGTAATCAGATGTCTTCCAAGGCCAGCCGAACTGTCCACGTGTGACTACTTCCCACTGCGCCGACATCTTGTGCCAGAAGGACAAAAAACATTCAGACGGATTCTGCCTGCCCACCATATCGCAGAAACGAAAGCTTCAACGAAAGCTGCAGACCTTCAAGCTAGACAAACACGGGCATGAACCGACCCACACACATACACGTGTGCATGCTATGCAAGCAGTCGAAGACAAACCGAGCGACCTGGGTAGTTATTCATTTTGTCCACCTAGACAAGCCATCAGCATTTGCGCGTGTGCATGGTGCACAAAGTATCTCCAACGCCTTGATTGTATGCCCGCATTCTGGCTTGTGCGCACACGTGTTTACTAGCTCTCTGTCTCGCTGCTGCTTCCATCACGGTTGCTGCATCCCTCTCCTCTCTAGCTCTAGCTGCCAGACATTTCTCGTTCAACCTACCCTTCCCTCGTCCTGTTCCGTTCTGGTCTTCATTGTAACCATCCGTTCTACTTTGTGACTAGGTCTGTTGAAGCTAACGAGACTGAGATTTTGTCACACAGCGCTGTGTGGCTGCCTAGCAGGCTGGTCGTGGGTCTATCGATCTAGTGGATCTAGGTGTACTACTGACAGGCGCTCTCGTTCAAGACACTCGAGCTGATGCTGGTTGCAAATTACGCGCGTGCTCGTCTGTGAATAGACGATGAAACGACCGAGCGAGTTCGACCAGCGATTGCAGACGCACACATAATAAATGCAAAGACCAAATGCAATGGCTGTGGTCAGGCTGATTGTTGCAACAATGACCCAATGCGGACGTTTGCTTCGTGGTAGGTATGACTGAAGGTGTGTGTCAGTGGCATAAAGCCGCTGTGAGGTGAGCAGAATTAACTGGCGTAAAGAACCAAGAAGTTAATTCAAATCTTGGAATGTGTGACTAGGCGTGGTCTAAAGGAATACAAACGAGGGCATAATTTATTCAACTTTTCATTCTGCATTCTTTGCAATCATCAGTGTCATCTGAGTAAGCTGTGGATTCGGCAGTGCAATCCGGTAGCTAGCAATATCAGTCTGTCAAACTGTCAGCGGGGGGAAGAGCAGGTTTATATCGCTAAAACGTTTGGATACAAAAGCCCAAGAATGGAATCCCCAAAAGCCTGATCAGTTGTCGGGATCCAGGAAGTCACACTAACTTGAACCATCCTAAACAGTCGCCTGGAAGATAGCTAAGGAAAAAGGTTATCAGGAGCATGTAGCATTTGGGTGCTCATACATATATTGTGGAATGGTCTTGACCTGTTCTTTCATCCACGCTGAAGATTGCCGGCGCAGATCGTACGTTAACAAGAGGTCAGTGACTGCCAAGCAGGGATCAGTGGGAAATCAGCCTATCATGATCCCCGTCCTATTTTCCAGGTTAACTTTGGTCAGTGGCAAATGCACGAAAAGCTAGGATAATCAGAATAGAGCGGTGTACATTGTTTCTTGACTCCAACTAATGCCAAAGACAAAACCGAACTGTTGGCCAGCTAGCCGGCCACAGATTTCCACTTGAAAGGGCAATTTGTCTTTTGATCTTATTGGAACCAATTGGTAGCTGTAGCCCTGACCTGAAAAGGGAGAGGAGCGGGGATAACTGCTAGAAATATCAACACGTCAACATGTCTTGAGCACGCGTATGTGCATTTGCGGAGATCGAACAAACATGCTGAATAGCCTAACAAGCAGCGGTACGAGGCCGTGACACTAAAAGTTATGCTGTAGGTTTTCCGAATGTGTTAGCCGGATGGAGGAAAGATGTTTGGTGGATAATTGCAGACATTTCATTACCACTTGTCTACTGATCAGGCGGCAGTGGATCTGTTCGCTGAGCTTGGCAATTGGCTTACAAAAGTTTTGCCACCATGCGAGGAAGCGTCGTCAGTGCATGATTTGATGGGAGCTCCCTCCAATTCTGTCTGCTTGTGTAGTTTCTAAAGAATGGTTAGTATTCTCAACATAATTGTTTGTTTTGGTGTTGTCAGCACCGTCGACGCTTGATTACCGTGGTAGACTTTCGTAGGTGGCAGTGCTAGTGTCACAAGAATAGGATAGAACCAAGCAACGAGATAATGTTTCGTAAGCTGATGTGAAACGAATCGAGTTGGTAGCTGATGAGATTTTTAGGATTTTCTGATTGAACTTCTTCTTCATCGGTAAGCTAATTCTGGATTGTTTTGATGCATGCGGGAACTTCATTTCCAGTTATTGCCTTATGAAAAAGACATACAGTGCGTTCTCTTCAAAAGGGAAACATTTCTTTCTAATCACATGACTGAATCCAACTCCTTAGTTTGCTCACAAGTGGATCACGTGTTCGATTTTTCTTTCTTTGTTATCCTACGCCAGCTGTACCCCTTTCATGCTAGTAGGTCTCGGCCTTTTTCGTTGAAGCTCTGGGAAAATTTCCCCAGGTATCTCGATATCCGTAAACATATGTGGTAAACCTCTAACAAGAAACTCAAGGAGGTGTAAACCTGCCAAGAGACCTTAAACTATCTTTTGACTTCTGGTGACACACTTCAGGACTCTGGCTGAGGCATATTGAGAATTTTTTCGAGTCGTATCTTAAAGACTGTTGGAATGTCCTAACCCGAAAAATATGCAAACCTGTCATGAGGCCGACCACTGGACAAGTTTTAACTTGCTGCTTTCCCTGACAGATATCCTTAGGTGCATGCATGATTTGCAACTATACACTTATTCTAGACTTCTATGAGCGATTTCCACATTCTAGTACGTGAAGATGTCCTACAGAATAGGCGCGCAGACCATTGCAGCACAAAAAACTGAAGCCACCCCGTTATCAAGCAGTATGGAAATATCTCCACAATAACAGTAAGTACAACCTTTGGTCTTTTACATTTTTTCGTTTTGTGCACTTGGACAAGGAAAACACCGTGTATCTGTTCACCAACACTGGACTTGGTTATACATGAGCACCTCTAGATCTGACGGTGCCAGAATTTGTCCAAACGCTGTCTGAAATAGTTTCTGATTAAAAATATCACTTTGTTCATCATTGCAGGGAGAAAGATATCGAAGAACTTTATTTCTTCTGGTTATTTTCTCTCTTCTTAGCAACAACTCCAGTTTGTTTTCATTCAAGGCCTTTTTTAGACCCTGTTGCCTGCTCATAGAATACCCAGTTGGCGAAAGGGCGATCATCAGCGGGAGTCCAGCTCAACGCTTGGGCCAAGGGCGATCATCAGCGGGAGTCCAGCTCAGATCTGGGCTACCAGATATCTGTCTTGCTGAACAGACTTAGGTCGTAGCAACCATGTCTATAAAGACAAGCTAATGTTTAGTCACAGAGGAAGTGTCTAACTGCCTACCCCATGTACCAGTGCAATAGCATAGACCCACTAAGATAAACACACATCTGAGGAATTCTGTCGCAGATTAGTTGATGGCCCGATGAAGCCGGACGACTAGAGAAGTCACAGTCTACCAATCTGTTTGACCAGCTGCATCAAGTTCTACACATGTGCATGGTCACGCTGGTTTGGACATGCTCGAACGCAGCTTTTCAGAGCTGAATCGCATGGGCTGTGTAGCATCACCTTTTGGTTGCTCTAGCAGTGTGCACGTGATTCTGTTGGTTCTCGTCATAGCAGCGCTGAACCAAACTAAGATCGAAATTAACACAGACTATTTGTGCGTGAAGAGTACTCCAGCTGTAAATATCGAGATGGCAGACTGGAATTTTACTCTTGTGATGGAGCGGCCTTGCCTGTGCAGGGCTTCGGACCAGGGTATGACTGATAACCATCAGCACAATTTGGACACTCATGAGAAGACAACTGAATGTACCCGTGCAACTCCAGTTGAATTACCCGGTAGGTCCTGCTTTTAAGACTATTATTCAAAAGTGCCGGTTCCGTTTGGAGTTTCTTATCTCAGTCAATAGAAACCAAAGAAGCTCGGCGTCATCTTGTGATAGTAAAGCGGGGGTACTGCCCTAGGAAACACTGCTCATAAGCCCTAAACAAAATGGACTAGGCGTACGTTAGAAGCCCGGATAGCTTAGCTGGGGGTTCCAATATGATTTTTTTTCACCAACAGACGATAAGCATTTTAGTTTTCTTCACTAATGCCAGAGTAACTTTGGTTTCCTATTAGTAAAACTTGGTTCTTCCAGAAATATTGAGTTTTATTTTAACAGTACTTTTAGGGGAAGGTGCTGATAGTCGCAGTGAAATACACCGAGCTGGGTGCAGACGAGCTTTTTTTAATATTCGTCGTGAATCTGTCTATCTATTTATCTATCTACAGAAACAAAGTTTTGTGTGAGAGCTAGAGTGAAGTCCATGAAAATGGGCACAGTTTTTCACGAACTTATTTCAGTGGTAAACATGTTTTCAAGGTGGCCCAGCTTGAACACGGGATTTCGATTTCCGGTGCTCCGTCTACAAAAATGGTGCCGCTTTGATGGGGTTTGTGTCGGATGATTAGCATATTGCCTTCTGAAGGTGAACGATAAAATTAACATACCGAGATACCAAATAAACGATGAAAAAGGCGATTGTATGATCCAAAAGGACTATGTAAAAACGTTGCATGGGAATCCACTGCAATAGTTGCTAAGTAGAGGGCATGAATTTCGAGCTGCCAGCATAGCTCTGAAAGGAAGTGTTTCGGATTGTTTTAGCGCCCAGAAAATGTTTTTACTAGCAAATGTTAGATTTCAGCCCCATTTAGGAGCAAGGTTCTGATTTAAAAAAACACGAAGATAGAAACACTTTAGGTCCTTCTAGTTAGTGCTTCCTCTCGAGGGGGTGAGATATCGAACAACCAGGTGACGGTAGTCCACTCTTTCCAGCTCCGCTGCTCAGTAGCAGGCAAAAGGACTTAGTAACTCTCATATCTATCAGTGATCCAACAGTTCACTTCAAAGCAAGTCATGCTCTCATTTCTTTGGGAAGACATCCAGACTGCAAGTTGCAATCTCCTGGTTGGCCATCTAGGTGGACAAGCACCATCCTTTCCTATCTCCCTTTATGTGTTAGACAAGAATCTGGACGACTTTGAGCATATGCCGTAACCTCATTGACTCCTTTAGATCCTGATTGTTTCAGGCGTTTCATAGATTTTTACATGCCCTGTCAATATTGCCACGAAAGAAAAACAACGTCCGATCAACAATGGTTCAGCCTGATGAAGATTCGTCAAGTACACTCATTTGCAGGCCAATTTGGTTTTCACTGGAGACCCAAATGAATCTCTTGCTTATGATGTTTTTCCTCAACTGAATTTGCTGCATCGCACTGCCTCGTTTCAGTTGGTACGGTATTACTTCATTCAGTTGAAGAGAAACTTCCCAAACGATAGATTCACTTGGGTCCCAGGTGAGTCGCCCATCAAAACCAAATTGGTATGATGAGTGTATTAGTTGAATTTCGCGCAATTCGGATTTAAGTGGAGCATAAGATTGAGGGGAACTCGGGGACTATGCCTACCTGATGAGCGCAAAGAATGGCGAAACAGGTCGTGAGCCATCGAGGAGTTTTCAGCAACCTTATTTAGTTGCCTCTACTGTTGAATTTTCCTTGATGAAAGATCTGTCAATGGTAGACTGGTTGGTCTGTTGATTCCTATGTGCTAGAGGAATCATTGTGTTCATTCAGCGTCTCCTCGCGATTCCATTCCTATCAGTTGTCAGCTGATATATTCCAAATAAATCCTTCACCACAATCATTATCATCATCATCATCATCATTATGAGCGTCATCAGTAATATGATCTACTGATAATTGATGGTCAGTTGCCATCAGAGTGGCACGGAAAGAAGAGGGAGCATAAGAAGTGGGTTTTATATGCCCAAATGTCCACACCGTCAAACAACACTGAAATTCACCGGACCCAACATAGCCTTCTTACGATCTTCATGAATGGTACATTTATAGGAGGTCCGGACCTGTGTTCTCCCAGATCATCTCTTCTGGTAAGAAGTGAATTCCGTGTGAAAAAAAAGGGTTTGGTAGTGTTCTGGTGCTAACCCTTCTGAATGTAGATGCACAGTGGTTATCAGCAGGGATCCGAGTTTTCTGGGAAGGAAAGATTCACATGCGCGCTTCAGAAAAGTTTTGATTTCCATGTTTGGTATTTCTAACCAAAATGTCATTGCTTGATGACTTATGCAGATTACTTCGTTTTCGACACAGATTTTTCTCTAGAAACCTTTGGGTCAGTTTTTTTCACGTAGTACACCCTAAGTAGAATCGAGCGCTGTCTGTTAATATTCAATAGAGAAATTGAGTGGGCTAGGTGCGTCACATCGTCGAATTGTAACGAAACTACTTTAAAAGTGAGAGCATTCACCCACTCACTTAGGTTTATGGGGATAGTCCACGACAGCCAATCCATTGCTGCCCACTCATGAATAGGATAACACTGCATTGCTCCCGTTCATTTGTAAACTTGATGTCGGAGTGGGCGATGTTTTAAGTTGCAACCACTTGGTAGGCTCAGTCCTTCTGCGCCGCACGATAAAAGTTGTTGTTTTGAGAAGACCTGTGGATAGTTTATGCTAAACTTTCAAGTTCTAGCGTGACCATACATATGCCGGCTGGTAAACAGCCGATTAGGGGCCCATACCTTCTCTATCAACAGATTGCTGCGAGTCACCGTTGAATGTATGAAGAGGGGTTCTCACGGAGATGCGACTGCTAGTGGAATCTCTTGGTTTCGTCTCACTGGATAGCCGCATGGAAAGTCAGCGCTGTCAACTATGAAACGGGCATCGGTCGAGAACATGTTTTCTTCTGAAACTCTTGGGTTAGTTCAGTAAACTGAAATCTGCCACGTAAACTATACCAGACTAGCTCTGTGCGTATAGGCTTCAGGAGTCTAGCTATTCACTGTACTTTAGAGTAAAAAAGGTATCCACAGATCGCTAAAATCGAAAGCAGTTGATGTCTGAATTTATTACCCTTGGGTAAACTATTCATTCTCGGAATATTTGTGCCTGTCGGCTTAAACCTAGCAAAATGCACACTAGAGATGTAACTTCTGTCTTAATGTTTCCAAACAAGGGACCAGTCTCCGTTCTGTCGTGTCTGCTTCGTCGTTGGCATTTGATAAGAAGTGAAACTCTTTGAAGCCACTGAGAATATTCCTTATTTTGCGCGCATAATCGGCTTGGTTCATGATTGCCAGCCCACACATATATTGGATGTATTATCTTCATCGGAAAGCATCTGTGTAATTTAAAAAATGGACCGTTAAATGAACGGTTCTGTAAGTAAAATTGATGTGAGACTTCACACTCGTTGAAATTGTTCCCGAATATTTCTACGTCGCAGTCCTAATTGAAGGTTTTCTTGATTCCCATGTTAGATTTCGTAAATCTGTCCTAATTTTCCACGATTCCTTAGGCGTTCTCCCACCGATATCCATTTTCATTCTGTCTCACTCGTTCGCCTCACTGGAGCCTCATTATGAATGACGAAAATTCCGTTATTACATCATGTTTGTTTGAACTTTTTAAACCCAGATGAACACGCAGTGTAGCGCATCGCCGAATGTCTTAAGCAAATCCACCAGAACCACCGTCTGATTTATCCCTGTCGGTTAGTTACTCATTGATTCGTATGTGTTACTTTGTTGACGAATCCTTTAGATCGGGTTCAGAATATGCTTGGATGAACAGAACTCACCAAAACGAAATGTGGGGCTGTCGCTGGCCTTGGTAAATAGAGGTGGGGTAACATAATTGGGGTTGTTTATTTCTGGCATAACACCATAAAGCTAGGCCAAATGCTGACTTTTCAACACTTTGTGATGAAAACTATAGTCTCAGGCTGTTAGCACATCTATTCGCTTGGCTGAACGCATTGGTCACCTTGGATAGGAGGTCCATCCTAAACCAAACTTACATCAGATAAGATGGCTTACGTAAATCAATTTCTCGTCATGGGGGAATCCTGATATTTTTTAATGCTGAATTCAGCCTGTCGCATGACCTTTTTTTAACTTGCAGAACTCTCTGAATTGGACGCATACATGAAGCTACATCTGTTCTATGCTATCCGACGATACGGTCAACGTAGGAAACCGAATAGGATCTATGTGGGGATACCAAGTAGCAGGAAAATGGGATTGTCTTCCCTGGGATGCATTCTCCCGATTGGTAGATATTTACCAGCCACTGCATTCCGCTTTAATCGGCTGGTGTAGGTGAAGAATTGCCTATACCTTACCTTGCTCCAGTGACCGAAAGTCGCTCGAGAAACCTGGTAGACTTGTGATCTTTCCGTGACTTTCTCCAGATCTTCGACACTCTGTAGTTTATCTGAAAAATTTGCTTTCTTCGCCATTTACCCCCTCCACTTTTTCATCTTCCGCGGAAATTTGTACAAGTGTGTCCTTTGTAAAACATACAGGCCTTTGGTTGCCGGTATTTGTTTCTTGTCCTAAAAGTGCATCGAGATTGAAAAAGAGCGTCAGGAGCCCGTCAGTGGTCTTTCCAATAACCTGACTGTATAAGCTGCCCGGAGAATTGTTACTGAGCCTACAGACTTGGACAGCGATCGGGTTATATGTAGACTGATATAGTAGCTGGGATGATCGAGCGGTTGAGATCATGGACTAGTATTTTGATGAACTGGGCTGGATCATTTATGAGGAACTTGGCTGCTACCCGGTTCTAACGATCTACACATCTTTTTAATGAACACAAGTTAAATGATACTTCCCGTACTTTCGAACTTTCTCATTCTTAGGCACTTGCTCCCAACCATTCTCTCGGAATCTCAACGCACAAGTTGGTAGGTTTTATGTTAAAATAGCAGAAGCTTTGAAGGCAGGACAGAAATAAGAACCCGCGACCTATCAGTAAAGCTATTTAAAGTACCTTTGGGGGAGACTCTCACAAAACCACTTGCGTTTCATACTTTTTATGACAGCTATCTGCTCTGGTTCTGGGTCAAAGGTTTTTGTACATGTGCTTACTCAAATTGCTATTATGCCTCACGAGTTCTAAGCTTAGCTGAGATTGGGAATGCCAGTTACCTTACGTCACGAACCGAAGCCACTTCAGTACTGAATAAGAGATGTGAATCGCAGTTGAATTTTTGCTGTAGTGAGTTGCACTACCAACTACTTCAGTATCCAAAGGTGGACACCAGTGTCTTGGATACCGATCAATGTTGTTATAGTATACGCAGCGCTATTAGGCACACCTGTTTTTTTAATTTCCGTCCTCGTACACATCACTCTAAACACGAATTCAGTGGATTTATGATCTGTCTTGAACCGGTAGGTACGGAAATAATATGTTGTGTGCTGAGAGGACGCAACTTTGTTGAGCAAATCTACAGGTGTCCATGAGTTGAACTCCACGTGCGCAATAAAATTGGATACAACCGCCGATGTTTCCAAGTGGAAGTTGCCATCTACCTGTGGTGCTTGAAGGAAAGCACGAAAACCTTCGTCCTTGTTGACCCTGTGCACCCATGGACATCGGAAAAATACACCGAAACTTGCCTAGTCGACAATCTTTTTGCATAAGGTATCGCGGAGATCAAAGGTTTCGGAGAACTATGTATGGTAATCCAAAGGCAGAGTTGCGCAAAACCATTGCTAACCGGATACTAAGTCCAACGAATACGAAACAGGCTCATTGTAGTTGAGGATCAGACCTGTATAGCAAATGCTCTGAGTCTCCCGACCTTAATCAGAGTTGGATGACCATAGTGTGCATGAAGTACGATTCAGGTCAGAGAAAAAGTGTCAAATGAGCCGCCAAGATGACCTGATGCGCTATTCTGAGGATTCAAGTGGTCGAAATGACCACAGAGGATCTCTCGTGGTTTGCGTTTCCATTTCTGTAGCAAACAAACCACGGTGCAGTTAACCTGGACGGAAAAATCAGGATCACTTTCCCCATGGAGTTACTAAAGCTTCATTGCTGAATTTTTCACTGACGAGCGAGTGGGAAAATCATCCCTGAACGTTTCGTAACTTTGACTATATTTAACAAGATCGCTGTAAACCGTTATGGACAAGAAACTACTATGAAATCTACAGTGCCCAAAGACAAGGGCCGAATATGGCTGAAAACAGATCTTCGATATCATAGATGGACCTAAATTTGGAACTGTAGATTCACGGTGACTATGGAAGCGAAACACGGGCATATCATTAAAAACGTACGAAAGCGACATCTTTTAGTGAACGCTAAGTAAAACAGCCGAATTAGCGAAATATACTCATTTGCAAACAATTTTTGGTTTTGCGAGAGACTCACCTGGAACCCAGC
Organism: Clonorchis sinensis; assembly: GCA_003604175.2. Lineage (NCBI taxonomy): Eukaryota > Metazoa > Platyhelminthes > Trematoda > Opisthorchiida > Opisthorchiidae > Clonorchis > Clonorchis sinensis. Next base: position 177,467,888 of record CM030369.1, on the reverse strand, counting down.
TGAATCTCTCGTTTGCGGTGTTTGCAAATGAGTGTTTTCGCTAATTTCGTGCAATTTGGTTTCAATTAGAACATCAGATTGACAGGGGACTGCGCCTACCTGATGAGCCTCAAGAAGAGCGAAGCTGGTCCTGGGCTGTCGAAGGATTTTCAGCAACCTTACGAGTAGTGAATCATGGAAACCGTTAATTCTTGGGCTTAATTCGGAGTGGCTTTAATAGCACTGTGCACCCGAAATAATGTTTTAAGGGTTCGGTGTATTTCTATCGAAATTCCCCGAGAAGCTGCTGAATAGTATCTCTGAAGGATGTATTGAAGGTACGAATACTATAAGTTGGTCAGAAGTGATATAAAACAGGAAAAACAGTTAACCCTAATATGAATTCCCAGACAATATTTGGTTTAACCAGTAAAAATCGTCGTGATGGAATTGGTCTTCCTCTTGTATGGGAACCCTAGGATCAGGATCTGACAGATCTGGTCCAATCAACGATATTCCTCTATCTAAGCTACTTCCTTCAAGAAGTAGCTATCCCATCTTCCAACGACAACTTCAAAGTCACCTCGATATCTTCCCACACTCCATCCCTGTGGAACTGGTTAAATTACGTACTCCAGCGCACTGCTGTGGTGACTGCAACCAGCAGATATATGGTCCCTAGTTAACGGATTAAAAACTGAACTGATTGGAATCAATCCGAAAACGATGAAAGACCCAACAGTTCCAAGACGCACAAGCGTCTTGTATACACATTTGCGCTTTGCTGGTGATGTACTGAATGGAGGAGCTTTACTACACACATCTTCACATATAAGGCCCGCGCTAGTGATGAGGTCCACCGATGTCGTTGACAGCCATAGCTTCCAGTGAATTGACGATGGTTTTTAGGTCTGATGAATCGGTTGTTGTAGCGTTAGCAGTAACGGTTCTGATCTCCATCATAGGAAAAGGAAATCTTAGCTAAGAAAAGTTTTATTCAGTTCATTTATTCCTCACCTCGAAAATTTAAGACATTGATGCTCCATACTCCAGAGCTATGGTATGTTGGTCAGGGTACATAGCTGCTGGCCTGCAGAATTCCTGACAGTTTGACGATGCGTTTGTGCGTACATCTACATTTGCACGTGCGGTACATCATTAAACATAAATGCACACACGTACAAACACAACTAGCTGCGTCACAACGGAGGGCTTCAAGTGCACTGGAGTGCATCCGGATTGTTGATGTGATATCAGGTTCAAAAGAAACGCTGTCGTCCCAGGTAGTATAACTGTCAGGCAGTACAACAATACCCGACAAAGTCCTTTTAGAATATTAGCATCGAGCAGAAACACTTGTTGAATAATTTGGCCCTGCAGCAACCCCGTCTGTTTTATGCGATCATATCATACTTTTACATTCTCTCGTAGAACAGTCAAACAAAACTGAACCAAAACTTAAAAAAACACTGGTGTTTTGGGCCTGTGTATAGTTTACTTAAAGGATGACGAGTTTGAACTTCATTCATCCTGTTGAAGTGGTAGATGGTAGGACCACGGCTTTGGTGCAAAAACAGCATCTGGACTGACAAGCTACCTTTTGGATACTGTTCCATTTGGCGAGATAAAAGATGGCGAAAAAATCGTATACATGTAGCACCCTTTTGGTGGCTTGCTGCCATGCTAAAGGAAGGAGGCACGAGGGCTTGGATACTACTAGGTTGTCCAAGCCTAGACAGGGCAGTCAAAATGCTGAGGTTTGGTTCGAACCATGAACCTTCCGGTCCGTAAGCTGGCGCTAAAACCACTGAGCTATCTCGAGTTCGGAAATAATGTTTCAACTGTGACACCCTCTCAGTGTCTAGCTGCCATGCAACCCGAAGGAAGGAGGAGGGCTGGGATACTGCCAGGTTGCCCAAGCCTAGGCAGAAGAAATCGAGCTGCACAGGTCGGTTTCGAACCACGGACCTTCCAGTCAGTAAATTTGCGCTCTAACCACTGAGCCAACGGAAGGTACAGTTCTTCCACACCGGACGGCACTCGTTTAGAGCAAAATCGCTTAGCACTTGGAGCACCGAGAACTTACAGTCCGATTAGCACCAGAGTAATTTTTTAACTGTAGGCGAAGTATTTCCTGAGCCGAACAGATATCAGAATACCAGATTAAACAGCATTTGAAAGGGATGACCCTTTAGATTCTTACTTGTCACCAACCATGTATTATTGTTTCGCCCGCAGCTCAAATCAAAATGGAGTCCCACGGTTAAAGCGTCGTTTCTTCACTGTATATTTGTGAATGTTTCAACGTATTTTTTATTCACATGTGAATTATGAATTCAAGTAAACTCATAAAGCTAAATTTCAAAAATGGCAGACATTTTTTGTGTTTTGAGGGAGAATAACTAACTCAACTTATGGAAGTGAACTAAGATACTGATATACTTATCGACAGCATGCGAACCCATAATGGATGCTTACAAGGTAAGTAGAGGTGGCTGAACCACATGAAACTTTTACGAAAGTCACTATGCATGTGACCTCGGGAAAACTTGTTCAGGTTCGAATCCCTATCTTCAATTGTTCCGGTAAGGAAATGTGATACATTTGTTCCTAATCTTATTGTAGATATTCATGTTGGACTATATTCTAGATTGATTTGATTTAAATAATTAGGACCGATAGAAGGCATACCGGGATATGGCAATATTGCTTTCGCTCTTTCACTGCCGGGCTTGCAGTAAGATCATCGGACAAATACCGTGATAACAAGCCGGTGCTTACTTAATTGAGCCATGTGGTGTCTTCACCCGACCTTTTTAGCTCAGTGAGGGACGAAAATAGCGCAGCAGTTTGAAATGGGACTCAAGGATAAATAAGCTCGATAATTCGGCAACGATCAAACAACTGGACTGACTCGGATGAAACATGGGAAATGGAAACTGAACATCATAGAAGCAAGGATTGTGAATACCAGAGCTGACATCTTTGCTGAAAGAGGAGATATTACCATGGGACCTCTAATGTTAAGTATCGATTTTTATGCTATCGAGTCTCGGGGTGACGGAAAGGTCGAGTGAAAATAAACTTTTGGACAAAGTCATCCAAATGAAACCTACTGGAAACAGACGGACTAGTTCTAACTGCAATTCTTTGGCGGTGATCAACTCTTTGGCTTTTCGATTGCACAGCTTGCCCGACAAAACCACGAATATCCGGGTAGTTTTGTGCCTGTAAGCAAAACGCCTGTCAACGCCAAGATCCTTACTGATAACTTCCGGTTATGTGAGCATTGTCTGGGATTAAGATTATTTCCTATGAGTAGCGTCTGTCATGGAAAAAAGATGTTTATGCCCTCTTTTCACGGTATAATCCAAAAATTAACACTGAATACAGGCCAACTTATTTATTACGTCATTCTGGTCATTGGTGACTTGTGGTCATCGATGGGAAATTGACCAGTGAATCCCTCGGAATAGTTGTTCCTCGGTACCGATCTCTTGTTGCCAAAGCGCCCTACTTCGTCTTGTGTTTGTGTCCTTTTATACAATCCTAACATGGTGCGCGCCTTGACGTCATCACATCCCAAGTTTGACAGGTATCATTCAACCTAAACACCAGACTGCGAGTAAAAGTGGACGCAGAAATGCAGAGTATCGATATTCAACCCAGCTTTTCGTGACGAGGTGATGTATGAGGAACAAGTCTTGTGGGTTTATTTACCCTTCATTATTTTATCAAGCCAGATGGAACCGCAATATCCGAAATATGTAACTAAGCCGATCGAAATCACGAACACGCCATGCAGGCATCTAATGTGGCTGTCGAGATGAATACGGATCGAGAGTGTCACATGCGCCGGCTTCGATAGCAACTTGACAAACCATGGCCATAGTCGACAACAATGGCTCTGAGTGCCGATTTCATCCGTTACAAATTAGGCAGTTCTCTGAAGATAAGCCACTTATGTAGCACTCTCTATGTTGAATTCTTCGAGATGAATACTGATCACAAACGGTCCCGCAGTATTGGCTATCAACATGTGCAGATCCGCGAGCTTCACAGTGTCGATTCAGACATCCCGCAGCTCTCGTTGAGGCTGATAGCCATAGTCCTACAAAAGCATCGCAAGAGGACAGGAAGCTGAAGCCCCAAGTTAAGAGTAAACAGCCTTCCGATTAGTGCACCTGCTCAGACACTTGCCCAATGAGCAAAAGGACAGGGCTCCCATAGCTCCCATGATTTTATCTTTGTAGAAATTCGCACATCAGCAACACTGACGACCCTGAGGTTGATAGTCTACAATGGCCGCTGTCATGTGGGGTTCAGGCTGATTGCGTTCATGGAACAACTCTAGATGACTTATGCACTGAGTAATCACATCGGGTAATCTTAAAGCAGATGTATAGCTACTCAGCCCACAAATTACCCATCCCCATCCAAGTGATAACATGCATAACCCTGGTGGATAGACTTCATCTGGACGCACTGTGCATGTTATCCAAAAAAAGACTACTGATTTTTCTATAAGCCTTCCGTAATAGAATTCAGACGCGCGACAAGATAAAATACTCCTCTACGTGGCGCCCTCTCGAGAAAAGATACATCCAGACAAGAAATGAAGGTTCTCATCGATCGGTTTACTGTACTGTTCTATCCGGCAGTAAGAAAAGAGCACGCAACTCCACATGGTAGGAAAGTCCATGGATCCACTAGAAAGCACTTTACACTCGCAAGCGACACCTAGAGAGAGCACAGTTATGTTTAGGTCCTTTCAGAACAAATTGATCGTAAACTGCACCATCCACAGTTGTGAATAGAATTGGACTAACGAGCGCGGGATAGCTCACAGGTTAAGACTTGTGATTTTAACCCAACCCTCACGTCTTGGTTGCTTGGGCAAAGTGGCAACACGTTGGGCCTTTTACCTGCATGACAACTATGCACCAAAAGAGTGCCAAACGGAAAGATCATAGTTTACCACAGCTGCATCAATGGAAGTTAGGCCTTACATTGAAGTGGTGAACATAGGCTCAAGCGATGGAGTTCGTGTTAGCGTCAACCGGTACTGGCAGGGCCACAGACAATATACATTAAGCTGACCCGTACGATAATGGCCTGGTGGTAAGTAATAGTGAATCGATGTACAGCTCCCGCATACACATTAAAAGTTCCTATCAACCTTTTGGACTGAAAAATCCACAAGGTTCGGCGGTGCATCGTTGCACGTTATAGAGCTGCCGCCTGTCAGTTGAGTGCCATGAGACAGGAATTTACGTATCACCAACAGTACGGTACATTTCAAGGGAAATGTACACCCAAAAATTCTACATGTTCGAATGTGAGTTTAGCACTTCATGCATGCCAGGCAGACCATCAAGGGCTTTCGAATTTCAGTTCTCCGATGCTTTACGCGTCCGACAAAGGAATTAGGATCTGTCGATTCTTTCACACCAGTCGGTACCAGAAACACCAACTGTTTCCCAAGTTGAACTCTCTACGCTACCAATGCCCGATATATTGAGCAGCGTAGATGGGCAGTCCGGTCGGCACAGCCACCAGTTCCCGAATCATACAGGAAAGGGAAACCATCAGCAACATAAGATTACGGTATCTTACCCTCAGCTAACTGTCCAGATATATTTAATGAATCTTGTGATGACGGGATTAAGAGGGTGGACAAAAGCATGTGCGAAATTTTTGATCTTGGTTCTGTTCACTTTCGTCCCTAAGTGGGGGTTTTTCAGATGTAATACAATACTCACAAAGTTGCTGAAAATTCTTCGATAGCCCACGACCTGTTTCGCCCTTCTTCGGGCTCATCAGGTAGGCGCAGTCCCCGAGTTTCCGTCCACCTTATGTTCTACTTGAACCCAAGTTACACGAAATTAACGAAATACACTCCTTTGCACACCAACTTGGTTTTGACGATAGACTCGTCTGGAAGCCAGTTGAATCTCTCGATTATAATGTTTTTTAAGCAGTTTGGGTTCAAGAACATAGGGTTGACGGACACTCGGAGACTGTGCTTGCGTATTACATGTTTCGCGGTATCTCGAATATCGTAACAAGTGAAACACGAGGCGGCCTGGTGCAGCACATTCAGTTGCTTAAAAACATCATAAGCGAGATATTCGGCTGGGTTCCAGGTGAGTTTCCCGTCAAAACCAAATTAGCATGCAAACAAATGTATTTCTCTGAGTTGTTAAATTCGTCTCCCACTGAACAATTAACCTACGTACACTGTTAGGGCAACGCTAGACTATTTGTGGCCAATATGGATAAAAAGCTTACCTCAACGTGATGGTTAACCGAAATAAACCGTCCAATGAAATGCTGTTTGGCAGGTGTTCCCCATCGTCATGGAAACAGGACACCAGTTTTGCGCCATTCATATTTTTCCGCTCGTTATCAAAACACCTACATATACTCAAGTTAGTCCCATTTGGACTGTCCTCTTTCTCTCCTGGCGCAGTTAGTCCAGACCAAAGAGGGGAGCACTGAGCTTGAGTTTCGCTCTTACTGAAGCTCATCGATGGTGAATATCCTTAACCGAACCGGGATTGGAACCCAGGATATCAGGAGAATAAGCGCGCCAGGAGAGTAGAGCTTTCCGAGGGTTATGAAGGCAAATTCTCCGAACCCCACAATCAGAAATAACCAACACCACATGCTATTGAAACGACTCGCAGCTGATGCTGCAAATACTTCCTACAACGGCTGGATACGGTGATCTCCTCAAGATTCAGCCCCTCTCCTCTAGGTGGCTTCTCTCAGAGTCAAGGTAAGCATTGAAACTACTATTTCACTATGATATTTAAGCTTTACTCCGGTATCCTTAGGGTAAAACGTCTAATTATGGTCTTGGTTTAGTGGAACTTGTTGGAGTATTTGACTGATGAACGCGCGGGTGAGGTGATTTTAAAAACAGTTTTACTGGACAGGTGCAAGCTGTTTGCTATAAATCGTGCTAGTGAATTTAGGTGAATTAACTCCACATCATATGGTGCTAGACTGAGTAAATCTGGTCGCTATATTCCGTCAGAATCAATCGACGAAGTTTGCAAACTGACTGGTCGGTGCGGACCATTGGGGCGAATTGCCAGATTTTGGAATGCATTGGAGTCTACTTGCAAAACTTTCACCGCGGCTGCGTTAGTAGACGGTGTTTGGCACAGAGTGAGCAACACGAGTTCACCGCATACGTCTCCAATTCGACAGTAGGGGATAAGTTCACTGTTAGATTAGGGTGAGACAAAATGGAATCGAATTCCTGAGGGATCATTTGTCAGACGATTGTCCCGAAAGAGTCAGTGCATTACTCTGATCCTAACTGTCGTATAGTTCGGTTACTCGATACTGATGAAGGACAAGGGACTTGTTAATTTAGTGTTTCTCCATCAACACAAGCAGGACGACTCCGGATTGATAAACGTGCAAACGGTTCGCATCTAATTAATGCACCCAACGCTACGGTAGATCTAATCAACTACTCATCAGTCAGAATATCAGAGCAAGGTAGCGCCACAGGCGCCTTTTGGGTGCGTGCGCAATTGACTTTGCCTCCGGCCCAAACCCTGGATGTCGCATATTGTGCGAAACTGGAGTCTACCTGCACTCCTTCAGTGTAGAAGCCACACCAATAGCTATCAAACTCTGAGTAATCGAATATCATCAGGGTGTTTAAAAACGCAGGCACTCTCTGGCCACATTAACGATTAAACAGGGATTTGCACCAACGTTATGTCCGATTGCGTAAAAGATGACCAACATCGAAGTGATGTAACCTAAGCCGGCTCTCGTCGTGACCCTTGACCTTATAATCAGGCTCGATAAGCAAGTCAGCACAAATGTGGGTGGAAAACAGTTTGTCACACGACCGGAGTGTGCACGTTGATCTGACGCGCTGGCTACGCGGGACACAGCTCATCTATAACCAGTGATCTATAATAAAGTGACCAAGTATCGCCTCAGAAATAGAACCATTGCAGAAGCATACGACTTTATTCGTAGTAATAGTAGCGTTTATCACTTGGTTGGTTGTGTAATGGAGCAGAAATGAAACAACACAACAACAAAACCAGCGTCAGAAATTGAGAAAAGCAACGATTGTACGCAAGAGTGACGGAGATAATCAGCACTAACATGAGGAGGTAGGCCACAGACCATCTACAAACCTGCCACCACGTTGATAATATACATACGAACCTGCATACGTGTCAAAGTCAGGTTTTGGTTGCGCGTAGCAGCAAGAAACCAGAGCACAAAACCGAATGGGACGGAAACAGAGCCATTTGGAACTGAGAGAGAATCTGTGCATAGCCAAAAAACCTAGGTATGGGGTTGCAAACAGTGGATAACTCACACGCCGATGGAGAAGTGGGGATGAACAAACGCTGCAGCACGGGTAGGGAGAAGATCAAAATGGTAGTGGTGGGATGCGGTAAACTACTGAGTGGACCAGAAAGGCGATCACATATGGAAGATCACAGACCTCATTACATCTGGTTACCATTGCTCAAAAGAGCTCATACAGTTTTGCAAGAGATACCTTGAATTATGCAGTGAATGGTGTAGCGGGGAGAATCCGGTTCAGATGAGTGAAAACATAGGACATAGGGTGCGATACGCGTAGTTAGCAACTGCTTTAGTACAAGTCCTCGTTACGCGGTGGCAGGAAGAGCGATTGGTTTTCGGTAGAACTCTGGAGTTAATTTCATAAATGCTTTGGGGGTGACGGCTGGTTTGAAAAAAAGACGATCAGGCTGATTAGTTTGGAAACAACTTGCGGGATGGACTGGGGTGAGCCTTATTTGGTTTGCAGTTTCTCTCAAGAATAGTAATAGAAAACAAGGAAAAAAGAAGTTCGTGTATAGAGAGGTAGACGTCGATCTGAAGGTGGGTGCACGATGGCCAGTACCCTCCAAAAAACGCAGTGCGCTGCAGAACATGAAAATTGATAATCCCAAGCATTCTCACCCAAACATGTACCACCACCCCTATATAGAATTGGCAACAACAGGAATTGGCATACAAGTAACGAAAGAACATGGAACAAGAAAAAGGAAAACAGACAAACAAAAGAGAAAAAAGCTAAATAAATACAACACATGAACAAAAGAGCAAGAGATAGGGAGTGGACCGTAGTGCCCTCCTAGGGTTTGAAACGGAGGAGACCGTGATATGCAGACGTACGAATTGGTACAAATTCGTCTGGATACGAACGGCTGGAAATATTTACAAGGTCTACAGGTAGGGTCAAACTTCACCGACATCAAGGATGAGTTTTCCAGGTAGTTCAGGTGGTGAAGAACAATCCCAGTTTTGGTTCTCGCACTGGCTTGATTGGTCTATGTCGTTAGGACAAACACTAGCGGTTCCGTCGAGTTCGGTCGACGGTTTGAGCTGAACCAGTTGCAGTTTACTTGGTTTGCGCCTACTCGAACCGCTCAAACCGACCCTGGGCAAGTTATTTGGAGTCGAAAATTTAACGCTTGTACCATTCAACGTAACGGTGACATCTGTTCTGTCACAAGAGGAAATAGCAGTGCCGTTCGAGAATCCCTGCAATTCTCCTTCCAGGCGAGGCACTTTCGCCGGCTTTTCACCAACAAAACCGGCGGGAGATGGGAACACACTTTGCAAGTAATCTTCCGAAGCATTCTTGTTCGCCACATCTATGGGCATGCTCAACCCATCCTCGTCCATTTCGTTTTCGAACAAAGTAGCATCCTCTGCGTCCTCATCGGTTAGCCGATTGAGGCCTTGTGTCCGCAAACCCTGTTGAAGTTCTGCCACACGTTCGGTCGGCTCAGACGTAATATCTTTTATTGGAACCTGAAGAGAACGAAATGCAGCGAGAAGCAAAAAGTGAACTGTCCATAAGAGTTCTTAGTCGAAAAGGTCAGATGTTCGTTGAGAAATTTTGTCTAGAGCAGGCTATTAACAAATGCAACGTGCGTCTAGAGGATCGTGTTCCGCATAAAAGCTTTTCTGGTCAGCCAGACTGAGTAAAAAAGATCCGAAACGGTTATGTTATTAATTAAAGAGAATCAGAAACGAATTAATTGGTAGTCTGGCCACCTACTCGCCCCGAAATGGGATAATGACAGTTAGAAACAGTCATGGGTTTTGGTCAGTAATACACTTAGTGATGCTTTCGCAACCTAAAACTGTCACCTGGCGGTCGGGTTTCGGTTATGCAGTCATCCTGCGGGCCAAGTAGGCAGCATCCTCATACTTCAACGAAGGACAGGCGGAATCGAAAACGTAGACCCTAAAAGATGGATACTATGACCACCCACTGGTTGATCATTTGTTGCACAATACGGTCCGAAAACAAATAAACCTTACCACAAACCCTATTCGACTCCAAACACATTTTCTGTGTAAAACAACACCAGAAGCCATGCATTTATGGCGTACTCCCTCGAGTCAGGCCAGCCCCCACAGCCAGATGGGTCAGAAGGTTGAGTCATTGGCTCGGAGAGTAGCCCTACAAGGACAACTAAGAACACCCGTTGCTTCGCGGGTGACTGACTCTCAAGTTAGGGACTAGGAGAAGACTCACTGAACAAAACCCTACATGTTTCTAATACTTCGTGGATCAAACTTTTGAGCCAAAGGTTGAGTACCTAAATTAAACGCCTCTTTCAAAGAGAGTAAACCGGAAGTACCCTTCGCTCCTACAGCGGAATTCTCATACACCCTCCTCATTCATCTGAACACCTCATCGGATCCCCATATACGAACTTCTACCCGGAAAAATAAAAATAAATCAATAATAAATTTCAAGGATCTGTCCCAACTTGTGGCTTTCAATACTGTGTCAAACTGAGCAATAGAGCTCTCCTACTCAGGCTGCTTTCGCTTTCGATTTATGTACATTGTCTCGGAAATACGCATGGAAGACCGTAGACCTCTCAAGACGAACTCAAATTTAGCGCGCTTCAGTCTTTGAATGTCTAACGATCCCGATGCAACGGTTCACGGTAATTGCGGTGTGAGACTGTATTGAACCCCAGAGCTAACAGCGTCGTCCTGTTGGCCTGGATTGCGGTTTCACCTCGACGCGGAAAACGGTGTTTATTCGTTGTCTTCGCATGTTCATTGACAGATAGAAGCTGATAGTTCCTATAGAGACTAGTCACGGCTGACTCGGTTGGCAAAAAGCACCGATGCTGTGATTCGAGCGGTTGACATACATATCCTGGTTGACAGCATAATTCACGCGGTAGATTCGAGGCTGGTTATTTCCAGCTAGTGTGAACTTCCAGCACAAGCGCTCACACCGTGTTACCTGGAAGCAATCGACTGCAAACCAGCCATGTGGCGATCAGCTAACGGCGGAGAGCTTCAGTGCAACTTTGTCGTTCTGTCTGGACTAGGCACCTGGACTCTGACGATGGCATTATGAGGGTGAACTTCCCCCGAAGTGTATGCCGTAGGACGCATGGCGATCCTTAGCCTCCACGGGGTCTCTGTATCTCAACAACACTGAGCTAAGTCGATCCAAACACGTCCCGAAATAAACCAGTCCAGTGATAATAATGATGATTTGGAGGACGTGGGAAAATGAGAATACTGTCAACAGCTTTTGAAGCCATCAGCTCAGGATCGTCTGCACATCTCAATCAAAAGCGGATATCGCAACGATCAGCAGTTTTTATTGGTGCCAGAAAAACTATGCAAACAACAAACGAAAACAGAGAACTGTTTATCTGGCTGAGTTCTTTCTGACCAACCATAAGTCGGGTTGAGACGACTCAGGAGCGGTCAGTCAATGATGTGGCAACCGAGCGTGAAAGCCTCTGTCAATCCACTCAGCGGCATTAGCACTTGTCGTCTCACCTTAGAAAGACTGGGGGACTGCGTATGCACGTGACTTATGACCCTGATAAATGTGGTGCCGTAACCCAATCAATGGTCGCCCTGCACCAGAGCTAGTATCACCCAGGAATAGCTGTCTAACACTTGTATCGGACAGCTAGAACACGTTAACCTCAATGAACTTACAGGGTCATCCTCTCTAACGTAAGGCTATCGTTTCCATTATTCTCCTAATCCTCGGTGAAGAAACTGCGCTGTTGAGAAGTGTTGTGCCTTGGTACGCGGTGTATACCGAGATGACTGACTAATTTACTGATCTACTCACGTCATTACCACCATCTTTATTATATGTCTAGACCTAACCCAAATTTGAACCCACAGTCCGTTTACTGGAGCTCCAAGCTATCAATCCTAGTTTGTGATTGTTTCCTCCCAATCACCAGTCATCGAGGATAAACAGTACTAACAAGTACCATTGGAATTTGAGGAGCTAAGAAACTGAAGATTGCAGACAGTTGGCAATATCGATTATTTTATCGGTGTTGTCATGGTTTGTATTCCACCGTCTTTAGTCAACGCTGGTGATTGCATGTCGAGGGATCGGGAATACAGAGACTGTTTGTGCTGCATTCTTCAGTTTTAATAAATAAGCACCACCACTGGGTACAGATTCACACATCATGGACGACACTGACGCATCTACAATGGATGCTCCACTTATGCGAGATCGGCGTGTAAGCCTGGCTGCTGGCGTTCATCGCCAGACGACAAGTGCAAGCGCTCCGGAAGTTGACTGCACGACACTCAAGTCAAACTATGAGCACACTCACAGTTGGCTGACTATGCGCTAGGAATCGATTCGCCATAAAATCGGGCCCGTTAGGTACACACTACAACTGACTAACTTCACACAGAATCATGGTGCGACTGACCATCAGAAAAACAAATTGCAATTAGAGTATGAATGAACTTCAAAAGGAGATACCCAAACCAATGCTATCATGAAATCCTGATCGGTTGGTCAATGTTGGAATTCCGCAAAGAGGATCATGACGTGATTCTAAATACACGCACACGCACACATACCGCATCGATCTTGTTACCCCGAGCGAGCACACATTCCAAATAGGATCAAGAAGATTGAATGGGGTAAGCTTAAAAAAGGCTTCCACATAAACAAATGCAGCAATCAATAGAAACGTAGAAGCGTCACTCACCTCTAACACTGCTCTGCTGTAGGTGCGTAGCTGTTCCCCTGTTACATAATCTAGCTCCGCATGCGTTAGCTCATGGTGCTTGAGGGCTTCTTTGCCAGTTTTAAATGTCTGATGACAATAGACGCAGGTATGAGCCGGTAATCGCATATGCCGACGAACCACATGAGCCCGAGCCGCACCGACGTACGTTGAGAAGAACAGACATACTGAGCATGCATACACCAGACTTCCGTGACCGGTGATTGACTGATCCTTGTCGACATTCATGCGAACAATATAGAACTGACCCAAATCCAATTTGTCCTCAGAACCAGAGTGGTTGAATTCCACGTCTATCGGTGGAACGTTCGAATCATATGTTGCAGGATAATCGGGTGATTTGGATGGGCTAGCTGAAGCACCTCGTTCAACATTGTTCACTTTCGTACTGCTGGCTGTCGTTGACAAGGCAGTCAGTTTTTCCGAATCCCTATGCTGTATAGAGGGCTGATAGACCTGAGAAGCAAACTGTCCACCAGAGGGTCGCACAAGTCCCATTGCAGAGGCTCGTCGCGTTCCAAACTGGGAAAGATCCAAATCTGCCAATGGTTTGATCACGGTTCCTTTCCATTTCATTTTGGCCAAATGGAGCAGCACGTGATTTGGCAGCAGAGTATTGTCTTCTCGACTCAAGCGGCTGCAGTGCATCGCAGCTGCTTTGTATCGTTCCGGCACCTTGGCATGTACGCCTAAAATATGTTTACGTATGTCGCCCATTCCGTGGGGTGAGGAAGAGGCACAGCCGGAACAACAAAAATAACGTCTGCCGCGACGCCGAGTGATAAACACTTTGTGTGCACTGTAGACGTCCATCTTTTCCTGTTCAACGAAAGAAAATGTTTTTTGTTATTAAAACCTGAGGTACTTAAGGTTGTCAGGGTAGCTGCAGTGGATCTGAAACACGCTGTCCAAAGTCGAGTGATACACTCAGCCAGTCCCTCTGAGGAACAATGCGGTAGTCCGCTACTCACTACCCATCTGATGCCTCATGTTAAGCTAATCGGCATTCTGTATTCAGCAGGGAATGAAATCCTACATGGCTCCACACCTTTGACGGACAGACGTCGAGGAGACAAGCAACTGGAGCCAGCTAGTAAGTGGAAAAATAACGCACAACTGCATCCTAATCCCGGAAGACCTGGTAGAAGCCACTTCATGGTCAGCCCAAAAATGCCATGATCCCCCAGGAAGAGCCAAACACCATCTTTCCCCATGGTGTTCCCTCCTTGCAACATAACAACCAAGAAAAATCGAGTCATGTTTCTGTGGTAGGCACCTGTTGCACTACTCTGTCCGTTCGGAAGCAGCATCGCTGAAGAGAACAAAAAAATTCACGGATTTTATCTGCTGCTAAGTTCGAAGAGCTAGATGTCGGGCGTAAATTCACCGGTAACTAAGCGGACATCCTCCTATTTAGCCATACATATGACTAAAAAACTAGAACATAACACTATAAAACAAATCCACATTATGTTCAAGACTGAGGGCAGAAGGCTATGGCTTTGGGGCGAGGCTATAACATGAACTCGAAGTTCACTTCAATAAGCGAACTGTCCACAGGATACGGGCAGAAGTGGCCAAGGTAAGCTGTATACGATTGATTGGGTTTGAGTGCAGTGTTGCGCTCATTTCCGGTTTTCTTGATAATGGACACTGGTCCTAGTGAGACACCGTTACATGTCGCGGAGTTTTTTTCGAAGTGCGTACAAATATGGTGGGCGGGAGTTTGGACTGGTAAAATTTTGCGTAAATGACTTTTGATATTTTGATATACACATTGAACTAACTAAATAAAAAAAAATAAATGGTCCGAAAAGCCATCACCGCGCAACGCACTTTTAGTAAAACCGAAAACGGAATCAGAATGAATGTACTCAACAGGAACCGGAGCAGTGTGAGACGTCATGGCTTACGAAATTCCGGCTGGCGAGATGGACAAACCTTGGGGCATCCCAAAAAACAGCATATCTGTTGGGGTCTAGTTAAACAAAGGGTGTGTATAGTCACATACATACCACCTGCATCTAAATCACAATACAGCTAGGATTGTCTCAATATCTGTGCATGTGAGGGAATCGGAGCACGACAACAGTACATCCTAGTAAGCCGGTCGCACCCATGTGCGCGGCGGGAGACATGTCACCGTAACCGTTATCCTCACAAGACGTGTCTACCATGTATACACCAAACAAAAGTTAGCAAACCGGCGAAATCAGCCGAGACTCTGAGGTAACCGATGTACCACGAAAACGATGACAATGAAACGGATGGAATGATTCTTTGAACGTGACCGGTAAAAGACATGAATATTCATCAACACCAACGGGTTATCAGCTGGGCCGACTCGAGCAAAAGCAAACAAGACCATTCGTTGTTTGAAAAGTGGTAGCATGTGAGATAATGCTCGTACAGTACATCTTGGGTAATTAGAGCATGCTTAGACCAACTCAGGAGAGGGCAGAAACTGGCTCCCCTGTCCACGAAAAATCGTCATTTACTGCTCAAAGACGATTTAGCCGAGATGTGACCGGACGCTCTAGATAATAATTGTCCCGGCTGCGCATAACAGTGGAGAATCGACATTGAACCTGACGTTGGCGTTGCGTTGCTTTAGCCAAAGTAAACAGTAGTTGAGTAATTGAATGACCCACAAATTCAAAAATGGAATAAGACTCAAGTGATCCCTAAGCTAGAGAAGACCTGGACGTTTTATACTTCCATTGTAGCACCGCATGAAGAACTGCACGGCCACGTTTTTATCCATATGTACAATGCGTGGCACAAGCAGTTGTTTGGTATACGTACAAACTGAAAAAGGGGTGGACCAAGAGCCCATAGAAATGGGATCAATAGATAATCGCCGATCCACAAGCGGCCAAACAACCGTAAAGCTACTGACCCACATATGGGACAAAACGAGAACCCGTGTGGTGCTCGCGAGAAAAGTGCAGAATCTGCTTCACAGAGAAACCAATCAGTCAGGCCACTAATGTCTGGTCTGTGTGCACGTGCGGGAACTGGCGCGCTTGGTTCGAAGCATAGACAGGACTGTACACACGTTTGCGTGAGAGACGCATGTGCCACAAGAGCGCGAACCGCTCCGATGAAGTACAAACATATGCGCACGCGAAGGAGCAGGCGAGTGCAAGCGCACATGTCTGAGAGACTTGTTCTATTTGCATACACACAGGCACATCGACATCATCGAGTGTTCGAAATGGTGCCAGAACGAAAATGAATGAGGGAAAACGTCAAGATGACGCAATCGGTGCATGAAATCAAGTTGTCGCGACTCAAAAAGCAACCATCTCTAACGTATGCACGCGCACATGGCATCCATAAAGAACGACCTGATGGTAAAGCGATTGAAGTGAACGAATTGGTGAGAGAAAGTAGGCTGGGTTCCTTAAGATACTGGTAACAGTGGCGACAGTTCACCAAGTGTCAAACGGAGATGAAGTATCCCTACGAGAAGCCAGTTAATAGACCGAGAATACGTAGAGGGGATTCCTGGTCGAGCGCTTAGCTGCTGACAGCGTGGAAAACAGAGCAATACAAATCCATCGCCAAATTCCCATCATCTGGAATGTCAGAGGCACCATAATACAAAGGAGGAGGGAAGATCACGGTTCTGAGACACTCTGGTACTATTATTATTATCTGGCAATGTGCTTTCTCATCGCTAGGACTACATGTAAGCCGACTGAATAGTCGGTTAATACGAATAGTGAATTGTGATGAACAGAACTTAAGCAAGACTAAAAAAACATCGAGCTCAGGAGTAAGGACGGTAAGATCTCACAATGTACAAGAATAAGTTCGATAAACTACATCATGGATGAATACACTCACCTCCAAGACAGGAAAATAACTCGGTGGACAGTAGCCCTCGACCAGGCTATGGAGTGCATCTGACGAATAGGGAAGGTTGATTACACGTTCAACTTCTTCTGTACCAGAAGACTGTGCTAAAGTCAGTTGGCATATGGGATCCTCTGGAGGTTTGGGGTTTTTCTTATCATCAGCTAACGATGCAAGTTCATCCTCGTTTGGATCACGCAACCCATGTAGTCCGTCTGTAGAACAGTTGGATTGCAGTTCCAAGCTGTCCATGTTAATCGATTGGTCCAAACCTTCCGAATTTATATCAAGATGATCCGAACTATCATTTGTCCGTGACTGACCCAATGGAGAATTCACAGCCAGCGGCTTCGCTGACGACAGAGATAAGGACAGTGAGGTTCGGCCAGAGGGTGGCGCTCCCACTGGTGGTAACTTTGTCAATTTGATGGGCCTATCCATGGCTAGTCGTAGCAGCATATCGTCTGGGTAGATCTGGAAATCATACTCACGTGCAATCCGTGAGGCCTGACAACAGATTGTAATGAACTCGTGCGGAATCCGGGCATGTACACCCATAACGTGACGCCGACTGTCGGCGAGTGTGGCTGCACGAATTTTGAGATCTGGTGCTCTGGTGGTAATAAATAACCGACCGCAGGGACAACGAAAAGCCAAAGTGCGATCACCCTTGCAAATCCGAGTCATCTGATAGGTAGAATAGATGTGCATTTTTGCCAACATATCATCCAGGTGGGCTTTCGTTGCCCCAGCAGCATCCATAAGTTGACGGAGAACGGGCTCGGAAAACGGCAAGGATAGATCGACAATGCTGTCAGCGCCCTCAAGCCCAGGGATGGAAGAGAGGGCGTTGAGGTCCAGATTGTCAACCGTGGCTGTGGACGAATGAAACTCACTAAACGATTCCGGGGACTCAGGCGAGTGGGGAGGAGAGGAGTGAGAATACATATCACCATTGGTAGGGCTGGCAACACTCGAGGGTACAGAGAATGTGAGGTCGTCTGGAGGAATGGGCGGACGAATGCGAACCGTTACGCGGTTTTTGGAGCCTGGGACAACTGCCGTAAAATGAGACACGTAAGCATCCTGCGATTTGGAGTCCGAGTTGGCATGTGATGGACTAGAATCTAAAGAGTCACACTCAGTGATACCATTCTGGCTTGCACTGTCATTTGGCGACGGTGACCTATCTCCTACAGATTGGAAGGCTTCCGATCCATGTCTGCGATGCATGAAGTCGCGTGCGAGACGTGCCAACTTGTCGTCCGAAAAGAGCGTATACTCAACGGGGTCAAGTCGTGAGGCTTGGAGACAGTGGCGGAAATGCTTGGTGGATATGCCACAGTGTGACCCAAGAATGTGTTTTCGAACATCAGCCAGAGCGTGTGGTGAAGAGTAGGAGCAATGGTTGCATCGGTAACGTCGAAAACCACCACGTGTGTCCACAATAACTGACAAGCGACTGTATACTTGCATTTTCTGTTCCAAAAATTCTCGTGTTGCGATTGGCAAATGGCGAGTCAGTCTTCGAAGAATGACGATGGAATAAGGTAACGGTACCCGTCTGCGACCAGCCTCCAAGAGACGTGGTTTCATAAGTCGCATAGCTAATTGCTCTTGCATCTCCTGAAACTTTTCCTCGCTCTTCGGCAGGTAAGTAAAGCGTAAGCAATCCTTCAAATATTCTCTAGGAACTTCCAAATGGACAGTCAATAGATGGCGTTTGAAATCTCCCAGTCCATATGGGAATACTTTTTCACACTCAGGACAAACGGGGATACGACGGTGGTTTTCCTTACCCAAAATTCGCACAAAATACGACGCAAATTGGTGCATTTTTGCTACCAAAGAGTCCAAAATGTTTGGTCTAATACGGCCTGTAAGCTCTTTTCGAAACTTTGTCTCATCAAAAGGAAAGGACACCAAGTCATCAGCAGCTCGGGCCCCATCGGAAGACTTGACCCCACAGCCCAATGAATCAATGACTCCCTCTGCCGTCGAGTCCATACATTGTCTGTCCAGTCCAGAGTTTTCGAGCAGCTCGAGGGGCTTGTCCTTCTGAGCCATAGCAAGTTGATGAGCACCAAGTTCAACATTGGTGATGCCGGGAGATTTGGAAGTGACATTCGTTAGACCAGGTATCGAAGATGGTGGTGCTCTGCTGGGCAGTGCCTGGGCTGATGAGAGAGGGTTAGTAACATCAAAACCAGTAAGACCCGTGAGAGCTGCAGCAGCCATTGCGGCCACAGCTGATGCCGCATCGGATGCTGACATATTAGTACCATCAGGACATCCGGTTGCAGTGATCTCTTGCAGCTTCTTCAAAGCAGCCGCACTCTGGAGTAGCGATAATGAAGGGTCACGAGTGTTGCAGCCTCCAGGAGGATTCCAAGACACTGAGGTTGAAGAGGCTTGGCAGGAAGTGTTCGCCTGAAGACTAGGACGCGCAGAAATTGAAGCAATAGATTGCTGGTTACGGCCAGCATAGCCAAATTTCGAAGCTGAGGGTCGGGCAAGAGCAGCTAGGTTCATTGGCGATTCCGTTTCGTCATCATCTTCAGGTGAGGACGGCCGAACAGGATTCCCGTATAAAGAACCGAACACAGTCGCATTAGATCCCAGAGTGTTTGTCCCTACTGCACCAGGTATCGCCGACGAGTTGATTGTACTTTGACTGAGTGAGGGATCAGGGAGTACAGACAATAGATTAGAGTCCAACAGCCGGATATGCAACTTCTCATGTACGACGACAGCCTGTTGGGGAGAAGGAAGGAAGGAAGGCGATAAGTGAGGTGTCATTTGTCGTCAGTAAGCAGTACTCGCCAAAAATTAACAAAAGTAGAAAGCTCAGAATAACAAAAACGAGATCATTTGCTTACATTCTTCATCTAAATATTTAGCTAATTGCCAAGAGTCTTGGTAAACACGTCAGCCTTCACGAATATTATCAGCATAGCCTGTAAATCTTGTCTGGAACTGAAAGCCAGTGGTCTTTAGTTTTTGTCAACGACCTTCACCTCTAGCAGATTTTGGAAGCTAGGACGTACGTGACAATGTGCATATTGAGGTAATCCTGAAGTTACATGAACATTTGAATTGAAATCAGGAACAGGGGCTCGGGCGTGGTTAAAGTAAGCAGGAAAGTTTCCAAACGCTCTCTGTGCCTGGTGAGAGCATGATAATGTCTATGCGCTTAACGTTGGGAAGTGTAAAATGTGTACAGCTGATCAACCCAGAAAATGTCAATAGCAGCGGCAACTTGCAACTGATCAGACTGTTCCGTATGAGAATTTTGTCCGTTTGCACACTTTAACACAGACCGCAAGCAGATCACCAAGACGCCGGTTGTCCAAGACGCATTTCAATGTGTGCGAGATTCTAAGCAATAGGGAGAACTACGGTACGCGAAATAAGCAACCCAGTCATCGTAGTTGATCAACTTTAGTTTGCTTTTATGAAGAAACACCATGGTGTTCATAAACAGAACCGCTTCCTTCAAGAGCAATGAATCCGATAATGTTCTAATAATTTAACACGCCTAAGCTCTTCAGTTTGCACTGGCCAGGTTCCGCAGTCATACAACAACAGTGCTTCGTAGACGGTGTGGTAACATAAATTCTACCTTCATAGAGGATACCACTCACAAGGTTGTTTAAAACTCTTCGACAGCCCATGGCTGTTTTCGCCCTTCTTGGGGCTCATCAGGTAGGCCCAGTCCCCGAGGTTCCGTCAAGCTTATGTTATACTTACACCCAAATTGGACAGATTTCGACAAATACAATTTGGTTTTCACGGGAGACTCAACTGAATCTCTCGTTTGTGATATTCTTCAACTGCACACAGGCCATCTCCTTCTATCTTATCTTTATAATTCGTGCACCAAGTCTAAAATGATGTAACACTCAAATTCCCTTAGACCCTTACAAATTCTGAAATTCTTCAAACTATTACAGATGATAGGACAACAACAAATACTGATTAACATGCACTTACAGTTACAGATTTCTTAATGAGATGGAAAATATATTTAATTTCGTGTGAATTCTGAAATCATACTGTCAAGAGAAATTAAAATTACAGTGATTCTTCGTCCTCAACAAGAAGTCGTCACACGAGAGACTGCTTGACGAAGAAGCAACTTTTTAGATGGTGCTCACTGTAATCCAAGCTACCCGAACGCTACCATTGTCGTTTCGGCAGATTCTAAAAGCCTCATCATTTCACCAATCAGAGGAACAGTACAGTGCTAAAGCCTCTGGTAAGTTCCAATCAGTACCGAACGCACCTGACCTTATTTCACCGGTTGTCCCCTTCACAATGCCGAAGGATGGTGAGTTCCACTCAGAACTGCTGATAACATACATAGTTCTTTGAAGACTCCTACTGGAATACTAATGAACGCCAACGTACTGGCTGAGCATCTGCAGCATCGATCTTGTCCCGTTTCAGTGACCAACGTTCACCCACATCATCATCGACAGCATGACATCAGTGTTCAACACTGATGCTTCACTGCCGTACAACCATGATTCATTTGAAAGCCTTATTGTGGAGAAAAGAATGAAAGTGGATGAGGAAGTGACTTAGTGTTAGCTTACTGTAATCATTCCGAGGTGCCTATACCTTCAGACTCATTCAGGCAATCTGGATTGAAACTGACAAGAACGACAGTGACATCGATTAGCAGCATCTTCAACCAGGATCAGTGGGGATCATTCAGTCCCCCCCCACATCATTCGGTCCTGGAAGGCACCGACAGCGCCCAGACTTTTCGTAATCTCTTTCATACCCCTCTTCCAGGTCAAGGATTGGCCACCTTTCTGCTTCACCCACAAAAGCTGCATTAGCTGAGTAACTGATCGCAACCTGTCAAACGTAGTACCCTGTATATCTTGTACAAGTCCACCCAGTTAGCTTGCAGATGATTGTTGTGGGTCTGAACAACTAAAAGTAAAGACCACGAATTGTAGCCTTCGGCAGTAACCAGTGGCATTCAAAATTTCGGTCGGTACGGTGAGCATTCTACGTGAAGGAAAATCACCGTACTGGAATCACATGCCCGAGAAACTAATATGGATCTGGCGAAGTTTGTTCTTTTCAAACCACTGCTGATTTCTGCGCCGTCGTACATCTGACTCGGTTGTTCAGTGGTAAACTGGACTTTCCAGTTTTTAACGGCTATCGATTGGTGAAAATTTACTATCAAAACACTTTTTTCTCAGATTTCAACATGCCTAACAGCATGTTCACCAGAAAAAAATTGACATTCACAAATAACTACGACACAGGAGTGTACTCGCTCCTCTAATTCGTGTGTTAGTGTAGTAACTGGTTAATTCTATGCTTGTCTTGAAGCCCCCATTCGGTTAGACGAGTCGATTGAGTTTGCTGGTAGTGGCTTTCATGTTTCGCTGCCGTTTGCAAGGCAGACGATTTTCTGGCACATGACTAAGCCGACAAAACCCATAGTGTATCATCGGCTTATCCGTCGCACGTGAGTTCTTTCTCCGAGAAGCCATTCAACGGAACTTAACATCACCAATCCGGTGCTTCAACCAGAGATGGGCAACGATTTAGGGAACGTTGACGGCTTCTCTGTCTTTTGCTTCCAAGGACCAAATTTATCAATCGCACCGAAGCATGGAATGGATTGCAGCAATGCTCTGTACAGCAAAGATGAATTCACACTGACAATTCAGGTGTCAACGATCAAAAAAGCACCTTTGATCTTCCCCATTTAAAGGTTTGGTTGGTCTTTGGCAAAGCCATCAAGATTAACACCAGTGTCCAGGCAAATAAATGGCTTCGTCAACTAGTGCAAACACCATGTTAGGACTCGGTCTCAACCGTTCGTGCAACAGCACATTGCAGATGTAAGGCACATAGCAAACCGTGCGGCAGAATTACTTGGGCCACTTACATTTGGTTGCATTTACATAGGTTCCGATCTGAGCCGTACCGTTTTCCAAGTCAATTTTTATAAGTGAACGATGATCGCTCAAGACGACGATTCTGAGAATGAATTATCGTTCCATCTTGTTCGCAAATTGCTTTTCTAGCATTTGTGTTCTTTCGTCCGGTTGATCGAATCAGATGAAACAGGGAACGGCTGTTTCCCGAAGCGCAAACCATCTCCGTCTTTTCGACATTCGGAACCCACCAGCAATCTCTGTTGTTCTTCAGGCTCTTGGGGGATCTGCGTGCATCGCTGGTTGGTGGTATGGCTTTCCTGGTAACAATAAGATCTGCTGACCTATACGGTACTTATTATTCAGTTGTTCGAGTTAGATGGCTTTGGAAAATAGTTCTAAAAGTTGAGAACAGCTTCTTTCACTCTCTTCCACTCGAACTCCCACCAATTTTCATCATCAGCGTGGCTGTGCGTTTCCAGCAGCTTTTCAGCCAGATTAGCTCGATACTTTTGAGCCACTGAAACTCGTCAAAGTTGACGAAAGGAAATGCCCTGTTTGGGCACGTGTAATACTGAGGGATCGCGCAGTGGCAACGCAGAGTTCGCACAACGACATGATCGGAGTCAAGTTGCGTAGCCAAGAAGGAACGGCAATCTTTAACTGAGGCTCCCCATCGGCAACTGATAGCCACAGGAACCAACTGAGTCCTTGATTGGCTTACGGTTTGTAGTCTTCAAGTAACTCCATGTAAGCGCTTGTGTTGAAAGTTCGTACTGGCCAGGAAAAGATGTTCAGTAACCAATTGAACAAGTTGCCCATTATTGACTTCAAACCTATTATCTCGCTGTGCTTCTTCCAATTTGGGTGTTCATAACACCCCCTAGGATGACTATATCGAAGGAAACAGGAAGGTGGAGATACCGCCAGGTTTCCTAAGCCTAGACAGGGACACGGAGCTGAATGATTTCCGAATGACTGCGGGAATATACGACTGTTATACACTTTTATTTAAAATCATGATGTGTGGAAAATGGAACAAAAATAAGTCTTCTGTATGTGTCCGTTTGGAATCGTGAGGTTTGATTTTCATTTTTGATAAAATTTTAAAAATAATTTTGATCCCACATCATTATGAAGCTTTTCCATCATGGTTCTGGCTCCATTTCACCGATAAATCTACCCAAAATTAAAGAAAATCTACGTTCCATTGACGCAATACACCACTGATAAGATTACTGAGAACTCTTCCTCGAAGAACATCATAAACGGGAAATTCAGCTGGGATGCTGGGATACCGAATTGACACACAAATAAGCGTAGTTGACGGAAACCCTACGTTCCGTAAGCATCACGTGATAGACGGTGTCAGCAGTACAATTGTGTTCCTTTAGCACGAACCTCAATAAGTGCGGTAGAGACAAAGGTGCTGTAATAAAGAGGAGTCTGGTTTACAGAGGAGGAGAAGCAAAGTTAACTACGCTTTCCAGTAACAAAGGGAACTGAAACTGAAGTGCGAATTAAAAGCCATTGTATCTTTGTCATGTCTCCATCATGAAATCGTTTGCATTCTTGTCTCCTGGTGAAGATTTAAGTATAACCGACTAACAGGAACACCTAGAGGGAACAACGCAATATGCTTTCATCTTTACCACATCAAAAATAATGGGAGATTGAATTCCTGAGGTCCATGATTGGACAAGAGCTTCCACTCAATGGTACCATTGGCAATTTTTTACTCTCACCAGAAGCAAATCACCATGCGCTCATTAGAACGTCCGATGACACCACCAGCTGGCTTTCCGCCAAGCTACTGCGAAGTCGGACTAACCACAGCTAGCGCTGGTCGGTCAGTTGTTTGTCCTGAAAGCAAATACATTGACCGCGTCAAGCCTACCACCAATCGATAGTACACTGTTCGATATCACACCGAGTGTTTGAAGACGAAGCGCTTGCAGTCAAGCTGGTTTGTGCGTGTGTATGCAGCCAGTCGTGCTTACTTGCCTGCTTGTATGCATGCACGCGTAATCTAGCGCAATGGCCCACGATCCAACAGCAACCGTGGCCACAACAACAACAACGGCCACAATACGCGTGCCCGCCAAGGCATAACACTTCGTTCAAGCGTCCTCAAGCCAGACAACCGATTGCTGCATTGTGGTGGTAAGCTCCCACACCGACCGCTTCGGTTTTCCCACCCAACAGCCATACAACAACATTCATGTCACTCTACGTGTCCTCACAAGGCAACGCAGCCATACTAACACAACCATAGACACATACAGCATCCGACACACAATCTGGGACCTGAAGCGATTGACCATGAAGTCCAACAGCCCGGTAGCAGTGGATCGGTGCGCGCGGACAACGCTAAGCCGCGTCCGTTCGTCCGCCCATCATTCTGCTGGCTGGCTCTGCCATCCACCAGGTTCTGTCCCGTTGGTGTGTACCCACTCCATTCAGACATACAATGTACGGAAGCATACATACACGCGCGCACGCGTGTGCCTCGCACCACACATACCAGGACAACGCGGAGGAACCTGCAGTCGCGCAGGTCAATGATACAGTGGCCGTCACCATCTCACTGCCTGCCTTTCTCTCCTGTCCCATCCATCTCTGCATTCCCACTCAACCAGAAGAGACTTCGCCAACTATCTTCTTTGTGTGTTCCAGGCAGGCCTGAGACCTTTCCATCGGGCGTGATATAGTATGCAAGCGGGCGTGGAACAAATGGTGATTTGTGGCCCGAACAAAGACTACTGTTAGTCCCACCATTAAATGGACCGGAGTAGCAAACATGGGTGGCAAATGCGCATCTGGGCGTGCCAGTTCGGTGATGAATGGCGTAGACGACGCTAAGAGTGAGTTAGTATGAAAATCACCGCCGGAGATATGCACGCTCAGTTGTCAGGTACGGAACTTCGGCCAATGAGTGGAACAAAAGGGTTGGTAGATTCAAACAGCGTTCTGGCGAGAAACAACGAATTGAGCCAAAGTGACTCAGCTGCAAATGTTTTGTAAGCTTATATGCATAATTACTTTGAAAAAGTCGTCAAGAATTGTACAATTCATGGAACAAACACGTTTAAGTCATCCGTTTAGAAAACCAGTCATAAGAAGTTCTGACTGCTTAGATAATAAGAGCTCCGGTAAAGCCACCCGTCTTCTTGAGGACGGAGCTCTCACAAAGGACAACAGAATCCATCCTACTGAGATCGAAGTGAGATAGGATAGTTGCGCATAATCAACGGTTGAAGTAACTCACTTTTCCTTCATGAGAAAAGGTCACATGCTCGGTTACCAGATGCTTCTCGGTGGACACAGCTTGACATTCAGAACACCAGTAGACACGACATCTGTAAGCGGTAGAAGAGGTCTGATGTGGTTTACTAGCTTTGGCCGACCGTAAGGCAGTCGGGCAAGTTGAGGCATGCATTTGGAAGTGATTCCATCGCACCGTACTCATGTTGCAATAGGGGCACCGGAGGAGAAAGACAAAGGTTGGTTCCAGCTCATTTTTAGCCGATGAGTGGCATTTGTTCAACAAAGTCAGATTTCTGTGTTCATCTACCGACTCGGTGTCACTGCTGTCCAACTTTGTTGGGGTCACTTCTTGTTTGTTGCAAACCACCTGTAAAAACAAAATCAGAAGGTCGATAGTAATGAAAACCAAAAAACAATGGATAGAATAGAGGTTACGTTAAGCTTGGTCTACAGATTATCCATTCAACCCATCCCGACCAGATGCATTGTCTTGCGTAGCCTGAGAGAACAGTACTGAATGGTTTACCCAGTACTTTATTTTCTGTAAACAAGTTCGGCACGCACGATATTTTTTCCTGGACAGAGCGAAAAACAGCAAGCGATAAGTTTCCCATGAACTCGTACGAATAGCTTTATCATTCAGACGAAGCAACTCTGGCTGAATGTATCAACCTGGACTTGCTGCACATGCGTCTTCTAGTTGCTTACGGTATGGTATACAGAAGACGGGAGGCAGTAGAAAGTGAGCGTAAATCCGTACAATATATCAGAACGAAACAGGAGGGAAAGTTGGAAACATAGTGTGAACATCATTCATCGTTCTCTGTCCATGATTGCTCCGTCATTGTGGCTCACTGATGTGAAGAACGAACGGTGAAGTTGGGGGCAACGAACTTTGGTGAGCAGCACTTTTTAACTTCCGACATTTCGACACCCTTTCGATGGGCAGCTACCATGTAGTCCACGCAGTGTTTTGGGACAGCAAAAGCAAGCGCAGACAACTCTTGTTGTTATCGATTCGTGCATATCAGTCATTGACCAATCGGTTCCCAGTTCCACTGGGTGATGTCTGTTCAGCATGTCTGAATCAACAGCAGGGGACACTTTCTTTCACAACTCCACGTCGCACGAATATTCAATAGATCGTTGTTCATCCGCCTATCGTGCAGCCTTACTAGTTACAACTACTATAAAGTATGTGCCGTACTCCGTTAAAAGTTCGTAAGAACCTCCGTGCAGTATCGGTTCAAGATGACCCGAACGAACTGTTAGAAACGGCGTTGCTGGGTTGAGTGATGCCCTGTACATGCTACCCTTTGATACGGGATTGTGTTCTCACTTTGTATGCTCAGGTGTGGTATCTATCTATGTCAACATTCCACACAGAGAATTCAGTGGTCCCGACTGAGCGTCATCTGATATTTTCCCTCATACGTATTGAATTCAGATGAGTCTCGAAGTTTAGCGAAAACGATGGAAATCCGAATGCACGCAGTAAAAGGTAAACGTCACGCCATGGCAGTTCAGCATGGAATGAACAGACTGCAATCTTCACATGTGAAAGTTTACAAACAGAGAAGAGCTTTTGTACTACGTCAGGGTCCTACTCAAGCTCCTATGTGCAGCTGGACCGTTTGGACCTTGCGTCCTCTGACATGCACAGCCTAATACAAGGCTTCGAAGACAGATGAAACCTTACAAGTGTTGTGCACTAGGCCCAGAAGAACATGACTGCTTGTTGGGACGTTAAGCATACGTGTGCAGGCGTGAAACACTGGGTGCTGTGACCAGCATCCATGTGTCTCGCAGAGTGAATCGTGCGTCACGACCCGGTATCGCAGTTTAACGATGCTGGTCGAGTGCACGGTTTAACTGAGGTCAAATTTTCACATCATCTGTGCAGAAAGGAACGGCTCACCAGTAAGGTCCAGTCAGCCGAGCAGACAATGAGAAGCTACGTGTCTAAGGACAAAACAGACTTGGTCGATAAACGGTAGAAAATGGAAAGAGTTCACCTGTCGAACACAACAATCAGCAGTGACCTGAATGATGAGAACCATCAAAATAATGTTTATCAATGAGGGATGACTAAAGCAGGGGCCTGAGAGAAGGGCTACCGATTCGGCTGCATGTCTGAGAATTCAAGAGAGGTACGTAAGACGCTTCTTAGCATCCTAATGCAAAACGCAGCAAAGCACTTAGGAGTAATACATCTTTCAAGTACTGCGCTGCAAGATGCTCCCAATCATGCCCAACCGAACAGGAACGTTAAGGAACTATAAACCAGACGAAGGGCAAATTTTTTAAATATTTGGTTACCGGACTGTCCAACATGTTCTCTGGTACTCTGAAGTGATGTAAATTCCAGCGTTTTTTGAATTTATGCAACCAGCCGTTCGAGGCACGGAAGCCTTCGATACCCATCGAAACTGCTTCCTCGCTAGCCCGACGTTGGAGTACTGGTCCGGAGAGGGGAAGGCCGGATGTTTGTGCCTCCCGAAGCCAGACAAACACTCGGCGATTGAGTTCTTCATTACGTGAACTCCGGGATCGTTTGCGTGTGGGACAGAAATAGGCGGCGGAAACAATCTCACCTCGGTTGCTCAGAATAGTGGAAAGTGTGGATGCTGGTATATCGAAAATGCGAGCAATGTCAGTTTTCTTTTGACCTTCATCAACCGCTCTGATGATACGTAGCTTAGTTTCTAGAGTCAGTTGCCTCCGTTTTCTATTAGGTTCCGTCATCGAGTTAACACAAGGCAGTGGCGCGTGTATTCGCTATCGTATGCACGAATCTGTAGAACGAAACGATAAAAACCGGGCACAGGCACACGCACGCAACCAAGATTGCCACCATCGGGTGAGCCAGACAAATACGGCTACGCACTAGATTGCTGGCTTGCCTATCTCGGCCTTTCGCTTGTGGGCAAGCTGGCGATAATGTCAACCTGCCGCGTTCGGAGGTCACTAGACTAACACAGTATGCCTCACACAGACAGCGGAACGGCATACACGAACGCACATACGGACAGAAAATCACGCACAGGAGAGGCGACGGAGACTGACAACGAATTTGATTCGTTTTCGGGGAGTTTGGGCTAAGCGGCAAGCCGAGAGGTGGGCGACAAGAGACCTCAGGTCTATGGGCAAAAGATGGATAAACAGACATACAAACAAAATGAATGAACGAATAGAATACGTTATAGGGGAGTGCGCAATTCATACATGAGAGTTTCCCACCCAATCAAACAGAGTGGGATTAATGGTCAGTTGAGGTTTGCCAGGCGCACGTTGATGGGCTCAAGTTTACGCGAATCGACCGACTCCACTGAGTCACTCGAGAGAGCCAAGGGTGTCATGCCAGGAGTCAATAGGTCGAGGTTTGTGACTGGCTG
The DNA here is from genome assembly GCA_003604175.2 of Clonorchis sinensis. NCBI lineage: Eukaryota > Metazoa > Platyhelminthes > Trematoda > Opisthorchiida > Opisthorchiidae > Clonorchis > Clonorchis sinensis. Next base: position 177,438,395 of record CM030369.1, on the reverse strand, counting down.
TTAAACCGTAACACAGAGCGACGCCACAAAGAATAGGCACTTTTGAACTCATATCCATCTCAGACAATGGAAAGAACTGTCTCTTGATGATACAAGCGCACGGTTGACGAACTTATCCTTCCAGTTAATGTTTGTTTCAGTGAAGCTGCTTTCTCACAACGTGTCCTTCAGAAGTCACTCTTTAATCAGCATGTCAGGCGTGCGGAACTGCTAATTTCAAACGGTTCCGTGATGCGCACGACAAAACGGGCGAGACGGAAAAGGTCAGCATTATCTTCGAAAGTTATCCACAACCACGTCTAGATATGTAGTCCGAATCTTGGCGTCTTCAAGATCGCCCAGTTCTTTTCCTTCCGGGTGACATGCTGAATGAGGTCGACAAGAATAGCATAACCATGTTAGCGGTAACCATTAGAATACACGGAAAAGTCCAAAACGAGTGCTGCTACATCTTCTGAGGTCTTGGATCATGCATACGATCATTCTGCATTTTAATTATGGTGTGGTTATCAGCACCCTATATTGCGCAGTTACGATAAAAATGCAACCTCAGGGACTACGTCTGCCTGATCAATGTGGGTAAACCGGTAGTGTGCTGTCGAGGAGCGTTCAACAGCATAATGAATAGTGTTCTGTCAAGAAAATATATTGCGACCCCTGCAATATCATTCTAACCAAAACATGACGCTGTCCCGGTGCACTGTACTCAACTGAAGGACATCAGAAAACGAGAGATTCCGTGGAGTTTCATGCCAAGACCAATGCTATTTGCAAGTGTTCAAGCGTAATCTAAGATTGGTGCCCATTCGATGAGCTCCGAGAAGACGAAACCCAGTGGTGTGCTATCGAAAAAAAATCGACCACCGATTGAATTACGGTCGTTCTTTCCACTAAATTACTCTGACGGTGGACACCCCTTTGATAATTCATGAAGGGATGTGAGTCCTGCGACTCAGACAGTGATAGCTTTGAAATCGATTCCTCCAAATTTCCAGTTCCAGAAATTGTATTGTTTGCGGCCTGAAGGTGGGACAAGAAACATTCTCAAGCACTCGTATCTACCCTTACAACCACCTTTGTACCACAGTGACCTCACTTTTACCTACAGCACGCGACTTCGTTGTTTCTAGATAGTGTATTCAACGGTTTGATACAGTGATTTGGGGGACAGACGCCTGTCCCGTGTAGCCAATCATAATCAGAGATTGTGTGGAAGTTACTCTGACACATTCTATCATGCCAGTTAAGTTCATTTCATCAGCTATAAACCAAGTACCAAGGGTACGTTGCTTTCAGCTGCTATAGTCCCCGTCATCGCAAAATGCAAGAACTGGGGAGAAAAAGCGAAGCATTGGAAGTCCGCACCGAACCAACCTAGTCGTCTGAAGGAATAGGAAAACTGGGCAGCTACGCATTGAAGACAACTGACTGACTGTATGACTGAGACACGACTGCTAGTGTCATTATCCATTGCAGAGTTGAGCCCCGTGGTCCCTATCCAAAGAGGCGACAGTTGTCGAGCCCACTCAGTTCACTGATTAGCCCTTCCATACTTCGTTGCCAGGTTATACACTGTCCACCTCTTAGTTGTTTCCACTCAGCACAGGGATGGGCGAAAAGAACCCTCCGAGGTATACGTGTTCATGGGATGCAAAGCACGTGTCCCAACCCACGCAACCTATGAAGCGTGAGTGGCTCATTCAGAGTCCGACAGTCCCTTCTTTCCAAAAACCATCTGTCGTGCCTCAGCACTGTTAATGTGATATTTCCATCACATGCAACAAATAATTCGCTGATATCGACGGACAAACATAGAGAATTTTCGTACACAACTCGCACAGGCCACGTGTCTGGTCGATAAATCAGTATGGATTGCACCGCAGTAATGTATACCCTGCTCTTCATTGACGAACTGGCGTCGGAAGTTGCGAACAGTTGTCTTGATCATTTCACTTCGAGGATTAGTCTCGTCATCAGCCAGTTTATCCCAATTTATACAACTACCCACATCGACTGGCCGGTCTTCGAGCATGAGGTTTAGGTATGATCCCATCCAGTCTGGTAGCAGCACTTTACACTTTGAAGAAGTGAAGCGCATACCAAATTACTTAGTTTAAAATGACCGACATCGCTAAAGGATTTAAACCAAGAGAGGAATATCGTTTGCATACTCAGTGTTTGTGAGCGAACGCTCCAGGAGCATTTCAATCCCCGAGGTTTCAGGGCAGGCACAGAAGTTTCAAGCAGCATGTCAATAACAAGGTTGAAAAAGAATGGTGAGAGAAGGCAACCTTGTCTTACAACAATGGATATGGTGAAGTCGGGTGAAAGCTTGCTGTATAATTTTGCACGCTCACGGGAGTTCGAATACAGTGCCCTCATACAGATATGGAAAAAATTGGAGGGAGGTGGGGGGGGGGGAAACTTTGATCGCTAAACAATGCCAAAGTTTCCGACGATCGGCAGAGTGAAAAGCAGATTTTGGATCAAGGAAAGCAACCATCGCTTGACACTTGAAAGTGGTGCTGTTCAAGAACTTTACTGAAGGTAAAGACATGGTCGATGCATCCTCGAACGGAGCAAGACCCAGCTTGATTCTCACAAGATTGTCCCACCAATAATGTACCAACCAGCGCAGAGTAGTGCCACAGAACACATCGGGTGGCACAGCTATCAGGCTGATACCCTATCATTTGTTTGTGGCCAAAATCATACTGTGAAGTAAGATCGCGCACCGATCGATAAACACATCCACTCGATGTTCATATTCCGTAGTGCCTAGATAGAGAGGGTGCCGTAAACTCAACAGCTGCACTTGGACCTTGCACATGCAAACGGAAGTGCAGATATCTGACGGTTGGTTACGCGAACAAGTTCTGATGTGACGACCTACAAACACTGGCCGGGGAGAAATTGGATCAGTCTGGTTATAAGATCCGCTTTCACAATTTGCTGTCCAGATGTAAGATACTGCATCAGCGCGCTAGCAACTCGAACCCGCTCGTCTACAATTTCACGAGTGAAAATGAGTGACCCGCAGATTGGGTCAAAGATCCACCACTTAGAAACCCGGCCTCGTGCGCTGTTGGATGGTCCTTGTCCAAGTCAGCGGGACATTCCTAGTTACGATAGAAACTTTAATGATAGGCACATGGGGCATTAAAAAATATCAATAAATGCCGGGTAGTCATGGAGCCTGAATACCAATGTCAACGCTATTTCCTGGAGTGCTAGTGAGTTTCCACCTAACACCGTAGTTGTGCATCTAGTGTTGGGACGGATAGTTATGCGACCCTCTTGGTCAGGTCACGCCAGTGAGTTGGCTAGCACAATCATTTAGACAAACGCCACACTGGATGAGACTGTCGGGTTCACTATGTTCCAGGATTTTGCGCTCTGTGGACATTAGCTGTGGGAAAGAGAAGCTTGAATACGACATTGATGTTGCAAGCCCCATGGGCTCTAGCGTTTGAACTGGGCAGTTGGGATGCAGCACGAAACCAACCAAGGTATCCGACTGTAAAGAGCTTACTTGAGACAATGTGAAGACTCCCTAACGCCATGTAGTCTTTGGTGAAGGAATAGACAGCCTAACAAAGCAAGGTATCAAGTGCAGTGATATATAGGATCAGATAGTGACCAAAAGCCCAAGACAACGATGAAATTTATGCTTCCATACACAAGACCTAATGTGAGCTGGTGACCACTTTAGTGACCTGTGTACATACAAGGCAAAACTTGAAGACTCTCCCCCATGTACACCTTAACAACAAACAATAATTTTGGATGGGAAAATGATGTAACACTCACCTCGATCGTTTCGTTGAGCAAGACGGAAGCCGAACGAGTACTTGTATGCATTCGATTGACATGATCAAGCAGCAGAGTTCGGGAAGGAGATTTGACAAAGCAACCGGGGGCTGAGCAGTGTATGAGGGAACGGACAGAACGCCTAAGATGACTAGACCATAGGGAAAGGGTTGGGAATGATCGTAAGCAATGAGGGCATTTGAATGTGTTCTGATGTTGTGCTTCTGTGGGATGCTGGGCGAACCAATGTGCCTCCAAAAGTGTGAACTGGTTCGTACAAAAGCGATTGGAACACTCAGGTTCCACAGGGCAAGCATAGATGCCGCCAGTTCCCTGCCGGGGTAAGAAATGTTGCACCACATGGGTTACAAACCGATCAGAATAGACCTGCCATCCACAGTAAACGCATGAGAGTTGGGTTAGTTGAGCGTGTTGGGTGGATATATGGGCCTGGAAGTCCGAAACATCCGAGAAAGAGGTGGTCCGTTGTAAAGCTGAGTTCCGATCCGTACATGCGGAGCAAATAAAGCAGCCGGCAGAACGCTCGACAAGTTTGATGTACTTGCTGAGTAGCTGATGCACCAGCCGTGGATTTGTGGTGGTGATCGGAGTGGTCTGTTGAGCAGCTGGTCCATGAGGTCCACTCATAAGCTCACTCGGAACACTGGTCGTTTCAGACTGAAGGAAAAAAGAAAGCTACGTGTTCACAAGAAGAAAAGATGGGTCGAAATAACGCAAACAACTTAAAACTTGGCATTCATGATGCCGATCACGGAGTCCAAACTGCGTGACGCGAATGAGTTACGCTCCATGTTATGTAAGTCCAAATTACTTATGCCGCTTAGCATCAACCCCAAACACTTATCCGGAAGGTTGCAGCCTAGATTTCTCCTCGGGATGATTCCCGATGAGGATAAAACAGCAAGAAGCAAATGTTACTGGGTTTTCACCGCGGGTTAACCCAACTTTGTGGGATGAACTCCCAAGCGGAAATACAAATGAGATATAGGATGAGCCTCCGGCTTATCAGCCGAAAGTAAATGAATCCGAATAAGCGAGAGCCAGTAGTGTTGAATATGGATTGTTTTTTAGACTCCAATTTTTTTTATGGAAAGTGGTTGCCACCTATAAGCAACGTAGCCACAGTTCAGGTGATCCAACAGGAAAATTAGTGACACAGAGGCTGAATCGTGCCTGTTCGATGGTCCATGAGCGGCCTAACATTGACTGCTCATCTCAAAGCTAAACAGCTCGGAAATCCTTTTTCCGAGGGATTGTACAAACGGATAGTAATGTGGGAGAAGATGCTCGATTAAACAATGTTATCGAGCGCCTGCAAATAAGCAAATATGTCTAGAGAAAGCCAGTTCAGCCAACTCATGGAGAGAACAATGACGATGAGTGCAATACACGTGAGGAGATCATGCTGAGACGCATGTGTGGGCATGCTCGCCTGTAAGGTCCGAAACTTGCTTTTGTTTTTCGAAAACATACCGATAGACAAATAATAATAATAATAATAATAATCGTTCAGCTGCAATATCTTTTCGGTATCTAGCTGCTGTGTCAACCGAAGGGAGCACGAGGGCTGAGATGCTGTCAAGTTGCCTAAGCCTAGACAGTAGCAGTCGGGGTGCTGAGGTTGGGTCTGAACCACGGAACTTCAGGGCAGATTCAAGTGTATACTTAAACGATTAGGGTAGACCAGATGAGCAGTCAGCTGGGGCAAACAAGACAGTGTTCTCGATTGATCGTGAGCATGGGGAACAAGGAAGAACGGAAAAGTGAGTGAAACTGAGTCATTCTGAATAATTACGCAGACGGCACAGAGGAATAGTGTATAAAAACTCGGAGGGATAGGACGGCTACGCACAGCTCCGAGGTTGAAGTGAACTAAATGCGGCGTTTATTTGCATTAGATATGACCTCTGAAAAACATGTGAATTAAAACCTGGACTGGGACGTCAACAGCTGCTAACGGGAGAGTCAGGTGGCTTATACAGTCCTGAACAATCTGAGTTTGGGACTTGAAAATATATTAAATAAATCATGATGCCATCGAGGTGGGGTGAGCCCACCGATACGTAATGATCGAATGCAACATGGATGGATCTAAAGATTTAGTCAAGAGATGGTTTGAAAGAGGCATGCAAGCCAAGAGATGGCAGTGCTGCTTCTTTCAGATGGGACGGATAAAGAGTTCTGTGAAGTAGCCGTCGGGTAAATTAAGCCAGTACCAAAACACACGAGTTTAACGAATGATGCCGGCTGCGTGACGATCAATCGGCGTGCCTTGGCTTGTTTTCGATAGATTCCATTGTTTCACCTAGCGACCGAACTGAGGTCAAGGTCACAGATGAAGCTCTGAATCACTCAGTCTGATTGCTTCGTCTCTACTTATGCGTCTTCTGCTAGCGGACATCGATTGCTAGGAGAATTCAGACAACCCGGAGAAAAGGGTTCTGTTCATAAGGTGAAAAAGGGACTTTCCTGTGAAGAGAAAGGACCGTAATGTGACCAAGTCGGTCATTCCGGCAAAAAAGTGAACTGCCACAGAGGTGTCAACGTCCAGTCAGGAGCGCAGACCTGATTTCATAGGATGAGAAGCAGCGTTCGATTGTTCTCATTTTGAATTGATGTTATTCCTACAATCACCAACTACTCTGCTAAAACAGGGAGTGCTTTTATGTTTCCTATTTCATTTACGCCATCCGGAAATTTGCGAAATTAGAGCTTGTCTTCTGTGCGTTCACATGCAAAAATTTAACGAGTGGAGATTAAGATTTCGGATTTACTTTACAAACATGGTGACCGTATGTTTGTGTTGGATATTGTGCGTGGCCATGTGCCGAAAATACTTTAGAGTACAGTTCTAGCAACCTCTGTCAGTTTTAATTAACAGTGAGGCCAGGAACCAGTTCATACGGGTTCTGGCTTGGGACCCCAGGAGCGATCGGACCTCATTACCAGCAAACAATACAATACAAATGCTCACTGATTTAACGTGTGAAGTTATGAACCTGGAGCTTGTAAGGCCATAAACATTCAAACATACCTTAGCACTGTCACCGAGAGAGCGTTGGTGGCTCATGTTTCATACATGGTCTTTGGTCTGTTTGCTGAGACCAACGACCGCCCACATAAACTGAGCTACGGCAACTCTCTCGGTGGCAAGGTGACAATAGCGTTCGATGTGAAGACCACCCCCTGCACGCAAAAACGGCGCGCGCTGTGAGGGACAGCAGGTAGACACTGAATACAACGGTGCATCCCGATGGTCTTGGGAATAGGAACTACCCCAACAGAACAGAAACGTGTTTTTTTATGAACTGGCTAGACAGCTAGGTTAAGCAGAGGCGGGTGCTTTCCCCGTCGCTGTTACTGTTCACAACAGCACTTTGAGGCAGAACTGAAAAAAGGGTCTGATAGGTTACGTTGGAGCAATCTGCACGTCTGCAGCAGTTGTGAGGCGTAGTGGAGATGAGAAACAGAACCTGTCGTGCTCGTTCCCTCGGATAGTATTCATGTTTTAAGAGAGCAGTTTTGTCCGGTTTTCAGCTGAAGACCTTGGAAACGAAAACGAGTACGCGACAGAGCAATGGCGTGGGCAGCATACATTAGACAGCGAGCTTTATTAGCTAACTGATCGACCAGAAGGAATGATTGAATGACTGAAATATCCTTCTAACCTGCCGAAAATCATCCTTCCCCTAAGAGCGAAAACGGTCGTTCAGGCCATGCTAGCAGATGAACGTGGACTGGAGTGAGTAGAATACAGTCACGACGGCAGTCACCAAACAAAAAATGAGTTGACTTCAGCATAGCTTTCCTAGAGTGGCCAAACCGAGGCCGTCACTGCTTCTCACAATAAATCAGGACACCTCGATAAAGGTTATCCAACAGTGCCGACGACTACCAACACAAACAAATCATCGCAAAACAGTGCACCGTAAAACCTAGAAAAACAGTTTACCTGACAGTAATTGAGCGCGGACGGATTGGAGGTATTCTCCGCAACAGGAGCCGCAGCATCCGTATCGGATATGGGGATAGCTGGAATGAGGCGTTGGAGCCGTACATTGTTCGGATCAAGAATCACAACAACTCGACTGAGTAAGCGCTTACAGAACTCTGCGTCCGACAGACCGAGGGCAGTCTGATGTACAGATCCAGTGATGAGCCGACCAGCCTCGTCGACTAACTCCGTGTCCGGGCCGGCTGAGACTTGTTTGGCACCCGGATTGGTACGAGCTATTTTCAATGCAATTAGTTTGTTGCGTCGAAGCTCCGACCACGGTGGGTAATCAATGGCGAACTTCCTGTGGTGCGTCTCATAATGTCGTTTAAGATTACATGATTTGAAATGTGTCAAAGAAACGTTACATATTAAACACAAGGGTCTCCCTTCATGATTGATGAATGCGAAATCTTGCTCCCATTTGGGATTGAAATTACGCCTCCGGTCTTTCAATCGCCGTTTCTCACTGGCAGTAGGGGATGACATAACAATTATCCGAGAAAAAACAGAGGTCGTAACAGCGATGCATAAATGCTGCAATCCCACACGACCAGACAACGCCACAGCTCTTGGTCTGGCAGGTGAATGAGGCCGGCTTTCGACGCACGGGACAGAGGTTCACTTGGAATCAATGAGGGCAGAGAATGCCGGGGTGAGAGAGACAGTGCTGTGTGCCTGTCTGTACTGGAGTGCGCGACAAAAATTATCTGCGAAGGGGTGGTTGGCATCGGCTCCGCGAGCCACATGGCCTGTGAAACATACTGGGCACGGGAGAGCTGAGCCGTCCAACCAGGTCATAGGCTTCGCCTTATGGCTGTCGTACACACGTACTGACGCACACCAACACGCGCACATCACGCAAATTCATGCACGCACACACGCAGTGATTCTCGTCCTTACCACTGTCGAGCCGCTACGATGCGCGCAGACAGGCCGGTGTGCACACGTGTGTCTGACCTCCATCAAAAAGGTGTGTGATAGAGATGTGGCTCGCGGGCCAGGAAAGACGACACAAGGAGAGACAGACACACGGAAAACGAAGATCCGGTTGGTCAATCGCCGTCTTTGGACAAACAGCACAAACCTGAAGCAAACGGGGGAAAGGCTGGCTACAGGCGTATGTGCTAAAGTCGGCAAGCAAGGCCACTGCTGGAGCGGACGGAAACCTGGCGAGACGGTCGACTGACAGCTGGGTGCATTTCGAGGGCTGTAGCTTGCATATTTTAAGAGATGCTTGGTCCAACAGTAGCAGTCCTGCAGTCCGAGTGCGACGTACATGGTGTTCGCAAGAAACTCGATAAACCGATTGAAAATTAAGTCCACTGACTGCCTCGCTTTTTTTAAGCATAAACTTCACCATTTTCTGGTTAGGAGAGTGATCCAAGCAAAAACTTATAGAATCGATTCTTAGTCTTCCAGTCTGAATCTCAAGGAACGTCATTACTTTTACGGTTCCGGCCCTGAAACGTTATTCCCTCTTGCTTACCCCTAGAAGATAGATTGTTTCCATAACGCACTAGGTTTGGAAGGGTGATGCGTTTTTACGAACTTTAACTCCCAAGGGAAAAGAGAGCGAATTTGAACATAATGTGGTGGATGACACTGCTTTATTTCTCCATTTGACACCGATGATATTGAAAAAAACACGATAGAAACAACAAACTAGTCAGACTAACTACACATAAAAATGTGGAAACCCTAGGTCAGTAATCGGTACAATCCATCCAATTATTTTGACGCAGGCCAGCTTCAGCTACCGCATGGTTTCTAGAAAATGTCGGGCCGTCATCATCATCATCAGAGACAGCAACAACAGTGATGACAATGATGCCTCACTGACGGACAACCACAAATTTTTAAATCATACTTGAAGCTTTAAACTGAAGAAGAGAAACTAAAAGAGAGAAGAGTGCCAGCTTACCATAACCATCCTGAGATGTCTAGGCCTCTAAGCGACCAATAAGATAGTATGGAAAGAAACTGAGAACACGGCAACAACAGTGTCACCGTCTTCTGAGCAATGTTCACGGTCAGAAAGAACCGGCGATTTCTTTGTCCCTTCTGGGAGCCGCTATTAATCTCAGTCTGTCTGATTCGCATAATCTCGGGAGTGTTCCCAGTCGCTTGCCACATAATCCAAACACACTGATTACTCTACTGCACGAACCAGTAAGGGAAAAGCGATTTCATCTGGAATTACTGAAAACCGCAGATTAGAGCGGGAGCGCGTTATTGGCGCAGATAGTTGACTAACCCCCAAGTATAGATTCAAAGAACAGACAAACAAGGCAAACTCAAAGGGACAACTTCGTTACCGGTCTCAGATTGAATCAGTATCACATACACAACAAGCGTTTGCTCTCGGTAAGCTGTAAACCAAACATCATATTGTGGAAGCTGATTTCGAGACTGAAAAATAAAACGAACAATTTGGCGCATCTAATCCGCTGCAGCAACCATAGCGAAGTCTATGTTGGAGAAAATGGGAGAGATGACACGAGTGTGAGAAGATTCGATTCCTTACTACTGATCTACCAACACGAAGATCGAAGCCGCAGATGCAAATTGGAAGATGTCAAAGTATTGGTACGTGAAGATACAAATCAACAGAATTGCTGAAAGTAAAGCACTCCATGGTGAAAGCAACAAACCGATATGTAGAACTCAACCCAATCTACATACTTCATGCAAAAGGCAACCGACTCAAATAGAACCCTCGGATAGGGTTATTATCGGACGAACAAAGCACGAAACAAGAACTCGCCCCGAGTCATTTCATCGTGAAAAGTAGAGGTTAAGAACCACCCGTGCTTCTACCAATGCACGAGAGTCCAACAAACCAAGCTCAAAGGTCATGTCAGCATTGCCCAATCAGAACACGGGGTCAGAGATCGACGAACGAAGTTGTGTGGGCCAAGTATAGAAATATATACACACCATCACTCAACACACATGCAGACGCATCGCGCGGCTTCACTATAAGACGTATTGATGGTGTGACCTTGACTAGCTATGAAACGCTTGCAATCAAGTTGCCCAGCTCATCGGACAAAACAAGAGCTACCAACATTCCCCTTCATACTGGGTCAAATGCCTGCTCACTCTGGCTGGTAAAAAATACGCGGGATCAGGTTCGGCGTTCAGTATGGAGTTAGACCGAACAGGAGTTGTCATCCTACTTCAGAGGGTGGGAGTGACTCCATTGTTTGTTCCCGTGAAGTGTACATTCGACATCGTTTAGCTGGGTGCATGAGAGGAGTTGGTAAAAAGCGCATTCCTCGTTCAGTATCTTTAACGCGTGCGTTCAGAAAATGGAGGGATATTTAATCCTCAGATTATCGATCCACAGCGTATGTGAGCTTTGCTACAGCTGATAAAACCTACACTCCTAGCGCAGCTCCGGTAAAGAGCTCATGCATTATTTGAAGTCACTTATGCTGGATAACTCAGTCATTAAAACATGAATTGGTCTGAATCAAACGACTCTCTCGGCAAGGATGTTCTTTAACCGCATATACAATCAAGCGGCTGCCGATGAGTACAACTAAGGGATATCGGAGTATTTTTCATCATCAGTGGCACTGTACCTAAGATATGCTTTAACCGATAATGAGGATGTACAGAATCCGGTATTCTGGAGAAAGCTGGTTGGAAAGTGATTCAACGGTAATCAATTATTATTCCAGATGCCGTTCACGTACTTGGTCATCAGTAAGGAATCACCAAGCAAGGATATGTCTAGTGGAATTTCTAAGAGTTCCCTTCAAAAGTATACGATACTTCACAAAGCAAGCATAGGTCAGTAAAGTGGGGGACTGTGCACAAGGGATTTCGGAAACAACGAAGTCACACTTATCGTGAAGTTTGACGTGATCCGAGAGATAAGGATTATGGTGTATTTGGCTTGCGCATCCCAAGTGTAAGAATATGGTCAAATGTGATAACCAGCTGTAGCAGATATAGAATGCGAATTCCTAACGTGAAGTCATCGTAGCGGCTGATCTTGAAGTTCAGACAAATCAAACTAGTTTTATCAGGACTAAGCAGACGTAAACTGTCTACCCACCAACAGAGACTTGTGAAACTGTGAACTAAACAATTTGTTATATCCCTTTGTTGTATTGTCACTTCTAAGTTGGTGATTCACGATGGTCGGGGAACGGCACTTGATTACTTTGAGGAATCTGCAACGGTTGGGAGAAATGTCCAAATCGGCGTAGCATTCCGAAATTGAAGTCCAGTGCGTTGAAAAGGCAAGAAACGACGCGTAACTTTTATCCTCATTAGAAACCATCGGCAATGCACATCTCAGGAATCTCTGGGGTGATTCGAACCCGTAACCTTGCGGACCGGTGTTCGAGTACAGCCAATCACCCACGGGTAACCGACCAAAAACATGACTAGCTTGCACTTAGACAAGATACCGCACTAATGCTTCTTAAATCAGATAGGTTACACCAAGTTATCCAATGTTGCCTAGTTAATTAAACGATAATTTTATGAAGAAAGGTCCTTACGATCTATGGGATGCTTTCTTCTCTGAGCAAATTACTTACATTTTGTAGGTAGTGAGGATATTCTGAAATTTCAAGTACCAGTTTCCCAAAAATGTGGGACACCGTCGAATATAGGTCTATCGAGCGGTTTGCCAGTCAACTGAATTTCCAAGTACTCGCACGCATTGGTTGGTAAGGTAAGGTTACGTTTGCATATTCTTTGGTTACGCGACCGCATGTCATCGGACCGAAATCACCGATTTGGTTGGGATGGGAAACCTGTACACTATGGGACTGTTTTCAAAACTTTGTTAATATGGCGCAACAATAAGATTCGGTTTCCAGGTTCCAGGGTCGCACTGCAATACAACGAAGACCAGCAGCAACATTCGTTTCAGCCTACCCATAGATTCACACTTTCTGTATGCTTTGCATTTTAGGCGTTATCAAAATTTTTAGTGAACACAACTGCTGACCGTAGTCATAACGATCAAAATGTACACCTGAATCTCTCCTAATTTTGACGATACAGCAGACACGAGGTCGGATAATACGCTCTTCTTATCTCAGGGCAGCTACCAACGCATTGATCGAACTACGTAGGATTGCGGGCTTGTATGCCTAAATATCGTCTGTAACAGCCAGACACAGAGTGTTGAAGGTTCGATTCCATGAAACCCTAAGGTGACACGATAAGTAAGCATTTGTTTGCTCGGAAATAAACATCCCAGAAATTTGTGAATATTATAATTCTCTCCACGCTCAAACAGCTGTGCGCGTGGGACTCACCTAACACGTCCCAAGATTACGAGGACGCTGGGAATTCTTAAAATCCCGGCTTTCAAATACCTATCCAAAAATATTGTTTTCCTTCCGGTAACAGTTTCAATTGAAATACGCTGCATCGCTACTTGCATATAAGGTTACAACAGCGTTCAAGCTAGCTGACATTCGTCCTTCCGAAGTGAGGAATAATCTCACATCTCCGATTACTCAAAAACTTGCTACTATCCATCCTCACACTCAGGGTTACAGCTACGTAGGACTTTTTTTAATCCAATCTTCGGTTATGGTGCGATTCCTGGGGTCCAATGGTATTTCTCCCTGTTGTTGGGGCAAATGGAGAGAGGTTTATCTGAGACCTATTCAATCCAGGTCTACGTGGTATGTGGAGATTAGTTAACGGCAATTGACTGACCGCTGTTTTCGCCCCAGAGAACACAAGGTATTAGAAGCTAAGATGAATGTGACAGTTAGTTCAGCTTTATAAACGTGTATTCCTTCATCGCTCCTAATTTTTATACTTTTTTTTACCGTGTAGGCTCTCTTGACCCATCTTCCCGGAGTAAGGGATGAACGACAGGCAGAAGACATACCCGTAACTTGACAGAAAGAATAGTATGCGCCAATGGTTCCGATTGAGTGTCACCGCCGTTAAAACATCATCATGCTTATTGTGTGTGGGAGTACGTTTACGACTTTCACAACGGCCATAAAAGGGTCGAGACAATAAACTAGCAGAAGTGCTTGTAAATACCTATGACGTACCTTACTTTATATACAAGGATAAAGTGCCACTGTACCTTCCGGTTCACCATAACCCTGATACTAAACACTTCTGAAGATCACTAGCTTAGTCAGAAAACCCGGATATCATGCATACTGACATGGCACACCCTAAACAGATCACCGGTAGCATTGGTTGATATGGTAGAGGTAGAAGCGTTGTAGGCACCACCAGAACATTGCTGGCCCTTATTCTACCCACTGTATCGAAAGCGTATTGATCAGTTGCTCTCATTCAATCAGTCACTTGCACAGCCTGGACGTGCACGTTGGCCCCACGCACATATAAGTCCAGGCCGTCTGACCACACTTGCTCTGCTGTAACCCACTTGTGTTGATCCATGATTTGACTTGCACTGTTGTCAAGTTGTCCAACAGACACGGCAGTTCAGCTTTGCTTCTCATGCACGCGGGGGTGGATATTGGACAACAGCTTGAATTCATACGCCACAAACACAAACCCTAGTCTCCAAATGGTTCTAGTCATAGAAACCACGCATCCAGATAAGGCAGTGGATGGCAGACACCTCCGAATAGAATGAGGATTAGGTTATTTTGTCGAGATACCGTTTGTCAGTTTCATCCCGAATTAAATGGGAAAAACGCTTGGTTCGCACCACAGTCCAGCAAATAACGACGAAGACGGATCTGCTAAGTAACAGTCATTTACCCGATTGCATAAATCAATCAACGAACGAATGAGTATGAGTGATCGATACAGGTGCACGCACTGCAGCCGGTCTTCATATGAGGAACGAGCAATGTTAACAACCACAAAACATATCTTCACTAAATAAAATGTCCATTGGAAGTAATTTTAGAAGGATTCAAACAAAGCGGTCTGATTGGTGGCCATATGCGATGGGGGTGTCGAAGTTCAATGACAGGAAAACTTCCAACGTACTCTTCTTCAGCAGCCGTAACAATGAGCGTAGTGTGTCGAACAGAATGTTCGGTGGTGATACAGAACCACCATTGTCGTTTTTTCACCAGTGTCGCGTGGCCTGATATCACTGCATATCGTACGGCAGCGGTTGACGACCACGGAAGGGAGTTTGTCATGAGAATGAAACTTGCGATATTAGTAAGCTGCGAAGTGATCAGTTGTGAGTTTGATCAAAACTCTACTCTTGTGTGATCGCGAAGCATCAAGGGCAATATGTTCCAGAAAAACAATTCGGCTGGAAGTCGATAGATTTGACGACATGTTCATAGAAGAAAGCCTATAATTTCACTGAGCTTTCCATTCTCCATCGTCTTGCTTGCTTAAAGATGCTGACAAACATCTCTATCTGGCCATGGGGCTAAGGACTGCATATTCGACTACAGACGGCATCAGTGGCTAAGGAGTTACCAAAACTCACCGAATTCGGTTGAGTTAAATTGTGAACCGTCATTATATACGAAAAACTTCGGGCGTGTTAAACTGTAAAATTCGTGTTTCATAGCCGAAATCTTTGAGACAAACGAAGTAACACGATGTGGACTACATATCCACAATAACAAGAATATACTGTCCAGGTGTTGATTTCGCGAGATCAAGTGGAGTACTACCTCATGGCGTATGAGAGGTGTTGCAACACAAGAACATTTTTTCGCGCAACTTAACCCACTGTTCGTCAGTCTGCTCCATGTGAGACCAGTACCCAGCCCCACATTGGCCTTTGTATAGGTGAACCTTGGATGATCGGAAAGCAGTTCGTGTAGGAATCCTTGCTCACAGTCAGTTCACAGAACAAAAGACAACCATCAACAATTGTGCCGACGTTATCTCTGATCCAAAATGGTTTATGCTCTCATGGATATTATGCTGCGGCCGCACATTACGGGGAATAATTTCATTACCACAGTATAACCAGCGAGTTACTTGCAGTATCGTGGAAGGTTTAGTTGTTTAGTGGTAAAAAGGTATTGGATATCAGTACCAGCTTCTAGTTAAGAGATCACTGCTTCTTCCTTGGATTGATCACAGTTGCATCAGCACAACAAAAATTGTTGGTCTGAATCATAACCAATAAGAAGGGTAGTCCATTCACCCCATGCAAGGGAATACCTGTTCCAGAAGGGGGATGAGTATGGATAGAAGTGATTGACCGTTCGTAACAATGTGAATTTTCGTCCGTTCAACAATTTGTGGAGTTTTATCACCATAAGGACCAGGAGTGATTCTTTTTTCAATCTGATTGTAATGTTGTCCCTCCTGTAAAAAGCATAGGAGCCAAATCAAGTCGATTTTTAACATCCACCTGGGAATTGTCGTAGACGTGCCATACCGACGCTGCTCAAGGGCAGTTCGGAATCATAATGCGTCAACAAAAGGCCTCATATCGCAGTATTTTTGACAGACAGGTACAGCCCGAAAAGTCCTCGGGAACTGTTATGACTGAACACGCCACTCAATCTCGTATAGTAGTCACCACAAAGTCATTCTGAACCATTTATCTTTCTGACCCCGACTATCGGCCCTGTCAAGCCAAAAGACTGATCCTTGTTAGTACAACCGTATTTTCTAGCCGAGCGTCCCAGAGCACGGCACCACATAAGGTAACGCATAATCAACTTTTCTGGAAAAAAGTCTTCATACTTTGGGCCTAGAGATCGAAACGGATTAACATAGAGCTGCGAAACAATTGTCCCTAAATGTATCTAGTCATTGAGGCTAAGTATGTCGATTACACAGAATTCGCAGGAACACCTCATAGATGTAACTAACTACCTTATCCAGTCGATACAAGGTAACGTACGGAACCACAATGACGAAACAGCAAACTGGCAAGAAAACGTTTGCGTTTCATCCCATAATTTCGAAAAACCAGTGAGTCAATCAGTTGATCAGCTATAAACTACGTGGCAAGGGTATGTTGGTTCCAGCTGCTACAGTTCCGGTCATCTGAAAATGGGAAGACATGGCCAACAATCGTGCATTAGGTGTGATATTCTGAAGTAGCGTGCCTTCCACTAAGTGTTGTTTTGTAAATTTGGCTTCGCAAGAATGATGCGTAAGAATACCTATTTCTTACGGTGAAGTGAATCCCGAAAAAATACAAGATCCTTCAATTGGTCAGTTTTCTCAAGACTGAAGCATTCACATTTGCTGCTGACTGGACCAAAATAAGACAATCTCGTCAAATGCCTCATGGTTGACTATTGAGAGAATCGCTCCGATTGTTCGGTCAAAAGTGGAACCCAGTACCTTTGCTTAAGTAAAATCAAGCGGATTTTAGGTAACATAAAGCGGTATTACTCGGCTGCATGAGAAGTGGTACATTAGCAGTCCCGCCCCACAGATCATCATCATCATCATCATCATCATCATCATCAAAGACAGCAACATCAGTGTTGACACTGATGCTTCACCGCCCCACAGATGATGCATCGACCAAGAAAACTTCCCCGTAGAGTGTATACCATGCGGAAAATATGGTACTCACTTCAGGATTGCACACAAATCCTTGAACATCTGATGTTAGCGTCTCCTTCAGAGTAGGTTGGGCTAGGGAATTCGGATGTGAAACAGTTAGCATTTGAAGGTGGGCAGCAAAGACTTCAAATAAGCGCGCGCTTTCCTGCTGTTGCTCCTGGAAATACTGTCGTAGTTATATTAATGCCAAAAGCGTGTGTTCTGCTATCCCAGGCGCCACTTCTTTGTCTCGACTTGAATGGAAAAGCATTTGGTTCATCAACGACGTTTGATGTAGCACAGTCCAATGAAAACCGATAAAAGTCCGAGGGCAATCTGCCAAATGAATAAAAATCAGTCACTCGACTGAACGAATCAACAAAAGAAAATGAGCAGTAAAGAACGAAATAAGAATGATCGATACAAGTGCACGCATCACTGTAGGATTTACACGAGGCGTAGGCGGTGGTACCGATCAAAGTAGCCAACACGTGTGCGCGTTTTTTAGGATCAGCCAGCACGGTGTGATCAAAGCTGACATCGTCCACTAATATCCGGTGGTCTGAAAAACAGTTCCTATCATTGAGGTGGCGCCATTCTGGAGCAGATTTCCAATAACTACGCCTGCTCGAGCATACACAAGAACGTAGACTCGAGGCGCGCCTCCGTCCTGTTAGCATGAGAAAACTCATTTCGCGGTCCGAACTAATCACCTCTCTGTAATGTAGGCAAATATCTACGTGGACATCAATAAACCTCTAGAGCCATCGGTGACGACCTGTTTGCTCCAAATCTACGCTGGTTTGATCGGTTTTTAAACGAAACATCCCAAAGACTTACGAAGAAATTCAAAAACTAATGTGCCGCACATCACAATCACTCAGCAACTGTTACCATAACCCGTTAGTCGCGTTTCAGGAGTGGATAGCTCGCACTTACGTCACCGCACCATGCCAGGGGCACTGTGATCTGGTACTACCATCCCATATGCTATTGCAACACTGTGGCAGAAAGTGATTCAACAAAAGCCAGTTTCACATTTCCCGTCGGACGCGAATTTCAGGAGCCCGTCCGAAACAGCTTAGTCAACATGACAACTGCATGCCACTGATGATGAAGGCCGTTGCATCTATTTACCACATGGTAGTCCTCATTATCAGTGCAGGGTAAAACTGATGGCATTTCGCACCTACGGGAAACAGTCATCATCATTGTCAGCTGTAAGAACCTAAAGCTGTCACCTTGACGTGGTGGTCGAGCATGAGTGCTGCAATGATCCCGCGGGCTACACTGGCTGGAACGTCGTTCCACATGGTGCAACCATGCCAGGAAGTCCAAAGCGGAGCAGTCAGACCAAGGGCAGCGAGACCCCGTACTACGAGGCGGTCTGGAGGTAAAGTCGTACTGTCCTCTGCGACAGGAGTGTAAAGGCAGTAAGGTGTTTTCCCCAGGCAACCAGCAAGTCCATATTTATGGAAGCAGCGATGCTGCCTTCCCCCGAGGAAGGACGGGTTAGAAAAGGTCGACCCAAAAAGCCGCACCTCCGATTGCCCAACGGTTGACCGTGACCGCCGGCGCATTATCCACTACGGGAGTGTGAAGGCAGTAAGGCGGTTTCCCCAGAGCAGCGATGCTGCCTTCTCCCTCGGAAAGACGAGTTAGAAAAGGCCGGTCCCAAAAACCGCACACTCTGATCGCCCAACGGTTGACCTTGACCGTCGGCGCATTATCCAATAGGGTCGAAACACTTTTAAAACCAAAGAGTCCGGTGCTGCTCAAAAGTCAACTGCTGTGCGCAGCTGCATTGGAAGTAAGACAGTAATGCCTTACTGACTGTATCCTCGGGTTAGATCAACCCCCTGCAGCCGAGAAGGTCAGACTATTGAGTCGTCGGCTTTGGGCGGGGTCCCCAGATAAACGCTACTGTTCGCTGTCTAGTGGATCAGAATTTTAAGTCAGAGACTAGGGGAAGGGTCCTACATCAGAACAGAACCTTGTATCCTCCCACTACCTTGTGAGTCAACCTTTTGAGTCAAAGGCTCAAGGTGGGGTACCTCAACCAAACCCCCTTCCTCGGCCTGGGCAACCAGGAAGTATCATCTGCCCGCGCAGTTCTGTGTTCGCCGATGTCCCTCCCCAACCCCTTCCCACCACACACGCAAACGTCACTGGGTCACTTGACTGTCAGTTATCTGAGTGGAAACAGTAATTCCAGGCAAAAGCAGACCGAATTACACATCACCTCCCCCCCAAATATCGACGGACATCGGAGTAATTAAAAAGAAATTCCTTTTTTCATGTGTGTTGCTCATTTATGTGGGGTTCCATCGATCTCCCCAAACAGCCGCACCAAGATTATGTACTAGAATATATGAAAACGCTTGCAGATGACTTTTGGCTGGAAAGATGAGTTGGCCACAACAGCTTGTCGGTGAATGACACAAATCGGCATTAGTGAGTGCGAGAACATGATTGCTGGAAAATGGACATCGCACATATGCCTTTTATTCAGAGGTTCAGGGTAGGACAAAGATTGTAATCTGGAAGCCAGGGATGTGAACAAAGTGGAAGGAGAACTGGTGGCTCACTTGAATCTTTATAATCACATCTTTTTAGGCATAGATGGACATCAGCGCCCTAACCTGATCTATAAGCGACACTTTACAAACAACACATAGGCAAAATTTGTGATTTAACATCATCACTATAAGTGTCAACAGTATATCAGCGGTCAATACTGATGCTTCGAAGCCGTACAACCATAATTTACTTGAAAGCCTTATTGTGAAGAGAAGGATCAAACAGGATGGAGCCTAGGTCTAGCTTCCCTCCAGACCTCCATCTTCAGGCGATCCGGATAGAAACTAACAACAAGAAAGCCACTGACATCGATTAGCAAACATAACTTGCAGCGCACTAGGCACAGTGAGGATCCCGCGGTTCCCATTCTGGAAGACGATTCGCACCGACAACATCCCACACTTTCCATAATTTCTTTCATATTCGTATGACGGTTATAGCAACTAACGGAGTGCGAAGATGTGATCAACGCAAATTCTGCTGGGCCGAAATCCCACTTGCTGCTGTCGATTTAGTGCTTCACAGACCACATAAAGACGGCAAAGGTTAAGTAACGGCAAGATTCTCGTTAGAACTGGAGCCAAGCCAATTCCTCTGTGATTACCGCACTATTACCGATTCTCTCCAGTTATCTGGGACAGTCTCTCTTTCGCAAATAAAGACAGACAGCTCAGACTGATTGAAGACCTTCCCACCTTCTCAACAGTGCAGGTGGGTGTTCGGTGACAGTTTAGGGAAGATACGCAGTCATAAACCCCCGAGGTTGTGGAGGGGGCAGGTTCACCGTCCAGGGTTTTGTTGCAGTTCAACAGCCGGACTGTGGCAGCAGGTGACCACCAGAATGGTTGAAGATTGTCGTGCCAATTTGATCTTTAATCGTTTCACCCACAGGTTTCCGGGAACCGGTCGCATGGGTCATTTAATATTATCTTCAAGCATTTCCGGCATTTTGCGCCTGTTAAGTTTCCTTAGCGCATCCACCAGGCTTCACGATCGGCGCACACGATAAGTTCCACTTGACACCAGATAATCCTCCGGGTTCCGGACCGAGAGGAGCATTTCCCCAAGGTTTAAAAAGCACCACTGTTCTGTATGATATCTGGTGTTTGAATGGAGCTGGTGGTGTCGTGCAGCGAGTGAAACTCCTGGCACTGTGAAAGGATATAACGATTTCCTTCGAGTGCTAATTGGCATCCGCCGATGGGGCAGCTGGAAGAGAGTCCACAAGATGGTCCTGATAAATTCGTTTAACTTCGGGATCTGTGAGGCTCCCAGTTGCTAGACAAGTTGCATGCTCCTTATACAGCTTCAAAAAGCAAACAGAGAAGTGAATCCGGAGGAGCGCCTGGTCAAAATCCACAAATGTTCCAAAACGAGCGGCAGTCAGTTATTGAACCACACCAATGATAACTGAAAGTGATGTGATCAATCTGGTCTGCGGCTGACAAACTGTCAGGGGGCGCTGTTTAGCCAGATGACTTCGGTTATTTCGGAAGTTAGTGCTGCATAAAAACAGTCTGTGGTCAGCACACGGCTGAAGCAGTTGTTTGCCGCTGCCCGTACGTAGCTAGTCCGATCCAAGTTTGCCACTCGACTGAGTCCCAGACGCGCTAAGCACGCCCACATGTGCATTCGAAACCCGGCAACCACAACGATATATGAGTTCTTAGGCTGCCATAACAGCGCACTCAAGGCATCACAAAAGATGTCTTGAGTGCGCTGTTGGTGGCAGAGTTACAGTCGATTGGGGCGTAAGCAGCTACGATAAACAGAAAACAATGAATCTCCTGTTTGTCAGCTTTCTTGATTAAAGCTGCCAGATGAATCGCTAAAAGGCAACTATCGTCGAGTAGTCAGCCAAGCAAGGACTTTCCCGTCTGGAGGACGACGCTGATCCATACACAACCTACTGCAGTGGCCTCCAGATCGCCAGAGGTGCGTAGTGGACACTGATGGGACAGTTGGCTCAATGATTGCGCTGGGAGCTAGAATACTTGTTTCTGATACGTAGCACAGATCGATCTCAAGCAAATCCAGTGGGCGACCAAGAACAGCCTGTCGTCTCGCTTGCTTCAGAATGTGAATATCAGAGACAGTCAGATAAAATAGGTGTCAAGACTTGGAGACTCATTTCGAGGTACCTGAGGCTGTCGACGTCGAATAAAGTACAAATGCTGATGCAAGACGAATGGGGCTGTCATTCCTAACGGATGAAAACAGTGCGGTCTTTATACAAAAAACTGAAGCTGGCGTATAAATGACGTCCCACACATTTCCGAAAAAAAGCTAATGTTGTTCTCAGTGGGACGCAAAAATGCAGTCTCGTTTGCCTTATGTTTCAACAGGTATGGCCAAATTCTACTACATTGACTTTTACATTTACATCTTACATGGGCTATCGCACTACCTGGATACTGCTTGCTGGTTCTATCTACCCAAAAGATTCACATAAGTTTATTAGTTTGGTGTGTTATGTCTACTACAAAACCAGACCACTCAGGCCTACCGAGAACGAAAAAGTAATAACTACAATAGGATCGGCTTATACTGAGGAATATTACTGGGCTGAGCCGACGGTAAATCTTAGGTGCCTCGGCAGAGACCTAACGATGGCCCGATGTTAAGTGAAGATGTTCTGGGAGGTGTAGTACTTTTAGGTTTCAAGTCAGACTCTGAGGATCTGCTGGGAACTCGTAACTTGACACTGAACCATCCTCAGGTTTCCGTGGAGATATTTTAGAAATCTTATCATGTCATTTCGCGAACACATTCAAACATCCTACGAAAAATGTGTAGTTTTGGTCCAAAGACCAGATAGGCGTCCCTCAGTCATCGCAGTCTCAATTAATTTGGAAATGTAATGAACCGGTGAACGTTAAGCAAAGGCACCCAAGTAAGATCGTCGTTTTTGCTTTCCACGAAATATAGATGTTGTCTCAAACGGGCGAGCTGATCGAGCTACATTGTTCTATCGACGAGCACCTGTGGTTTCCCACCTTATTCTGACTTCAAGTCAGAGGGGATCTCTCACGAAGTTTGGCCCGGTCATTCAGCGAAAGGAAGCAGCTAATTAGAACTTCTCCTACTCAAGTAATGAGTACATAGGGCTCACTGATGACCACTCTAAAATATGGGGACGCGAGACTTGAAGCAGGTCAATGTGAGTGCGACTAAGACTCGTAATTTGTCTCTAAGTCACCGTAAGAAAGGGCATATGTTAGACGGAATCCAAAATAAGCTCAGTGGCGAAAACTGCGCTCTGAAACAACATACAACTTATGGCAAATCAAAAACGTCAACTGAAGGACAGGAGCAGCATTCTACTGGAAAACAATCCTATATGAAACTTGATTGCAAAAAAGCGAACTCTCTCCAAAAAGCAGCGCGAATTTGACAGAGGAAACCCACTATGATGGATACTAAAACACAAACTGGTCCCTATGGAGCGTCTCAGCATGATAGATAACAACTAATGACAAGAAAAAGAACATGGACGTTATGCTGAATGAACGTAACAGAGGATTAGCATACTTCTGTTTTGGTGACAGCAGTACTTCCGCGTACCTTCAACAATTCAGGAGTACGTGGGGAGTTCATGAGTACTTGATTCGATGGAACACGCATTTAGCGCGACTATACATACTACCGATTTATTTGGCACGTGCTCGAAGAGGAGCAGTGCTTAACGCAGTAGGGCTTCGAGAGGTCGCCATAAAAGGATCAACTAAGTGCGTGTGTGCTCGTAATTTGACTGAAGTACAGTATTGATCCGTAGCGAAGCTATTCCGATTAAAAGACACGCTATTACCAGGGCTATTTTCCAAACCAGAATTCAGCTCAAGAATACATTGCCTCTCAAAAATACGTCCAAAGAATTCTGAACTTTAGGAGAGTGGGAGAAAATGTGCAAAACAGAATGACTGTAAAAATGAAGGGAAAAATTTTTGGAAATGCTTGGAACCGATTGAGAAGTCATCGTTTTCGGAGAGGTTTGGGAAACAATAAATTTACCGATATTTTCACAACGGAAACTACTCACAAGGTTGTTTAAAACTTTTCGACAGTCCACGACCGGCTTCGCCCTTCTTGGGGTTCATCAGGTAGGAGCGGTACCCGAGTACCGTCAAGCTTACGTTCCAATTGAACCCAAACGAGAGACGAAGTCAGAATTCAGGTGACTTGCCCATCAAAACCAAATAGATACGCAAGTGGGAAGGGCAAAACCGGTCGTAGGCTATCGAAGAGTTTTCAGCAACCCTGTGAGTAGTTTCCTTTATGAAAATATACTACGATATCTCGAATACCGTACCAACTGAAACATGAGGCGGCCTTTGTGCAGCATATCCAGTTGAAGAAAATAATGAACGAAAGATTCAATTGATTCTCCTGTGAAAACCAAATCGATATGCAAATGAGTGTACTTGTTGAAATCTACTGATTGTTTCAGAGATTCAGTTCATATGGCTTTTGAAAAAGTTGGATTCACCGATCAGCTGTCTATCCAAACGTAATGAAGATATCTCACAAAGTAGCGTTGAAGAATATAGTAGCAGACAATGGACATATCTACAAACTGCTTTTAGAAGCTACTTCACACTTAACTCAGAAAGAACCCCATTGAACCAGAAAGACGTAAATCAGATGCAAAAATGTAACTCTACTCTCCCTCCATTTTTCGCAGTTCGGGACAAATGAAAAGATAACACAAGCAAGGGGAGGTGAGCACTCAGAACTCCCTGTCTGTCACCAGCTCTTAATGAGCACCATAAGCATGGACTAGTTCAACGAGCGAACACAGAAAATTTGTGGGGATAGTTGAAGGTATGGAGGAAGACAGACTGAACAAAGTTGAGACAACCGAGCGATAGGATCAATGAGGTTAGCAACTAATGAGAGAAATCCCATGCCGGAGGCAAAGTTAGCCGATGGGAAAATATTGCTCCTCTCTGCAGAATTCACCTGTTCCAAGAAAGTACTTAGTTGGTCACTTGGGGTCCAATTCAACTGTAGATTTTCCATAGGAGAAACAATTTTTTGGTGAACCTACTCAAGCGGTCTTTATAGTGAAGGTCAACTATAAAAAAATCCACTCCGCTCTTACTACTTCGAAAAAAGCACCTGCAATAGGATTTGACGAATTTGATTGCAACTCCTATCTAGGTTACTGAGACATTTCCTTCTTTTATTGCCCACGTAAACAGAATACAGGGAGGGAGAGAACCCGTGTTTGAGGATTACTACAGAGCCGATAACAACAGCATGAGGGGGACATAAAAACACGTAGAACATACAGAAGAAACAAACACATGAGTAGTAGAATTAGGGAGTTTTGGACAGGTAAACATTAGCCCGGGACCTACACAGCTGAAGAAAACGGAAAAGCACTCTGGGGGCAAAAGAACGATGGTTTCGTGAGACAGAGAGAGATTTGGACATGGAAGTCAAGAGGCAGGATGGGTGGGTGAATGATTGTGGAACCAAAGAGACTAGTTCTGAAGAAGCGTTGTACCAATGACAGAATGGAAAGACTAAGTTCCGGCGGATAAGGTTTACGGTAATCGGTCAGTGAAGAGAAGGTAACGAGACGCTGAAGTCTGTCAACCAATAAAAGGTCAGAAGAGAGAAGCCTCAATTCGGGTATAACAAGATTAATTCACGACGAGACTAAGAAGGGATTTGCAGATGAGTAGCAGTTAGGCCAGAGATAAGGTTTTCAATAAGAAAATTCTAACCTTTTTCGAAGATACGCTTGGGGAAAACTGATCAAAAACGACTACCTGATAATCAACCTGTTACGAATTGTAAAATCTAACTGGAGTCCACTGGGTGAGTTAGACACCGGATGCGAACACGCCGGAGGGGAATGTGGGAAGTTGGATTAAGCGAACGTGGCTTAATTAGGCGAATCCAATCGAGAATTTTCACAGGGTCAACTTTCAGTATGCTCATGATCTGCAGACGATCATCGTACAGACCCGTATTGGTAATCGCCTAACCGTTACTACGTCCAAGGTCGTGCAGGAGTTGTTCCCAGAACTTTGGAGAAAATAGTTGATTGAAATGGTGTGGCAATTCTTCAAATCACAAAAAGGACCACATTCAGGGATAGAATGTTTGTCCATATTTCCAATCCATTTATGAAGCATCAGTGAACACGAATAGGCGGCAGAGGCGGGCTACAATCGGGACTAATTCTAGAGCACAGTTCTGGAATATAAACAGGGGAGGACGGACGGTAGAACTTCATTGTGGTAGTGAGAGGTGCGGAAAGTAAGCAAAGGTATAACACTCTTTCGGTGCCTAACTGTCATACCACCCAAAGGAGACGAGTGCGAGGATACTGCCAGGTTGCCCAAGCCTATACAAGGGAAATCGACAGGCAGAGGTAGGGTTCGAACCACGGACCTTCCGGTCAGTAAATTCGCGCTCTAACCAATGAGCCATCTCGCTCAACGGCATGGGATAAATTGGAACAATAGTCGGAGATATGGAAGAGTTAGGCAAACAGCTGAACAAAGACTTCGACTTGCTCCGGTGGTAGCGAGTTTGGGTTACTTCTAGAAGCATCAACGAAAGGAAGTATTGGAGAAAAGCAATTCAGAATGGACTCAAAAAGATCGACTACCGCGGGTATCCAAGATGGTTGGTCAGTTTTGCGAATGATGAACACACATATGGCCTAGTCAACTCTAGCATAGCAGCAATCACGAGCATTCGGAGTCCGTGTGTTGTTGGGAGTGGCCTGCCTACTTCGGTGTTTACATATTCGGTTCATTTTTATCACCACGGCGATGGATGTGTCTAAGCCATTCTAGGGATAAAAACTTGCGGGTTCAAAAGAACGGGAGATGAACCGAAGGATACCGTAAAACGGGAGAATAGTAACTCTCATTAAAAATTTAGGGTTTCCAGGGATAACAATTAAAGAAATGATACTAAAAATTACGGCCTCACACTGGTTGAGGAAAGGAAACGATGGTGGACAGGAGTTGAATGAGAGGTACACGGGTCAATGGGTCACGAAATCAAGTGAGTGATGTCAATTTCAAACGAGTCTGTGGAACCGGATTCTTCACAGGCCAGCACAAGTTCAGGTGACACAAGTTTTAGACGCAAAGTTGTGGGTCATGTAGTCGGTTTGCAATCGTCTCCGCGATCGATAATAGGCCAGATCGTACCAGCTGTGATTGGTTCAGGGGTACCCAGTAGATGACATCGAAGGCTTGCTCTTGTCGATGACATGACTGAGTTCGGCCAGATATGACGCAGTCACACTTGAATCCAAACTCTACTCGGGGGCACAAGATCGCGTTATCGCCTTCTGTCCGACAGACGCCTTGTCGTACGACCAACGTATGATACTTGGCACGAGCATACAAGTAAGTGATCAAAACTGTGAAATCTAAAGAGCACAAAACTAAGTATGAGGCGGCCTGGTGCAACATACTCAGTTGCTTAAAAGCATCATAAACGAGAGATTCAGCTGGGTTCCAGGTTAGTCCCCCGTCAAAACTAAATTGATATGCAAATGAGTGTATTTGTCAAAATCTGTCCATTTCGGGTTTAAGTAGAACATAGGATTCACGGAAATTCGGGGGCTGTGCCCACCTGACGAGTCCAAAGAAGGGCGAAGCCGATCGTAGGCTATCGAAGAGTTTTCAGAAACCTTGAGTAGTGTATTACGTTTAAACAACGTTCAGTTCGGAAGAAGCGCATCTGCATAAGGTGTCCGTAGGCCAACCGCTCTTAATATCGAAAAGTCCTGTCGATTGGTCGGATGTGTCACATTCGGGCTACGTACTAAACGAAGACATCCCTTGATTGGTCAGAATGACAGCCAGTCTGGATCAAGTGTCGACCCTCCTCGGCCCCTCACGAAGATCCTAGCGTGAACTTGTGGAATATTCTGTGATAACCCTATAAATACGACTGTAATAATCTTTCTTTGTCTCCATAAAGGGCTGTCTCAAGCTACCGTGCTTTTTAATATAACATGGTGGGCGGAGTAGGAATCCAAGAACCGACACAGAATATGCACTACCGTCAGTAAGCCACAACATAAGACTTCCATTCTGGGGTACCTCGGTTACTGGACTAGTTGCCAGAGGCTTAGAAATTCTGTTCATATGACATATATGCCCAATAATCTGTGCTTCAGTTTGAGTCTCAGCTACCTTATCAGGTTCCGTTCGAAGGACAAATTGCCACGTTCCACCACCAGTTTTTGTGTGTACTCATTTGCATGCACGTGCCAAGTATCATACGTTGGTCGTACGACAAGGCGTCTGTCGGACAGAAGGCGATAACGCGATCTTGTGCCCCCGAGTAGAGTTTGGATTCAAGTGTGACTGCGTCATATCTGGCCGAACTCAGTCATGTCATCGACAAGAGCAAGCCTTCGATGTCATCTACTGGGTACCCCTGAACCAATCACAGCTGGTACGATCTGGCCTATTATCGATCGCGGAGACGATTGCAAACCGACTACATGACCCACAACTTTGCGTCTAAAACTTGTGTCACCTGAACTTGTGCTGGCCTGTGAAGAATCCGGTTCCACAGACTCGTTTGAAATTGACATCACTCACTTGATTTCGTGACCCATTGACCCGTGTACCTCTCATTCAACCCCTGTCCACCATCGTTTCCTTTCCTTAAAGAGTGTGTAACCAAATAACTACTATCGTCTCCTCCAATCCGGCTGAGTGGAGCCAGAAGATACGATGAGATAAAGGGGGCGGGTACCACGAGTGAACCGGGGTGAATACAAGTTATGAAGTGATCAAGCGACTCAAGTGAGGCCTAAAAGCTAACACAGTTTGAGTCGAAATTGATGGTTAAAAATGATCGAGGATGTGTCGACAGCGATTGTTGCCGTCGACGATTAGGATTGGAAAATGTAACCTAGTTGTTTTAAAGAATAGATGACGGCGAAAAATTCTGCCCCAACGCCCTGAGCGTCAAGCGAGTAAGCCAGTCAAGTTCATTCATATTAAGACAAGCACCCATACATAGTTCATCCGTAAGGTGCGTTTGTAATATAACTTTGACATTGTCATCTAACGTGAAGAACGGTCGAGATACATCACCGCCGTTTGGAGAACGGTAAACACAACAAGTTCTATGAAGGACTTAAGTTGTGCCTCAAAATGGACATGTGACGTGCATGTATCAAGGAGATCAATGAGGAGACAGATGGGGAAATAAGGGTGCAACAGCCGCCCTTGGCTGTTAAACGGACTCAGTAGTGCAGAGGGAAACCGAAAAGCTACAGATGAGCACATTTATTAGTTACCAAAAAAGTGACAGGATAGGAAGTAATGACTCGAGCAAGCTCATGGACTGATCAAAACACAAGTGTTTCAGAGAGGCTTCTAAAGAGGGAGAGAAGTAAGTACCTCTCCTATCGTATGTGTTCGTAGTATCGGGCACTGCTTCATTCACTGTATAAGATCCGTAGTCTTAAAGTAGAAGTGGTGGACAGCATTCCATCCTGCTTGAAACCTTTCAGCTGAATGTGGCTTAGCAGTTATCAAATCTACTGTGACGTTGCGAAAAGTCAGGACTGAATCCGACGTATGGGCTAAACTGAGAAAAACGATTGAATAACGTGCACACTTTCCCGCATTGTGATCAGTTTACTGATATCACACACGGCAATCACAGCAGACTTGAATCAATCCTTTCCAATGTTTTGTCTACCTGATCGATATTTATTATCACTGAGATTCAGCCATCTTATTAGATATCCGTTATTGTTCAACGGATCGGTAGCTTTATTTTATTTGAATGGATCACTGAATTTGCTTTTTAGTGGACTGCCACAATTACGAAGAGCAGTCAGGCTGCGGACTGAACTAAGAGTTCAGCTGCGGCGGATATCGTCTACAGTGATCATTTTTGGCAGGGCCCAGGAAATTCCTATAACAAAACGGTACAAAAGAAGGCCCCGGCGTTCCGGTAGCGACAATATGTGATGTCTTGTTCCCACGCGACCAGTTACATTCTTCCTCCTCTAAAATAAAAAAGATGAGAACTGTTACCTTGCTAAATTTAATGACAAGTGCCGGGAGACAACACCCTCGTTAGCGTTCGTCACTACCAAGAAACCATTTCCCACCGATCCCGTCTTGCTATCCTTGGCCCAATTCTATTAAGTTGTTTTGAGTGAGCTATAGCGATCAACTCCACCCGACGCATCATCCGACGCCAGGTGAAACTGAGTGTCCGTACAGACCGAGAAGCTTGGTGGACCCGAAAGGCCGAAGAAATGGAAGATGCAGAGAATGCTGGAAATGTGCGCAGGCTGTTCCATTTGATTCGTTCGATTGGTCCTCGAAAACCTCTTGTCAGCGAAATAATCAGAGACCAAAATTGCTCCCTGATATGCAGTAAAACAGAACGTTTGGATCGCTGGGCACAGTACTTGAACAGCAATTCGGCTGGTCATCTGCTACCTCCAATCCAGAATCCTGGCCTTCAACAGAAAGCTGGACCGTAAATATGGAGTCGCTTTCGGTCTCAGAAGTGTCCGAGTGTATTTCTCTACTCAAGCGTCATCGTGCTGCTGGTCCTGACGACCTTCCACCTGCTCTTTTCAAGGATGGCGGTGGGCTCCTCAGCCAGTGCCTGTCTAGCCTATTTGGGTCTATCTGGGAGAAAGAGACCGTCCCAGACAACTGGGGTGAATCGATAGTGGTGCCCATTTTCAAAAAGGGTACTCGCAGTGAATGTAGCAACCACAGAGGTGTTAGTTTGACTCCTGTTGTGACAAGGCTTCTGGCGTCACTGATTCTTCGTCGTCTTACGATGGCACGCGAAACTTGACTCGTGAGAATCAAGCGAATTTCGACCGGGTAGAGGCTGCATTGACCACATCTTCACACTCCGTCAGGTGTTAGAGCAACGCCACATGTACAGACGACCCACAATCTTGGTGTTCCTTGACTTCAAGGGTGCGTTTGATTCTGTCGATCGGTCAGTGCTGTTAAATGTACTTGCTCAACAGGGTATGCCCCAGAAGTTTGTAAACATAATCCGATCCCTATATTCACATACTTCTGGGCGGGTGAGAGTGTATGGCGAGCTCTCCAAAAGCTTCCCTACAAAAAGTGGTGTCAGACAAGGATGTCCACTCTCTCCATTCTTGTTCAACTTCGTCATTGATGAAATAATGAGGCGAACGCTGGAAGGTCTTCAAAACTCCGGTGTTCAAATTGTTGCTGGAGAGAGCCTTGTCGATCTGGAGTACGCAGATGATATCGCCCTCATCTTTGAAGACCAAAGTGAAGCACAAGCCCTGTTGAATAGACTGACCACCATCATACCATCTTTTGGCATGCGCCTTGCACCTTCAAAGTGCAAAGTCATGCTTCAGAACGTGCAGTCTCCGAACATATCCCTTAAAATTCAAGGAGAATCACTGGAGATTGTGGAAAACTTTACATACCTCGGTAGTTGTATTAGCTCTGACGGAAGTGTGTCTGATGAAGTCAGTGCAAGAATCTCAAAGGCTCGAATCACGTTTGCTAATTTGCGTCACTTGTGGCGTCAAAAAGGCATCTCACTAGATCTTAAGGGTCGTGTGTACCAGGCTACAGTAAGGGCTGTATTGTTGTATGGGTGCGAGACATGGCCTCTGCGGACAGATGATGTGAGGCGTCTTCAGGTTTTCGACCACCGATGCCTCAGAAGCGTGGCTGGTTTTGGATGGCGTCAGCGTGTTAGTAACGAGGTGATTAGAAAACGGGTATTTGGTTGTGCTGCAGGTACTTCAATTGGGAAATCATCCAGCACCACCGACTACGATGGCTCGGTCATGTGCTACGCATGCCGAAACACCGTCTACCGAGACGAGTGTTGTTCTCCGTGCCTCCTTCAGCATGGCGCAAACCGCGAGGTGGACAGCGCATGACTTGGCAGAAAGGCGTGAAAGAGATCACGAAGAGTTTGGGTGTTGTTGGTGTTGTACGCCTTCCAGGATGGGGTCCTCGTGACGTCGCCTGTGCTTGGCTGGAGACGTTGCAAGAAATGGCGGCTAATCGATGTCAGTGGCGTTCATGCTGTCAGTTTCTTTCCAGATTGTCTGATTGAGCGGTTGGAGGTGTAGGCACCTCAGAATGCTTGACATAGGCCAGCACTAGGTCCCCTCCCTCATCCAGTCTTTTCCTTCTCTTTTCACTCCAGGGGGCTTTTGATATATATATATATATATATATATATATATATATATATGACATTAGACGAACTTTATGGTTGTACGACAGTGAAGCATCAGTGTCAACACTGGTGTTGCTGTCTTCGATGATGATGATAGCGATCAACTTGCGAAGCGACATACGGTGTGGTAAATGGACTTTTCAGAGGAAGCCAAATGTCCGGACTCTTGCAGGCCAACGCTAACCCACTCTTCGCAACGACCAGTCCTGTTGTCTGAGGTGACCTAAGCAGACAAACTTAAGTCATCCCAGGAAAGCTACGTGCTAGAATGATCGAGGACGGAGTGTCATGTCAGTCTTGAAACGGCACATCACAATTAGGCGATGTAAAACACATTTCAGAGCAAACAGCTTCGACCACCAGGCGATTGATAATACTCTGTACAAGCTCTACTGTCATGTAAACTCATGTCTGACGGTTGAGCCTTTGGGAGACTTTCGACTCTATCTGTTATGTATCCTTCCATAGGAGTGGTTCTCAAATATTCTCACCGCTGAGGGTTTTCATTCACCTCACCCAATCTAATTCCCCAATCATTCGGAGTTGAACGTTAGTCTGTCGCAATTACATAAATGCGTGTACAGAATGACTTGTTCACACCAAAAATACGGGCGGAACTGTCCCACGCACATCATGAGGAGCGCTAAAAAGTGCATAGTGTATGTCATATTCAAGTTAAAGCCGACTTATTGATCCTGTTTACTTGGTCACTAAGGTCCAGAAGTCGGACTCACGAAGAGCGGAGAACAAAAAGCAGTGATTTTTAGTGTACGACTATCCAAATGAGGGTAGGTTCTCCAAACTATCAGTTAGCACCCGACACTGGTAACACCAGAACTTTATCACCCATAATCACTCTTCGCTAAATAATAATAATAATAATAATAATGCTCGTTCAGCTGCAACACCTTTTCGTGCCTAGCTGCCATGCCACCCGAAGGAAGCACGAGGGCCGGGATACTGCTAGGCTGCCCAAACCCAGACAGGAGAAGCCGAGAGACAGAGGTCGGGTTCGAACCACGGACCATGTTCGCAAAATGTCTTCAACGTCTTGAGTACCAAGCACACCAGAATGAGGACCATTTATGTAGTCATGTAGACATATCAATGAACTTCTGGAAGGACTCTGAATCCTGCGCAACCAAGTACGACCAAATAAATAAACAACTCAGATCTGACCTAAGTAATGGTATTGTGCACCTGATTAATCGTCCCTTAAATGGCATTGTTGTACATATAAGGAAAATCCAGATGACAGACCGGTGAATACGTTGATCAATCTCTAAACAGTGTTATCTTCCCTAATCTGCTTCCGACTTTTTGATGGAATGTTTGTAAGACTGGTATCTGCTTTATTAGGTGTCCCAAGTGACCCTCGGAAATTCCATTTAGCACTACGGAACGGGTCCAGACGACTGCCAGATGTGGGTCACATCCTCGTCACATGTCGAACGTGTGACTGGTTTTATCACGGGTGCGTCGCGTTACGTTCCTCCAAGGTTGAATATTGTCAACTCCCACAAATTATGCGACTCGGGAAAGCTGGGAAGTACGAAAATGGTTCACACAATCCCTGAAACCCAGAGAAGCTGCGTCAACAAATTCAATCGGTCAGAACTGAATAAACGACGTACAAATCAAGGACGGGTTTAAAATACTCACTCGCCCACGGTGCAGCATTCCTCCGACAAAAGCTAGGCGTAGTTCTTTTCTTGCAGCTGCAATCAGTTGACCAACTTCCATTCCGTCTAATCATAATCGTTCAGCTGTAGCACCCTTTCGGTGCCTAGCTGCCATGCCATCCGAAGGAAGCATTCCGTCTTCAAGTACGCCTTAAGGGTTCTGCCTTCACCTTCAGTCTTCCACGTGCTAGTAGACCGCCAAAATGCACTATCTTCGGTTCCCCTGGTTACGATGTGAATAACGTTAGCGGTCACATGCAATTCATGTTACTAAAGCATGAATAGTTTTTAGCTACTATTCGGGACGATTCTGCATTAACATATCGTGGTTCTCGCAGAAAAGTTAATTGAATCTCTGACATGTTGTATACAATGCCATTTTACACTGTGGTCCCTTGACGACGGGTCATCCTCTCCGTTGTGACAAATGAGCTCAACCATCCTTTCAAACAACCAGGACGGGGTAAAGACCCACTGGGATAAAATCAGGGGAACTTCCCATAGTTGAGGCATAGAAAATAAACTGGCCTGAAAACGAGTTGGAATCTTCCTCTTTACCATCCAAACTGTTTTACTTTATGCTTGCAAAGCTGGGCGATGCACGTCCCAGACACTCGCACGATGGACACTTTGGTGTTTGAGAAGTATTCTCAGAGTACGTCGTCAAGTGAAGAGGTGCTCAGTCATTGCTTTGGCATCTCTCAACTCGAGCAGCTAATTCGACAACGCCGGCTGCAACAATTCGCATATCTTCTTCGCCATCTACATACGTACATCATCAGATCTGTTCTTGCTCCTAAGTCGCGCCCACAATGGTGTTTGAGGTGGTCAGCTGAAAACCTGGATGGATACTATTAAGTTCGACGTTGAGCGCCTGGGTCTACAGACTGTCTACGACACATGCTACTGGAACGAACATTAGATTGATATCTACAAGAGCTTTGCCACTGACCGCTGCGTTTGGGCAGCTGCGAGTCAATACATCCAAGAGGCCGGGTCATCATGCAAGGGGCAACCCAATAATAGTTTTTCAGCTCCAACATCGTTTCGACGCATAGCTACCAAGTTACCTGAAGGAAGCAAGACGGCTGATATACTGTCAGGCTGCCAAAGGCTAGACATGAGCAGTCGAGTTGCCGAGGTTGAGTTCGAACCATGGGAGTTCAGGTCAGTATATTCGAGCCATAGTTACTAAGCGATCCCGAGCTCAAACCGAAGTAAAGTTTCAGCTCTTCTAGTAAGAAGCGTAAAAGTTGTCAATGGGAGAGTCCGCCGGGCTAAGTTTTCAAAATGGCGTATGCATTTGTTCATGTTCACGTACGTCATCAGCCTACAAACTGACCTTGATAATCCCATGACGGCGAAGATAATCTGACGATGGGAGCTCCAAGGACAGTAATACACTATACACTATACCTTAGCTACACCAATGTCGTTGAAAACGACTTGGAATTCTAGTACGATAGATATGATAGGTGGATGCCGGGGAAACCTGGGCGAAAAAATGAACGGCAAATCGAAAATTCGACAACACTGATACCTTAACATCATTGTCATTATTTGTTCACACAGGCTGTTTTAATGAAGGCGCCACACAAGAAAGCTCCTGGTTTCCAAACAGTGGCAGGATTCAGAGGATAGATGGTTCACTCGGTGCCCAACTTATAGGAACCAAATGCAATGCATCACAATAGGCCTGAGTTGGAATATCACCCTACCAATCACTCAGCGAACGTGAATATACGATGTCAACTGACGATGTTCTGATGCTTCTCCCAGTCGTATAAAATTTCACATTTGCTCAGTCGTTTGAATGATAACCCCGACTCACGTAGCACACTTTTATCCTACTCCACCCTTTCCATACAGTTCACCGCCGAAACCGAAGTACTCGGGTTTCGTGACATCGCTGATTTCTAGCTTCCGAACTACATACCGTTTTTAGTTTGCACATAACCCATTAACCCCTCTCATATTTCTGCGTTTGTCTGGTCTCCAGCGTTTATAACTCAAATCCAGTCAACGCTGTCATTAAAAAGGCTTTTGCAGAGGATTCTCAAAAACATGAAGCAGCATTACAGTACTTCCCAACTCTCTGGCAAAGATTAGCATCACTTTGTTCGGAGGCCAGCCGACCCTAATAACCGAACAGCACGTCAACTGGACGGATATGTCACGTGCGAGCTGCGGACCAAACGAAGACATACCTTGATTGATCAGAATGACAGCCAATCTGTATCGAGGATCTTTAGCTCGACGCTTCACGCCCCTCACGGGGATTCTAACACAACCCTGTGGAACATTCGGTGATTACCCTATGAAGACGCCTTTCTTTGTCTCCATACAGGGTGAATAAGCGAAATCAGTGGCATTCGTGCTATCGGTTTCTGTCCACATAGTCTGACTGAGTCTTTGAAAATGGATACACTTCAATGGTTGTGGTGAGCTAGCAAAAGATTCCGTTCTCATTCACTCAAACCTACTTTTTAAGGTTGTGAAGCACCAGTGTCAACAATGACGTTGCTGACTCCGATGATGATGAATCCCAGGGAAACCCATTAATGCTTGCGGATGTGAAACAAAACCTAATCTGGCCACCGATTTCGAGAGAGCTCGAAGGTCAAGGCGCGAAATTAGTTGCAGGAAGGTCTGTAGTTCGAACCCAACATTGGCATTACGTCTGCTCCCGTTTAGGCTTCGGTGACCTGGTAGTTTTTCATCCCTCGTGTTTCCTCCAAGTAGCGTTGAGCTTTCCACCGAATCAGTTAGGTCGTTCAAGCGATATAGAACCTTGAGGTCAGATCTAAAGAGAGTAACAGGATCAGCCTGTGAAAGAAACTTCCGGAAACTTCACAATGTCCCGAGGATTAAGAGAGAGATCCGAAAGAGTTAAGGGGCATTCCAAATACAGTTAAAAATCGTTCAGCTGTAACACCCTTCCGGTGCCCAGATGCCATGCCGTCCGAAGGAAGCACGAGGGCTGAGATATTGCCAGGTTGCCCAAGCCTAGATAGGGGAAGTCGAGAGGCAGAGTTGGGGTTCGAACCAAGGAACTTGCAGTCAGTAAATTCGCGCTCTAAGCACTTAAGTCATCTCGTCCCCCTCGCACAAATACAGTTGGAAAGAGGACATTCTTGCGCGATAGCATTGGATACGCTAAACCCCATAAACCCGTACCGCCGTTAGCTAAACTACTCTCTACAGTAAAACAGCAGTGTATTGGTAGCGAACACTGATGAAGGATAGCAAAGTGTGAAACGAGCTACGCTAGCGGAGTTCATTGCTGTCTGTTCGACTTCTCCGATACGACCAACTGACTACTGGATATCGTCGATAATCCTTAGTCCTGATTGATGCCAAGAAAGCCATACCAGCAGGCAACGAGTACGGCAGTGCATGCAGATCCCTCAAACGCCAAACAGTGGAAAGTCTAAGGAAAGACCGAGAGCTTTGGTGGAAATCGTAAGCCCAGGAGATGGAGAAGGCTTTTACTACCGGAAACAACCGTGCACTATACCAATTGATACGATCGACTGGCCATAGGGTAGCAACGGTTAGTGAAGCGATAAGTGAAAAAGACAGCTCACCCACAAAAACGCCGACTGGGGAAATAGGCCAAACACTTCGAAGAACAGTTTAGCTGACCTCCAGAAACAGCCTCCGGAGGCAGTTCATCCGGGCAGATGGAATATAAACCCTAATTGCCCGTCAGGAAAAGAAATAAAATACGAGATATCTGCACTGAAACGTGAGAAGGCACTAGGACTGGACGGTCTGTATCCAGCCCTCTTCAGAGATGGCAGAGAATTTCTGGTGATCCATATAACAAATCTCACTGGTTCGAACCCGACCTCTGCCTCTCGACTTCCGTCGACTATCTAGGCTTGGGCAACCTAGCAGTATCCCAGCCCTCGTGCTTCCTTCGGGTAGCATGGCAGCTAGGCACCGGAAGGGTGTTACAGCTGAACGATTTTTTTCGGTGGTCTAGCAAAGGATGATAGTTCCGTGGCTACAGCAAATTTCGTGAACCTGCATCATCTGTGGCATAGGCGTGACATCAGCTTATCCGACAAGGGTCGAGTTAAGATGCTGCGGTGCACTCCAGATTATTATACGGGTCGGAAATCTGGCCGCTGAGTGTTGAGGACGTTAAAAATCGATTAGTGTTTGACCGTCGATGTCTTCGGAGCATTGCCCGGGTCTGGTGGGAACACCGGATCAGTAATTCTGAAGCACGTCGAATGGTTTTCGAAAGAAATAACGCGCCCACGACAGATGAACTGATCACACTCCACAAGTTGCACAGGCTTGATCAGTCAGTCGACCGACTTCCTCGAGGAGCACTTTTTGCGGAAATCAGCCAGGGGAAGTCAAGTAATGACTTGGCAATGAAGTATAAAAGCCGTTGCCAGCAAACTTAGCTACGTTGTTCACTGCCTTCTCGATTGAAAGGGAGCGGCGGTTAGTTACAGTCTTTCGGAGACATAAGAGTTTGGATGGGATACATTCGATCCAAAATACTGCCAAAGAGTCTGATGATCAACGGAAGCGAAGGAAGGTCTTAGATCAAGAAGAGCTATTACTTTTGGTTGATGGTGGCTGTGGAGTTCAAAAGCCTGTCGTAAAATTATGTCGTCAGTGAGCTTTCAGGGAAGACAAAATCCACCGTGACCCATACAGATGTACTAATGATCGACAGCGCCAAAGAGAACTCGGACAACTACAGCCAGCTATGGCGATCATCGCAAGACGTTGTTCCACCCTTCTTGAAGATTGAGGTCGTGATTAGTGCTCTATTCCATTGATATCTTGTCTTCGTGCCATATGGATCCTAGGAGGTTCGCAGGGGCTCCTA
This sequence comes from Clonorchis sinensis, assembly GCA_003604175.2. Lineage (NCBI taxonomy): Eukaryota > Metazoa > Platyhelminthes > Trematoda > Opisthorchiida > Opisthorchiidae > Clonorchis > Clonorchis sinensis. The sequence goes on along the minus strand of CM030369.1, from coordinate 177,399,769 downwards.
TCGGTGCTTCGTTAACCTCTAAGAAAAACGAGATGTGTTGGTCGTCCGGTCCAGTTGTAACGATCGAGGGGCGAAATTTCGCGTTGTATCCCTAGTTCTGACAGAAAATTGGTATCAAGATGTCATTCACGTTCACTAAGTTCCTCTGAAGTTCGTGTTCAAAGCCAGATAAATCTTTCTCCGAGCTCGATTCACCGTTCACGACGGCATTTCCTTGAGTGAACTGTTGTTCCATCCAGTCCGAAGATGATCTGATTTATGTAGGGTTGCTTGGGTCCGGTTGACTGAGTTGAAACGGGATGTGACAGTTACCTGCTGCAAAAGTCTCCTCCATCTCCTGGGATTCCGCTGTCTACAAATCCTCATTGTCATATCACATTTGGCGTATAAGTAATCTGCGTGAACTACCACAGTGATTGATTAGTAGTACAACTTTTCTGAAACAGATAAGAACTGTCGATCGTGAGGACATTCAGTGTTCGTTCGGAAGCGCCTGAAAGCTCGGGTAAATTAGTTTAAAAGATGTGGGCACAGACCCCTTAGCACCAACCCTACTGGGCAAGATCACCTTGAACAGTCGTCCACAAAAGATTCTAAGCTACCTCGGTCCCGTGCATGCACGATGGCACGATCGAAATGAAGAATGATAGTCCTTGAGTCTGCATCAACAGTTGGTTTCCACACGGCCCAATTCCAACCTAAAGCTGCCACCCTGATGTGGTGGCTGGGCTTGAGTGCTGCAATGATTCTGCGAACCACTTTGGCTGAAACTTTGTTCTACGATGCATGACCATCCTAGGAAAGCCAAACACGAACAGCCATATTAAGAGCAGCGAGACTCGGTAATATGAGTGAGCAAAAAAACGGGCTAGCACCTTTCTGTACGATAGTTTTGAAGGCTCTTTTCTTACAGGGTTCCTCGTTGAAGTCGCCTGTGCAATGTCTGTTAGAGTATCCCGTGAATTCACCCAGAATCGCTGTCTGCTCAGCGTATCTGTTTACGCCCCAACAAATCGTAGCTCCGATACAATCAAGGACAGTTTTTATAACGCATGGATCTGCGGCGGGTTAAGAGCTAGGATACTGTTGTGGTTGCCGGAGTTACGAATGCGCAAGTAGGCAGACTTAGCGCTGGTGATATTCAATCTAATGGTCTCCATGGGCTGGAATTGAGACGCACGGATGACTGAGAGCTCCTGTTGCAGTTAGGCACTGATCATAGAGTGTTACCGTACATCACAAAGAGATGGATCTTACCGTGATGTGACGGGTTGCGCACAGCGATCCATTGAGCTATACTAGGGGTGCCCCCGCGACGCAGTCTCCTGGCCCTCCAGTTTGGGGGTTGGAACATGTGACGACATGTTCCGTAGAAATGGTAATGCACTTGCATTCCCCGCTAAACAGCGCTGCCTTGCGGTTGTTCTTTGGGCCAAAGGCTTTGATAGGGGACCCTAATCATTCTCTTGTCAAGGTGTGGGCACCATAGCAGTATCCTATCCCACGTATAACCATGAACTGCACATATACAAATAAACTCACGCCACATCGGCCATCGCGTGGTGTCCTTAGCCGGTTCGCTTTACTTGCTACATACAGCAGGGCGAGTAAGCGAAAACTAGTAACTGCTGACGCCTCCCTTATTTTTCTTTCACATAGTTTTTCTTCCTACCCCCTCCCCACCCCATTAATAACTCTCCTCTTGTAGGCCCAGCACTTAGGACTGATGACTCCGTTCGTCTTGCATCGGTTTTGCGCACAACATCTGCTCGTCATTATCATCATCATCAAAGGCAGCAACATCAGTGTTGACACTGATGCTTCACTGCCGTACAACCATGAAGTTCGTCTAGTTTCATATGCATATATATATAATTATATATATATGCATATGAAACTAGACGAACTTCATGGTTGTACGGCAGTGAAGCATCAGTGTCAACACTGATGTTGCTGTCTTTGATGATGACCAGCACCCCCAGACATTCAGATGAACTGGATAGAAAGTAGCAATAAAAACGCTATTGGCATTGATTAGCAACCATCTTTTGCAGTGTCTGGAGCTATTCATTGGGAGGCTGGAAGGCTTATCAAACCGACAGTACCCAGAATTTCGATGATCGCCTTCATATCCCTCTGCTCCTGTCTAGGCTTGGGCAGCCTGGCACTATCTCAGCTGGCACGCCTCCGGCTGGCATGGCAGCTATGCAGCGAGCGGGTGCTACAGTCGAATGCTTACGGTTTCCGAGGACAGTTCGCAAGCATCAACCGAAATAATCTTCGGATATCCTCTTCCATTTCCTCAGAATTCTGTTTCCGCCAGGTCTTGCCGTCGGCGTGAATGCCGATTCGCTGATGGCGAGATGGCCCAAGTGGTTAGAGCGCGAATTTACTGACCGGAAGATCCGTGGTTAGAACCCTACCTCTGCCTCTCGACTTCGTAGCCTGGTACACACGACCCTTAAGATCTAGTGAGATGCCTTTTTGACGCCACAAGTGACGCAAATTAGCAAACGTGATTCGAGCCTTTGAGATTCTTGCACTGACTTCATCAGACACACTTCCGTCAGAGCTAATACAACTACCGAGGTATGTAAAGTTTTCCACAATCTCCAGTGATTCTCCTTGAATTTTAAGGGATATGTCCGGAGACTGCACGTTCTGAAGCATGACTTTGCACTTTGAAGGTGCAAGGCGCATGCCAAAAGATGGTATGATGGTGGTCAGTCTGTTCAACAGGGCTTGTGCTTCACTTTCGTCTTCAAAGATGAGGGCGATATCATCTGCGTACTCCAGATCGACAAGGCTCTCACCAGCAACGATTTGAACACCGGGGTTTTGAAGACCTTCCAGCGTTCGCCTCATTATTTCATCAATGACGAAGTTGAACAAGAATGGAGAGAGTGGACATCCTTGTCTGACACCACTTTTTGTAGGGAAGCTTTTGGAGAGCTCGCCATACACTCTCACCCGCCCAGAAGTATGTGAATATAGGGATCGGATTATGTTTACAAACTTCTGGGGCATACCCTGTTGAGCAAGTATATTTAACAGCACTGACCGATCGACAGAATCAAACGCACCCTTGAAGTCAAGGAACACCAAGATTGTGGGTCGTCTGTACATGTGGCGTTGCTCTAACACCTGACGGAGTGTGAAGATGTGGTCAATGCAGCCTCTACCCGGTCGAAATCCCGCTTGATTCTCACGAGTCAAGGTTTCGCGTGCCATCGTAAGACGACGAAGAATCAATGACGCCAGAAGCCTTGTCACAACAGGAGTCAAACTAACACCTCTGTGGTTGCTACATTCACTGCGAGTACCCTTTTTGAAAATGGGCACTACTATCGATTCACCCCAGTTGTCTGGGACGGTCTCTTTCTCCCAGATAGACCCAAATAGTCTAGACAGGCACTGGCTGAGGAGCCCACCGCCATCCTTGAAAAGAGCAGGTGGAAGGTCGTCAGGACCAGCAGCACGATGACGCTTGAGTAGAAATACACTCGGACACTTCTGAGACCGAAGGCGACTCCATATTTACGGTCCAGCTTTCTGTTGAAGGCCAGGATTCTGGATTGGAGGTAGCAGGTGGCCAGCTGAATTGCTGTTCAAAGTACTGTGCCCAGCGGTCCAGACGTTCTGCTTTATTGCATATCAGGGAGCCATTTTGGTCTCTGATTGTTTCGCTGACAAGAGGTTTTCGAGGACCAGTCGAACGAATCAAATGGAACAGCCTGCGCACATTTCCAGCATTCTTTGCATCTTCCATTTCTTCGGCCTTTCGGGTCCACCAAGCTTCTCGGTCTGCACGGACACTCAGTTTCACTTGGCGTCGGATGATGCGTCGGGTGGAGTTGTGGTGGCGGCCAGGGGGAATCTGTCGCCGGGTCTCCAGCAAAGACACGGTCCTATCAGAGATCCAGTGTTTGAATGAGGTTGGCTGGGTTGTACCGCAAACAGACGTTCCAACCTTGAGTAGCGCTTTGGATATCTTTTCCCAGTGGCCGTTTATATCCGACACCGTACCGTCCGGCAGGCATTCGACGAGCTGGTTTTGATAGTTTCGTTTGACTTCTGGATCCACTAGCTTCTCAATGGCTAAGCGAGGTGTGCGCGTTTTGCGTACACCTGAAAAGCGCAATGAAAAGCAGCAGCGTACAAGTGCATGGTCGGAGTCCACGCTGGTGTTCCAGAAGGAGCGGCAAGCGGTGATCGACCCTCGCCACCGATAACTCACGGCGATGTGGTCTATTTGGGTTCGTCGCTGGTTTGTTGGTGGGCACCACGTTGTCAAGCGATTTCCGCTGTTCCGGAAATTCGTACTGCAAAGGAACAGTCTGTGATCGGCACACATCTGAAGTAAGCGGTCTCCGTTGTCCGTGCGTCTCGTGTCCAAACCAAGACGACCACCCAATCGGGCCTCAGCAGCGCTCAGTCTACCTACCTGGGCGTTCATATCACCAGCAACCACAACGATATCTGAGGTTTTAACCTGCTGTAGAAGGGCACCTAGAGCGTCATAGAAACTGTCCTTGGCAGATTCAGAGCTACAGTCAGTTGGGGCGTAAGCAGACACAATAAACAAGGTGCGATGGACCTCACTTCCTCTAGATTCTCTCACAGATGTTGCCAAACGAACCGCACAGAGGCGACTATCAACGGGTATCCAATCAAGCAGAGACGCTTCCGCTCGTTCGCTCAATACAATACCCACCCCAGCATATCCAGCTGCAGCGGCCTCTGCATCACCAGAGGTGCGCAGCCGGAACCTGGAAGAGAGCGAGGGCAGTCAGTTCGATCACGGTACTTGCGTCCTGCGTCCTTGTTTCTGACAGACAACATACATCAATGCTGAGGGAATCCAGCGTACGAGCAAGAGCCACCTGTTGACCTGCTTGCTTCAGTGAACGAACATTAAAGGTGGCTAAGTAGACAGGCTTTCGGGGTTTGAAAACAGACTTCGAAGTGTTTAGGGATGTAACGGAACTCGGACGTACACAATCTGCGGCTAAGTGTGATGTAGGGCGGGCAAACCGTCAGTCCTAGAGCTGGGACCTGCGGAGAAAGTATTAAAATTGGGGCGGGGGAGGGTGGAAGACGGAAAACGTGAAAGTGTAAGAAGGGAGGCGTCAGCAGTAGCATGTTTTCGCTTACCCGCCCTGCTGTATGCAGCAAGTAAGGCGACCCGGCTGATGGCACCACGCGACGGCCGATGTGGCATGAAAGTACTGTTAGTTGTAAATGTCATGGTTGTACGAGGGCTGGGATACTGCCAGGGCGCCCACACCTAGACAGGAAATCAAATCAATCTTCAAGCCTCGACTCAAGTCTAACTGGCGCATTCAATTTCCGCACTCTGAAGCAAGGCAGGACAAGCTGCTCTGGAATCGCTTGGCATTGGAAGTGTGTGCTGTGTTTCAGAAACGACAATGCAAGATGCAAGCACAGTGATTGAGCTAACCGCCCCATCAGTCTCCACTCGCTTCCAGGCGCACCTCTGGTGATCCCAGAGGCTGCTGTGCTGGGATGTGCAGGAGCTGGTATCGTCCTAAGTCACCGGCCGAGTACCTGCTTGAATGTATACCTGTTGACAGTCGCCTCTGTGCGGTTTGTCTGGAAACGTTGTGAAGGAGTCTCACAAGCGGGAGGCTGATCGGTGTCTGTTTATCGTGTCCGCTTACGGACCAAATGACTGTAGCTCAACACCGTCAAAGGACCAGGTTTTACGACGCCCTGAATACCCTGCTGCGGCGAGCTAAAAGCTCGAGATATCGTGGTGGTTGCCGGAGATTTGAATGCACAAGTGGGCAGAAGCAGAAGCTTATCTGAGACTCAATTAGGAGGTTGACATGGTTGGAGTCAGTACGTACGGAAAATGGGGAACGATTTCTTCAGCTGTGGAAATCGCAGGCTGCTTTTATGCAGTACCTTCGAAATAGCCGAAGTCTCCTGGCCACATGGTGTCCTCCAATGGCATACCGGCCACAAACTCAAATCGATCACGTTGCCATTAGCTACCGATGGGTGCGGATCAGTAACTGACTGCCGGTCGTTTTGGAACACATTTGTGGATTCCGACCACGCACTCGTCGAGTCGCTTCTCCCTACGTTTCAGGACCGCGTAGGTGCGGACAAATCGCTTGGCAACTGAGAGACTGGCAGATCGGATGTTGACGAACTTACCAGAATCGTCTTTTTTCGTTATCTCTTCCAAATGCTCCACCATCAGACGTGAACGCATACTGGGACGAGATTGCCACTCTTTGCATAATGCTGGAATTTTGCCTGTGGCGGGCACCACCAGGCGCACTCAAACTGGATATCAGACCGAACGATGGCACTGCTTAAATCTCGGAGAAATATCCCATCGACCCCGAACATAACTTGATGCGAAGAATTACAGACATAGAGTGAAAGCAGCGTGCGAGCCTGACCGTGAAGTATGGTGGACACAGAAAGCCAAAGAAATGGAAAAGGCCCAGAACGTCAGTAATGCCCGAAGATTATTTCACTTGACGGTGCGACCGGTTCCGGAAACCGCCTGTGGTGAACCATCAAGGACAGGAAAGAAAGTGACCATCTTGAATAGCCTCGACTAATGGGCCGAATACTTCGAACAACAATTGTCGTGGCCAACAGCTGTCATTCATCTGGAGCCAAGAGTTGACGTGGAACCCTGGACGGTGAACGTGAAACTACTTACGGCCTCGGAGGTTTACGACTGCATATGTCCTCTCAAGCGCCACCGAGCTTCTGGTCCGGATGTCCTGCCACCCGCATTGTTCAGAGTAAGAAATCTTCAGTCAACGCCTGTCTGATCTGTTTGCCTGCATCTGGGAAAAGGAGTCTGTCCCAAACAAATAGGGAAAGTCGGTGATAGTGCCCAGTTCCAAAAAACAGCATCGTAGTGAGCGTAGTAACCACAGGGGGATCAGTTTAACCCCGGTCGTAACGAGACCGTTGGCGCCAATTGCACTTCGTCGCCTTACGGTGGCTCGTGAGACACTGACTCGAGAGCAGCAAGCGGGAGCTAGAACAACGCCATACGTATAAGCGACCTACAATTCTAGTATTCCTGGATTTCCAAGGCGCATTCGACTCCGTTGGTCGGTCTGTTCTTCTGCGGTGTCTGGTGATCAGGAGTGCTTCTTCCAAATTTATATACCTTTTGAAGACGCTGTACTCCACCTCCTGTGGGCTCGTAGGAGTGTACGAGAGCTCTCCAAAAGCTTTCGTACACAAAGCGGTGTCCGTCATGGATGTCCACTCTCTCCATTCCTTTTTAACTTCGTGATCGATGAGATAATGAGACAAACGTTGGATGATTTCGAAAACCCTGGTGTTCAAATAGCCTGTGAACAAAAATTTATCGATCTGGACTACGGAGAGCACATCCCCATTAACTATAGGTGGCGTCGGTTGACTCCTGAGTGTCACTTGCTCTGGAGTACTTATATAGATTCAGATCATGTGCTTGTTCATTGCTGCTTCTCGCTGCGCTTGACAGAGACTTGTAAGATGTGAGCACCTCGCCTGGCCAGTGAGAGGTTCTCGTATCCCCGTATGAAACCAACCGGACAACAGATCCTCTGAGTTCCAATCCTACTGAAAGGTACTGTCAGAAACCTTTCAAGATGCTGAGATGTCCGTTTGTGGGACGGTGCAACCACCTTGATGCCAGCATTGGATCTCAAGCGACATTCTAAACTTCTTTGAGGCTCGGACACGTATTCCTAATGGTACAACGCGGTTAAACTGTCGAAAGTCAGTTGAAAAAAACATTTGTGGAGATTGAGAAGCCTGGTGGGTCCAGGAAGCTGAGATGGAGCAGACGAGAGACTCTGCGAGTGTGCCTAAACCGTTCAGCTGTAGCACCCTTTCGATGCCTAGCTGCCATGCCACCCGAAGGAAGCACGAGGGCTGGGATACTGCCAGGTTGCCCAAGCCTAGACAGGGGAAGTCGAGAGGCAGAGGCAGGGTTCGAACCACGGACCTTCCGGTCAGTACGCTCGCGCTCTAACCGCTGAGCTATCTCGCCCTAAACGGTTCTATCTGATGAACGCAACAGGCCAAATGAGTCCCTAGTGAGACAAACACTTACTGATAACAACGGCTCACCTATCTCCAAGAGAGAAGAACGTCTGATCACTTTCAACAATTCAAATGGCAACTTGCAGATGTTCAGCCGTATTCCCGACTTACACCGCAGCCATGGATAGTGAATGTGGAATCTGACGGCTTTGGAAATAACCTAGGGCATGTTGTTACTCAAGCGTCACCGACCTGGTAGTCCTGATGAACTACCACCCGCTCTTTCCAAAGATGGAGGTGAAATCCTCAGTTGATGCTTGTCTAACCTATTTGCCTCTGTCTGGGCAAAAGAGACCACTCCAACTAACTGGGGTGAATCAATCGTGGTACCCGTTTTCAAAAAATGTTGGTAGTAAGCGTGGCAACCACTGAGAAATTAGCATTGCCCATCCCTATTTGTAACCAAACTCTTCGTGGCGCTTATTCTACGTCTCATGAAGGTGCATGAATACAGAAACTAAGGACAGAAGGCAGGACCGACTTGGACACGACTGTGCAAACCACATCTTCATACTCCGTGAAGTGTTTGAGCAAGGACGTACTTATAAGCACCCTACAATTTTTGACTTCAAGGGTACGTTCCGCTCGATCAACCGATTAGTTCTTTTCAACGCACTTGTGCAATACGATACGTCTCGGAATTTCGTGAAAACCTGTGCTGTTTGTAAACACACTCGTGGGCGTGTGATTATACGATGTGTCATCCAAAAGCCTTCCTACAAACAATGACATCGGACGAGGGTGTCCACTTTCCCCATTTTTCTTCAAATTCCTTATTGGTGAGGTAATAAGGCACCGTCCAGATCTCTTCGAAAAAGAACTTTGTAGACCTGGAATATGCAGAAGAGCAGGGAGCGCAAGCAATAGCAGAAAATCTAACCGAGATCATCCAGTCCTTCGGCATATGCTTCGCGCTCTCAAAGTACAGCGTCCTGAGCCTGACGGGTGTGACAGGCGAAGTGAACGCACGAATCTCAAGGGCCAAAACTGCCTTTACAAGCACAAGATAGCTGAGTGATAAAGGCTCTAACTTACAGACCGGAAGATCCTTGATTCGAAACCAACCTTTGCATCTTGACTGCTCCTATATAGACATGGGGGACCGGGCAGTAACTCAGCAGTTGTGCATGGGTGAAATGGCAGCTTTGCACCAAAAGGGTGTTATAGCTAAACAATTATTTTTACCATTACTCTAATCAAAGAATACCTCCAGCACTGCAAGTCAACCACAGAGACGAGCGCTGTTTTCCGTGACCTTCAACAGAAGGGTGGACTGTGACTAAGGAGCCGCCTTAAACCTCAGAACGGTCTGACTGTATATCTCTACTCAAACGTCATTGTGATGCTGGACCTGACAACCTTCCGCCTGCTCTATCAGGGATGGTGGTGAATTGTTCAGTCAATGCCTGTTTAGCCTACTTGAGTTTATCTGGGAGAAAGAGATTATCCTAGACAGCTGGAGTGAATCGATAATAGTGCCTATTTCCAAAAAAGGGTGCTCGCAGTGAATGTAGTAACCACAGAGGTGTTAGTTTGGCTCCTGTCGTAACAAGGCTTCTGGCGGCATTGATTCTTCGTCGTCTTAGGGCGACACGCGAAACCTCGAACTGGTAGAGGCTGCCTCGACCACATCTTCACACTCCGTCACGCGTTACAGGAAAGCCACAAGTACAGACGACAATCTTGGTGTTCCCTGACTTCAAGTATGCGTTCGATTCTGTCGATCGGTCGGTGCTGTTAAACACACTTGATGAACAGGGTACGCCCCAGAAGTTTGTGAACACAGTCCGGTCAACATATTCACATATTTCTGGGCGTGCGAGTGTATGATAAGCTCTATAAAGGCTTTGCTACAAATAGTGGTGTCCGACAAGAATGCAAGCCCTATATTCACATACTTCTGGGAGGGTGAGAGTGTATGGCGAGCTCTCCAAAAGCTTCCCTACAAAAAGTGGTGTCAGACAAGGATGTCCACTCTCTCCATTCTTGTTCAACTTCGTCACTGATGAAATAATGAGGCGAACGATGGAAGGCCCTCAAAACCCTGGTTGGAACTTTGATGACCTGGAGTGCGCAAAAAACATCACCCTCTTCTTTGAAGACTAATGCGAAGCACAAGCCCTCTTGAATAGACTGACCAACGTCATGCTATTTTTCGGTATACCCCTAGCACCTTCCAAATGCAAAGTCATGCTTCAGTCTCTGAACATACCCCTTACAACTCAAGAAGAATCATTGGAGGTTGTGGAAAATTTTTACATACCTCGGTAGTTGTAATAGCTCTGAGTGAGTGCAAGAATCTCAAAGGCTCGAGTCACGTTTGCTAATTGGCGTCGAAAATGCATATCATTGAGTCCCATTGGTCGCGTGTACCAGGCCGCCGTTTGGGCTGTATTGTTGTATGGATGCAAGACGTGGCCCCAGAAGACAGAGGATGAGGCGTCTTCAGATTTTTGACCACCGATGTCTTAGAAGCGTCGCTGGTTTTGGATGGCACCGACGGATTAGTTACGAGGTGATTAGAAAACGGGTATTTGGTTACGCAGTAGTGCGGAAAACATTCAGTACCATCGAATACGATGGCTCAGCCGTTCTACGCATGACGAAACACCGTCCACCGAAATGAGAGTTGTTCTCCGTGCATCTTTCAAAATGGCGCAAACCGCGAGGTAGAAATGTTTTTGGGTTTGTACGCCTTCCAGGATGAAGCCTCCGTGACCCCACTTGTGCTTGGCTAGAGAAGGTGTAAGAAATGGTGGCTGATCGATTTCACTTCATTCTTGCTGTCAGTTTCTTTCCAGATTGTTTGGTTGAGCGCTTGGAGGTGTAAGTAGTCGTTCAGCTGTAGCATCCTTTCGGTGCCTAGCTGCTATGCCACCCAAAGGAAGTACGAGGGCTGGGATACTGCCAGGTTGTCCAAGCCTAGATAGGGGAAGTCGAGAGGCAGAGGTGGCGTTCAAACCACGGACCTTCCGGTTAGTAAATTCGCGCTGTAGCCACTTGGGCCACTTGGAGGTGTGGGCACCTCAGAATGCCTGACATAGATATGCACTAGATCCCTTTCCTCACCCACTCGTATTCTCTTCTTTACACTCTAAGGCTTTAAGTATCATTGGATAAACTTTATGGTTGTACGGTAGTGAAGCATCAGTGCCAACACTGGTGATGATGATGATGATCGAGCGAAAAATATTCGCTTCGGGAGATACGACAGCTGGCCTCCAATTCACAGTCCACAAGTAACATTGTGCATATCTCCAGCTCTGACAATGCCAGCGCAAATGCTTTGCCACGCATCACTGCCATTATTGATCACTTGGGAATCAACCTGAAACACATTGCTGCATTACGACGTGACGAATCAGATGTTCAGCGGGCCATGTTTTCCATGTCCCTGCGCATGCAGCCCATGTCTCTCCCGAACGATGAAAACACCATCGTGTGATAGACCGCTGGCATCCTCCCATGCGATGGTACATAGCGGTACATAACGCACAGCCTTTGAAGTTCTGCATGGTCTATCGCACCGACATCCGTGCACCAGTCCGGTTGATCACCCAAGCATTCGCTTGACCTAACTTCGATCGCGACCTTCGTCAATTGGCCAGCAGATGCTTAGCCTGTCAACGCTGCAAGATGCGTCGACATAAGACTACCCCCTTGGCAGGCTTCGGAATGCCTGATGCTTGATTGTGTCACGTTCACATATATATGGTTCGACCCTTACCGCCTTCGAAGGGATTCCTCTACCTATTGACACGGGTCGATAGTTTTGCTTGTTGATCATTGCCAAAAACTCGGCGGAAACTGTAGCTCAAACATCCTTCGCACGCTGAACAGCGAACTATGCCCGGCTACCATAAGTGGCAGAGACCCTGTCTGAATCTTCAACATTCGAGTATCTTACCACAATGTTGAGAAATTATACGACCTGAAGAGCGAGTTAACATCCTGCCGCTAAGAGTCTCCGGTGCCGTTTTCAATATTAGTTAGGAGATCCGCCATGTGTGTCTAGTGTCACTCCGTTAATGGTGGAAGCACTCTCATCGGGCATAAGGAATGCCATAAAGGACTCAACATAAACCAGCAGAGCTTACTTGTGGAACGGCACTATGATTTACAGAAAACTACTCGCTTGGAAGACTGACACCGAATGGCATTAACACTGGTCGGCGCCACACATGAAAACCCTGACGCTCTTAGTCACTTGCGAACAGGGTAAACAACGTGCATCTACGTCTTGACACGATTCGACGGTGCCCGAGCTCGTATGCAGCCTGCAAAACAGGAGCCATTCCAGGCGCAACGCCGTACTGACAAGCAAGTCATGATACTGGAAGAGGGTAAATCCAAGACGATCTCGACTGGCCTTCGATGACCTTCAATGAATGACCGCCGCAAACCACTCTGTCTGGTCCATCAAATTTTTCGACTCCGTTAATCCCGGTGACCTGTACCTTCACGACAACCCCAACTGCTCCTCCATGCCTGTCTCTCATGGCCTCAGGATGATAGATGACCGACTCTCTCGTGATAACACACAACACGACTGTGCCATGGATAAAACTGTGGCAGGAACATGATCAAATCCCAGGTTGCTGTGCCCGTTCTGGCGTACTAGGTTGGCTAGCCGGCCCGAAAATGACAAGCCTCTATTCTGAGGGATTTAAGAATTCATTGTCCTTCTTAAAAATAGGTTAGGAACTACATGCGACCAACTACCACAATGTACTGTCGCGTTCGGAGTGCAAACTTCCGGACTGTTTTTACGAAATGAAAAACAACTTAGGAACCAGCGTGACAACTTCTCAACTGCGTATGCAACTATTATTGGACATCATCTATGAACAAGAAGTTCACGTTCATATGCACGCGGTGTTAGCCCAGTTAAGCTCCATCGATCAGCTGATTGTGGAACTGGTTGACTAAACTACTGTCTGAGCGCACCAGAGGACGACTGATATCTTTGAAAACAGAAATGAAGAACTCCTGAACGTATGCTTATGCGTTAACGGATATTTCACAACTGAGAGACTTTTCTTCTTCTGTGCCTTTTTTGCGTATGTTTCACTGTACTGTTTCTGAAGGTTCTGGAGTGTCGCTCCTGCTGGTGCTCGGGCGTACGCGCCAGACACCACTTAGCCGGACTTGCGATTCAACCTTCAAGCCCTGCGAGCCACGTAGGGCGCTATTACTGACTAATAATTCCTGCGCAGCACTCTTTCTACTTAAAAACAGTGGGGCTAGGGGCATTCAAAGCAGAACAAGAAAACTTCACGGTTTTGCAGAACAGGTTAGACCTGTTTTTGAGCCTCTCAGCTTAGAAATCTCATGCCAAAGATGTAGTATACACTGTCAATAATGTTACGGGACTTTTGAAAGATGAAAAACTAAGAGGCTGTTGAGCAGCAAAGCCAAGTAACCACTTCAAAGCGTGGAAACAGGCATGCAGCGCGCAAAATTGAATTGGCACGTGACCTTCAGTATCCGGTGGCACAGGGCAGAACACGACAGGACGGGATGGGCTCACACGATAGATGGCTGAACAAAATGAAGTTCCTTCGCAGGACAGCATAAAGAACCACTGTGACGCAATAGTGGTGAAATTTTACCTGCTCAATCGCTTATCAGCCATTCATTTCCTTGATCGCAATGACTGCAGATCCTTACACACATGAAAACTCAAGCTTCAAGGAGTTTCAAGGATCTCTTATGGATCAAGAAAATCTGCATCTAGTATGAAAATGTTGGCAGTTGGAGGATCTTACGAATTCGCAGGCATCGTAGGTGCGAAGACGAGATGTAAATATGGTGCGTCCACTCGCAAATGTCATCATGCAGAGGCAGTTATTGTCCTCGTTTGTCGCTATTTCTGGAAGTTTCCTATTCTTCCTCATTATAATTCATTCCCCTTTATTTCCATTGTTTTCTTTCTAACGATCCACTTGTCTGTGCAAGGGTAGTGAAGCATGGAACGCGAATGGGAAGTGGCAGCTAACAGAGTAGACTTGGTTTCTAGTAGGTTGCAGAATGAAATTTGACTTTCCGTTGGTGGCCTAATTACTCTCCCACGAATGCACCGCCTCTGGAGTATGGTCGGCCCAATTTTAATTAAGGGTCCGTGTCTTTGCTCGTTATCGCGCCTTCTGGGATGCATCGCAAATTGATGTAACTCGGAGAGAGGTATTATTCTGCATGCTCGTGAGCAAAGACAGATATCCTCTGGGCTGCGTTCGCAGGGACGGATGTCTTTTCAGTGGACTGGCGGAGGTTATGGGAGGGGGTGAGTCCCTCGGACACTATCTCTGAAGCGGAGAACTTGATATGCAAACAACTGAGGTAATAGGATTGGGTTGATTTAGTGCCGTGCACGCAATATTCCACGCTGAAAAAGGTGCTCATTACTAAAGTTCCGTGCAAGGTTATTACATTCCACTGGAATCCATTGCATCGTGGTTTCCACTAGTAGGTTGGTACTGTTTTATGTCCTAAGCAGAGCCTGCGCTGGCTAATTTAACTGGTGAAATGGTTGTTGGCGAATAGGTTGAGTCTTTCGGGGGCCAGGAGTTTAACCTTGTGGTAAACTAAAATTTACAGCGTACGGGGTTGATTCCATTACATAGTCTCGCGACATGAAGGTCCTGTTGCTTGAGCAGATGAAGAAACCTAATAACATCATAAGTTATGAGGGAAGGCGTGCAGTTTTTTATGGAAGCCAACTGTGATCAGCTTTTTAAACTGAAAACAATGTGCCAAAGTGCATGGTGTCGACACGGATGGCGAAGGCTACCTCTGTAACGGCGAAACTACCAACGAGGCATTCGAGTAGTCTGTTTTTATTGAATCCGCATCACGTCTAGCGGAATGTGAAATGTTCTGGTTTTGAAGGATATACGCATATGAGACTTTCACTTTCCTGCCCCCATAACACGTGACTGTTTACTTGGTGTTTGTGAATAAGCAAATTCTTGGCCAAAAATCTCACATGTGAAGTCGTGACCAGGATACGGTGAATATCCCGTGGACACAACACAACCGTTTGAGGATGTGGATGTGCGGATCTTCCCGGATGACTTCGAGGATGTTGCAGACGCGGCTTGACTGGAGACCGACAGGAGTACGTTGTCGGCACTGATAAGCTTCCTGAAGGGCCAGGTGGAGTCGGTCTCGGGTGATGGAATGGGCGGCCGCAAGGAAGCTTTTGAAGTGCAGTTCGACAACCGGCCGACCTCCAGGAGGCCAGGAGGCAGTTCAAGACGGCCAGGATGGAACCTGCCCGACCTGACCGTGTTCTTCGCCACCATACAGCAGTCATTGGATCGAACTTTGCCATGACTGGACGGAGTGTCGTGTCAGCGTTTGCTGCCTGATAGGTTCGTCGAAGGTGTGGAGCATGTGCTGGGTGCCCAGCTCCGGTTGCCGAGAGTAACTAACCGGTCGAGTGTGGAGGAGTCGGTGCGCCTGGCACGAGAATTGGCCAAGTCGCCACCGGCCATGATTCACCCGCAACACAAGAGAACAAATTAATAATAATAATAATGTTTATTACCAACTGGTTGGGGGCACGCCTTCAGGCATGATCATAAGGGTACAGCCAGAATAAAGGCATGACTGGCGGGGACCGTTATTGCAGGGGGTTTTGGATGGGCAAAGAGGACAGTGCCATAGGCGGCGAGCTGTATTCAATGTAAACGTGGTTACCACTAAACCGGCACGAGCAGGGAGGCTCTTTTTTCGAAGAGAACATCGGGCAAGGTCGAATCGTTATGATTTGCAGGTGGCGGTTAAAAACAATACGAGGGAAGGCAAAACAAGAGGCTTTCTGCTCGACATGTGACAAAAGAAATGTAAGCTCTAGAAAATCAGAAACCAGCACATCGGATCTGGTGAAGCAGCAAAGTTGGCGACATCCCGCCGGGCGGCTATGGACCTCATAGGACGATTGCGACCACTAAGTTATACGCAGTTCGTAGCCGGTAGACAATAAGAGCGGACAGACGTGGGCAGCAGACGATGTACTGAGGACTGACGGGAACTGGTTCTATAGACAACGGGTTAGTAAGCATCGTAAATTAAGCGAACGTACATTCAATGATGACGCAATCAGCAGGAGCGAAAAATAGTCGATGAGGCGGCAGGGATTTCTAGAAGCAATAACAAGTAAACACTAAACGATGTTCAAGCATACATATACGGGCAGTCTGTCAGTGTGAGTTGGCCGTATAGGGTGATAACGGCGCAGAAATAATCAGTACGTTTGGGAGGTAAACAGACTGTCTTTCGGTTGGTGGTGCGACGCGGTAGCTCGTGTCACGTGACAAATCAGAGTTCGCTGTTGGGGCTGTTTGAAACAAATCTTGCCAAAAGCCATCTGACAACTGTAACACACAGGCTGTACAAAAATAGGGTCTTTCCGGGGCCAAGTTGGTGTAGTGGGCAATGCGTCTGCCCGCCGTCCGGGGGGCTCTGAGTTCGACTCTCGGTCGGGTTTACGTAGGTCCACAAGTAGACCAGACCATGTGTGTGTTCTGTATACGACAGAGAGAGCCGAGAGTAACTAACCGGTCGAGTGTGGAGGAGTCGGTGCGCCTGGCACGAGAATTGGCCAAGTCGCCACCGGCCATGATTCACCCGCAACACAAGAGAACAAATTAATAATAATAATAATGTTTATTACCAACTGGTTGGGGGCACGCCTTCAGGCATGATCATAAGGGTACAGCCAGAATAAAGGCATGACTGGCGGGGACCGTTATTGCAGGGGGTTTTGGATGGGCAAAGAGGACAGTGCCATAGGCGGCGAGCTGTATTCAATGTAAACGTGGTTACCACTAAACCGGCACGAGCAGGGAGGCTCTTTTTTCGAAGAGAACATCGGGCAAGGTCGAATCGTTATGATTTGCAGGTGGCGGTTAAAAACAATACGAGGGAAGGCAAAACAAGAGGCTTTCTGCTCGACATGTGACAAAAGAAATGTAAGCTCTAGAAAATCAGAAACCAGCACATCGGATCTGGTGAAGCAGCAAAGTTGGCGACATCCCGCCGGGCGGCTATGGACCTCATAGGACGATTGCGACCACTAAGTTATACGCAGTTCGTAGCCGGTAGACAATAAGAGCGGACAGACGTGGGCAGCAGACGATGTACTGAGGACTGACGGGAACTGGTTCTATAGACAACGGGTTAGTAAGCATCGTAAATTAAGCGAACGTACATTCAATGATGACGCAATCAGCAGGAGCGAAAAATAGTCGATGAGGCGGCAGGGATTTCTAGAAGCAATAACAAGTAAACACTAAACGATGTTCAAGCATACATATACGGGCAGTCTGTCAGTGTGAGTTGGCCGTATAGGGTGATAACGGCGCAGAAATAATCAGTACGTTTGGGAGGTAAACAGACTGTCTTTCGGTTGGTGGTGCGACGCGGTAGCTCGTGTCACGTGACAAATCAGACTGCGCCGTTGGGGCCGTTTAAAACAAATCTTGGCAAAAGCTATCAGGGAGCTGTAATATAAAGGTGAAAGGAAGAAGTCCTTCGCCGCGGAGTGGTCTATTTGAGAACGCCAACTTAACAGTTACAGACTAGTGAACAGGGAAGCAAAACTCTCATGTGTATCTCGTTTACCAAAACTGAATATCCACCGTCTCCTTGAACGCGTCTTCCTGAACTTTTCTGGATATTCATTGACTGTTACTCAAATGCAGGCAAATGCTACAAAGATATTCCACAAATTCCGTAACAGATCTCACTTTTCAAGAGACGCAAAGCGGATTTACGAGAAGACGCGCTACTCACATGCCGCATCAGTGGTATCCATCGTTACACAGGTAGTACAAAAATAGGGTTCTTCCGGCGCCAACTTGGTGTAGTGGGCAGTGCGCCTGCCCGCCGTCCGGGGGGCTCTGAGTTCGACTCTCGGTCGGGTTTACGTAGGTCCACAAGTAGACCAGACCATGTGTGTGTTCTGTATACGACAGAGAGAGCTGGGCTTCCTTGATCTCATTGTATGGTATATATATAGAAATCCACTAAGTGGTTTTTCTATTCTTGAATGCACAAAACTCGGACCAGTTGCACTTCCCCTCCCCCTGTCAGTCCAGACAGTTTCTTGTTCTCTTCAGACAACGGACCATAATGAACTACGACCAACCCGAAATGTGGTCACAATGTGGTTGAGGAGACTGCTAGAAAGAGAGCAGTGTCAGAAGGGCCGCATTTGTTGTTGTTAGCTTGCAATCGTGGAGACGCGGGCACAACTGACCGAGCGTTTCAGATCAGTTTGTAAAATAATTTTTAGGTTCTTCTCCCTTGCGACCCCGTGTAACCAGTTGTCATCAGGATTTCAGGCGTATTGACCTCTAAATATTGGATAAGACATGACACTCAAGTTTTTTGAACGGCAAAGTTTTAGCAGACCATTTGTATACCGTTTCTAAGCAGGGCTGTAGGGATCGTCGTTCTTCAGTGCTCGTTTTGATGGCATTATCTTCATGTGGTCAACGAGTAGCAGTGTGGATGACTAGACCTATTGGGGAAGAGCATTAATTATATCAAGGACATATCCCAGCACCTGCACGTATGGTATCACGGATGATGCCGTGCTATTCTCGTGGAGCGCCATAGTTACCTGGACATCTAGGGATACTTACGATGGATGGTTTTAGGTTTTAAGCAAACGGTCCCAGATGCCATAAGTTGCTGGCCTTGGCATGATGAACGCTTTCAAACTGGCGAGAAAAATCCAATTAGATGTCACTCGCGCATGAATCCACAGGACACTCCTTCTTTCAACTCCCAAACATCAATCGGGTTTGGCGGAGGAAAAAAGCCGATATGGAATTCTCGTTTGGCGTCCAAATACTGACATTGCTGTAACCTATGTGGCATTAGGTCGTCGGCGACTACGAATTCGATAACCTTGAATGGGACCAAAGGGAATGTTTTGGGCCGGTGTTTGAAGAATCGGACTAAACGTCCCATTTGGAGACAGGGCAAAAATTCCCATCTCCCACAAATTAGGCTCTTCTCTCTAGAATGCCAGGTTCTAAAGGAACTCCGGCGTATGTTCGCATGTTTCTTCCAGGAGTTTGAATTTTTTTGACATGTGCAATAGACGCCTGGCGTCATGGCTGATTTGACTGCTTGAGGCATTTATCCACTTTTGCGAGAATTAGGCATGCAGGTTTTAAGGAAAGGGTGTAAATATACGAAGAGAAAAATATTCCGTTCACACAAGCTGGACTTGTGTATTGTAACCCATAGACCTTGGCCAAAATGGAGAGAGTGTGAGATGGACCTTCCAAAGTCGGGGGAAAAAGAATTCCACGGTTAAACAACCGCTTCTGGTTGGGGTGTTTGTGAAGCAACTTTACATTGTTGGCGCATTGTGCGGTCAGGATTCTTTATTGCCTTTCCCTACCGTGCATTTTGAGATGTCAGCATGTGCACATGCAGCTAGAAAGTGCAGTCGTTTTCATCTGCAAACACTCTGGGGGTAGTCGGAACAGAGACTCACTTCATCACTCACTTCCTGACATTTTTTCTCTAAAAGTTTTGGGCGGCTTTTGACTGGCCGATTTCTCTTTGTGGAATGAAGTATTCTTAAATACAACGAGTTATCCGGAAATGAAAATTCACCTAGAATTTGCATCTCATTCAGCTTATGCTCGTCCTATTTTCATATATCAGTTTTATGTATAATCACAGCACGTCGTGTCCAGCTGATGAATACTTGAAAACGATCTGTTGAGATTTAACGTTTTCTCAGGAATCTCTGATAATCAGCATCAGCTTTGTGGTTTATGGACGAATTTGTAACAGAAGCGCACTGCTTTAGCGAAATTCACTCATTTACAAAAAACACACATCGAACCCAAATGAATCTTTCGTTTGCGATGTTTCCAGGTAACTGCTGCGCCAGGCCTCCTCATGTTTCCTTTCTTAAGATATTCGATGTATCGTGCTACATGTCTATTCGTAATGCACTACTCATAAGGTTGCTAAAAATTCTTCGCTATTTTCGGGCAATTTGGTTTGAAGTAGAACATGAGGTTGATGAAAACTCAGGGAGTGCGCCTACCTGATGAGTCCCAAGAAGGGCGTAAACGGTTATGGGTTGTTGAAGAGTTTTCAGCAATCTCATGAGTGGTGTATTGGGAAACACGTCAAATTACTCATGACGGAGCAGTCTCAAGTATTAAAATGCCGAACCGCACCAAACTTTCCCCATCAGCTGTGTAGAAAAACAAACGGCTTTGATATGCAGTTGACAAGTTTTGTTCTAGCGATTGTGGATGATGCGTGCGTACGATCTCTGTTGAGACAATTACCGGGCAAAAAGTGCCCGCCGGCTAGGTTGACCGTTTCAAGCACATGGAAGGTGGCTTCAATCCGGAGCCAAAAAACATCAAATGTAACTGTTGAACCAAGTTAACCGATGTTCTCTTCGGGATCCTCGATTAAAGCTCACCTTGCTGCAACGCGCTGGGGAGACCTGTAACAGTTTGTAGGAGTCCAAAGCAAAAAAGAATATAATTAGAGGCTGCTAGCAGTTTCGCCATGTTGAGAACGAGGGCGTTGGGCAGCTGGGGCAGATTATTGGCTTCCATGTTTATCAGCGCGGGCTTCAAACGCAATTATTGGATCATTCTTGGGGTTTACCTGTCTGTTTTTGAATTTCGGGGAATTTTTTATCACGTTGACGGTATGCATTGAATTCTAATGGTCCACTTTTTTTCCGGGTAGAGCTCAGCAACACGGCCTTACATCGGGTGTTCAGTTGGTGGTGTTCCGGTTACTGCGGTTCCGTACGTCACAAGATATAGCTCGTCTTTCGAACCCCCTGTAGCTATCCTTGGATCGGACGTAGAAAGTGATGTCGAACCCTTAGCTCCTATATTCGAGGCTTGGCCGGATAGTCTCCAGTTCCTCGGAATTCAGTCAACGATGTCGGTTAAGCCACCTGGATGCATCGATACCTGGGAGCTCGTGATTGGTCATCATATTAAACCAGTTACTCTGAACACGCTGAGAAGCCACATCATGTTAAAGTACTCCACGCACTGTGGTTGAGAAAGTGGTTGACGTACTTTTCTGTCACTGGTGTTTGATGGACCTTCTCTTACCGGAGAAATCAGCTTTCGCGTTTCGTACTGTGTAGTAAGATCCTGAGATTCACTCGAACCGCTGGACGTAGTGCATGAGCTCATGAACGTTGCACTACCGGGGACTGTTCAGTTTTTCCACAACTAAGGTGCAAACGTTGAAGACAGGGACAGCTGCAACGAGCGCTTGTAAGGTTCGGGGAGTCATAGCGAATGTGCCTAACCGGGGCAGGTGGACTCACTCATGAGTCAAGCCAACGAACTGAAATGGGGACCAGCACGAACCTTCGCTGGAAGTCTGTACTGATAGCGTGCATACAATTTTCGGAATTTTGCACATAAATGGAAAATGAAAACTTTGTAGTGTTGGTGATATGCGTTCATGAAATATGAAGACATGTTTTGAGCCGATATTGCTGGTCTTGAAGACGCGTAGAAAGTTTGGATGTCTGTAACAAATTGGTATAGCTGGACATTACCGGTTCACAAATTTTTCCCCCCTCCGAACTCCAGCATAACACTGCCTTCACCAGCATTATCGGAAACTTGGAGCAAGTACTCAGTGAGCAGACTTCCCTGCTCCTAATTTGCCGCCAGCGTTTCAAGGTAATCACTAGGGACACCGGTGGATCCATCACGTACCTGGGCAACGAGGAAGGTACGAGCTTCAGCTCAACACTATGTTAGACAATCTGTCCTCGTGCTCATTTATGTGGCCGGTCATCGCCCAGTTATAGACGCAGCTAATCGGGTCAGGGGACGTGAACGGTTTGAACAGGATCTGGAGGTTGGAACTCAAAAACCTGCCACCAAAATGCAGCATCTTGTCAAACCTAAGACTAGTACTGAAATGACTGGACATTCTCAGTCCACTCAGCCTGAGCGCAGAGTAACTTCCAGATGGTAGGCAACGGAACCACCTGTTGGTCTTGGAACAAAAAGCGCTTTCCTCACCACTGTTCTTGTGGGAAACAGATTTAGTAGACATAAACGAAGAAGCTAATATTAGGGGTTTCGAAGAGACAACTCTAGGAGTCTGCGAAGATATTGACCCAACAAGTTACACGACGTAGGGACTGAGATTTCTACATACAAAATTCATTCTGATGTGAGGCAGTGCTACAGGTTCTGGCTGCAATGATTACTAGAAAAATTTGGAAATCTACCAGTGGAACATGCAGAGCGCACTGTCCGGTGGAGGCCTCAAACTGACCGGAAAGTAAACTGTTTGATGAAGTTAATTATGGTGCGATCCAATGAGGCTTGCTCCTCCAACAACTATACGGGCCTCGACCTTTTGGCTTGGATTATGCCGGTAAGCTTAAACACTTCAAGCAACCCCACAATGACGCTTGTAACCGAAAAATGCATACTGTAGCGGTACTGCATCCTGACGGTTTTGTGGTTGCACAAGGCACAGCGGCTATTCAGCTCGAAACGACCGATTCCGTTGGTTTGTTCATTTCCATCCTTCTTGATGTAAGCCTTCAGCGCTGTATCGGTCTTCCTGGCCTTCAGTCCACTGTGCTACGGTCGGGTGGAGTATTCCGCTCCTACCGGGAATGCCAAGCGAGCAGCAGAAGGAACAGCACAGTAGTCCTATTCCTTTCTCATCCTCCTCTTCCCAAGCGTCAAACTTCGGCTGTAGTTGCGCAAACGCCCCGTGCAATTCACCCAATCTGGCTTATCTCCGGTCTACACCCACACGGTCCTCCTACCGATCGGAATTTTCCGTGGCTCTGCATCGGCCTGACTCTAGCTGTGTCAATCTTTTCGTCTAACCCAGATCCAGCTGCCATGGAAATGCGTATCGTCTGTCCGATTGCGACAACCCTGACGACCGTTACGGGGCTGTCCAGAAACCGAAGTATGCCACCGCAATGACGGCATAGAACTCCCGCAACTATTTTCTTCAGAATATCGACCGCAACCTCTTGCCCATCTGGGCCTGTAATCGCAACGACAACAACAAATTTTTCAGTTGGCCCCAACCTCCCAGTTCGAAAGCGCTGAACCTATCGTTTTGAGTTAACCAACTTAGTCTCCTGCCGTAATTTCGGGTTTCCTCTTCCACTAGTTCAATGCCCTTTCTGTGTTCGTTTGACCCTACGCATTGGCGTTATCTTCCCATCAAAACTATCTTCACGCGTGACGTCCCCACAGCAGTGAGACCAGTGAGTCTACTCGATTTCAATTCGAACCATACTCTTGAGACAAAACTTTTCATTCGTCTCCAGATCAAATTCTCCAACCTCCACCCTCATTTTCGCTTTTTGTGACCTTAACCATTTACTCGACCGCTCAACGTCACTCATGGCCAGCAACTGTTTTCAGTTTTAGTTCATGTCAGCTGGTGTCACCTTTGAGCTAGTCGTACCGCAGGCCCATTGTCCTCGTTTTTTTCGTTTCCCATAACTGCGGTGACACTTCACATAATAAGCATGCTTCTTCGCTTGTAACTTCCTCTCCATTGTGTATTTGCCTGCCGCATTCAAGTTGTAATGACCTGATGATGCCTTAATCGGCATTCTCCCGACAGGTTGGGAAATAACCCTATTATTATTGTTATGAACTCCCGGTAATTTTACTTCATTTTCCATGCCAGTTTAGGCGTGACCAAGTCTATAGCACATTGTTTATGATTGTCTTATTTTGCTCGCAATCCTCAGTACCCGCTAACCCCATCCAGTTGTGCTTTATTCTGATTGTAATCGTGTGCTCATATCTCACGGTATACTACCCACTGGTTGGGAATAATCATTATTATTATTATTATTACGAAGGCCAGTTGCTGAGCCGTGGACACCATTCAAGGTGGCTGCCTACTACGTCAATCGTGCGATGCAAGTCAGATCCCAGGTGCTGCGATGCTAGGCTAAATATTTTCAGGCGACAGATTACGCTCCCACAATATAGCCAAGTTGCACAGAACGCCGGAAGCACTGGTATACCTACGGAGTGTACAACATGACAAGAGACATCCGTGTCGAATCCAAGATCAGCATGCTCAGTTCTCTGGCGACTGACTGGCAAACAGCGTCCAAGACAAATATATGTGTTTGTATGAAGAAGAGCATCCACAAGTTCGTGCCCGGTGGCAAGCCATTCGAAATAACCGAATATCGCATTGACCGAACTGTCAGTCACCAGCTGTTCTGACCAATCAGAATACAGGCCAATCAGAATCTCGAGTTTTAGTTCGGCGTTTCTCCTCCCATCACTAGGATCCCGACTCGGCCTTGTGGCAGACTGTGGTGACTAAATGAATGCAGTTGTAGTGACCTTCCTTTGTCTATATTAACGGCTGTCTCAAGCTACCGTTCCGTACGACATACAGTTGTAGACGGAACAGCGAACCAAGGACCGGTACAAGAGTTGCCATATGACTTATTGTGCACAACAATGATACCATACGTTTTGTGCGCTTTGGAACATCGAAGTGCAAAGTGCTAGCACACAAATGTACAGGTCTACCACAAAAGCTGATGATGGCGTAAGAACCACTGGATATAATGCACATATTTACCCATTGTGTAGTCATACCACCTCGGATGGTAGAGTTGCCGACGGAGTGAATGATGGGATCATTAAGCCCATTTTCCATTCCTTCAGCGTAGACACCTCATGCCCTCGCGACGTTAGCCTGTAGGCAGAATGCGGGCTCTACAACGCGGTAGTTCACCCAGTTTTCCTTTACGCTATGAAGCCTGACCGCTCCGTCTAGAAGACAAGGGATTGTTTGCATATGAACTTCGGTGCTGTCAGAGCGTTGCACATTAATCATGTGAGCACTGAATTTGCAGCTCAAAGTGCAGTGAATATTTTCTTGGAAACAAATCGACTTATTGTCAACTGGACGAGTTAATTCTGCTTCATCAACTAAGCTAGCGGGGCTAAATGGCATGTGTTGGATCGCTTCGCCGTGCCCCGTTTGCTGAGACGGATCCTGATTGGAAGATACCGCAAAGCAGATAATGCATAATCTATAAACGGAGAATGGAACACATAAAAGGAGCTTCGACTGCTATAATGCATACCTGTGGTTAAAGGTGTCCACCGACATGCCGATGGCATGCAACCATTAGCGACGTCGTGTTTGTTCTCCCAGTCATAATCATTAAACCTGTGTTCTGCTTTGTGTTTAAAGTCTTTTCTTTGGAGTCTGTATCCTACACTACCCGCCACAATAACATGCGGTAACTCGAACGACCGTACACACAAACTGTTCAAGATTGTAAGGCTCAACTGTAAGACGCGTCAAAGCGAATTATTCAGACCGACCGATTGATGTTTGATAAGCTAGCATTTCAATCCCCGGTTGCTTTAAATGAAACTTGAATTTGAACCACTACCTAATTATCTGTGTTGGTGGCCATCTTTATGGCAAAACGTCTCGCAACATGTCACATTCACCAATGCTTATGGTTAGGTGATTTCGATAGAACCTAATCGTATCTTGCACCACCTGCTATTGAACGCATCCATTCTTCCCGTCTTAGTACGTCATAGCTGTGGTCCATGTTCCCGATGGAATCTTTTTGTTCGCCCGCATAGTAAAAAAATCGATTTTGTTTACCTGCACTTTGGGGGGAAATAAATATTTGACCATAACAAAAGTGATTGGTCGTCTGACTTGAACTTCGAACTTACTAAAAGTAGTTGAAGAGTTTCTGCCTTTGTTTCAATCATACAGTGTATTGATTCTTAATGCACACTAACATGGTGTCAAATTCTCTTGACTTTAACCGCTTCTCATGAAGCACCGAGTCGAGTTTCATTCTCAGCTTGCTTATTACCCCATGGTTATAGCTTCCATAGTTTGGTTCACCAATGATCTGGGGAGGTAAGGCTAGAAAGGTAAGCTTTGAAGGTGATGACTGATACAACTGATGCGTCAGTTAATGTGTGTAAGTAGATTTGTGATTAGGGAGATCGGGATGGGCGGTATGCATCCATGGCAGTAACCTGCGTACCGTTGAGTGTGCGCCTGGACCATCTCTGACAATGTCTCTAAACTTTGATGTGTCCCGTCCCGGCGTCCCCTTCGAGGGAGACGGCAATGACCAGCGCAGCTGAGTTTGCTGGCAACGGCTTTCATACTTCGTTGCCAAGTCTTTGGTTGACCTCCCGTGGCTCATTTCCGCAAATTGTGCTCTTCGGGGAAGTCGGTCGATTGGCATGCAGGGCACGTCCCTGAAAGCTCACTGACGACATAATTTTACGACAGGCTTTTGAACTCCACAGCCACCATCAACCAAAAGTAATAGCTCTTCTTGATCTAAGACCTTCCTTCGCTTCCGTTGATCATCAGACTCTTTGGCAGTATTTTGGATCGAATGTATCCCATCCAAACTCTTATGTCTCCGAAAGACTGTAACTAACCGCCGCTCCCTTTCAATCGAGAAGGCAGTGAACAACGTAGCTAAGTTTGCTGGCAACGGCTTTTATACTTCATTGCCAAGTCATTACTTGACTTCCCCTGGCTGATTTCCGCAAAAAGTGCTCCTCGAGGAAGTCGGTCGACTGACTGATCAAGCCTGTGCAACTTGTGGAGTGTGATCAGTTCATCTGTCGTGGGCGCGTTATTTCTTTCGAAAACCATTCGACGTGCTTCAGAATTACTGATCCGGTGTTCCCACCAGACCCGGGCAATGCTCCGAAGACATCGACGGTCAAACACTAATCGATTTTTAACGTCCTCAACACTCAGCGGCCAGATTTCCGACCCGTATAATAATCTGGAGTGCACCGCAGCATCTTAACTCGACCCTTGTCGGATAAGCTGATGTCACGCCTATGCCACAGATGATGCAGGTTCACGAAATTTGCTGTAGCCACGGAACTATCATCCTTTGCTAGACCACCGAAAAAAATCGTTCAGCTGTAACACCCTTCCGGTGCCTAGCTGCCATGCTACCCGAAGGAAGCACGAGGGCTGGGATACTGCTAGGTTGCCCAAGCCTAGATAGTCGACGGAAGTCGAGAGGCAGAGGTCGGGTTCGAACCACCCGGAACTGATACAGCTGTCCAGCTAGACAAATTTGTCTACTACCTCAATCGGCTCATCCGGTTCGAGCCCACTCAGTATTGCAGCAGCACTTTACACTGTGCAGGTGTGAGGCGCATGCCAAACCGTGAGGCAGAATTATTCAGCTTATTTAATATTGTCTGCATTACGACGGGCGTTCGATCCAAGAAGAGCTATGTCGTCTGCGTACTCGATATCTGTGAGCGAGTGCCCCGAGAGGACTTTGACCCCACAGGCGTTAGAGGCTGGTCGTGAGTGTTCCATAATCGTATCAATGACGAAGCTGAAAAGGAAGGGTGAAAGAGGACATCTTGCCTTACACTACTTTATGTAGTAGACTCAAGCGAGAGCTTTCCGTAAACCTTCACACACCCGCGGGAGTTGGCGTGCAGTGCCTTAAGGATGATCAAGACTTCATAGGAGACACCTTTGCTCCATAGACACTGGTCAAGGGCAGCTTTCAAGTCAAAGAAGACCACCAGTGTTTGTTTCCGTAGGTAGTGTTCCTGTTCCAGAATCCGTCTGAGGGTGAAAATGTGATTGATGCATCATCTTACAGGACGGAACCCGGCTCTCCTTCTGTTCAGTCAACCTTCGAAAGATAACACCAGAGAGCATCTTTGATGCCACGGTAGTTTTCTCGTGGTGTCCGCGTACCCTTTTTGAAAATAGCAATAACTGTATTCCATTCTGTTGGCGCATTTTCTTCACTCCATATCGCACCAGTGAGATTTGTTATATGGATCACCAGAAATTCTCTGCCATCTCTGAAGAGGGCTGGATACAGACCGTCCAGTCCTAGTGCCTTCTCACGTTTCAGTGCAGATATCTCGTATTTTATTTCTTTTCCTGACGGGCAATTAGGGTTTATATTCCATCTGCCCGGATGAACTGCCTCCGGAGGCTGTTTCTGGAGGTCAGCTAAACTGTTCTTCGAAGTGTTTGGCCTATTTCCCCAGTCGGCGTTTTTGTGGGTGAGCTGTCTTTTTCACTTATCGCTTCACTAACCGTTGCTACCCTATGGCCAGTCGATCGTATCAATTGGTATAGTGCACGGTTGTTTCCGGTAGTAAAAGCCTTCTCCATCTCCTGGGCTTACGATTTCCACCAAAGCTCTCGGTCTTTCCTTAGACTTTCCACTGTTTGGCGTTTGAGGGATCTGCATGCACTGCCGTACTCGTTGCCTGCTGGTATGGCTTTCTTGGCATCAATCAGGACTAAGGATTATCGACGATATCCAGTAGTCAGTTGGTCGTATCGGAGAAGTCGAACAGACAGCAATGAACTCCGCTAGCGTAGCTTGTTTCACACTTTGCTATCCTTCATCAGTGTTCGCTACCAATACACTGCTGGTTTACTCTGGGGAGTATTTGAAGTAGCTCAGATCGATGCTGCTGATCTGTGGTACTTCTCCGAAGGTGGTGCATTGGCATGGTTGTTGCTGATTGGCGACGGTCTTAACGGAAGCGCCCTGGCAGGCGTGCTGAAACCATGAGGGGTTCGGAATCAAGTTGTGTGCCTTAGGAGGAACGGCAGGCTTGAAGTGTGACTGTCCACCTGTGGCTGCTCGCCACTTGATCCAACTGGGTCCACGGTTGATTTGCACTTGCTGGCCTGCAGGTTACACGTTGCCTACTTTTATCTTGAAAATTCGTACTGGTCAGAAACCACTGACCAGCAGACAACTGGATGAGTCGCTCCCGATTTTCTGTGTATCGAGTATGGACGATTTGACTGCCCAGACGTGAGTCCAATGAGCTCAGACGACCGACTTGGGCATTCAAATCGCCTACACAGATGACTATATCAGCGCTGCTTTCTTGACTATTGAACCCGGACAAATCTCGGTAGATGATGTCGTTCTCAGCTTCAAAACTGCAGTCTTGAGGCGTGTGCCAATACTACAATCAGGCGTCCTTTTTATATCGATTAGCGTTGAACTGGATTGAGCTGGATATCCGAACTGTGCACAGAGTACGGTCTACTGGAATATAATACAGCAAAGCGCGCTCAACTCTGGGGCTCCCACACGATATACCCCGTGAATCATCGCTTCTGGAGAACCGGACGCAGAGAGTGAAGTCTGAAAGAGTTGATTTTGTTCTTGGCGTTTTAAGACGCATCTTCATGCTTGGGTCTTGTATGCGGGTTTCAGAGTCACAACATACATTAATTTTAAGGTAGCATAAGTTCTGGACAAGAACTGCCTGTTTGCCAATTTGATAGAGTACAGACGTTGAAAGCTTCTTTGTAGAAAGGATCCCGTGAACTCTGCAAAGTGTTGTTGTGTTTACGGTCAATGGGTAGCGAGTTGGATGAAGCACGTTAGCCAGGTGACTGATACCCAAAAACCCATTGTTATGTTCGACGATGGATGGATAGCCAGAATAAGAATGGAAGAGACTGAGGGCCCGGAAGCTGGGCTATATTCATCCAAAACCTTGACACTGAGAGCTGAGACGAACAAAATTGATTTGACAATGAACGATGAAACGTTTGAAGAGCAGAGCAAATATACAACACCCACCCCCGCAGAGATAAATGCTCACAGGAATTCACTTTATAATTGAATAATGTCAGGCTTCTCTGTTACGCAAGAAATACGTTGTGTCTGCTGTTGCTGTACAGCCAATGGGTGTTAAGAGGAATTCAACATTTCAGTTTCCGGACCGGAGTCCCGGCTTAATAAATGAATCAATATTGGGCTGCGATTGCTGCTGTTTGGATGCTGGAATACATCCAAAATCCGCGGAAGGCGCCAGGTGACGTAAGGAGACGGTTTCTTCCATGCCTTCAGGGTGTCTGACATATGCGTACTCAGGGTTACACTCCAGGAGCTCAACCTCTTCGACTACGGGGTTATACTTCGAAGATCATGTATTTCGCCGCATCAGAAATGTTCCTGGCGAAAGCAACCACTGCGGCAACGATGTACCAATTGACTCTAGGAAGTTCGCGAAAGTACAAAATCAAGCTCCCAGATATCTGCCGAGTCTTGAGTAATGGCATCCGGATCGAATCGTTCAGGACATAAGAATCGATCCATTGTTCGATGAAAATATTTGGATGAATAAATCGTTGTGTCCGACGAGGATGGAGTGCAGCGACAATCAGAATAAGAATGGAAAATACTGAGGGCCCGGAATCTAGGCTTTATTCATCCAAAACTTTGATACTGAGAGCTGGAACGAAAAAATGTGATTTGGCAACGAACGGTGAAGCGTTTCAAAATAGATCGAATATACAACACCCAGCAACGTTTGTTTGAATAGTGGTTGGGGGTTGGGGAAGGACATCGGTGGACATAGAGCTGAGTGGGCAAATGATACTTCATAGTTGCTCAGGCTGAGGAGGTCAGTTTATTTGGTCCTCTGACTCAAGAGGCAGTAGAAGCACATAAGGTTTTCCTTGGGGAACCTTGCTGGGAGCTGATAACTTCACAGTCTGACCTCTCCAGCTATAGAGGTTGGCCTGATTCGACGGCGCAGGGAGCAAGGTATTGCTCTCCGACTCCTGATTCAGCTGCGCGCATCAGGCATCTCTTGAACAGCACCAATTTCCTTGGCTTTAAAGGTATTTCGACCGTCTTGAATAATGTGCCGGCGGTCACGGTCAACCGTAGGCTAAACTCGGGCTTGAACTTCTATACATTAAAAGTAGTGCGCTTTCTCCATTAAGGCCATACACGGCTGACTGACGATGCATACTAGCTTCAAAAAACCAATTGCCCAAAGGATATCATCACACCCTTCTAGAATGTGCAGCTGCGCACTGGACGGTGTAGCGGACGTCCGTCATTGTACTGAGCGTGTCTCTGCGCACCGACCTGAATATTTGTCTCAACAAACGCGAGCAGCTGATATGATTAACCTTTTTCAAGTTTCCGTAGAACGTGTTTTCGCTATCAATTATGCTGTTGCATTCTGTAGGTTGTGGTTCTCATTTGCTCATATACCTGCCCAAGTTTGTTCTACTCAGTTGACTGTAAATACGCTGAGTATACACTGCGTGCACCAGGCACATTTCATAGGCTCATCATGCACGCACGCCTGGAAGCACTGTTTCGCCAAATACTACAGTCAGGGTCCCGGTACAAAACTGTGCACCATCATTGCCTTATGGACCTGGTCATTTAATCACAGACATGCAGCGAAGTGACTAAAATAGAATATAAAACAAACAGCTCAACTGTAACACCATTTTGATGCCTGGCCGCCGTGCCTCCGAAGGAAGTACGAGGGCTGACTTACTGCCAAGTTGTCGAGGCCTAGGCAGGAGCAGTCGAGATGCAAATGTTGGGTTCGAACCACGAACCTTTCCGTGACTATGTTCATCCGTTTACTACTGAGCTGTCTCGAGCCCCCGCTTCTATGAAAAGTACCATTCCTTGAAGTTCGTCCTCACTCGCACCCCATCATTACTCCACACCCCAATCCACCTATCGTTTCCCCTAACTAGTGTTTCCTATCTAAACTACGGTCCAAGAAGAAATGAAATTAATGCTTTGCTAAACTAACGTAGCAGCCTTCAATTTATGTACTCCATCAAATGGGTCAACGAGCATCTTTGGTTTAAACCTTGATCCAATTTCCGTCGATTTTTGTTTGTTCTTTGTAGTAGTTATAAAAGACTCTAATTCTCTCGCTTACCTTGCACCGCTTACGATGGCCTCAGATTTTTCACGCTCTAATTTGCGGATATTCCGCTGGCTATTCGTATCTGTGGGGATAGCACCTAGCTGCGGGGCTGACGGCGCTTTAATGAACTGAATTCCACTGGGCAGTTTTGTTTGTGCTGTACGGTATGGTTCCGTGCAACTCAATACTTTTGCTTGTCGTATCAACACAGGCTCTGACGGACTTCAATTCCGAAACGGAGAAGAGTGGATTTTGTTGAGAGTTTCCAAGACTGATTCAATCGGCAAAAGCAGTAGATTGTCATCTTGGCGGCTGATATTGATTTCAGTGGGAGTTCAAATGCGGAGGAAGCACTGTAAAGTTGTAGCTTCGCTGTCCATGTTTGCCGCACAAATGACTGGGCGTGGCTTCCCAAATGGTATACTGAACATAGCTTGTTTCTATACACTGTTAACTTCCTGCATAAGTACTTACACCGGACCACCAGTTATGAGCTTTGTTGGACCATGTGGATTTCAGTTGCGATATACTGCTTCAGTTGAAGATGTCCTCCTGGGAGTATACAACTTTATTCCGACCACCTCGTCTCGTGGGATTGACAACCGTTCATCAAGGTGATGCATATAGAAGCAGAGTACTTCCGTTCATCAACTTCAACTGGTTTAATTGACCCAACGATATAAAGATGGTTATAGAGATTAATGGAAGATGAATTTAGGACAGTGAAAACTGTGCTCCCGGCTTTGCTCCAGCGTTTGCCTCATTGTTTCGTCGATGTTGAACCTGAGCAAAAACTGAGGAGAGTTATATCCTTACCGTACATTACTTCTTGTAGTAAAGCTTCTAGAGAACTCCCATACAATCATACACTCGGAAGTATGTGAATATGAGGACTGGATTATTTTGGCGTATTTCTTGAACATCCTCTCTTGAGCAAGCGTATTTAATAACACCCATCAAACAAAGGCGCTTTTAGAGTCAGTGAACACCAATATTGTAGTTATCTGCAAATACAGTTTTGCCGTAACACTCAACGTGTGTCCAATCAAATCCCTAATCCAAACCACTGTTGGCGAGAAATTGGCCATAATATGACGAAGCGAATTGAAAGTGGCTGCAGTCGAACAGTGTGTTTTGGAACGCCTACCTGGTTGGTGACCGTGTATTTTTGTTTGCATATTGCTGGAACCTGACCGATTCCAGTAACACGCATGATGTTACTTCGTAACCCAGCTACCGTCGTTGTGCGTTTAGCGTATAACTCTGGGTCGCATCCGTTGAATGCATCTTCATCCGGGGTGATGCTCAAATTGGTTTATTTCAATGCCGTTCAACGTGTATGCATTTTTTTCTAATCTTAGAACTTTTCATGCTAAGTCCATATTTTTCCCTTCTCTTTCCATTCTTCTCTAAAGCGCTTTTTCCTGGTGGTTTTCATAGGACTTTGGTATAAGTATTACTGCAATTAGTGATAATGATTTCGGTGGGCCTTCTTAATAAAGTGGAGATACTAGTT
The DNA here is from genome assembly GCA_003604175.2 of Clonorchis sinensis. NCBI lineage: Eukaryota > Metazoa > Platyhelminthes > Trematoda > Opisthorchiida > Opisthorchiidae > Clonorchis > Clonorchis sinensis. The sequence continues at coordinate 177,366,391 of CM030369.1, read as the reverse complement.
GTGACTGTTAGTGTCCTTTCAGAACCAGCGTCAGGGCCTATGCATAATGATAACAGCGTACTATCTGAATATGATTTTGGGATTAATAGGTGTAACAACATGGTTTATTCTCTTCCATCAGGAGGCCAAACACGGGCATATTGTGGCTACTTTATTGAAGTTCTACTTCTTCAACAGGTGGTTCGTGCTGAAAAGCCCTGGCACTATATTCTATCAGGACAACGACTTAAATCGAAGGTGAGACGTCAGGTCTGGAAAAGTCTCGTGTGGCGTTACGTCCGTTGTTGCACGCAAGTATATATGTAATTCAGCTAAATGGTTGAGACAGGGTGCTATCTCTATCATCCCAGGAACACTATCCATGAACTTGACGCTTGGCAGTAAAATGGACGCACAAACTGCAAGTGCCATTACAGCGTTTGGTCATCTTAATAAACACTCCTGGAACAGTAAACTTTCTCATGGATACCAGAGACACACTGTACCGGGGTACTGTATATAAACACACGCAGGCAAAGAGGAAGTGCCCACTCAACTGTTCACTGATTCTCCTCATATGGTGATAAAACGTTTGCTAGTCCGTTGCCAAGCTTGACGAACAGATCAACAGCTGCCTGATCAACAACTAATATGCTCACCCGAACTACCAATATCGCGACTTTATAAAGATATGTTCGGGTTCTTGACCGATTTCCCTTATAGTGTCTACGCAAGGCCCTCGGAGTCCAATGGATAGACTTAATTTCGAACATCGAAATACATTGGAGAACAAACACTGTTTGAAGTTGAATATAGTTAGATGCAAAAGCAGCTTTGCTGGTCAGGCCAGTTGAACCGATTACTGAAAGTCGTATCCTGAAACAACTTATCTGAAGATGAAAGGCGAAACCGTTCAGCTGTAACATCCTTTCGGTATCCAGCTGCCATACGACCCGGAGGAAGAACGACAGCTGAGGTGATTCCAGGTCGCTCAAGCCTCGACAAGGAAAATCGGAATGCCAGGGTTGGTTTCGAACCACGGGACCGCCGCTCATGATGTTCGCAAGCTAACCTCCTAGAGATCTCGAGCTCAAAACAACTCGTCTATGGTTAATCGGAGAATGGAATTTGAAATCGGGTACTCTGGAATTTTTTCTATCAGGAAAGCCCTCAAGTAAGTTTGAACAACTGTGATTTCCTTTTCATGACCAGGAGGACGGCTACACAGACAGGTGTGAGAAGCTTTGGAACGTGGTGCGTCGCAGTGCTGCAAAACAAGCAAACCATTTTTAAGGGGCTCAGTTTGCCCCTACAGCCTCGACAATATGGACTTGCACAATGTGCGAACGCACATGACTAACCCCGCTGACATTGTCGTTCTGATAGTGGCAGCACCCTTACCCTTACGGTTAACGGACTACCGTCAGGTTGTCTAATGCCATCTTAATGTGTCATGCATAGTGTTATACTGGAGGAGGTGCGGCATCGTGTGGAAATTGGCGGAATTGACGGGTGACAACGATACTTCGGTGATAAACGAGCAAGTGGTGTGTGTGCCCGCTGTCTGTAACAGGGTTTTGCACATTCACTCGCCGGATCGTCACCGGCGCAAAAGCTCTCCTTGCAGTACCATAGTGGGCTCCGCACAGACTATCTGTTACTTTTCAGCTACGTGCATGCATCCAGTGGTCTGACCCCTATCGACCGGCTAGCCATTCACATAAATGTGTATTTTGTATATGGTCATTGTGCCATTAAATATAACAGTACATGACACCAGCTAGTTGCGTATATCCAAGTACCTATAACGAATCTAAAGCGAGTAGTGTCGCAATCGCCAGAAAGGATGATACACGTGCCATTGTGTTCATTCGTGTCACATCAACCGATATGACTAACCGCAACCGTTAAGTGCCTTTTAGATCTCAGCTAGTTAACCGAGTTGACACAACTGGGGACAAATTAGGTGTCATCCTCTCTGAGCTACTCATGTGCGGCACTTCCTCCAGTTAAGACTGGCAAACCGAATAGAGCACGTCTAGATGGACGGTAGGAACCGCCAATGAAATCGATAGATGGCAGCCACGCGGCATGGCCGATTCGTTGCTGTCACTTCAGAGGTGACGCTGTACTTCTGCTTGGCCCATATGTTGCTGCGCGCAATTATCCGTAAGCAGCTGCAAACAAGTACAGACAGCCATTCATATAAACTCGTACTGACCGACTTTTGCTTATTTGGGCGATTCACATCACATCCATCTGTCTAGAAAAAGAGCTATGTCACATCACTGCCAGAGATGTTAGAGGTTGGCGAACGCGGCCACCACTTTCCGCGTCCCACATGTTATTTCTGAACAAACGGCCACCCTGTTGCTGATATCTGACTTCCAAGTTAGGCAAAGCATTTAGTAACTACCGGTCTCCCTGTCGAGAACCAGCGTAGGTCGGACTAAGGGCCAGACTTGCACCGGCAGTTTACCATTGACTGGTGATAAATAAACTGAATCGAGTTGCTATTCCCCCGAATAGACGGGGATGCATTGTCCGCATAATGTAGGTCTAAGACTGTTCCTTGGGAGTAGCTGTACACCACGAACAGTTACCCTGGACGATGCTTGATTGAAGATCTTGTTGAGAACGAGTGGAACGGGAGACGATGGACACCTTTGTCGAATGCCACCAGTTACTGGCAAGGATGACGATAATTGCTTATATATGCGGACGCGATGTGACTTTTTATCTTGTACAATCTCCAAGATTCTGGTCAGCTTGTTCAAAATCGTCTCGGCACGCTGGATCGAAGACAGCTCTGTCATCCCGAAAAATTATCAGTAGCCATTGAGATAAGTGATGGCGTCTCGGAATTTGTTGCAGCAGAGAAGTCTGATCAACAAAACGATGACCACTGCGGAGGGCGGCTGTTTCCTCGCGACACTAGTTCGGATAATAAGGACCAGCTCTCGGTGGTCCGATCAATCTGTTATTTCCCCTTTTCCAAAAGTGGACGATCTCCTGGAAGTAAAGACCTACACTTGTTTTCAGATTTCCGCGAATAAGCCGTGTCAATGGAATGTCGCCACCATAACGGAATGGCTCCGAAAGCAGTTCATTTTCACCAGAAAATTTGTCCTGTTTTGGGGATCAAACGGCCCCACGCACTTCTTTAGTGGGCGGACAGGTTGAGGTAGGCCAGGTTTGCTTTTCACAGTCGTGGAGATGGGTTCGTCATGATTAAGCTGAGACATGACCTATCGTGTTCAGCAGTATACCCTTCGTTGGAGGCTTGTCAAGTTCGTATATTGTTTTACTTGTGCTGCCTTCGTGTAACCAGTTGCCCGGATCGGATGGAATAAACGGCGGCTATCGTCAAAAAGCGGATCACATATAGTAGTTCTGATCCAATACTCCTACGGACATAGTTCTCACAGGACCACTAAACGCGTCCTAGTTAAACTTAATCCCTCAAATCAGAAGAAGAGGACAGGCAACATTGACGCGGTATCTCTAATTTGAAGCTTAAAACTGGCGGCATGGGCATTTAATCGTACGGGATAACCTGAGGATCAGGATGCACCAGTGAGCAAATGAAGATAGTTCCAGGATCCTTTCTGTGCTAACTCCCAGTTCTGGCATGATCATGCAGTATTCCTGTTGAATTTTTGTTCTAGGCTTTCTTGGAATGATGTGAAAAATAGACAGGTTGTTTGTGTGTAAGTGGCTGCAGATGAATACTTCCAGCTCTACTAACATCGCCCAAGTTTTTCATCTCCTGAGCTTGCTTGTGGCGGCGAAATCTCCTGGATAACAGGTTTTTGACCACTTCATTTTCTGTGTTACGAGTGGGAGCTTCCGAAATAGAACACGTTATGTCAAACAAGTAGAAACCTTCACCTAATGCTCGCGGCGTCGCTGAGTGGCTGGTGTATACACAAACGTTGGTTTTGACGTTTTACAAGATGTTGAGTAATTGTTCGATACTTTCGTACGTCATTGAGTGCATTCTCTCCAAATTCCATCCCTAAGTTCTGTTGGTGTCTACAGCATCATTAGTGCCCTTAGCCTTACCACATTAAAATGCTTTGACTGGTTATCCATCTATGCTCACACTATCGCATAAGCTGGTTCTACACGGCTGTTCCGGTGGGAGCGATACACTTAAAGACAGCTTCTCCAATAATAGCTATTGCAGTGGGATCACTGTGGGCTGGTTGTTGAGCAATCGGCTCCGTAAAAGGATGATAACACTCATCGGCGTTGTATCATACGTTTGAATCTGAAAGTCTCTTCACTACCAATGAACCCAGCTGTTCAGTCACGAAGAGACTGGACCTTACCGTGGTGTGGCGGTTTGCGCACCTCAGAGACCCATTGAGCTATACTGGGGAGTGTCCCTGCGACACTCACAGAGTCTCTCATATCAGGTTGGTCAATGGCTAGAGGTCTGACGAACACAGTCTCCTGGTCCTCCAGGTTGGGGGTTGGAACATGTGGCGAATTGTTCCGTAGAAACAGTAATGCATTTGCATTTGCCGCCAAACACCGCTGCCTTGCGGTTAGGCCTTTGAGCCAAAGGCTTTGGTTGAGGACCCTAATCGTCCTCCTGTCTAGGTGTGGGCGCCCTGACAGTATCCTAGCCCACGTACAACCATGAACTGCACACATACAAAAAAACTCATGCCACATCGGCCGTCGCGTGGTGCCATCAGCCGGGTCGCCTTACTTGCTGCATACAGCAGGGCGGGTAAGCGAAAACAGGCTACTGCTGACGCCTCCCTTCTTTCTCTTTCACATACTTTTTCTTCCCCCTCTCCCCGCCCCATTAATAACTCTACTCTTGTAGGCCCAGCACTTAGGACTGATGACTCCGTTCGTCTTGCATCGGCTTTGCGTGCAGCATCTGCTCGTCACATGGCGCCGACATCCTCAGGTATCTCCAAATCACTCTTCAAGCCTCGACACTCAGTCTATCTGGCCGCCTTCAATGTGCGCACTCTGAAGCAAGCAGGACAACAAGCTGCTCTTGCTCTCACACTGGACTCGCTTGGCATTGATGTGTGCTGTGTCTCGGAAACAAGAATTCAAGATGCAAGCACAGTGATTGAGCTAACTGCCCCATCAGTCTCCACTCGCTTCCGACTGCGCACCTCTGGTGATCCAGAGGCTGCTGCAGCTGGATGTGCAGGGGTTGGTATCGTCCTAAGTCACCGGGCGGAAGTATCCTTGCTTGACTGGATACCTGTTGATAGTCGCCTCTGTGCGGTTCGTCTGGCAACGTCTGTGAAGGAGTCTCACAAGCGGGATGTTGATCGATGTTTGTTTATCGTGTCTGCGTACGCCCCAACTGACTGTAGCTCCGACACCGTCAAAGACAGGTTTTATGACGCCCTGAATGCCCTGCTGCGGCGAGCTAAAAGCTCAGACATCGTGGTGGTTGCTGGAGATTTGAATGCACAAGTGGGCAGGCTTAGCGTATCTGAGACTCAATTAGGAGGTCGACATGGATTGGACTCGGTACGTACGGACAATGGGGAACGATTGCTTCAGCTGTGTGCTGATCGCAGGCTGTTTCTATGCAGTACTAACTTCCGGAATAGCCGAAGTCGTCTGGCCACATGGTGTCCTCCAACGACACGCCGACCACAAACTCAAATCGACCACATCGCCATCAGTTACCGATGGCGCGGATCAGTAACTGACTGCCGGTCGTTTTGGAACACATTTGTGGATTCCGACCACGCGCTCGTCCGGAGTCGCTTCTCCCTACGTTTTCCAGGACCGCGTAAGGTGCGGACAAATCGCTTGGCAACTGAGAGACTGGCAGATCCGGATGTTAGACGAACTTACCAGAATCGTCTTCTAGGGTCTCTTCCAAATGCTCCACCATCAGATGTGAACGCATACTGGGACGAGATTGCCACCTCTTTGCATAGTGCTGGGAATTTTGCCTGTGGCACGGCACCACCAGGCGCACTCAAGCACTGGATATCAGACCGAACGGTGGCACTGCTTAAATCTCGGAGAAATATCCCAGCCGGCCCGGAACATAACTTGGTGCGACGAATTATCAGACGTCAAGTGAAGGTGAGTGTGAAAGCCGACCGCGAAGTGTGGTGGACACAGAAAGCCAAGGAAATGGAAGAGGCCCAGAAATCCGGTAATGCCCGAAGATTATTTCAGTTGATCCGTGCGACCGGTCCCCGGAAACCACCTGTGAGCGAAACTATCAAGGATCGGAATGGAGTGACCATCTCGAATAAAGAAGAACGTCTCGACCGATGGGCCGAATACTTCGAACAACAATTGTCATGGCCACCAGCTGGCGCCCATCTGGAACCCACAGGTGACGTAGAACCCTGGACGGTGAACGTGGAACCACCTACGGCCTCGGAGGTTTATGACTGCATATGTTCTCTCAAGCGCCACCGAGCCTCTGGTCCGGATGACCTCCCACCCGCATTGTTCAAAGATGGGGGTGAAATCCTCAGTCAACGCCTGTCTGATCTGTTTGCCTGCATCTGGGAAAAGGAGTCTGTCCCAGACAACTGGGGAGAGTCGGTGATAGTGCCCATTTTCAAAAAAGGGGCTCGTAGTGAGTGTGGCAACCACAGGGGGATCAGCTTGACCCCGGTCGTAACGAGACTGTTGGCGTCACTTGTGCTTCGTCGCCTTACGGTGGCTCGTGAGACACTGTCTCGAGAGCAGCAAGCGGGATTCCGGCCTGGTAGGGGTTGCGTTGACCAAATCTTCACACTTCGTCAGGTGCTAGAACAACGCCATACGTATAAGCGACCCACAATTCTAGTATTCTTGGATTTCCAAGGCGCATTTGACTCGGTTGACCGGTCTGTTCTGCTTGACACGCTTGCCCACCAAGGAATGCCCCGGAAGTTCGTGAACATAATAAGCTCTTTGTATTCCAAGACTTCCGGACGTGTGAGAGTATACGGCGAGCTCTCCAAAAGCTTCCGTACACAAAGTGGCGTCCGTCAGGGATGCCCACTCTCCCCATTCCTGTTTAACTTCGTGATCGATGAAATAATGAGACGAACGCTGGAAGGTCTCCAAAACCCCGGTGTTCAAATAGCCTCTGACGAAAACCTTGTCGATCTGGAATATGCAGATGACATCGTTCTTATCTTTGAAGAGGAGGAGAAGGCGCAGGTGTTTTTAGATGAACTGACCAAAGTCATCCCGTCCTTTGGTATGCACTTTGCACCCAAAAAGTGTAAGGTCATGCTCCTGGACATGCAGTCACTGAACACGCCACTTACAATCCAGGGAGAGGCACTGGAAGTTGTGGAGCGTTTTACATATCTTGGAAGTTGTATTAGTTCTGATTGTAGTGTGACAGATGAGGTAAATGCGCGAATCTGCAAGGCTCGGGTCGCGTTTGCTAATTTGAGACACCTATGGCGTCAAAGTGGTGTGTCCCTGAATCTCAAGGGACGTGTGTATCAAGCTACAGTGCGGGCTGTTTTGTTGTATGGCTGTGAGACTTGGCCTGTTCGAGCAGCGGAACTGAGACGTCTTCAGGTGTTCGACAATCGTTGTCTCAGAACCATAGCTCGTGTGGGATGGTGTCGGCGAATCCGTAACGAGGCAGTTAGAAAGCGAGTTTTGGGTTGTGCAACGGGTACTTCCATTGAAGAATGTGTCCAGCACCAGAAGCTGCGTTGGTTGGGACATGTGTTGCGCATGCCTAATCATCGTTTGCCGAAGAGAGTGCTATTTTCCGTGCCCAATTCAGAGTGGCGTAAGCAGAGAGGTGGCCAACCCTTGACCTGGCAGAAGGGTATGAAAGAAATCACGAAACGCTTGGGTGCTGTCGGTGCTACTCGCCTTCCAGGATGGGGACCGCGTGATCCCCAGTGCGCCTGGTTGGAGACGCTGCAAGATATGGCTGCCAACCGATGTCAGTGGCGATCTTGTTGTCAGTTTCTATCCAGATTGCCTGAATGAGTGTTTGGAGGTGTAGGCACCTCGGAATGATTGTAGTAAGGCAGCAATAAGTCCCCTCCCCGTCCATCTTTATTCTTTTTCTTCACAATAAGGCTTTCAAATAAATCATGGTTGTACGGCAGCGAAGCATCGGTGTTGAACACTGATGTCATGCTGTCGATGATGATGATGATGAACCCAGCTGTTCTGTAAACTGTCGTCTTCCCCGATTGGGACTCTGGGACAAGAGTTCAAGTGGTTCTACCGAGACATGACCTGTTTACGCGCCTCTTGCCCTCAAGAAATAAAGCCATTGTGTCCAATCTGTGGCTGACCCGATCCTGAATCCGCGGAAGAATTAGAACGACTCGGCGTCAGTAGATGTCATAGGCCTCCGAAGCTCCGTTTTCTTCCTGGTACCTCGTAAACCGGTTGAGCAGGACTGTTGCAGCTCACCTTGTTCTGAAGGCTGTAGCTGATTAGTTTGCTGGTGTTGTTTTCTATCAACGGGTCTCAAATCAGTTGCCCATGCGCATGATCATATTGTTTGTTTCACCATCATTGCTGCTCCCATTTCAGAATTCCTTCACCTGAACGATGACTGACATTTGCATTATGTAATGTTATGTTTGCAAATATTGATTTTCCATCAGCGTGCGAACTGACTTATTTAGTGGCATTATACAAAAAGTGGATTTCTCGAATGACGGAATGTTTTGCAGCACACACGATAATAGAATGGAGTAAAGAAGTGAATTCTTTATGATTTTTCTGGGAAATTCAATGCTCTTTACTTTTTCCGGCAAAAGTTCAACTTACGAAATATTGTTTGCCGTCCGGAAAATCAAAAGCCATTCAAAGCTTTAATCCTGTTGTAGACCGATTTTGAGTACATCATTTTAAGTACCGATAACCATAACGTATGTTCTATCTAGACTGTCTAGACTATTCTAAGTTCACTGTTCTTTTCGACTGCATAGCTTGTATGCTGTTGGATATTTCCATCGGTGGACACACAGTCAATCATAGGCGATGAACCGAAGCCCACATTATCTCTGCCAAACTTGGAAAATATAATTCCGGATAAGTCCTACAAAACTGTGACATTTTATAGCATCATTTGAAATTTCATTCTACTACTCCTAGTTTCCACAATCGGCACACCGCAAAGTCCCGTTACTGACCAATGGTCTTGGTTTAGGATTTGAAATCACAGAGGCTACCGATAAGCGCCACCTAGTCACGAAACGACGCTGATGGTGGCCACTGCAGATTCTCACTGGATTTAGATCACTATAAGACCTTTCTTCACAGACTGACGATCAGAAATGTGATGAACCTGATATGCACCTACTTGTGATCTCCGTGCTGAGCATCCAAGCGAGTATTCAGCCAACGGAGGACAGTCGAGCGACGATCTATGGAGATATTCTGTGTTATTCGAGTTCTTGGAGTAATATCACTTAAAGGATGTGCTGTGACAAGGACGTGCTCGAGCAAATGTTTCTATGGGAAAACAGAATTTGCATACTTGAGTGGTAATGGAATAGAGCCTCTGTTTCCCGCCACACGTGGTTGGTCTTTATTATCATTATTACTATGATTACTATTATTATCAAGGCGAGATGGTTCAGTTGTTAGAACGCGAATTTACTGACCGGAGGGTTCGTGGTTCGAACCCGACCTCTGCCTCTCGACTTCCCTGGCAACCTGGCAGTATCCCAGCCCTCGTGCTTCCTTTGGGTGGCATGGCAGCTAGGCACCGAAAGGATGTTGCATCTGAATGATTAGTATTATTATCGATTTTGCAGACGATGAAAGTACTGATTGATAAACAGGACAACCATGTTAACGAATGAGTGATTTGGCAATAGTAGAGATCGATTTCACCAAACCACACCAGAGTTGAAGGCATGAACCCTTGAAGCACTATCCACGAGTAGACGTTTTGCCATTCAAGGCATCTTTTAATGCAGATTCTCTGGTATACCTGGATTGTAGTGATTTGACGACAAGTTTCAGGCCATAGCGCATATATAACGGGCTCCTGTCACAAATGGAAAGAGCTTCTTAGTTTACGAGACCCGAGTATCATGACTTGCTGGCGCCTTATTTCAATGACGTGTCTTTCTCTTCGGACAGGGAATAACGGGATAACAGTCTTGCGCTCTTTTTTATGCCAGCCTTCAGACTTCCTCATTCTTCATCTTCCTAGCTAACAGTCAATGCTGACTCACCGTTTTATATGAAAAGGGTGTCCATTTATTCGATGCATCCTTCACCCCAAAACGCTCCGTCGTAAACTCTCCCGTCTGGTCATTTCGGAGATGCCAAACCGCCAAAGTACCTGGGTATGTTTTAATTACAAGTGTATCAAGCCTACGCTTTTTTACCGCTTCTAATAGCAACCTGCCGAAGCGGCCTCCAATCTACCACGAGCGTGTACTCTGTCGTCACTGTTTGATCTTATGATGTACGAATCAAACCCACTCTTTCAGTGCTCTATTATTGAAGCATTCCTGCACACATATCGATTGTTTGTATCGATGGAAGAACTGCGGAAAATGGTTGAAAAGAAGTGAGTTTTTACTTTAGTGTATCCGATACAGACTACTTAATCCGTCTTGTTAATTTCAGGCTCCTAGATACTTGTGTATCGGAAGACAAAGAAGTGAACCAAAAGCTGTTTGCTCTAAAGTACGTCTTTGTTGATCGGTTCATACTTATGAGGTGTATATTAACTAACATAAGGTTACACTTTATTGTTGGGCTGTTCATTGAGCTGTGCAGTTAGATTGCAACGTAATATACCAGCTCAGAGAACATCATAGAGTGGCTATAAAACAATAGCTACCAATATTTCTCTTTAGTATTCTCTGAAGGGACAGCCTCGCAGAGAGTCCAAGTTTATTGGGTCCTCTGAGGCTTACATTTTAGTACCATGAAGACGTACCTTCTCGGATTACGGTCCACCTTCTGAGTTAGATTCTGTTCAAACTCTTCCATTAATGAGACGTTTACGTTCTCCTAAAAAGCACCCGTTCCAAGTTTCCCAGACGATTCTGGGGCGCCACAAGCAGAACAGCGGCGTAGCTAGCAAAGGATTGTCACAAAATGATTATCACTTGAAAAAAGTTAAGCTCACTTCTTAGTAATCAGCAGACGAGTACTGTTGAACGAAACGTGTAGAAGCGCCCTACAGTTAGGTTTCTCTTCATCATCATCGACAATACGACATCAGGGTTCAACGCCGATGCTTCTCTGCCGTACAACCAGGATTTATTTGAAAGCCTTATTGTGAAGAAAAGAATAAAGGTGGACGGGGAAGGGACTTAGTGCTGGCTTACTACAATCATTCCGAGGTGCCTACACCTCCAAACAATCATTCAGGTAATCTGAATAGAAACTGACAACAAGATCGCCACTGACATCGGTTAGCAGCCATATCCTGCAGCGTCCCCAACCAGGCGCAGTGGGGATCACGCGGTCCCCATCCTGGAAGGCGAGTTACACCGACAGCACCCAGCGTTTCCTTCTGCCAGGTCAAGGGTTGGCCACCTCTCTGCTTCCGCCACTCTGAATTGGGCATGGAAAACAACACATTCTTCAATGGAAGTACCCGTTGCACAACCCAAAAACTCGCCTCCTAATTGCCTCGTTACGGATTTGCCGACACCAACCCACACGAGCTATGGTTCTGAGACAGCGATTGTCGAACGCCTGAAGAAGTCTCAGTTTCGCTGCTCGAACAGGCCAAGTCTCACAGCCATACAACAGAACAGCCCGCACTGTAGTCTAATACACACGTCCCTTGAGATTCAGGGATACACCACTTTGACGCTATAGGTGTCTCGAATTAGCAAACGCGGCCCGAGCCTTGGAGATTCGTGCATTGACCTCATCTGTCACACCACAGTCAGAACTAATAGGACTTCCAAGGTACGTAAAACGCTCCACAACTTCCAGTACCTCTCCCTGGATCGTAAGTGGCGTGTTCAGTGACTGCATGTCCTTGAGTATGGCCTTACATTTTGTGGGTGCAAAACAAGGGATGACTTTGGTCAGTTCATCCATAAACACTTGTGCCTTCTCCCCTTCAAAGATGAGAACGATGTCATCTACATATTCCAGATCAACAAGATTTTCGTCACAGGCTATTTGAACACCGCGTTTTTGGAGACCTCCCAGCGTTGGTCTCAGTACATTCTCCGGTGCATCTTCCTTCAGGAACCACTCTCTCTTGTACCCCAATCTCACCATATTCGTTTTTGGTAACCTTACCAAGACCAATTCCAATAAGGAGCTGGAATATATTTCGTTTTTCCCACTCAGTCGCATGCTATTCCGATGGGAATCCTCCAGCTGTGGTTTTATGTCTATCTGCGTTCTCTTCGCCAACAAATCACTTTTAACAAAATCCCCAAATGGTGCGCATCCACAAAACAACTTGGACTAGGACGAGGTGATGGAATAGGTTTTTGAGATGAAGGCGAATGGGGCAAGTTGGTAAGACAGTAAATTGAAGAATGAAATGAGGAGGGTTTACAACATAATAGACTGGGTACGAGATTCAAAGGTGGTGCAGGCTTTCAACAGCGTCTCCCTTGTAGTCAGACGCTCTTGCTGGGAGTAAGGCCAACTGGATAAGGTATTTAATGATGGAAAAGAGTCTGATCAGGGTGTGCTTCAGGAGAAATTAGGACTCTCCCTGCTGTGGGTGGATACGGAAAAGGCAAGTATTGCGAACTTCCTTTTTAGGTGAGAAACAGTGGGATGAGCGAGGATTCAGCGATTTGGGTCTCGGTGTAGAACAGTATGATGGAGGAGTAAAATGTGCAGTTTAAGCTTGAACTTATCTGAGGATGCGGAACGAAGTATCCTTGTAACGTATGTATTCATGTAGCTTTGTTGAAATGATTGTCAATATTCCAACTCGCAGGTTTAGATAGCGATCCACGTAGCTACTCTCCATCTTTCTTTTGTTGAGCTATATGGCTTGACAGAGCTTTTAACAAATGAAGCCCAAATATACGAACGCCATTGATTAACGCGTTACGTGCTTCCATGAGGTACCATCCATATGCTCTTTCAAACGTCTACGTAAAATCGTTTGGCTTGGTTATGATCACGAACAGAGTGTGGATATTCAGTGGCGCGCTGGTAGCTCAAGCTGCACAACTGGTCGTTGTTTCATCCTCTGTCTGGCTCATCGATCGAGATAGCTTCTTGTTCAGTCGTTGTGCGCGCATAATCAGCTCTAGGGAACTATGCTCGTAGTTTCACCTCTGCGACCCGTAGACGTTTCGTCACTCGGACGGTTACGGTGCCATTTAGTCACCGGTCAAATACAAACACAACGATCTTGCTACGATTTGTTCTTTACCTTAGCGACTCTGGATATTGCGCCATCGACCATCCCCGGACGAAAAACAGGCCGTGTGACTGAACACCCCCAAATCGTGTTATCGGGTAACAACCAAAGCATGGGAGTGATATTAATCACACTGGTGATCTTGAGGTGGTCGAACCGAACGTTACGCTTGGGTTGTCACGTTGTCTCATTTTGCAACACATCTTTGTGGCACGAGTTTCTAACCTAGGTTGTACATACCCGTGGGGGTGCGAGACGGGTCAACTTAAAGACAGGTTGGTTGTCTTCCAAAAATTTTTCCAGTTTTTGCTATCGACAGCTGTTTCATACTAATAGGATGTTAGCAGTCTTGGAAACTCGGTCATCTCAGAGTTTCACCACGGTTGCGATTCTGCCGACTCTCCATGATAGACACCAAGAATTTGCCCTCCTGTGCACCATGTCTACAGCTGCACATATTGGGTCGTTGGTAAGGTAGCCCCATAGACTTGGATTGTCTTGCATGGACAGACACTCTGATTCTCAGTGTTAATGCTACCTCCGATGCACACAACCATATGAATTTATATTTCAACTGGTCATCACATTATTGGGCTATCTTTGGTTGTGTCAGTTCACGAAAACATTATTGAGCGGTTAAAACGCAAATCGACTCAATCAAAGGAGAAGTGTGGTGGATTTTTTACTCATAAAGGGTCGTATTTTGAAAACCAAGGAGCAGAATCTTGGACACATTTTGACACTTGATTGATATCGATCCAGATCAAGATATCGATCCAGTTGAAAGTGTGGTAAAATGGCTTCTCGAGTGACACCGCTGTTGTTGTTGTGAACGAAAAAAAAAAGATCACTGAGGCAACCAAGAGATGCTGGTAAGAGGGTAGGATAAGAAGTGCTACTTCAGGGTTTATTTGGGGCCCCGAAACTGGTTGCACAATTTCCGCATTTTACGGTTGAATCTACTGAAATATTTTAGTGCTCGTGCTCCGCCAGATAGCTTATCAAGACCTGTTCCTTCTCTATATAGATGTGTTCTTCATCGCATTGACAAGACATGAACTTCTGTGGTGAATGCCCATAACAGATTGTTTACAGTGTATTCAAATGCCACACAGTCTTAATGGTTTTATGCCTTAATGCTGGACTTGAAATTGATTCCTCAATCGTAAATAAAGGTTGGATATTGGTACTCACGTCATATGGGACAAGAGAACCGTTCTGTTTTTGTGCTAACGAGCGAGCGCCTCGAATGTGAAACAATGCACGGAAGATATGCTTTATTGATAGATACACTGATGAATACCACTTATGGAAGCCCAAACGCCATAACTAGGTGCCTTCGTAAAATGTTAGGTCCTCACCGGGACGGCACAGGTCACATTTCATGTCGCTTTTCTTACACTGAGGTCAGTAGGAAGCCGCACACTCTAATAATTTACTTTCCAATTTACCATCCTCCCTCTATAGTTCGTTACGTGTTTTCTTGTCTCGCTGGCTACGTCCGCCACATTCCTCCGATTTTCAATCTCCTTCCGGACTACAAGAGCTGCATCAATTGATTCTCTTACTCATAAGGTGGCATAACATTCTACGCCCAAAATCGTTTAGGGGCAATTTAGGCAAACTGGATTGGAGTTCGAAATACAGAGATGAGTCGCCAAATACAAGTGGTCATAATTTGCTGCGCTGCATGTTCTATGGTGTTGATCAAACGCAACTGGAACGCGCCGCTCGGAAATTTGAAACCGTCTGTTTTCTGGCTGATTCACTATCAGAAACCTATTCCAAAAGACTGATCGGGTCACCGGAAAAGATCAACGGTGCGTTCGTTTTTAATCCCTAGTTTTAAATTTCACATATTTTTGGTGTTTTTTAAATGTGGTACCTCTTTCATTGAACCCATCTACCCTGCAAATTCGATATCTCATACGGTGCCTGAAAATGCAACACAGCCCTTAGAAAGCCTTTAGTATATGGTTGACAGGCATCCGATGCACGTCTGCCTACCAACAGTGGTTGGACCACTGGACGTCTGTGCATGCTTATGACAGCAAAAACGGCTTGCGCGGAGCTGGTGTGCTACTGCGCATAAGCCTGCGAATCCGATGTAAATTCGAAGATATAAGACCGATGGAAAAACGTACACAGGCCTGGTAGGAGCCATCAGCCTGCATTACAATAGCGTTGGCACCACGTTAAAGAATGGGGTTTCGCGACCAGCAGTTACGTTATGGAAGTCCCACCCTTGGGTGCTCCGTTGCACTAATTTACTGGTACTACTGAAATCCGAATCTGTTGTCAAATGGACACTGGTTGTTATCACCCTCATGGAGTAGCTGAGGTCGTGGTTTGAAGTTTGTTTGAGATAGCATATGCTTTTTTGGAAACATTGCTGTTCACAGACGGTGTGTTTTTCGTGATGAGTCACTTCGCCCTCTTTTCGGAAGCACATTTTTCGTAGGAAAAGCAGTATTTTCTTCCTGGAATAGCATCGTATGTACGTCCAGACGCAAAGTTGCTCTCTTTTCGACATGCTCTGGATTGTGTACTGACCCTGATGTCCATACTGGCAGGAATATTTTGTCTTTCGAGTTAAGCTGTGTCAGAAAGACTAATCGCAAGCCGACAAACGAAGTGCTGCTACTCATCATTATAAGAATAATCATATTATGAAACGGCATGGAGATAAAGTGGTGCTATTCGCAACTGGTGAATTGTGAGGACCTAGATTTCCGTTTCACTGGAGCAGCGATGCTGCCCTCCTCCGGGTAAGAGGGGTTAGTTAAGATCGACGAAAAAACGCTCGTTTGGATCGCGCAACGATTGTCCGTGACTACCGGTGTATTAACTAATGCAGTCGAAGTACTGCTGAACGCCGAGAACCCCGTCGGGCTCAAAACGTATCTGCTGCTAGAAGCGGCACTACGAACCGGACATCCATGCCTCACTCTCCTTGCCCCGAAACTAGGCCACCCCCAGGACTATGTGGGGTCAGAACTTTGGGTCTTTGGCTTCTAGCATATTCCTTGAAAGAAACCCCACCACCCGCCATCTTGCTGATCATACCAGAACGTTGAAGGTTGAGGTGGATTTGAACATTTCCTGGGTGATTTTTACGCATTTTTGAGTCCAACGGTGCACAGTCTGGAACTTGGTGGAACCTAGTTCTCCAAAGTGGATTCCTACAGCCTCATTTCCAACCAGTGACCCAAATGCAGCCACAAGTTTTCGGTGCGTTCACTGTAGCGGATGGGGAATATAGAGTGAGTACCGTAGTCTCGTTTCGAATTCTAGTCTCTTTAAAACAACAGACATGGACGTTTAGAGTTTCAAATGTCTGGACGAGTCTCGTCTGTTGGTTGAGGCCGTGGAAGTGATTTCATTGAATGCGGCTAGCTTGGATAGCCTACCTTCTTTCAGTACAGGACCTTCTGTTCTAGCGAAGTGCACTTATTTGCATACCAATTTGGTTTTGACGAGAGACTCACCTGGAACCCAGTTGAATCTCTTGTTTTTTATGCAAATGAGTATATTTCGTTAATTTCGTACAGTTTGCGTTCAAGTAGAACATAAGATTGACGGAAGCTCGGGAACTGCGCCTGCGGCTGTGTGTATCGCGATATGTCGAATATCATACCAACTGAAACGTGAGGCGGCCTGGTGCAGCACATTCGGTTGCTAAAACACATAGAAACGAGAGATTCAGGTGGGTTGCAGGTGAGCCCCTCATCAAAACAAAGTTGGTATCCAAGTGAGTGTATTTCGCTAATTTTGTACAATGTGGTTGAAGCAGAACATAAGGTTGCTTTAAACTCGGACACTGCGCCTTCGTGCATGACTAAATTTCATTTGGCTTTGGCAGTTTGGAGTCTGATCGCCTAATTTTCGAAAGTTTAGCGGTTTATAGCGCGTCAATCTGGTACCAAATTCAGTCTCACCTACCACGTTCCATATGCATAGCATGCCGACAGTGAATGGCGAGAAAGGACCCAGAAAGGACAATCAGTTGCTGGGATCCAACACCACACAGTTTTGTTTGAAATGTGTGGTCTGTTTATAGCTTTTTTACAGACCTTGTCTCCTCCCGACCCAATAAAGTCACCGATGCTCGAGAGAGTGTGGTAGTAAAATGTGTGATTCTCCGGACTGAGCTGTCTACTGTATTGTAAATGTGCCACTGACGAACCGAACAAGTTTAGTGCACTGGGGTACGCTACTTTGTCTCTGTATAATCCTCTCACAAGTGTTCGTTGACGGGCAAGGGTCTCATATTTGCCTTGCTTGTCTTATTGTCTGAGCTCTCTTACTTTTCACGAACAGCCAGCCGCTGTCTCATTGAGTAGCCCTCATATATCTAGGCGTTTGTCTGTGCTGTCTATGAATCAACGAGTTGATCGTTTGCGCACTTTGTGGCTGGTCTTTGAGCCCACAGTCTCCGCGCCTTAGCGAGCATACACACCTGTTTTCTCAACTCTGGGGATTCCCTAGGCAGATTTATTCTTGCTATCATTATTAGGCACAATATGCTCAATCTCCATCTGCTTTTTTCCACCGCAGGGTGCGCAACAACTCCCTCTCATTCGTCTTCTCCACTCAGCTATGGAAGCAGTACGTCACCAAGATTGTCAGGAGGGTCAGACCACTGTCAGCCCTTTGGTATTTGGGACCTTGAAGCCGCTCGCATTGCGAACGTATTGACTGCAGAAGATCAGGTAGGTCTCCCTGACACTTGCTGTGATTGTGTCAGTGTCATCTCACTAGCCTCATCAGTATATAACAACACAACCGCAACCGTGCTTGCCACCGCTCTGGAACGATAGCTTTTAGTGAGCATAAAAATCCATTTATACGAAGTGACATTACTCCAAATTTTACGTTGTTCACTGCGTGTCATCTATATCGAACTTCGGTGACAGCAAATCAAAGGTGAGCCTCAACATTTCCGGCCATAAATATTTATGCCCTGAATGGGTCTTGTAGTATATCGTCTATCACGTCGGCTAAGTAGGTGCAACTTTGTCAACTATTACCCATAGTGTGCTGTATACCCCTTCCATTCCCCGAATACATGCTGAGAGTGCAACACATCTTGATTGAGATATTTGACTTAGCAGTCCATCACCTAAGCAGTTTGACCAATAAAACCCAACAGTTTCGTGTAGCTTGTGTCGTTTGTGTCCTGATATGACTGCAAGTTGTCTGCGCAAATAT
Organism: Clonorchis sinensis; assembly: GCA_003604175.2. NCBI lineage: Eukaryota > Metazoa > Platyhelminthes > Trematoda > Opisthorchiida > Opisthorchiidae > Clonorchis > Clonorchis sinensis. Next base: position 177,347,892 of record CM030369.1, on the reverse strand, counting down.
TACGGATACGAAACGCACGAATACCTTATTCACGTTCGAGAAGTGTCGTCGAACCACTCATTACCTGATGGTGTATTTGTGAGTGAAGTGATATTTTTCACTTGGTGCACATTGCGCGTATATATATATATATATATGTGAAGTTATGTTTCATTTTTCAAAAACTGTGGTGTTTTGGTGAATCCAACTTTGCTGGAATTCCTAATCGAGCATGGAAAAAAGAGGATTAATATCCGGTTCAAAAAAAGGTTCCTTTGGCGTCTGCAGATTGTTTTTTGTACACATGAATTTTGTCATGTTCCCTCAGCTATATCTGTGGATGACACGGACCTTGTGATAAACAGGATCCAAGAAGAGTTGTGTTGCATACATGTCGTTAGCATGCCATGTTCATGGCCGCACTTGCCGTTTGGTTACCCAACACGATGTGTATGGTTCACCAGCACTATTGGCATCTGTTGATTAGTCCACAAAATGACGGCCATTTTGAGGTAATGTCCACTCGGATAATGCGCATGCAGCTCATTTAAAAGCACGAGACATTTAGTCTCACGAAAGAACGCCTCTTTAGCTTGAATGGTTTCTCCTTCTTCTATGGTGTTGGCTTAATGCAAGGCTACGAATAAACTGGAACTCCCTTGGCTTCTCTTTCCAGGTTGCTTGAGGTATTTTTGATCAGATTCGCTTTGGCCTGCTGATTCAACCTGCTAAAAATCAATACTAACGGTCAGTTAGGCCACATTCTTTGCTATTCTGCCTAGCTTAACACTTCTCACGCGTCAGTGTGCTCAGTGGCATCTACCAGACAAGCTTAGCGTTTGGCGATATTACGGAAATTGCGTAGCTCGGGTGCGGTGCTTGGTTGTTGGTCTTAGCTTGGTAGTGGGCTCTTAAGCGCTTCATCTTCAACCGAGGATGAACGGGAAATTGCTGAGCTAGTCTCCCGATTATGCTAATAAAAGTCCATTGCAGTAATTCACTGCTTGCGAACGACAATGTACTTATTAAATGGTTGGCGTACTCATCCACTCATGTTCGTTTCCGAAAAGTGAATGAAAAATAGATTCTTGGATGTACTTCAACGGTTTCAACTTACGGTTCCAACGTAGTGAACCAATGAAACATCAGAGCTTAACACTGGTGTATGACTGAAGTGCCGAAACTTGCTGTCAGAGCTTCTGAGTGGTTGGATGTTGTCAACTTGAACTGAGGTTGGATTGTCTAGACCTGATTGTCGAAAAAGGCTGAACAACATTTCGGTTCACATAAGTGATACTAACCGGCAGAAGCCGACAAAATACCAGCTGAACCAAAGTGACCCAACGGTCTCACGGAGTTACTTTGTCAGCATAGAAGAAACCATTCTTCCGCCATGAGATAAATGGTCACAAAACACGACTGACATCAGAGAGCAATTATATCTGTCCCCGAGATTCAGCGTGTCAGGTGCACGCTTTTTGTGAAAACGCTTCTGCTTTTGTGTGGCGATTGCCCTGGATGTGTTGCAGGAGTTTAGTGTTATTCGCACCAAAGAGAAGGAACGCCTTATACAGCTGAGCACAGAGTTGTGTGTATTGGTGAACCATAGACAGCTGTTTCCTCATTGTCAAGTACTCCGTTCAAAGAAAATGCATCTAGATGTATAGTCCACCCAGAGAAGGTATGTTATTCAACGATGCGCAACACTTGATAAGCGCGTCTGGATTTTTCGGTTCACTAACGTCAGGTCAATTTAGCCCCTCTTCTCATTTCTGTCGTGTACGTTAAAAGTGCAGAAAAAACTGTGCGAAACGTCTCCAGATTTGGAAGAAGACACGAATAGTGTACCAACCAAAAAAAAAACTAGGAGTGCTGTCACATAATAATTAAGTTGCCAATGCTAATGTCGATGGGTCAAGTCTCCATCGTGTTCGTAATGTACATCTACGTATCAAAGGGCTCCGTGCTTCGTCTTTCGCTATTCGTGATATGATTAAAGTCGAAACACTCACAACTGGAGACGGCCGCCACAAAGGACAAGTACTGAGTTTGAAATGTGTAAGTAATGTCACGATTAATTGGTGAGATGTTTCCAACATGATACAGTGAAGCCCTTGTTCAGCGTTTCTATCTGCAGCCACCGCCCTTCAATGTACACAGACAGCCCCTGGGTTAAGTTGGATCGATATCTAAGGTTGATAAGGTTGGTTAGAAGTTTCCATGTTCGGGGGGAGGGGAACCGGCGGTGAGTTTTGGACACTTCTTAAGTAATCTGTACCATTAACATCGGTCATGTATTCTGTTTTTTCTCGAATACTACGCACAGAAAATCGTTGCACAATCGATCAAATGAAGCTGTTTAGCCTTCCAATCTTATTCTGCTTACTCTACTTTCTCGGCAGCGATTGTTTTTGGATCTCCGATTGCCAGAGATGTTGCTGTACGCTCGCAAAAAACCCGCACCCAGTGTGATGGCCACGATAAACCACTTTAACCACACTGTAACCGCGTTACAAGGAAGCATTTTGAGACTGCATTCCGATACGATGCCGTCGATTCGACTTCGTCCCAGCGATTCCAATCGTTGTGATTCCCGTGAACGTGGAGCCGTCTCTGCGGTTGCCGCATGGTCCAAATCGCGCTTATCACGCCATGATCTCCTAGTCCCTGACCAGCAACCATGTACCGTGCCAGAAATGACCTACAAACGGGCCCGCATGATCGCTTTTTGGATTGATGTAGCCTCTGTAAGTGCCTTATTTCTATCACCATATATTATTCATTCCTTAACGGTTTATGTGGTTCACGTAACTGAATCGGAAGTGTAAGGCATCTGTCGTCAATTCATGTGACCGATGATCGAGCCGTGTGAAGTTCTTTTTTTATCGCGAAGTTTGATATAGCGCAATACGTCATGTGAAACCCTCTTTAACTTTGGTGGGATGCTGATTCTATTTGGCTCGGATTTTCGTGCATCGACACTGCATACAAGAAGTGTGGTGGATTTCATTTGTACTACCTTGGTTTCTCTGATCCAAGTCACTAGTTCTCCCGGTTAAACCCCACGTATTACCGTAGAGTCGATAGCTAGTTATGAACCTCATATGGGCTCATATGGGCTTTGAAAGTGGATGGATTCAAGTGCTGTGCTATGTTAACTGCGAACAGTCTGCAGCTTCTTCTCTGAATGTAAGTTGTCAGACGCTTTTACTTAGCTTCGTATGGAAGAATCTATTTGGGTCACTCGTTAGTTACTGCCGTCTCCTCGGATTGGGACCGCAGGACTCAGCCAGTGACGACCTTGCATCTGAGTATCTCCCACTTCCTGCCATCGGACAAACGGAACCTCTCGATATCAGTGAACTCCTTTGGGCCATCGCCCCTAGCGCATGGCTCATTTCGTTATTTTCCTTATCCTCAGTGAACGAAGCTGTGGCGGCTACACTTCGGTGCACGGTTTGTGAGCTGAAAAAAACTGAACTGAACTGAGTAACCAATCAGTTGTCTAGGCCGTCACTGGGCTCCATCCGGGACCTTAGGAAACAAGATTAAGTGATCATTGCGGAAAAGTTTGGTGAAAAAACCGATGAGTATGTTGCTAGGCCTCGCTTCACTGTCGTTCCAGAGAAGTAATCAATAGAAGTGTTTTATGTCTGAAGAACAGCACTAACCTAACCAATGGCCATATAATCTCCCTCACACTCAACACAGTTGTCGTAGCACGCATTTCTCCACACAAACGAATGAGATGTTTCACCGCCGCCCAAAAGTGACCATCATCTGAAGTGCACTGAATTCGAAGAAAAAAGACCTAGATTCTTGTATTTCTTCCAACCATGAACATCTTGAAACTGATACCCAACATTGGTTCAGCCTGACATTACAGAGACATCTCGCTAATGTGTTCTCGGTCTCCCTGATATTCACCTGGCCTGACGAGACTTTTGCGCCCAAAGGGAAACCCTCATCATTCATCGACAGCATGACATCAGTGTTGAACACCGATGCTTCGCTGCCGTATGGGAAACCCTGGCAATGATCGTTTTCCAAAGTTTCTGGTAACGCTGACTTATGAACCGGTTTCTGGTATTTCTCAATTGATTCAAAGATGAACAGTGTTCGGCAGTGCAATGGTCCATGGTTTACCTCGAGATAGCTCAGTGGTTAAGACACGAACTTACTCACGGGAGTCCGTGGTTCGAACCCAACCGTGGCGCCTTGACCACTCTGTCTAGGCATGGGCAACCTGGCTCTACCTCAGTTCTCTTGTTTCTTTGAGGTGGCGTGGCAGCTAGTCACTAAAAGAGTGTTATGGCTGAACGAATGTCCTATTTATTTTATTCTACCTTCGGTTACTTCGGTTAACTCGCTCGTGTCTTGCTTCCATTCGTAGCTATCCTTTTCCCGATAGCAAAATGTGGAGTTGTTCCCCTCTGTTTGATTCATTTCAGGTACCTCGATGATCACTCTTTGCTGGCATCTGCTTGATTGATTCTCCAAAAACTTTTTTGGAACTGAGGCCAGGCGCCACCAAAATCAATCTACGCAACGTTTAGCCAGCAAAAAGTCAGCCAGAGCGATGAATGTGTGCTTTTGCATACTGCATCACATATCGCTTGATGTGCATTCTTTCTGACCTTTAGACACAAAGCAGCAGCATTCCATTTGCACCACATGCATGCTTATCCGAACTGGGATTGCAGGGTCACAACACCGTGGGTCGCGGATGGATCCGCGTAGTCTCATACAAAAATATGCGTTTATTCTGCAAACTGTTCTCACCACTGACTCGTTTAGGTGTGTACGAGATTTTCTTATCAATTTGAATACAGTTTGTTGTGTTTATTGATCGAACGATTGGCACATGGGTAGCAGTAAGCTCAAAAGTACTTGCCAAGGGGATGAACAAAAGGAGTTTTTTAGAAGGGTACCAACAGACCACCCGCCTTCCTGCTCTCCTTTTTGTCACAAAAGCTGGTTTGAAACACGCCTGTTTTGATAAATAGTTCGTACTCTAACGGTTAATTTATTCTTCTACAATCCAAGCCGGTTGAGCTGACGGAGTCAGCACCCGTCACGTTAAACACATGCGTTTGCGTGGTTGATTATACTTCGGCTTGTGTCCGAATCGCTGTATCCAAAGAAATCAGATTGCTTCTCCCGTAATCTCTTACGTTTGATTAGTCTCTACTTGCAAACTCAAAACAGTGAAGTGAACAACAAGAAGAGCAATCCGTTCAGTCTGAGGCGACAAGATGATTAAATTTAAACAAGGACATACCTGTTAGGAATGATGCACCAGCGATGTATTGGTCCACATGATGGGTACATCTCATTAGCAGGAATCCGTCCAACAAAATGATCACCTGCTGCCCAGGTTTGCTTGGCAATCTGATAAACGCGTTTCACTCCCAAAACAAACATTAAATGTTTGGAAACCCTGTGTTCGAAACGTTGAAAGTTAAAGAAATTTCCATATCTTACTGATCAGCAGGCTCGTCATCGGCTGGACTGGACTCGAGCTTGTAAATAGATCAACGCAATTCGCAGCCACTAAAAACCAGTCTGATTGTGACATGAGCTACATTGTTACTGAAAGCCACATAACACTTCGACACATGTATGTCGGACTCCCGTAGTCATTGAGAGCAATATCAGTGTCCTCTGGGTGAATTCGACAAGCTTTTCCTTTGCATAATCATATACTTTTGTCCAGGATGCTTTTTGCTCTGTTTTGTCCTCTGAGTAACGTACGACTAATTTAATCTTAAATTTTGCAATTTCGATGTACTCTTTCGTTGATAGGAAGGCCGGTGCATTCTGCAAAACAATTAAAATTCTCCAGGTACCTCTAGAACGCGCAAGAAATAAAAAGTCAGTCTTCCTGGGTTTACTTTCTGTACCCTCAATCTTGTTTATACCCACTGCTAAATGAAGTCCTTAGCTCCAGTCGGATTAGTCTATTGATCTCGGGACTGAGACTGGACTAGCTCACATAAACTCCCCTCTACAGCGGACAAATATCTTTTATCCAGACAGTTCTTAGCTTACAATTCCTCTCCCACTGAAACAGACCGAATAACTCGTTTTTACTGTCTTTCAAGGAACTTCAACGACTGAACAACCTATATTCCATGCAGGCAGTACTAACTGGACTACAAACCAATGCGATTCATCGGTTACGTCAATGTTGGACCGTGATGGGACAGTGAGTTTTCAACATGGTCTAGACCGTATTCAGTTCCTCCTTATCTGCATCAGGGTGTACATCAGCCGAAACTTAACCTTTCTTACTGTTAAACTCAAAATTGCTTCAAACTTACATGATGCACACAGCTGTAAGTCCCAAGATCCTGACGGTAGACGTGTCCTAGTATACTAGCCAGACAGGGTAGTTAGCAAATTCAGGTCAGCTTTTGGCCGCTCACCATTTTGGGCGGACTTTGGGCTTACAACGTTGCAGCTGAGTTGGCTTTGGTTGGATGAACATCGCGTATGTTTTTGCACCGATCCTAATAATATGCTACTCAACGGCAAGATGTAGGACTCAGTTCACTAATCACATTTTGTATTTAGTTGAGTCTTCCTGATGGTTGCTGCACCCGGGAGCACAAATAGACATGTGTATATCCTTGAATGTCATCCACCCAAGACATTTTTACCTGGCTAGCATTGGTTGACTAACCTTATCGAGAATAATTTCTGGGGTGCTACTGACGACGTTACACTGGATTTTCACTGCGTCAAACAGTGCCAAACATTGCTTCAGATGACGCTCTTGGTTGTTGAAGAATATCATAAACGAGGAATTCGACTGGGGTTCAGTGGGGTTTCCCGTGAAAACCAAATTGGAATGCAGATGAGGTTATTCCGTGGATATATTGTATTTGTTGTGTATCACAACTGTAATGTTGGTTCTTGGCTTGCAGTTCCGCCTACTGAAGGGTACGGTAGTTCGAGAAAACCTTTAATGGAAACACACGAAAATTTAAGTGGTCGTATTTTCGGAGTAGTAGCAGAATTTTTTGAAAAATCAAGCGAGAATCTTTGTGCTGAAGCAAGAAGCGTCGATCTAAAAATATTCCATTCTGATTGGCCCATATTCTGACCAATCAGATTGCTCTATTTCGGTCCATAATCCAATCGACATAATGGTTTGTTATTTCGAGTGGTTCGCCCCCAAATAGTATTGCTTTAGACTTTTTCAAATATTTTTTTTCGAGGATACATGAGAGATTGGGGGTCAGTCGTTGGCTCAGTCGTTAGAGCGCGAATATACTGACCGGAAGGTCCGTGGTTCGAACCCGACCTCTGCATCTCGACTTCCCCTGCCTAGGCTTGGGCGACCTGGCAGTATCCCAGCCCTTGTGCTTCTTGGTGGCATGGCAGCTAGGCACCCAAAGGGTACTACAGCCGAATGATGATGATGATGAGCGGTTGAAATTCTGTGATTCTTCTTTTTGGTGACATTGATCGCCTTCCTCTAATGCCCTGCAGCAACCTGTTCCCAGTATCTTTCCTCGTTTTTCCATCCTTCAAAGACTCTACCCGCAGCATTTACGAAGATTTGAATCGATGGTGGCCCTGATGAGCCATGAAAACAACTACGAGAGGCTTCGAACAGTCATCTCCAAGGTACGTTTGTTCAGTCGTGTTTTGTCGTAGAAAGGAGCTGTTCTTCATTGAAATTTTACAAACAGTGCAAAACTCTCCTCGTATACTTTCGATGCATTTACGGCACGCAAAGATATGAGGGAACTCGGGCCAGTCAATGACTTTTTCTGGAAAAGGTGGGGGGTGTCTAGTCAACAGGTAAACACAGGTAAACGTGCGCATATTTAGAAGCAAACCACGAGAGCTGAAGGCGCGTTTCACTCGATGCAAGCTAACTTAAAAGCCATTTTATCATAATCTTCTTCACTATTCATACGTACCGTTGTAGTGTCCGTTTATTATCCCAGGCTTCTGTTCATGGACATAGTTATCCTTCCAAAACAAATTATTCTGCACAGGCAGCAATTTTAGCCCAGTTTCAGTTACTACAAATCCCCACTTATTACCGTCAGATTTTCCACACAATTAGGTACAATTATGCGATGTTTCAGTCTGTTTCCTCACACATGTTGGCCGTTTAATCTAGCTTTCTAAGAACTATATCTCATGATAGTACTGATGGCTGTCATTGCGCTCCGGAGTGCTTCTTCATATGCCCTGAGTGCATATGTTCCCAATTGCTTTCTGAGTATACCGAGGAATGTACCCGTGAATCATTCCATCACTTAGGTCCATGCGTTAGTAAGATTTATTTCCGAAATATGACAATCCCATATCACGTATGCCGTTCAATTCAAATGGTTCTTAACGAGCATCTCCCATTTAATTTCATCGAGATATGGAAAAGAAACCCGATCAGAGCAAAAAAAAAGTTGGCGGCTGCCACCATGCGCTTCTCACATCTCTGGATTGGGTAATAATTCGTAGTTGGTCAGCTGTCTGTTGATTTATCACGCTGCGATCCTCATCCCGATTTCTAGTTTCACTAATATCAATTACTTGGGTGCTCGGCACAGCACACTGTGCTTGTCCGGTTTCACCATGTTATGAAAGTTCTTCGATGGTTGTTAGGTTCACATGAAATGTGTACGCACATTTGTATCTTTGGTCGAATGGCGCTTGACTTGTTGACATCAGTCGTTTCTGCCCTCTGCAATTTATGGATACGTCCAAGTGAAAATAAAGCAAAGCAGTTTTTATTTTAACAATAGTCATGCAGCTGTGAAGCCTTTTCGGTGCACAGGTACCGTGCAACTCGAAGGTGGCACGAGGGCTGAGATATTGCCACTCTGCTCAGTCCCAGACACGAGCACTAGAAAAGCCAAATTTGCGTTCGAACTACGCAAGTAAATTCGTGCCTTGACCACCGAGCTGTCTGGTGACCAAGCGTTTCATCACCAGTCAAGGAAACATCCTCAGTGCACCCACGTCAATCACTCATTGATGGGATCTCCTCATTTGGTGCCAAAACATTCGGAAACTAACTTACAAACCCAGCGGACAGATCAATAGCCAACCATAGGTCCTACTAGGCCACCAACTTTCACCGTTGTCTCCCGGTTATTCGAAATCGGTGTGCTGATGTGAATGTATTGGAGCAGTTCAGCGCCAACAAGAATATCACCTGAAAGATATCCTTAACTCCAACAGATGTTTATTTGAAGGACATCACTCGTTTGTGCCCGTGAATTCGTCTGCATTTGTTCATCTCTGTTCATCTATATACCATCCCTAAAGCTGATTTTCTGCTTTTTTTTCTGCTCAGCACTTACAGAGCTTACAGAAAATCGAACGCGCTAGGAGGAAACAACGGCAAAATGCGGTGAGTTTGCGCATTTTCCTATGCACATCCCCATCCCACCACCACTCCAGGTATGCTGCATTCCACTAAGTTGGTTTCTGGTTTTGGATTGGTGCACAGTACGAAGAAACGCCTTGTTTACTAGCTGGTCTCAACTCTCGCTTAGCTGCACTGCTCTTGGATACCAGATATCCAACTAGACAAACTTTTGGTCCACAAACCAGCAGTGTTAACCCTTCACACCGGACAACTTTCATTGTGAGGTACATAGTAGGTCCAGAAATAAGCGACCCCGTTATATTCAACAACCTAGCCAATGGAATGGTTTTCTCTATCAGTTGGATCTCATCTAGGGCTAACAGAAATATTTATATTGCAAACAGTGCAATCTGGAGACGTGCTGCTGCTGGAAGGTTGGTTAACTGGCTCATGCATACTGGCATGGCGAACTGATTACGAAGGCTATTAAGATTGTTTTGCTATTAGCCATAAATTCAGCCTTTAACGCTTGGATAAAGCCCCGGAGTTCTCAGCGGCCTCATAAACGGTGTGTTATGTCAGGGGATTATACTTGGATATCTCGGATATCGTGCCAATTGAAACAGGAGGCAAGCTGTGTGCAGCACATTCAACTGAAGAATAGGACAAACGAGTCAACCGCTAAACCAAATACAATTTCCAAATGAACGTCCTTCGTCTGGAGCTCCCCAAATTTGACAAACGAACAACACAGTGTCTCGTGTCGCTTTCAGCATAGTGATTGACCAAATGAGAGACCTTTATGTGATAGTGTTTTTCTGCTTGGCTGCTGTAACCTATACAACCACGGACCTTTTAGGCAATCAGGTTATCACTTAATTTAAGTTGGCGGAAAGTAACCACTGTTACAGGTACCATCGTTCATTGCTGAAATCACTATTCAGTGCTTCGCCTGACTGTTTTCAAGGTGCAACTTGAATATAATTCCATGAGATTCCCCTAAAATGCAACACTCATCCAGAAGGCAATGAAGCAAGCTATTTTGAAGGGGTTAGTGTGTATCATGTGTTCGATTATGATCTTGTGATGCCAGCGCATTATTAATTTAGCATGAACGTTCAGATATAGGTTAATCACCGAGGGATCGAAGCCAATCGTTTGAGAACGACGTGGATCGAACTGGTGGTAGATTTATCGTTATCTAATAACGATGAGGTCAGAGCGGCTTTTGTAATCTAAAGAAAAAGATAATCGTTCAGCTGTAGCACCCTTTCAGTGCCTAGCTGCCATGCCAATGGAAGGAGGTAGACGAGCTGGGATAAAGTGGGTTGCCCAATCCTAGACAGGAGCAGTCGAGATGCTGAGGTTAGGTTCGAATCACGGACCTTCCGGTCCATAAGCTGGCGCCTTAACTACTGGGCTATCTCGAGCTTGAGCTTTTTTAAACCTGCATTATTTGTGGCACAGAAGTGCAAACAGCTTATCTGTAAGTAGTGGAGTTCACAATGCTGCGATGTGCTCCACATTGTTAAGTGTAGCCCACAAAAGATGTACTGATCACACTTCGTATTTTGCGCTGGCTTGGTTACGTGCTCCGTACGTTGGTGGACTTCCTCAGATAGCCTTTTTCGCACAATCATACAGATGATGGAAACATGCCAGGGATGGTCAAGCATTCAGTTGTTAGCAAGGCATGAAAGCCATCACCAGCCAACTCAGCTGCGGTGGTCATTGCAGTCTCTGGATGGGGACCACAAGCCAGGACATATTGATGACATTGGTGACATTCACAGACATGAGCCAGTCGCGCGCCCAATGGCTCGCATGCATGCAAGCTGTTGCCTTCAGTGCATAGCCTTCCCTCCCGATCTTCCCAATGAAAAGTCCACTGGCACCTTTGAATTCGTGAATTACTTATATCAGCTATCGCCTCCAATACACTGCTGTTCACCCCCTTCTCGTCAGATCATCGACGAACAAACCTATGACAGCTATAACCGCTGTGCAATATGTACACGCTTTTTACAGCAGATTATTATTATTATTATTGTTATGTAGCGTGAGTTGACTTTCTCAGTACCACTTGTTCGTCCCTGTTAACGAAGAGGGTAAAACATAAAAAATGCCAAAAGTAGCACTGAATTCGTCTAAAACATACCTGAGGGTGTTTTAACTATTTGAAACTCGCCTAATTATTCAAGGTTTTGGTGATTATTTTCTAGACCTCTGTATACATTGTTATACTCTCCGCGCCTCAAACGCTGTGTACAGAAGTGCATCTTCCGAATGGGTTGCACATTATAAAACGACTGGATCGTGTTGTATGACTTATGTTATACAGGTTTCCCTAGGCGGGAACGACTGAGCACTTCCCACTGCTTTCTACCAATAAATTCATCAGATTCAGAAGTTCTTCATTGGTGATTTACTAGTGAGTTTGCTTGTGACTAGGGTCATCGAATCCTTGAAGCCACGTGTCTTTTCAGCGCTAATAATGCAAGAGATGTTGAACTGAGATTATTCTCCATCCACGCACTGGTTCCACACTTCTTGGATGGTGGGCAATTCAGCATTTTCCTACTGAACTAACGAGGCATACTAATTGGGTTGGAAACTCAAAAGGCTGAGGTTTATTTTGCGGGGTTCTTACTCGGGGATGGAGAACAACGTATGGTAGGCTTTCTTCTTAGCACTTGATGTTTCGGTCAACGATTAAGACACATGTTTATCATTCCCTGTTTTCAGAAGTTAAGTCCGCATTATCAGGACTGCGATCCGTCACTCAAGTCAGCTCCTCCAACCGAAGTAAGTGTTTCCTGTCTTGCGGTCTGCATGATGAGCAACCGTCACATTTATAAGACTATAAATGAAGCTGAAAACTCCCCTCTTCCTGGTGGACGGAATGAATGCATTATCTGATTATACCACTGCGTTATTCACTTCATTCCCCAATTCCTAGTGGAACTTCAATGATCTGTGTAAACATGTTTTTGGGTAACGCTTCTGGGGATACAGAGGTGCCTCTTCGGTAGAGGGGATTTCTTCGTCAAAGACTCGACCAAAGTGTCCTGTCGTAGACTTTTCACATCGAAGGAAGACAAATTTAGTCGTGTGCGTGCGCGATGAGAACTTCCATCCACCGCGATATTGCTCCACTCTGGAACCAGTTGGGCGTCCCTGGCTGGTTGACCCTTTTACTAATACGCACTCCAGTATTTGCTATGTCGCACAGCGCAATTTCCAATATGATCAGAATTCCAGCTAAAGAACGTAAGCAGTGTGGCCAAATCGATATGGTTTGGCGATTAGATGGCCGGCGCATTTGTTCCATTCACTGTGCACAGATATGCTTGATCACGATAGTTCGTGTAGTTTTCAACACACTCTTATATTTTACTTTTGAAGTCACATAAGTTGCTGCTATGCGAAATCCAAAAGCGCGAAGCAGCGATACTCGTTACTTGGTTGCAGAGACCACCCTACTGGAGTTCACGGCTACGTTTTCAGGATCAAAATGTCCAGCAAAACACGGAGCGAAATCATATTTGTTGAATGTCCACTGGCGACTGGCCATTTGCACAGCTATCTGGATGTGTCTAGTTATAGTCTTCTCAGCATGTTGGAGTCTCTCGTAACTTTTAGGGTATCAGTGATTGAAATTGTCTTGAATTGGGTATCCTGAGGTCAACCGTTTTTCGGGCCAGAAACAAGATGCCCTTACAGAACCGTTGTTTGAACCCTTCCAAGAGTGTCATTGCCGTTAGTAGTCCTCTCCGGATCGCACGGTGTAAACTCCGATGTTAATATTTTGCTAATCAACTAGCTTGATACTGATTTACGGTGTGGTATTATTACCTCACACAGCTTTTTTCCTAATCTGGTGACACGTTTCGTTTGTGTGATACTTTCGAAATTCGGAGGTTTCTCTGTTTTTCGATAGAATGTCATTCTTTAGTTTCCCTAACTCACTCTGTTTGTGAATTTGGCGTTTTTATACCTTATACTTTTCATGTTCGTCAGCTTTTAACTTTTAACTTAACGATTGCTCCTGTCTTCGCCTGAGCTACGTGGCTCTGTCTCACCTTTCGTGCGTCCTACGAGTTGTCTAACAGCTTCCTATCAAGCCAGGACATTTCGTTTGCCTTCCACATCTGCTTAGGAAGTGGGGGGGGGGTATAAATTCTCCTCTGACATTGATCAAAGCTCTTGGATAATATCGCACAAGTGTCAGATAGATTGTGCTTTTGTTCAGGGAATTACTACCGCCCAACCTGTGGGAGGGAGTCTCATGTGGTTCACCAGCACAAGCCTTTGCGTTGGGTTGTCGGTTCTTTCACCTATCATTCAGAAACGACTTCACTTTGCAACATTTGTGTTTTTAATAGTAGCATTAACTCCGTGCAACACGTTTTATTGTCTTTCATCCCAATCTGTCCCCTTTTTATGCAGACCCATTCTAACTCATTCCATCGGCTTTTCCACAATAGTCGACTTCTGTTATCATTGTAGTTGCTTGTATCCATTCATTTACACTCATTTCTGTCTGTCTCGCATCTTCTTGTGTTCTACCAAATGGGGTAGTATACGTCCATTGCTTACTGTTCATCCCTTGGAAGTTTGTACTTCGAATGCTGTTCCAACTTTCGTTGGCGACATAACTAATGCTCCTTCTGGAGATGCGATGCGATTTGTCACTTATTGGGTAACAAATCTTAAAACAATCCTTGATGACATATCTTACCCGTAGCACTCAGGCAGGATCAGTTACCTCATGAAATACCCCTTATTCAACACCGGGATGCACTCATACGCAAGAACATCATGTCAAGGCTACGTACTTCGGTCTGCCTTCAAAACACTTCAGTTTAGAAACAAACGAACAATCAATCGATTTGTCAACTATAAACCTGTGTTCCATAGGCGCATTGGTTCCAGCTGCTACAGTTTCGAGCACCGGAAACTGGGAGAGTGCGAGAGATAAGACCAAGCCTTGGAGTTGATGGCACGTTCAGTTAGTTCGGGAATTGAGTAGCTACGCATTGAAGTGGTAGCTTTGGTACGTGAGCTCCACTGACTGCGCGATCGGGCCGCTTTTGCCAGACCACCAGCGTTCTCTGTCATTCTTCAAGCTCCTGATTATCCGGCATCTGAGGGATGTGCGTGCGCCATCACAGTCGCTAGTTGCTAGTGTGGCCTTTCTGACAGCAATAAGATCTGATCTCGACGATATCCAGTGTTCACTTGACCAGTGTCAGATGGCCTGGACAAACAGTTCTTAAAACCTGAGAGCATTGCTTCTTGAACTTGCCTCCATTCAACCTCCAAGCAATCTTCGTCATCCGCATGACTGTATGTTACTCTACAGCTACTGAAAATTGTCGAAGTTGATGAACGGAGCCGCTCTTTTTTGGCACACGTAATGCTGACGGAAAGTGAGGTAATGCCGGGGCCCGCACGCTCGCATGATCAGAGTGAAGTTGTGTACGCCAGAAGGAATGACAGTCCTTAACCGAGGCTCTCCATCGGTAACTGTTAGCCACATGGTCCGATTGTGTCCACGACTGTCTTGTGGTAGGTAGTCTCCAAGTAACTCGGTGTGAACGTTTGTGTTGAAAGTTCGCACTGGCCAGAAACAGACGATGATCTGCACACAACTGAAGAAGTTGCTCCCCATTATCCGTACGCACAGCATCGACCTAATTGTGCTTCTTCCGGACTTGGTCGTCCAACCTGGACATTCATATCACCCTGCAACATTACTATATCTGTCTCTCTTACCGACCGAAGCAGTTGCGACAAATCTTGATGAAACTCGTCCTCAGTCTCAGAAATGCAGTCTGTCGATACGACAAATAAACACCATTGCAGCATCGACCTGCATTGATCTTAATTGAGCCAGACAGCCGCACAGTGCAAAGAGGGCTGCTTACTGAGATCCAGTCCAGTAAGGGACTTTTAGCGTTGGGCTGAGTACAATTCCCACACCATTGCTTCAGGAACACTGAATGCCCGAAGAGTGAAATTCAGAACATACGAGCTCGTCCTAAGCAACTGGAGGTGCATGACTGATGTGGGGTCTTGTATGCGTGTTTCGGAGACAACATACATCGACAGATATGAAAGCAAGGTTCCAGCAAGAGGTACCTGTTGTCCAACTCGACATTAAAGACTGTAACGTGGATCAGATCCTTCGAGGATGTTAAGTTATTATTTTGGTTTACTTTCCTGGGCGAAGGTTTAGACACGGAATAATGGCGGATGGGTTTATCCCACCGTATCATTCGATGGGTGGGAAGGGATTGTGGGAGAAGGTCGGTGAGCTAAGAGCTACAAGGGCAAATGATCCTTCTCGATTGTCCAGGCCGAAGAAAGAGTTTTGGTTGAGGTACTCCACCTTGAGCCTTTAACTCAAAATTCTAATCCACAAGGCAGTGAGTGAGTGGCTGTAGGGTTTTGTTCAGGGATCCTGCCCGTAGCGTCTGATTCAATAGTCTCACTCACTTGGCAGTGGGGGACCGGCCTGGTCTGAGGGCGTAGGGAATAAGGCAATATTGGCTCAATTCTAATGCAGCTGCACTCAGCAGGTGCCTTTTAAGCAGCAACGTACCCTTTGGATTTAAAAGTATTTCAACCGTTTTGAATAATGTACCGGCGGTCACGGTCAACCGTTGGGCGATCGCAGTATGCGGATTTTCGGCCGACCATTCCAGGACCATCCTTACTCTGAGGAAGGCAGCATCGCTGTTCCCACAAATATGGACATGCCGGTCGCTTGGGGAAACGTCTTACTGCCTTCAAACTTTTATCGTAGTTCAGTCAGGTTTGTCCGTATGCGGTTCACAAAAAGAATCGATCGTATAAACTCTGGCGACTTCATCCTTCTCTTGTTCCCATTATGTACTGCTCGTAACTGTTGCCTTGCCAGGAATTGCTTGTTACTGGTAAGGTTGATCACCTCTCTGATTCATCCTGTGGGAGTCGCCCGTGCAAAAACTGCTGGCCCTGATTTCTGGTAAACTATTTCCGCTGTTTCTCCTGATTCCGCGGTGGACATTAACTCCCTTCCACAAGAGAGAGACGTGGGATGTTTGCCCAGTTTCGCCTTGATTTCAACCGTCTGTTTGTCTCTAGCCACTAGGAACTGTTTGCCTTGTTCTTCGTACATCAGATCTTTCCAGTCCCTTTCGAACTTCATCCCTTTTGTCCCAAAATTGTGCTCGAGAATTCTTCCACCCATTTCTATCCAACAGTGTTGTGCCCTGTTGTCGGAAATTACATGGGTACTGCTCATTCCAAAACTTGAATCTTTTTCCAACCCGAGCGACCTTCGCTCCATTCCCACCACTCAGTTTTCTCGAAACTTTTGGAATTCATCCCGACCGAACGGTGCGTATGTGGTGCAATTGCTTCTCGAGCGACCAGCAATATGTACTGAAGCACCGCTGTTCTACAGATGACTTGTTGGCGTCTGTTTCGCACGTCTGGTCCTCTGCTGTAGACTCATTTGGTGAAACGGAACTGGTCCGCATGGGCGTCTCGAGAGCTTTCGGTCTAGTGTGACTCGACAGCCAAGCTACCCTGTAGGACCGACGACTACGTTTTATCAAGGAACTTGGAAACGTCTTGATGGTCTGGCCTCTACAAGTTTCTCAGATCCACAGTACCATCACCGGAGTTCTGCAAGGTTGCGTTCAATCTCGCGCTTTCTGCTGCTCAGCTGACTTTAGTTGTAACCGCGAATGGGCAGTCGATTCAAAAATCCACAGATGCACCTTATACTATTTCCGGTTATCTATCTCATTTCAGTTACGTGGCGACTACGTGTAGACTATCCGCACATTGAATGATGAAGCTGTTACTGTTCACAAATCTGGATGTTCATAAACCTTCGCAGTCTTCTTCCCGTTCCACCTCTAGCCACCCTGGACCCTGCATCTATCCCATAGTCTCCGACTTCGTTTTAATTCATTTTTTTCCAGTAGTCTTTCTTGACAGCCTCAAATCGTAAGCAGGCTCCCAGAAACGTTGGGTTCAGGTTTTTCCTTAGAAATACTCCCTTTTCCAGTCGCCCTTAATTTACAAATCTCATCCTTGTCCCACCAGGAGTATTGCGCTTCTGCACTGAGGCTTCTTTTCATCTACATTCACTTCATTGGTCGATTTCAACAGAAAGTTGCCTCTGCCTTCCACACTCTCACTGACGACAAGTAATAATCCAATTTCCACCTTTGGGAAGTAGCCACTCTTCCTCTATTTTGTCTCTTCCACCACTCTACATTTTCTGCTGATCTCACATAATCTGCTTTATGTTACAACTCATTCACCCATGTAACTGGACTGTCTATTTCCGGCTAACTTTTTCTACAGAAAGTCCCCCTTTGCCGCAGAAAACTCTTCGTTTTCCACCAGAATCAAACGCTTCCACTCTTCCGGCTTCGCACAATTCTCAGTTATTCAAGACCAAGGTCCAGTTCTGACTGCTTCTGTGTCTTATGTCTTTTTACTCATTCTTCTTGTACATCGAATGCGTCCTTTTGCACTTTTATGATTCTTATGAGGGGTGAGTGGGCACTAATAAATGGTGTGGTCGAAAGCATTTAGCTAGTCAACCGTTTCTATGCTTGTATTGCCTGTTAGGTCTGTATCAGCAGTTCATTCTCAATGCCTTGTTTCCTCTCAGAGAGAATGGGCCAATCTTTAACGGAAAAGTGCCGTTGTGCTTCCGGAGCAATTTTCTTCTTGACTGCGATTGCAGAGAGATGTTCGTACTGTAGGAACCATCTCGGGATATTTTTTTCTCTGGAGAGGGGGAGGGAAGTAATGTATTTCCACTCCCCCGATATCAACGAAGCAATAGACAGATATCCTTCCCTGGTTGATTCTCAGTAGCTTCTCTTCCGCAAGGGATTGATCTCTGCCCCGCTGGGTTATCGTCGTTCCCTTTATTCCACGGCATGGTGACTGAATTTATAGTGAGAGGTTCATTTTGTGATTCCCGTGCTTCCTCCCGCGTTGCAACTGCTCGTTTTCACTCGCTCCTTATCTGACCATCCCTTGTCTGAAATATTAAGTTCGATGTTCCTCAAAGGTGTTTGTATCATATTCTTTCTCCTATTAGGCAAGCAATCAACATTTTTTTACACATGTAAGTTGAAGCCCCACTGCTGAGGAAGGCACTCACTCGCACACTCACCCAGTTTTCTGATCACTTGAGCTCGTTGGTTCTGCTCCATGATGACCATGCAACCGTGGTTTTCCAAGCTTTGCACCCGTGAAATCAATGCCGCACTGGATTGAACCGGGTACGATACGATGGCTCGGCACTATGTGTTAAAGACTGATGAGTTGAAAATGAGAGCGTATAGCGAAATGTCAGGTGCCAAATGCAAAGTGCAAGTGCTTCAGCCGTTGGTTGAATTTGTGCATTTGAATACCGGGAAGCTTCATAAAAGACTTGATAACCCCGGTGTGCGCCCAGTAACCGGTCTTGAAAACTGGGGTGTTTCTTGCCCCCATGTGTAGCTCACAAAAACAGTCAGCCGTCGTAACCGTATGTTACTACCCCTTCTTCTCAAAGCGAGGGTAGCTGTCACTCATTATCTCGGTGGTTTCACAGTCAAGTTGCCTTGCTCTTCTTTTGTACACCAGTATACATTTTTAAAGTATCACTTTTGCGCTAAATAAACGTTTTGACCTGTGTTAGTTGGCACATACTGCAATCTTATCGTTACAACCTATGAGCAGCCAGGATTGAGTGGCACAGTGTATATGGTGCTTATAACGGAGGATTGCAGCTGCATGTCAAGTTGGAATATAATTTGTAATTTCGGCAGAATACCTAAACGAACCATCATAGACTTGAAAGTGCGCAAAATCAAGCAAGGCAAATGCTCAGGTCATAAGAAAACGTATCTAGCCCATGTAACGACCTCTAGCGGCGGTTCATTTTCCCACGTCTTTATAGAGGAATGACTATATATCCTGCATATATCAGCGGTTTCCGTGCTTGTACAAGAACAGTGGTACATATTGCCTAGTCGACCAACCCAATGTTTCTACTATGTTGTAGCTCCTCCGCACAGGGGGCACCGTCCCTCGAAGACAGGTTGGTAATCATAGTGGATAGTACCAACACGCAGCGGGTCTTCTATACAGAAAATCACTTCACTGGGAATAACACCTTTTTGCTTCACTTACCTTTTTTCCCATCCCTGGTGGTGCACGCCCCATCACCGCCGTGTGTCTTGGTCATATATAACCCATCTTGTCTTTGTTTCTTTTTTTATGAACGCATTCAGCTTGAGCATACTTTGGAGGAGGAACAGGTGAATGGTGTTATTTGTGAAAGGCATTCACTGTTCGTTCAGCCACAACCTCAGCCGGAATATGTTGTACCACGACCGAGAGTCACTCTATCCTTTCCCGCACCACTCTCACCACGACGAATGGCTTCAAAAGCAAATAAAAAGTTTTCTTCGGTCAGTCAGTTTGTGTATCATGCTGCTAGATATTAAAAAACAGTTATGGATTAATTTCCGCGAATTCATGTAACAAAACCACTGTCTGGCGCCCAAACCATTTGGGCTTTTTACTGAATAATCCATGTAAGTGAAATGACCTCGAATTGATACTTTTTTCGGTGCGTGAGAGAAACTCATTTACCTGGATAACTTGGACGGTTTCTTTGCTTTAATGGAATCCCTTTGTAGTATACACCGGTGGGATCAGCCTCCAACCATTATTCTAAATGTGTGAATACTGTACAGAGTGTAAAATAATATCATTCTCACTGGTTGGGTGTGCAAATTATTTACAAATACAACAAATGCACAAACTACTTCCCGACTAAGATAGAACACAGGTTGAGAGCTGGTACACAGATGTACTTTTAGGCGGATTAGGCCGAAAAGAGAGTTCTTGAAGTCAGACACCTGAGTGACTTCAGCGCTCGAAGTAATCATTGTCCATTATTGACCTCATGACTGAACCCTGTAAAACTACGCTCTCAAAAATAGGAGGGATCTAGTTACAGGGTTATTTCAATCAAACTTCCCTATAGCGACGTGAATTCGGAACAGCTTTATCTACCTCGCATACTTCGCGCACTAGTTAACTTGTGATTCAAACAACCTTTGAACGAATCTTTCGTTTTTGGTGCTTTTCGGTCAAATATGCCGTAGAATTTTCCCACAGCGTGTCTCTTTACAATGACTATCTCTGTTCTTATCTATGCTGTCGAGTTCCATTTGTGATCAGCGTAGACAAAATCACGACTACTGGAACACATTTCCCACCACACCATCGGCAACACCTCTATTGCTCTAAAACTGAACGGTTGACGTGAATTTCAATGAAATACATTCACGAGTACAAGTCGGGTACAAGTTTTTGTGCAGCTTTTACCCCTCTGGAGTGATTGTTGCTGGGCCGTCTCATCACCACTTGCCGTAAACGACCGTACTTGTACACCAAAATGGTTTCCTTAGGGCTGAAGATATTTTCAAAGTTACATCAGGCAATACTGGCCTTCCACTTCATTGGAACACATCAAAACTCTTCTGCTGCGTACCTGTTTGCTGCAACAGCTCATCGGATGCGGATCCTGTTGATACGTTTCGTCGTAAATCTTGTACGGATAGTACTGGAGAAAAAATTCCCCCCACGTCACTGGCTCCATTATTATCCTGTGAAAACAAAAAACGAATCATAGTATTCATCGAAGAGCCACCCACACGAATGTACCGATTGTTTTCAACCAGTGTTCAGTTTACAAAAGAGTTTTTACTTACGACTGGAAAGCTACATCATGGTTCATATGGACCGACGTCCAAAGTAGTATAAACGAGAGATTCAGCTGGGTTCAGTTGGGTCTCGTGTCAAGAAAACTTGTTTGAAAATGACAGTAGTTATCGAAGTCTGTCCTATTTGGATTCAAACGGACCTTATGAAAACTCGAGGACGGTATCTACCTGATGCGTCCCAAGAAACCAGCTGTGGATGGTCGAAGAGTTTTCAGCAACCTTATGAGTAGCTTGTCACGTCTAGACAACAAGGTGTTGCGATATCTCGAACATAGTCTCAAATGAAATATGGTGCAGTACATTCAGTCAAAGCGATCTATCATAAGTGACAAATTCAGTTGGATTCATCCGAGTCTCCTGTCGAAACCAAATTCGTGTGCAAATGAGAGCACTTGTCGAAATATCGCTTCCTTTTATCGGAAGGTAGTCGGTCTCCAACGGATTTGAATGGGTTCCTACATACAACTTTATTCACCGGTTTGTGCTAACTTCACATTTAGTTTGGGCCCTTAAAGTATAACGGCATAACTGGAGAAATATCTTCATAATCTCGATTTACTATTTCCAATCATTCTTCCATTTAATGGTATACTGTTACGGATGAGGAAAACAATTTATCTGCTCCTAGCAGTTATATAACAACACTCAGTCCTTTCTGTTCCTCTATCCGTCATTCTTGTTTTCTATTCCTGAGTTTGTGCTCTAGCGGATGTCAGGTTGATGCTGTTGTCGCAAGGCTTTTCGATTAGTCACCCATAATTCCGCATTCGCTGCGTGTTTTGGTGTTCATTTCAGTTTTGTCATATTACAATCTAACCTAAAACATGCTTTTGTTATTCTAGGCTTAGTCGTATTAAGGCGCATAAACTTTTGACGCAACCGATAAGCAATAAACAATGTCTATTCACGCCACAGCCTGGACAGCCTGCTCTCTGGTAGACCCGTGTGACTGTAGAAGGATAGTCCTAGTTTCACATTCAGTTGAGCCGAAATTCGACTGTCTTGATGACTCAAAGTAGACGAAACCAAGATGGGCGCAATTTACCGAATTCTTAAAATTTGTCCACCGTGAAACGATAATAAATCGAATATTTGTTCGATTATTTCCGATGTTTACTGGATGTATCATACATGGCTCTGCTCCATAGATTCCGTTGTTCAATACCTCGCTGATCCTGTGTGAATCGTCTCGGACATTGTTGAATTCTCATTCAAACCACTCTTGTTTGAATGACCGTCTTCCTGCTGGCCCGGCGTATTTTGATTTCTCTACATCAAGAGTTAAGCTTTCAGTAAAGCCTATCAGACAGGTATATATTGTCGCTGAGACCCTGTCCGGATGGCGTTCCCATATGATGTCGAGTTTTCATTGTTATTGGTCACGTTCTGTTTTCTAACCTCCTACTATATAATAAACTTGGTACAGTAGGACAGGTTCTGTCTGGCGATAATCATTCTGGGGTACCAGTGACACGGATCGCTCATCCACCATACAGTGTATTTTTCCACTTTCCCTTATTGTTGGTGGCATATGGTATACAAACCGTGTCTGTTCGTTTCTTCCAGGAAATCTGGGTGATCGATCACAACTTTCGGTTACTGAGTACTGGTGGTACAAGTGTACAACCGCAGTCTACCTGCTTGATAATATCACTCACTATGATAGCATGTTCATCTTTCGTCATCTGGGGTTCAACCTGTTTTTTTTCGTCACAGTCCACTTGATTCAGTATGCGCTATTGAAACAGTAGCTGTCATAAATTTTTCGCTCTGTTGATCACGTTGTTGAATTTCGTTTGCCACGCGATTATTACTTTGGTCTGTAATTGGACTCTGACACACATGGGATGAACTGGTTCGCCGATTAAATCATCGGCCGATTCCTAATTCCCTGTTTGATCATGTCGTTTGGATCGTGTGGCTCTGCCCTAATCGAGCTAGTAGTATGCTTTGTGGTATACAGATAACATTCCGTCATGGTCGTCTGACGTCGTCGATCGAATGTGCCGATCTATCAGTCATGCGCTACCGAATATGGCTGTATACACAAATAAGACCATTGCATTAAGCAACGAGGATCGACTGGTACATTGGTATTTGCCTGGCCATGGCGAGTGATTCTTGAGGAAAAAATTGCATTGGTTTACTTTCGTCCCTCACATGGACGAAACAATGACTGCATGTCACGGTGCTACGAACATACATTGCCTGGTTGCAACAGTACCCGGACCTACAACCTGGGAAACCTTCATTGTTTAGCCAGGATGTCTATGAACAACAATACCGATATGTTGGCTCAACGAATTCAATGATTAGGATGCTGTAGTGAATATTCAACGGGGTAGTTAGTTTGAAAGAGGCTACTGAAGGCTTGGATCTACCCGGGAGAGTGGGACAGGCTAAATAAAGATTGAAAAAATTCCTGCCCTCGAGGGTCATGAAAGCAGGACCTCTGAAGGGCTCAATTTGATTTCACAAATAGACTATATAAAAGTGTTGTAAAATGTTATATTTGCTGAAATAGTGTGAACTGATGTTACGAATTGTTATCTGGTGTTTCCTTTGTAAAGAGATTCTAGTAGTTCTGACGTGGTGCTTTGTTAATGCGACAGTCACCTGTCTTCAACGGCTCCTGATCGCTTTCCTTATCATGAACAATGATAACAGCTTACTGTTAGCTGTTTCGGTTTAGCCCATGAATTAAATTGGTTCAAAAAATCGAGCTCGTTTGATATGTTTGGTTTTTCTCAGTTATAAATTGTGGTGTTCGCTAGGTCCTTCAACAACTAGGTTTTATCCAACACATAGAAGCTGGCTGTTTTAATATTTCAATCCACCGGGTTTAAATTTTTATGAGTTGATGGGATAGTGAATGACGGAAGTCATCCACGAGCACTTTGTTTTCACAAGAGATTGAAGAAAATGGAGGAGATAGTAGTTTGAATTCCGCTTTACTTCATCGTTCTCTGGATATGTTATTTTCTTTGTGTATTCTCCAAAACCTTACAGAATCTAAGCGTGCCTGGCTTGATTCCGTATCTTGGTCTATACACACATGACCTTACCTACTTGAACTACGCCTCTCCGGATACAAAGCCTCTTCAATCCACCACCAATGATTCGGTGCCACACTCTGCATCACAACCAGATATCCGACTTTCCGATCAGCCAGAGACTAGTTTAATTGGTTCGTTGGCGAATGCGTTGGATATCACTTCTCCAGGCTCCGACACGAATACATCTCCAATCGAAAAATCTATCAGTGTCAATGATGTTTCGGATGAAAATAACGCTCGACGGAGAGTAAAGATCCGTATAGAACGGGAGATACATGTGAGTGCTTGTCCGTATTCGATTCTCACACATATTTCACAGACTGGTGGTTAGCGTTGGCAACTAACAACATGCTTCATGCTTAGAGAGGAACCAGTAAAGCCTACAGGGAACTTATACATTTGTGTGTTTTCACAACGGTTTGACGTATCGCAACTGTTCGAACAAGAAACTTTTCACCTGCGTCTTCTCTACGGTATGGTCAGTAGCCGCGCCCAGTGCACCCTCTATTTGAGGAAGGAAACTCTTGGAGCATTTAGACTCTAATTCGGTGTTTTTGATTGATCAAAGGTTTGCCTGAAACATAGGGAATCTTACAGGAATACGAAAACCCTACCTTCAGTCGTTCACTATTAGAACGAACCGTCAGTTTTCTAGGAAAGATAGTGATATATGCAAAATCACTTGCGTTTTTCTCCAAGTTGAAAAGCCTTTGTTTGAATTCTTTTCCCTCTAGTTATTGGAAGAGGTATTTTCATGCATGAATCATCCCCCCATGAGCGCATGAGCCTCCAGTATTATCATTTTTTTTTGAAGAGCATGGTCACTAGCATAAAAAGTAAATACAAGCAATATAGTTGATGATGGCCAGCAATGGATACATTCCTAATCTTCCGACTGCTCTGTTCCGCCCCAGGAAGACCTCAACCTTAGTTTTTCCAGCTAAATACACAGTTTCGTCGCAAGCCATCAGTAAATACGCTGTACAAGTTGGGCAGGTAATTAAGTGCATTCACTCAAGTGCCAACTTGCTACCTCTCACCATGTGTTTATTTATTTTAGGTGAGCGTAAGGCGGTCCATTTCGCCTAATCTGACATGCGAAATAATATTGATGTCACGAGTAAAACACGTACGGTGGTTGTGCTTTAGTGTTTTGTTGTAAATGTGAAGCGTTTCTCGCTCGATTGCCAGAGGATTCTGTTAGCATGGGAGGATTCACAGCGCGATAAATCGAATCACAGGACCTTTGGGCGCGGAATGGGTGTTGCCACTGAAAATCAAATGTTATTTTAATAACGTAAAAGAAAAATCGGAGCCATTTTGCAGATCAGGTCGCCCAGAGGCAATGCAAAAGAAATTTGGCTTTGGAAATCGTCAGCTTACGCTGCAAAGCGGATGTATGGAATTGGGAGCATAGAGTTTGCAGGACCAATCTTGTAAAACTGGAAAGCGCTATATGGGTGGTTAGTTTGATTGCTTTAATAGCCAAAACATGCGTGAAAGTTCGACATAACTAGGTTTATGTATTGTGTACTGTTTCAGCGGAGTATTTTAAAGTCCACTAGGTCACTGAACCAAACCCGCCTATCAGACTTAGGGTGGTCAAACAAATAGTTGGTATCGTAATACGTGTGTTAAAAACCACCAGAATAGTTTGTCATGGCACAATGGTAGATTATGTATTCTGTTCCACCGTAAATCGATTGATCACCCACAAGCATGGACTCCACTTCTGCAAGCAGCGGTCCCCCCATACTGTAACTCAACAACTCTTCGTTTATGGTAAGTTGTCTCCGAGCGTTTGCGAAGACACCAGCGGAGCGATCACCTCGTTCAAAGTGGTCCCCAGAATAGGACAGATGTCGAATAGTATCCGTAAATCCAATTTGTCTCGAAAGTTCGTTCCCCGAAATTACATGTCAGTTCGCTCACAGATGGTGTCTGTCCCTAGAAAGGACGTGATGCACTGGTGTTGACGTCAGCGAGTTTGAATCTTCCAGTCCATTTTGCATCGTGGCCCTCGTGTACTTATTCACTTGTATTGCCACAGTGATCCGCATTACTCATCCGACTGCTTTTCCGCCCTCCAGTTTCCTTCCGGTGTCATCCGAATCGGCCCGTTCTACAAACCGACACTAAACGATGACGAAAACAACAACAATCTGTCCAAAACCCAACCAGAGGTATTGATCAATTTTGAAAAGCACTATCGTGAAGGCGAGTTTCTCAAGGATTTGTACCTGCTTCAATACACGTCCCGGTCTTACGATTTGAAGGTAGACGAGAAGTACAAGTGTTGGTTGGACTCGTTCCCCTCGCTTTCTGAAGACGAAGCGTGAGTCCGTTCGTGGTCTGTTGCATATTCATTCTCCCCCATACCGTTCCTGTCTTGTTTTCATCACTTTGGGGACCGGCTGGTAGCCTCCTTTTGCGCTCTTTTCTGTTTTAATAGCTGAAGCTAAGTGATGTTGATTATTGAGTAAATATGGCAGCCGAGTTGGCCAATCAAAACAAAAGTCGCTTTCATTTCATGTCATTTCATTGTCCTCACTTTCCAGCTTCACTAGCTCCGCTCTATATTGCAGCCTTTTGAAATATCCAAACCCTAACCGCTTGATAAATCATCGGTCAATCCACATTGATTAACGTCTGCGAGACACCACTAACATTGCATAATAGGACAGCAAGAGTGCTGTTGATGTTGTCTTTTTTTCCTTGATTGTCTTCTAGCAGTGAAGCATCAGTGTCCACACTGATGTTGCTGTCTTTGATGATGATGATCTAGCAAGCTTGGACCAGTAGTTTTGTGCTGTTTCTCTGGTCATTTGGCGAACCAGAAAGTGGACGCTTTCTGGTTATGTGGAGTTTGTTTCCTCTAAGGGATGCAAGCATAGTAAATGTCCTCGAGGGAATTTCTCGTTCTCAGAGGAGCATCCAATGCCGTGCTTTGTTTGAGGGTCACTGTGGAACAACGACCATGTTCACTGCCTCCGTAGGACCCATAGTGGGAATTTTAAGCTGAGCGCTGCTCCTTCTCCCCGGATTTTGAGTATACTTAATTCGAACTTGTAAGTATGCGCATGCTTTTTCTGGATATCTCTCTTTTAGTCCGTACGTTTGTAGTGATTGTCCGGTTTGTCGCGCGGTTCAGAGCACATGCTGTATTAACAAACAAGGGAACCAAGATTCTCGGAAATAACGAAGATTGTCAAACTGCGAGATAAACCCAGGGAACCTTACGTAACCACTGTGACACCTTCCAGATTTGATGTTATACTTATTTCCTGGGCCTAATTATGGATGGCCAATTCACGTCCAGTTTACTTAGGAACAGCTCGTTGATGTGGCCTGATACTGCATCGGCCTCTAGCCATGTCAGCCAACCAGTCTGTTTGGCCTAGGGGTATGAGGCGTATCCATTGTGGTGTTCTGTCTTGGATGAATCAGCCGTCTCGTGAACCAGCAATGGTCTGCCTTTTGGTTCTGTTTTTTCTTTCCAGAAAAGTAAAGCTCCGCTTTAGGGAATGAGAGGGCACCGTGTGGATGTCGCTGGTGACAAGCAGACTTTATAACTGTCACTTTCGCTATGAGTAAAATTTGAAAGGGATGAGAGAAGCCCTTCCCAATGATAGATTTTGCCACCAAGACGTTCGCCATTCACAGTTATGACTTGGAGAATAGACAGAATGTGTGCCCAAAAAACTCTGGATATATTTCCATGACAGAAATCGCCGCTATCAGATATCAACGTAGTAAGGAAGCAAATGGCACAGTATGTCTGATTAATTCATTACTTGGCCATGATCAATTGAACGGACAGCTGACTGGTGGACTAACATGCACATTCATATTTTCGGATTTGACTGCTAAGTTGAGCCTTCTATACGTTCGGTCGCATTTCAGATTCGAGACAGACGATAAGGTTTAGAAAAGTCATTCGAGAATGAAAACGCTGTTCGTCCCGGAGAAGGGGTGGTCACATGGATGCTCACACTAATGCGGGAGTAACATACGCACACATTATCTCCCTAATAGCTTTCCACCATGCACGCATTCAGTTGACTTATTTTTTAACTGTCTCAAAATCGATCATTTTACCTTGGACTGTGTCAGTAAATGTCCTCGAGGGAATTTCTCGTTCTCAGAGGAGCATCCAATGCCGTGCTTTGTTTGAAAAGTCATTCGAGAATGAAAACGCTGTTCGTCCCGGAGAAGGGGTGGTCACATGGATGCTCACACTAATGCGGGAGTAACATACGCACACATTATCTCCCTAATAGCTTTCCACCATGCACGCATTCAGTTGACTTATTTTTTAACTGTCTCAAAATCGATCATTTTACCTTGGACTGTGTCGGGGAAAAAAGTGATGGTTCAGATTGCTGTTTCTTAATTAAAATGAAATTGGTTACTTCAATGGTTGGCTGATTTGGGTTCCCGTCTCACCCCTATTTTGAAGCTGTCAGAACGGTCTCAGCCGAAACTCCCAAGTCCCTATTATGTGCATTAACCCATCAATTTGAATGTCGAATTGAACAAATCTCAGGTTTTCAATCTCAGTGGCCAAGTCTATCGTAGTGTAACACAGCAAAGTCAGTATAAAAAGCCGGTGACTTCATTGAAGACGACGGTGCTAAATCAGCTGTGCAGTACTGTACGCTGCGGGTGAAAATGATCACGCTTTTTGTAATACGCACTAAAACAGAGCGTTTTCAGCTGTTCAAAAGACGCTTCAATGCGTCAGGACTATGTGTCGGTAAACGACGTTAGGCGTCCACTGTATTCGGTTGTTGCTGTCTTACCCCATTTTCAATTTTTGTTTCGTAATTACTAAATTGCGATTTACTATAAATTATAGATGGCCTTATGTGAATAATCAACCCTGCAAAAGCACTTACCTGCAGGTTCCGCGGGTACCGCTATATCCCGGAGAAATCCACAAAAATAAGCATTTTTTGAATAAAAACCCGCCATTAGTTCGGCAACACGACATGTAGGTGACAACATAGTGAGAAACTACCTGAAACGATTGGGGTTCATAAACAAAAACCGGAGAAACAAATCCAGCTTGTTACCAATTTGATATGATATCTGCAGCGTGGTTCCTTCTCGTATGTGATGGCAGAACTGGCTCGTTCTGAGGAAAATTGTAGGTTTTGCTTTTGAAGCTGAAGATTAACATCACGACGGTCTGGTCGCATTTTAGAAGTTCGCGCTATAGTCACGCATCAGAAACCTACTTCACCCGGTTTGTACAAATAAAGCTCAACCTTTTTCAAAGACAATCCCGTCGAATTATTTACAAATATGAACTGCGTACGCCACTCGTTGATTGACAGTGGCATGGTAAACATCCATTTCTCCTAAATTATCCCCCAAAATTCTTGAAATGACCCATGGAAACCGTAGTCTATCGATAGAATCTTAGGATAACTGGACGTCAAATTGATATCCCCAGGAGTATAGAACTCCTTGGGTTTCGTGGTAAAGTTTGACCAACTCTCTGTGATACTCGTCGTCCAGTGGGAATCTTTGCTTTTCTATCGAGACACCGTAGCATTCTAATCGAATCATCGTAGATTTTTATGTGGCCATCTTATGAAGAATGTCAGGATTTCTTAACATAAGAAAGATATGGTTTCTGGACTACATCTGGGACCACCCGCTGCCCTCTCAGCGGCTCTGGTAGTACTTTTGACAAGAAGATGCATCAACCTGGCAACTAAATATAGGTTAAACGCGGGTTTGAGTGACCCCAGTTGGTCGATTTGTTCACGTGCTACACTTTTTGTTGGCTTTTTCTCACAATTCGTGCCCTTCTAAGAGAGGTCATTTCAGGAATCACCTAGTGTTCCAATGTCATTTTTCAGATAACCGT
Organism: Clonorchis sinensis; assembly: GCA_003604175.2. Lineage (NCBI taxonomy): Eukaryota > Metazoa > Platyhelminthes > Trematoda > Opisthorchiida > Opisthorchiidae > Clonorchis > Clonorchis sinensis. The sequence goes on along the minus strand of CM030369.1, from coordinate 177,317,844 downwards.
CTTTTCTAATTCCTCGGACTTCTAGTGTGAATTTTGCGACAATCTAGTTGTCATTCTCCTTTCCACAGACGTCAGTTGTCTTTGGATATCGAACCGGCACAAGATTCGGCAACCTGTATGACGTAAGTATCCCGATGGGTTGACAGCATTTTTCTGGTTTAGTTTAAATCAGTTAAGATCGTGCAGCCTTTCAAGCGACTATTTTGTGGTCCCAACACCCGACAGCTTTTGATGGTGCAAGAATGTGCCTCACACCATCAATCGTTCCAAAAGTTCGCACGTATTTTGGAGGTATACTTTGTTTTGATGTACCGTTCTATCGATTTGGTTTGACGGCTTTGTTGAAGCTACATTCCCACCACAGATTTGACTATGAGTACAGCAAACATGTCGACTAGCTCTCTAACAATTAGAGCAAAGAAGAGAGAATGCATCCCCTACCATGCTAACACATGGGGATGCTTCATATCTGTCCATTTGCAAGTTCCTTTCGAACCGTTGGTTTTGAATTGGAGTGTTCGACAAGGTAATTGCACGCCTGACTAGAGATATGTGAGAAAGGGGACAGGACACATTCTCTCCTTTCTTAATTTTCCGTCATGGTTCTGCTCAGTCAGTCCGAAAATTTACCGGACTCACCGTCCTAACCTGAAAACGGGATCACATGATACGTCAGCGTATGCATGTTGCAAATATCGATCGATACAGTTAGTTTCTATTCAGCCTGTTAAAGTTTCTTTGGAAAATGGCAACTATGTGCATTTAATGTAGTGCCAGATACCAACTTCACCTCTCTGTTAACCATGTTTTACACATTCGTTGTCATCGCATCATCAACATCTTTTGCTTAATTTAGCTGGGATTCTCAAGCTGCTTGGAAATCTCCGAATGACCTGTGAGTCTCCGGACGTTTTTCCCTTGGGCTATCATTATATCAATCATGTTTTTTAAATGAGTCATTATGTATCCTCAAAATAGCTTTATCGCCTGTCTTCACAAGTTATGGCTACCATTAAGACAACACGATAGACTCCTTATGAGACCTCTTCCCGGGGACCTCTCAAGGAATAGGTCAAAGCAGCCACCGCCTTCGAAGCAGGAAAACAGCGCTTTTTATTTCTCTGAGGGCTGCTCGTTCCTCTGGCCAGTTGCCGTTCTTACTCAAAACTGTTGTTGACAAGCTTCTGCAGAGACCTAATTCATAGTGGTTGTCACACAACGAATCGCGTACGAATCAATGTTTTTACACTTTTACTACAGCTTATTACTATGAGCCAGTCATGCATTCCTGGCAGTTTTGCCAGGGAATCGTCGTGTGGAACCGCGTTCGTCCAGAGACGAAGCAGCCAGATGAACAGGGAGATGCGGAGCATCCAGTACATTACAAATCGTTTTGTAAACAAACTTAGACGGGCACAACGAGAAGACAAGCAAGAGCAAATATCAAGTGGTACTGTCATAAGCCTGACTTGCTTAATGACTGGAAAGGAAGCATTGGTGTCATATCTTCCGTTCATTTGAGAACAGCTTCAATGGGAATAGTCTGCCAAAGGTCATGCCTAGATAAACTGGTGTAGGTCGCATTAGTAATGTACACTTTAGCCTTAGTCAACCCAGCACATTACTTGAGCTACCTAGGGCCAAAAAAGGCCGTTACCCGACAGGATTCAAGCATCAAATACTCCTCGAAATATCAGAGCGATTTGCCAGTTGAAAGAGAAATGAGGCTAAAAACGTTGGAAGATGCAGTGAAAACGCAAAAAACTACGTTTAGAGCGCTTAAATCCAGGTGGTAAATGTGCGTCAGAATTTCCCTAACAAAGCAAACAACTGCACACTGTTCCGGACGCGTCCCGATCCCCTAGTTCGGAAACGAGAGTAGACTTCAATTTCTCTATTCCTGTCTTATCTGTATGGTCACATCAGTGCGTTTCCCACATTTGTGTGCATAGTCTTTGTGTGTTCGGAGTCGTTTGAGATGCTTAGATCCAAGCAGTCAGCTACGAGGAGATAACGTCTCCATGTTGGAAATTAGATTACACAGGTCGGAATTAAACGGCCACACGTCCTGTATAGAGACACGAGTACATGTAGGGGTAAAAAGACCACTGTAACGACATTATACAGTGATTTGGCGTCCGCAGGTGAATCCATGAATAGACTCTTCAAAAGAACAGTAAGACGAAGGAGAATGTCCTACCAGAAAGGCCTAAACACTGGAGTTGTTTTCGGTTGTAAGAGGTGCCAGAGTTAGAAGTTATGCAAACCACACTTCTGAAGCATCTGTCTTGGTACAGTGACCATAAAATCAATATGTACAGCAAACGAACGTTTCCGATATTTGATTTCACCGTCGCTTGCCTTGGCAAACTTATCCAGTACTGATCACAGCCTAACACTACAGGTGCCTGACAGCATGACCACCTCTCCTTTAGTGCAACCGTCGCGTTGGCACTGTCATTCGGACCTAATTCAAGCTCTAACGAGTCTATTCGTATCGACCGGATTATTGATGAGTTACACTTCCCCAATGTAAATAACAATTGAGACCAAGATTATTTACAGTATCACTGAACGGAACGTTACTCACGTCAATTGCAAGCATATGTCATCTATGGCAGCGGGTGCAGAAAATGCCGGAAAAACGCAGAAAAATGGCGGAATATCAATTCTAACTGGTGGCTAACACGAAGGAATAAACCGAGTGGTTTGCTGCTGCTATCCTCTAAGGATTTACGCGGAAGCACACTGAACAGTCACACGGACACCAAAACCGGCACTTAAGTAGATAATACAGGTGACCTTCCTCAGCTGACGATGATTGGTAAATCTCCTAAGATAATAGTAGTCGTAAAAATAACCATAAAATCCTTTTGCTGTGCAGGGCTGAAGCACCACCAGATTGCTCAGGCCCAGACGGAAGCAGTCAAGATACGGGAGTTGATTTCAAACCACAGCCCTGCCGTTCAGTAAGTTCGCGGCTTAATCGCTGAGCCTCCTTCAGTTCACATTTCCAAAATCCAGGGATGGGACAAACTTGGTCGTGTTCAGAAAATTCTTTGTGAAGACAGCCCTTGCACGATGTACTCTTGTCGTATCCACTGTCTACATATGGATTCTGCAACCGTTAGCTTAATAAGGCAGTATGGTCTCCTAGGCCAGTTTACATTGCTGCAATATACAACTGCGTTGGTTTCTCTGCCCTACGTGATTTGGTCACTAAATCGAATGAGAATGACGCAACCAATCGGTGGCATTTTCCCCATTACATTTTCAGCCCATATTCTGGGTCTGATTGTGCCACAGAACCTGGAAGATACAAACTGCAAACTTTGGTATAACTGAATTCCTCTCTCCAGTCCATATCTGCCATTACGATGAAAAGATAACCCACCCCAAATCTCGGGAACATTTTTTACATCTAAACAAGTTTGGCCTTCGTTGTTATTTCAACATTACGGAAGAGTTAAAAACTTGTCTAAGAGAACACAAACAGGATAATTGCTTCATCGTTTTAATTTGCGTTCTCAGAGATGCTTCGCTGGTCAGTTGCAGTGGTACCAGTTTGGTCGATGCATTCGGGCTTATATGGACCAAGAATTTTGGGGATTAAGTTTCGTATTTGTTTTGCGCATAGTTCAGAATAAAAATCCACAAAATATTTCTGACCCCAGTTCAATTAGTTCAGGAACACCAACGTTGGAAAACAGTCCGGGGTCACGAACGGGGGTCAAATTCTTTGTAGAGAACTATAGGTTGATGGAAACTGTTGCTTTGATCAAGATTTGAACCAGTTATATACTGGTGAGATGGCACTATCTTCGGAGCTTCCCTGCATACATTCTCATTCGAATCTTTTCTATTCATACCTTGCAGTTCCTCATCGTTAGCCGTACCCAAAATGGCTGCCAAAAATGCCAGTTGTTCCAAACTAACAGCGATTTCCTACAGTTCTCCGGTGACCAGACCCAAATCCCATTCAGTTACTAACTACTCATCTAGCAGACCGTCCATATTGTCACATCCGTACTTCAACCAGGAGACGGCAGACAACGTTCTTCGGGCCTCCACGACTGACACTGAACCCATTAGGAGAAAGACGCCGCTTTCACTCAGGCAGAAGCTAACGAAGTCGGCACGATATTCCGGGCGACAATTTTTCTTGGAGTGCGAAAGAAAAGCCACCAATCCAGGATCACCAGTCACGGACAGGGTGAGTACAGATCGTACATCTCCACATTACGACATGCTATCTGAGCTACCAACATTTTCCTCTAGAGAAAACATACGTGTTTGTTTATGTCATTTATGGATACATGTCCTTTCACCCCCCTAGAACGAAACGAGATCAAAAACCTCATGTATTTTACATCTCGGAGGAACCATGAATCCGTAGAGCTAGTGTTTCACAACGTATTTCTGCGACAGACCGCTGTTGGGAAATATCAAAATGTGCGATGTAGAAGAGAGGGTCGGTAGTTCAAATCCTGAGCCCGAATAATTCAGTGGTTACGGCACGAACTTACTGTCCGGAAGGTCCTGGGTTCGAACCCAGCCTCTGCCTCTGGACTATTCCTGTCTAGACCTGGTCACTCTGGCGGCGTCTCGGCCCTCGTGCCTCTTTTGAATGGCATGGCAGCTGAACTTTAATTGGCCGGTTAGTTAACTGCCAAAAGACGCGTGTCAGTGATACTCGACAAGCTGGCGAGAACAACCGTCTGCCGGCTAGTACCACCACATGCCGTCCAATCCATCATCTCATCGTTCAGATATTTTTCGACTTTCATTCAGAGGTCTGTTGAAAAAATGAGCAAAATTGAAGTCACGTGGTTCACAATCAATAATACACATTGTTAAGCCTGAGTTACTCTGATCTCAGTTTGCTTGAACCTATTTGCCTTACCTAACGTAGATGGAATTACCCCAGGTTGTGAACCACTACTCCGTTTGTTAAAAAATAACCCTGCGACTTTCAGTTTGGATTTACTTGAGCTGCAGTAAAGGAGATCTAGCCAACTTTCATCGAAACTTCAGTAAGAAAAACAAGGTTTGGAGATTTTCGCGGGGGCATTGCCAAGGCAGGGACAAAAATACATCCTTGAATGCCTTCTAATGGCCCCTAATTGAACAAAGCGTGGTTCCCGATGGGTAATTTAGTTAGTTTTGAGGACCCAGTGGCTCTTTAGTGGCGAAAATCAATTGTATAGCTGCTAAGTAATCCTACTGCACTCGGAAAAATAAAAGAACTAGTCCGAAGAATGGGGAAAAAACGCATGGTGACGTTACCAGTAGACAGTATCATTGTTCCACCGAAGAACGTTTTCTTGTTTTTTTCTATGAGGGACCGCTGATACAGCAGCAAAAGTTTACGAAGCAATGCAGCTTTCTCGTAAAGTAGCCTGTTTTGTGGCATAATGTCTACTGATGTCGTACAAATATGCATGTTCTGTTAGAGCCACGTCTGCGTCAACGAGCCACCGGAAGAGAAGCCAGCGGAAGTTTTTCTTACAAGCACACCGAATTGGCCCGGAAGAAATAACGCGACCGAGATTGCCCACGGAGAGACTCGGGACTCGAGCAAATATTGGTTTGTGGGGGTGCATCATGGCATGCTCCTGCATTGCGGCCTAACGGGTGGAGAATGTCAAGGCAGTCCCAGTCTCGCGAACACTGCAATCAGATTGATAAGCCAAATAACCCCACGAAAAGGTGTCGGTACATTTCAGTCCAGTGCTCCTCAGAAGTGAGCACTTTTTGGAGAAATAAGAATCGCGAACACGATGTAGCATAGTGATCGATTCATGTTTGCTCGAACACCAGTTTCGAGTCCATAGGTTCGCTAAAATATGGTTATCTGTTACTGACTCACGGGTGTCACGTATGAACTTGGGTTAGAAACGAGTGGTCTAATGGCTTATTCACAATGTGCTATTTTGGGAAACCGGTCTTTGTGGCTGTTTCCCATCATCACAGAAAACTGGAGCACATCAGTTAGCTGGATCTATTTTCATCATATGACTACAATAGATGAAAAGGTCCATAGGTTGCTTGTCCACTTCTGACTCACGCTATTTGCTGACTTAAAGAAAGACCGAAACTCTCGACGCCGTACCCACTCCCGCTTACCTCTGTTTGGAATTCGAAATCAAGCATTCATCTGGAAATGTAACCAGTGATACTTGAGAGTCCGTAGCACATACCGCCGCAGATTATCAGCAATTTGGCTGTCACCATGCATATCACGTGCGATAACTATAATCGAGACTTCTGTGTATCACTCGCAGCTTTAACCACCTTTAGTCATCTAAATAATATGGTTATTTCGATTTGACTGTAGTTTCTGACCCACATCTTGCGTGCATTATGGATCCTTCTTGCTTCATCCTATCCACTTATTCCGTTTCCAGCGTCGGTCGTGTTCCAAGTCCCATCGGCATTCTTCGCTTACTCCACGAGAATTTCGCTCTCGTAGTCTAAGTCAACCCAGAATCAGGAAAATTCGTATACGGGTGACCCTAGATGATCCACTCTACGTCAACCCAATCACCGCTCGAATTAGCAAGTCCTGGCAGTCCGTCGGACTTGGGTCCACGCCAAACTTGCACCAGTCCTTTGGGGAAGATATTCCATTTGAACACTCGGTGATCGAAAAGGTGAGCCCGTTACTGCGACCTTTTTCATCCAGCTGTCCAGCTTATCTATTCCTTCTTTGAAGAACACTGACAGCAACTAAGTCAGACTTGTGGTCTCTCCCCTGGAGGTTCTGACGTGATTGAAACACGTCTTGATAGAGGGTGCTAAGAGGTTCCCGATAGGACTTTGGCCCATTACACTGATAAAGACGCACTACGTAGTATTGCAGTCTTTGAACTAGGTGAGATGGGCCACTTTTTATCCTTACAGAAAGCTTTTGACGAGGTAGTTACTCAGGTTTCCAAGTACTCTTAACTTATTTTGTGCCTGATTGGGAAAAATCTGGACTGTACAGAGTGATATTGATGGTGCTCTATTGACTTCAAGGACCAGTCAGTTTTACTTTGAATTTGCCACATAAACCTCACCACCAACACAAACTCTGTCAATGGCCTCCAACTCACCAAATAAACTAGTTTCAGACGTCAGCTTATCAAACGAACATATCATGAATTCGCTGGACTTCATGCGTTTTCATGCATATGGACTTCTTTTTCTTAAACAAACAGGTCTCGTTGGCAGACAGCGTCTCCGATGTACTCTTCCGAGTCCTGACCAAGTTTCGAGTTCCCGACTTTCGTGTGTCTGAATTTGACTTGGTCGAGCTTCATCCGAAAAACCTCAGTAAGTAATCTTTTCCCAGTGGTTTTCAGACGTTTCGGCTCATCTCTATCTTTGCTGTATCCAACGCATATCACCATCCCTTTCATTTTACAAGCATTGCGTGAACAGCTAAACCAGAGCAGTTATAACTAATCACATCGTTTACATGGATGCCAACCATACTCCCCTCAAAGACAGGCTTCTCCGAAACTCTGTACGACTTATCTAGACAGATCCCTAGATAAGACCCAGCAGTCCTTGTCAGAATTTCTCTTCTCCATTCAATGGGTCGTTTTTGGTATGCCGATACCCCCTAGTGAATATCGGGCTTAGTCATTCAGACAGCAGAGAATCCAGCAACATGCCTGAATTCGATGACAAAATTAATTCCAGACATCTGCAAATGTTGTGGAATGAAACGTGAGTCTAAGGAGGAACACTGCACGATCTGGCCTAATGTTCACACAAGGTCAGAAACCAGTGTCGTCCGGTTTCTATCAGGTCTTTTCCGCGGATCGACGAAGACCAGTACTCACTTAACGGTTTTTTGAAACCACAGCGATGCACTGGCGTTATGGGTTGAGTTTGGTTATTCAGGGATTACGATCCAAGTCACAGATCGTTTCCAGCGTAGTCTTAGAAGACTACGATATCCTTGTAAAAGCTTCGACAACCAGTCGGTCAATGTAGAACAGAGCAAGGACCACGCCGACGATTGAACAAAAGCTATTTGCGACGAATCTAGTTGTTGGTTCCCAGGCATCTGTTAATCACGCGAATTTGATTCGTTCGGTTAACTCACCCAATACCTTTGAACAGTACGCTTTGGTTCATGCTCCAAGTTAGCATGTCTTTCAGAAGAAGCTGATTTGCCTGTAGTGGACAGCTTTGTCCCCTATGAGTTGCTGGTAAGACGATTTACAACGTTCTGAAACCAGAGCTGGACCGCCCGGTAGAATTACAGGTTGCTTCTAGGTTCGGTGGGTCTGCAGACTGGGCCGATCAAATCGTAACAGGTTTGCAAAATATCAACAGTAATCTCATCATTTGTTGACCCCAATCTTTTAATCCTGCGTTGGGAAGGAAAGGCTACCGCTCTCGTTTTCATGCGTAACATGTTTATTTTCTATGGCGGTTATAGAGCTTTTTTAAAGATGATTAAGCTTTCAGGATCATCCTTTATCCGCCAGTTTCATTGGCTGTTTTCTTACTCTCACCCAAAACCTATCTCATTTTCACAGATCGCATCCTTCCGACCACCGCCAATGCGTACCATGAGCTGTGTTCCAGTTTAGAGGATTCGGCTGTGAAATCCACAAGCGCAGAAGACGCAGATATTCTTTTGGAATGTGCCTGTGTTCGTAGACTGAGGAAAGTATCTATGATCACCAGTATTCGCACAAGACATTCACCATTCACTGTGATTGCTGGTTCAAGGCCTAACAAGCGTATATCCCAACAATCTGACCGCATTCGTGGATCAGTAGTGGCCTTATTTCCGCCAGATCCCTGACTCCTACGTTTGGTACACCAAAGAGGAATGTGTTCAGCGCCACTCAGTCTCTCTCTTCTTATTACCGCCTTTCGAATATATTATGAGAACTGTAAGCGTTCACTTCACCCAGACAGACACTCCTTGTGTCCAGTCACTTTCATCCTCAGTGGCCACAGTGTATGAGATTGGGTCTACTTGACCCATCGCCGTGTTTTTGTGCCACGCCAACGATTGTATATAGCAGTGCACCAGTGATGATTAATTTCGTTTGTTATTTTTTCTATCTTAGTCTACTCACAGTAACTGTGATATTTTGTCTACCTGAAACGTTTCCAATATGTGATTGTGAGATTTCTTTTCGTCCTGTTTTTTTAACGGACTCTTCATACAACTATTTCGAATGCACACAATCAGTATTACAACGGCTTTATCCGTTTTGTGTTTTATTTTCAAAAAGCCTGAGGTATCAAGATTAAAATATGCCAAGGAATGTTCACTGGTACTTTTATAAACGCGAGGTTTAAAGTGCTTGTGAGGCGCTGACGATGTTTGTATCAGTTGGGTCCAGCTCTTTCGCTGTATCTTGTTCTGGTATACCGCTCTACTGCGTGCACACTACGTTTTCAAATTAACCACTCCTGTGCTTCGGTTGATCCTTTTTTCAGGAGAACAAACAATCTATCTGTTACGAACGGCGTGTACAGTTGAGAATGACATGGTTGTTCGACAGAGGTATTACTGTATTGAGTACAATGTAGTAATAATAATACTAATCGCTCAGCTGCAGCACCCTTTGGGTGCCTAGCCGCCAAGTTGCCCAAGCCTAGACAGGAGAAGTCGAGATGCAGATGTCGAGTTCGAACCACGGACCTGCATCCATTGACATGAATTTCTTCCTAATTACATCATATCTTGATTGCCAGTCGTCATTTGTGAGTGAACAGTACGTTCTTGCCAAGCTAGGTAAGGAGTTGGTTGCGTACAACAGCTGGTGCAGTGTCACTGAAGTATCCCCGCTGAGACCGTCTTACCCACTAAATATGGTTCTTTTACTCTGTGTTAACTGTCCAATTTCACTCCTATTGGTCACCCTATTTAGGACATGAAATGGGGTCAATTTCGGTGTCCATCTTAAACGTGACTCAAGTTTCATTCTGCCCGTGGAGTGGATTTCCCACCTTCATCTCACTTTGGTTCAGCTGTATCCGTTAGGTTCGGTAAACCAGAATCTGAGGATACTCAATAAGGGTTTCATTGTTGCTTGACAAACTTTCAAGAGGAAAAACATCTCCAAAAGCCAAGTGGGACCATCTGAGCAGTCAAAAGATAAGTGGCTGTATATATTTTCCTCATGCTGATCCGATACCACAGTCGAATGTTGAAGTATGAAGCTGATATCCGAAAGCTCCCTAATTCCAACGTCACTTCAGAATCCTGTGCGGCTCGTTCCGGATGCTGCTCAATGGGAATTAAACAGCTGCGAGGTACTTCTCGGCTTTTTGGCCTAAGTTGACTGATAAGCGAAACCTGTGTTTGAACAGCAAAGATGATTCGCCGTCTGTGTGATCACAAAACGATGTGAAACTCCGAGGATGATAATACTGAGCCTATTCTAACGTAACGAGAACGAACTTCTCTGCTTGAATTGAGTAAGCAAACAGTTTACCAGAGCAGTAAGAATGGCTTTCCACCCACTGTGATGAATTCCCGGAAGGAATCGCCTACTCGCAATATAGGTCGAGCGTAGAGTTAACGAGCGAATCACGACAGTGTGGTAAGGTTATCTCAAAAACAATCCTTACGACGGACCGACGTGGATTCCACTGGACTTTACCACAAGGACATTCCTACGCCGTAGTTTAGTCATGGACCGGGACTGTTCGTTCTCAGGTCCTCACTGTACTTACTACTTACCATTCCAACCCGCGAATTTACGGATCCGCCAGTGCGCATCTTCATTGCCAACAAGTGAATAACAGCGTCGCGGGCATGGTGCCTGCAGGCAATGATGCATAACCGATGGGTAATTGCGGGTAGAGCTCAATTAAATTCTCGACTGTAATCTTGTTGCCACCATTCATAAGCGGCTACAGAGCACAGGAAGGAATAGGTGTATTAGCTAGATACTTTGTGTTCTTCGCTTCCCAGGCCATTTACTTAGTGTTGTTCACATGATGGAGGAAATCGATAACTAACCGAAGTTCACGAGGGACGGTGTGAACGCTCAGGTTTACTCACGTGACCCGCGTAAGCTACTCATTATGCATTGCGGTTAATTAGGCCACCGCTCCTTACATGCGTTTAGATAAAACGTACGATGGTTGACAAACGTGTCACTCGGGCAGCTCACATACGGTTGATGAACTTGTGGATTGAAGTCCAATAGTTGTGGCTGCCGATCACTAGGGTTTGGTTGTTTAAAACAAAACAGTGTTGCTCTGATTCGAACGAAATCTGGTAAGCCGTCAGCCATTTCTGTTTTCTAGCAACCTCCTGCTGGTAAAAGGTGTGCAGAATCAAAACGGCAGCATTAATCATTTCCTCGTGCAAGCAGACCAGTCCGCAGACATCCGTAGTCGTGAGACTGGTTAGTGCCGGTCCCCAAAAATTTCTTCCTTTAAGTTGACCAAATCAACTGCCACCTGATCACCGGCCGATCAAATCAAACACTTTATCAGCTTTTTGCATGAAAAACAGAAATCTACTCAGTGACGACTGCCTGCCGATCGCTTATGAGGGAGAAGTCCATCTTTATGTGGCAACCGAGTGACCGTTGAGCAGAAAGCCTAATTTTGGGAGAAAGCGGTTATTAGTTTGGATTTCAAGTCATGCACTATTTTAACCGGTTTACAACTTCTGCTTGACTTATCCTCCCTAGATTTCTCCATCGCTCATAGAACATCGTTTACATTACAGTTCGATCATCATTACATTATATTACCATCAGCTCCCTGATGGTCATTTTTTATTAGTTTAGTTTATCAGCGTTAAGTCATATCATGGTTGCGGAAGTTCCAGCTGTTACAGGTTAAATAACCAAAAAATCGAAAAACAGGGGAAATATAGCCAGGTATTGGAATCGATTGTTTGATCACTTAGCTGTAGTTAAGTCATTCTAGCTTTTCGGTGAAGTGGGGAACTGAGATGCTATGCATTGAGGGCGACAACTCTGATGTAGGAGCGTCACCGACTGCGTAATTGAACCATGTCTGCTGTCATCATTAACCGGCGGCAAATTGAGACCAGGTTCGCTAGCCACGGGGACTGTTGTCAACCCGACTGAGTTTACTGGTTAGCGTTTTCATACTTCGTTGCCAGGACATACACTGTCCACTTCTCAGTCACTTCCATTCGGTACAGGGCTGGGCGAGAAGAGCTTTGCGAGGCATACGAAGTAGGCGCCCTAATCGGTGTAACCTATAAAGCGTGAGCAGCTCGTACAGAAACCCTATGGCACACCGCGGCATCGCTAATCTGATGCTCTCATCTTTATCGGTTAGTGCTTCGGAAACATGATCAAACACTGAGCACAAAGGCTACGTTTCTGATCCATAAGGCAGTCACTGCATTCTCTGTGCTTGGTATATAAACTAAGCTCAAATAGACGTCGTGCGTATCGGAATTTGGCGAAAGCTGCTCTGACTTCCCCAATTCGAGGAGCGATCTCCTTTCTAGCCAATCCATCGGAACTTGTACAACTGCTCAGGTAAATAAATCTGAGTGCCATTTCGATTGACTGGTCTGCAAGCATGAGATTTGCGTCGGATCTTGCCCGGTCTTGTAACAGCACTTTACATTTCTCAATTATGAAATGGGGTTATTTACAGTATGTTTCACTTCTAAAGACTCAAAACCAAAGACAGCAGTATCGCCTGCGTGCTCAGTGTATGATTGCAAACGTATTAGGAGCAATTCAGCTCCCAAGGTTTCAGAGGCAGACAGAGAAGCTTCAAGTAGCACGCCAATAATAAATTTATGGAAGAATGGTAAGGAAGGGCAGCCTTCTTCCACACCAGTAGGCGTTGCGAACTCAAGTGGAGGCCTGTGTATAACTGTATGCCAGCAGTCAAAAACAACCTTTAGATCATGAGTAACGATCATTGTTCGACTTTTGAAAGAGTGGTGCTGTTCGAGCCTGTGAAACACACTTCGACTCTCACGCGACCGCCTCTCCCAGTAATCACTCAATCAAAATAATGCGAGATAATTTTCAGGGATGCGGATATCAGACTGAGATCGCTATAGTTTCCTATGACGTCCTTTAGGCTTGTGTTTAGATTGAAGTCAGTCCAAGTGCTCACCTCAACTTCCATTCTGGTTTCGTTCCAAATAATCTACACTAGGGCCGTCAGATTGCCTCCAAGTTTTCACCACCTTCAAATATTGAAGAGTGCAAACAGTCACAACTAGGTGCTTTGTCACGTTCGAGGAATATCTCACATTGGATTTCTGTTGTTCATCGCGGGTCGGTATCGATGTTCTATTCAGCTTTGCTGGGCTCACTTAAGGGCTTTTGAGAAAGGTCAGCAGAACTGCTCCTCAAGGTGTTCAATCCATCGTTCGAGGTTAAGATGCTGCTACATCGGATTCGCAGACATCGGTATTATTTTGGCCTGCTGATAAAAACGCCTGAAATAGTGAGTAGCTGTTTTCTGCAGCGGCCTTCGCAATCCATTAGCGTTGCACATCATGAAGACACAAGCCATAAAACCATTCATTGGAACGTAAGTTTGACCATCAAACTCATTATTCAGCACCAGAACGGAGTTATTCGGTAGACCAGTTGAAGTGATGTTCGCGCTACCTGGAGCACAACGAAGCGACACTTGCAAATCGGTCTCCAGTAAGCGATCCCAACGCCTGAATCCTAACGTGTTGGATCTCGCCAAACATTCGCTTTTTTGCAAGTGGGTGTTTACTATCATGAAGCAAACTACTCATAGGGTCGCTGAAAATACTTCGACATCCCAGGATTGATTTTATCCTCCTTGGGGCTCATCAGATGGGCGCAGTCCTCAAGTTTTCATCTAACTCATATCCTACTTGAACCCAACTTCTTAGAAATTCTCGAGTTACAAACACTGGCACACTAATTTGGTTTTCACAGGAGACTCAACTGAATCCTTGTTTTACGATATTCTTCTACTTTATGTGCTGCACAAGGCCGTCTCATGTTTCACTTGGCACGACATTTTATGTATATACCGTAGTCTCTCAATACGGAACACACTAGTCACAAGGATACTGAGGATACTTTGATAGCCCACGAATGGGTTATCATTAGGTCTCAAGTGGAACACGAAGCCCATGGAAACTCGAGGACTGCATCTTCATGATGGGCCCCAAGAAGGGCGAAACCGACCGTTGGCTGTCGAAGTTTTCAACAACCTTATGAGTAGTGTTCCCTCAAGAACACTAACTGCAATACCTCCTCGAACACTGTATCAATCGAAAAATAGGACAGTCTTTGTGCAGCACTTCAGTTGAACAGCGTCATAAACGAGGGGTTCAGTTGGGATTTAGTCGAGAGTGTGTACTACTTTTATTAATAGGTTTTAAGGTTTATATCCGCTGGTTGTAGAAAACAGATGCTTCTTTTTAGAATTAGATGACATGTTATCACACGAACAAGAGATGATCAGTGTTTTAAAAACATTCCATTCAAACAAGTGACCAAGGTCTTGCTAAATCGAAAGTTTTCACATACTCTTACTTCCTATGACCGCAAGTTTCCACATCTCGCTGCAGTGTTCTTACGCTGCAAGGGCCCATCAAGAGATATCGGCTGACTTAAGCATTATGACCCAAGAATGAGCACCAGCACTAGTCTTTTGGGGTAAATTACTGGTGACATTCATAAGTTCTTTAAAGTTCGAAAAATTAAGTTACCGTAACGAGGCTTTCTGGAGGATGCCCATTTCCAGCAGAAATGGCATACCAGTCAGAAAACAAACGATCGGATCACTGCTAGTCCTGCTTCAGAAAACTCATTACTGCCCTTGTTGTTTAGAGTGGATACGCTGACGACCAGCGAACGAGATCCCAACCTAAATCACTCCATGTGGCTTTGGTTGCGCTTAATATAGTTCGGCCTTTTCGCTTTCGTTCGAGCACTCAAATGAGCTCGGAAGCTCGTTGAGTTTCCAAAAGTTAGCTTTCAAAAGGTTTGAAACCAAGCTTACGATTTTTCAAACTTGGATGAGGAATGTCGGATTAGCGTAATTTCGGCCATCCTCGAGTTCATGCTCCACGCACCAACCAATTGCATGAGTTGCTTCAAAATGCGGTGATCAATCATTCGTTTCACCTTACCTAGCTGCCGTACTGCCTCATGGTGCACTCTGCCTCGATGATCTGGGTTCGTTTGAGAAAATCAATGTTCGGAAATCGATCTAATCAGCAAATCTGAAAGAAGTTGCGCAAGCGTCTGCTTCATGGCCATACGATGGCGAACACAGGTAGATGCACGCGTCGGCTCCGCATGTGTTTATGTGGGCCACCGAGTGCAGTGCTTGCCCTGTGGATCAAATCAATCTGTTCACAATCGATTGTCAAGTCTGTAGGCAGCGTGCTGTCGAACTAGCCACCATTTGTGTAACAGGCTACGGTGCAACCAATAATTTGCTGTGAATTCGGGGTGTGGCGGGCTGATAAAAGTGCTTCAGAGGCATTTGTATTTGGAACAATGCAAGATGCTGTCGAATCAAATGCTCCTGACAGTCAATGTGATTCCGTCTCGCAGTCATCCGCAAAATGTAAAATACCGATTTTCGATTCATGTAGCTTCATTCTGGCCGGAAAGTGATTAGAACTGACACGATGAAGGTTCCGGATGCTACTGGATAGGCAATCCAACTTTTTTTTCTTCCAAATCACGAAGTTTCGTCAAAAATAGTAGTGAGCCGGAGAATGGAGAGTGAGATGCAACATTCTGGCCAATTTCGAATTCGGTGTTGGGGCACTTGCTTGTCGGCACTACACCAAGCACTGAGCGCCTGTACATTGTTGGTGAATCCAGATCAGTTTGCGACGTACAAGCCCTTGATGCCAATGAGGATCTGAGGGAATAAGATTGTCGTGTAATCGCGCACATGTCTGTTGCTATTCTTCAACTACCCCTAACGTATATATATATATATATATAATGTACATCGAGACACAAGAATAAATACCATATGATGAGTCTATATAGCATGGTGGGAGGAGTACATCACGAAGTATTTATCGGTTGCTGAAGTTAAACAGACATTCGTTTCTACAAACTTTTCAGACGGTGGTCTTGTAGGCTACAGTAATACGTCACAAGTGCTGTCTGCTTCAGTACGCTTTGTATACAGGTGTGAACATTCCACATTCCTGATAGGCACACCCCTGAACCTTATAGAACAATCAGTATTGCCTCCATAGAATATAATCACATCATGACAAAAATGTAAACTAGACGGGACCGTCTGCAGCCGACAGCAAATTACGACTGACCTCGCCTAATGTGCACGCAGCTTGTGAACTCAGTACTTTGCTCAACGGATCTTCCGTGAGGATCTGACTATCCATCATCCGTAAGGGTTATAACGCAGCAAATATCTCCCGCCCATGATGTCAGTCATGCCACAGTTCCAGTAGACTTAGGAGCTCCATCCTTACTTAATTTGTAAGTTCACCGGTAGCCAATACTGCCTCGAAAGCCCACATTTTCAAGCGCACTCAGTGCCCGAGCAAGCATTTATGTATTCCGCCATTTCGCATTGGCTCAAACCGGCGGTTCCATGCAGTTTTCAACCAAACGCAAACGAAACAAGCTGAGTCCGGCTGATGATCGCTCACTGCTGGGGCCGCCCAGTGGCACCAATTTTGGACTAATGGATCAGTCCGAAATGTTCATCCAGCAGTTCGGTTGTATATTCCTCTTCAAGACACATTTTACTAGCTTTTTCAGTAAACCAAATCCACTCCTAAAACATCCACAGAACGGAGATAATAAGCGCGACCATGCGAGGAAAGCTCATAAAATGAAGCTGCAGTGTCTATTCACGTTTTTTTGCCTCACGGGACTGTAATAAATGCCGCTTGTTCTGGTCAGTAGAGTACGTATAGCGATTATGGATATTTTAAGCATAAGCCCACGGGAAATTCATTATCCTCCCTTAGTGCGGACGATTTCGAGTAGAATGTGAAGGAATGACCAACTATTGGTGCAACACAGATGTCCCAGTTGCACCTCCACAGTTAATGTAAATGGTAAGGTGTGACCACAGTAATTCTCGCGTCATCATAAGCACTCGAAGTTTGGAAGTGACCACTTAGAACTTGATCACATAGTAAAAATACAAACGACTTTTTGGAAGTTTAGACTGGGCTTTAATGGTCGATGGACTTGTGGCATCTCCAGTTCAACTACGGCATAAATCTATCCATCGGTGTTAGTAGTTTATGACCTACTTCTGACTATATATACATTATGTAAGCTTGTGTTAGCCCTCCTACGTTGTATCTCTGTTCGCATTGTCTTTGTATTCTGACCACGCTCACCAGTATGTAGCTCAATTTGAGTATACGAACGATATTACATAGTATTTATCGGTTTTTGGTGACACTTAGATATTCTTAATTTAACAACAGATAAGAACAACCACAAATTCATTCGTTGTATGGACTGAGCTGTCTTCAAAATACTGGCGGCATCAGTGCATCTCCGGGTGCCGGAAATGAAACTGTTTGGAAATGGTACTACACAATCGATGTGGAAAAAGCGAGTTTGTGTGTCGACTAAGTTACTGTGAGCCTGTCCGGTCCATAAGCTATCAGAAGCTTCAAGGATGGACATCGGACCGACATAACCAATAAAATAGCTAAGGTGATCAACAGATGAAAGGTCTTGCGTCAGCATCTGTTCTTTACATATGAACCAACACTGCCGTGTGACAAACAGTAGCCAACACAACATCGGTCCTCATAGCAGCATTCTTTTTTTCTGTGGTAGGCAAGGACATGGACGTAAGTATATGCTTGGGTATGAGGCAGAATAGAGAACCAATACCCAGCTAACCCGAAAGCTCTTTATAACAGAAAAACACCTTCCGACCCTCGATAGTCGTCAATGAGACGATGGTTTTGAGAAGCAGCAATATAACGCACGTCACAAAAAATCGTTCAGCTGTAGCACCCTCACGAGCCCAACTGCTATGCCAACACACGGAAGCACGAGGGCTGGTTAACTGCCAGGTTGCCCAAGCCTATGCAGGGGAAGTCGAGAGGCAGAGGTCGGGTTCGAACCACGGACCTTCCAGTCAGTAAATTCGTGCTCTAACCACTGAGCCATCTCGCCCCGAACGTCACCATTCGTGAGAATGGTTCGAATGGTGCCTGCAGTGAACGGACCGTGAGCACCACTCAACGTCTTCAATAGGTAAGAAAGTCATCTACAGGACAGAAATGTATTTGATATTTATCTGTGCAATAAACGTTGAGGAGGATACGATAAAATTAGCTGATAAAGACAACGGGAAACACAAAGGGGATCTGAGCACGTTCAAGCATGCGGTACAGAAGGCTAGGTTCGACTGAAAAACGAAGAGATCGAAGCTTGTTTTGTACCGGCCTTTGGAGTAATCTTTCTGGAAGACTTCTTTGATGGTTGAGCCGATTTCTGAAATGAAATTGATCGAGAAGAAATGACTGGCCAGCTACTCGCTCGGAGATGAATCCCATGACAATCAAATTGCATTGATAGTGAAATAAAAAATATATTTATCAAATGAGTGAGTGAGAAACGCCACAGATGCGTGCCTTGTAACAGCCTAGCAGGGATGAGAACAGCATGCGTTGCAAGATCTACTGGTGGATATAGGGAAAAGCGGAAATTTCATTGGCTTACAGGGTAAGAGGCGGGTCGTGCCAATAAACGCCTAGGCCCCAGATGAGCTGCAAACCACTAAATGAAATGGAAATGACTCCGCCGAATGGGCCGTTCACCGTAAGCGGTAGCAAAACCCTGTATTAAATGTGCACGTAAGATAGGGCGCATGCGAACTGGAGTGCACACACGACGGGACAACGTGGATGTCTTGTGAAGACGTGTCATCGAACAACCGATGAAAGTACGGGACGGGTAAGACTGTGGTAATACAGCCAACCAGTAAATCCGAAGCTCTATTCTCGATCAAATAGCCATTGACCCTCAGACAACACCCAAAGGACAGAAGGGAATGTAAAACACCCTACAACGAAAAATCACAATGATGCAGGGGGTGGGGGCTAGCCGACATGTGTGTAAAAAAACAGATATACCACAATAGGTTCTCATTGGTTTCTCAACCAGACTATCATATTATCTTCTGTTCAACATTTTTCTGCTGTTACCAACAGGAGCAGTATGCAAGCGCCAAACAGAAGCGCTCAAGTACCGAGTCTTTTTCAGATGATTCATAGCACTGAATATCTCTGTGGAAAAATACCCCACAACAATCCAGCCTATATTAATTTTTGCAACGCACTCAGCAGTCCGTTACGAGTAGACTGGACCTTAACGAGGTGTGAAGGCTTTTACACCTAAAGAGCCTACCGAGATCTGTTCCTGTCCATTGCGCTAGCTGCAATATCTACAGATGACTCGACCACCACATACACTTCGAAATAATCCTTCAAACCCCGTCGCTCAGTTCATCTGGCAGCCTTTAACGTTCGCACACTGAAACAAGCTGACTGCTCTTGCATACATGCTGGACTCGCTGCGCGCCGTTCGCCTGAAACGAGGATTCAAAACCCAAGAACGCTTATGGAGCTGGCCTATTCATCGGTTTCCGCTCGCCTCTTGTTGAGCACCTTTGGTGATCCAGAAGCCGCCAATGCTGTTTCTGTTGTGGTTGGTATTGTTCTAAGCCACCGAGCTGAAGAGTCTCTGCTTCGATAGATGCCTGTTGATAGACACCTCTCTGTGTGGTCCGTTTGGCAACATCTGTGAGATTATCCAGTAAACACGCCGATGATCACTGCCTGTTCATCGTATTTGCTTACGCCCAAAAGAACCGTAGCTCTGACATACTCAAAGACAGTTTCTACGACGCACTGAGCGCCTCGTTGCGGCGGACTAAGAGTCCATATATTGTGGTGGATGCCACAAGTAGGTCGATTTAGCGCCCATGAGGCCCAACTGCCGGGTCATCTAAGACAGGAATCGAGACGCACGGACAAAGTCGAAAGCCTGCTGCGCTTGTGTGCTGACCACAGACTGTTTCTGTGCAATACTGACTTCCGAAAAAACCGAAACCGCTTGACCAGATGGCATTCCCGCTCTCATGCCAACCTGCAACACAAATAGAATACATTGCGATTCGCTATAAATTGCGGGAGTCAATCACTAAATAACGCTCCTTCTGGAACACCTATGCGGGTTAGGATCGCGCGCTTGTTCGTTGATGGTTCTCGTTGTATTTTTCAGGGGCGCGCAAGATGCGCCCACTTCACCTGGCCATTGAGAAGCTCCAACCCTGATGTGAAACAAGTCTATCAGGTTCACGTGATCCACCCTGCGCCTGACTGGGGACCCTGAACGACATGGAGGCCAACCGGTGTCAGTGGCATTCACGTAGTCAGTTTCTTACTGAATACTGGAGGTGTAGGAACCTCGGATCTTTATGTTAGGCTAGTTCTAGATCCCCTCCCTTCACCATATCTTCGTTCTTTCGATTGTAACGCCTAGCTGAAATAAATCGATATGGCTGTACGGCAGTAAAGCACTAGTCTTCTCATCTGGTGTTGCTGTCAATGATGATGACGACTTAGGAGCAACTCACAATCTTGGTTTGAGCCTACAACAGGCAATATGGGAACTAAAATAGTTAGCAGGGTGTAATTTCGATCTTCTCACTGATGCCCATTCCCCAAACAAGTACCGTCATTTTGTGAGTGTCTGGCGTTCAACCCATGTTTGCAGAAGTGACATCGAGGCACCAGACAGTCAGTTGGTTCTCACAGACAACTGGATGCGGCCTGCTTCTCTGAATACGGCCCACATGATCTTTGCTGTGGTTCGACAGACACAGCAATTCTTGGCATGAAACCACTATCAATGGCGTCTGTGCCAGCAGTTTGTGTTCAAATGGTCTAATTAACCGCTTGAAGGATTGAGTACGTCGAATGTTTGTGAAAGTCAAGCAGTAGACCCATTCCACCTCTGATTTCACTCTTTCCTGCACATCACAATTTTCTTTAGTGTTGTCAATGCTGCCCCTTCCGTAACGATTCTTCACAAACAGACTGATCTAGTTCCACATCTACCGCTAGGGCTTTAGTCACCTAGATTTTTAATCTCCAAAATTTTCCATGAATTCTCAAGAGTGACTGGACACCACGCAGGATGTTACGCGTTTTAACATGTTATTAAGGCCAAATTTACTGAGGTCCCTACAGTTAACTTACGTCAAACATCATTATACTGCACAGGGTGGCCAAAAACATATCGACAGAAATTTGAGCAGGCCAAGTGAATTCGGGGATGAAATGGCCGATGTGCGTGGGATGATTTTGCGCAACTACTCAAGGAGTGCAATCCAACGAGAGCGAAGCAGAACTTAACCGCCGTACAGTAGGGCACCGAGCTTCTAGGCTACAAGACTAATAAAAGTGTCCGATACAGCAGTCTAGGACAGCATTCAAAGCTGGGTATCGCACAACAGCTATGAAGCAAACACAGGTTTTCACTGTTAAATCCTACTGCACCAGGTCCCACACGTGAATCAGTGCACAAATGAGAAAATTGCCATTCGAATGACGAAGGTCTCGGAACGTCTCTAGGGGTAGTGTCTTAATGCCGTGAACAGAACAGTTTGAAATAGGCAAAATCAAGCCAAGGCGTTCAGGCTGTGAGACTCCATAGATGCACAGAAATTTGATCTGAAAAACAACCGATAGACTTGTCACTGGTGTGGAAGGAATGGTTACTTCTTTAACCTTTATCCCATGTTCGGGTCCTTTGAGATCGAAATGGCTGGACCAATAAAATTATCAGACGAACCTGTAGACCAAACATACACAGACTTCGAGAGACTTCAGAACATTGTATTAGAGTTCATATTCCTTTGGATACGAAGTGATGCAATGGAATACTGCCATTTCTTCTCCCTGCTCTTGATACACTCGAAATATCGCAGGTGGCCAATTTTGAGAGTACGCAAGAAGTGAAACCCACCTGTCCTTTTAAATATTATCAGGTAGACTGTACCACTAAACTATTATTCATAGGCACTTCACAGCTAGCGAACAAAGACCAATCGTATCATTGTCAGTGATGTGTAACTATAACGAAACAACTAAGCTTTGATGGGATTAAGTAGTAGGAAACAGGCGCCCGCCATCATTTGGATCTCCTCAAGAAAAGTGGAAAAATACTTACTGTGGAACCCATGGTTGGAGTGCCTGTTAGACGGGCATCAGTGTCATGCTTTGACGGAGATACACAAGGTTTAGCGTCAACTGCCAAATGGACAGCTCTAATCGGTTCATCAGGTTCCTCGTCATTTTCTGATGTACTTTCCCACACTTTCTCGGTCACTGCAGTGAAAAGAAATAAAGGCTTATCTGTTTATCAAACAATCACAATTGAATTATTAAAATGACACGTTATGATATCTTTATGCGCAGCACAGATGAAGCTGTGTTTACCAGGTTGACAGGGAATACCTTAGTACGATGGAATGGGCGATAATTTTAGCCAAAGTACTTGACTAACTTCGTGAAACTGCTAAAGCACCTTGCATGTTCGATAGCCTACTTGAGGAGTAAAACACGGGGGTTACGTGCACGACGTGCCCACAGAACAATCATAGCTTTCAGCAAACCTCGGTCAGGTATCACGTGCACAATAAAGGGTGCATGACAGACTAGGAGGCAGGATAACAGACCGCACCCATATGTCATACAAGCAGAAACATTCAACAACTCAGGCGAGCCCCGTGGTGTACTAAAAAAATCCATAAGAACGAATCAACACGTTGTCGCATTCCGAACCCCTTACGTTTGGTAAAAATCAGTCTTCAATAAACACGTGTGAAATCCGCAACTTCATGTACACCTGATCAGAGCATACGTAAGTGAGGTTTCCATAGTGTTCACACGTGACTTAACGCGCGATATGGCATAAGTTGATCTTCACACACGTGTGAATACATACGACAGAGTCCGTGAAGAAAGTCAAAAATAGGAAGCATACAAAAAGAAATGGTAAGTTTCACAGATGATGTACAAGTAAGGGTATCAATCGTCAATCTCAGACCAATAAAGTTCAGAGAAGTAGCGCTAGGAATAAGTTCAAGAGTACACTCTTGTTCAGCCTCTGTTCAAGTAAGCGAAACTGCAATCGTTTCGAAAAATATTGATTTTCAATCTGCTTAAGCTGACTCACTCCTCTTAGTATATGAGGTCGTACCAATCTCTCCTTTGACTTGGATTTGGTTCAATGTGTAAATAACAGTTACGCGGCTATTTGTTTCAGTTAATGTGGAGCAATCGTTTGGAAATTCAACTATAAGAAAATAGTCGCGCGTATATTCCCATCTTTTAACTGTTCTCACGGTGGATCTGACAGGCACTAAGCCAATGAGTTACCAACCTCGGCACCGAAAGCAATACGTACTGGCGCTTAGTTGCCATACAAACATGAGAAAAGAACATCCTGGCAAACAGCGAAGCAAACCCTGTGTCCTTAGAGAAGACGACCAAGATTAAAGCACTAGTACTTCAAATGGCATTGGAATGAACACAAATTTTGAATATCGTGTCGAACTAAGACGACATCGATGGGATGGACTGAACAATTTTCATAGGCCACGTTGCAGCTTTTAATGACCGTCTGTGTCAAGTGTGGCAACAGTCATCTTTTGCTGAAACCTTGCTTCCCCTATCTATCTATTATATTGTGTCTCAGAGACAAGGCGGTTTCTTCAAACCGCTTCGGACGAGCTCAGATGTTCCACAGCCAGTTAAACAGTCACTTTTGTACCCAACTTGGTTTGGCCATGATTGTGTTTCGCGTAGTTACGGCAAAGTGTGTGACATGTAGGGGCTTCAACATTCACTCTTGATAGTGTAAGTGCATTTTGTATCCATCTGATCTTAGACATATTTCAGTTTGAGGATCAAAAGTTAAGAGGAAGACGAAGATTAACGGACAATCGTAGTTGCAATTCACGCACTTTTTACGTGTTATTTATTTGGCATTCCTCATGTTCAATTGACGTGATTCAGGGGCGAAAAAGATCAGATTGAGCAGAAAAGAGATAGCAGATCAGCCACAGGTGCACATCACGTTACCCCGGGTGTGCTCAAAGCTTCTTTGCAAATGTATCTGTGGCGGTGAGCATGCTAAACCCATGAGGTGGGTGACAGCAACCTCGTACAGAACGTTCATTTGCTAAATAATCCCCACAACTGACTTCCTGGCTAACCTTCCCGAAAGTCTATTAGGTTTCAGGCAGTTACCCATGATTTTGATGAGCAGATCCTTCACAGCTCTGGAGCGTCTTGAAAGGCATCACTGTCGCCTAAGATGTATAAGACAATGCACAATCTCATTTTCTAGGGGCTATACATTCAGAATGAACCATACGGATGCATACTTTAGTTCAGAGGACCTATTCCACCAAGAAAACAGACTAACCCATGTAGCCATCGTCATCCATGAATGTCTTCAAAACCTGTCGTCTGCGACGATTTGTCTTCACCGGACTCTTTGGTTTGGAAGCCTGAGGTTTCTTTGGGCTGCACGTGGTCGTCCGAGATTCACGTGACAGAGGTGCGATTGGCGCCTCCCTTTCAGTTTCTGTAGCAGCTGCACCAGAACGGGGTCTTCGGCCTCGTGCTGGCTTCGGTGTTGGCGAGTCTGTTTCTGAATCGGCAGCCAAGATTTTCTTGGTAGCTGGAAACAGTGGCGGTTGGGCGAAATTTATAATAGTGCACTACTCACCTTTGCCTAGTAGATAAAAATGTATGAATTCACAGAGAGGTGCGGGTGATTAATTTAAAAAATCTCATACTACGACCACCAACTGAATTTTTTTCAAAAACACAACTAACGGTCATTGGCTTAGAGAACCCACGGACAGAGTAGATATAGTCGTGGACTCTTCACTCGCAGGATACCTTGGTTCAGCAAAGGCACGTCTTGGCGGTGTAAAGTTGGACGCCAAATATAACGATAACCGTGGGTGCCTTTTGCAATTTCGTACGAACCACCAGTAGTTTATTTAATGGTACTGGGTTTAGACTCATCGGATGCATTGCGCTACCCGGAGTACCCCTCCTGATTAGCAACCGCACTGTCAAAATGATCAAATCGCCATAGGTCAGTGATGGTGAGAGGTAGTTCTTGACTGCTGGTTCGGATCACACTCGCGTACGATGTGTTTTCATTATTTTTGTCTGACAAACCTAAGAAAACAGCTCATTTGACAACAGAAAAGCTTTGTGAACCACAAGTTAAAATTATCAAATCGTTCAGCAGTAACATCCATTCGGTGCCACCAGAAGGAAGCACGAGAGGTGGCATACTGCCAGGTTGCCCAAGCCTAGACTGGAGAAGTCGAGGGGCAGAGATCGGGTTCGAACCACGGACTTTCCGGTCAGTAAACTCGCGCTCTTATCACTGAGCCATCTCTCTCCAAGTTAGCAAAGTGCACAAAATTCACGAGTGGCCTCCTCAAAGGACAATGATCGTTACTGCTTGTAGAACTCGCAAATGCATGCACAAAAACCCCTGAAGTTCCGGGCCGCCACTCTTACTCTTTGATTTGAGATTACGTATCTTATCGGGATCAGAAAATATACCTGCTAGAAAGTCCATAAGAGGTCATTTGAAACGAAGTGTTTATGTAGACGTGCTCAAAATAGAGAGCTCACGAAGGGGTAGTACAGTCGGGAATGCGCGGAAGCTGTTTCAGTCAATGGGGGAAACAAGACTTTCTGTTAAGGAGTTAAACGAAGATAAGACTGAATATCCAATGCACAACAATGTGCAACAAAACCCAGCGTTTAAATCGCTGGGAAAATATTTCCCACGGCAATTTAGCTGGTCCTCTGCTCTCACACTGATGACTTTTGTTCGCCCAGCTCAAGTTGAGCTCTGGTCTTCCAGCTGCAGTTTACAAAGTATTAACACACCTGTTTGCCCTGGAACGCCAACGGACTTATAGGCCAGATGAGCTTCCACCAGCAGTACTCAAAGACAGGGGTAAGTCTCTGTGTTCTGTTCCGACAAGATTGCTTCAAATTATTTGAAAACAATGAGGGACTGGAGCTCATCAGCCATCGTACCTTCAGTCAAAAATGGTACTCAAAGCGACTGTTCCAACCATAGAGTTATGAGCATCATGTCTGTCATAACAGGATTACTAGCTTCTTTGGTACTGTGAGAACTAACTCCCGCGCGTGATAGGTGAATTCAAAAGCAATGTTGTGAAATATAGGTAGCTCGGGTGCGCTGACTGATTGTTGGTCTGTTCGCCGAGGTTGGCAGTTGGATTGCAAACGTTTCATCACCAATCGAGGTGACATCATCTGTGCGGGGCCGCAGACGATGTCACCTCGATTGGTAATGAAACGTTTGCAATCCAACTGCCAACCTCGGCGAACAGACCAACAATCGAATTCAAAAGCATCAAGCAGGACTGTGATCAAATAGGTGTACGATGATCACACCTCTATATCATGTCAAATACTTGAAAAGTGCCATGTATATCACCGAGCAACAGTTGCTGTTCTTGCAATAAGTTCGGCCTCGTTATAACATCAAGCCCCTCTTCTTCACTTTTCTGTGGGCGATTGGTACTACGAGAATTCGCTGTACCGAAATGCTGTAGTAACACCCAGGGATTAACCGAAGAGACAGACCACAAGTGGCCTCCATTAAAAGAGCCGTAAGGTCACCGAGTCCTCAAGTGCTATTTCCTAAGGATGAAAACAACTACGCGGTAATCAGCGTGCTTCCCTCACGTGTTTCTATAGCGTAATTAGAAATCCTGAACACTAGCATAAGGCCAGAAAATACTACATGAGGAAAAATGAAATCATTTCGCTTTCCATTACGTATTCGAAGTCTCTGGGAATAAAAATGGTGAAAAAAGCTCACCCTTTGGAGTCGTTTTCTGGTCACGATGGGCTGATTTACGTGGACTTGTTCGGGATTGTGGGACTTTTTCGGCTGGATCGGTAGTAGCTTCTTCTTCATCCGAATCAAAGATTAGGCGTTTACGCTTTGAGGATCTAAGCACTGAAACATGTAGTGATCGTAAGGTGACCAAGAAAGGACGTACCAGCGCTGGTTAGAAATTCCTCTTCCTCTTCCTCCTGATCTGTTGACTTGGAGATGAGAACCGCTGGCTTTTCCGGAATAGTCTTTTTTGGGCTCACCTTCTTACCAGGTTTTGTATCGAAGAAGGTGCTAGAAATTGGCAAGATGGGGCAACAAACTTGCGGGGAACTTACGATGGACGTTTTTGCCCTTGTTTCTGGAGTACTGTGACGAGTGAAATTTGAGGAGGAAAGGAAACCTACGAGTTGTTGAGCTGGGTTTCGATGTCGTGGTAAAGAAGTTCGAAATATCAGAGGGTTTTGGCTTTTCGATCTGTTTGGCTAAACAGAGGCTTCATATACAAAAGTTAAGGTTGGACGTACAATGGCTTGAGGCGACCGGTAGGCCGGGCTGTTTACCAATCTCGTTTTGTTTGTTTTCACAACTCGCCAGGGGTTGTCGCGAGGATTCCGTCGGGCACCAAGGAATCGTCACCAGTCTACAGCAAAAGAAGGCGTTTCGCAGAGATACCTACTTCTTCAGGGCATCAGTGCTAATATCACTGAACAACGCACTTGTGGCCACCGTAGTTGAACTCTGATTAAGAGATTATTTTTCGAGTGCGTAAGTAATGCGTACTCTACACGGGTGCCGCTGTACACTGTAAATAGTTCGAGCGGGTTTCTCAACAAAAGCTGCTTCGCTTTCTTTCAGTTTCTCATTTGGCGTTGGACGAACTATCACTTCGCCATCTGATGATAGTCCCGTGAGCAAAAATACAGCTGATAAATGGGGATGCGAAGTAAAATATTTATTCAATAGGCTGTGTTTCGCCTGTTAGTCACATAAAACAAACCCACCCCTCCGCTTCGCCTATCGGCAGCTCAAAGTTGATGGAAAGCCATGTGGTAGTTATCTAAAATACAATTGGTGATGAAGGAAGGCATTCAGTGAGCAGTACCACAGCAAGTTCGTCTTCAAGTTTCTCATCCAAATTCTCGAAAAGCATCTGCTCCTCCATCACAACGAGTATAAACTATCAAACTAAAACAGATAAACGATGAAATTTGTGAGCATGGCACTTATTTACTCATCGGAATGACAACAACCCAAGGTCATCCTCGTGGATGACGTTGTTTGGTCAAAGGTTACAGACAGGGTTCCGGAACAAAACCTCACCGTCAAACAGATCAAGAGATTTCCGTTTAACATGCAATCCATCTCACAAAAGGATTCATAGTCTCCGAAAAAAACACTACGGTGGTGCAACTCAACGTGGTCAGAGTTAGTAGGTTTCCTCACGTTCTCTGTCCAGAGTGATGAGCAGATCTAGAGGATGTCGTGTAACGCCATCAGCCGGGTCCAGCAGGGTGCGTGAGAAAACATCGGCAACTTCTGTTGTCCTCTTTGGCAACAGCCATAAACACTTCGGAACCGATTTTAAAACTCCAAAAGCCGGTTTACTTAGCTGCCTCAGTGGTCGCACTCTGAACCAGGCACGAAAAGCTGCTCTTACACATACGCAGGGTTCCCCCTATGTTGGTGGTTGTCTGCAAGAGAAAAATAACCCAGGCCATAAGGACCGCAATGGTATCGAATGCATAGCTGTTCCCTTCAGGTAAGAAATCGAGAGTCCAGCGGTTCATGTACCACATTATTGACCGGAAGGGTCGTGGCTCGAGCTCGAACCCGGCATCTCGAATGCTCGGGCAACCTGGCCGTATCTTAGCCCTCATGCTTCCTTCGGGTGGCATAGCAGCTATGCATCAGAAAAGTCGTGAAAACTGAACGACGATCTTCTCGTCTCCAGAAGCGTCTTCACGTGATCGGATACCCGTTAATAGTAGCCCTTGTGCGATTTGTTTGAAAACACTCCGGAAAAAATCTATATAAGGTGATGCGCAGAGGGACGTATTAATAGTATCTGTCGGAGCTCTTAATCTGCCAAGGACAGTTCCCATGACGTCCTAGGTTTTCTTTTACTACGGGCTAAAAGCTCAGACACTGCTATATTTGCTGGTAACATGAACGTACAAGTAGGCTTAGCGCTGCTGATACAGTTGCTTGCGGGATGGCTCAGGGGTTAGAGCGCGAATTTACTGATCGGAAAGTCCGTGGTTCGAACACGACCTCTGCCTCTTGACTTCTCTTGTCTAGGTTTGGGCAACCTGTAAGTATCCCAGCCCTCGTGCTTCCTTCTGGTGACATGACAGTTAGGTACCGAAAGGGTGTTACAGCTGTAACAGCTGAACGACAGTTGCTTGTTCGGATTAGACACGAGACACACACTACTGCATATTTGTACTGACTACGGACTTTCCTTGCAGCGCCAACTTCCGAAACAGCGGAAATCACTTGACCATGTGGTGTTCAGCAGCGTCCGGCCGCAAACCCAAGTGGTACACATTACCTACGTACCGGTGATGAGGACTGAGCGTCACCTGCCGCTCATTCTGGACTTCCTCTGTAAACTCGGATCATGCAATTTTCCGTCGCCAGTTTTCATTATGCCTTTCGTGTTCGAATAGAACACGTAGACATCGCTTAGCTATCGAGGAGCTAATGAATCCAGAAATCAAAAGAGCGCAGCAGAACTGACACTTCCACCGCTTGGTCCATGCTGGTCCGATGTCGGAAGTTAGCGATCACTAAAGCGAGATATCCCAAACTGTACCCAATGCCGGAATTTCCGCGGTGCAACCCAACCACCCCTTCCATCAGCACTGGATCTCTGATAGGATCGTGATTTTGTTGGAAGTACTGCAATAGGTTCCTCCCCGTCACGAACAGACTAGACCTTACTGTGGTGTGACGGTATGTGCACCTCGGCGAACCACTGAGCTATACTA
The DNA here is from genome assembly GCA_003604175.2 of Clonorchis sinensis. Taxonomy (NCBI): domain Eukaryota; kingdom Metazoa; phylum Platyhelminthes; class Trematoda; order Opisthorchiida; family Opisthorchiidae; genus Clonorchis; species Clonorchis sinensis. Next base: position 177,287,924 of record CM030369.1, on the reverse strand, counting down.
GGGGGTGTCCGCGTGACACGCGCGGTGTTTCTCATACCGGGTTGATCACTGGTTGAAGCTCTGACGAACAACGTCTCCTGGTGTTCCAGGTTTGGGGTTGGAACGTGTGTGGCGACGTGCTCCGTAAAAATGGTAATGTACTTGCATTTTTCGCCAAACACCGCTGCCTTGCGGTTGGGCTTTCGAGCCAAAGGCTTTGGTTGAGGACCCTAATCGTCCTCCTGTCTAAGTGTGGGCATCCTAGCAGTATCCTATCCCATGTACAACCATGAACTGCACGTATACAAATAAACCCATGCCACATCGGCCATCGCGTGGTACCATCTGCCGGGTAACCTTACTCACTGCATACAGCAGGGCGGGTAAGCAAAGACAGACTACTGCTTACGCCTCTCTTCTTTCTCTTTCACATATTTCCCTCTCTCCCCACCCCATTAGTAAGAGAGATTAAAAGAGTTTTCCAGGACCGCGTGTGGTGCGGACAAATCGCCTGGCAACTGAAAGACTGGTGGATCCGGATGTTAGACGAACTTATCAGAAGCGTCTTCTCTAGTCTCTTACAAATGCTCCACCATCAGATGTGGATTCATACCGGAACGACATCCCCACGTCTTTACACAGTGCTGGGAGTTTTGCTTGTGGCAGGGTGCTACCAGGCTCACTCAAGCACTGGATATCAGACCGAACGGTGGAACTGCTTAAATCTCGGAGAAATATCCCAGCCGGTCCCGAACATAACTCGACGTGATGAATTATCAGGCGTCCAGTGAAAGTGCGCGTGCTAACCGACAGTGAAATCTGGTTGACAAGGAACACCAAGCGAATGGAAGAGGCCCCGAAAGGCGGAAATGCCCGAAGATTATTTCAGTTGATCCGCGCGACTGTCCCCGGAAGCTGAGAGCGAAATCATCAAGGATCGGAATGGAGTGACCATCTTGAATAAAGAACGCCTGGACCGGTGGGTCGAATATTTCGAAAAACGGTTTTCGTGGCCACCAGCTGCCGGTCATCTGGAACCCACAGCTGACGCAGAGCCCTGAACGGTGAACCCGGAACCCTCCACGGCCTCTCAAGCGCCACCAAGCAACTGGTCCAGATGGGGGTGAAATCCCCAACCAACACTTGCCTGATCTGTTCGCCTGCATTTGGGAAAAGGTAACTGTCCCAGACAACTGGAAGAGATATTGTCCATTCTCAAAAAAAGCTCGTAGTGAGTGAGGTAACCACAGGATCAGCTCAACCTCGGTTGTAACGAGACTACTGGCATGACTTGTGCTTCGTCGCAGCAAGCGGGATTCCGGCCTGGTAGGGGTTGCGTTGACCAAATCTTCACACTGCGTCAGGTGCTAGAACAACACCATACGTAAAAACAATCCACAATTTCAGCATTCCTGGATTCTCAAGATGCATTCAACTCGGTTGAACGATCTGTTCTCCTTGACATGCTTGCCCATCAAGGAATGCCTCGGAAGTTTGTGAACATAATAAGTTCTTTGTATGTTCACACTTCCGGATATGTGAGAATATACTGAGAGCTCTCCAAAAGCTGCGAGACTTGGCGTATTCGAGCGGCGAAACTGAGACTTCTTCAAGTGTGCGACCATCGTTGTCTCAGATCTCAGAACCATAGCTCGTGTGGGTTGGTGTCGGCAAATCCGTAACGAGGCAATTAGGAGGCGAGTTTTTGGGTTGTGCAACGGGTGCTTCCATTGAAGAATGTGTTGTTTTCCATGCCCAATTCAGAGTGGCGGAAGCAGAGAGGTGAAGGCGTTAACGACCACAATGGTACCTGCTGATTTTCTGAAATTCAGCACAGAACGTTTGCACCATTTTACAGAATATTTCTAGCAACAAGTCAGTTGGTGATCCGCTAGGTTATCCTGACACTAGCAGCCGGTGCTAATGAGTCTCCTGTTCCTTCAACTGATGCACTGTCACGAAGAGACTGGACCTTACCGTGGTGTGGCGGTTTGTGTACCTCGGCGACCCATTGAGCTATACTGGAGGGTGCCCGCGTGATACCCACAGATTCTCTCATACCAGGTTGGTCCATGGGTAGAGGTCAGACGAACACAGTCTCCTGGCCCTCCAGGTTGGGGGTTAGAACATGTGTGGCGACGTGTTCCGTAAAAAATGGTAGTGTACTTGCATTTCCAGCCCAACACCGCTGCCTTGCGCTTAGGCTTTTGAGCCAAAGGCTTTGATTGAGGACCCTAATCGTCCTTCTGGCTAGGTGTGGGCGCCTTGACAGTACCCCAGTTTACGTACAACCATGAACTGCACATATACAAATAAACTCATGCCACATCGGCCGTCGCGTGGTGCCATCAGCCGGGTCGCCTTACTTGCTGCACACAGCAGGGTAAGCGAAAACATGCTACTGCTGACGCCTCCCTTCTTACACTTTCACGTTTTCCGTCTTCCACCCTCCCCCGCCCCAATTTTAATACTTTCTCCGCAGGTCCCAGCTCTAGGACTGATCGGTTTTCCCGGCTTACATCACACTTAGCTGCAAATTGTGTACGTCCGAGTTCAGTTACATCCCTAAACACTTCGAAGTCTGTTTTCAAACCCCGAAAGCCTGTCTACTTAGCCACCTTTAATGCTCGTTCGCTGAAGCAAGCAGGTCAACAGGTGGCTCTTGCTCGTACGCTGGATTCCCTCAGCATTGATGTATGTTGTCTGTCAGAAACAAGGACGCAGGACGCAAGTACCGTGATCGAACTGACTGTCCCCTCGCTCTTCCAGGTTCCGGCTGCGCACCTCTGGTGATGCAGAGGCCGCTGCAGCTGGATATGCTGGGGTGGGTATTGTATTGAGTGAATGAGCGGAAGCGTCTCTGCTTGATCAAATATCCGTTGATAGTCGCCTCTGTGCGGTTCGTTTGGAAACATCTGTAAGAGAATCTAGAGGAAGTGAGGTCCATCGCAGCTTGTTTATTGTGTCTGCTTACACCCCAACTGAATGTAGCTCTGAATCTGCCAAGGACAGTTTCTATGACGCTCTAGGTGCCCTTCTACACAGGGCTAAAACCTCAGATATCGTTGTGGTTGCTGGTGATATGAACGCCCAGGTAGGTAGACTGAGCGCTGCTGAGGCCCGATTGGGTGGTCGTCTTGGTCTGACACGAGACGCACGGACAACGGAGACCGCTTACTTCAGATGTGTGCCGATCACAGACTGTTCCTTTGCAGTACGAATTTCCGGAACAGCGGAAGTCGCTTGACAACGTGGTGCCCACCAACAAACCAGCGACGAACCCAAATAGACCACATCGCCGATCGCAGTTACGGTGGCGAGGGTCGCTCCTTCTGGGACACCAGCGTGGACTCCGACCATGCACTTGTACGCTGCTGCTTTTCATTGCGCTTTTCAGGTGTACGCAAAACGCGCACACCTCGCTTAGCCATTGAGAAGCTAGTGGATCCAGAAGTCAAACGAAACTATCAGAACCAACTCCTCGAATGCCTGCCACGGTACGGTGTCGGATATAAACGGCCACTGGGAAAAGATATCCAAAGCGCTACTCAAGGTCGGAACGTCTGTTTGCGGTACAACCCAGCCAACCTCATCCAAACATTGGATCTCTGATAGGACCGTGTCTTTGCTGGAGACCCGGCGACAGATTCCCCTGGCCGCCAACACAACTACATCCGACGCCAGGTGAAACTGAGTGTCCGTGCAGACCGAGAAGCTTGGTGGACCCGAAAGGCCGAAGAAATGGAAGATGCAAAGAATGCTGGAAATGTGCGCAGGCTGTTCCATTTGATTCGTTCGACTGGTCCTCGAAAACCTCTTGTCAGCGAAATAATCAGAGACCAAAATGGCTCCCTGATATGCAATAAAGCAGAACGTCTGGACCGCTGGGCACAGTACTTCGAACAGCAATTCAGCTGGCCACCTGCTACCTCCAATCCAGAATCCTGGCCTTCAACAGAAAGCTGGACCGTAAATATGGAGGCGCCTTCGGTCTCAGAAGTGTCCGAGTGTTTCTACTCAAGCGTCATCGTGCTGCTGGTCCTGACGACCTTCCACCTGCTCTTTTCAAGGATGATGGTGGGCTCCTCAGCCAGTGCCTGTCTAGACTATTTGGGTCTATCTGGGAGAAAGAGACCGTCCCAGACAACTGGGGTGAATCGATAGTAGTGCCCATTTTCAAAAAGGGTACTCGCAGTGAATGTAGCAACCACAGAGGTGTTAGTTTGACTCCTGTTGTGACAAGGCTTCTGGCGTAGTGAGAATCAAGGGATTTCGACCGGGTAGAGGCTGCATTGACCACATCTTCACACTCCGTCAGGTGTTAGAGCAACGCCACATGTACAGACGACCCACAATCTTGGTGTTCCTTGACTTCAAGGGTGCGTTTGATTCTGTCGATCGGTCAGTGCTGTTAAATGTACTTGCTCAACAGGGTATGCCCCAGAAGTTTGTAAACATAATCCGATCCCTATATTCACATACTTCTGGGCGGGTGAGAGTATGGCGAGCTCTCCAAAAGCTTCCCTACAAAAGTGGTGTCAGACAAGGATGTCCACTCTCTCCATTCTTGTTCAACTTCGTCATTGATGAAATAATGAGGCGAACGCTGGAAGGTCTTCAAAACCCCGGTGTTCAAATCGTTGCTGGTGAGAGCCTTGTCGATCTGGAGTACGCAGATGACATCGCCCTCATCTTTGAAGACGAAAGTGAAGCACAAGCCCTGTTGAACAGACTGACCACCATCATACCATCTTTTGGCATGCGCCTTGCACCTTCAAAGTGCAAAGTCATGCTTCAGAACGTGCAGTCTCCGGACATATCCCTTAAAATTCAAGGAGAATCACTGGAGATTGTGGAAAACTTTACATACCTCGGTAGTTGTATTAGCTCTGACGGAAGTGTGTCTGATGAAGTCAGTGCAAGAATCTCAAAGGCTCGAATCACGTTTGCTAATTTGCGTCACTTGTGGCGTCAAAAAGGCATCTCACTAGATCTTAAGGGTCGTGCAGGCTACAGTAAGGGCTGTATTGTTGTATGGGTGCGAGACATGGCCTCTACGGACAGATGATGTGAGGCGTCTCCAGGTTTTCGACCACCGATGCCTCAGAAGCGTGGCTGGTTTTGGATGGCGTCAGCGTGTTAGTCACGAGGTGATTAGAAAACGGGTATTTGGTTGTGCTGCAGGTAATCAATTGGGGAAATCATCCAGCACCACCGACTACGATGGCTCGGTCATGTGCTACGCATGCCGAAACACCGTCTACCGAGACGAGTGTTGTTCTCCGTGCCTCCTTCAGCATGGCGCAAACCGCGAGGTGGACAGCGCATGACTTGGCAGAAAGGCGTGAAAGAGATCACGAAGAGTTTGGGTGCTGTTGGTGCTGTACGCCTTCCAGGATGGGGTGCCCGTGACCCCGCCTGTGCTTGGCTGGAGACGTTGCAAGAAATGGCGGCTGATCGATGTCAGTGGCGTTCATGCCGGCGGATTGAAATTCCGATTATTGCTCAAACAACCCGGCACGAACGGTATAGAAATTGTATTTTTTCAGACTGCCCCGCAACTTTAATTGATGAAACGGTAAGGACAATGTTTTGCGATCAAACATCCCTTTTCAATATCCGTTAAAAATGTCTCAAGTTACTGGAGAAAGATGACGAAGATTGCATAACATTTTTCAGAGTTGTAAATCAAGAGTACAAGCGTTTCAAGCCCAGCTCAACGAAACAGCTCGACGAAACAGTCCAAGTACCTCATTTTAGTATCCCGTCTCCAGGCATCTCAAGATGCATACATCAGAACCTGGCTGGTTGACAGAAGTGGACAGGATGCTGAAATGACGTTAGAGAGCCTCAGCGCTAAATATCAACGCGTTGTCAATCCGAAGCACGACATGGATATCACCGGTCAGTCACGTACTACCTCGAGCATATGTGCCCCCGCACTCAACTCCAACGTCACACTAAAGTCCAAAAACCATCCTGATCGAGACCACAGCAAGCGTTCCGGAAGTTGCTGGCAACAAGGCGAGGGGCTTTTACACGTGATTTCTGGTCGGACGTGCCATAAATAATTCAGGTGCAATCCTCGTAGCCACAAGAAAGATGTATCGATCATTTATACCTCAGCCAAAGGCACGCCAACATTCAGCCAACAAAAAGATTCAAATCGATGTCATAGAAATTTCACGGTTGAGTTCGCCTACCGGAAGAATGTTTTTATTGTTCGCAACAACATCCCAGTTCCTTTACAGCTTGATTCGAACTATGATATTGGGCTAATCGGGGGAGGAACGTGAAAATTAATTGCCAAGCCGCATGTTGCGCTCTTAGAGCATCTGACGGAAGCAGGAATTGACCGAGGAGGTTGAATACAAAATAAGCTTGAAAGGCCTAGAAAACACAAGCCAAGTGATAAAGGAGATTCATGCCACAAACTTACACGCGGCTGGATTGGAGCATAAAGCTGAATGCACTCTCGAGGGCACACACGAACAGCTTGAAAAAACCTATCCCAAGAAAACCCCTGAAAACCTCCTAAAACGCAGGACACTCAGATAACTAAATCCTTTTTGGTATCTATCTTCCTAATGTCTTTTGGTTCATTCTCGCCGGGCACGGCAAAGGCGCGCGCTGAGTCCCCTCCGAATGGACGCACTTTTCATCATTCAGAAAGGTGTCAGTCCAACGACCACTGTTTTGCAGCGTCTACATCCATTTGGAGGGAAATGGCATTTGAAATCAAGGATTTTAAGTCGTCCTCGAAAAGTAGACATGGACTTGAAAGAACGTCTGGAAGGTCATGAATGTAGATCAGAAACAGAAATGGCCCAAAAACGGAGCCTTGAGGAACTCCAATGGAGATTAGCTCCGGAGAAGAGTAGGTCAAGCCTGCTTTCACTCAGGACTTTCTGTCTGAGAGGAACGCCTCAATCCAGCGTAGAATTTTCCCTTGAGTCCCGTAAGACTCGAGTTTGCGGAACAGCCCTAGACACATTGTGTCAGTTAAACCGGAAAACTCGATTTCGCTGGATATAACGTGGAATGCCTTTGAAGTATCCTCTACACACATGCCGTCTGTGCAAACAGGAAAAAAACCTGTTGGTGGGATTCCGCACCGATGCCTATCTACCGCTCGCAGCCAGGCACTGCCACGGCCCAGGGGCATATCCCACACGCGATTAGCCAATAGGACGGGTCGCTTGCGGGGCCAGCATCGAGGCGGGCTCTGATTGGCCAGAATTGTAAACAGAACGATCTAGTATCCACCGGATGCCGGTTGACAATGGCGCGCCCAGAAGACATCAGAACTTCCAGAATGTTGTTGCCGCGTACAACTTATAAACGACGGGCTGTGTATGTGTATTTTATACACGAGGTGCCGTATATGTTTTTTGGCCTGGTTTTGGGCGTTAGTATCGGTTGTGCACTTTGGTGGTTGCTTTGAAGGGAACGCTAGCTTTGAAGGTTCAATCCGAGAAACGAGCTTAGAAAATGCCGAAATTGTAATTGGCGAATGGGAACCCACGATATCAGACGAATTTAATCAGCTACGATAATTATTGCAGCAACAGCAAAAACAGATTGAAGAAGCGCTACTCAAGCGCAATGAATCACGGACCCCATATACAGACAAAAACGGCCCCATGCACGCAGCACACGGAGATGACCTCAGAAGTGCTCGCTTTCCAAAGCGTTCACTTGACGGCCTCCTACAACGGCATGCGCCTGTATTCGCCAACCAGCTTCGACGGTGCACAAAAGCGGGAACCAGGCTGTAACTCCTCCCCAATGCCAAACCAACTTTCGGGCCAAAAGGCCGAGTGCCATATGCGGCCTTGTTCATCGTTGAGCAGGAACCAGACCGAATACAGGATGCTGGTGTTCTTCAACCAACCAACTACTTTGTATGGGCCGCACCGATCGCGTTGTTGAAGAACCATCCGGAACCATCCGGGTGTGTGCAGGCTTCTCCACCGCTTTTAATGCTGCACTGGATACCCATTAGTACACTCTGCTTCTCCTACTCAACTTGTTTACAAAATTGAATGGGGGAGCTGTTTCTCGAGGATTGATTTGGACGATGTTTACCTCCAGCTTAAAGTTGAAGAAGATTCCCGAAAAATTTTGACCACCAATACGCACCGAATTTTTCATTGCTTTCATTTAGGCGAGGCCGTTAGACAGCCCTGCGTAGTTTTGGGGTCCAAAATATGAGTGACGGAAAGGTTGAATAAAAGCAGTGGGGTGCAAGCTAGACTGCGACGCCAACTAGTAGGTAGCTAAGAGTGGTTGCAGTTTATACCTACTGTAGTGAGGCGGCACAGCCCGATCTAAAAGTTTAGGTGAAGATGGAGGCGAATGGAGGTATGCGGTGGATGCGAATGGGTGTGGACATATGCGAATATGGGTGAAGTGTATCAGCTAATTTGTGCATGAATACGGTCATAGCTAGCTGGATAGTTTTCTATGAGGCTCGACAGGTGTGTAAGAACACATTTCCTAAGTGTACGTGACATCGTAGCTAGCCCTTGTAAAGAGGGATGGTTATTTTACAAGAGTTTAGCATGGCAAGGTTCTTATGTATTGAAGCTCGCTGAGGCTGCCGGGGAAAGCCGGTTACCAGTTAAAGGTCACAGTACACAGCGGCATATCGCCTGAAGATGTGGATGGCTTTCTGTTGTTAAAGGCCAATTGGAAATAGGTTCTCACTAATCCTGACGGTTGGAGACGAGAAATCGGAGAGAAACGAGAGGTGCGTGGTGTAATTCATGTTCGGAGGATAAGGTAAGCTCAGTGTGGCGCAGCAAAGCTAAGCGGGTTTTCGGCTGACTGGGAGCAGCATTGACCATATCTTCATAATCCGTCAGGTATTACGGCAACGCCACATATACTAACGACCCACAATCTTGGTGTTCAGTGACTTCGAGGGTGCGCTCATTTCTGTCGATCGGGCCTGTGAGAGTGTATAACAAGCTCCCCAAAGGCTCCCATAAAACATTGGTGTCCGTCAAGAATGTTCTCCCTCCCTGTTCTTATTCAATGTGTTACCGATAAAACAATGAGGCGAGCGTTGGAAGGTCTACAAAATCGCGGTGTTCAGATTGTTCCTGATGAGAATATTGTCGATCTGAACTGTGCAGGCGACATCGCCTTAATCTTTGAAATCTAAGGCTAAGACAAATCACAAGTCACGTTCAATAGAATGACCACCGTTATAGCATCTTCCGACATGCGCTTTGCACCTTCTAAGCGCAAAGTTATGCCTCAGAACGTGTCGGCTCTGGACAGAATTAAAGGAGAATCACTCTTGGTTGTGGAGGATTTCCCATGCTTTGGTAGTTGTTTTAGCCCTGAACACATTTTTAGCAAGGTGGCTATAAAACGGGTATTCGGCTTTGATTAACTGACGCAAATACGAGACTAATGTTTTGCAGCCAGTGATAGGTGCTTGCGCTGCTAGCTGAATGTACGGGATACACACTCAGCAGAAGCCTACTCATAGTGAATTGCTTTGTCGTTATACTTCATGGGACGCTTCTGCTAGTCCTTGAACGCTACGTCAGTTGGCGAAAATTCGCACTTTCTTAGGTTCGTTTATCGTCTTGTCATTCCTTTCTGGATAATTGTTTTCCTGTTGGACACCTTTTACCTTATACCGCCTGGAACTCACCAGATGATAAAACTCTCATCGTTCCCTTCTTCACTCTCTTCCCCCTTCCAGACTTCAAAATTCGGTAGCGCCTGCCCCAAACGCTCAACATGGTCGTCGTTCATTATTGTGGGTCCACGGTTTACACCCACTTGGCCCTCCAAATGATTCCAAATTATCCGTGACTATACACCAGCCTGGCTACACCTGTGTCAATCCCCTTGCCTAGTGCAAATCCGGGCGCCATAGGAATGCGCATCCCTAGTCCGATTAACGCAACCTTGACGTCCGTTACGGGGCTGCCCAGAAAATGAACTGGGTCAGTGCGTGGCAATGCCATACCCAGTCTGATGGCACTTTCGTGACTATTTCCTTCCTACTCTCGACCGTCACCTCTCATCCACTTGAGACCATAACTGCAACTACAAACTTTTGGACGACCCCAACCACCTCTGCGATGAGTTCTTTCTAATTCGCTAAAACTTATGTTTGGAGTTAACCTATCTGGTTTTTGCACTGCAATTTCAGTTCGCTGCTACCGAAAGTTCAAAGATTCCATTTTCCGTGTTCGTTTGGCCTTATGCATTAGCACTTTCTGTCGAAAGTATTCTATAGATTAAATTCACTACAACGGCGATCTCAGTGGGTCTAATTGTTTTCAGTGTAAACCACATTTTTGAGACGAAAACTTGCCATTTTCCTCCACTTTGAATCCTCCCATCTCCATCTCCGTTTTTGTCTTTTGTGACCTTGGGAATTTACACAACCGCCGAAGGTCATTATTATTATTTCATTGTCATTTCATTATTTAAATAGTCGTACCTCATGTCCCACAACTAAGGTGACTTTTCACGCAATAAGCTTGTCGCGTTGGTTATACCTTCCTTCCTGATGTGCTGTTTCCCACCATTTTCTGATTGTAACGACCCGGTCATGCCTCATTTGTCGTATTTCCAGCAAGCTGGGAGATACAACCATTAGTGCTACTTCCATCGCGAAAAAACATCCAGCAACATCGACCACGATTTCTCAGCCATGTTCTACGCATGTTGAAATATGGCATATCAAGATGAGCGGCGTTCCCCGTGGTTACCATAGAAGGGCGCAACTTGCGAGGTGGACAACGTACGACTCGACTGGACGTTTTTAAAGAGTTTATAAAGAATTTGTGTATTACTGTTGCTGAACGCCTTCCGCGATAGTGTCTCTGTGACCCCGCCTGTGCTTGGCCGGAGACATTGGAAGAGACGGCGTCTAATCGATATCAGTCTCGTTTCCGCTGTCAGCTTCCTTCCGGGCCGTCTGATTGAACACCTGAAAATGTGGGCACTTTTGAATGTTTGACATAGGCCAGTGCTGGATCCCATCCCCTACCCACTGTGTTTCTTCTTTTAAATCCAAGGCTTTAAATACAATTAGGTGAACTTTACAGTTGTGCTGCAGTGATGCATCGTCGCAAACACTGATTTTGCTGTCCTCGGTGGTGCTGATGATTCTGTTAAGACGGTCTGGTTCTGATAAAGTATTTGCTCTTCTATTTTACTGACATTTCGTTTTCCCTTTTTTGTTTTCAACTGAGTCGAGGTTTTAGTTGTTCTACTGTTTAATTCTTAATAAAGTCAATCTTCAACGGCCTTCTTTGTCTCCTTCCTTGAGATTTCTCAATTATCTAAACAATTCAGCGCGGCGCAATGAGTTCGATGGATGCCCTTAATCATCTGGCTGCCACTCAGCTACAACGCAACAGATAGAATGCAGCATTTACTTTAAGAAGTAGTCGGTCTCGCGGCCCGATAATGAAGTGAGCTTTTCATATGAAATCGCCTACGTGAACACCCAAAAATCCAATTCACTTCAATCCGATTCAAAGACTACGGAACCGCAGAGTTGTTACACACATGGAACCACATCAACAGCGGGCTGGGATACTTGAAGATAAGAATCGTATGGAGCAACCGAAGGAGAAATATAACTAAGAAATAAAGTTTAAACACCAACCATTTTTGACTGCTTGCGGATTATTGCATGGTAATTGTGACTTGGGAACAAAATGTTTGTTAGAAAATGCAGCCACACTTCCAGATACACAAGCGCGGATAGGTGACTTAATTGGGAGTCTATTTGACGTCAGGAGTATAACATTGTCAATATTTTTAGCCGCCAAGCCAACGAATAACGGGATATTTTATACATAAGAAAGCCCTAGGGAGACTCATTCACTTGTTGGTGTTTGACTCGTCTTCTATTTTGTGCTGACAAGTGCAAAAGAAAGGGTTACTTCTTATAATCGTACATAAATGGTGCTCAACATCAGCAACGATAGCAATGAAGCGGTAATGTATAATACAGCTTAACTATCACAACTGTGGCGACATAAAGCCTTAGTAAAGTGGAAGATTGAATGTTAGGGACTCACTGCGTAGAGGCCTTATGTCCTCCAGAAGAAAAACGATCGAAAAGCGTACCGTCATCTTTGGACACATTTGACGCGAATACATCGGAACATGTCGAATTAGGACACCCTCATCTGGCTTGACACAAAACCTTCCACTAACTTCACCCAACACGAGCCTCTGCGTAACGACAGAAGTATTTTAGTTAGGCAGTCCGGCCAGGAAATGATGACCTGTGGGCCATTGGGATCGGTTGTGTGCCATGTTTTGCAGGATTTCAGCCACGTCTAAGCAGGAGCAGGGCCTCATATGGAAAGGCGCAAAGATTCCGTACCACTCAGTGTGCCAAGTTTACGTTCTGTTTGCGCTATCAGGTTATGGCATGCCTTTCATCGCCGATTTCATCGGCATCGGTGAACCAACTTACCGTGATAAGTTGGAACTTCTACTTTTACAGTTCGGATAGGCTAGGAAGTGTCCACTTACCCATCATCTCGTAGCACGCGAGCTACTGGGTAGTTCCTGGCGTATTTTGGAAAAACCCGTGGCCAAGCGCCTGAAAACCTCTGAGGACACCAGGTACGATAAGCCAAATCTCGTAACCGTTGAAGAAGGTCGGCGATCCGCTGAGCTAATATCCGGTGGAATACGAAACTAAAACCCCCACATCTCTCAACATAAGAGCTGCTGTGGCGCGAAAGAAAAACACGCGGGATTGGCCAAAAAGAGACCGAGATCCGGTGCAGCAATAAAAATGAGCTCTCAGTGGTCAAAATAATGGGGCAAACAACCGATAATTATTCAGTGTCCGTTAAATGCCGGTTGAAAATGGCACGTACCTAGAGTGTACTAAATTCCGGAAGCTTTTGCTGCACACACCACAGATATGACGCATAATGAACGGCATTTTGGGCTGGTTTTACGTAGTTGAAAGCCTTCATACAAATTTTGTGGTTCTGTAGCAAAAAATCTAGAGACGGAGGATCAAACAAAGAAGAGAGTTGAAGCAATGCAGCTATCACAACCATTCAGGGAGCAACCGATGTTCAGATATTTCACACTTTAAAGTAAATGTATCAAAGTTTTGTAAAAAGACTGACAGCCCTACAAGTTAAAGAATAGAGCGAAGAAAAATGCTGGATGAGTGAGGGACTGCGACCCGGAATTGGGTTTCTGAATAAGAAGCAACAACCACGTGTATGATTCGTTGTCGCATTCAATCCATAGCCGGAGAATCCAGGTATTATCTAGCATTCCGCATAAGTTGATTGAATAATCAGGTGTGACAAATGGGTACGGATAAAAGTGGTTTTTCTCTGACCGGGCATGCATACTCCGAACGTTCATCTTCCATATTCGCTCCTGAGCGATGGGCTGAGCTCTAAAACGGACAGCCCAAATCATATCTCCTAACACAACATCGGGGAGACGCAAAAATCCGGAATGGAGCATCAAAACAAACTCACCGTCCAAAACAATAATCCACCAGAGAATATCACTCCTCCAGCGAGACAAGACAAGAGGCCTAAATGTTATGAACCACATACGTTGAAGGGAAGATGACGAAACATAGCTGAAGAGTATGACAACCCGATTACAGAAGATTTAGAAAAGAAGCTGAAATATCGGCAAAAATGACGCACTGACTATGAATTTAGTCTTCAAAAGGGCCACTCATAATCCGTCGTGGTACCATACTGTCCGGTCTAATTTTGCACAGATCGACCGCCTGTCGGGAGAGAACCTCGTGAGAACCACGTTTGGTTTTTTCCTGGTCAAATCATCGAACATATTTTTACTTGACACAAGCATTTCGACTGCGTTTCTCTCTCAGACTTCTAACGTTGGCCATTTTCCTTAATCTGAACACTGTTCTTGACTCTGTCCATCCGGCGATCAAGGATGTCCCTGTTAAATTTATACCTCTTATGAGGGCACTATATACGAACTCCTACAGGTCCGTACAGGTATACAACAAGCATCTGCTCACCTGCACCACATCCAGCGGTGGAAAACAAAGCTACGGTCTCCCACCATTCCTCCTCGATTTTGTTAATAACGTGCCTGTCGAAATTGCTCTGGCTGGTTCCGAGACCTCTATGATTGAAATGCTCTCGGGGTGTTTGTTTGTAAACACTGAGTGTGCGGACGATATTGTCCTCCTTGACTCAGATCCTTCAAAGGTGCCAACCACTTTGTGTATCCTAAATAACTCTTCCACACAATTTAGTATGTGCTTCACACCTGTAAAGTCTAAGTGCTGCTACCATCCACCTCAGACCGCATGCTTGCAGACAAGTGATTGACGTAGTGGATGAATAAGTTAACCTGGTGGTTGTACTGACTCCGGTAGACTGGCCGAAAACGGAGTCATTTCTCAAATCTGGAAGGCTAAACTCCGGCATCTATGACGCCGATGCACTGTTATTTTGCGTGTCAAGGGCAGTAACTTTGCGACACTACGATTTATATTACATTGCGGATCAGAAACATAACCTCTACGCGCAGAGGACGGACAGAGGCTGCCAATATCTCCGAAGCATTGTCAGGTTTGCTGAAAATATCGGATTAAAGGTGCTGAGGCAGGCTAGATGAAGTACGCTACTCAGGTGGCGTAGGTTAGAATGGTTTGGACATGTATTTCGCAAGCAAAAAGACTGTCTGCCCAGCGGAGCTCTTTTTGCCCAGCTCTGTGCTGAATAGAAGCGACTGCAAGTTGGACAATGTATAACCTGGCAACGAATTATGGAAACATTAGCCGGTAAACTCACCGGGGTCGACAACTGCTGCCTTCGTGGAGGGGATGCCGGGACTCATCTCACTGATAGTTAATGACACTGTCAGGCATAGCCCAATTGCGCAGTCAGTGGCGCCCGTGCAACAAAAGCACCACATTCATTGCATAGGTGCCTAGTTTCCTGTTCTCTCAGAGCAATATTGCAGGCGAACTAACTGATTATGCCATGGCCTTCCACACTCGGCTGTATTACCCACGTTTGATAGAATGACGCCGCCCATGTATCTGCCTCAAGGTAAAGGTATGGTCGACGCATCCTAGAAAATGGCGAAAACCAGCTTGATTCTTATGCGCCTGTCTTTTATGAATAATCAATCGACTTGCGTTAGATGCCAGATGGCATTTGGATGCTCCTGCTACCGGAACGAAGTGACGACACACGCGTACTTTGAGACCAGTCATGCGTTTGTGACGCCACAAGCGGCGCAAGTTGGTAGACAACCCTGATCTTCTATATTCGGACGTTGACTTCGCTTGCAGAACTTTCGACACGTATTCGTTATCCTGCAAAATATAGGCAATACCAGGCGTCGCGGGCACAGTTCGTTTGAACTTCTGAACTCAAAAGGCAATACACCAGTATGATTGTCAACTGTAGCGGCACTCGTCTGACATTGGCTGAGTGGTCGAGGTTATTTTAGAAGATACGTTGCTTATCTTTTCCGTGCCCCTATAATAATAGGTTTATTTCCCAACCTGTGGGGAACATAATAATTGAGAAATGATCACCCGCTACAACGTGAACGTGGACGACTACACGACGGGGGGAGGTGAGACCGAAGAGGCAGACTTAATACATGATTAGTAATCGTGGATTGTGGAAAACAAAAACAAACAGAACAATGGAGTATGAGGCACGACCAGTTCAATGACGAAGCCCGTTGACTCAAACTAAAACCGAACAACCTTTACTGGCCGTGAGTGAATTTGTGCAGTTGAGTAAATGTTTAGGGTCCTGAAAAACACAAATAGAAATAGAGTTAGATACATGAGTTGCCTTACATACTAGGCGACTAGCAAAAGGTATTGCCGTGAAAATGACTGACTAATGCAACCGACTTAATCTTTGCAGTGCCATTTTCGCTTTCGGAGACAGTGAAATCAAAAAATGAGAGAATTTTCAGTTCCATTTCGCGAAAAACCAGTACAGCCGTTGAATTTTCTGCAATGGTGCCGAGACTAAGTGTCTAGAAACATCGTTAGATTCAACCCACTCGGTCCGACAGGCAAGAACTGCGCATTTGTCGACCGGATATGGTTTGTGTGACGAATCTGCCTGGCTGGACCAGGTTGGATCCCGTGGAGTACTTTGCCACAACGGCGAAGGATGTCTTAGAATCCACTTAACGTATCTGTCGCTGTAGTCGTGGACGAACACTAGCTGGCCCTCGCCGAAGGAGTGTGTCGTTGTGTCATGTTGCTGGCTCTCTATTACTGTGTTGCGGCGGCTCAGTGACCCTTTCAGCGACCGGATAGTGTCATACGGTTTTGGAAGCTTTCTTCGAAGCAGTGCATGTGCTGGTGAAACTCCATCAGGTGAGTTGGGGTTTGACACCGCTCAATATTCCAGCTGGGACCTCCCCTTTGGACGTCTGAAGTGCACGCTTTAGAGTGCCAAAGTGGTTTCCCTCCTGGCCATTCGACCATGGATGAAACGACAAATCAATATAAACTCTGATGACGTGAACTGACCGCTGTTGTCGGATTCAACGGTCTCTGGTATTCCGAGGCTATCGGGGAGTCGTCGAAGTTCCAGGGCTCTGCTGACAGCTGTGTGGCTGCTCACTGGCCATTTACTATAGACGTCGAGCGCGATCAAAAGGTGTTGGCCACAAACTGGACCTGCACAGTTAACGCGAAGACGAAACAACGGTCAAGTTGGTTGTGGCAACGACCGCAGTTGGGTTTTCACCAGCGACTTGAATGATTGATCACACCTCAAGCAAGGTTTAACGGGCAAACTGTATCTTCGAGTGACGCGTAATACCAGAACCTCCGGGAAGGCAAAACAAAGTCGGAGCTGAGTTTCTATACTGTGCTATTATTGTAAGGCGTAAATTCACAAATTGCACACACCTCGACAGTGGATACTCGTACAAATCAAATGGTCTAATTGGACCACAAAAGTACGAACCAAAGGAGCAAACAGGCCCTCATGTGCGGAAGTCGGCCACGAATGGCTGAATGACCTCAAAGCCCAATGAGGGAGGTGGTGATGACAAACAAACGCCAGTCCAAATACACGCACTAAACACAAAGGTGCAGCGGGGGTTACAAATATGGATGGGATAAACGTGGGGAATTTCCAATATCAACGTAATGGACGATACACAAGGTCTAGAGACTTTCTCAGTCCGGGAGTTCGTAAGAAGCCGGCGGACGTAACTCCGAGCAAGAGCCTCCATCCCGTTCGTTCCCCGGTGCCCATCATGACGGCTCCTTTGGAATGACCTGTGTCCTGAAAATAAAAGGCATAACTTGGCTAGATATAATGCGGCACTCCAGTTGAAGTAAGGTCTCGATCCGTTTATTGGAAGATATGCGGCCTTTGATTGCGCTGGTACTTGATGACCTGCTGCAGCACGGGGTTTGATGGGTAGCCTGGCGGACCATGCCAGCAGTCAGTGGGAGAATGTGAGCCGCTTCCCATACCCCGCGCTTCAACTCTGGCTTCAACTCTGACTACAGCATCCTTTGGTACTGGCCTGCTTGAATCAATGAGACGCGACACTGCTTTGGCTTAGTTGTGGCTTGTAATGCACTGGTATTCGAGCTTGAAGTCTTATCCGGGAGGCAGAGTGGCCATTGCTGGAAACAGTTGATGGTGCAGGTCGGAATCTCTTCCTATGAGCTAAGCACGGAAATGAGCGACTCTCGATCGGTTGGCATGGTAAGCTGACGGCCATGTAGCATTTTGTGAAAAATTTTATTGCAAGTAAAACCTTCAAAGCCTTTTGCTCTATCAGCTTGTCGCTGCTCTTGGCTGGTAACAGGGATCTGGACGCATATGCAACGGATTTCTGGTTGCTTTTTTAAGTTGCGTGCGAAATTACTGCACAAATAACATAGTTTGCATCCACAATGATTTCTGATGACTTAGCAGAAGAGTGAGAAGCGAACCGGAACTCAGCTTGACTATGACGAACTCGAAGGCGCGTTGGCGTCCTTCTGACCTCGTCCACTTCTAGTCCTTGAAGAGTAGCTAGCTCAGTGGATGCGATGGAACATCCGATGGCACAATGGTTTCCAGTGACGGATCACAAATGTCGGGTAGCGAATCAGAATGTAGCAAGGAGTTGACAGATTTAAAGGTGGGCTTACATTCTTATATGCGGTCCTTGGTGAGCAGGCAGTTCAATGGAATTCAGAAGCGATTCATGGTAGATAGAAAAGACCAGCAGGTTCTGAAGATAACGAGGGAAGACCTGAGGGATTTTACGTCTCTGGGTACTGGCATACGTTTGATGGCGTCGATGTCGCCCGGATCTGGTCGGGGGTGCTGTTCCCCAATGATGTAACCGAGATACTTTATCGATCAAATCAATCGGTTCATTGATCTCGGCGCATTCCGAAGACCGCCTCTTGAATACTACCAAACAGGTAAGCAAGGAAAGGCCAAAATTCGTTGGGGTTGAAGCTTATATGACGATGAGATAGTTTAACTAGGTGATAACGCTAAAGGCACCCGTCAGCATCGTATCCATAAGCTGTTGGAATAAGACTGGCGATGCCCTGACATCAAAGACCATCCGGGTATATTGGAGCAGAACGTGCTGCTGTTCGCATCCACCGCATACCTCCATTCGCCTCCATCTTCACCTAAACTTTTAGATCGGGCTGTGCCGCCTCACTACAGTAGGTATAAACTGCAACCACTCTTAGCTACCTACTAGTTGGTGTCGCAGTCTAGCTTGCACCCCACTGCTTTTATTCAACCTTTCCGTCACTCATATTTTGGACCCCAAAACTACGCAGGGCTGTCTAACGGCCTCGCCTAAATGAAAGCAATGAAAAATTCGGTGCGTATTGGTGGTCAAAATTTTTCGGGAATCTTCTTCAACTTTAAGCTGGAGGTAAACATCGTCCAAATCAATCCTCGAGAAACAGCTCCCCCATTCAATTTTGTAAACAAGTTGAGTAGGAGAAGCAGAGTGTACTAATGGGTATCCAGTGCAGCATTAAAAGCGGTGGAGAAGCCTGCACACACCCGGATGGTTCCGGATGGTTCTTCAACAACGCGATCGGTGCGGCCCATACAAAGTAGTTGGTTGGTTGAAGAACACCAGCATCCTGTATTCGGTCTGGTTCCTGCTCAACGATGAACAAGGCCGCATATGGCACTCGGCCTTTTGGCCCGAAAGTTGGTTTGGCATTGGGGAGGAGTTACAGCCTGGTTCCCGCTTTTGTGCACCGTCGAAGCTGGTTGGCGAATACAGGCGCATGCCGTTGTAGGAGGCCGTCAAGTGAACGCTTTGGAAAGCGAGCACTTCTGAGGTCATCTCCGTGTGCTGCGTGCATGGGGCCGTTTTTGTCTGTATATGGGGTCCGTGATTCATTGCGCTTGAGTAGCGCTTCTTCAATCTGTTTTTGCTGTTGCTGCAATAATTATCGTAGCTGATTAAATTCGTCTGATATCGTGGGTTCCCATTCGCCAATTACAATTTCGGCATTTTCTAAGCTCGTTTCTCGGATTGAACCTTCAAAGCTAGCGTTCCCTTCAAAGCAACCACCAAAGTGCACAACCGATACTAACGCCCAAAACCAGGCCAAAAAACATATACGGCACCTCGTGTATAAAATACACATACACAGCCCGTCGTTTATAAGTTGTACGCGGCAACAACATTCTGGAAGTTCTGATGTCTTCTGGGCGCGCCATTGTCAACCGGCATCCGGTGGATACTAGATCGTTCTGTTTACAATTCTGGCCAATCAGAGCCCGCCTCGATGCTGGCCCCGCAAGCGACCCGTCCTATTGGCTAATCGCGTGTGGGATATGCCCCTGGGCCGTGGCAGTGCCTGGCTGCGAGCGGTAGATAGGCATCGGTGCGGAATCCCACCAACAGGTTTTTTTCCTGTTTGCACAGACGGCATGTGTGTAGAGGATACTTCAAAGGCATTCCACGTTATATCCAGCGAAATCGAGTTTTCCGGTTTAACTGACACAATGTGTCTAGGGCTGTTCCGCAAACTCGAGTCTTACGGGACTCAAGGGAAAATTCTACGCTGGATTGAGGCGTTCCTCTCAGACAGAAAGTCCTGAGTGAAAGCAGGCTTGACCTACTCTTCTCCGGAGCTAATCTCCATTGGAGTTCCTCAAGGCTCCGTTTTTGGGCCATTTCTGTTTCTGATCTACATTCATGACCTTCCAGACGTTCTTTCAAGTCCATGTCTACTTTTCGAGGACGACTTAAAATCCTTGATTTCAAATGCCATTTCCCTCCAAATGGATGTAGACGCTGCAAAACAGTGGTCGTTGGACTGACACCTTTCTGAATGATGAAAAGTGCGTCCATTCGGAGGGGACTCAGCGCGCGCCTTTGCCGTGCCCGGTGAGATTGAACCAAAAGACATTAGGAGGATAGCTACCAAATAAGATGCAGATATCTGACTGTTCTCAAATATGTCATTCTGAGTGCATTCGCCATTCTATTAATGATTTGACGAACCTTCCGTCGTATTACTCGCATGGAATTCCAGGTACTCCATATGACTACGCCAGGGGTTTCTCGTATACGCCAACCCGTTTGGCTATTCAGAACGCAAGAAGGACGTAACCCTCATTAAGCGCGTCCAGCGATCTTTTACGAATTTTGTTTGTTGTCGTTAATCCGTTGATTTTGAAACGCCTCTCACGGTGCTTCTCTCCGGAGTATCTTCGCCTCCGAGGAGACCTAATACTTACGCCACGTTTGAACGAGGTTCACCCAACAAATTTTTTACCGTTGACCCAAATAACACATGCTACGAAAATTTTCAAGCTCAAAGTGCATGCCTTCATTAGGCAACAGTTCTCATTTCGGGTAGTTGGTGTGATTCCTCGCCCTGGCAAGCGTACTGCCCTCAGAGAACTCAAGGAGCCTTGCTGCACCCTTTTTCGCTTGGTGAAAGGCAGCCACTCAACGACACGATCAAAACCGCCCCGGGAAACTTGGATAAAAGCCTCGATCCGTGTATCAATCCGTGAATCCGTGATTCGCGTGACGGACTCATGTGACAGACTACATGGACTTCATGAATGACGCTACCCATACGGCGCTTGATGTAACCATGCGTTCCTTTCACTTCGCCGTTCTTAGCCGAGGCCATATCCACGAACTTATAGGTGGTGTGAGCAGTCTCGTGATGGCGGTCGAACTGTCGCTCCACATGTGTGCTCGTTTTTTGTAGCTACCCAGGAACTGGGCGTACCACACCAGTGGGTAAACGGATTTTACGCCCAACAAGCGGTTCCGTGGGTGGGTTGCTGTTTGGCACACTTGGGTTAGGCGTCACACGGTCACAAGAAGGATTCAGTAATCTCCTCTGATGTTCATCTTTAATTTTCTGAAGTATTCGGTTGAGAGTGTCGACAAAACGTTCGACTTGACCGTCCGATTGAGAATGAAGTGGCGGCGATCTAACGTGGTGAACACCGTTTTGTTCGCACAACGAGACGAATTCCATCTAGTTAAATGCACTGTGTCTGTCTAGTTAAATGCACCAGTGCCTATGGTGTGTCGAGGCAATTAAAGATGTGAAGGAGCTGCAAGATTGTGGCACAAATGTGATTTGCTCCATGATGATTATCTCCGGCCATTTGTAAGTGTCAACCATTATAGGGTAATGCTGATTGTGTTTGTGTCCTGCAAAATCAATATGTTGGCGCGACGAAGAGCTGGTTGGTGCAGGCGACGAAGATAACTCGGTTTTCCGCGGCAATTTTGCAGAACACTGACATTTTGAACAGGGCTGCGCAAGTTCTAGCTGGTTCCTCATACGCAACCAGTCTACATAAGTCCTCCCCGAGGCTTTCACGCTGATGCCTGGATGTCCAAAATGAAACTGCTTTATTACTGGCGCGTGCATTCGGGCTGGTATTATAGCACGTTCATCCTCTACCTAAAGCTGTCACCTTGTGGTGATCGGGCATGAGTTCTGCAATGATCCCGCGGGCTACACTGGCTGGAACTTTGTTCCACAAGGTGCAACTCTGCCAGGAAGGTCGAAGGGGAGCGGTCGAATCAAGAGCAGCGAGACCCCGTACTATGAGTAATCGTGCTACGAGGCGGTCTGGGGGTAAAGTCGTACTGTCCTCTGTGAAAGGAGCGTGGAGACAGTCAGTTGTTTCTCCCAGGCAACCAACATTTCCACATTCATGGTAGCAGTGATGCTGCCTTCCCCCGAGTTAGGACGGGTTAAAAAAGGTCGACCGTAAAACCTACTCACTCCGATCGCTCAATGGTTGACAGTGACTGCCGGCGCATAATTTAATACGGCGAAATACTTTTTAAAACCGAAGGGTCCGGTGCTGCTCAAAAGGCACCTGCTATGCGGAGCCGCATCAGGGGTGAGATAATGCCCCGTACTCCATGCGCCTTCGGGTCAAGCCAACGCCCTGCAGCCGAGCAGTTTAAACTATTGAGTCGTCGCTTCCGGGAAGGGTCCCCAAAGAAAATACCACATCCTGCCACTGCCTTGTGGGTCAGACTTTTGAGTCAGGGGCTCAAAGTGGGGTACCCCAACTAAACCCCCTTCCTCGGCTAAGGCAATCGAGAAGTATCATTTACCCGCACAGTTCCGTGTCCTCCGATGTCCCTCCCCAACCCATTCTCACCACGAACAAACGTTGCTGAGTCCTTTGACTGTCGGTTGTCTGACCGATGGGCCTTGTGCTTCCCGCTGTCTATTAACAATAAACAAAATGACAGCTTTATAAATCCACGAGACCCCTTCTAAATAGGGGCTTTTAACTTACGTCCTATGTTACACTGGCAAACAGTCAATGGTTGCTGAGACCTTGTACTCCCTTAAAATTGATGTATGCTGTGTCTCCAAAGGACGCATATAAGACTCAAGCGTTATGCATCTCAGAACGTCAAGGACGAACTCAGGTCTTTCACACTTATTTCTTCGTGTGCCTGGCGATCCGGAAGCGATGACTCGTGAAATATATGGTGTGGGAGTTGCACTCAGCCCGAGAGCTGAACGCGCTTTGCTGGTTTGGATCCCATTAAACAGTCGTCTTTGCGTCGTCCAGTTATCCAGCTCAATCAAGCTGAACGCCTCTCGGCATATAAAGCGGTGTCTGTTTGTAATGTCCGCGTATGCCTCAACGGACTGCAGTTCTGACGCTGAGAAGGATACTTTCTATGGAGAGTTATCCGGACTCATTCGTCAAGCAAGAAGCACTGATGTTGTGATAATTGTGGGCGATGTGAATGCTCAAGTCGATCGTCTGAGCTCCTTGGAATCGCATTTGGGTGGTCGATTCGGAGTCGATGCTCGTCGTACAGACAACGGAGAGCAACTCCTCCAACCGTGTGCTGTTCATCAACTGTTTCTGGCCAGTACGAACTTTCAGCCTAAACGTTCACATCGTGTAACCTGGCGTCCACCAACTGCAAGTCAACCGCAGACCCAGCTGGATCGTGTGGCCATCAGCCACCGGTGGAGAGCTACAGTTGAAGACTGTTTTCCTTCTGGGGCCTGATTCCGATCATGCCATAGTGCGTACATGCCTGACAGTTCGCTTTCCCTCAGACCCTCGCGGATCAGCAAGAAGCAAGCCAACCAATCTTCTTTGAAAAATCACCATAGCTCAGCATTATCGATCTGAGCTATCCCAACAACTCTCCACAGTAAACCAATACTGTGATGGTAGTGAGCACTAGGATAAAGCGTGGCGAAATGTGAAAGGAGATATGTTAGCGGCGTCCGATTTCTGTCCGATTTCTTCGATTAAACCACAAAACCACTTGATGCCATCGAGATCGGTATCCGCGATTGATGGCAGGAAATGCATCCCAACAGGCAGCGAGTACGACGACACAAGCTAATCCCTCAAACACCAACTAGTGAAGAGCCTAAGGAAAGACCGAGCGCTCTGGTGGACATCAAAAGCTCGGAAAATGTAGAAGGGTTTTGCTACCGCAAACAACCATGCCCCATACCAAGTGATACGATCGGTTGGTCCTAGGAGAGTAGCGGTCAGTGAAACAATAAGTGAAAAAGGTGGAGATGACTTTGTGATGTATTCTGCGACGGGAGTAAATAGGCACCAAGTTATTTTCTCCGAAAGTGCAGAATCAAAGCGTACCAAGAGCCCGATGCGACTTCAAATGCATCTGCTCCACGCAGCAACACTAGAGCTAAGACACTCGTCTCACATTCTGCGCTATCGGGCTAGGTTGATTCTCCGCAACTAGATGGGTCAGAATATTGAACCATCAGCCCCGGATAGGGTCTCCCAAGGAAATCCTACTACTCTGTCCTGCGAGTCGGACTTTAAGACAAGGGCTCAAAGTAAGGTGCCTGAAACAAACGTCGTTCCTTGGCATGAGCATTCGGAAAGAATCATCCACCCTAGTTGGAAGGTCCTTGGTTCGAACCCGACCTCTGCCTCTCGACTTCCCCTGTCTAGGTTCAGGCAACCTGGCAGTATCCCAGCCCTCGTGCTTCCTTCTGGTGGCATGGCAGCTAGGCCTCGAAAGGGTGTTACAGCTGAACGATCCACCCTTGTAACTCTCCGTTCACCTTCACCCTCTATTCTTCAAACGGTTTACTGTAGTCAATCGATCTGCCAGTCCCATAACCTCTGTTTCCTGTCTAAACTGGTTCCAAGGGAAACAAACCAAAATACTCCGCTTTGTACGTTTAAATTGTCCGCACACTGTCAAACTGGGCAACATGAATGTTTTTTGAAACCGTGCTCCTATTTCTGCCGATATATATTGTGCCCTCGGAATGCATACAAGGCTCCACTTTGTTCATGCACCTCGAACCGCTTAAGACGAACTCAAATGTTCTCCCACATCGCTCTGCGGGCATCTGGTAATCTTGACATAATGGCTTTTAGTATCTGTGACGTGACAGGCGCATCCGACCACGTGACCAAAAGTGATTTACTGGACTGGATACCAGTAGGCCGCCGCGTATGTGCTGTACGTTCGTCCAGTTTGAATAAAATGAATGCAGTTATTTGTTTCAGCATACAGGTGTGGTTTTGAAGCTGAGAAAGAAATGTTTTCGAGGCCGCTCAGGACTGCTTTGGTCAGTGAGAATGGCGGACCTTGCCATCTTATTATGTGCTATCAAGGCCCAAGTTTGACGCATAAACCCTCAAGAGGAACGCTTGGATGGTAGATGGGTTCGAGATAACTCAGTGGTTAAGGCCTGAAGGTCTGTGGTTCGAATCCAGCCTCAACATCTCGTCTGCTCTTGTCTAGGCTTGGCCACCTTGCAATATCCCAGCCCTCGTGTCTCTCTCCGCTGGCACGGCAGCTGGGATCCGAAAGGAGCTAGATTTGAACGCTCTGATTATTTTTGGCGGTAGTTCGAGAGTAGATGCTCACCGTAATGATAACCGGGATTGGCTTCCTCAGCTGTGTACTGACCATAATCTGTTTCTGGCTAGTATAAACTTCAGCACAAGTGCTCACAGAGCTACTTGGAGGTAACAAGCAAATAAGCATCCATGAATCATACGGTCGTCAGTTATTGATGGAGAACCGCAACTGAAGATTTACGCTTTTTCCTGGGCTATATAACTTGACTCTGGTCATGCCGTTGTGTGATTCCGGTTGTCGGTTCGATTTCCCTCAGGAAGCAGAGCAATTCCATTAATCAACTTCAGTGGTTTTCGGTGACTCAGCACTATTGCGCTGACGTGGCTGGGAAGCTACTTCGATGACGTGAGGATGATGTGACGAGCAAGAGGAACTGTGCTGTCAGTTTTTAGGCTAGTCTGTCTACTCGGTCTAAGGTGCTAAAGACAGCATGGCGGGAAATTGCTCAAATCATTTTATCCAGTCGCGGCAACGGATAAGCCTCTAGGTATGTGAACCGATTAATGGTTTGACTGTAGTCCACTACCATGCGTCTTTTGTGGTTTAAATTTTTCGTGACCAGTACTTGAGCCCTCCAGGGAGAATTCGAAGGTTCAATTATACCTTCATCCAATAGCCGGCTAACTTGAGAGCGGTTGAACGCCGTGATTTCGTGGCGCTAGGCTTGCAATCGGGTGAGAGGTTAGCAAAAAGAGGAGGTGATTCAACCGCAGAAGCAGTTAGACCGCAGAGGGTGAATGAACCTCGGTTCCCACCGAATGTGATTTCAACTTTGTTATGTAGACCAAGCAAGTCGTGACCTAGCAGCACGTCAGCACATCGATTCGATAGCGTCACTAGTTTTTTGTAAACAGTACCCTTGTAGTTGATGAATGCGTAGCAGTAACCGGTAGTTGAACACGTCAAAGGGATAGATGCCGTGGTAGTCACAGAATCGTTAGCATATATCTTCCAACCAAGTGTACGAACTACCAAAGAAAATATATAACTGCCCGAACTTCCTGTGTCTATGAGGACATGAAGCGATATTTTGTTTACCTTTGTGCCGGTCACCGTGCGGTACAAGCAGTTCCGGGCTGCAGCAGTCAGCAAGGAATATAAGGTAGAATCTGTCGCGCACGTTGATTTTTGACAGATTTGGGTCGACAAACATGCTGAAAACGGTCCGTTTTGCCGCATGATTTACAATCTGCTTGTCTTGTGGGGCATTTCGATGGTGGTTGCCTGGAACGACCGCAAAAGTAAAAGTTGAGAATTGATTGACGAGAGATAATGTGTAGAATCAGGGAGATTGAGTGTGAAAGGTCAATCGTAGATGTCTGTAAAGATGCTGCAGCCGCAGAAAATGATATGCGTCGATTATGCAAGTATTAGTGAGCTTGTTTTGGGCTAATTCTAATGACCTAGCCAATTCATGTGCTTCATCGAGAGTGAGTTCATTTTGAGCCAGAAGTTTTTCTCTGATGGTAGCAGACTGAAGTCCGTTGCTCAGAGCGTCGCGTACACTTTCGTTTTGATGGTCAATGGCAGACACCACCTTGAAATCACAATTTTCGGCCAAGGATTTAGGCCTATGAACAAGCTGATCAACATCTTGACTGGTGTCTTTGCAAGTTTGTAGAAGATGACGAGCCTTCCCCATCTCCCCGGCCTTCGAAATCCACCAGCGTTTTCTGTCTTTCTTCAAGCTCCTGATTATCCGGCATCTGAGGGATCTGCGTACGCCATCACAGCCGCTAATCACCAGTATGGCCTTTCTGACAGCGATAAGATCTGATCTCGACGATATCCAGTGTTCATTTAGTGGTGTCAGATGGCCTGAATAAACAGTTCTGAAATCTGACAGCCTCCATTCAACCTCCAAGCAATCTTCGTCATCCGCATGACTGTATGTTTCCAGTAGCTTTCTACCCGGATAAGCTCGATACTCTACAGCTACTGAAACTTGTCGAAGTTGATGAACGGAGCCGCTCTTTTTTGGCACACGTACTGCTGACGGAAAGGGAGGTAATAACCGGGCCCGCACGATGGCGTGATCAGAGTGAAGTTGTGTACGCCAGTCCTTAACCGAGGCTCTCCATCGGTAACATGGTCCAATTGTGTCTACGACTGTCTTGTGGTAGGTGGCCTCCAAATAACTCGATGTAAACGTTTGGGTTGGAAGTTCGTACTGGCCAGAAACAGACGATGATCTGCACACAACTGAGGAAGTTGCTCATCATTATCCGTACGCCCGACTCCAAACTGTGCTTCTTCCGGACTTAATCGTCCAGCTCGGGCATTCATATCACCCGCAAGGTTTACCTTGTCCGTCCTTCTTGGCGACCGAAGCAGCAGTGACAGAATTTGATAAAACTGGTCTTTTCCAGTCTCAAAACTGCTGTCTGTTTGAAAGCAGGGTGCGAGTTATCTTTTACGAGACCTGCGTATCTTCTAGACCCTATACTGTAGGTTGATGCATAGACTCGTGTTATTCCTCTTGGTATTGGTTCATGAAGGCTTTCATGAAGATAGCCTTTTATACCGATACGGACGTGTTGACCTATAGCTAGCCTTTTCCTATTGGTAAAAAATATTCTCTTGGTGTTCAGTTCAAAACGAATGGTCCAGTTAAGTTGAGTAACAAGCAAACACCTAGCTTCGTCTTCATAACATTTGACAGGTTGGAGCAGCAAGAGTACCAGAATCACAGATAATTTAGTGACATATAGGAGTAACTTCTCAAAGATAAATACATAATCGTTCAGCCTTGATTTCCTTTTGGTGCATAGTTGCTGTAGCACCTCAGAATGCTTGACATAGGCCAGCACTAGGTCTCCTCCCTCATCCACTCTTTTTCTCTTCTTTCCACTCCAGGGCTTTTAATATATATATATATATATATATATATATATATATGAAATTAGACGAACTTTATGGTTGTACGGCAGTGAAGCATCATTGTCAACAATGATGTTGCTGTATTTGATGATGATGATGATGATGATGATGTAGCATCCTTTCGGTGTCTAACTGCCATGCCACTCGAAGGTTGCATGAGGGCTGGGATACTGCCAGGTTGCCCAAGCCTAGACAGGGGAAGTCGAGAGGCAGAGGTCGGGTTCGAACCACGGACCTTCCGGTTAGTAAATTCGCGCTCTAACTACTTAGGCCATCTCGCCCGTTGCATAGTTGCCGCGCAACTTGAAAGAAGCACAAGGTACTGTCAGGTTCCCCATACCTACTTAAGAAAAATCAAGAAAATAAGATTGGATGGAAAATAAGAACGATGGACCTTCTGGCCGGTAGCTTTGCGCTTCACTCACTGAGATATCTCGAGCTCAAGGGTAGATCCATGAGAAAGCGCGAGGTGCAACTGATTTCTTGTATGCAGCGACATTGTTCGGGACATCTGTTGGTCTGTTCAGAAGTGTGAACTCGGGATGTTTCTACGGTTAGTCCACGGAACTGTTAGTCTTTCGATTGCCTGTGTTTGTGCTTGGATAGCTGTGCATTCTCCCGGCCTTTCGATTTCCACGACAGCTACGCACCAGAAGAACGTGACAGCCGAACGTTTATTTTTCACTTATATTGCCATAGGTATGCTGTGTCACGGCAGCAACCTTTCAGTCCACCAGTACTGCCTCAATGCATGATCTAATGGTGCTGCAGACAGTGTTGTATCAATCGTATCACTCAAGCAGGTGAATCGCTTTCCCTCTGCTGATCTACCGCCCTTCAGCAGCGAGTCTTTGACTCGAGTATGGGTCTTTGGGCCCATTTCTGACAATCGAGCATGACGCCTCGGCTTTCCATCTTCCTTTCCAGATTGCCTTTCAAAATGAACGTCGAAATGCTTGTGATAGCGAAATGTGATACATCTGCTCACTTTGTTTTCGCTCCTATTTCTCCTAGCCTAATTAAAGCTCGGAATATGGACCCCGAGTGGCATTGAAGCTGACAACCAAGCTCCAGTAGCTGCCAGCTTCAGGTCTTCCATTAGGACAGCTGTCTCGTCAGTCCTCAGCGGCACACTCCAGGTGTCGCACATGACAACACTTAAATCATGCAAGCTCTCTCCATAGGTCATATGCGTTTTATTTGTCACACCAATTGAAGCGGTCTCTCGGCCCAAAATGTGATCAGTTCCATTTTGTTCACGCCATTGTTTCAGTAGCTGGATTATCTTTAATTCTTGAGTTCAAACTTACGCAGGCTTCTCGGGGATATTAAAAAGCATCCACCCAGAGCCAAGGCCGATTTCTAGCGCTCTGAGCCTCGAAGCTGAATCGTCAGCTCTCCACCTCAGGCAGAAAACATGCAACATTTTGATTCCATAGAAATCGTCCAACAGTTTCGAAACCATTCACTGTACAAAGTTCTTGTCCACAGGACTTCATTCATCCGAATTTTCTCCTTCTGATTCCACGTCGTTTGTAAAAAAGACTACTGGTTCCAGGGATTATCAGGAGGGGTTATGCAGGTGAGTCGGAAGTATAACTCTTCTTTGTGGAGACTCCTCTAAGCTTCCGAAGTCACCCCGACCTAATGCTATTACCCTGTCGTGGTGGTCCGGCTTCAGTTCCGCAAAGAGCTTGCAGGCCACGCTGATGAACTCAGTTCCTTAAGGTTCAACCAGGATAAAAAAAGCCAGCGGGTAGCAACCAGATGAAGAGCGGTGAGCCTCCGTACTGCGAGAAATCGTATCTCTGAGCGGTATGGAGGTAAAGTCGCACTGTCCTCTAAGAGGAGTGTGAAAGCAGTAAGGCATTTTTTCATGCGGCCAGCATATCCATATTTACGGAAGCAGTGATGCTGCCTTCCTTCCGAGAAAGGGCGGGTTAGAAAAGATCGACCCGAAAAACCGCACACTCCAATCGCCTAACGGTTGACCCTGACGGCCGGCGCATTACTCAGTACGGTCAAAATGCCTTTAAAAACAGAGTCTGGCACTAATCAGAATGTACCCGCTATGCGCAGACGCATTAAGAGTCAGCCTTACTCCTCGGGCCAGGCCAGCCTACTGCTGCTACTCGGGTCAGACTATCGAGTCATTGTTTCTGGGTGGGGTCCTTTAAGAAAACCGCTACCTCGCGGTTTAGACTTTTAAGCCAGAGGCTAGGGTCTCTGAACAAAACCCTGCACCTTCTCATTGCCTTATGGGTCGGACTTTTGAGCCGAAGGCTCAGGGTATATTATATCAACCAAAACTCCTCCGGCCTGGACAACTGGGAAGTACCATTCGCTCTTGCGGCTCTTTGTTCATTGGTCCTCACCCACAACCCAACCTGTCGAATGATGCATTGCGGCCACCCTGTCTACCATTCCACTAACCATTAGTGCGTGTGTAAACTGTCGCCCAACAAAATAAACTAGACCGATCCCTTACTAAACCCCTAAGATCTGGTCCATGTTGCAGCTTTCAGTGACCGTCTGTGTCAAATTTGGGAACAGGCATCTGTTGCTGAAACTTTGCTTCACTTTCTGTGTATGTATACGCATAAAAGACCATACCTCGGTCGGTTTCCTCAGACCGCTTAGGACGAGTTAGGATGTCCTACATTTTTCGTTCAGCTGTAACACCCGTTCGCTGCTTAGCTACCATGTCACCCGAAGTGAGCACGAAGGCTGGGATACTGCCAGGTTGCTCAAGCCTAGACGGGAAAAGTCGAGATGCAGAGGTCCGATTCGAACCAGGGACGTTCCGGTCAGTAACTTCGCGCTCTAACCACCGAGCCATCTCGCCTCTTCATTCTGGTGGATGATATGAATACCCGATTTGGACGACAGCCGGGAAGAAGCACAGTCAGGTGGTAGCTTCGGAGTCTATGCTGAACGTAGGATAATGGGGAGCGAATTCTTCATTCGTATGCTGAACATCACCTGTTCCTGACGATTACGAGCTTTCAACATAAGCGTTCACATCGGGTCTCTTGGAGGCCACCGCCCGCAAGCCACTCATGGGCTCAACTGGATGATGTGGCTATTGGTTACTGGTGGAGATCTTTGAAACAAAAGGTTCACTCATTAGGGCCTGAGCACTCAAGACAGGATGTAGTTATCGCCTTACTTTTAAAGTGAAGTTTACTGGATTTGAGCACAAGAACTGAGTTTGTTATCAACGGCTTTACGATAGTTTTCAAGCTAAGAGGCATGAAGGCTCAGTCGCGCCAGTGGCTGCCGTCTTACCGGATGGAAGCACCAAGACAGGACACTTACAGCCTGCCAAACCACGCAGACAATAATGCTTGTGCACCCAAGCTATAGCATGCGGCTCGTTGCTACTACATCCCGGTCCTCACTGCCATAACTAAAGTGTCCGTAACCCTATTGCCATCACTGTTCACATCACCTTACAAAGGTGTCATCTATTACCTTCAGTGCCTAGCTCTGCTTGTGTTTTCAATACAGGCCGTGAATAAAACTGCAGCCGCCAGACTTGGCGTACAACCTGTCCACGTTTTACAGCTTCTGCTGCTGCTGTTCAGTCATTCACGATATCCACTTTTCATCCATTCATCTGTTCCTTCGCCCCCCTCCATGTACTTCTGCTCAATTCAGCAGCGTCATTTTTGCAGTGCTTTCTGTCTATGAGTTATCCATTTTCCTGCGAACCCCATGGGGGAATTGAAAACCTGCTTGTTCAAACTTTCTGGTCGTTAGGAGCGATCCACTTGGTTTCCGACCTCCTAAAGTTTTTTGATCAAACTATCTTCCGGCAGTGTTGATAACTCCATCCCTCATTGAAGCATATAGGTGTTTTCAAAACCAAAATTCATTGTCACGCATCATTAGTATTTTGTGTCAAACTCCCCTAGTGTAATGAAAACCTTAGCCACTTAGCTGCGATACATATTCAAGCTATCACGTGACCCCTGTTCACCCACGAACAGTTTAACAATATAGTTTACTCATATTGAAAACGAATAAAAAAGTATCTGGGCGGGATCGGGACTTTTCAGCTAACCTAATTGTCTCTGGACACAGGTAACCGAGTAAACAACTTTGAGGATGACCAGAGTTTGACTGCTCGCATGGCTACCACCCCTTCTTGAAAATTTTATACACCTGTTGCTGAATCTATGATGGTCGTGTCTTGACTTCATTCCGAGTTAGCTTCAACTAGGGTAAATGTGGTGTTGTGCGCTAACTTTTTCAGCAGCTTGTGGGTCATTTCAGTCTTAGTGTACACGTTCGCATCACAACTTCGAGCTAGGTCTCATCCTTTTGGTGGGTGTCACGCAAATAAAACGGCTAAGAATGTTTTCTATTCCACAAGTTCTGTTTTTTTATATTTGTATCTCGTATTCGTCGAGTTCTTTGTGCTTTTAGGACTAACACCCTTGACCGATACGTGGCGAGCTTATCCTGCACTTCTTTTTTCAGCCATTCTCGATCTTCAACAGTCTTAGAAATCACTCTCCTTTAGAATCTTCAGCAGCCTATTGTGGTTGACCGGACTCGCACAATGTCGAACGTTGTAAGTCGGTTGCGTGTTTGTTGCGAACAATGTCTGCATGCCTTTCACAATCAGTGTGAGAAGCGCGAAGTCCCTGCAGATTTTTTCGTTTTGGAAACAACAGTTCACACCTTACAACAGTCTACAGCATGTGCTTCATTCTCACTGCTAGTGTCTCGTACCTCACTGCCAACTTCTATACAGGCCGTCACGAAGAGACTGAACCTTACCGTGATGTGACGCTTTGCGCACCTCAGTGAACCATTGAGCTATACTGGGGATGTCCCAACGACACTCACAGAGTCTCTCATATCAGGTTGGTCAATAGTTAGAGGTCTGACGAACACAGTCTCCTGGTCCTCCAGGTTGGGGTTGGAACATGTGGCGACTTGTTCCGTAGAAATGGTAATACATTTGCATTTCCAGCGAAACACCGCTGCCTTTCGGTTGTTCTTTGGGCCAAAGGCTTTGGTAGGGGACCCTAATCGTCTAGATGTGGGCGCCCTGACAGCATCCCAACCCATGTACAACCATGACAGTTACAACTAACCATACTCTTATGCCACATCGGCCGTCGCGTGATGTCTTCAGCCGGGTCGCCTTCCTTGCTGCATACAGCAGGGCGGGTAAGCGAAAACAGGCTACGGCTGACGTCTCCTTTCTTTCTCTTTCTGATGGTGACTTCTATTCAGGTTGTTTAGGGTGATTACCTTGCGGAGACGGGTTTTAATATTGATTCAAGACATGTTCCGTTTGGTGCAAGTGGCTGAACACATCCTCGATACGCGCAATTTTCCACCCCAGCACTGTTTGGAGCCTTGATATCCGATTTCTTTTTAACACCTATGCATACAATTGCAATATCCATACAGTGCATCTGGTGCACGAGTTCTCTGTCCACGAATGCTCCTTTAGTCATCCGGTTTTGTGTGTGTACTCTTGGTCTGAAATCATGTTGGAAACACCCGGTTGTGCGGTTTTTGACACCTCTTACATATGCCTTATTTTCTCTTTTTCGTCACGGAAGACATTCGCTGTAGATTCCGATTCACCTACCGTCCTCGATGATGGCAACGTAAATACATTTTTAATGGTTTTAATGGTTGCACTCCAGTAGGCTATTGGCCAACATTTCTAATATGTTTGCACGGCACTGATATGGTGGAATTTATGCTTGCTTTTTGGATTACTTGGCAAGTAAACGATTGTGTCTTTTATAACTCAACTTAGGCACTATTGGATGTTGAGCCATCTGAAGGCTTTTTCACTCCCTGTGAGATATATTCTTATATGCACTCATGGTGTATTGGACTAACTTTACCATATTCTCGGGAGATTTCTGGGGATAAACCCCGCTTTTAGAATGTCCGGAAGACTGAACTACCGGTGTTCGATTTTCGCCTGCAATGTACTTCGAAAATGTCGGAATAGTACCACAGAATTTCATGATGAAAATTTCGGGACAAATTAGCTTTACTGTATTCCAGTCTTGCCGGATCCTGCCTTCCGGTCTCCCTTTTCGGTGCTACTCTGTTTCACCGCATAAGTCCTGTTGAGCTCTGGGTTCATTGACCATTTACTTGTTGAAACTTATTGTCCAGTCATTCCATATTCGTCTTTAGTGATAATAAGCAATCCGCGATACAAAAACACCTCAAGTCTCCCACTATGTTCCCCTTTAACCAGACCCATTGAGTAGCCAGTATACTATCTTATGTATGTACTCTTGCCACCTGCCCATGCCTTTTCCATGCTGACGGATTTCAATTGTAGTGATGGTGATTTTGCCTTTCAAATGAGACCACTTTTGTTTATTCTCATTGGTGTTTGTTCCAAACTGTACGGATTTTCGGTATCTTATCAAATATGGGTTACGGTATAGCCGTGTGGATAGTTTTCAGTCTTCTATTACTCTTGAGGCTGGTCAGCAAACGGAAGTTGATCGATTTGTAAATTCACGCCTAGTAGCGAATGCTCACTATTAAACCCCAGAATTGTAGATGCCATTTGCTTTCAGTTATAATCGAGTGACCGAAGATTTTCCGTATGGAAGTAAACTTTCCGGTTTATCCCGGCAGCTAGTTCCATTGGGTTGTCTGACATTAGGTTTCCTTACTTTGTGGTGACCCCAATGTTCACCCGGAACGGTTGCTGTACCTTTATGGATTACTCAACGAATATGACAACTTTTGTTCATTCCTGTCAGAATAATCAACTAAACAGCGTGATGGATCTTATGAGGCGGTTGCCTCCGCAGAAGATTGACAGAACTCTGCTTGACATCATTAGCCTTGCTCCGGACCTATGTGAAGATATACTGAGCTCTATCGACCAGCCATTGAAAATTGCTCGTGACAACAAGGCGGGTCGTGACTATCTTTTGTGTGATTACAATCGAGATGGAGATTCCTATCGGTCGCCATGGTCAAACACGTACGATCCACCACTGGAGGATGGGGCAATGCCCAGCGAAAACCTTCGAAAGCGTGAGATCGAAATAAATGCGGCGTTCGATCAGTACAGGGAAATGTAAGTCTCTTCCGCTTTGTAAATCCATATCACCGAGTGATGTTACGTTGACGGTTGGTTCAACCCACCGCTTCGAATTCGGTTCGATTAGAGTTGTTTTCCGTTAATCAGAGCGTAATCAGGGGAAGTTTTGTTGGGTTGTTTTCCCATGACTTCTCATTTTTCCCCGTACATTTCCCCCGTACATATATGATTGTTGCTGGTTTGGTTGTTGATAAGATGTCTCGTAAGTAATTGATTAATTTTCTCAGTCTCTCCTACGAGTTAATCATGGCATTCTGCTATCTGTGAACAGTCACCTGGTTGTTTTCTTGATGGTTATCCTCGTAATGGTACCGCTGGTGATGATGATAATGAGGGTGGGAGGAAGAGGAGTATGATGACGCTGTAAAACCTGTCGGGGCGGGACTTGTGGTGGATTACTTTTCCGGAACGACCGCTTCTTGCTGTTATAATGCTTCAAGCAAGAATGATACGAGCTGTCCTGCCTTGGGACCTGATAGAGTACCAGCCAAAATCGTCCACATAGTCATCTCGGCGGAATGTTGCCGTCACTGTTCTCTAGGATTTTTCTTGTGCAGATCGACATGCCTGTTCCAGGGTCATGTCCTACAGCAGCTATTTCGGATGATTCATATAACTGGTCAGATGATTTGGTACACGCCTTACACCTGCGGGGCATTAAGTGTTCCTGCAAGATTGCGTGGGATCCAACCCAAACCTCATGTGATCAAGACAAACGCTCGAACTATTCGAAAATTTGCGTACTTTAGTGGTCACATAGATGCCGTGTATTGTTGAATTAGACATGTTGAGGCGACTGTTACCAATTCGCGATACCAATACTACTAGTGTCTGTGAAAGTTAGAGCACCAGAGGCCGCACAGCTCCCGAGTGTGCTGTATGGGACCGAAACGTGACCACTGTGAACGCAAGGGAAACTGAGGCTTTTGGCCTGTAAACCTCGATTTCCCTGGAATATTGATGGTATCTGTGGGAGGATTTTCGACCAGTAATGCTGTGGTGCCTGGGACAATGTTGGGGAGGATCAGTCAGCCCAAGGTTAAGAAGTTTGTAACACATTGTCTTCTTTGATTTGGCCACTCCCCTGACACAGAGCTCCTTGCCAGTCATGTATTGGGAAGGAGCATTTTGAGTACAAAGTGACCTAGTAATAATACATTATTTCCTTTTTGTCGAACGTTGCTTCCTACGGTGAACAGAGCTTTTGATTTCCATCAACACAAAGTATCCTCGTATCGAACAACGTACTCAGTAAGGGTAACTCAACTTCGTTCGTGGCATTTTTAACCAAATGTCCTGTCCTGTTTTTCAGTTGGCACGATCTCCGAAGTATTCGAGTATATTATCTTGAGAACTACTCATAAGGTTGCTGGAAACACTTCGATAGCCAAATGCCGGTTTCACCCTTCTGGGACTCATTAGGTACGCGTGACCCCCGAGGTTCCATCAGCGCGTAAAAGTAGTGTGATCCCCCGAGAAAATATAACGATATCGGATATTTTGCCAGCTATAACATGAGGCGGACACTATGCAGCAAATCCAGGTGAAGAATATCATGAACATTTGATTCAGTTGAGTCTCTCGTTAACACCAATGTAATCTTCAAATGGGTATTCCTCGTCGATTGCATACAATTTGGCGTTCAACTAGAATATATACTCTTGGTAGAAACTCGGAAACGCTTACATAAAGGTCTCCCAAGAAGTGCAAAACCTGCAGTGGATTGTCGAAGAGTCATCAGCGATCTTATGAGCAATGTGTTCTTCCAAGTATTTAATCTCACACTATACATTTTCACCCTGGTTGACTGTGCTTCGAGTTCGGATGCTTTATCCGTGGTTCAACTACTATATACTTTGTTCTAGGTTTATTTAGAAACTTAAGTAATGCAATACATGTAATACATTGTCGTCTCTCACGAAGGGGGAGTTTTTTTATATTTCTGGTGACTTGAAAATATTTGCAATATTTACAATTCGTCGGGACTGCATAGAAGCTAGTGTTCATCTGAGCACCCAAAATGGTCTTTGTGGCAGGCTACTTTAGTACCTGCTTTCAGTTGATGCGCTCCGTTTTCAAATACCTCCAGTTTCTAGCCTTTCGGCGGCCAGCAGATTTACCGAGACTACCGTCTCTCGTTTTGCGTCGCTTATATCATTATCTAGCGCCCATTCCAAAGAACCCTTAACGGATGGATCAAAATGGCATGAACGTTCTTTGCAGATCACGTTCCTTTATTTCATTCGTTGACAGTCCACTCAGTCAACTGTAAACTGAATATCAGAACTCACGCCTTTCTCCTTACGAGGTGGTGTTGTGTGCTTTCCTTTTCTCTTGCACTTCAATCAAACTTCGGCAAATAGGTCTTGAGTTTCTGGGTCGTTTTAAATAGCTTGATCACTGGGTCACCTGGGGAAGATGAAATGGGTTCGCGCATGGCAAGGGCTAAAACCTAATTTGCGGGGGGAGGTGACTAGTGATACTAGTGATACTAGTGATAAGTGTTGCTCCAGCTGTGTTGTACACATCCCCCTCTACAATGACCACTTGAAAAGACATCACTTGGTACAATAATTTATTGAAATAGCTCACATCTGTTTACGCGCATGGGTATTATTTTGGCAAATGCAGATGTAAGATTTTGGAAAGCGGGTACTCAACGAATGTTTTTTTGCAGGCACTTTTGGGCGCAACCCAGTCGCCATTCGCGTATACCCTACTTTACCCCGTGCTTCTAAGCTCTGTAAGCTACTCGTATGTTTTGCAAGTGGTTTGCGGTATTTATCACATAATATTTTCATATTTTGACGACTATTGACTATTGTTCCAGCGACTGTTTTTAGCATTCTGTACCATGTCTAACGTCGTTGATTTCACTGTCTATGTTGACTTCTTTAATACGACATCACAATACTTGCCTTTTATCTTGTTGTGTATCGATCTACTACCGTTTGGTTCTACCCGTATGCACCGATGGTTTTTGTGATGTAGTCTGGTGAGTTAACGTGTGCCAGTTTGACGCACAGCTACATTGCAACTTATGTACTTGCGTAGGTGACCTCTCAATCCAGATGGAAATAGCAGTAGTTACATCTGTAGTCCCACTGTCAGCGGAACTAACAGAATATGGAGGACTTTTAGTCTTGGCCGACTACAAGGCCTCATCAGTGGGTGTAAGACCATCAGAGTAATCCAGTTTTGTGGACGGGGTAACCCAATGGTTTAGGCGCGAAGCTACTGACCGGAAGTTCCGTTTCTAAGTTTCGCCCTCCCCCCTCCCGACAGTACGGCAGCCCTTGTTCTTCCTCCACAGTGTGCGTCATCTAGGCTCCGCAGTGTCTTACAAATGGACAGCTATTATTGTTTCATTGCATTAGCTTTCGGGGAGCGATTTGCCACAATTCCAACGTCTAACTTGGAGGATCTGAATGTCATCGCACGTTAAACAGCCCTATTTGGAAGACTAAGATTGAGTGAATTACGGGGCCCTCAAAGAGTCTCCCATTGGTGACCTCCAGTTGTCTCATTACGACACAGGCGGTTTGATAGACCAGAAAATTGGGAGACCGCATAGAAACGTACTTTGATCACACCTTTCCGTTGGACCGTTAAACCGGCCTTAGCCGACTAATCACTATTCTTGATTAATCCTATCTGAATGACTTCAGCACCGCTTTCCTTTTTACTGTACCCTGTACCTTAATGCAAGTATTTTAAGCGGATATTCCGTTTACAACCTTCAGTCGAAACTTTACCGAAAACAGTCGTCCGCAATACGTGTTATGCAAAAACATGAGACTACTCAACAGTAGATCTGTTCGCTGTGGAAGTGACATGGGTGCAGACGATCTCTCGCCCTTGTACTTCTGAAGGCGAGCATTCATTATATGGGACTCACAATTAGAACGTGTGACTAACGAAATGCAACCACTGTAGAGAGGGGCTCACTGTGTCTTCAGGTTCCGGTACGAAACTGCACAGTAAACCTGTATAGAAGATTCTGTCTAAGAATTTTAGAGGCCCTAGATCCAAAATGTGGCATGCTTTGGTTCTAGGAGCATTGCGTTTCCCCCGAAAATCTGCCTTCCGACAACTGGCACTCTGATACTACTCTGACAGCGTTAGCTTATCGAATTGGAAGCATTTTCCCTTTTTTTACTGAGCATTTCCGGGGTATCTGCAAACCGCTTTCGTTGACATGAATGGAACGAAACCGGTCAGATATCAGTTGATTACTGGTTCTCCTTATCGGTACACTTCCAATCGAATAAATAGAGTGAAGAATAACGGCCAATCACAAACGGGATGTAGCCAAATCCGTAAACCTAACGGCCTATAAGTTCCATTTGAATTCTAACTGAGTGGTGTTTGGGTTACGGAGCGATAATATCGTCCAATTGTTAAATGATCATTTTTTTGACCAGAACACTGTCTTTTTATAAAACCATGCGTTGATAACTTCCTTGATCGATCGCGATAAAGTGGTCATCTGGTATACGTTAATTACCACCATATCAGCATATCACAGGACAATGTAAAGCTTTAAGCAAGGGACTTTTCACGTTTGTTGAAAGCCCACAATCTGACATTAGACCTACACCTCCTCGTGCGTGGCTTGATTGATATTTCGTTTTATTTTATGTTAACTGCACTGCTGCATTCAATCAAGATGAGGCACATATGTGATGTGAAAAAAGCATGGTAGACTCTCAGAAGAGAAAGTGCACGACTCGGTGCACACGTGAAATTCGCCTTTATGTGTGTGTCACTGGTTTTACGCCTTTTTCAACCCATGTCCGATTTGTAGTGCTTTGGTTATACTTTTTTTCCAAAATTTTCCGATTTATAGGTATTACGAAGGTGGTATTTCCTCCGTCTACTTGTGGGACATGGAACAAGGCTTTGCTGGTGTAATCCTGATTAAGAAGGCGGGTGATGCCAAATTGGCCAGTGGTTGTTGGGATTCCATACATGTGATCGATGTCATCGTAAGTAGTTGTCAATCTCTTTGAACAGTTTGCACTCTTTTTCAGTCCACCATTGCTTAGAGGTGTCAGTGTGCTAGCATTTGTTCTTGGCCGTAAGATTTTGTCGCTGGCGAAAAGGAGAGGGGAATAAACGCCTTTCACTTGCAACCAGTTTAATTGATTCGGTCACGCACACCCGACCACTTGCCGCTTAAAAACTCGGTTGTGGTCAACTTTTGAGATATTATTTAGCACTGAGTGCTATGTTTTGTTAATTCTGGAGGATTTTGCGATATGGTTGTGTGATGGAACGAAACGCGCCTACGTATGCAGTTTTTCCAACACAGTATACCTTTGATTCCATGTAACTGTAATTGACGGTCTGTTCAGTCGGCGCAAACATAGCTACCGCAATGTTACCTAGCACGCTGCGGGTAGTAGAGTGCCGATTGGTGCCCTTGGTTGAACTAAATAAGTGGACCAGTACTAATATTTAGTAATCATAATGTTCTCTACGCTGGATGGATGCACAAATAACCATCCGTATTCGTCGGTAGCAACAGCTTAGCTAAATGGTGTGATTTCTATCTGGCGAATGATACACGCTTGTAGAAAGGTTACATCCTCCGGGATCGATGTGTGGCTGACCGGCGGTGCGATCGCATCTCGGTAACTGCTAGTCTGTTGAAGCTTTATCACCCCACGTTTCCCGTACAACATATGCACGAAACAAACAGGTGTAGCCAAAATGTCATTTGTTTATTTCACTTTCTCCACATTTATCCGTCTGTCTTCCGAAAACTTATCTGTCAAAGTTTATTGATTCTTTTGACAGTTTGAGTCGCTTTTGAAATTTTCAACTGAGATTTCGTCCCATAAGTGAACTCAGTTGGCGCCGAGAAGCACTATACAACTGTTTCATCCTTGTCCGGAGTTATCCGGTCCTTACGAACCTCCAAAAAGATTGGAACTCGCAACCCCCGACTATTAGTCGAGGGTGAAACCGTTCGGCCACAAAAGGCTGATCAGCAATATAATTAACTTGCACCTAGACGGGATATAATGCCATTCATCCTCCAGTAACGTAATTCATTTCACGTGGTCACGTGTTGACCCATTGATTTTACTTTTCTGAGGTGTAAAGTAGCAAAGGTATCTAAAATTTTACGTTCGTAAGAAATTGTTCAATAAATGCTCGCACATTTTGTAGACACAGTCTTTTAACCTTACTGATGTTCGTTGCTGACGCCAACGATGAGATACTTTGTCAGATGCTGCTCATACCTTGCAGACAAGACGAGACTCTGGATCGATAAAGGACAAAATAATACGGTCTAAAAATTTGTATCTGTCACCAGCAGATGTTTGAAGCATATGAACAAAACGATCTTTTAGACGAAAGCGCATCATGACAGCTTTCTTCATCAACACCACGAATGCACAGACCAACGAAAACAAACTCGCCAAATCTTTAAGTCGTAACCTCTTAATGGTCCTCTGCTGCCCCGCAGGATGCATTTATGTTCCTCCATGTCATCCAGAACATCATGTAGTCTGAATCGGTAATGCCGCCTTCACAGTCTCCTCTTCTTTACAGCAAAGAAAATATTGGAAACACGCATCTTTCCTGAGATCACCGTAGCAATGATCCGCACTTTTCACAAAATAGCAACCGTGTGCGGACCCACATACTTGTTTCATTCGGTTAGTTGTGAGCATCGACAGGATTCATATATGGACCTTTTTATTGACTCTCCTTTCTCTTAACCATTGGTTCTTGTGTTGTTTTCGGAATCAGTGACAGTGTCACCTTATATATGGTTGTTTTAGGAACGCTCGTCAGCCAAAGTCGCTCAGTACAAACTGACCAGCACAGTCATGCTATGGCTACAGACTCAGCGTGAGTCGGCGGGCTACTTTAATCTGGGCGGTAGCCTCACACGGTTCATGGAACGCGATGGACCACTTGGGGATGCTGGACAATCGATCACAACATCTCATATTGTGAACATCGGCCGCATGGTCGAGGTAAGTGAGCAAGACCCCTGAATGCTGTCCTTAAATCCTTAAATTCTTCTCCCAGGTTCTCTGCAGTCTCCCACAAGTTTCATGGTGAACGTCCACGACGTTATCGGTTTACGTTGTTGTCAGCAGGCCGCTTCGCGTATAATACAGGAAATGATATCTCATAAATGAAATTCAATAATTTCTTCTAACTCCTAGCGGTTAGGCTCAATCCCTTATATTATCTGTTAACGTCATCGGTATTTGGGCCAGTAATTCATTTGATTTGTCAATAGTCCTGATGTTCCGATGATACCAAACCGAAGTTTATTGTCCAAGTCAGTTCTAGTCATGAAGGTGGTCGATCAGCATAGAGTACAGCCGAAATGGAAAACCTTCCGCTCTTTGGCCATGTCACAGCCAACCAGACTGTTACACATTCTAGTCTGTTGTGCCGGAGCACTTCTTTGGTGCAAATCTGTAGTCAGCAAAACTTCACCGTAGGAAAAGCGGTGATATTTAGTCAGTTTTCTCAGGCTCAGTCTAGTTCATTTTCGGACACTTAGAGTCCGACTCTCGCTATAGTTTAGGTATCCAGTCCAGTCTTACCATTCGTGAAGTATGCGCCAATCCAAGTGGAACAGTTTTTGTCGTACTTGTGGCATATGTTTTGAGTTTCCGAACTGACTGATTAGGTATGGTATTCCCACTGATCCACTGATATGTGCGGTTCGTTTCGGCCAAGATTTAGGAAGCAGCTGTTGTTGGGCCAACCTTTTTTTGTCAATAGCACTGAACCATCCTGCTAGCCGTTTGATTTGTTGCGTTTATGTTTACTTCAAATGAAAGAGCAGTGCTATCTAGTTGTTTCGAAAGATGATGTCTCTACACAATACAATTTCTTTCCGGTATCAGAGGATTTTATAAGACACATTATTGGGCTTGCTCGCCTAGGCGAATTTCGATCAGACGTGACCTTGGGAGTTAGCCTCAAGTCACCACATGGACGTTTACGCTGACATAAAATCGATTAAAGTCGCTCAGTACAAAGGTTTGTTTCATGTTATGCTTCCTCTGTCCGAATGTAACTCCGATGACGAATGTGTTTTGTGCCAGTGTTTTTGTCTCTAAAACACCCAAATCGCTACCTCCAGAAGAAACACTTCTGGGAGAGTCAAGACGTATCTTCGATGGAGTTGTTTTCTCGCTAGAAGGACTTCTGTATCTAGCTGACGAAGTCGAAGGTAAACGGAGGCATCTATGTCTTGTAGGTGACCGCCATCATCATCAATGAGAGCAATACTAGATGAGAACACTGATGCTTCACTGCTGTCCAACGCCGTCAGTTTGTTTGACTAGTGGCTTATAATGGAAAGAAGACAAATAGGACAGCCAGAGAGCTAGTCCTTCAGAAATGCCTGCGTACACCTCCAGTACTCAGTCAGACAATCGGGATAGAAACTGATAGAATGGACACCACCGACATCGGTTAGCTGCTATAAGTGTTCCGGAACAAGCGGTAATCAGTTATTCATCTATAGATAACGGCGATGTGACTATCTGTGTTGGAGGCTGCCTTGTGTGTGGGGAGCTATCTTGTGGCAGAACGGTTTCGGTTGTTTTGAAAGTCTGTACTGCCTGAAAGTAGTCTATGGACGACATTTGATTGCAGCAGGAGCTGTCGTTTTTCGCGGGTTTCGATTCCAGTCCGGAAGTACCACTCAGTTGAGCGGCGTTCGGTCTCTCCACTTGTCGGTTAGTATCCCAGACAGCCACAAAATCAGCTGAGCTCTTGACAGACCATAGTGAAACACTCGAGACGTCTTAAA
Organism: Clonorchis sinensis; assembly: GCA_003604175.2. Classification (NCBI taxonomy): domain Eukaryota; kingdom Metazoa; phylum Platyhelminthes; class Trematoda; order Opisthorchiida; family Opisthorchiidae; genus Clonorchis; species Clonorchis sinensis. The sequence continues at coordinate 177,243,768 of CM030369.1, read as the reverse complement.
AACAGTCCTTGTGATCATCAGTGCATAAGCAGATACAATAAACAGGAAGTGACTAGCGGATACACCACAGACGTTGTCAAATGAACTGGACAGATGCGAATATCAATGGGCAACCATTCCATTGGAGGCCCTTCTGCCTGGTGGCTCAAAAAAGTGCTAACCCCCAGAAAAGCCAGTCGAAGCGGCTTGTGGATCACCAGGAGTGCGCAACCGGAAGCAGGTGAAAGCCGATGGGGTCTTGAATCCTCGTCTCAGTGTCCGTTTGTGCTGGAAAGTATATAATCCCTCTCAAACGGTAATTATAAGGGAGCACCTATGTTTTCTGCAGTAGCACGCAGGTTCACTTCAACCTTTTCAGGCTGCGTATTCTGACAAACCGTTCCGGATAGCCATTCATCAGTAGGGCCACTTTCACAAGCTGTGTACCGGGTGTGTGACTGCTGCCTGTGTCTGACTTGCTGTGAAATAATGCTTTGATTAGGACACTTTTATAGGCCGCTGATGCAAAACTTGGAAAGCAAGTAGCTTTCTTTTGAGCAGAATATTTATGAATGCTGAGGTATGGTTTTCTTGTTGCACATTAGAGGCGGATAAACTGTGGCGCATATTAGTAGGAATAGTAAAAGGCTAAAGTGGTCGTCATTAGTAGAACTTCGGATGTCATCAATATAACGTTCGTAAAGTTTGGCGCCTGTATTTTTTTCATGGCCAAGAATGTCGAAATCAAAATGAACATTCTGTGTACAGAGAGGGATGTGATCTTTCAGTGGAACGGGTAGGACGCCTTTTGCAATCTCACAGCTAACTATGGTATCACATAAAAGGTCATAAAAATGTGATTCAACGTCAGCGGAAAACGTCCTGATGGAACTCACTGATACTCTATTAATGGTATGACAAAGTGCAAAAGAGTCTTCTAAACGATGGATTATTAACCTTGGCCGTGCAGGATTTAAAAGGTCGATAGCCACCACATCAATTTATGGGGTGAAGAGCTGTACGTGTTTGTATGGATTTTGCCGGTCTGTTGAGTGAACATCAAATTGTGGGTGTTTTGGATCCAAGTGACGGATGGTTTGCCTACTCAGCGTCGATGAAAAAATAGTGTAGACGTTGGAGTTGAAGATCCGGCCACTTGTTTTTCAGTAAGAATGTCCTATGGTGTTATTTTTCTTATAAATAGTCTGTTGAACTGTCTACTGTGGCACTCATCCATCTTTTGAATGTTTGCACTTGCCTTTCACTGTTGTTGAAGATGAGAACATCTCATCGGTTGCGTCCTCTCATGGTTTCCATAAAATGAATTAAGGGGACTGAGTGCTTCAATTTTTTCGAGTCACTGTAATCCTTGACAATTTGATTAATGTAGCATTGTTGTCTATCCTATCTCTCGATTTTACCATCCTTGATCCTTAATGTTGTTGCTTTAAATTTTCTGGAATGATACTATGAATGCAGTCGAGATTTAGCCATGGACAGCGGCCGTTGAACGCTGCCGACAGATGTAGGCAGCGGCATTGCCAGTAGTGTTTCTTGTTGGGGTATTTGGGTGGTTCCCTTGACTTCTGGACACAGAGAGTGTTCCCGTGTAATTCTGGAGGGAGGGGGTAGCCGTGAAACTGTCCTTTACTGCAATGCTGAGTCAGCCAAGGCATAGTTTGTCTTTAGGGTGCGAAGAGATTGGAGTCCATCGTGGTGCGATGGTTTTGCGTACCTACGTAAGCCATTTAGCAGTTGTGGAGGTTGCCCATGAAACATCCACAAGGAATCTTATTTGGTCGGTCAATGGACAGCGGTCTAGCAGACAGAATCCTTACCCTCCAAATTGAGAGTTGAAATAAGTGTGGCAGTTTGATTTCTAAAATATGGACTACCCCAATGGTCCTACACCAAGCATCAGTGCCTTGAGGTGCTCGGTCCAAAGATTTTGCTTGGGGATCTTAATCATATTCCCGTCTAGGCTTCGGAGCAGTATCGCTCTTCACATGAAGTCCATTGTGAAGCGCATAAATAAGAATACTTTCATGCCACATCGTCTACCGCGTAATGAGGCTGTCTGGGTCGCTTAGTTGGCTGCATACAGCAGGATGGATAAGAGAAATATTCGCCTGCTGGCTGCCATCTTTCTTCCTTAGTTTCTGACTCCACTATTGTTCCGCATGATAATCACTCTTCTGTAGATCCCAGCATAGTAGGCACAGTCAGGCTCATAGGTAAGTGACCAGGAACACACCGTTGGTCACGTCCGCCGATACGTGTCCGCTATTCAGGTTTTGTTCTACTGTTTTTATTGCAATCTTTACTGCGTGAATCCCTCGGCCGATCGCCCAGCAAGCTACTCTCACCGGTACTCTAGATACTTTGTCGACTGACGTCTGCAGTTCACCGCCAGCGTGCATTACTGGTGTATTGATGTCAGTTGTCATTGATGATGGGTTAGCAAGGTTCTGAGTAAAACTTTTCGGATTGGCTCATAATTCGTTGTGTTGCACGTTAGTACTTTGTCAAAGCCACATTATTTGAGCTCCTATGAGCCCGGTTACCGTACACCAATACACAGTGGTGGCGGCTACTTCTACTCACCGATGGTGAGGATTTGTGGGAAGACGCCTACATATTGAACGTGACAGCTCATGCCATTTTTGCTACTTGAAAGGCGTCGATCTTCAGGTATGAAGGTCTGATTCCTGTTGGATGGTTACACATCAAGGCGTTGGTTTCGGCAGATAACTCTGTCACGATATTTAGCCACTGACTTGTCACGTGCCTTCTCCATTTGGGGAATCAACAGCTGTACCAAGTTTTCTTTTTAATGTTCTGATGCTTCACTGCCGTATTTGTTCCCATCAAGCTTATGCCCGAAAGGTTCCCGCAAGTCACGTACAGTCATAGTACGTGTCCTAACTATCATAGCCAGTGTATGCACCAAAGGCCCGGAACTCATCTTGAAAGCGATCCGGCACAGTATGATCTCACTGATCCGATCCAAGTTTCTAGTTAACCAAATGGGCCGATGCCTAAGTATGATCTGGTCACTGGTGGTAGCGTACACAAAACGGCACAAAAGACTTACTCCATATTTCTTCAAGTGTCTTCCTCGGATATGTCATATCAACAGCTCTCTTCTTCATATACATTGCCATTAACCATACGTCCACATCCTAAAGAGCCGTAATACTCATGTGGATACTTTATTCATACGAAACACTCCTAATAGGACTGATTTAATCTTTGTCCCGAAATGCTTTGTAACGTAGCAGGTCGTTTGAATTTCTGCTTCCATATCAGCGAAGCATCAGTGTTGAACACTGATGTAATGCTGTCACTGATGATGATGACAAGTGAGGCGACTTAAACTCATTTGAGCCTTACCATGACAAGCCTTTCCATGATCAATATGTATACTTCGATTCTTTCAAGTTCAGATTTCCAGTGGGTTTTTGTTGCATAACTTGTTTGTGGTGTTTACATCTTATAATCAGACGTCCTCCACGTAAGCTGGAGCATAAAAGGGCTTAGCCGTGAACAGAATTGAATGGCAAGGACGCTTATTGGTCCCTTTTGTTTCCCCTCATGGCAATAGTTCAGTGACTACGCTCATCTTGTCCTGTTTCTCGGTCTGGTCCTCTTTCTCCTTCACTTCATACACAGTGTACGTTTCTGACTCCCCCGGTAGTGCGTGTTTCGATCGATAAGACTTGTGTGCGTTTGTTGTATGTGCCTGAATTGTTGGTTCTGTTGTATTTTTGTGTGCCACAAACCAATTAAAACACGTGCTTATCACGTGTCATGTGATTGACCTGAATGACCCTGGAAGGTTCTATTCCATACGATTTTCCTGGCATTCTTCGAATACAGGGACTAAAAACCTGAGCACCATAGGTGGACCTCGACAACACAATCACACTTACGTTCTACCAGAAAAGCCTTATAACGACGCGTTCCCCATCGGATAACTTATTCTACTGGGTTGGTTCCACGTGTCTTTGTGACGCCGCTGGTTAGCAATGTTAATTCTACGTCTCATTTCTCACGTCTTTTGCTGCGTGGATGTTTTTTGTTACTGAGTCCGGGTATCCCAGTGGTTAACAACACAGACTTTCGTCTCGACGGCCTGGGTTCAAATCCCCGCGTGGGTGCTTTGAACTTTAGCTGTCGGCCCCCGTTTTGAAAATCGTGTACATATTGTTTCATCAGTAAAATACGCAAAAAGCTACCGCTCTTGTTACTTTGGGACTCTAGACCAGAATTAATATTATTAATACTAATTAGTTAATAATATTAAGAAGAGAAATTAATATTCGAAACATTCAGGAAGACAATCCATCCTCTATGTGTTCCCGCCTATGGTGATGTTTTTTGGACGTCATGCTGCTTACTGTTTCTTTAATTGTTCGATCTAATGAATCTTCGCACTTTGTGGAATATTTTCATGATATCTTAATTTTCTACCGAGTGGTTCCTTAGCGGCCTGTCGTCAGACCAATCGATACTCCCTTATGTAGTAGCCGTTCACCTTTGAATGCAAGTTGCACAACTGAACCTTTCTCAGCGTTCCATCACAACCTAAAAGGGAGGTTTGGTGCTGATGACTCACGGGGCAAGATGGCTTAGTGGTTAGAGCGCGAATTTACTGACCAGAACGTCCGTACTTCGAACCTGACCTCTGCCTCTCGACTTCCCTGTCTAGGCTTGGGCAACTTGGCAGTATACCAGCCAGACAACTACTATCCCTATCAAAGACATTCTACTAAATATTTCCTGCAGACAATGGTTCTGTGTTCCTTCCGTGATGTTGTTCAAGTGTGCATTTTACGACGACATGTAAAGTGTGTCGGAATTTCGTCACGCTTTGGGCGTGCCTGAACACAGGATACTCCCGTACAATCCTAACGTCACTCTTACCTTCTGCGGATGAATCTATCCCTAAAGATCATTTTATGGACTGCTTTACAGCCAATTCCGTAGGGGTCCGCACAACCACATGTAACTAACTCCCTTTCCTATCTGCCCAAAAATCGTTGCAGTCCTCTGTTTTCGTCGAAATACACTCATTTATTGAGTGATTTAGTTTTATTGCGAGAGTCAACTGAATCCCGTCTGAATCTCTCGTTTATGAAACCCTTCAACTGAAAGTACTGCACAAAGATTGCCCCTCTGGTTTCCGTTGGCACGATATTCGAGATATCACGGTGTATTTTATTGACGGAACATACTAGTCATAAGATTGCTAGAGAATTACCGAAGAGGTGCTAACAACCTTATGAGCAGTATGGCCCTCATCGTATTTTCTCATTTTATTGATTTCGTCGGTTCAATTTTTTTGCGTCCACACCTGTTTTAACTCGATTCACCTACTTACGGTGTGATTCGGTTTTCCTACCGCTTCCAGTTTTCCACCTTTCATTTGTCACTGTGTTTGCACCTGCGTGCGTGCTTGCGCACATGCCTGATCGAATCTCTGTCCACCATGCCGGTGTGATTTTATGCTTTCGGAATGACCGCCCACCAACCTACCAGCATTATCTTTTAACCGGTCCAGTTGGCCAACTGGAGCCTCACTCAGATAGGTTACATTTTGTCCATTCAGGACTGACCTGTTACCGCCGCATTGATTCTTATCTTGCAACCTGTGACCATAGTATCCGGCTTCTTTGGTCGTTTGGGTAGTTATTGTGAACAGACAACCGGGAACGCTGAACGTTTGTTTTCTCCTCTGACTACTTGTTTCTCAATACTACCGTAGAATTCCAGATACACTTATTGTTTTCTCATTAGGGATCGACCAGCTCCGTGTGGCTCAGCGTTCTGCTCAGTGAACCTTAGTTATCGTCTATGTAGAGACCATCCGCAGGAGCAACCACTCATTATTGGCCATTTAGTGTGTATGTTGAATTTCATAACCACTTCTTGGGGGAAATTTCGCTCGGAATTCTTTAAGGTGAAGCCGAAATAGTTGTCATTCTGGTTGCTCTAATTAAATTTTCCAAAGCCGTTAGATTAGGTCCTGTGATACATTGTTGGAAAATCTATCATGCTAACCTTTCGCCGTCACGTCACGGTTTCCGTGGCCAGTAATTATGATGTATACACAATAGCTTGTTCTAGTTGGATCCAGTGAATGGACGAGTTCCGACCATTTGCATATCAGGTGTCTAAACTGCTAGACATTTACAGAGGAGAGAGTTGATCATATACCACAGCATCAAATTCTCTTATCAATTTGTCAACTACTTTCCCCCAGGCTGAACAGGCTGCCTCGGTCCCTTCAGAGGATCTTTCAACTTTAGTATTACCCCATATCTTTCAGTGACCATATCGAAAACTGGTCAAAACAGCGAATACAAAGTTACTAGCGTTCCCAAATTAGTGGACAGCGTAATTCGTAGTGGCTGCTCTAGAGGTTTGAGCAGCTGCATCCGAACTTAAGGTAGATTTTCTTGGAACAGTCGGGACCCAATCGCAGATTACAGTTGTCAGAACTAAACTTGCTCATGCTTAAGTCCATTAATAAAGTTTAAGTGCCCATATGGTCTTGTGGGTTTCCAGCCGCCTTGTCTGATTGGTCATCTGATTCGTCCGCGAGAAAAGCTAGCTTGAACGGCCTACATTATCGACCATCCCAATCCCTTCTATTTTCAGGATGCGGAGAATTCCATTCGGTCCACACTGAATGAAGTCTACTTTGGCACGACTAAAAACATTGTGGATTCCCTGCATTCGATAGTGCCTGCTTCAGAGGAGGAGAAACGCCGACGCCTCGTCCAAGAGGTCCATACGGCACTTCAGAATAAATCACAGGCGTAACTTTTCCATCACGGATACTAATCTACTCCCCCGCTATTTTGATGCGCATGCTGCCCTGCCCCATTCTCTCCCACTCCCAACTATCTCTGGTTGGCGTATCTGGCTGGCATATCATTTTTTGTGATTCTTCTCACGTTTGGCCCTCCTAGGTGGCTTATACTTCTCACTTTGTGTTACAAAACTACCTTCACGTTCATGATGTTCCATTTCCGATACGGGGTACCGGGAGTACAGTTATCGTTCCACTGATTCAAATATCCACCTTTTCGATTTTCCGATCGGTGCTCACTGTTTTGCTTATTATCTTCGCGTTTTATGTCACGACTGAAACCAATGACTTGTGAAGTCCTACCACACATCTGCTGCGGGCATTGTGTCTGGTTCGATCCCGGCTTGTTATGGCTAGCACTGTTTCTCATCTTGTGTGTGCTTTAGATATGTATTTTTCCATGATATGCACTTTTCTACTGCTCCTCTTCTTTGTTCTTCGTTTGAATCATAAACAAGACGAGCTTGTCTGGTTTGCAGCTCACAAATTTACTTGGAAATGCTGTTGAATCTTCATTGAGTTTGAATATGTAACGTGACCTCACAAGATTATTTAGTTATTATTACTTACACACGCCCTCCACTTGAGCTGCGACTCAAGTTGGAGGTTCTTCGTCGGAACAGCCGTCCCGTTTCCAACAAGAGAACGTGCTTAGGGTCATATCAGAGACTGACAGATTGCCCATACCGTACTTTACCGCACGTTAGGGACACTTCTAGATCACATAAGCAGGCTCGAATCAAGAACTGTCGAATGTCACTGTTCAATCCACGTAATGATCCTCTGTACATGGACTTGTTCTCGAATGATCCATCGACACGTGTGCAGCTGTTTTTCTGTAATGTACCAACTGCGGAGTCCATTTGGTACCGTTCATTTATCCCCAAAGCAACCTTCTGAGTTGCGCCTGATGGAAACCTTCTTCCCCGCTGAGGCTGTTCGTCGTGGTCTTTGTAGAGCTGTCAGTGAACTCCTACAATGGAACTTTTATTCATCTTCAGGTCACCGGACTCTCCACAACTGGAATATCGTATTCACTCAGTCCAATCATAAAGATGCCCAATCTTCATTGAATTTTATTAAAAATAGTTATTGTTCACTGCAGCTAACGTCTTTCATAAGTGATAGGCAGAGCTGTGTGGTAAAGTAGTGTCAATACCTTGTTCATCACTCAGTTCAGATGTCATCGTCAGCGCATCACGAATGAAGTGCCCATTTCGAATGTAGTAGTCCAATACGCTTCTAAAACCAACAGTTTGCAAATCCTATTCTTGTTCGGTGCATGAAAAATTTCATCCTATCATTCTTCCTCAGTCTTTTTTTATACTTTTTCCTAGAAGCCTAAGTATTTCATTTGGGTTCTAGTGAAATCCGCTCAACACGATTGAGTAATGAGCTGTTGTAGCCACCACTTTCTTCACGAGTTTTTTGTTTTGAATCAAAAAGGCCATTTTGGTCTTCATAATCTACCATAGTTGAGTCGTTTAAATTGGGTTTTTAAATGGTGGATCTGCGATCCACCTGTGTTTGAATGTGAGCAAGACTTCGGGGTAAGTTACTTCGCCGTAGGCAATTTGCCTATCTGTTTGTACTCATCCCTTGCGGGACGTTTATTTTTTTACCTCAGGAATTCCAAAGCCTGCGAACTTTATAGCGCGTTCTTGAGCTTTTGAAATGGGAGTGCTCATAATGTAAAAGAAGTAGCGAATAGTCTATGCTCAGTTAAGAGATTTTGAAGTGTCGACCGGGATTTCATTCATCAACTGGGTCCAAATTACGCCGGTTGGCTGACAAGCACTGTACATCTGTGTCATCCTTGATGGGTATACTAAATACTGCGGATCTCGCGAATCCCCAGAGTTAGAGCGGCATAGTATTCAACTATTTACCGCAAAGTCTCGGAGTCCAGTCTTCCCGGACTTTCGTGTCTCGTTGATGATGATTCCCAACAAGAGTGAAATAGCCGCATGACGTCTTACGGCTTTTCACTGCAGGATGAAATCAATTGGAAAGACAGCTACTTGGGGTGTATAGTTCAAAACTCCCGGAAAGGCGCTGTTCAAGTAAGGGTGGAGGTCGTTCAGTACCGCTTGTGTATGAGAGTGAACTGGTTACCCGAAGAAAGTACTTTAAAGAGTATTGCTGGGCTTAGAGACGTCAATGCTGCAGGCGCACGACAAAAACGTGCACTTGTGTTAGTGTGTCAAAGCAAACACACCCTTCCTCCTTGGATATATAAACGCGCTCGTGTTTCCCGTAAAGCTGTTGTATTCTTTTCCAATTCCAAAATCAATCTCAAGTGTTTCTATTGAAACGGTAGGTGTCGTGTGACAATTCGTTGTTACGAAAGTGTTAAAGATAGGCGGTGCAAACGCGTTGGGTGTTCTGTTTTCACATCCAGAAATTAGCACAACGTGGGCACTGAGTTTGTGCAGCGTCAGTGAGAAGTGCGTATATTAACTGTGCGGTTGAAAATCCGCTGTCCTTTACGTGTAAGACGCCTCAGTTAGCACATTGTAGATGCAACTTTTGTCTGCATCAAATTGAGACCTGCTACCCCCCTCAAACATCTATGATTTTTGAAGCGGTAAGAGACGCTTCCGGCGTCATCCAAGACCGACACACGGTCCGATCTATGGAGCTGAATCGTTGTGGCAGTGAGGCATATTGAAACACCCTCATTACTCAGTAATACCGTTACTCTCAGCACCAACGAGAATTGGGGACACGTTGACAGGGCTCCGGCCCGACTTCGTGGCACAGGTGGTTACGATCCGAAATGAGTTTACCAAACTATGATTCAATGCCTGCAATCCTGTTTCTAGTTCGCATGTTTCACTCGGATAGAGATCCACCACGCCTTAAGCGTGACTTGTGCCGGCAGCATGCTAAGTTTGGTGACGCCACTCGTTGTTGCCTTTCACCATGCAGTCGTCACCCTCCGTGGGAGAACTAGTTGATCGGCGTGCTTTTGCTTCATCCTCCGCTGGTAGCCGTCAACGTCATTTTTCTGTGCTTGGGTTAAGACCTTAACACGAGACTTCCTGGTCGATACAGGAGCGGCGTTCAGCATACTTTCAAAACTCCCATTCTACCGGTCTTGGAGTTCATCATCCCTGACAGCTTTGGCCGGTACGGCGGTTAATTTGTGAGCTTTCGTAGTTGCTGATGCCCTTTTACCATGAGAACGATTTTTCACACGGGCTGCACTTGATAGGCGTATAACAGCTAAAGTCAAGTTGGGACGCGCGCTTACTAAGTATTTGGAAAAACTCTTTGAGTGAGTGGAGAGTGCTTCAATGGCGAAAAGCAGAAAAGCTTGCTTTCGTTTCATTTTGACTATTCTGCGTGGAGTTATTCGTAGCTGGCCTTTACGAGAGCAGCACTCAGGAGTAATTTCGCCAATTTTGTTGACTTTATTTTTATTGAAGACTGGTCGTAGGCGAATGCTCCGGAATTTCTCATGTTCCCGTCCACAAATAACTCCATGAAACATCAAAGAGCTGGAGTACCTTTTTGACAGTCACGGACCTGGTATGGAGAGCTCAGGACACTTGTTCTCCAGAGAGAAGCGTTCGTTGTAAACTTTTGTCCTGGTTAATTTGTCCTCTTGGGGTTTTTGTCTTCAAAAGGTTTCTGGTGAAATACGAGATTTGTTTCGAGTTATTTGGTCAAGAAGGAACATGGCGCAATTTCCCTGTCCTGAAGTTAAGGATTTGGATGCGCCTTGTGCTGCCTAGAATGCATAGCACCCATTAACTAGAGGCACCTGGCGCAGAAAACGAGGTCATATTGGCTTAGCTTGTTGCACCTTAAATCCGCACACCTAGAGTAGCACCAAGCCAAGTGAGTGAGGCATTGAATTTCACGTTGAACACTCGATGGGCGACTGTCTTTCCTTTTGGTCAGCAAACAACTTCAGTAGGGAACAATCTGTCACCGTCTGGCTCATGTTTGCGGGTTAGATAATAGAAAGCGTTTCTTAATACTCAGTGACATGCCTCAATTCAATGAAGTAGTAAACCAGCGAAACAAGTGTCGGCAAGTGTGCGCGAGCGAAAAACAAAAAAAACCAATTTTCAGCCTACAACAGGAGTAAACTCGGGGAACTCTATATTGCATACACACATTAACCGGTTACATTAATGTATTGTGAATTACAAAGGCCTGGCCGACAATGCATTGTTTTGAAGCCGTTTCTGGCAGTCCATGCGGTTTGGTCTGTATTTACCAGTGTGCGAATAACGAACGAAGCTCCACAGGGCTGAAAAAACTAGTTAACTCGGGGAGAAATGCATATTCGTTGTTTAAAGAACAAGGGTAGAATCTGAATTAACGGCGAGTCCTTGTTCCGAACCGCAGATTACACAAGCATCCATCACTACGCCGCCTTTCTGCAGCTGCCATCGTTTAATACATTTTTGATCGGATGAGCTTCTCGGCCCTGTAGACCAACTTTGGCCACGTGACGCTGCTCTGTGCATACTGCTAAGCAGCAATTTTTAAACCATCCATTTCCTCTGATATGTTTTGCTCTGCGGTACTTTTTCCCCGAGTGATTTCTTGGAGTTGCAACATTTTCGTCACAAGTTTTCTAACCACAGTAAAACAATACACCAAAACAGTTTTTATTTGTTCCAAAACAACGTTAATTCTCGTGTGTTAATTTAATCGTTCTTCGGTTTCTGCTTTCAGTGCGTATCATTATGTTTCACAAAGAGCTGAAAAATGATGCGTTTTTGCACTTACCCCATTAGAAATGTCGATGGCAACATGTGTAGTGCATCCCCACGTTTACAGTAATTCACGGCATGACTACTTTATGATCTGACGAGTTTTTAGCAGCAATAAGAGGCGTTTATGAAACTGGAGGATATTTATTTGAAGGCCGTGAACCAATGGATGCGGGTGGTCCGTGGCGGGCGTCCAGTAATCAGCCCTACACACTGGGTGTCGTAAACATTCAAAAAGATTACTTGTAAAGTGTGAGCTACTTACTGCTCTCTTAATTGCCGTTTTAGAATAAATTCATAACTTATCGATCTCTCAGTCTCTCTGGACACTGTTGGTAAATGTGGACTGTTTTCTGGCCGTTTTCAGTAACCCAGATGGAATGTCCGCGCAGTACTGTTTATAGGTAGCTATATACGTGACACACTATTCATAACCCTGCGTAGCCATCAAATTAACCGAAGTGTTTTGTTCAAACATCCCTCGGTAGATTTGAGCAAAGTGCGTAGTGCACTTTTTTGCTTAAAGTGAACCTCACAGATTGAAAAAAACATGGAAAACTCGCAAATGAACTTTTTGTGCACGCCACGCCCAAAGTGGACAGTGACTAGAGATTGCTGGACCTGTGTTCAAGACCTCACATGTTCTGGAAGTGCAAGTTCCGTCTGCAGTTATTAAATTACGAAGCACCACGCTGACCAGTTGCTTATGCAGTACTGCTAGGATGGCAGTTGTGGATTTATAATTTACGAGTCCTTCTTCACCGGTATTTAGGCGGCAGCTCGTTGTGAGTGTTCGAAACAATGCTGAATACTGCTTGTTCCTGATAATCTTTAAGGAGCGTTTGGCTGAATACATTTAGGTTTGACATACGCACAACAAACATGACCTTTCCTATTTAGATAAAAATAATAGTACTGGACATGGCGTGAAATGTAGTGTGAATTCTCATTTGCAAAAAAATTTGGTTTTGCGAGAGACTCATCTGGAATCCAGCTGGATGTCCCGTTTGTGATGTGTCCAGGCAAATAAATGTGCTGCACCAGGCCGCCTCATGTTCCAGTTGCTACGATATTCGAGATATCGCGATACATTATATAGACGTAATGCACTACTCATAAGGTTGCTGAAAATCCTTCGAGAGCCCGACCGGTTTCGCCCTTTTGCGACTATTCAGTTAGACGCGGTCCCCGTGTTTCTGTCAACCTTATGTCCTACTTGAAACCAAATTGCACGAGATTAACGGACCACACCAAATAAAACAAATTCGTTTGCAAATGAGTGTAGTCCGCTAATTTCGTGCAATTTGGTTTCAAGTAGAACATAAGGTTGACTCGGGGACTGCGCCTACCTCATTAGTCGCAAAAAGGGCGAAACTCCGTGGGCTGTCGAAGAAGGTGCAGCCTTATGCATTACATCTATATAGTGCTAATTCTGTTTATCACACTCTTCCAAAGCCCGGGTTTTCGACAAATTGACAGGGCTTTCTCAGACTGTTGTTTCGTCTTTGATGAGATAGGAAATACCTCGTTCTTATTGCAACAGATTCATATTTGGTTGCTTGTGCGAAGCGATTTTGCGGTGGTGTTAGGCGGAATTCCACACAGATCCCTTTTGCCGCCTGAAGTCGGGTGCTGCTTCGGCCAAAAAGCCTATCCCACACAAGATTGGCCAGGAATTCGGGACGCTTGCCGGTCCGGCATCAAGCCCAGATGTGATTGGTCGAAAATCTGGACCCAACAGCCAATCATGACCCAGTATTGGCCGGTTGCCGGTTGCCAATGCTGCATCCAGAACGCGTCAGAATTTCCAGAAAGTTATTACCGCTTACACTATATATATGAAGCGCGTACAAATGCTCTTGACTTCGTTTGGGGCGTTAATATATCTTGTACACCTTTGGTGGTTCTTTTGGCACGCACGCTAGCTTGGGAGGCTCACACCGAGAACTAAGCTGAGAAAAACAGGTGGGATGTTTGCCGTCTTGATAGCTCCCGCCATCAAAATATTGCTCGGAATTTTGAGCAAAGATTTGGCACACATCAGCCCGTCTGACACAGCTTTAATAGCTTGAGGTTCAGTTTGGGATTCATCTGCATCTCCCGTTAAAACAAAACTGCGCAAATTTCGTGCAATTTATGTTCAAGTGGAACACAAGGTTGACAGAAACTAGGGGACAGCGCCTATCTGATGGGCCCCAAGAAGGGCAAAATCGTGGGTTGTTGAGGGATTCTCAACGACGCTATGAAAGGTCTCTTGAAAAAGGCTCAACATTCATTACAGAGGTTCGCTGGTATGCATACGGATGTTATAATATGCCAGTGACGGAATGAAGAAGATGCTGACATAACTTTCAAACGTATGCACTGGGAATGGTGGTCTCTTTGAGGCGAATTTCTCATCAATGTGGATTTCACCAGTTTACATGGCTACCACACGTATATAATGGAGACAGAGCACCAACGTCTAATTCAACAATTATCGTGTTCATTGAAAACCCCTTAGAATACCTGGGAACTCAGAAGCTAGTCATTCACGGAAATTATCATTGTAAATGCATGAACTTGGCTGTCGGTGGTTGCTTTGTGGTCACGGGTTATTATGCTGACCATTTATTGTCCAAACGGTGTTTGCATATTCTTCTAATTCTAAACAGCGACTTTTTGTGATAAAATAACCACATAGTATTAAAACACGGTATTTCGTGTTGAGCTAATTTTAGGTATTGCTTAACTGGGGACACAAGAGACTGAAATGCATGTTGCACAACTATCAGTTAAATTTACGAGCTCGTGTCACTTGATTAGTCGAGGTAAATCAAGTGATTTCCAGCGATAAATTATGCCGATTCAGGGTGGTTGAATGTGTACAAATCTCGGCAGCTCAAAACAACTTCCATTATAGGGAGCTGTGTTCTATGGAAGATGATGGTTTCTAGGTGTGTTTCAGATACACATGTTGCATGGCTCTTTGCCTTAAGCGAGGCAGCCAAACGCTTTTCAAGCAACTTCGCTATTCGGAGAGCTTTCCCTGATTGTGATAACTTTCCACTTGCATAGTTCTCCTTTGGCTGAACATTGATACCGCATTCGAACATAATTAATTAGTTGAGCAATTACTTAATTATCTACCATGAGAAAATGCTAATAGCGTTATAAGTTCATCTGCAGAATTGTTATTATGATGAGAGACCTCAGATATGAACAATCAGGTCAACAGTGGTTTATATTCAATGCACATACGGGAAGAATTGTATTGTTTCTTTTCGCCGCAGTTAGACTATTCATATTTCGACATATATGCAGAACACATGTCAAATCCATTTGTTTCCATATCCATGCAAACGAGTGGTTGTGTCCCCGCATTCTCTTTTTCCTTTTCCGGTTACATCAGAGAACAATTACGACCCAAAAGTGTGCCTGCTGTCAACATGTGGAATACTTGTATAAGTAATAATGGGGATAAATGAGACAGAATATTGCACCATTCTGTCGGTGGTGATTTGCCAATTATGCCGGTCGATTGCAGGACATCTGTTCTAACTGGGCTTGTCCGTCACCGATATCACCGCATCTATATCTGTTAGCGCAGTTTTGTCCGCTTAAGTATCCCCAAGAACGTAGTTTCCCTCATCATCGTTAATCAGCCGAAGAACACCGCTGATTCACCTCTGAACATAAAGTGCTCATTGTTTTATTTCAGCCGCTTTTCTCAGTCGCTACATGGATCATAAGTTAACTGAGTAGCTGCATGCTTACCTTTCAACGCCTAGTGACTTTCTCGCTTTCCCGAATGATTTCATATTAACACACACGCAACACTGCTCAACGCGCAACCACCAACCCATCGCTACGCTCCACCACGCTCCCACCAAAGCACTGATGATATCACCCCGATTGGTGATGAAACGTTTGTAATCAAATTGCCCAGCTCAGCGAACAAACCAACGACCATCTGTACTACCTGATCTACCAACATTCTCCTCTATAGCAATTTTGATCATATTCAGATGAAAATCTACCAGCAAATCGTGATGTCACTTGAATTGTTACGCAGCACACATACCGGGAAAGATTTAATTCGCCTGCCGCGAAACCCGAGGTGGTTTTAAATTTTGATAAGGGACAAAAAACCTTAAGCTTGGAGTCTTTCGTTCCAACCGGATTTTTTACAGCACACTACCATCCGACTTGCAGTTGAAGCTCTACTAAGCACCTTAGGTTCTTTCGTAGCCCTATCGGTTAACGAAATCGGCTGCGAAATCGGCAGCAAAATGCCAATGATTCCGTTCCCCGGAAAAGTGCACTTATTTGCAAGTGAATGCTCTGATGAACACCGGCAATGGCGAAACCGCTCATGAACTGTCGATGAGTTTTCAGCAGACTCATGCGGAGTGTGTTTAGTCAAGGAAACATACTGCGCTATCTCGAAAATTCTACCATGAAACAGTATTTCTGCAGCACCTTTTGCTAAAGAATATCATCAACGATATAGTAAGCTGGGACCAAATCAAGTCCTCATTTATCACCAACTTAATTTCCAAGTGACCCTATTTCGCTATCTGAGTGCAATTTTGGTTCAAGTAGAATATAATGCCGACAGAAACTCGGGGACTGCACGTCCTGATGAGTTAAAGAGGGACAAAACCAGTCGTGGTTGTTGTTTTTGTTGCTGTGGGACTTGCAGAAGACTTACGAGTAGTGTGTTCCATCAGTAAACGGTCAAGCTTATCGTCAACTAGCATCCTCACCAGCCGAAAATAACTTAAACACGTTGATGGTAGCACTAAGCTTACAACAGAATTGTGATTAGATTTTCAGGTCCAACTCTCGTCCGTAATTCAAATAGTCTTGAATAGGCCTGCAAACCCCAATATTCGTTTTAAAGTAGCTTAGTTTATACGATGTCGGAACTTTATATTACAATTATTGCAAAATATACAATATAAAATTGTATATAATTGCTATGTGTTGAAAACGAGAAGAAAGATTTTTAGTCTCTTTTCAGGAGCTCACTGTGCTATTGCCTTCCATCAATGTGTACTTCTAAAGTGGACTGGTTTTTACCGACTCCTAACACACGTAGAACACGAGGACGGATTTCCATTCTGTGAATGAACCCAGAAATGCAGGGCAAAGCCATCGAAAGACTGCGCATTCTCAAGTCGATAACCACCTTTAACTGCAAAGCATAGGCCAAAAAGAGTGTATCGCTAAACAGTGGCTCCAAAACTTATTTTCAAACAAGCGGGCAGATTGTGCGCACAAAGTTCTCCAGTGGGATCTAGACAAGAACACTAGATATGGCTATAAAACGTCTTTAAAACACACAATCTCGTAACAAGTAAAACGTCTATAATAACAAAGTGTAGAAACTAAACGGTTCTTCCGGTTTGTAAAACTGGCGCGCTACAGGGCAAAAGTATTATAACCCCACCCGCTTTTCGCATTGACTCCACATCACTCCCAATTCAGCAGTACATCTGAGTTAAGGGAGTGTGTATACCTTTCTATGCTGTTCCCCATGAGTAAGGTATATTGGCATTGGGATGAATTGTGGATACCAGGAGTTTTACCCGGAATTGAAAAAGATTCACAGTAACTGGTAGCTAAAATCAAAACGTCGAAATTGTTGTACCCTCCGTATATTAACGGTTTGTGAGGATTTTACTGCAGGACATCAAGCACTACTTTGGTACCCCTTTTTCGAGATGAAAATAATGTCTCGCCCACTGGCTTCAAAATATTGTCAGGAGTTACAACACCATTCCAACATGGAGCAAAAACGCACGAGTATAATATACTATTTCTAACCTGCACTTCATAAGTATAGATCCTCTAACAGGGTAAAATCTTCGCCAAAAGTTTCCAGAATTTTCGTATTATTTCACCTTAAATACACTTTAACGCAATTCTGCAATGCCAATTAGTCTTGGCAAAATGGCAAAAAGTCTCTGTCGATAATATTGCATGACTTCGAATGAGATATTTCTCTCTTTTATCTCATATTCTCCTGTAACCCTTTCGCACTCATCGCTTGCATTCACTTTTTATGTCTGTGACCATGCTCTTCAAAAATAAGCGATAATAACAACGCGTTATATTAAGCTCAGACCATAAATTTTCACAAAACACCTCAAGCTATAAGTGTGGATATTATATCAGAAAAAAATTTGTGACGTAAACTACATCGCCCATCACTGCATTATTGAGTACCTCGCACCCCCCTAAGTAGACGTTACGTAATTAAATCGAACGTGAATTAACGGAATCAAGTAGCTAGCACGACGTTATAATCTCTAAAACAAATTGATTGCCCACAAGTATAGCAGTTTGAGTAACTTGAAGTAATCTGTTTCTGGACCACGGTGAGTAATAAAACTCCAAAAAGTTGCCATCAATCCTGAACGCCAATGTGAGAGGAATCGCTAATAAGGCGACGTAAAGCCGGAAGACCAACCAGTCCCAGCTACACAGTTTTATGCGCCAATCTTTTCTTTTTCTGACAAGGGCAAACCTGTCCCACGAGAAAAACAGACTCTTCCAGTAGCCAGGCATGCCACAGTTGTAGCATCGGCTCGTTCGAGCGCACATCCACGATTCTATATTTATGGCTGCAATCTGTTTGGTTGGTTGGTCCACTTTTGTCTGCAGGTCCTCTACCGACGAATCATCTCTCTTCTCCTGCGGTGGCAACGTGGCCGGTATCGCCTCGGCCAATTCCTGTGACAGATGCACCAGTTTCTCCACACTCAACTGGCCAGTTGCTCTCGCCAACCTTAACTGGGCACTAAGAGCCACCTGGACACTAATGAACTGGTCAGACAACAAATGCTGGCGTAACACTGTGTCCAGCCCGACAAGGCATACTGCAGAATGGCAAAGAGCACCGTTGCGTCGCATGCCGATGGTACCCTAGCCATCTTAAACCACCTCATGGCCCCCTGGTGGTCGGCCTATCCATTGAACTCTGCTTCACTAGCTTTCTTCGCGGCTGCTAAGTCCATCTTCCAAGGGAAACTATTGGCTGCATCCTAGGCCGCATCCGCCAGACCTCTCAGGATCGCCTTTACTGCCGCCAACCTACGCCGGTTGGTCACCAGTCCAGCCGCCAACCGAAAAACCTCTAAGTCCCCCAGAAAGGTCAGCGCATCCACATTCCCAAAAGGCTATCGCGGCGGGATCTGTACCAACATCCTGGCGACGGCACCAGATGAAAGGACGAAAGATCTGGCTGCGAAGTCATTTGTTAACAAACACAAACTAAGCAACTACAAGTCATTGGACGGGAAGTAGACATTTGATATGCACACAGTCCTCAAAAACTATACACTCTCACGCGTCTTCATGAAGTTTCCTGCATATCCATTGACTACCATACAATAGAAAACGCATACCAAAAGGCAGTTCTACAATTACTGTAATATACTTCAACTCGCATCACATGCGGAGCGGGCTTTGGACACAAAACCGAAGACAACTATCAAGCTCCATCAGCAGTATACACCATAACACGGGTATATACAGCTTGAATATCATAACCACGGTGTAAGGTGAGATTGTGTTGACTCAATAGAAAAGCTGTTAGAGCGGAGTCGAGTGTAAAAGTTTCCTAGGAGTGTGAGTTATTGCTAACCCACAGGACAGAAAGCAAACCGTGAGAAAAATAATTGAATTCGTGGGAAATACAGACTGATAGTTTATCGAGATGGTTGGATTCAAGCGAAAGATTTGGTTAATTGGAACGAACTCATCACAGCGCAGGCTGGTACTATGTGAAAAATTTGTTCGTAGTTGCAGACAAAGGAGCGAGAGGGCGAGAGGGCACAGTTAAGAGTAGCGACAGAATAGTTGCGGGTGTGCCCTCAGAGGGAGTATGGCAGTACCATTAGTAACATTAGTGCACCAGTATACGTCGGTTTCTTGACAGCCCCGTAACGGACGTTATGTCTGAGATGACTGGACTGGATATGTGCAACTCTGAGTGCAGCGGGATTGCGGATTGTCCAAGGAGCTCCATAGAGGTTGAAATGAGCCGATGTAGGATCATTTGTAGATCCGCTTTGGTTGGAGATCCCTTTGAATGTAAAGCACACACCAGGTGGAGTGAATATGGGCCATTAATGGTGTTCGATGCCTGGGAAGAAGAACGAATGGGATGAGATCACTAAGGCCTGATGAGTTCGAGGGTGTACCAGATATGACGGAGCCCTTTGGTGGAGGAAAATAATGGCTCAAAGTTTGTTACAGTTACGGTGGTAAAAGTAAGTAACTGAATGAGGCAAGATAGGGGTAGGTTTATGCCCAATAGACCAGCGTGCTAAGCGTGCCAATATAGTGCCATTATAGCACGATAGACGCAGAAAAAACCGTAAAAGTATGCAAAGAGTGGGTGTGATAAGGGATAGCGAACGCATAAGGCCTGAGGGAATAGAACCTCCAAAATGAACTAGTTCATCCGGAAGTTGCTTTATGGGTTGGACAGTACAATAATATAGGAGGAAAAGTGAAATTAAGCGACCGGGCCACCAGCCTCCAGTGCGCTGCTGTCAGCTTCAGCCAAAAATTGGTGTATGGTGGAAAAAGCCCATAGGCGCTAGTCATGAATGCTAGTGGTAAAGGATTAGGAAGTTCATTGTATTTTTATTTATTTACTGTACGTGACCAATCCTGAAAGCAGTAGAGAGGAGTGTTATATTTCGTTGACGAGATGGGGTTTGGGTGCGGTGCAACCAGAACTAAGATGAAGTTGGCTGCAGCTTTCCACATCGAAGTGAGCTGTGGGCGTGGCAGAGTATCTTTAGGCTATCCTATGTATACTGTTTAAAATAATTTCTAAACAGACAAAAGGTCAGTTTTCCATTATCTGTAGTTTATAGGGTTGCCAGAAAGGGTAGATACGTGCTTCCTTATGGCCTTGCAAATGTGGATATAGCGCAGACCATCGCAGCCGAACACAAATTTTGCCGCTAGCATTCGTGCCGCCAATTTTTCACGATGAAAGTCTTCGCTTGGCACTGTTCACCCATCATCATCCTGAACAAGTCAAACAGGTTACGCTTAACAGAAAACTGCTTGCCGTCCACAAAGGGATGCATGACCGGACGCCGGTGCTATTTGTGATTAGGAAGGCCTAGATCTCGTAGCTGGATCAGCTGCTTTAAAAAGAAACCAAAATCTATTTTCCCCCTGTGTGTCATCCACATTTACGACAATAGGAAAACGTTGGAATAGAGCCACCTGCTGCCATATGATAGAGACACGTTGCTGTTTTGACCTTCCCCCGACCAAAAAATCACCTGTACGGACTCATAAGGCTTGCCAGGACCGAGGGCATAACAACTGCCACAATAAAACACAACTACCCGTTGCTTACTCGACAGCGCAGGTCCACAAATTAGGCGATAGCTGTGGATGTCCTGAGTGGTAAGGACCTTGTCGAGTTCCTCAGCTACAAACTGTCGCACTTCATAGAACGGCGTTTCACATTCCAGCAAACCATGCAGGTGCCCAACTGCTCTCCAGTTGGCCGTCAGTTTACAGGAAACCGGTCGTCCAAAAGCTGACTGCGAGATGGTTTTCGTGTCTCCTTAGACGCAACCGGAATGGATAACTGTTGGCTGTAAGCAAATGCACTCAACCTCCTAGTTTCCTTTGATTCCTCAGATTTCGCTCGGCTTCAGTTGTCGGTCGCTGCATCCCTAGTACATCCAATCGAAACGTAAAACAGTGTCGATGCTCATTTTGCCCGCTGCACCCACACATACCACATAGTTATTCTAACGTGTCCATTCGACTCCTTTTCAAGTGTCATGAGGGGTGAAAACCGGAGGGCCACCAATTTCTCAAAAAGACTAAGCTGGACTCAAAGCCAGAACTGCCTGATCCATGCCGGTTAATATCCAGCAACTGGAAACGATTTCTCGGAATTTACCATGTTTTCGAGGTTACTACTTCATAGCTAAAAATGCTTGTGTTCAGTACGTTTTTTTTCAAGCTTCCACATGAGTGATTTGTTTAAGTGGGCAAATTTTCAAGGTCAATAAATACCTCAAATTGGGAAAGTGTCTTATGAAATAGGATATCGCAATGACATGCGATTCATGCACAAGCCAGCGTTCTGATTGGTTAGTTGTGCACAAGCCATGAAGCGCGCCCATTCAAACTGCATTTGTGCACAAGCCACGAAAAAACGAGTTAAATGGTCACAGCGCATAAGCTAAGGAAAGATGGACTGCCAATGGAGGCGAGAAAATAGCCTGAACCGCTTTAAGGATTTTATTTCAGGAGGTCTCAGTTCCTCCGCGTGAAATGTGTACAATTTAACGTTGATATAATGAATAAGTGAACTTAGCATCACGAAACGTATCCGCGTCCCTTAAAATGCCCTCCATCGACCTGCGTTTCTTCACACAACCTGTTTGTGACTACCCACATCACTTTTTCCAATGAACGTTTGGTAGAAACTCGACATTTGTCTTTTCGGAGATTTCGGTTCAGACTTAGCAATAGTCCCAGTTATGTACACATATCCTAGACTTTTCGCACTTGGAACTTTAAGTTCCTTTTGATCTTAGTTAATCATATTTTTATGCTGGAAAAGCGGTGACGGGGAAACTCGAGAAGGGAGCGACGTGACCGGGGCTCGAACCGCGAACCCCCGGGTCCGCGGGACCGAGCTCATCCCACCGAGCTATCGAGCCACGAACAGCCATTGGTGCATATGTTTGCTAAGCGACTAGGCCTTGTATGTAGCAGTCGTATGTTTTGGCATGGATCACGTGACTCGAAGCAGCGAATCATTTGCTTGAGTTTGGCTTGTACATGAATCGACTTCCTATCGCGATTTGCCGAAAACTATTAGTCGACTTCAATGGACGAGAGTTGCGGATGGTGCTGCAGCAATAATAATTTCTGGGAATTGCCAAAGTCTACAGTTGACGCAAAATAGACTGTAGGTTCCCTCGTGTATCTAAATTTTGCCTGCTATCACCCGCTGGAGTAAACGGATGCCAAATGCTGTGCTCGAAAAATGCTGTTCTGGGTTATCATTTTGAAAGAGTCCTTAGTTAAATTCTGGTACCCAAGGTTTCAAGAACGTAAGGTTTGCAGATGATGGCCCGTATCCATATGTCGAGTATTCTAGTACACTGCTTCATATCACTATGGAAGCACTTAGGCTCTATTTACCGGCAGCAGAGCTCTCTATTACAAATGGTGAAAAATAACAGGAGTTCATGGGGAGTTTGAGGCTAGAGATGTACTTGGTGAGCTGATAATTATGACGCCAACAACTGAAACCCACCCAAAATCAAGAAAAGGCCTGTGACTCTTAGTTGAAATTGCCCAACGCCGCTGTTTACACTAAGGCTCGTCGTCTTTTGGTTGTAGTATCCAGGCTCTGAACTCCCGTGGTTCAAATAGTAAATGGCGTTTCCTTTGACTCCACTACTTGCCGCTTCCTGTGGCTGTTTCCTGTTTGCTTGTTTGAACCGGCCGAGCTGTTTTACTGGCCCGGCTTCCGCGACCGGGCTAAATGCCTGGTAGCTGGAGTTTTCTATTATTGCACAAGCCACAGTAATGACGGCTTGGTGACAGGTCACTCTGCAGCTCTGGTAGCATGCACGCGGGATAAAAACTTCGCGTGGTGGCTGGGTACGCCCTTTGGGGAATGTCGCCGCATTACGTTGCGCCATGTTCCGTTTATATAATTATTATCCTCTCAGTATAAGGTGTTTGTAGCCCACCGTCGTTGATTCTGATCCTGGTTTTCAATTTTGGGATTCCATAAAACTGCCTTCTATTTGTTTGCCCGTAGCTACTGTTTTGGACTTGTCCCATTTGTCGTTCATCTGGCAGTACCATGAAATAACAACGAAGGACAACTGTCCTTTCGTCCGATTCGAAAAATTCATGGAGTAATCCGAAGATTTTCTGCGAGGCTCACGGTGACATGCACTGTTCCTGCGAGGCCACCCTTAAACCTACGGAATTGTTAACCCGCCCTCACTAGTTATTAATTGTGTTCTCTTCGCTAACGAATTGAAAGTTGCCCTACAAATATACAAACTCCTGAGGGCAAAATAATCTCGGTTATTTGTCATCTCACTTTCACCGACTCTTAGTTAACCCAAACATTTACAAAATTATTTTATGAAAGGTTTCATGTTGCTGATTTACATTGCTGCCACCAAAACGATCTTATAGAATACTTACTGTGGATAGGCGTAAACAACTGAGGGTATTGATCACTCCGAAGCATTGTCTTTGTCACTTGCATTCATTCTTCAAAAAAACGTCAAGTAGTAAGTTTATTCCAGGGTACGGTTTTTGTGGTAGAGAGGCCTTCAGGCGTGTTCGTTCTTCTGTATCTTTGAATTCTGGAGCTTGGTCAGTTAAAGCTTTGGGACATCTATGTTTTGGACATCAAATTACTTCTCAACCAATCTACCAAGCAGCAATGTCCACTAAAATATTATTTTCTCCAGGCTCCCGCACGGATGTGAGCAGCCACAATTTATCCATATAATGGAACTATTATGCCTGACTCCACAACATCAACACCGGTGGGTCTCTACAGTTTCACTGTATACCATGTTTCTGAGATCCCTGTTACCATTTACCCGCTTTACTAGTCCCTCCATTTCATCAACCCCACAGACGCTTTTTTACCCTGGCCATGAGCCCAACAGTCCAAGGCCGCGAGGCCTCAGTGGTTGTTTTAGGCTTCAGTTCGTTTTGACCGCTGGGTGACGCTAACTCTGCTAATTCACCACATATGACGTTCTGGTTCCTCACTTTTCGTAGTTTACAAGTTTCTGGTCATGTGTCAGGCAGGAAGCCTCTTGTTTTCCCCTCCCTCCTTTTGTTTTTTCCAGCCACCTTCAAATTCTAACGACCTGATCTTGCTCGATGTTCTCTCCAAAAAAGAGCTTCCCTGCTCCTGCCGGTTTCGTGGCGGCCACGTCTATGACCGCCCATGACGCTGTCGCTTTCCTCAAAACCCCCTTTAGTCACAGCCCCCGCCAGTCATGCCTTCATTCTAACTGTAACCCTATGATCGCGCCTGACGGCATGCCCCTCACAAATTGGGAAGAAACATCATTATTATTAACTGAGAAATTAGTCCCACGGCCAATTTCCAATCTCAGTTACAACTCTAAACCTGATGTCATTCATTCAATTCTTTATATCACTTGGTCACATCGGAGTTGCTCAAAAGTCCCTTTTCTTTTTTATTCACTCCACTCTGAATCCAACTTGGAGAACCACATTTGTGTAGCTAAAAGTGACCTTAAAGTTTCACAATTTGCGCTCACATAAGCCTCGGAATTTCATTTCCGTCCTTTGAGCATTTTCGAGTGCTCTCTTCTTTTGAAGCCCAGGTTCATTGATATTGTGACATATATGTAACACAGAGGCATGTTGCAGCTTATCGGCCTGTCTTGGGGTCATGTTTTTACGCACAAATTTTCATCCACATGCACATCTTAATTTTTCGTTCTCTGCGTTCCACCACCGCTCGCGATAGCGCTTTGTGCGTCCCTTTTTCCATGTGTCATCAGAACCACATTTTACACATAACTTTTCGGGATCAATTTTAAAAGTCTTTGACTCCCTGCTTCTGCACCCTTTGGGCTAGAGGAGACACACCTTTTGCCAAGTTTTAAAAATATGGCGTTGTCAGCCTATCTGTCGTAGTCAGGAAGCGTACATGAGTGGTACGATCTAAATCGTCCCCCGGATCAGAGACTTGGCCTCCAAGCGAAAATGACCGAAAGCTCTCAGTGCTAGGCTCTTGGTGTCCTCAAAGCTTTGAGGTAATAGTTCGTGAAATTTGAAACCGCCGTAAATCGGACATTCGCCAGTGGCACATACCGGAACAAGCCACCACTCAAGACCTCTCCCGGAAAAACAGAAGTGTGCCGTCTCAATACATGAGACATCCCTGCAGAAATAAGTCAACTGCGTTCTCTTTGAGTGGCAGAAACGGGAAACTCACGATGTCTGAGGTCTACAGAGAACAATATGCACGTATATGTTAAGTCCCAGCGCCCTCTTCACATCCAATCCAATCAAGGCGCAACTACGAACGGCCCCTAACTGACTTGGTCTTCACGGAGGAGGACATTCGTCAAATCTTGCACAAGATCAACCCGTTCCGTGCGTTGGGTCCAGAGGAGGTCCATCCAAGGATCCTGTAGAAAACGTCATTCACACTGGCAAAATATTCCTACTTGGTGTTACTTCGTCAGTCGCTTTTCAAGGCCCACCTCCCGTCTGCTTGGAATGAAGCGACTGTCACGCCAAGCTACAATGGATCAAGGCATTCCTATCAGGCAGATCATTTCGAGTGAAGGTAGGCTGGACCTACTCTTCGGCGGCAAAGATCTCCATTGGAGTTTCCCAAGGATCCGTTTGGGGGCCACTTCTGTTTCTGATATACGTCAACGACCTTCCAGATGTTCTTGCAAGTGCACGTTTACTTTTTACGGACGACTTGAAATCCTGGAGTCCCAATGCCAGCGCCCTCCAAATGGATGTAGCCGCTGCAAAGCGGTAATCGTTGGACTGGCACCTTCTTCTGAATGACGAAATGTGCGTCCATATCTCACTTGGAGAATACTCTGCGAACGCCTCTATCATACAAGGTGAGAAAGAGCCAGAAGACATCACGAAGATAGATGCCAAAAAGGATTTATGCATCTGGCTCTCTTCAAACCTGTCTTTCTTACTGCACCATGAGAACTCTGCCCGATAGGCATTCGCCGTTTTACGGATGATTCGGTGCACCTTCTTCCGTACTAATCTCATGGACGTTCAGATACTTTATGGGGCATACGTCAGACGGCTTCTTGAATATGCCGGCCAAGTTATCTACTAATGACGCACGAAGGACTTAACCTTCATTGAGGGTGTTCAGCGAACTGCTACTGAAATTGTTGCCGGCCTTAAATCCGCGGACTATGAAACGCATCTCGTGGTGTTTGGTCACTTCCGAGGAGACATAATTTGTACTTATGCCCTGTTCGATCAAGGTTTGACCAGCGGGTTTTAAACGTTGACCAAGCAAACACACGGCAGGGACATGGTAAGATTATTTTCAAACTCAGAGGGCACGCTTCTATTAGGCAAAATTATTCCTCATTTCGGGTATTTGCTGAGTGGAAAAGCTTCCTGAGATGGTTGTCCGCGTCCCATCTAGCACCTACTTCAAAGCACTAGTAGACGCTTTTCGCGCGAGACCTCGCTCTCGAAATCTTATTGCCCTACGCTGATAACTCAAAGAAGAACGCAACACACTTTTCACTTGTCTTTTATATGAACGATTGTCTCTAAAGGACAAAGAAAAAACCGACCCGGGCAACTTGGACGAAAGCCTTGACCCTGTGAATCAATCCGCGAATCTGTGAATGATAAAGCACAGTAGTTCGTTTTAGGAAGGAGAAAATCTGCCACCATATACGAGCTACTCCTCCTACGTAGGCTTAGCAGGGCCAGAGGACCATACACCTTTCAGTGCTCATACTGCCCAGCCCTGTAACGATTATGAGTAGACGAGAGTTAGATAGTGCATGACTTGGTAGGGAAGCATAAAAACACCAATTATCAAACTTTTTTGACTCCATATCTGCCACCTCCGTGAATGAAGATTTTGGGAGTTAACTCATTTCATCATCAAGACTACCATCTTTAATATGGAGCCTTTAGTTTCTGAAATAACCACTATACCATCACCTCCAGATTTCGGCCAGGCAGGGCGCCCGAGCTACCTATATTCCGCAACATTCTGGCATTATCTCCACGGCTGTTCAATTTACTGGTGACCGAATCTGTAGCAGCTAGAGCCGACATTCCCTGTGTACGCTGGTGTGGCTGCCGAACATTCTGCGTCTACCAGGTGCAAATAATTCAGCATACCGACTCACTTTGACTTTGAGTGTAATACAGCGGAGAGTAAGGGTCCCCGTCAGTCACTTTTTGGCGTTTGCGGTGGCCCGGCTGCAGGGCCTCCGCTCCAAAAACCCTCACACTTGGTCCAGCAAGCCTGTGATCCCTTAAGTGCTTTTGTTGATTAACTACAATGGTGAGGGACTCGTGCGTATGTGTTTGCCTCTGCTTCGTAATCGCTCTTATGTGGAGCGTGTAAAATTGTTTCAGTTCGCCGCTCCACTAGTCATTGATTTTGCATCCTTGCTGTGTTTGAATGCAAATAAGAAACATTTGAGATTTTCAATTTTTTACAGGGTTTGAACTGGGCTGTCAGCTCAACCATGTGACGCGTACATAAAACCGTACGGTGTACCGTTTGTCTGTTTTGTTCCTGAAACAACTCCAGAGATTTCGGCCACTATTTTAGTGTTCAATTTTAAACGCGTTTTAGATGCTTATATAGTTTCAGATGTCTGGGAGAAGTTTCCATACTTTAGTGCTAGCTATGCATAAAGAATCCGGTAGCTATGTGTTTCACCATCACTGTGTGTGATTTTCAATAGGGATTTACGTGAGCATGCCCATAGCCCATGTCATTCACAAATATGGATATTCTCATTAAATGCGGTATTTCCCAATTCCACTGGCACCTATCACTAGCATGTAACTGGATTTCTTGGCTAGAATCGGTAAGTTATATTCTATTCACTGGCTCATTAACCCGTTTAGACTCCGATAAACTAAAGTCGTGTTTAGATAAATTTCTTCTTTCATAGCTTTATATTATTTACGAATGATAGACAGCTCGAGTTTATCTGGTAGGGCAGACAACCTAGGGCCGAAAACGTCTACTGATGATACACCATCAAATTATTTTTCCCTCTCGCTTCACCCTGCTAGCCAACAAGGAGTCCCATTCGTTCGTAAAGTGCAATACTGACTCCTGACCGCTTTGGTTTGTGTAACGGTGCAGTGCAGCCCAACTAGACAAAACCCTGTTTGAAGTCGTTAAATGCTCTTCTGATTCTGGTGCTCTCACATATGGAAACAAGTTTTTCGGCAATCATCAGGTTTAAAGCGCAAGCTGTCCTGCTTCCCAATACATACTGGACCGTGCTAAGGGCTTTGAATATGTGCGACAATGGGTGCTATGCTCTTCATCATGAGTATAGGAGATTTTTGGGCCCAGTGATACCAGGCGGTTATATCTTTTGTCACTGAGAATAATACTATGACCCTTCGAAAACCGGTCTGATTGGTATCATGCCATGGCGGCCTTGAATCTCTCCTTAAAGGCCAGTTGACATGGGCCAGAGTGCCACAAAGATAGGTGCAGCTCTCTGGCATAGGAGTGGGCTTTTTTGGTACCGATGGTTTGGGGCTGGTAGAAGTCTACATCAACAGCTTCACTTCCGTTGGACTTCAGATTAACCCACGCAGACGTCTCTTAGCTTGAGCGTTTACAAATGAAAAGATCAGGATCTCACGAGGTTGGTGCACTTCGGGCATAATCTGGAGAAGTTTTGTAAAAACTGTTCGGTATCTCTTTCATCTCCCGTCTTCATATTCTGCGTACCTCCACTGTCGCTCTCTCCTGGGCCGGCTTGTCCGTGAAACCTTTTAGGTGCAGCTTTCGCTCTTGATATGATCAGTCGATATGATCGTTCGATATATAACCTTGTTCTCTATAGACAGGCCCCGACACTTTTTGAGCATTGTCATGCCTCTGCCTTTTCCCTTCGCTCAAACAAACTGTGTGAAATTCAGTAGGGCCGGTGAAGTGCAAGATACTTTTTCTTTTCTGGTACTGACTCATTAGTTATTTTTAGCATTTGCGGCAACCCTCTCTCCACTAATCCGTAGAGGCCTGAAGCGGCACTCCATCCACATCCGTACGACGTGCGCATACCTTACTACTTAGAAAACCTCTTCTCAATGGTTAGCAGCGTTTCTTTGCAAGGGTTGTGCAGACGAACTGCCATAACCACTTTTCTTTTTTCTGCCGACGTTGGATTCCTCGACGTCGATATGATGGGGCCTAGTAGCTTCGAATACTCGTACACCAATGTTTCTGGGATGCACTTTGAACAGATAGCAATCAGTAACCAAGAATGCTTTCTGGTAGCTTGAACCTGTCGTTTTTTGATGGCTAACCAGAGATTATTTCTATTATTTGGCCTCTGTTGTGTTCGTGCGAGATAACCGGCTCCAGCAGGTCGGTCTTCAGGATATTATAGAACTATGAGCAACAATTCTGGCCACCCTATGATTGGGACTGACTGTGTTGCCTGAACGCTTGGTTTTACTGCGGATCTCCACGGATCCGACGAGCATGTTTAGTAGGGCTCCATCCCGCATGATCAACATGGGCCTCTTTCCTCCTCATATGTGAGCAAGGTGGGTGGTTTTTTGCGCCCCAATAAATTCAGTCAGCCCTCTTAACGATAAGTAGGTCCTTCTCTGGCACCACAATCCGATGAATTAACCTGTCAGCGCAGCATCTTGTACAAAAGTCACTGTTTGTCCATTACTGAGGCTTCATGCGTCTAAACCCAGTCTCGCATTTCCTTGATCCTTATATTCGGCATTCATCAGCAAAAAGATATAACACAAAACGAATCAGCACTTGGAGATGACGTCATTTAACCACGATTATACGGGACCTTTGCTGCTTAGTTGTTTGGTTTATAGGGTAAGTAATGCTTGCAGGTTGTCACCCACCTGCCTAAGAGAGATATTTTGAGAAACCACTTTACACCTCTTTCGCAATTCAGGACTTCAATAGCTCACTAGACACTACACACCAGGCAGGCCACATCTGTCCTGTGGATAAATAAACATTTCACCTCACCCAAGTTGACGTTTCCCGGTCCAAAAGATTGGACGGATTTTGGGCATACGGGTGAGGTTGGTTCGCTTGGCCGTCCGAGTCGGTTGCATAAACACAGTTGGTTAGACATCGCGGACCCCTATGCACACGTTAGTTACGTGCTCAGCCATATTAATACTAAGTTTATTTTCCAAAAGGTGGGAAACATGCAATAAAACCCGAATGCGGCGGTCAACAACACAACGGGAAGGAGGGTACAGCCAACGGGCACGTTTGTCAGGTGAGAAGCCATCGAATTTGTGGAAAACCAAAAAACTAGAACTATTTGGCATGAAGTACGGACAGTTCAATGATGGTGATTGACCTAAAGTAAAACTGTAGAAGCTTTTGTGGCCACGGCGACCTTGAGCGGCTGAGTGAATAGCCAAGTTTGAAAAAGCAAAAATGGGGGAGACCGAACAATTCAAAGTGCAGACAATTAACCAGTTTCTTTTCAAAATACGGTCCATATTGAAACTAAGTAGACTTACCGGTGTCGCGGTTACAGGAAGTCAGGTGCAGAGAATATTTTTAAATAGGGTAATAGTGTTGGCGCATGGGGCTGAACGAACACCGTAAATAGGATTGTTGAACTTGTGGAGGAAGCAAACTGAAACTGCGGCTTAAAACCGGGATGATTCAATCCGAACAAAAACTTTAGCGGATTAGAACGAACCCGTCCCAGAGTTTACTAGAGCCGGGTAAACAAGTCGCTCGTAGTTGCAATTCCAGTTCCGAGTAAGCGGGAATTAACAGTCAAGAGAAGCAAGAAAATAATTGCGGCAGTGCCATCAGATTGTGTATGGCAGTGCCGTGCCAAGATTACACTGACATTTCGGTTCCTGGGCATCCCTTTAACGAATTGCGGCATTCGAACAGGGAATGCGCCTTTTCGTGGCTGCTGAATTTGGGTTAGACAAGGAGATGGATATAGAAAGATTTAAGCCCGTGCAGATTCACAGGTAATTTGGATTCAGCTGGAGGATCATAAGGGTGTAAACCAGGTAGTGGCGAAAACCAATGAATTACAGTCATACGGGGGTTCAAAAGCTACCGCCAAAGCTTGAAGCCTGACACGAAGACAGAATTAGAAGGGAATGGGATGAAATCAGTAGCGCCTGGCGAGTGCCGATAGATTTAAGAGAAAAGAGAAAGAGGATAGCAGTATGCCAATTGAACCACAAATGTTGAATTTTGTTGCGGGCTGACATAACAACCAAGCACTAGCTGAGGTTGCCGATATGGTGTGAGGACACGACAAATCTCTATCAGTATGCTTCTGCTGGGCGAGTACCAGAACATTCAAATGGTGATGTGAGAGATTACCATTGTTGGAACGAGTTGTGTTTCGTGTCTGCAGTGGGTTATTCGAGTGGTAGCCGTACGCTCACGGCGGCAATGCGCGCGCAATTTTGGAGAGTTGGGGACTTAGCCTCGCAGAAAGTCTCCAAGGCACCCCATACATTTTTTAAATCAGGCGAAAAAACTGTTGTCTTTGTTTGTATTTATTGGCATTGCCAGATAAACGATAAGTGGGACAAGTCCAAACCAGCAGCTATAGACAAACGACAAGGCTGCTCTTTTATGGATTTCCAAGATTAAAAGCCAGGTTCGGAATCGCCGGCGGTGGGCGATGAACCATGTTGCTGAGAGGGATGGAAATTGTACCATTCCTCTTATATTTACATTCTCTCCTAGGTTATGGTACAGACCAACCCACGTAATAAATTCCATCATGTCGGAAGTCCACTCTCCTCAGCCCTTATCCACTCTATTTCGCTAACCACACCACCCCTTCTAGTGCTCATACTGCCTTGCACTAGACTTCTTGTACTTTAATATCATATAGTATCAACCTCAAACCCTGCTCGACTGCTAGTCTACTAAGTACAGACCTACCCCCTATCCTGTCCCATTTAACCACTTATTATCACCACCCCAATCAGCAAAAGCGTTAAGTTATTTAGCTATTAGTACACATTATCCTTTCTGATATCTTTTCATACTCGCCAGGTTTTACTGATCCCATCCCAGTCCCTCGTCTTCCCAAGCCTCGGTCTTCGGTACTACCTGGTTTGGACGCCCTGTCTGGTTGCTATCCACTCCACCTGACCGTAGATCTGCGTCCACAGGAATTCTCAACTTGGTCAGGAAAATACCTGCTATCCTACGTCGGCTCGATTCTATCTCTGCGGATTTCCCCGGCTAGACAGAAAAGCTCCTGTTGCGCAAAGAATTGCACACTTCAGCCCAATGGCGTCCGTTACGAAGCTGTCCAAAATCCGAAGTATGTCTGGCCAATGATGGCACGGCACTTCCATGCCCAGTCTGCTGACACACTCGCAAATTTCCCCTTCCTGCCCCTGGCCGTACCCTCTCGCCAGCTCGTTCAAAAAGCGGCAAATACAAACAAACTCTTCACCCGGCCCCAGCTGCAACCAGGACGCATTCGTTCAAACCTGCTAAGCCATTCATTCGGATTTGACCATTTCGGCGCACTTTTAGTCCGTGCTCTCCACAATGTCAATACTTTTCTGCACAGGTTGCGTTCTGGCACGTCTGCTGTCACTCGTCCAAGAAACTCTCAACCCGAAGCCACTATGACAGCGACACCGGGGATTCTGTACAGTTTCACTGTACATCATGAATCTGAGATTCCTGCTACCACTTATCCGTATTGATAGTCCCTCCACTTCATTATCCTCACTTACGCTTTATCGACACTGGCTATGAGCCCAACAGTCCAAGACAAGGAGTCCTCAGTAGTGGTTTTAATTTTTGGTTGAAACTGACAGGCTTGATTACACAAACGCTACTGTATCACCAGATCCCTTTTTCTGGTTCCCAATTTCCCGCAATTTGCAGTTTTATCGACATGTATCAGGGAGGACCCTCTTGTTTTGCCCCGTCGACTTGTTTCGCCAGTCATTTACGACATTGTCATGTTCCGCATAACTCATTGTAATCAAAAACTCCGTTAGTCATGCACCATTATGAGCATGCCTGACGGAATGCAACCCACCAGCTGAGAGTTGATGTAACGGGGCGACAATCTCTAAAGGGCGTACCCAACCACCACGCGAAGTTTTTATCCCGCGTGCATGCTACCAGAGCTGCAGAGTGACCTGTCACCAAGCCGTCATTACTGTGGCTTGTGCAATAATAGAAAACTCCAGCTACCAGGCATTTAGCCCGGTCGCGGAAGCCGGGCCAGTAAAACAGCTCGGCCGGTTCAAACAAGCAAACAGGAAACAGCCACAGGAAGCGGCAAGTAGTGGAGTCAAAGGAAACGCCATTTACTATTTGAACCACGGGAGTTCAGAGCCTGGATACTACAACCAAAAGACGACGAGCCTTAGTGTAAACAGCGGCGTTGGGCAATTTCAACTAAGAGTCACAGGCCTTTTCTTGATTTTGGGTGGGTTTCAGTTGTTGGCGTCATAATTATCAGCTCACCAAGTACATCTCTAGCCTCAAACTCCCCATGAACTCCTGTTATTTTTCACCATTTGTAATAGAGAGCTCTGCTGCCGGTAAATAGAGCCTAAGTGCTTCCATAGTGATATGAAGCAGTGTACTAGAATACTCGACATATGGATACGGGCCATCATCTGCAAACCTTACGTTCTTGAAACCTTGGGTACCAGAATTTAACTAAGGACTCTTTCAAAATGATAACCCAGAACAGCATTTTTCGAGCACAGCATTTGGCATCCGTTTACTCCAGCGGGTGATAGCAGGCAAAATTTAGATACACGAGGGAACCTACAGTCTATTTTGCGTCAACTGTAGACTTTGGCAATTCCCAGAAATTATTATTGCTGCAGCACCATCCGCAACTCTCGTCCATTGAAGTCGACTAATAGTTTTCGGCAAATCGCGATAGGAAGTCGATTCATGTACAAGCCAAACTCAAGCAAATGATTCGCTGCTTCGAGTCACGTGATCCATGCCAAAACATACGACTGCTACATACAAGGCCTAGTCGCTTAGCAAACATATGCACCAATGGCTGTTCGTGGCTCGATAGCTCGGTGGGATGAGCTCGGTCCCGCGGACCCGGGGTTCGCGGTTCGAGCCCCGGTCACGTCGCTCCCTTCTCGAGTTTCCCCGTCACCGCTTTTCCAGCATAAAAATATGATTAACTAAGATCAAAAGGAACTTAAAGTTCCAAGTGCGAAAAGTCTAGGATATGTGTACATAACTGGGACTATTGCTAAGTCTGAACCGAAATCTCCGAAAAGACAAATGTCGAGTTTCTACCAAACGTTCATTGGAAAAAGTGATGTGGGTAGTCACAAACAGGTTGTGTGAAGAAACGCAGGTCGATGGAGGGCATTTTAAGGGACGCGGATACGTTTCGTGATGCTAAGTTCACTTATTCATTATATCAACGTTAAATTGTACACATTTCACGCGGAGGAACTGAGACCTCCTGAAATAAAATCCTTAAAGCGGTTCAGGCTATTTTCTCGCCTCCATTGGCAGTCCATCTTTCCTTAGCTTATGCGCTGTGACCATTTAACTCGTTTTTTCGTGGCTTGTGCACAAATGCAGTTTGAATGGGCGCGCTTCATGGCTTGTGCACAACTAACCAATCAGAACGCTGGCTTGTGCATGAATCGCATGTCATTGCGATATCCTATTTCATAAGACACTTTCCCAATTTGAGGTATTTATTGACCTTGAAAATTTGCCCACTTAAACAAATCACTCATGTGGAAGCTTGAAAAAAAACGTACTGAACACAAGCATTTTTAGCTATGAAGTAGTAACCTCGAAAACATGGTAAATTCCGAGAAATCGTTTCCAGTTGCTGGATATTAACCGGCATGGATCAGGCAGTTCTGGCTTTGAGTCCAGCTTAGTCTTTTTGAGAAATTGGTGGCCCTCCGGTTTTCACCCCTCATGACACTTGAAAAGGAGTCGAATGGACACGTTAGAATAACTATGTGGTATGTGTGGGTGCAGCGGGCAAAATGAGCATCGACACTGTTTTACGTTTCGATTGGATGTACTAGGGATGCAGCGACCGACAACTGAAGCCGAGCGAAATCTGAGGAATCAAAGGAAACTAGGAGGTTGAGTGCATTTGCTTACAGCCAACAGTTATCCATTCCGGTTGCGTCTAAGGAGACACGAAAACCATCTCGCAGTCAGCTTTTGGACGACCGGTTTCCTGTAAACTGACGGCCAACTGGAGAGCAGTTGGGCACCTGCATGGTTTGCTGGAATGTGAAACGCCGTTCTATGAAGTGCGACAGTTTGTAGCTGAGGAACTCGACAAGGTCCTTACCACTCAGGACATCCACAGCTATCGCCTAATTTGTGGACCTGCGCTGTCGAGTAAGCAACGGGTAGTTGTGTTTTATTGTGGCAGTTGTTATGCCCTCGGTCCTGGCAAGCCTTATGAGTCCGTACAGGTGATTTTTTGGTCGGGGGAAGGTCAAAACAGCAACGTGTCTCTATCATATGGCAGCAGGTGGCTCTATTCCAACGTTTTCCTATTGTCGTAAATGTGGATGACACACAGGGGGAAAATAGATTTTGGTTTCTTTTTAAAGCAGCTGATCCAGCTACGAGATCTAGGCCTTCCTAATCACAAATAGCACCGGCGTCCGGTCATGCATCCCTTTGTGGACGGCAAGCAGTTTTCTGTTAAGCGTAACCTGTTTGACTTGTTCAGGATGATGATGGGTGAACAGTGCCAAGCGAAGACTTTCATCGTGAAAAATTGGCGGCACGAATGCTAGCGGCAAAATTTGTGTTCGGCTGCGATGGTCTGCGCTATATCCACATTTGCAAGGCCATAAGGAAGCACGTATCTACCCTTTCTGGCAACCCTATAAACTACAGATAATGGAAAACTGACCTTTTGTCTGTTTAGAAATTATTTTAAACAGTATACATAGGATAGCCTAAAGATACTCTGCCACGCCCACAGCTCACTTCGATGTGGAAAGCTGCAGCCAACTTCATCTTAGTTCTGGTTGCACCGCACCCAAACCCCATCTCGTCAACGAAATATAACACTCCTCTCTACTGCTTCAGGATTGGTCACGTACAGTAAATAAATAAAAATACAATGAACTTCCTAATCCTTTACCACTAGCATTCATGACTAGCGCCTATGGGCTTTTTTCACCATACACTAACTGATCGCTGAAGGATGTGATGCCAGTTGAATTTGATTGCGGAAATTGTGGAATTACTTTCTGGTCTCTTTTACTCTTGTGTATTGGTCAATGAATGTGCAGGAATCTTCATGAAGACGCGTGAGACTCTATGGGTTTTGAGGACAGTGTGCATATGTGATGTTTACTTCCCGTCCAACAACTTGTAGCTGCTTAATTTTTCTTGCTAATAACTAACTGTGGAGAGAAAGACTTTTTCCTGTTATCCTTATTGCGTATTCCTCCAACTCATCAATTTTTTTCACTTTTGTGTCGCTGGTCGCGTACCCGCAAGAGTGTGGCGAAGGGTTTGCAAATCAGTTACTAATCTCAGCGAACAGATCACCAGCCGCCTTATCAAATACCCTGTTTTTAAATTTTAGTTGAAATTTTCCCGCCGTCACACTGCACCTGTGCTGCTTCACAGGATTCTTTGTTCTGGCTCCACATCTTTTGCAATTTGCAGTATTTTATCACGTGCCAGGCAGGATGTCATGGGTTTGCCTCCACTCGTTGTGTTTTTCCCGTCATCTTCAAATAACTGCGGTCTTATCTTCCTTAAGCTTTACATGTCTCACAATATATAGGAATTGTCGTTCTCCGCCTTTGACGTCCACCGCATTTTGATCGTGTCGGCTTGAGCATTACCGCATCTGTATCAGATTCTGCTCACTATCTTTGTGACTGCCCGTCCCTACGTACTCGCAAACTCCATTTGTCACGCGCCTGTTCTGACTGTACCATCATGATTATGCTTGAAAGTATGCCTCTCAACACTTAAGAATAAAAATTAATAATATTATTATTATAACACCCGTGTATCATAGTCGTAGACATCCTCCACGGGGAACCAGTACATTCTATCTTATGGCTTGCCAAGCTACTGCGGCACAATGGGTTTTCTGTCCAGCATAATACTAGGGGACATTCAGCCAGGACCAGCTGATACTCTGCCGCACGGACGTAAGGTTCGGGTTCTGACTCCGCGGCTCACTGGCGGTACACCCCCGCCACTGGGCTGTGAATGCACAAGACAGGATGGTCCACTTAGGCGATGTGGCCAACATTCGTCTGGGGGACGCCAACAGTTGCCTGAAAAATGGGGTGCACCACTGTAATAGTCCCAGTTATGCCATAGGGAAGGATTTCTGGCAGGCTGCTCGGCTCATGGAAGTCGAGATTCATACGTCGCATCATTTTGACCATAGGGTAGTCGTAGAGGACAAGAAATATCTTCTAAACGTATTCTGTCGAATGACTACTTACGTGTCTTCTCATCTGTTGAGGTGGTTTGGGCCACGACCTTCGCGGCTGCACTGCCATCATTTTAAAACAAACAAGGTGGGGAAAATGTTCGTTGCCTAATTTAAATTCCCTGGCGCAAATATCCTGTTACATTCAGGTGTTTGACGCCTGCACTGGTAAATGCGCGTGCCCCTTCAGCCGGAGGATGTGGCTTCTTTGTACTCATTATTTCTCCATTATCGGAGATCAGCTCGATCAAATCAGTAGGAAACATTATTATTGGATATTTTCTTAGTTGGCCTCCACACCCACAAACGGTGCTTGCCTGATCAGGAACAAAGGATACCTCTTATAATTGTTCTCAAGACACCGCCACCGCTTCCGATGACCTGCGTAAACAGCTTTAACCGGTAGACGACAAATTTCAGCTGCCGGAACCCGGGAAAGCCACAAACGCCAGTTGATTATGCATGGTGGTCCTCTAGCTTTTTGTCAGTTAGGTTCTCAGTGCCGGCTACGGTAAGCTGTAATTTTCCGCCATTAGTGTTGGAGAACTCTGCTGCCAGTAGTAGTACCTGAATACTTCCAGAGTGTTGCAAAGCAGTGTACCAGAATACTCGACTTACGGGTAGAGGTCACCCGTAATTGATGAAAACATTTACGCGTTTTATCCCTTTATTTGAATAGTATGAGTACAGTTTATATGCCATAAGCCTCGTACAAGTTATCAGAAGCTGATGAGTTCTTCGGTCACGACGATCTTTCGGAATAACACGTCCTGAAGTGCAGGGACGCATGCTTCCGCATCCTTCTTCTCGAGCAGAAAATACCAGATGAAATTTAGATGGAGGAGTGAACTCCCCACTTAGTTTCCGTCAGCGAGCGTACTGCAGGCTGTACAAAGCTTCAGAACTTAATGCGATTGTCTTCCTCCTTGGGCGATTCACATTTTCCGGCAACTCGAGATATCTTTTATCATAGGCCACTGTTTTCCACTTCGAGGTGTTTATTGACCTTGAAACTCCACCCATTTAAATAAGTAATCCATGTAGAGATGTTGAAGAAAAACGCAATGGAAATAAGAAATCGCAATAATGAAGTGGAACCTTCGAAGACAACTTAGTTTCCGTGATATCGTTTCCATTGTCCGGTTACTGGTTGACTCGACAATCCTGCTTGCTAACGGAAACGTGAATTGCGCACTATTCTGGCCAGCTTGTCCGTCTGCAGTGAATTTTCGCCTCGGTTGAGGGATGTCTAAGTTCATTATCATGGATCTGCAGAAGCGTCTTTTTTACTAGACTACGGCCCAAACCCTGTGGTCGTGTCCCCGACCCCATTTCTCGCTGATCTAAATGTCACTAGGGCCGCCTGATGCAAATCTCCCGTTTGGCGGAGAACATGAAACCGTGACGCGGCCTTCCGTCACAGAGAGCATGGAGACTGGTCCCGGTCCAACTCAAAAACAGGGAACAAGGTACGTCCATTACCGACTGTTTTTAGAAACGAATTTGTAGAGTTTTTAAGAAGAGCAGTCCGAATGGGAAGGTAACGCCTCACCTCAGCTGAAATCGAATATTGTAGATAACAACCTACTTATGCAAACGGGATTTCATTGATAGTCTTACACACTGCGATCCAATAGGTGAGTACGGGGTTCGATTATTACAATCGAGAAGGGTTGTTTATTTTTACTTTGATGACCACGTATTCGGTAAAATCAGGTGTGCCCCCACCGGTACCTGTCAAAATTTATGCTTGGTTCCATGTCCGGGAGCTTGATATTTGGCGATCGAAATAAGCGGCAGAGGTTATGCTAGTACGTTAAGGCCTTTAACTGTAATCACACCCCACCAGTTTCTACAGCGAAGACTGAATTGCACATCAAATCTAGTGTATTAATGGTGCTTTTGTGCACCCGCACTCTAGAGGACCGCGGTCTCTCCAGTTCATCTGGGGCCTTGTATATCACCAAGAAGTGTACAGAATGTGACAGACTTGGAAACTACGAATATCTGCATACTAACTTCGAGAGCTCTTCATCATTTTTGATCACGGGGACGAACGAGTCGAGGCGGAAGTGTTCCCAATTTGTCAAGCGCGTGCGGAAGGCATACAAAATCACGGCTGAACTGTTCACGGATTCACGGATTGATACACAGGAGCGAGGCTTTTGCCCAAGTTTCCCGGGTCGGTTTTGTTCTTGTCGTTCAGCAGCTGACGTTCACCTGAAAGGCACAAGTGAAAAAAGGGTGTAGCACTGCTCTTTAAGTTCTCAGCGCGGGGCAGTATGTTTGCCAGCGCGAGGACTCGCGTAAATAAGTGTCTAATAGTGTTTTGAACTGAGTTCTAGAGGGAGCGTGGACAACCGTCTCAGGAAGGTTATTCCACGCAGCAACTACCCGAAATGAGAAAAAAGTTTGCCTAATGAAGGTGTGCGCTCTGAGCTTAAAAATCTTCTTACCGTGTCCCCGCCGTGTGTTTGCTGGGTCAACGGTGAAAAACCTGTTGGCCAAGCCTTGTTCAAACAGGGCGTAAGTAA
Organism: Clonorchis sinensis; assembly: GCA_003604175.2. Classification (NCBI taxonomy): domain Eukaryota; kingdom Metazoa; phylum Platyhelminthes; class Trematoda; order Opisthorchiida; family Opisthorchiidae; genus Clonorchis; species Clonorchis sinensis. Next base: position 177,203,420 of record CM030369.1, on the reverse strand, counting down.
GGATTAAGTCCCCTCGGAGGCGACGGTACTCCAAGGGAAAGAGGTCGAGTACCGCGAGACGCGTTTCGTGGTCCATGGACTTGAGACCGGCAACCATTTTCGTAGCAGCTCGCTGGACACGCTCAATGAGGATTACGTCTTTCGTGCGTCCTGAGTAGACAACCGGGTTGGCATATTCAAGGAGCGGTCTGACATAGGCCCCATAGAGTATTTGGAAGTCCGTGCGAGTAATACGAGAGAAGGTACGCCGAATCATCCGTAGAACAGCGAATGCCTTCTGAGCCGATTTCTCAAGGTGCAGTGAGAAGGACAGGTTTGGAGAGAGCCAGATACCCAAATCTTTTTTGGCATCTATCCTCGTGATGTCTTCTGGTCCTTTCTCACCATGCATGACAAAGGAGTTCGCTGAGTCTCCTCCAAATGACATATGGACGCACTTTTCGTCATTCAGAGGAAGGTGCCAGTCCAGCGACCACTGCTTTGCGGCGTCTACATCAATTTGGAGGGCACTGGCATTGGAACTCCACGATTTCAAGTCGTCCGCAAAAAGTAGACATGGACTTGAAATAACATCTGGAAGGTCATTGACGTATATCAGAAACAGCAAAGGTCCCAAAACGGAGCCCTGAGGAACTCCAATGGAGACCGGCGCCGCAGAAGAGTAGGTCGAGCCTACTTTCACTCGGAATGATCTGTCTGATAGGAATGCCTTGATCCAGTGTAGGATTTTCCCTTGAATCCCGTAAGACTCGAGTTTGTGGAGCAGAGGGACGTGTGGGACTCGATCAAATGCTTTTGAAAAGTCGAAAAATATGGCATCCGATATGAGTCCCTCGTCCTTGGCTTGGGTTAAGCTGTCCATAAATACGAGCATGTTCGTCACGCAGGAACGGTTTGGGAGAAATCCGTGTTGAGTTTGAGAAATCAAGTTGTTGGAAGTAAGGTGATCAAGAGTGGCTCGCTTCAGAATGCGTTCCATCACCTTGCATGGCACGCTAGTGAGGCTTATAGGCCTGTAGCTGCCAGGCGATAGTCGGTCACCAGTTTTGTAGATTGGCGTGACAATCGCTTCCTTCCAAACAGAGGGAAGGTGGCCTTCGTCAAGCGACTGACGAAACAGCAGATGGGAATGAGTTGCCAGTGTGTACGACGTTTCCTTCAGGATCCTTGGGTGGACTTCGTCGGGGCCCAACGTGCAGAATGGGTTGATCTTGTGCAGGGGTTGACGAATGTCCTCCACTGTGAATACCAAGTCGGTTAGAGGCCGTTCGTAGGTACGCCTTGACAAGTTTGGATGTGACGAGGACGCTGGGACTGAATACAGACCTGCATAGTGATCTCTGTAGAACTCAGATACCACTATTGGGTCATTCGTGGGTTCCCCGTTTCTGTCCCTCAGGGAGAACGCGGATGGTTTGTTTCTTCGGCGATGCCGCATGTATTTGAACAGCACATTTCTGTTCTTCCGGGCGAGGTCTAGAATGGTGGCTTGTTTTCGTATGTTCCATTGGCGGATTTCCGATTTACAGCGGTTCCGCATTTTACGAAATGCCAGCTCATCTTCTGTGTCTCCTGTAGTCAACTTTTTGAGAAATAGTTGTGACCTCTTTTCCAGAAGACGCTAAATTTTCTTCTCCGAATCGCCTTTCAGTCCACCTCGCATACTTCAAGCAACTTGAAGATCGGTGCTGCGAACCAGAGGCCCAAATGGCAAACCATATACGGCTCCCATGGTTTGGATAGTGATTCTCTGACGGTTTGCTATCTAAACCCGATTGTTCCGGTTGCTGCCCGAACAACCCCTGTCTTAAAACTGCGACCGTCCTATCCAAGGATCAACAGGCAACTGCTTTGAGCTTAATTAATGGCTGATTCTATTACCACGACCTCACAAAGAATTTCTTATTGTTTCCTTCCGCACAATACCTCATTCAGGACTTTATAATTATACATCTTCACTGGATGGCGCTTTAGGTATCACTGATTTGTGTCGACAACACTCGCATCGTGTACATACAGAAACCATGTAGGCAGCCGAAAATTGCATAATAAGAAACGTCGCACCTCGGGCAAATACGGGGTGTAGCTGGAATGAGTACATAGAATAGCTTGCAGTTTACATGAACCAATGTCACTAGTGACCACAACCGGATTCCGAAGTGGAAAACCACCGAGATGGTGTGCACCTTGTAGTCGAGATAATACTATAATTGTGAAGCACCTAGCTGCCATTCCACCCGGAGGAAGCACGTTAGCTGAGATCATCCAGTCAGTTTATCAGCCATGAACCGTGTGCCAAGGGTGCGTTGGTTCTAGCTGCTTCGATCCGGTCACCGAAAAATGGGAGAGCAGGGTTGATATAGTTAAGAATTGGAGGAGATGATAAAGTCGCTTAGTTCGTAAAACTGGGGAAATACACATTGAAGATGAAAGCTTTGATGTATGAGCGCCACTGGCTGTGATTGGGCCCTGTCTGCCAATGTCATTAACCACTGTTGAGCTGAGTTACTGAATCCCCATCTACGGAGGCGACAGCTTTTGACCCGACTGAGTTTACCGGTTAGTGTTTTCGCACTTTGTGACCAGGCCATAAAGTGTAAGAAATATTCATTTATCTGTAACGCCCTATCGGTGCCTAGCTGCCATGCCACCCGAAGAAAGCGCGAGGATTGGGATACCGCTAGGTTGCCCAAGCCTAGACAGGGGAAGTCGAGATGCAGAGGTCGGGTTCGAACGAGAGACCTTATGGTCAGTAAATTTGCACTCTAACCACCGAGCCATCTCTCCGCCATAGACTTTCCACCTTCCTATCGCTTCCACTCAGCATAGTGCTGGACAAAAAGAGCTCTTCGAAGCTGGGTACATGTCCTAACCAGCGTAACCTATGAAGCTTGAGTAATCCATCGTGAGGCGAGATGGCTCAGTGGTAAGGGCGCGAATTTACTGACCGGAAGGTCCGTGGTTCGAACCCGACCTCTGCCACTCGACTTCCCCCGTCTAGGTTTGGACAACCTGGTAGTATCCCAGCCCTCGTGCTCCCGTTAGTGGCGTGGCAGTTAGGCATGAAAGGGTGCTACAGTTGAATTCATCGTGAGCGAGTTCTTTTTTCCTATAACCGTCTGGCGTACCTCCGCCTTACTAATCCAACGTTTCCACCAAACCCGGCCAATGCTTCGGAGACACTGGCAGCTTTCGTAGTCCTCTGCGCGTAGAGGCCACATTTCAAATGCGTTTTGGACCGCACTTCTGTAATGTTCGCTCTGGCCGCGAAAGACAAACTGACGTCACGCCGGCGCCCTAGTTGTTGGAAGTGGGCAAAACTGCTCTACAGGGCTGCGATACTGTCAGCTTTCCTGAGGCTAGACAGGAGGAGTCTAGATTTAGAGGTCGGTCTCGAACCACGTATCTTCTGGTCAGTAACTTCACACCTTAATCACTGAGCAGTCCCGGGCTCATAGTTGGGAGGCACCCAGCAAGTGTATTTGATTTGCGGAAGTCTCCTTTGAAAGGTACTGCGTGCATCCTGCGAATGATTTATATCTTCGGAGTTTACGAGTGGCCTCCATGCATAAGAGAAGTGGCCGCAACCACTCGATGTACAACTCGAACAGTTTCGTACCTAGTGATGTACTAGACTGCGTCATGGAGGCTGTCATTGTCCAGTACGTGTGACTTCATTGCGGCACACGATCGAAGCCTTCTGAACTCCACAAAAACAATATGAACTCTGTCACCAGTACCCACCGTCTTCGCTCATTTCTTCATAGAGCAGTCAGTTTGAGTCGTTCTACGTGTCTTTAGAAAGCCAGCGCTGCTCAGATGCCAAGCGGCATCAATCATTCCTTTCCAGATCCAGTTTCATATGAGCTATCCCAGAAGCATGGTCCGACGCTCCAGACCGAGCCGGCCAGATGTGTTCCACATCTCCCGAAGTGATAATCCCATGTCCTCCATCCTGCTCAATTTCTGTGCAGCCAACGTCTTCAGTTACCCCATCCTCAACAGATGCCATTTGGCATTTGGTATGTTCTTTGCGTTGACAAAGTCCACTACTACGAACTTTTAATGTGCTCCGTACAGTGGAAGGATAAAAACTGGAAACAATGGGGCACTTTACCTACCTTGGAGGGTTGTTTGGCAGACAGAATTAACCGGCGGAAACCAACGTCCAGTCGTGTTCTTTCATCCGTAAAAAAGAAAGAAATCAACCATCCATATGATCAACTTATATAGATCCAGAATCGGGGCGTCAGAGCATCTATGGTTAGAAGACAAACTTATGTTCGCACCACGGGATCGTTCACTGAAGAGTGCCTCCAACAGAGCGAATTCCCCTGACTCGGTTGTATTTCACGAATACTAAACCACAATCCATCTTGGGAAACGTTTTCCGAGTCCAGTCCAGTGTTGTAGACAAGAACGCTGAACGATATAACTGCCAAACTACCCCGTTGGCGTCTGTGTTACTAACTTCTGTTCACCATAATAATTATTGAAAAGTGGTGCTTAGCTTTCATGCAACAATGGAAGTAGAAAGCCCTAGTAAAGAGTGAAAAGGAAGAAGAGGGATGGGAACTAGTTGCAGAATTGTTGACGTTTCTTCCGAATACGTTCAAGAACGTGGTGTCTACGCCTTCCAAAACAGTTGAGGTCAACAAATCTAGGCATCATGTTGGAGCAAGACTTCGTCAACGGGCTTGACCCAACGTCCTCTTCGAACCTCACCCAACGCGATCCCGGAGCACATGCCTTAGCTGAACAGTCCGGCCAAGGAGTGGTAGCAGGTTTGTCACTGGGATCGGTTGCCTGCTATAAGTAGTATAGTAGCCTAGCTGTAACACCCTTTCGGTGTCTAGCTACCATGCCACCCGAAGGAAGCACGGGGATTGGGATACTGCTAGGTTGCCCAAGCCTAGACAGGGGAAGTCGAGATGCAGAGGTCGGCTTCGAACCGCGGACCTTCCGGTCAGTAAATTCGAGCTCTAACCACTAAGCCATCTCGTCCCTGCTATGTCGTGTATTGTTTCGAAACATACGTAAGGTGAATCACGTGGATCCCACCAAGGAATGCGCGAAGATCCCACAGCGCACAACTTGACACTTGTCACTTTCACTTCGCATTACCACTTCATGGTCTTTCTCGCGCAAATTTTCGCCAGAAAGGGTTTGGAGTGAACTGTCCACAAATCTCGGGAATATTGTTCGCTGATCAGTTCTATGTAGAAGAACCAATCTATCCTTATAGTCCAATGCTGCTTTAAAATCAAGCAGAATCGCCACAGCCGCTCGGTGGTGTGCAAAGCTGATCGCCTACTTTGCATAGTATGAAGAATTAGTCAATGCACCTTCTACCTGGTCTACATCCTGCGTGGTGCTCTCAGACTTTCATGCAATAGGGTCAGATGTCGCGATATCATTGAGGCTAATGACTGTGTTACAACTGGAACAAGGCGTATACTCGTGTGGCTGGGGCAGTCGCTTCGGGTACCTTTCTCGAATAAAGGTGCAACGATCGATTGACCCCAGATTTTTGGAACGCATTCTTGTCCCAAAATTCGTTTAAAGGACTAGGTCAAGGCAAAAGAGCAACTCTCCATCGCTTTAAACAATGCTTTTATGAGCTCGTTTGATCCAGCAGTCTAAGAGTGCCCCAAAAAAGAAGGGCTCGCTAGTATTTCTGGAATATTGGCCAAAGTTGAGCGGGTCGAATGAAGGACCTGAGTTCAGAGACAGGTGGCCGAATAAACTGTTATCAGGCGATCAAGACACCGATTCTTGTCACACATTAACTTCCCAGTATTTTTGGTGTCCCTACCTACGGCCGGTTTTTTTGTTCCGTCTTGCATAACAGGTGAATATGTTTCCAGATATTCCATGCTCTACTAGCTTCGACCATTTCCTGAGACTTCTGATTCCACAGGCTTGTACTGAAAGTTTGAGCTGGCTAGAGACAAATGATTCTCAGCACATAACTGTTGAAGTTATCTATTATCTATACGATGGTGTCATCCCCGAATCAGCCGCAAAGGTGGACTTCTTCCACACTTAGTGAGCCGACCGGGACATTCACTCCACCTTCCAGAATGACTATCCGTACTTCTTGCAAACCGAAGCAGCCGTGACGTATCGACAAAAACCTGTTTGTCGCAACGTATGTTGATAAAACGGATAAGCGCTACTCCGTCGAGATGCACTGATCTTAACTGAGTCAGGTAACGGAATAGCGTAAAGACGACTATTCGCTGGAATCCTCATCATCATAGACCACAACATCACTATTGGCAATGATGCTTCACTACCGGGCAGTCTGAAAGTTCATTTAGTTTTTCGAAAGTCAAAAGAAAGTGGATATGGGAGGTACCTGGTGCCAGTCTGTTACAAGCGCCCCCAGGTGCCTGATAATCTAGTCCAGTAAAGGACAATCAGTTTTGAGGCTAAGCACAGCTACCACGCCGGAGATACCAAGCACCATTACATCAGCGTCACCATACATCCGAACAGTAACGGGTTCACCCCGATAATTTGGCGGAGCTGAGGTTTCGTATGTGTTTCGGACATACATCAATCGAAAGAGAAAACACTTTTGAACAAAAGATAGCTCTTGCCCAACGGGACAGGGTGCGGGCGTTGAAATCTGTAATACGAAACAAGCCTTTTGAATTTAATAGGGATTTATTCTGGCTTATTTTACTGGATAGGAGTTTAGGTACAGAGGGCCGTTTTAGGGGTTGACGCCCAACTCGGCTGTATGCTGCCTCAGAATTGAGTTCTTGGATTCATACTTTTTCGGACCTTCAACAACGATGAAAGTCCTCATCACGCCGTTTGCTGCGACCTGAGGAGGAATAAAACTTCCAACCTGACGCAGGCACAACCTGCAACAAGTCACTGGAGCAAAACTTCCATCTTTTCTCTCTTCGCTGTTTTCGATTCCTATATCCTGGGTACCGGGGCTCATGACGGTGATACGGGTATCTAATCCAACCAGAAACGAGAAGCTCCGCACAATATCAGCATGCCGCAGGCCCGCCTCTGAACAAATCTTTTAGCTGCATGAAGGTTGATGGGTGGGTGCCTGAGTAAGTGCGAAGGACGTCAAACAAACTTATGCTTGATACTTAACCACTTTTAGTATTCTCTCCAGTACGTGTTGACCGGTCCATAACGATCTTGTTCCATCCTGTTAAATCCTTTACGATCCCAGCCACTCCTCGTTACTAACTCGAGCTACGCTTATAATCAGGGGCACTTTCGAAAGCTCATCCACGAGTATAGCTGTTTCGATCATCGTGGATACGTCCTTTCTTGTGTGTCTCTGGTAAAACTTCCTAAGTGCCTCCAGGAACTAGGTAGTGAAGTCTTTTGTACACGCTGTTTATAAAAAATCATTTGGGGCTTCGGAACGTGTGGTAGTATGATGGGTCGGGTTTTAGTCTCGAAGGCTGAAATAGCTTCCCAGCCAGAGATGTCAAAAGAGTATATAGTCGACACAGCAGGGTCGTCTATTTCAGACCACAGTACGAGTTTTGTTGTTACATGGATGTTGGAAATGTCATGTATAGGTGGAAAATCTAGAGCATCTCCAGATCTTATGCCATCGAGGCCTCAGGGTCATAGTTGGTTTAGGCTGGAAACAATCAATGTGCAAAGTGATCATCGAACTAGTGTCTTGCGATAAGTACCTTAGGGTTTCATCGTGCATCACCAACTTCGTTGGTTCTATCACGCGTTACAAATACCGAGTTTTTTGAGCACCTGGGATGTTTGGGACGGGCTTTCACCAGGTCTTTTTTAGTATTCCTTCTAGTTTGTATCAAAAATGAAGCGTTACACCAATAGACCACCAACTTCTTGTTGCTGCCAGTGAGGTTGATTATGATGCAGGAAAGGTCAATTCTCGCGATAGGTTTGATGACCGAATTCGAACGTGACGTAAACAGGTTGATGCCGAAACATTTGATTGCAGAGATATCCAGTATGCCAAATTTGAGTGAATAACTTTAAAAGTGACAACAATACGAGCCGAAGTCCAGGTCGAGCAGCACGAGGAAGTTCGTTTTATCTGGACGAGTCCAGACAACCCCCTGGCTTCCTCCATATACATGACATAAACGAGATAAACATCCGATGAGCATTAGCTCTGGGACCATCTTGTCCTGCACGTATTTCGGTACCGTTGTTATATGATTTTTGCGTGGCCGCTATTTTGCTTACTTATCCCAGTACATCTCCAGTGGTTCTCGAAGCACTAGCCTTTTTCAAACTGTGGTGAGGGGAGGTCAGTTCCCCTGTGTGGCCATTGGTTTGGTGGAGCCCTTTAACATCCTCGTCCTCCTAACGCTAGCCATGTTTCCCATGTTTTTCCCATCTGTCCTTGCTGAGATCATCAAAAGAGCACTTAATATGGAGATGACCGGAAGAGTGTGTTCTAAAGAGAGGGGTACTCAGCCTACACTGATAAAATAGTCCTGGGATATTTTCATCAGGCACTGCAAATAATATATGTAAACTTTCATCGATGGCAAATCGCTTTTACCCATTTGTCCACCAACGTGCTGATCAGGCCTTAGGTGCTTTCCAAAGTCTAGATAAGCTCATGAAAAGGAGGACTTCACTACGAGAGGCCCTCCGCACAAAATACAATTAGAGAGTTACACGAGAGTAATAAGCGTTGTCGAGAAAGCTCCCACTGTATGCTATTGTCTCAAGGGTGTTGAGTGAAAAATCGGCCATCCATCTGAAGGTCTGGAGTGACCAGTCGTGAAGCTGTCACAGTTTCGTCAGTGATACTCCTCTGCACAGCACCTTACCTAAGCCGCATCACACTTCTGGTAACTGTTTCTCGGTGAACTTGCAGGAGAAATCCAGACTCGATGTATCACAGCCAGTGTCCCATCAGTTTTGATCGGACTTGTATGCATCATGTTGTTTCAGAATTGATGAAATCAGTAACTGTTCAAGTGACCCTGTACAATTTACACCTTACGAATATGGACCGAATTTCTACAGCTTTATTTTGATCTCGGTCCACAGAATGTATGGTTTATGTCCACCGGCGCAGTATGCTTTTCCTTAACCTACAGTGGAGTCTGAGGCGGATGTTTTCAGGTATACGTCGATACTGATGATTTACTTATCATGCACCTTGTTCAACTACTTGGCTGGTGTCCACCAGAGGAGCCGATGCTTGGGGTGGGCAATCAGTGCCTTTCGCTTGAAAGTCTATACTTTCGGGTTCGTTTTTTCAACCAAAGACTATATTTGCCACCTCGGACAAAAACCGAGCAATACTGAGGTATTTGACTTCAGGAAGTGTTCCACCATTCTTGCATTACTTACGATTTCAACTTAAAGAACTACAATTAGATGAAATAAAGTGGGTGTTGCAACCATGGTGTTGACTAACTCAAGTAATCATGGTTTCATGCGTTAACTGGATTGTTCACCTATCTATATTTTGTTTCGTAATTCGCCTTATTTTCTTCTTGTGACTCGCAGAAGGGGTTGTACTTATCGATCCAGAGTATGTGAGAGACCGGAAGGTTTTCACCCATGTTTTGGCTGCCTTTCGATATGGTCGCGAAGACCTAGACGTTCTTGGATTGACATTTCGAAAGGATCTTTATTTGGCTTCAACACAAGTTTATCCTTGTGTTCACGGCAGTGCAGGCGAGAATGACGGCGAACAAACACTCGTAAATCCTCCAGTCATCGTTGCTACGACCACCATGCGCGAGACTAAGGCTACACCTGGACGTTCTTTTGTCAGTGGTTCGCGCACCGATGATGGAATTGATGCCGGACCACAGCGGCTCACTCGTCTGCAAGAGCGCCTGATGAAAAAACTGGGCAATAATGCATTTCCTTTTTATTTCAAAGTATGTATTCATCGTATGTGTCGCTCTTCATACCATGTTCAAAACTTTGATGGCCGAGAACCCATGGCTTTCGTGTTTAAATATTCCCGTAGGTATGTATATGACCTATCGAACGTGTCCCTCGCCACCTTATTTGCTTTGAATTACACTGGTTTATTCCAGTGTCAAACGGGGTATCCGAACCGCTTGAGTTCGTGTTCAACACTCCACTCATGAAGGCCATCCATGACGGCCTTTGGGCAATGAACATTTGCTCAGTGTTATTCCGCTATAACTTGACCCGAACAAATGTTCTATAAAGCGCCAAGCCAATTCGACTTTACTTGTGCTAAATTCGGTGTGAACATTCCCATACATCCCACCCGTGCGATAAACGTTTGTAGCGCGTGCGGTCGATTTGGCTGTCTCATTCAGTTCAGAAAATTTATTAGAACAATAAAGCTTCGAAATCGAACTATGGGTTATGAGCATGGGCAGACTTGAATGTGAAGACAGGAAGGGAATGGACCTGCAGTACATTCCGGGTAGCTGTACCACAAGAAAACGAAAGGTTTACAAAATCTATTAATCTGCACCCTAATTTGGTTTTCGCGGGAGACCCAGCCGAATCCTAGCTGAATCTCGTTTGTGAATGTGCTGCACAAATGACGTCTGCTCTTTCCGTTGATACGATATTCAGCATATCCCAATATATTTTCTTGAAGGAAACTATTCAAGGTTGCTGAGGGTTATTTAGCAACCTTATGAGTAATTTATTCTCCAAGTGGAAGGTTGTTTGGAAGAGGCTGTTGAGAACTCAGTGTCCTGGGTCGACGTTTAGAAGATCAGTTCTATGCTCTCTTTGGTCTCTTTCTCCGTTGCGTGTATTGTTTGTTTGAAACGTCTTCATACAGTGGTCACCTCACTCCCCGGTATTTCGGCGCCCGGTTTATGCTTTCAACATTGTCGACTTTGTTCAGAGTCGGGCGTGTTACGACGTGGACTTGCCAGTAAAATGACTGGGTCAGCTACATAATGCATGCAATCTACCTACACGGTGCTTTCTCAGCTAGAGTGAAATCGACTAAGGTGTTCAGTGAGCTTCAGTATGAGAATCATTCTTAAAGTGGCAAGCAGCTTTAAGTGACGTGGTTGGATTCAAATCAGTTGCATGTGATATTTCTAGTAGCGAATGGATACTTCATTTATTTTTTACTGTCTTTCATACTCTTAGGGTACTCCCCCGGATTTTATTAATTTGATCGCCATGCTGGAAGTGAATTCATTAGTACCCTTTCTATCATGGCAGTTTTCTGCAACTTTCTTCACTTTCTCCATCCCACTTGATTCTTGCTTCAGTTCACCTATCTAGTCAGACAGCTTCCAACGTTTACCTTGCCGTACTACTCAGGTGAACAGGAGAGACATTAAGGATTCTACTCTGTTAGATTGCCGTTTACCTTATCTGACAGTTGTTATCGTTTGAAACAACTAGGGTTCTTCTGGTACAATTAACTGGTGTTTATCTGCTGTAGTCAGTATTTGGGCTTTAGGTCGTCCTCCCCGTCAACAGTTGAATGGATTGTATTCTGTCAGGAGAGAGGTCAGCAGATATAAGCACGCTTCCAGACAATCTACAACAAATATGTGCGAGCACAGCAACTGAGAAAGGTCACTTAAAAAAGGAGGAATGGAAGTTGTGCGTTTGACACTAGGTTGCTTAATGATCGTTACGCAAAAGTTGAGGAACAGAGGTCAGTGCCAACTACTACATAATCGAGGGTCTATGCTTGTTGGCAGTCGTGTCCGGCCAGTTTCTGACCAGCTTGCTTACCCGTAAAGATTGGTACTGAGATCAGGTTTGCACAGTAGGATGGTTGTCTCTTCAGCAACTACGAAGAATCAATTTCACGCACACATGGTTGATTCTTGGAGACTCGGTTCGCCACCCGAAAGGATTCGGTATGAGCGACATGATTAGAATCAATCAACTACATAGCAGCTGAATTTGAATAGGGCCTCTGAATTCCATAGTTTAACCAAACTGTGTTCACGGATACGCTTTGCTGCGGACCAATGTTTGATGCTTTATATGAACGATGGAATGAGCACACACAAAAGTTTTTCGGTTGTTCCTGTGTAGGTTCGGACAACCTGGAAGTATGTCATCCCTCGTGCCACCGAGTCGCACGGCGACTATTTTTTGAGAGGTAGTCACAGCTGAACCATTATTTTTATATTTTGCTGTGAACAAGCCCAATATGAGGAGTTGCTTTATGCGGTTCCATAATCAGGTCAGTTTTGCTAACTGATGTCCGCGCTGTCTTCACCTTCACTTTGTTAGCTCCCACCAGATGCGCCCGCTTCTGTGATGCTCCAGCCTGGCCCCAACGAAAATGGGAAGGTTAGTCGAATCTTTCTGGTCCAATTCATGTTATGGATGTGATGTCGCTCCCTGTGGGCATCGCTCAGTAGGAACACATGACTGTCTCTTATGCATAGCAATCCTTAGGAGAAAACACAGGTCACTCCCATGGAGAGTCCGTCATAGTATCACACAACCAGACATGAGCTGGTGGGCCATCCGTTCGTAGACAGGTCATTTTCGAGGAAAGATAACCCCGTTAGTATTTTTTAGGATTGTTGGGTTGCTGTGTGCTATAACCTGTTCTATAACCTGCTATAACTTGGCACAGCCTGCTGTAAATTGGTGGTTGAACATCAGTATGTGTTACTGGTTTATTGCTTTCAATCTATGATGATGACTTGTCATGATTTTTATTGAATTTAGGTTTCTTCATTTTTCTTCTTTAGCTTACTCTCACTGCTATCACTGCCCGCAAGCGTTGGCTGGTAGCGCACCCATCCAAATCTGGGTTCACTTGGCATAGCCTGTTCTTGACAGTGTATAGGCACTTTCCCGGTCATCTTTCAATTTACTCTCAGTGAATTGCGAGCGTGTTTGTGTTTGTGTGTGTGAGAGAGAGAGTGAGTATTCCACTGACCTCAGGTTGACTCCTTCACCTGCACTTAACCAACCAAGAGCAATGGTGTCGCATAGAAAGAACGAGTGGTGAATGTTAAATCCTTGTATCGTGTGTGGTCATTTGCTTCTGTGCCACACTTCCTGCTTACTTTCATTGTGTAGATTAATCCTGAATGTTACTCAGATGAGCCATGAGTTCCTTGTACGATCCACTCTCTCCGTGAATCTTGAGAGCTAGCTGTTTCGTTATACTGAGTACAGGGTTAATTACTTATTGTGCACCGTCACAGTACCGCTGATAGTTTTTTGAAATGTACAATGATGGATGCTTTTTCTCATCACCCATTTATAACATTATGACTAATTCGAATACTCGGTTTCTGGTTGTTTTAGCCCTGTGGGGTTGACTATGAACTGCGAACCTATGTGGCGGATGGCACGGATGATAAATTACAAAAGCGGTAAGTCCTCAGTGTTGATTCGGACGCAACGATTGAACGTGTTTCCCGTTCGAAAAATCAGTTTCGTGGTGCATACCATCATGAACTTCGTGATGTAACAGCGATCAACGGGCTCACGTGACGACGGTCTAGTTAGTGCACGCTAGATTAAATGTGAACGGGAGATGACATGTGACCGTGTGATATGTACTTCGCAACAGAATTACATGGTCACTCTGCTTTTAAAGCATAGCTTTTTCTACCAGAGCATTGGAGCTTTGTGGCTAATGAATATTGCGGAAATATGCATAGGGAAAGACCAAAAAATGACCACGACAGGATCGTATGATCGCCCTGATTTTCGAATTCACCATTAGCGCTTTTAGACTGAGTGCGATTGTTCTTGGATTTTTTTTATATGGTTGGGCGTCCCATTAATTTCCGTAAAATGCCTGGAGAGAAATCCCAGAGTTTCTCAGTGGGTATCAGCAGATGATTCGATACTACGTTATAATAAAATAATACTCGTTCAGCTGTAACACCCTTTCGGTGTCTAGCTGCCCTGCCACCCGAAAGAAGCATTTGGGGTGGAATACTGCCAGGTTTCCAAAGCCTGGACAGGAGATGTAGAGGTTGGGTTCGAACTACGAACCTTCCGGTCAGTAAATTCGCGCTCCGACCACTGTACCATCTCTCGCCCAACGTAAGGTGTCCCAAGGTGCGTTTACATTTTTACGTGAAGTGCGAACAGTTACAAATATCTTGGACGTTCTAACTGGATATCAGGCTATCTATAGGTTTTTATTGAGGTATCATCACCAGCCATCGTCATAGACAACAATACTTCACTTCTTTATACTGGTGCTTATCTATCATTCAACCATGAGGAATAATGTCCTAGTAAGAACTCGAGGTAGCTCAGTGGTTAAGGCGCGAACTTACTGACCGGAAGGTCCGTGGTTCGGCCCCAACCTAGGCATCTCGATTCTTCTTGCCTGGGCTTGGGAAACCTGGCAGTATTCCAGCCCAAATACTTCTTTCGGGTGGCATGGCAGCCAGACAACGAAAGGGTGTGTTACGGCTGAGCAATTATTATTTATTTCTGCTGTTAGTGTTCTAGCAAAGGATCAAGAGAAAGAGAAAGGGGAGTTATTAGAAAAAAGCTTTAGGTCCCCGTGGAAAACACTCAAGAACAGGGTGCTTAAACCTTAGGACATCAACAAGATAAACCCGTATGAACACCATATCAAAGTAAGATACCATCCGTTGGATTGACCCAACGCCATTTCCGAATCTTACTTGACGTGAGTCCACCATACTACAGGTTTTAACTAAACAGTCGAGCTAGGAAGTGACAGCATGCTGGTTGCTGGAATCAATTATACACCATGTCGTTTGGGGTCTCTAACCACGTGCAAGGGGAAACACGCAAACTCCAACCAAGGAGGCGCGGAGATCCCACAACACTCATTTTGACGTTAACTACTCCCATTTTGCTTTGCAAAGCCGGTGTCTTCCAATAGAATTCCGCCGACAAGACTGAAATCGAAAACACTGCTCTCTTCGGCAGATGGTAGTTGAGCATGCGAAATGCATGTTCCAACCACCTCAACTTGATGCGTTTCACTGCTGATTTGGTAATTGTGATTCACTATAAGCTTATACTTAATGCATCGCCTTATTACGAGCACTTTTCAGTCTGCTAAAGCTTGCTGTATTGCGTCCTCGGGTGGAGTGGGGGCAAGTTTCGTGACCATAGAGTAAGACTGTTCTTACAGATAGCCTGCACACATGACCCGTTAGCCTCAGTGAAGTTCGTTTCTGGCACCGTAAATGACGCATGTTCACAAATTCTGCTTACGCTTCGATAATGCATGAATTGACCTCTCTCGTCGCTGCGTCATCACAGCCTATGTAGCTATCCAGACAAGTAAATCAGTCAACAGAATCAAGTTCCTCCCCTGAGGTTTCAGAGGGTTACAGTGGAACTCGAATATCCAAAACAGTTCTTTCACACTTTGCGAATGCAACTAGGTGTCACATCCGAAATTCTATTTAGAGCGCATTGTTGTCAAGTCGCAAAATATCGTAATCCACATGCTACAAGTCTACCAGCCTTTCTCTAGACCAAATTTCGATACCAAGAGTCTATCGCTTGATTTGAACATTTTATAATATCAATAAGCAAACTAAACAGGAGGGAAAAGGGAGAGAAGGCTTACCGAATTTAACTAGTTGTGAGGACACTTGCGAGCAGTTGGTTGTAAATTCTTATATCGCCAGAAGTGATAGCACAGCGCGAAGTATATTTACGAGCTTCAGAAGTATTACTCTCTGACCAAGCCTATGTAGAACCGGCCACCTGCGTATTCAAGGGCTCTTTCGTAGTCCAGAAAAACTGCAATCGTTGGCGACGGCATGTTGGGCGCTGTTCAAGTATTTGACGTAATATGATCAATGAATCTCCTACCCTGACGATATTCCGCCTGCTGTTCTCGGATTTGCACATTACATTCTAGTATTAAATGTCGCATTATTATTAACCGTGTTACAACTAGAGTAAGTCTTATATCCATATGGTTGGAGCGGTCGCTACAGTGCTTGGTTGGCCCCAGTTGTCTGATATACGTTCTTGTTCCCAACTACGTTCAAACAATATAGTTAAGGCGGAACACAAAAATGCACACTCGTCCCTACGTAGCTCTGGTGAAAACTCATCTGGCGTGGTATTTCGATGGCGCTCCAAGGTAGAAAGACATATTGGTACTTCATCAAATGAGGGAAGATCCAAACTCAGACCACAGCTCTAGCTATCCGGATGGAATGAAAGGCATAGTTATGGATGCCGATGGACAAACGAGGTATTGGAAGTATTCTGCCCTGCAGGTGGAATGGTTGACTTCTGTTATGTGTTAAATTTCCTATATCTGTGATTAGCAAACCAACAGACAGTTTCATAGGTCCCGTTTTCTTCTGATTAGCTGAAACAGCTTCCGTGCACTCCTCCCTGCATTATTCTCCTTTTTCGAGCTTGCTGGGTGCACCACACCTCTTTATCCACACAAATTTCGTTCGATGTGATGTCTAACAGACCCGAAGGTCAAGAACTGACAGCTACCGTTCTGATATCTATTGTTTGGTATGTACAGACTCAAAAACACTACATGCCGAATTCCCACCTATTGTTTTCTGCGCCCTATTTTGATACGAATTTACGATTGAGTGTTGAGATTTTGGCAGTAGATCAATTTTTGTGTTTCCTACAGTTTAAGTGGTATTTTGCAACGATTCGATGCCCTGTTTTT
Organism: Clonorchis sinensis; assembly: GCA_003604175.2. Taxonomy (NCBI): domain Eukaryota; kingdom Metazoa; phylum Platyhelminthes; class Trematoda; order Opisthorchiida; family Opisthorchiidae; genus Clonorchis; species Clonorchis sinensis. Next base: position 177,186,832 of record CM030369.1, on the reverse strand, counting down.
TTGATAATTTAACCAACACCGGTCCATACGGATACCCAGACGCACCGGTATGTGATTAAACCTTACCTGTTTTCATGTGTATAATCATTTTTCGCCTAACCCTTTAGCTAGATCAAACAATACCATAGTCTAGCCTTGGTACTAAACACAAGTTTACCTCACAGTCTGGACAAATTGCATACTTCATGGGGTCGTTCTAAACGCGGCCGCTACGTAGCAGTCGGAAAGCCTTCAAACTTAATTTTCGCGGCGAACTAATCCATTGGTGCAATCAACACGACGACGTTTTATTCAGATAAGGCCCACAGAAGCCAAGATTCTGATAACTTTTATGTGGTCAGTCGGACACACAAAACAACTTATTTACTTCATCTCAGCTGGCATCTGTATTAGAATGAGATGAATCCATGAATCCCGTGGACTATTGTTCTGTATGTGGCGGTAGGTGGTAAGGCCCGCGCACATTTTAACCGAGTGTCGTTTCTAGCGTCGAACACCGTCAACTCGAAGTCCCGAACAAATGGGGCCACACGTGTCTATCCACATTTATGTCCACGACGACTTCCTGTGCAGATTGGCACCATCAGGTTCAGGATAAGTTAAGATCTCGACCTTTCAGGTAGTAAATTTTATATTAGAGTGGAATATTGTTTAGGGTCCGGGGATACAAAAAGGTGAATAGGTTGGTATCCCTCACCATCAACGCAACAGTCAGTGCAATGGGTCTCCAAATGACATGTATTTGTTGTCATTTCACGTGAAATATTCAGAGCAGGATTGTATTCACACCATGATTGATTGAAGTATAAAATCGTGAGATGGGTTGCCCTCCTCTGACTCTAAATCCAGTGGCGTTTGTTGGCTTTATTTGGTAGCTGTTGATGCCCTCTTAAGATTACCAGTAGCGTGATTCCACTAGGTCCACGCTGTCGTGTAAGCCACATGAAACGGAAATTGTGCTACTGTTAATGTGCCATAGTCTGGGGAAAGTATGTACGCAAACAGATGAGCGTATGAAAAGTGTTTCTTATCTTTTTTCATTCCTAGTCGGTGGACGTGGTCCTCAAGTAGAAGCTAGTCGTTTTCGGTTGAGCAACATCCGCACTCAGGTGGAAGGCCTGAATGAGTATAACCATGTCACTGTTTTTATTCTCCTGGGAAAAGTAGGAAGCTAAGCTTTAGCGTGTAAATGTACGTCAATGACTGTTTTTGCAAAACTGGTAGTCCTATACTTTTTTTCGCTGAGGCATCGTATGGGAGCTTATGCGATAGCGTTTATGCTGTGTAGTTGTACGTGAGGATTTTTCACTAACTTATCGAAATCAGCCAACTGGCGGCCGTATCTTCATAGGCGACTTGTTTTTTGGTACACTTGATGTAACAGCGTTCTGTAGGCTTTAGCCTACACAATTCGCTTCAGCCCGAGTTGATTTTGCCCACTTATCTTGAGTTGCCTGTTTCCGGAAGAGCACCAGTAAATTATGCGTCCACTGAACTTTAGACTGACGTCATCAATCTTACGCTGACAAAGACTCCTGGAATCAAGTTTTTTTACTCAAGTCTCTCGGCCAAATTGTAATCTTTCGGGCCAAAGAACTTACTGAGAAGCTTATTTGGGCATACTCTTCGGTTCGTTCTCTTCGATCCAACACCGACGACTTATCTTTCACACATACCAGAGTCTTCATGAAGGTCACTTTCCATGGCGGCAAACTCGGTAGTGGAGTGGTCACCTCATGTCTCTTCAAGCTAGATGCGTATCCAAGAGGCGTTCCCACTTGTACAAGTACCGTTGCTCAGTGCCAAGATTGTGCTTGATCGTTCATTGTTACACAACGCTCATGCATCTTTTGGAGACAAAGATGGCACGGTTCTTTTTTTGGTAGCTCGACCCGTTGATTTATGCAGTCTTTCTGTGTCTTTACTTAAGCGTCCCTACACATCAGAGTACGCGTATTGTTGACTTGTGTTACTTTCCTTCTTTCCCAGCTCAGTTTATCTTTGCGGACCGCTTACTCGACGAACAGCACCACCTCAATCAGAGATTTCCAGGTCTATTTCTCCCTCAATACGCTTCGTGTAATGATTTGCGACGTCCTTTGCTAACCCTAACTTGTGTGCTTAACCTACGCTTGTGACTGCGCCAGTGACCAGGCACCATCTCACTTTTCCACGCTCAGCAGTTTTAAGATACTGGAGCTCGATTATCGGTGTAATTGGTGAAGTTACCTCTAGGGTTAAGCTAGTTGGTTTATTTTGTCGAGTATTCGTCACTCAGATTACCTTGACGCAGCATGATATTCAGACAAACCAAATCTTTCCGAAAACACGAAGAGCTCATACAGACAATTTGCCTACATTTTTCAAACTGCCTAAACTGCGGAGTAAAATCTGGCCTCCAGCCTAGCCACCTTTTCGAACGTAACATGTAGGATCTTATCATATCCTATCATTTCTTGACGCTATTATTCCTCTGTATGTGCTATCCATCATTCGCCTCTGAATAAAAGGTGTCGAGAATGAAAGATTACTTATTACATATGGATATTCTGACTTGATGAAACAATATAGCAATGGAACAAAATCGATTAGTTTCACATGTTCCTTGCGTCTACTCAGTTAAAGTGTTGAAACCGAATGCTTACCCATTCATTCCGGCAAAAGCGAGGCAATGAACTATACGACGGTTTCTTGAGACAGTCCGGCGAATTGCTCCGGCCAAACTAACCCATTGATAATTGAGTGTTATAAAAATCGAATAGCTGTTGATACATCAAGTTTAATTAAATTATTGTGAAAGTTCAAAACAACGGGCATCTAGAAGTCTCAATTTTAGGGACTTCCTTCGAGCCCAGAGTTCTGTAAATTGAAGTTTTGCAAGAACAGCAATTCGTGCTTGTCCTATTTTTGCAATTTTTTCAACGAATTTCTTCCGTTTCCTCTGCGGAGTGTGTTGGTCGGATGAATAAACAGTCCGGCAAAAGTTTCGAATTCTGCACGAGTTGGGGTTTTCGAACTGAACGTGTACTCATATCACCAAATCAGGAAAAACCTACCTCACCCTGCTGAATATTTGTGTACCAAGTCACCACTCCACGAAAGTAGATAGAGTTACTTTCCCTTTAAATCCACGTGCATATTTAGTTCGGTGGCAGCCATCAACTCATTTTCTGACGTCCCAAAGCATCACTGGTGCTGTGCTGCAACACATTTTGTAAGGTACTGTCATCGGTGAACCGATTGATTGCGTCCAACGAAGTGTGTATTCGGTCGACATATTTTTTCAACCCCAGACGAACTGGAATGACGTTCTTCCAGTTTATCCAAACGATCGCTGTGTTTGGACCTCATTCACTCAAGCGCAACCACCCATAGTTCAGGTTATCTAGAAAATTGTGTTACTTTATACTTTTTTATCTGATGATAGCACATGGTCTACCTTCTGAAAGCACGAGACCTATCGACGTTTACAAACAGCTAGTGTAGGTGCTACGCACCAGGCTACGTTCGTTCAACCGCCTCCAGGTCAAGCACGATCGTCGCACCATATCTCGCAAGCTCATTGTCGACAACCCACGACAGTAGGCTGCCAGGGCAGGTGAGCTAACCACTGACACGCTCGCTTCTACAAGACTATACTGGTTGTGCAAGGGGCAGTATATGGCGAATAGGTTGCAGTTAGCCATCGACAAATGAACCTATCATTCATACGCTGGTTGCTGGCTTTTATAGCCCAGTGCCCGAAGTCCCGCTTCGGAATCGCATAGTATAACGGATAAGCTCCTTCACATAAATAAACTGTGCAGCTACTTCAGATGAAACCTGCAGTGCCTGTGTAAAACCATATTTTATACCACCTCTCACTGCCGCAGAGATGGAACCTTATCGTGGTATTGGCATTTCTGTACCTCTATAACTTACTGAGCTTACTGGGGGTTTCAGTGTGACACGAAGTTCCTAATAACAGGTTTATCAGTGGATAGATCTCAGACAAACACACCTTCTCTTATCCCAGGTTGGATAGTGGAATATGTACGGTTGTTTTTCTAGTATGCTAACACCCATCCGCTGCCTTTGGTCAAGATTTGGAGCCAAACGCTTCGGTCGAAGGCCATAGTGGCTCTCTTTTCTAAGCACGGGCGCCCTGAAAGTATTCCGGCTCGCGTACAACCACGAATTTCACAAAAATACTTTCTTGTAAACAACAGCGGATGGGCGGAAATATGCTACGACTGATGCCTCCTTTCTTACACTTTCACGTAATCCTTCTTTCCCCAACGTGCGTTCTCTCTCCATAGGTCCCAGCACTAGGGTTAGGCGCTTTGCTTACCATGCACCACGCTCAGCTGCAACTTCTGCGCGACCGTCTTCAGTAATAAAGCTAACCACCTCAAGGTCAGTTTTCTTAGCCCGAAAACCTTCTTAGCTGCCTTTGATGTTTGAACAGTGAAGGGGACAAGACAACAAGCGACCGCTGCTCGTACGCCAGATTCTTTGTGCGTTGACGTATGCTGTCAGTCAGAAGGGATACTGGATGCAAGTACCGTAATGGCGTCATTCTCTTTCCGCTTCAGGCTGTTCACATTTGGTGACGCTGAGGTCGCTGCAGCTGGATGTACCGGGGTGGGTATTGTGATGATCCATCGAGTGGAAGCATCGCTACTTGATTGGGTACCCGTTTAAAGTCGCATCTGCGCTGTTCGTATGGCAACGTCAGTGTGTTCGAACAAGAGTGGTTCATTACTCTTGTTCATTGTATCTGCCTTTGTCCCAACGGACCTTAGCTCTGAATCTGCCAAAGACAGTTTCTGTGACGCTCTAGGTCTTCTTTTATGGCAGATGAAAAGTCTAGCTAAGCTGTGGTCACCGATGGCATGAATGCGTTGGTAGATAGACCGCTGAAGCTCAGTTTGTTGATCGTGTTGAATTAGAGGCGAAACCCACGTTGGAGAACATCAGCCACAGCTGTGCTGATCAGAGGCTGTTCCTATGGGTTATTAACTCCCTAAACAGCGGAAATTGTCTGGCAATCTGGTGCCCTTCAGCGAACCAATCCCGAACTCATCGCTATCAGTTACTGACGGAGAAGATCGTTCACCACCTTCCTAGATCAAGTTTACCAATTTGCATCACTTGTGAAGTCAAAAAGGTGTATCGCTGGGTTTCAAGGCTCGCGTGTACCAGGCTACAGCAAGCACTGTGTTGTTATGCGGTTGTTAGATATGGCCCCCTGCACACCGACCATAGGAGACTTCCTCAGGTTTTTTGACCACCGGTTTCTCGGATGGTGTCGATGAGGTCACGGGTGGTTGGTTGTGCAGCAGGTGGTTTGACCGCAGAAAATATCCAGCATCGTGAACTGCGGTGGCTCGGTCATTTGCTATGTCCGGCGGAACATCGTCTCCCGAGGTGGATGTTGTTCTCCGTGGCTCCTTCAGAATGGTGCAGCTAGCGAGGTGACGACGTAACTTGGAAGGGGAGCGTGGAAAAGATTACGAAGAGTTCGGGTGTTGACGCGGTCCACCTTCCCTGTGCTAGAAGTAATGGCAACTAACCGACGTTTTTTTACGTTCGTGCGGTCAGTTTTTTCCAGGTTGATTTGGCGTTTCGGGGTATAAGCACTTCAGAACGCTCGCAACAGATTAGCACCATGTGACGAAATGGAGTCTAGATCATGCATTGTCCTATGTTCTCTACATCTTATATCCACGCGTTGATTGTGAGATATTTTCGTACCTCACTGACCAGACGTGCACTGGCCACGGACACTGGCAAGCTCCGAGCAAAACGTCTGAAATAAGTTTTTTTTTTCTGCAAAACTCGTAATTATGGTCAGCAACATCAGAGTTAGCACACGATCCGCCCTCGCTCAACCACAGAAATTTTTTTCAAAAACTCTTAAGGTAAAAGTGGAAAAAGTAGACACGGAAGGGACCTGATTTGCAGAGTGATTTGCAGATGAGTGTATTTCTCGAAAAACAGTCCAATTTGGGTTCAAGTAGAACATAAGGTTGACGGAAACTCGGGGACTGCGTCTACCTGATGAGCCCCAAGAAGGGCGAAACCGGTCGTGGGCTGTCGAAGAGTTTTCAGCAACCTTATCAGTAGTCCATTACGAAGGGACCTGATACTTTCCATGAGTGCCGATATGTTCAAACGTTTAAACATGTACTCGAGGTCATACTCCATCATTGCCCAGTTTGACTTATTTCCCTTGGCATTGTTGAGAGAAGTGTACCTTCTAGCCACAGTGTTCGGTGATTTAGTTCTTTCTGGGCACCTACCCTTCCAGTCGACTGCTTTTAACACATGTTTCATCTGGCCTCTTGTTTTTCCTTCTGTCTCTGATTACATGCATTCCTTTAGTCACACTATTTTATAGCTTTCCGCTCCCTTCCCATCCGATGTCGATATTTTTAGCTTAGACTGAGCCTGTTTGGAGATTTTTCTGGTCTATGTCTACGATTGGCACTTCACTCGTGACACTCGTGTTTGATTAACCAATGCACATATGAATGGATCGATCTTGTGAATGTTATTTTTTAACAAATGAATTGCACACACACTTTGAAAAGCGGGTGCACTTAGTTGTATGTGTATCCTTTTGTTAAGTGACTTCCGGTGATCTTACTTAGCACCTGAAACCTCAGAAGTTCGTTTTCTCTGGGAAACCAGTCCTTTTCCTTACCAGTTGATTCTGGGAAGTTACTGTGTTTGGATTCAAGCTGGGAACCAGGGAACTGTTCTGACTCGCCCAGCTGGAGTCAACCGTTCAAAACATACATGTTTAGTTCCCCTAACAATCAAGGCTTGAGTATCTCAAGTTGTTTATTGTTTCTGGCATAGGAGCTGCATGTTTCTGTGGAACGGGATTCGCTCAATGAGGGCTACTAGTACTTCGTCCACTCATGTATTGATCAGCACATTAGGGATCTCTCGTACATATTTTCGCTGCCCGTCTCTAAGCAGATAGACCACTGGTTGGTTTCCTGATCCTTGCACTGTAGTTTCATCTCCGAATAGAGTACTATATTTGAAAGCGGTCAGCGTCATTCAGTCATGCTTTTTGTGGTTTTGTCGTATCGCTACTACCTTCGAAGGCTGAAACGCTTCAAATCCGACCCCGCGGGATTGTATAGTAAGCCAACCAAAGCACGATCAAGGCCATATTCACCTTTCCGTTGTATTAGACAATAGTTTGTTGTTTGTGACAGCCTCATCGTCTCCTGGAAACTGGGCTCAAGCTGAGGCCCTCAAAACAAATTTGACTGAAAATGATTGGGATAGCATGCCATATTACCATCCACTATAACTTTCCTGTTCAGGATGACCGCTTATTAGTCTAGTGTAGGACAGGATACCATCGGATTCAGACTTCGTTAGTCCAAGGATTACTGCACCATTAATGGCGATCACTGTTCCTTCAGCTTGTGATCGGCCGATCGTGAATTATGTTCACTGCCAGTAGTGCTTTCGCTCTCCGAAGTACCGTATATTGTATGTTGGGAAGATCGTTTCATGTTGCGGATTTCTGCGCGAGAGGTTTTTCCCTTCAAAGACTGTTGTATATCGTCAGGTACGTTTGTTGGAGATGAATCATACTGACAAACTTGAGGTTTCATAATTAATCTCTGGGTGACTTATCTGGACGACGAATTTCTCATATTGCGTATCTAGGAGCTGAATTGTCCTGTCACTCTCGGCAGACAGGCAAAATCCCACTGTTTTAAGTGACCAAACGAGTTTAACGTTAGGTAGGGCAGAAGCTCATGGGCTGATGTGCTCGTTCCTTCGAGAGACGCTCTTTCAACGAATATATTTCAGTGCTGACTTCTTTACTGCTTATGTAGTCTTGCCCTGAAACAATCAGCTGATTATATCCCCATACTGTTCGGTGGTATATACACCTCTCTTAATCGTTCTATCTGGACTCATGGTTTCGCATATCTGATCCTCACAGGTCCCTTCCATTCCATTATATTTCAGGCAGTTGGTTCTCTCACGGCTATGTGTCACTTATGCTTCATTTGTGGGTGCCGGCGATGATAATACTGGTGTTGCCCACGTCTCACATAATCACAGCAGATGGTGGCCCGATTCGGGCGAAGATAGCCAATCGGTTTCACATAGTTGCTCTTTCTATGTTATGTTGCGCCCCTGATACCTCTATTCATCGATGCGTGACTTTTCCTGTCTCCATAGAAATTCGGTGCGACTAGCTATACGAAAGCTAACATATGCACCTGAAGAAGCCGCTCCCCAACCCTCAGCCGTGGTTGTCAAGGATTTCCTCATGAGCCCCGGCTCGTTGCGGCTCGAAGTTTCCCTGGACAAAGAGGTGAGTTTCAGTCAGCTTGTGACAATCATCGTGCCTCTCTTGGATTCACTCATATCTGCAGTAGTAGAATTAGTTGGCTCTGAACAGTCGGACATCCTTTTTTAAATGAAACTGGAGGCAAATTGTCAGTCGAATAGTCCTAATCTGTTTAATATTGGTTTTCCCTGATAAGTTCAATTAATGACTCACAGGCCAAGGAGCTTGATCTACAAGTCGGTCTTGAGTACTTGTCGTGAGGTCTGGTTGAGCTGCTCGTTAAAGTCTTGTAGTTGTGTTTCGCATAGACAACACACGTCAATGTTCAGCACTTCCAGGGAACGTACAGCTTCGCTTTGTTGATCTACCTGCATCAAAGTTCGTATTTCGAATTCCACCAATTTGAACGAATTACGAGAGACTAAAATGACATTTTTGGTCAACTTTGAGTGGCTGACTGCCATATGCTGAGCGGCACGTAGAAGAATGTCGTCCTCAGACGTGGCGATCTGATTTCGATTCATTTCTGAAGTTCAATACACGCACAGAATAGAACATAATGTGGCGTGATCGTTTGTTGGTTCTCATGATCTGTCACGGCATACCAAGGACTGTCCGATTAACACTGTCATGTCATGTTGATTGGTGTGCACTGGCTTGACTGCTAGTCTCCTAGTTCACTAGATTGGAGTTTGGGATTTTGTTTAGCGACGTGTGCTTTAAATGTTGGACTCCAGTGTGATTACCGAATCAACATTCATACAGTCTTTTCTGGTTTCTTGTGATCCGGAGACCACCAAAGTTGTTTGTCAGGATTGTTACCTGAAGTCACCGAGTGTAAGGATATTTGCTTGACTTCGCACACGTCAATGGTCGCCTGTAAACGGTTCGTTCGCCAGCCTCCGTAAAAGCATCTTCCAAAAGGACTGATGATCACTGCCTATTCACTATTACTGTTTATGCATCAACAGATGCAGGCCGAAAGTAGTAGCCAACGCGGTTTACCAGCGTCACGCTAAACACACTTGGCGCTGCTAACGTTCACTTTAGTGGTAACCTTGGACTGTAATAGATTCCCGGAAGAGCTACAATACTGCACAATTGTAAGCAAAGCGCAGTGATACTATCATGACCCTAGAAGTCGATCAAAAGAAAACTTGAGTTTGCTCCCTGAAACTCTTTCTTTATTCAGCAAAAATCACTGCGTTTTCATCAGTGTACAAACACTTCCTGAACGCCGTTCCGATTCACCTGATTGTGACTGGCTCGGCTCCTGGTTGTTTCGTTGGCAGCGTGTGTCAGGCGGCTTCTGTTTGCAGTGTCCCGATTGTTTATCTGCACTGGTGACTGGATGACTTGCGTTAATCTTCACTTGCACACTGAAATATTGAGATGGTTATTTTGCGGGTTTTGTTGGGAATATCAGTATCCCCAAAAACTGTTTATTTTTCGAGTTATCGCCAAAATAATTTTTTGAAATTTTGAATTTTTAAACTTCGCGCCTTTTCCGCCATGTTGCTCCTCAATCCAAAAAGACCGCGGCTTTTTCCTATTGGTCAGTTGGACTTTGTGTGCGCTAACGGATTTATCGTTCCCCAAGGTCGCCCAAAATATATATATTCGACGGCGCTTCCGCTGTACTTCGACTTTGGTTGAGGCAGTAAAAGTCCTCCTCTGAAGGTCTGGTCTTCTCTTCTCTCTGCGCTAGGAGTGGTGGGGCTCGCGACATGCTGGGGATTCGTGCGCTAGTTCTCAGGTCGCGTATAGCCATTGATCGTACCCGATTCCGATACATAACATTTGGCGACGGGGATGGGATTTGAACCGAATTCAGACAATTATTGACAGCTCGTTTTGCCTTTTTACTTGTCCCACCTTGTATCACCTACCAGTAGAGGTACAGGATTTTGATGCACTGAATCTTTCACCATTCTTTGTACTGAATAGTCCTAAAGTTTTTCGAATGGAAGACCAGCAACCCAACCTAGGTCCTGGGGTTGACGATCTTCATTAGCCTTGTATCGACTTAGCGGTTGTACGTTCCTGAAACACAATTGCCCTAAAAGGTAAGTTTGTTTGGGAAGCCACTCAGACTTTGTTCTGTATCCGTGTTTCTTTTACTGCTTAGCTTTCTGTCGTAATATATATATCGGTTGGGCAGTTCCCTGAAGACTGAAGAGTTGACTGCCTGCGTCCCTGGGAACTAAAGTCGATAGCTATCGGATAAGAAAACTCTTTCATGCACCTACCGTGTCTGTTGTATACGACATTTTCATTACGGATATATTCAATTTCAATTAAGAGTATTTACAGGATTTGTACAGCTCATATCTCGGCATGGTCATCCTGGTTGGCCCATTCCAGAGAATATACAAGAATTCCGCTAATTACAGGCCTTTCCTTTTTCAGAAATACTATCATGGTGAATCGATTGCCGTGAATGTGCTGGTGGATAACAACTCGAACAAAACGGTGAAGAAGGTCAAGCTTTCTGGTACGTGCTTTATGCGGTTGCTTATGGAACCTGTGTGTCATTACTGTCCTATTTGATTGTGTTCCTGGGTGGCGCATCGTGTGATACCAGCCTTCCTCGAAATCCAGGTGAAATCAGCCGTGCACTCTCTTCTTCAAGAATATGCCAATATCGCGTTGATATCCATTGGTTACTTTTGTTCCGATCACTATATTTGATATGGTGTGTTATAGTGGGAAGTGGTATCTCAGTTACCGAACTTCATTCTTTCTCGATGATCGGTACCTGTCATGGAATTCCTGCCCCGCCTTTTGACTTACGTACACTGCTCATGGTGTGTAGGTGATCCGCTTCGTTACGTTGCCTCGTACCCAAACAATTTATGATATTTCAACAGAGTATCACGTGCGTTCTAACCTGCGGCAACAGCAGATCCAGCTTGTAACATATGGTGTTCGGTTGTTGTCGATGTCAGCAAACATTTTTCCGACGCGGTTGACGGGACTGTTCTTTGGAACTATTGGTTTGCAAAAAAGGTCTCTGGAGAATTCTTTAACTTCATGAAAACTTTGTTCCCCGCTAACTTGGGGTCACGTGCATACGTCTGTCCGTTTTCTTCACTGCTGTTCTACCTCGTCACAAACGAATTCATGGCAGGCATTTCAGCCAATGAACATAATGGGCTGGAATTACTGCCAGAGGCTCCACTTCGCAACCGACGGTTTGCGCATGGTCATAATTTATACTGGTGAGCGTGGAGCTCAGCATACGCTCAAAAGACTGGTGACGGGTGACCGATAAATAACCTGATTAAAGTACGCCTAGACAATATACCACCACTCATTTGCTTGCGCAGTTAACATCTCGTGATCTCATGTAACCGGTTCCTCAGGCAGGAGGTTGGCGCGACCTGGTGAGTGCTTTTCTCTTTTTAATTAAATCGCTTATATTCTGAAGCTAGCAAGGGGATTATCAACCTTCAAATGTGCTTGACACTGAATGGAAGCCAAGCTACGCCGAAAAGTATCAAAAAGACCACTGCACAGCTGCTAATGGTTCCCATCAAGAATGAGACCACTCTCTGATTGGCTTCACCTGCATGGTGAACTTTATCTTTGAAGCCTCTGTGATTTAAAATTAAGTGTACCCAATCCTGATGTGCATCAGTAAGAACAATTTCGACTGTCAAAATCGACGGCACGTTTTTTCACTCCGATAATCCAGTTGCCCGATTCTAATTTCCCTTTACTCCTGTACTTTTTCTATTACTGCTCTCCGTCTGTTGCTTTCTCAGTTCCTTTACTCTCTTCCCAAGCTTCCGTCGTTGGCTTTTGCAAATTATCAGTTTCCCATAACGGGTTTTTCCACCTGAGACGTAATACACTACTTACAAGGTTGCTGAGAATTCTTCGACAACCCACGACCGGTGTCGCCCTTCTTGAAGCTCATCAGTTAGGCGTAATCCCTGAGTTTCCGTCAACCTTATGTTCTACCTGAGACCAAATTGCACGAAACTAACAAAATGCACTCATTTGCAAACAAATTTGGTTTTTCGAGAGATTCACCTGAAACCCATAGATTCAGCTGGTTTCCCGGCGAGTCTCTCGCAGGTGTATTTCGCTAGGGTTTTTCCATCATATTTACTTGTTTGCGGCATCCGATTTATTCTTGGCTTGCTTATCCCCAAGTAGTTCACTTTTCTGTCAAATTAACATTTCATGAGCTTTTGCTCTGATCCACAGCATCTAACTTTCGGTCTGTTCAGATCACCATATGCATCTTTCATCCATTCAAATCCAGTTTTTTGTGGCTAGCTGTGGTAACCACTCACGTTTCGCCTGACAGACGGTTGCATCGATTGAAGAAATCAACACTAGTCCAACTGATTTCGGAGTTTTCCCGTACTGGAATGAAATCACGCGGCAAACAAACATTATCCTAGTGCTATTTTCTGTTGCGTTTGGGGTACTCCGGTTGTTACGCTATCGTCCGTTCCAATAAGATCCTCTAAAGCTCGTTACTCACCATAACTCCATGTTCTTCATTCCAATATAAACTGTATTGTGTTGTACAGTCATCCAGGTTACCGACATCACCCTGTTCAGCCGGGCGTTGCATCAATGCACTGTGGATGAGACAGAGGCCGAGTAAGCACCTCCACCCCGACAAGAATTGCTGTCACTCCCCTGCACGTCATTCCTCAGTTTATAGCTTGTGCTGGTTATTTTGCAATCCCTGTTGTTTGTACCGGTAACACTGGATCACCGGATCTTCTGACCGCATGGGAAGTGGCACTTCCATATATATATACATATATATGGGTATTTTTGGAGTGATGTTTGCGTGTCTCCACTTTCCCAGTCGAGGATTTACTTTACTGGAATAATCCGGCCACTGTTCAAACATTATTGCTATCAACTTGTCAGTCGAGCATAAAGCTTGACCGGAACTGACCATTAGTTGATCCGTTCATTCCGCTTACCAGTCAGTCTGTGTAACTATCCCTGATCAGATCAATAACAACAACCTGGTGAGATCATTATAATCACCGTCATGGAGTGTTAGTTTAAGCTAAGCTACTGGGGATAAAACTGATTGCACTGTGCACTTTTTGTAGGATTTGCCGGAAAGTAGACTTTAACCAGTATGAATTGTACCACGTGAAATTCACTGGGAGTCAATCATTAGCTTCCCCATCACTGGGCGCTTGGTGGCCTTAAAATTGTAGCTTGAGATTATTGTGTTACATAAGGTTACTTCAACGAAATGAACAAATTTGTTCATATTCGGTGAGTCGGTCATAATTCGGAGTTAATATTTTTAAATTAGCCCATCTTTTGGTGGTGGTACTTGGGAGGGAGCCATTGCAATTAGGATCATATGCTGGGAGAGTTCTCATTTCCATTCTTGTCTGTTGCCAGCTTTTATTTTTACCCTCCTGAGACACGATTAGTTGGCTCCAGAAATGTCCCGTGCATGAGGATCACAAGTTCGAGGTAGCTCATTGGAAGATCCATGGTTCGACCCCAAACCAGCATCTCAATTGTTCCTGTCTAAGCTTGGGCAACCTGGCATTATCTCAGTCCACGTGCTTCCTTCGGGTAGCATGGAAGCTAGGCATTAAAGCGGTGTTGCAGCCGAACGGTCTAATATCTTCTGCTCGTAGAGGCTGTGTTTCAAAGGCATAAATCGGAACCGAACCAGTGAAAATCCGGATTTTCGTGCGTAAACTACTCTCAGTTCTTTTTCACGAGACTGAGTTCAGCTGCGTGAAAGTTTGCCAGGCTCTGTCTGTCCACCGTTGGCTTTCCTGGTTGGTCTGTCCATTGCTCAACGTGGTGTAACCAAGGTATTTGAAGCTGCTGACGTATTGAATTACTCCACCTCGTATGTTGAGAGTTTGGATCGATACGTCCATGCTGCTTTGTCTTCCACCGAACTCGGAGGTGTATTTTAGACCCTAATGAGGTTTATCCGCTTCTCGAGAAAACCGTCAGCTAAGAGGATTGTCCAGACTGACTCGCTAATAATCGAATCACACAACTCGAATGCCAAAGAAGCATGTTTTTGCAGGTTGCGGGAATGTGAAACGTCATTCTAATGTTCGTCGCACGGTCCACATAGCCCTCCTCATGGCTCAAACTCCCTTGTTTTGGCATTATGCGTGTGTTTCATGTTCGAGAAAAAGGTTTTAGCAGAAGGGAAGCGAAACTCTCAGCAGCAACATTGATAAAACTTATATGCCCAATGATTGTCACACACCGTTTTTTAAGGAAGTAGAGGCGGGCGGTCGTAATATAGTGATACCCCTACCAGGCTGAACCGATTCAGTGTTACAGATTGAACAAAACAGCTTGTAGAGTGGCTCGAGAAGTGCTGAGATACAGAATTTATAGACTTCTGCAGTAATCCCATCTTCGATGGTTTTTTAGCTCTCCAGCTGTCTGTTGCTTGCGACTGCTTACGGTTCAGTTGCCTGTTCACAGTTGACACCACGTGATATTGAGGCTGGACTGGTCTCGAGTTGGAAACTACCGCCTCCCTAGATGGACACTCCAGAACTCAACTATTCAGTTTTTTAGTGACATTGGTAGACATAGGTCAGTAGCCCAGTCATTGGCGCCCCTGCATCTGAACTATCGCCTGCAGTGTTTAGCTGCCTATTTCTCCGCTTTTCCAAACGATATGGCTGATTCAACACCAACTGATTGCTTATGCTATCGCCCCCAATGCTTGGTTAGATTTCCTTTGTTCTTCCATTTTCCGATGGCCAACCGAAGCTGTAGCAGTTTGAATCAACTTGTGTACTTTATAGCGGATAAACCCAACAGAACGTAGACTGTTTCAACTCAAAATCTTCCCTGTGAAACGACAAAAGTTTAAGCCCTTCAACATCGCCAAGACAAAATCTCTGTATACCGGAGTTAGCTAAAACATGTAATTTAGCACGCTCAACTAGTTCCACACAGGTGTCCAAAGTGACCTTGTAGGACTTGGAAATGTGGTCAGATCACCTGTATGATTTCGTAAGTCACCTGTGTCACCTACCGACTTTCTTGTGTACTCGTGGTTCTCCGAAAGCTTGCTTTGTTCCCCACTCCCGGCCTGCTATGGGTATCGTCGTAATTGCACTAGGCTGTTTTCATCTTTCCACCAAATTCCTCGCGTCACTCCCTCGGTTAGCTTCTTTCATCCTGAGTACCTGAGTAGTTCCGCATTCCGGCGAAATTTCCCAACTGTGTAGACATTTTCATAAAGGGAACTACTCACAAGGTTGCTGAAAGTTCATCGAGTACGATATTTCGAATCGAAATATGAGATGGCCTTTATGTAGCACATTCAGTTGAAGAATATTATAAACGAGAGATTCAGTTGAGTCTCCCGTGAAAACCAAACTGAAATACAAATGAGTGTATTTGTGTAGACACTTCTTCTCCGAGACTAAGTTATTCAAGTATCCGGTCTTGTGGTCAGTTTGTGTATAATTTCCAAAGTAAGGATAAATGGTGAAATGAATGACACTTTAGGGTTTTCGGAGCTGATAAAAGACTTGATTCTGAATTGGTGTCTCTTTGACGTAACCTCTTTCTACCATTGTCCCGAGTATTGAGGCCATAAAAGTTCTGTGTGGTAATGCCGAGTCATAAGGCCTGACACTTCAAAGCTCCACCGCCCCTCTTGAAGGGATTATTTTTACAATGCACGGTTCCCGTTTAGTTCCCAGTTTATCGACAAATTGGTGAAGTCGCCATGGTATTATCCCCTCGGTACCCTGTTGGGTGAAATTTTTGTGGGTTAGTTTGAGCTTGATCAACTAAGTGCTCATTTTTATCGATGGTACAAATTTGATATTTTCATGCTTATATTAAACAGCTCCGAAACTGAGATTCTCCCAAGCGGTATGACTCAGCTCGCTCTGCTATCCACGTTGTCTTTGAAACCGAAAGTAAAAACCTTTCGCTTTTTTGGCGTTAAACCAATCAGACTAGTTTTGGGTTCAATTCAGAGGTCTGTCTACGGAAAGTCTACTTGAACGGACAACACTTAAACTTTCATGATTTTGTGCCATTGAGACAAAGACGATTTCTGATTTATTCCACAAACCGACCAGACTAATCTGTACTGTGAATGCGCTTGATTTTGAACTGAGGCAAATTGCTAATGGTTATCCAGAGTAGTTCGTATCCAAGAGTTTATCTCAATGTCCTGCCCGATCACTTGTCATGGTCGTGCAAGAAAGCCGGTCTGCGTGGTCCTACACTATAAAAGCGATCTGTTAGAAGACACGGTCAGTTGCTGCGTAACTCAACTTTCCCAACTCACTTATCCAGCCCCAAAGAAAAGGTGCTGGTCTCTTCACCCTAACGTTCCGGGCCGAGTCAAACGAGTTTAAGAGGTGTCCGTCTTTGTGAACAGGAGCAGTATGGTAAAATAACAGGCAAAATGTGTAGGCAGAACGCACTGCACTTGTATTTTTGCAGCATTCTGAACATTGTCAACTCAGAAATTGTGTAGTGTTTACTCCATATCTCCTCTGTGCAGTATCCTTTGTAGTCCATGTTGGAATAATATATCCACGCTAGGAATCGGGCTTTCGAAAAACAACTTAGTAGCAGCCTGTAGGATATGAGAATTTTAACGTCGGAAACTAGTTTTCGTCTTGTCCTGTCTAGCAGAAGTTGAACTGCTTAACCGCGCTAAAACACACATAATCATCGGTGCTGGTTTCACTTCTGATCAATCGGGGAATTTCTTATTTTCTTGACTTGCCTGTTGCAGAATGGTGTCTTAATGATCGCCTGGTAAAATTTCCGTCGCATCAACTTACTCGAATCCTGTCCACTGACCTCTACTTCGATGACTAGCTTTCTCGATCACATTGAGTTATCTTCTGATACACACAGCCACACTTTCAGACTCCTGTCAGTGAGCACCGGAGCTTAGTGACATTGACCGCTATTTTAGGGTGTTTTCGAAAAGAAGCCACAAACGACCACGCTGTTGTGATGCATTGCAAGTTATCTGTATCCGATGAAGTTCAATGCAGAAGCGATAATACTTCATGTGCAACGCAACCAATAGAAGATGAAGGAAGCCATTTTCTCAGGTCCCCATTGGGTTTCCCCTACCGTTGTAGCTGTTGTAACTGTTTCATCCTTGTTGGGGTCCGATAAAAGAATGTGTACCGCGAAATTCGAGAGAGGTTTGAGATAGTTGCGAGTGACTGACCAACAACACAGTTACCGTGCACCTGGACAGGTCATTGCGCCACTGTGCTTCATTCACGCAGTTGACGTTACATGGTTTGTTGTTGACTAACTCCTCAAGTGACTTTTAGCTTCTCGGCTGTTAAGCCTAGCCAGTTGGAATAAATAGTTGTCTTCTATTTGACTCCTGTATGTCTGGTTGCGATTGTTGCATTCTTCAGTCAGTCATTCTTGCTCGTTGCTCGGTGTGTCTGCTAAAGATCATGTCGCTGAGTTCGTCTTTATCATCTCCTACCTGTTAAGCACCTGTTAAACTACCGAATCTGCGGCATGTTTCATTTCTTTTTGACTAATGCGGTATATTTATTGGATCTTATATTTTAGTCGACTATTGATACGTTGTGCGTACCTACCTCAATTCTTACATGGATAATACGATTGTTTTGGCTGCTGTGAACTCAGTTCACGTGTTGCTTTCCTAGAACAATCGACCTAGATGTTTCCAGTTTCACATGCGTACTGAATCCGTCCCATGACTGAGGCCGATTATGTGCTCGTGTGCAGGCTTACAGTGGTGGTACGCTCGGAGTGTTTAATAGTGTACATGGAAAAAGTGAATACCTGTTGTCACTACTGGTTTCGTCAGGTAATGTAAGCTGAATCGATTGTGCCATGCTACGGTTCACAGTTCTGGACCACTGTTCATTTCAGCAAATGTACCCATGAGGCACATGTACATTTGTTCGTCTTATCCATCCGTCTAATGTCCAGCAATTCGGGGAAGTGCCTGGTTTTGCGTGCAGCCATTTTCAAAACTTACTATCATTGATTTGTCTACGAATGCAACCTTTTTCTGTGGAACTTGAGGCAAGCCTATTCCCAGAATAACGTTTTATTCTCCACTGCCCTTTTAAAGAAAAGTTTCTGCGAAGCCGTAATACAGGATAGAATTGATGATGTGGATGTAGTTTAACCGGTCACGTGTCACTCTGGTTCATCCCAGTCAGGACGAAACTTTTCACGTTCAACCGTGCTCCGCTTTCATAAAAAAATCTAAGTTCCACTGACCCGGTGCTTTTCGAATCATCCACAGAGACCATGAAAAGTAAAGAGTAGCTTCACCAAGTCTATCTGTAATATCGACGCTGGGTACGAGCAGACGGCTGACGGACTTTTTTGTACCAACTTAGTTCGAGGCTTTTCACTGAGATTGAGGCATACGAGTTACTTCAGGAAAAACAGTTGGACAATAACACTTTGGGAACTTCAGTTCGTTCACTTTCCTTTCTTATTGCACACGAATTTGAGTAACCACTGAAACACTTGGACTGTGTTCGTAAATTCACTAATATTAAAAAATCGTAGCAAATTGACTAGGAACCATTGGGACGTGGACGTCCACATTTCATTCCCATATCTTTGCGAAAACGTGTTAGGAAAAATAACATTTACGAAACTCCCTACCAGTTACCGAACCAATCTGCAAAAGAGATTTTCCGTTGAGTTCATTTGTCAGAATTTGATTACTCAACGGATAGTGTATCCGTCCAATAGTGCACTACCGCAAGTAACAAAAGTCGAGACGACTATAGCAGATAAGTTTGGAAACACTCTAGCGTCCAAAATGTTTTTCCGACTCACAGTTTTTCTAGAAATTGAAATATTTGTGTGCGAAAAAAAAACAATCCAGTTCTCAAGTTGTCGAAACTAACTTCCTTGACTTTTCGGTTGACTTCCGTCCAGTTTTTCGTAACAAAGATTTAAACTGTCAGCGAGCTAGCAGCTTTGGACTCAGCATCTCATTTTACTACTTTTTTGGAGAAAATTGTTTTGAAATGTTTCTTTAGTCTTCATATTTCATCCTAAGGATCAAATAGTTATGAACACCGCTAGTGATTGTATCCTCCTTCATCCTTTGCGTGCTGCTTGATTGGCCCTTGCAAACAAACTCAGGGTCGATCTGTCCGTAAGTCGGAGCAACTGAAACCGAGGAAAACTTCCGTTGCCTTTGCCTACACTTCGTATGCGTTTTTTGTATCATCATCATTGTTAAGCAAACAGTTTGACAAGTTTGGCATGCAGACTGTGAGCTCTCTACGATCGAGGAAGCTAGTGACGAACATTCAAACAGCTTTAAAGATCAGGAAACTACTGCCTAGGCCAGGAGACTTTTAAGAGCTTTTTTTTACCGAAAAATTTGTATTCTGGATGCCTAGATTGTCACATGGAATTAGCTGTCGGTGACCCTAGAAGTGAATTTTATTCTCAGAATAATTTACTATGACAGAATCCCGCGGACGGCTTACGTTCGATACGAACGCATCACCCAATGTGCTGTGTATGCACGTTAGAAGCGTGATGTGATAAACAACCTTTGGGCATTTGCCGTTGAATGGTTGATCCGCCTCGGGGAATTGTCCACTCTTCTGAAGTGACATACAGCTTTTCTACTGCATTTACGGTCTTAAAGTCTCCAAGTTTTGTGACTTCACTACACATGGAATTAAATCCCACTGTAATAGATACAGTACAAACTTCCAAGGTTCCTTTAGGTATCACATCGTTTTGCTGGTTATTCTCCATACTCAGAAAGGCACACTTTTCTATTGCTATAAATCAGTTCAGGAACAGTCATTATAACCATTTCCAAGGATTATCCTTAGGTTACTGAGATGGCAGCAGATAGGCATCAAACTTACGCGACTGTACTCATAGATGCCTTCATAACAGCCAACATCACCATATTTAAAGTCAGCCTTGGGAAGAACATTAACGTAGACCACTGATATCTCCTTGCCGCACAACCGTGTCATTCCAGTCAAATTGACCGCTATAATGAACCCAGAAATATGGAACAGGAAGAGAGCCTCGCACTAACTCACACACAACTCCAACACCCAGTCAGACAGCTGAGTAGGAACTGACAGCATGAACGTCACTGACACCGGTTAGCCGCGGCACCTTTCAGTATCTCCAGCCAAGTACAGGGAGGGTAACCAAAACAGCGAGAACCAGACCTTGCAAGCTTTTACTCTGCGAAATCACTCAGCCGCAAATTACTGTGTTATGTTCTGCAACCCAGCTAATCTCCTTTGTTTGGCAGCCCGATCTGGGTCAGGGCGACACCTAAGTGGTCTGGTCTTCCTGAAGGACAATGTTAATTGTTTCCATGGATCACGTCTGCTCAAGTTTGATGCGAGATGATAGAACCTCCTACGGGTCGCACTTGCTCGCGTAATCTGGGCTTTTTGCCGTACCTATTTACGCAGGACATGAACAGTCGTTCCATAAGCAGCCACCTTTAACTGTACAGAGGTAGATGACCGTCAGTTGCTACCGTTACCCTATATGCCGTACGAAAACGGCTTCGGTGCTTCGTAATCCTATCCTGCAGGCTCACTGTCGCCTGTGCTTGTATTCTTTACCTAATCGCTTGTCGTGCGTGATAAGTTGTGCAATTGTCACTAGACCTAGCGTTTGCTTGATGGAGAGGAGATTTCCATAGTTTATCTGTGGAAAAATAACAGTTGTTCGCTATTCTGAAGCCAACTCTACTGTATATGATCTGGACTGGTAGTGTACGTTTCTCGCACTCCTAGGATAATTTTTTTCCACTTTCCTTCCGCAACAGCGCTTGTAAGGAACGTAATGTATGGATTTTTGTTGACTGTTCAACTTCTTTAGGGCACCCTTAACAATCAGGGCATAGCTGCCGGTTGTTCGCAGTTTTTTATCCGTTCATAGCTATCTTATTTTTCAGGAAATATAGGTTTACCGATCGTCATCGTCATCGACAGACTGATATCAGTGTTTAACACTGCTGCTTTGCTGCCGTACAACCATGACTTATTTGAAAGCCTTATTGTGAGGAAAAGAATAAAAGCGGAGAGGGAAGGGACTTAGCTTAGTGCTAGCTTACCACAATCGTCCGAGGTGCCTACACCTCATTCGAGCGATCTTGGTGGAAACTGATAACAAAAACGCCACTGACATCGGTTGGCAGCCATATGTTGCAGCGTCTTCAACCAGGCGCAATGAAAATCACGCGGTCCCCATCCTAGAAGGCGTGTATTGCCGACAGCACCCAAACGTATCGTAGTCTCCTTCATACCCCTCTGCCAGGTCAAGGGCTGGCCATCTCTCTGCTTTCGCCATTCTACGTTGGGCATGGAAAACAGCACTCTTTTCGGCAAACGATGGTTCGACATACGCAATACACGTCCAAACCAACGCAGCTTCTGGTGCTGGACACATTCTCAAATGGAAGTCCCCGTTGCACAACCAAAAACTCGGTTTGTAATATCCTCGTTACGGGTTCGCCGACACCAGCTGTGGTCCTGAGATAACGATTGTCGAGCACCTGAAGATGTCTCAGTTTCACTGCTTAAACAGGCCAATTCACATAGCCATACAACAAAACAGTCCATGCTGTAGCCTGATACACATGTCCGTTGCGATTAAGCGAGATACAGGTGTCGCCACAGGTGTCTCAAGTTAGCAAACGCGACCCGAGCCCTTCAGATTCGTGCATTGACCTCGTCTGTCGCACTACAGTAAGATCTAATACAACTTCCAAGATACGTAAAACGCTCTACAACTTCCAGTGCCTCGCTCTGAATTGTAAGTGCTGTGTTCAGTGGCTACATGCCCACGAGCATGATCTTACACTTTGTGGGTACAGAGTGCATGCTACAGGACGGGATAACTTTGGTCAGTTCATCCAAAAACACTTGCGCCTTCGTCTCCTCTTCGAAGACGAGAACGATGTCGTCTGCATGTTCCAAATTGACAGGGTTTTCGTCACAGGCTATTGGAACACCGGGGTGTTGAAAACCTTCCAGTGTTCATCTCATTATCTCATCGATCACGATATTAACTAGTAGTGAAGTGGGCATCCCTGACGGACATTACTTTGTATACGGAAGCATTTGGAGCTTTCACACATTCAGAAGTCTGGGAATACAAAGAATTCATTATATTCACGGACTTATGGGGCATTCTCTGATGGGCAACTGTGTCAAGGAGAAAAGACCGGTCATCCGAGTCGAATGGGCCTTGGAAATCCAGGAATACTAAACTTGTGGGTCGTTGTTACGTATGACGTTCTAGCACCTAACAGAATGTGAAGATTTCGTCAACGCAACCCTTTCGAGACCGGAATCCCGCCTGCTGCCGAGAGTGTATGGCGAGCTCTCCAAAACCTTTTCTACAAAAAATGGTGTCAGACAAGGATGTTCACTCTCTCCATTCTTGTTCCACTTCGTCATTGATGAGATACTGAGGCGAACGCTGGAAGGTCTTGAAAACCCCGGTGTTCAAATTGTTGCTGGTGAGAGCCTTGTCGATCTGGAGTACGCAGGTAACATCGCCCTCATCTTTGAAGACGAAAGTGAAGCACAAGACCTGTTGAATAGACTGACCACCATCATACCATCTTTTGGCATGCGTCTTGCAAAGTCTTGCTTCAGAACGTACAGTCTCCGGACATATCCCTTAAAATTCAAGGAGAATCACTGGAGATTGTGGAAAACTTTACATACCTCGGTAGTTGTATTAGCTCTGACGGAAGTGTCTGATGAAGTCAGTGCAAGGATCTCAAAGGCTCGAATCACGTTTGCTAATTTGCGTCACTTGTGGCGTCAAAAAGGCATCTCACTAGATCTTAAGGGTCGTGTGTACCAGGCTACAATAAGGGCTGTGTTGTTGTATGGGTGCGAGACATGGCCCCTACGGACAGATGATGTGAGGCGTCTCCACGTTTTCGACCACCGTTACCTCAGAAGCGTGGCTGGTTTTGGATGGCGTCAGCGTGATAGTCACGAGGTGATTAGAAAACCGGTATTTGGTTGTGCTACAGGTACATCAATTGGGGAAATCATCCAGCACCACCGACTAAGATGGCTCGGTCATGTACTACGCATGCCGAAACACCGTCTACCGAGACGAATGTTGTCCTCCGTGCCTCCTTCGGAATGGCACAAACCGCGAGGTGGACAGCGCATGACTTGGCAGAAAGGCGTGAAAGAGATCACGAAGAGTTTGGGTGTTGTTGGTGCTGTACGCCTTCCAGGATGGGGTCCCCGTGACCCCGCCTGTGCATGGCTGGAGACGTTGCAAGAAATGGCGGCTAATCGATGTCAGTGGCGTTCATGCTGTCAGTTTCTTTCCAGATTGTCTGATTGATCTTTTTACTCTAGGGCTTTTAATATATATATATATATGAAATTGGACGAACTTTATGGTTGTACGGCAGTGAAGCATCAGTGTCAACACTGATGTTGTTGTCTTTGATGAGGATGCTGCTGCTCTGGAGTCAGGGTTTCAGGAGCCACCATAAGGCGACGAAGCACCAGTGGCGCCAACAGTCTAGTTATGACCGGAGTCAAATTGACCCCCTTGTGGTTACCACACTCTCTATGATATCCTTTTTTGAAAGTGGGTACTATCACCGGCTCTCGCCGGTTGTCTGAAACAGTTTTTTCCCAAATGCAGGCAAAAAGATGAAAGAAGAACTGACTGAGGATTTCATCCCCCATGTTTGAACAATGCGGATGGAAGGTCATCTGGATCGGTAGCTTGGTGGCCCTTGAGAAATAATATGCAGTCATAATCCTTCGAGGTTGTAGGTGGTCCCACTTCTACCGTCCAGGGTTCTGCGTCAACTGTGGGCTCCAGATGGGCGGCAGCTGGTGGTCAAGATAACTGTTTTTCGAAGTTTTTGGCTCACCGGTCCGGGTGTTGTTCTCTGTTCATGATGGTCATTCCATTCCGATCCTCGGAATGGGATCCTATGGAATGGAATGGATCCGATCGGAATGGACCGATCCTCGGAATCGGTCGCGCGGATCAACTGAACTAATCTTCGGGCATTCCCCGTTTTCTGAGTCTCTTCCATTTCCTTACCAGACTTCACGATTGGCGCGCATGGTCACGTTTATTTGACGTCTGATAATCCATCACGTCAAGTTATGTTCGGGACCGGCTGGGATATTTATCTCAGATTTAAGCAGTGTCACTGTCCGGTCCGACATCCAACGCTTGGGTAGGCTTGGTATCCCCGTACAACAGGCAAAACTCCCGGGACTGCGCAAGAGATGGCGACCTCGTTCCAGTATGAATTGACCTCTGATGGCGGAGCAGTTGGAGGAGACTTCAGAAGATATTTTTTGCCGATATTTTTGCCGAATTCGCCGGACATTCAGATCCACCAGTCTCTCATTTGCCAGGCCATTTTTCCGCATCTTACGCGGCCCTGGAAACCGAAGGGAGAGGCGGCTCCGGACGAGTGCGTAGTCGGAATCCACAAATTTGTTTCACGGCAAGTGGCAGTCAGTTATTAATCCGCAGCGTTGGTAACTGACGGCAATGTGACTGATCTGAGTTCGTGGTCGGCACCCCGTTGGAGGCTTCGGCTATATCGAAAGTTAGTACTGCATAGAACAGCCTGCTGTCTGCACGTAGCTGGAGCACTCGTGCATCATCATCCGTACGCACTGAATCCAATCCATGTCGTCCACCTAATTGAGTCCCAGATGCGCTAAGCCTGTGCATTCATTTCTCTGGCAACCACAACAATATCCGAGCTTTTAGCTCGCCGCAACAGGGCATTCGGGGCGTCGTGAAACTTTTTTCGATGGCGCCAAAGCTACGGACTTTTGGGTCGCAAGTTGACACAACAAACGGACATCGATCAAAATCGCACTTGTGTGAATCCTTCACAGACGTTGCCAAATGAACCGCACAGAGGCTCAAAAGCCTGACCTCAAAGCAGTGGTGTTTGATGGGAAATGCAAATGGATTACCATTTCTACGGAACAAGTCGCCACATGTTCCAACCCCCAACCGGGAGGACCAGGAGTCTGTGTTTGTCAGATCTCTATCCGTTCACCAACCTGGTATAAGAGACTGCTATTGGCGAGCGGACACACCTCTCCAGTATAGCTCAATGGTTCGTGAAGATACACAAACCGTCACACTATAGTAAGGTCCGGTCTCTTCGCGACGGTCTACCAGTCACTCTGGTTGCGACGGTGTTTCGCACAACTGTTGAACCTGAGGCGCGCACATCGTACCATGCACAGCAAAGTTGTCACAAAGTGGCCCTATTATCATTTGACTGAGGTGCCTGCTCACCCGAATCCGTCGTCATGACCAACAGTATATCAAGGGCTCGGCGCAGTCCCCGGTTTCCCGTAGAACCTTACGTTCTACTTGAACTCAAGTTGCACGAAATTAGCGAAATACACTCATTTGCAAACCAATTTGGCTTTGCGGGAGACTTGCCCGGAAACTAGCTGAATCTTTCGTTTATGAAGCTTTCAGTCGTACCAACTGAACCACTGGGCCGCCTGGTGCAGGGCATTTAGTTGCTTAAGAAAATAATAAACGAGAGATTCAGCTGGTTTCAAGGTGAGCCTCCCGCAAGACCACATTGGTTTGCAAATGAGTGTATTTCGCTAATTTCGTGCAACTTGAGTTCAAGTAGAACGTAAGGTTCTACGGGAAACCGGGGACTGCGCCGAGCCCTAAGAAGGGCGAAACTAGTCGTGGGCTGTCGAAGAATTTTCAGCAACCTTGTGGGTAGTGTATTACGTCTGTAGTAGTCAACACTGTCGCGGTGTTGCCATACTACTGTGAAAAAATATGCAACCTTGGACTTTCGGTGAAAGATACTTGATTCAAGCAGTGCGATGCATTTTGCAGGGCAAAATAAGCATCACTGTTCTAAATTTGGTAGTTCAACAGTTGTCCTCAGTATTTCTGTCGGTCTGAATAACGAGGGAGTTCATCTGTTACACACTCTGATGCATGAATTTCTGAATGCGGTCACCAGGGGTAGGGATTGTGCGTTAGGATGTATGGTGTTTTTTGGTCTATAAAGGTCTATGTAAACCCACGTTATACGGATTCGGTCGTTTGAGCAACATTCTATGCAATAATGCAATTTGAGATGTCCAAGTCCTCGTTTGTCAGTGAAAATTAGTTTGTCCTGTAACACAGATCGATCATTCGATTCAAAAAAATGAGAGTTGTGCGGTACAAATTCTGTGTAAGTGTATCTATCACCTGTTTGCTTTGTTGCCATCCCGTTAAAATTGAAACACATTTTGGGATAAAACGCTAACTTATTGAGGTTAACCGCTGTTTACTTGTGTTACGGCAGTTGGTGCATCATACCACAGCCAGCCCTCGGGAATGGGAAGAATAGTCCCACACAACCGGTCAGTTGACAAGCGTCTCTATACTGCAGAAAGAAAGGTCGAGTGTAGTGCCTACGTACACGGGATGTTTGGTCTGAACTGTAACGGTTATCGTCCTCGGACTCTATTTCATAATATGGAAGTATTGTCACTACCATTTTATGAGAAGCCACGTGAGTTATGTAGGAAAGCGGTCTTTGCACAGGAACACTCACGTTGCACGTATCACGCTATGTGAAGCTTCAACTATGAGGGAAGCGTACGGTTCCACAGTCTTTTATGTTCTGCACGACCCGGTGATCTGTACGGTCCATCCTCGGAAAACAGCCAGTCAAACGTGACGTGAATGTGAGCCCAGTGATTTTTGTGTGTTCGTTTTCCACAAACGAGCGTGTTTGGACATTATTTAATGTCTCACAGTCTCATTGTAACTACTATAGTCTCACCGTTATCCGTTAGCTTCTCCTCCAGTTTATCTCATCGGGACCCTTACCTTGAGCTAGAGTCAGTTTCCTCCTTTCCCATTTAGTTCTTGGTACAACAAGACTTTCCTCAAATAAATTACTGGGGTGCTGGGCACTGAGTATTCCTCCAGGGATGCTCTTGGAGTGCACATCAATTGCAATATACTTCCGTTATAACGGCACCCTCACCTGCCAGCTTCCGTGAAGAATTCTATTTGTCCCTCATTATGATGTCTCAGCTTCGGCATCCGATATCCGAAACATCGTCCCTGAGCTCCACACACCAAGCGGGTTATTAATGCCTTCAGCGAGGAGACAAGTTTCGCGGCATATCTACCATGGGGAATTCTTGCTGCTTTGAACTACACTGTTCTTCAATGAAATGCACATAGGCTGTTCACTATTAGTCTGCGTGGTTTAAATGGCTTGAACGTTGTTGAAAGGGATCGAACATATATCTGGTCAGTCAAGACTTTCGTCATGCAAATAAAGTCAGTCGATGTTGAAAAGATGAGGATTGCGGAAGGCTGTTTCATCGTTTTTGGGGATCAGCAGTAGCAGTGCGTCCCTCACGAATCTTCAGGAATATTAATATAGTCACTGATGTCAAGCAACGTTTACAAGCTAATTGCTAAGCTCGGCGAACAGAGTAACCACCACGGTTGACCGAATATGACAGCCTTAATTTAACAAATTGGTAGTGACATGGGAAACCCAAATGCTAACAGGGGAGACTCCAGTTTACAGGAGTTCGCTCTATGAGGTCCGTCCAACCTTGTAAAATTTCATGTGGCCATGACTGTAATATGTTCGAGATGCAGAAGGTTGGCAGCTTCACGAACTTTTTTGGGTAAAATGTGACGACAGGAGAGTCCGCTGGTGCCGAGTGCTTATCTCAAGATTCGGCCCTCCGATGACTCTGCTAGTGCGTTGATCAGAGCTTCGCGTTCTGCTTACGATATCATCTTACACCAACTTTCTCCTATCTTCACCAACGCCTCCATTCGGTAGCTTTACTGGTGTATCGTTTTTCGTTACAGTTTGTTAGTTTCCAGACAACCGGAGCTCAGCATTGTCACTTTTTCTCAACTTCCTACCGTTTTTCTTCGTTATCCATTTGCTCAGCGTAATCACTTTGGGCTATCAGTTCGGCGCTGGTTTCAAGTTGACTAGGTCACACCCTTCGACACTAATCTCTTGTTTACATTTCAACTCACTAGACTCGCTACTAATAGAAGCGTTATTGATTGCCGGTAGCGCGTGAAAGTTTGGTCAGTTGAGTAACTAGTATACCCATGCGAGCGGTCGTGAGCCAGCAATGATCACACTGGCTCAGCTCGGACGCCACGAATTTCCGTAAGCCCTATGTGTTGTGAAAAATGTCTACGGTGTAGAAAGGAAGACTCCATATGTTCACAAATAGTTCCAAGATTTAGAAACCACTTACTCTGCGGTTGCTGGAAAGGAACCTTTCTCCGCTTCACACCCATGCACTTGAGATGCAGACGCCTTTTGGTGTCTGTTAGTTCTGCTGGTAATTTCCGCAATGGACTAGACGCTGATATCTTCCAGAGTTCGGTAGTTTTTGTGAACACAAAGTTTAAGTATGTGTATTATGAACCGTGAGACACTCCTAAGCGTGTACTTATACCATCTATCTCCTGCCCGCCAAATTTAGAAAAAAAGTCTACACCCGTCCTTCTCAAGAATTCGTAATGCACAAGTAACCCGAACCTCCCAGGAAACTGGAGAAAGGATGGTCAACATAAATCCGTCACTTTATGAAGGCTTTTTTGCTTCTGCTTCTCATAAATTATTCCACATCCTCCCTAACCCAAAGTACTCCATGTTCAGGTATGCAATGGTTCTGTGTTTATTTCGTTGCCGGGAACGACTTCTCTTCCAATTTCGTGGTTTCAAAATACACGATTTTCTGCAACACTCCTGACCCATGTATGGTGTAGTTGCGTGTTGTCCAGGCTGGACAACTGTGATACTTATTCGGATGCCTTTGGTAAATCAGTATCAGCTCGTGTGACTGTCTCGCCCAAAGTCATATTGTTTACTGGCGCTGTAATTGGCTCTTAAAAAGCGGAATTTTGTGAAAAACCTGTCAATTGTGCCCAAAGATAGCACCTAATTAAAGTCTACCTCTGGTGTGGTTTCCTCGACTCTTGCTGTGCCTATCTGCTGTTCATGCTATACATATTTACGGTGGACAGCTATCCGGTCCTAGCTCGACCGTATAACTTTTGGGAATGCTATAAACTTCTGGATTTTAAAAGCGCTCAATTCTCTCATTTTCCGTAAACATCATCCTACTGCAGAGGGCTTAATGGTTAGATGATATCATCATTCCTCCTGAGTGTCGTGTCCGTCAATTCATCTCACGACTTATTATAGAAGGATTGCTAATAGTAATACTTGAGACGAAAAATAACCCGCACTGTAACTTCCGCATCGAACTTATAGGGTGATGGTTAACGCTGCACCAAGATAAATTTGAATTTACAGACGTAGGCTGAGTACGGCGTCTGGCCTTCTGGAGCGACCGTTTTTGACTGTTCACCTCAGCGTTCGCTTTAGAGAGCCTCGATTGTGACAAGTTATTCTTTTACGGTGCCCTTTAGATAACCCTAGTTTTGTGGCACGTTCTCCTGCTCATTTAGTTCGTACTCCGAATGCTCGTTTTTAGCTCTGGACAACTTGACAGTATCTCGGGCTTAGTGCTTTCTTCGGTGGCACGAAAGTTTTTTAGCGAGCAGATATAACACTTGGATGATTTGTTTTTAAGGTGTTTTTCATTACATGGATAGACTCGTTTCGGTTCACGATCCTTGTTCCGCCTGAAATTCGTTGGAAACCCTATGGATGGGTAATAATCATCAGAGAAAAGATGATGTTCAGGAACAGTTTCCAATAGTATGCACAGTGGCGTTGGAGTGGCTATTTCGTCTGTCCCTATGTGATCTAACATACGGCATGGTGTTCTGTCTCCACCTCACCGTGCTCTTTGATAAGGTTGACTATAACAATGAATATCGCTCCACTGCTGTTGATAGAATGTAAATTAGTCGTTGATAAGTCCTTTCTACGGTTTGCCGGGTTTTTGTTGTATGTGCAACGATGATGCAAAAAGAGCTACTTTCGACAGATACATTCTTGTGAGGTAGCTATGACCACCGGAAGCAGTACTGATTTGTGACTTAGTCTCCAATCCGCACCCGCGATTTCGCACTCCCCAATCTAGTTCTTCCAGGATGTCCAAATCAGGCTAAAACGACCATTATCTTACTTTGACTTGGGGCTTTGCGTTCGTCTTGAGCCAACGCTCTGTTTTATCGGTTGAATAATCAAATGTCATCCTCTGGATTTATGCTGGCTTACGATGTCCTATCTCAACTATTTACCCTTATTTCTTTGGTAATGTAAGACACTTCTACCTGGAAACTCATCTCAACTACTGATTATTGATTCCCACATAAGCATCCTCCCAGTTTGCTGTTTTCTAGCAGATAAATTGTTTCCTCTTTGTTTCCCCGTTCTCCTGCACGCCACTCGCACCGTCTGCTCGCTCTGCACGGCATGTCACGCTCTTCTGTCTCTCTGTTGCCCACTCGCACGCTGCTCTGGCCTGCTCGATTTGTGTCCTACCAACATTGGCCTCGCACCCTCGTTGTTGTTGTTGTGCTGGTTGATGGTTGTTGTCATTCGTCCGCGTAGTTCGGCAGTACACTGAATTATGTTTGCACAACAGCAATCGCTACAGTTGTGTGGTGGATGAGCTGGAAGCCGAGTGAGTTCTCCGCAAGCCTGTTTGTTTTGTTTTATATTTACACAAGCAGGCAGCTATTGTCCCACTATGATGTTACTTTAGTGGCCAGTGAATATAGCACAAGACAATTCCCGGTGACAACTAGCACACAAGAGGTGTGTAACATTTTATTTAAGTAATCCATTGAAATTCGGGAGAGACGGTAGACAAGCGTAGGTCGCTCCAGCAGATTCTGAGGGATAGTTGTCACTGATTCCAATAGAGGGAGATCCCTACGCGGAGAAAGTTCGCAGCAGCATCCCTGAGCAAGTGATGCCAACTACTCTCTTGAACCGTGTTTGAGAAGCCTATTGTATTCCTAATACATGAATTGATTAGATAACCGCAATAGGATATTGGTTTCCACGTGTCTGTTCCTTGTAGCAACTCGATTTGTGACGATTTTTTTTTACCCAGATGTAAGGCTGTGCAACAGCTTGAGTTAGAACACTGTTGTGTGCTGCTGAGCACTACTGGACTTCTGGAGAGCCGACCGAGTGGCATGGTGTTTGTCCCTCAGTGGGACGATTTCCTGAAGTCGGCAGTCAGATGCACTTCAGTTTCACTATGAATCACCTTGGAAGCCGAAAGCTTACAAAGGAAGCAAAATCTATAGGACTCGGTCGGCATTACTTGTGTGCTGGTAGTTCATATAAGTGACTGCCCACATTTTCTTCCTCCAAGGCTTTTTGGAAATCATTGCAAGGTTGCACATCACCTTTTTCAGTGAGGGAACCTAAAGTGTGGAAACCCATGGGTACGGGCTACCAATACTGTACATCCTCCGAACCATATGAGAGGTCACTTTCCTGGCAAGCTCATACCATCTGTTGTGTGCCTCTCGCGCATGAAGCTCATCCCCAAGAAGTGGCTGACTACCTCCTCCTCCGAAAATGTGGCGTAAATGGACACAAGCAACTGGGACACACCATGCTCCGTGCTTCACGATGTACACAACTGCCTTTCTAAGAAACGGAACGCAAAGTTCTTCGCTTTGGAGGGTTTGCTTTTGGTTGAGCTACCATTGGTTGAAAAATTGGCTACCCAGCCAAACAGCCACTGTCTGCCAAGGAGTTTTAAGTCCACTCTATATTGATGAACTGATCATTTTCAACGAGGTGAAATTGTCCTTAAATTGATTCTTAGATTTCAAGTTGGCAATGATGACGTTGTTGACCTTTATCGCCGACATGTCATTTGATATAACTTCTTGCCGGTAGAGATGTCCTAACTGAAACAACAACCCTGCAACGAGTACTTTCTGTCCACGTAGATGGTATGGAGACTAAAATACAAATATGATAACCGCTCATTATGTTTTGTTTGAAACCGCAACGACAAGCCTTTAATTTCTTCTCCCATATGTTGCTCTCTTGAAAAAGCGCGTAAAGCACTGGTTTTCGCTCTGCACATCACTCATACGAGTGTACACGTTATTCACTTCTATATTGAATGTGCGATCCTCTTTTTAGCAAACTTAAATCGTCTGTTGGCCTAGCAGGATGTCTGCGCTCCAGCCTTAGTTATCAGGAGTTCGTCGTAATTGGGCCGTTTCCGTTACGTCATACATCGAATTAGCGACTAGAAGTTAACAAAGCCAGGTTGAAACCTTTGTTTATTCGCTATTTCTCCAGTCAAGCGGATGTTAATCCCCTCATCGGCCCCACCACATGTTTCGTACGTCTATCAGTTTGACCCTTTACCCTCTTCTTTGGTACAGAGAATCTTTTCCAATTCTACCCAGTCAGACGGGATGGTGTAAAGTGTACCGATTACGACCACTCTTGTCCAACAACCGCCACAAACGTGGCTTGGCACTAGACGGAAAGTTAAAACACGAGGACACCAATTTAGCTTCGTCGACCATGTGAGTTTAGTTGCCGCACCTTACGTTTTCCATTCTTTGTATGCATTGTATACCATCCGATTCGAATATCGGATATCCTTATGATCTTATGTATTGGACGGGCGGTCAGTTCAGGTACCACCATTACTGCGCTTCATCTTTCGCTCTGATGAACAATCTCTTGTTGGCATAGTTGGTGAAATGCAATGTACCACAACGCAAACGTGACCACTCTTTCAATCTGTCGTGCATCATCCACCTCAGACAAAACACTGGCTGCCATCCCACCTGAAAGAAACGCGATGTCTGAGATACTGCCACAGTTCTTGTCGTGTGGCATATAGCCCATATCAAAATGGGTAAAAATCGTTCCTGGAACACAATACTCTTGTGAGGGAACCAAATTCCGTGAACAGAATACGGTGAAATGTGAGCAACGGGACAGCTGAAAGAAGAGCAACCTGAATTGTTCTTTTTTCACCCAAACGGAAATCTCAACTAAGAAACTACTCGCACCGATCATAGTTCCGAGTCGGTTGACTGATTGAAGAATTTATCGGTTGGTTGTGCCTATTAATGTCAGTTTCATTGTAGAATAGCACGAACTCTGTGATTAAACATGAGGATGAATTAAACAAACAAGTGAACGGTTTGTTAATTTGCCCTTTCACTTGGTCCACGGTATAGGGATGTCCGAACTGTACAAAAACAACGTCGTGCGGAGCAAACTTCGTTAGCCATTGTAGATAGGCCTGATTATTAGTGGTTGACTATGCGATTAGACACGGGCCATTACTTCGCCTTCACCCTGTGCATGGATGGAATTCGTTATCTGGCTGATTTCATGGGTATGTTGTGTATTTGTCAACTCTGTTCACGTGGCTCAGTTGGAACTTTTTTGCTCAAAGTAGACCAGAGCTTTTCAATTTTACTATCGTAAAATTCCAAGGAGGAAAGGAACCTGTTGTCAGCGAACCCATGAAAAATCACAGACGGCAGGATTAAAACTCGATACTGTCGATTCTGGTCCAGTCAAATGAAGAAACCTTGATTCCGTATTAGCTTGTCAGTACCGAAGAGCCGCAAAGGCCCGTTCAGCGCAGTTTCTTGAAACACTTAACCGCGTGTTATCTGCGATCCTTAACCCTTCTCTGTGCTCTATGATTATTTTTCTTAACCTTCCTAAAATTCTCCTTGATTTGACCAAGCAGTTTGCCACCTTGCTTTTCGGCGTTCACTTAAGACATTTTTCTTTTGGAAACCAGCACCTCCACAATCTTTCTTCGGTAGCTCTGGTTGACTTGCACTTGGAAGCTGTTTCTTTTGGTCTTAACCATGGGATGCCTTCGCGTCGGCCTAATCGTATCTCTGTTGTGACAGTTTTAAGACTTGCTTGACCAGTTGTCTGAATTAGAACGAACCAGTGTGGATAACTTTAATCGATTCAGGAACAAAACTACTGATATCGACCGAGAATTTATTGTTATCCCGTTCATAGGTGAATATGCAACCGCCAAAGAGTATGTTATGGTGTACGAGATCTCAGATCCGATCCCGACAGATTTTCTGGCGCAATGGTCATAAGCAAACGGAATCATGCTAATAAAGTGGTTTCACTTCTACGTGATGGCCTCAAAGGGCACATATACCAAACTAAAGTGCGGACTGTATTGTTGTACGCTTGCGAGACGTGGCTACTTCGGGCGACTAGTATCAGCCATCTTCAGGTCTTTGACCACTGATATCTCACAACTATAGCCGAAATCGACTGGAATCAGCGGATTTGGAATGAGCGTATCAGGAAACAGGCCTCTGGTTGAGTGAATGTTACTTCACTCAAAGCCTACGTCCAGCACTTCAAATTAAGGTGGCTGGACCATGTGTTACGAATGTGTAGTCTTCGCCTGCCATGTCTAATTCGGAGTAGCGAAAGCCTAGAGTTGAACAGAATTTGACATGGCAGAAGGAAGTGAAGGGTGTTACGCAAAGCTTGGATGCCGCTGTTGCCCTTCGCCCTCCAGGATGAGGTTCACGTGACACTCCTTTCGCTTGGCTGAGGACGCTGAACGATATCGCGGTTAACTGATGTCAGTAGCTTTTGCTCTCAGTTGATATCCATATTGTCTGGTTGAGTTTTGGAGATGTAGGTACCTCGGATGTTTGTGGTAGACCAGCTCTAGTTCCTCGTTCCTGTTCCATTTCTTTCCTTTCATAATAGGGCTTTATTGGAATAAATTGAAATGTTTGTTGACAGTGAAGCACTAATGTTCTCATTTCGGGGTTATCCATGCTGCTGGTGATGCCAAAAATTTCAACCAGACAAGGAACAGCCTATCGTAGAATAGAAGAACACGTGTGTTTTCATTTTGACGTGCTTCTTAAGCACGGATGGATCGATGAATAGACGCACAAACACTCCAAAGCTATTTTTTCAGTAATGAGGCTTTCTGGATGACTTCTGAAAGCTCTCGGAAACCCATGAACCTGGAGTACCTCGGTGGATCTAAGCCCTGTCTATCTCTTCACGACTAAAGTTGATGGTTACTTGGTATCTTGAAGGCAGTAATTCAGAAAAAAGTTACAATTATGGTATCAAAAATCTACTAGACTTAGCTAAACCTCTGGGACGATAAATACCAAAGACAAATAAATATGTGTGCGCAGTTGGTCTACAATCGCTGTTCTAATACCCGTGGGTAATATAGGGTACAGAGTTAGCAGAAATATGTTTTGGTGCACCTTGGCTATCTAACGAATGTGATAATGACTACTTCACTGTCAAAATGACACTTGGTTAAAAAGGAACACAGTATAGGGTGGAAAGATAGTGGGGACAATTGTGTGTGCATGTGTTCCTCTGGCCGTTGGCTAGTTCTGTCTGAATGTTTGGGCTAGCACCTTGTGAACGCAGAGGCGTTTTAAGCTATCTGATCGCCGTTTAGCACATGAATCTATCAACTATCTCAGAGAATGTTTAACTTGTCGTTCTAATGAAAGTTCTCTAAGGTTTGTCTCTGCTGTGTATTAGGATCATTTAGACATACTTATCATCCGTAGGTCCAAAGGATCTGTTCAATGTGGTGTTTACAGAAAATTCGTACGATCGGGGCAATATATGGATTTCCTAAGTTTCAACCCTTTGAAGCAGAAACCCAACCGTTCCTCAAAACCAGAGCCTCCCAATTATGATAGTGTATTCAGAGAGATTGTTTGGTTTCAATAATCTTCATTCCCATCCGTTTATTACATACTCTGGTTTCTTTGTACAACAGCATCTGCAACCCTCAGCAGAAGGAAAATCTCGGTATGATTGTGCAGTACCGCGTCAAAGTCAGATTGGTCCTTGGATTCGGTGCTAGGTGAGCGTAACTATTCACAAGGATACTTCCCACTGCTTGATGTTAGAGTTCTTCACTTACTTTTATCACATATATTTGTACGGCAAAGATCAATCGCGTTATTGTCCAGTTACAACCAGTAGCAAAACAGCACGGTTCTGGCTCAACACGATGAAGTAAACCACTGTTTTTACACTAGCGCAGGTAGTCATATAGATTGTGTGCAAATGCTCCGTCCAGTTCGCAGTCTGAAGTCCAACAACTTGGCCTATCTGACTGATTTGGTTGGCCTCGGGGATAATCGAACGCTCCGTCGGTTCATCGAATAAACAGCGTAGACATATCTCAACAT
This sequence comes from Clonorchis sinensis, assembly GCA_003604175.2. NCBI lineage: Eukaryota > Metazoa > Platyhelminthes > Trematoda > Opisthorchiida > Opisthorchiidae > Clonorchis > Clonorchis sinensis. The sequence goes on along the minus strand of CM030369.1, from coordinate 177,150,324 downwards.
ACAAAAGATACTGGAGGTTCATAATCTATGCAATTTTTTTATAAAAGAAAAACCTTGAAGGGCCTTAACTGCCAGTAGCCATCTACGTTTCTCCTTATCCCACATATGGTTAATTGAATAGAATGGTCTGTGTGACGAACTTAGTTATAATAATCCCAGAATCAGTAGTAGTAATAGTTTGATCAACTGGTGCCAAAATCCGAAAAGTGAGACAGGCGCTGGAGTTTTGATGTCCCAGCCATTTCGCCCCAAAACCTTCATAGATTACTTCGTCGTACTTTTGTTGGATGTGTGCACGACATGTTGACTGATACTTTTCCACTCCCGTTTCGTGGCAGCCACCAACTCAGTTTTCGGGCCTTCATACACTTGTTGCTGCGGTAGTGTAATCCACTGGATCTCTATCCGATGGTTATCAAAACTGAGTTTGTGGGTACTCTGGAGCAGGACCAGCGAAACGACGTCGATATGTCACCTACACACTTAGTAACTTTCCTCTTCAACTTTGTTATTGACATGCTGCTTGAAATTTCCCTGCCTGCCTCTGAAACCTCTGGAGTCGAAATGCTCCCGGGACGTTCCCTCGCAGACATTGAGTATGCGGACGATATTGCTCTCCTTGGTTCAGACCCTTCCGAAATGCAAATGATTTTAAATAACTCTGCCGCACGCTTTGGCATGCGCTTCACACCCGCAAAGTGTAAAGTGCTGCTACAAGACTGGGTGGGATCAAACCCGAACCTCGTGCTTGCAGGTGAGCCAATCGACGTGGTAGATAAATTTGTTTACCTGGGCAGCTGTATAAGTTCCGGTGGACTGGCTGGAGATGAGATCATTTCTCGAATCGGAAAGGCCAGGGCAGCTTTTGCCAACCTCCGACACCTGTGGCGCCGACGTGACGTGAGCTTGTCTGTCAAGGGAAGAGTTTACAGTGCGGTGGTTCGATCCATACTGCTTTATGGATCAGAGACGTGGCCCCTACGTGCAGAGGACGTACGGAAGATGTCAGTGTTTGATCATCGATGTCTCCGCAGCATTGGTCAGGTCTGGTGGGAACATCGGATTAGTAATGCTGAGGTACGTCAGATGGTCTTAGGAAGAAGGAACTCTCCCGCGATAGATGAATTACTCACGCTTCATAGGTTGCGCAGGTTGGGACATGTACTCCGCATGCCAGAAGACCGTCTGCCCCGCAGAGCTCTTTTCGCTCAGCCCTGTGCTGAGTGGAAGAGACCGAGAGGTGGACAGTGTATGACCTGGCAACGAAGTACGAAAACCCTAACGAGTAAACTTAGTCGGGCGGGCAACTGCCGCCTCCCTGGATGGGGACCTCGGGACTCAAATCACCAGTGGTTAATGACACTGGCAGAAATGGCCCAATCGCGCAGTCAGTGACGCTCGTGCATCAAAGCTATTGCCTTCAATTCGTAGCTACCTAATTTCCGAACAAACCGAACATACCTTCGCCTCCAAGGCTTCGTTGTACGTTCCACATTCCCGTTTTCCGGTGGTCGAAACTGTAGCAGCTGGAACTAATGTGCCTATGGTACACGGTTTATAGCTAAAAAAATCTATTGATTGATTGACACACTTAGTAAACGTATGATGAAGTGATTCATAAGTTCTTCGAATAGCAAATGCTAGAAATACCGATGGGACATCACCACCGGATGGTCCCATAACTTTGTTGTCCCAGTTTTTCCATATTCGGTGTTTTGTGCCAGCTGTAGATTCTAGGATTTTTCAATTTCCGACCGCAATTCCCTTCGACCTCCTCTGTCGGAAGTCGCCTAGTGACTAAAATATTATTGGTCGTACAATTTTTAGTGGGTTGTGTCAGACCCGTTGATGTCTGACTTCTTGTATCTGGGTTTTCACTCCGATTGCGGCTGATTTGCTGAGTAAGTGCACTAATTGTGCACCAAATCGTTCACCTCCATTGGCTATGCCTCTTTGTGCATCTATCCACCCTAGATTATCATCACCGTTTGCTAGAAGCCTTACCACATCAGGTTCCAGGAAACTTTTCTGACCGTCTACTGCACACTTCTTGCCTACCTACTTCTCAGTGACGTATCTTTAGAATTGCCTTTCACACTGACTCACCCGAAACCGATTGTGGAGCTGGAAGACAATGTTTTGAAAATTGACGAATTGGAGGACAATCCGGCTGCCAGTCCAGATTCCTTTTCTCCGAGTTCGTCGCCTGTCGCCGAGCCTACAGCAAATTTCCCATTCATACCGGACTTGTCTGAAACTGAAGCCGCCAATGGGTCGTCCTCGGCCGATCTAATTACGCTTGGAGGGGACATGATAGGTGCATATCGGCCTCCTACTCCACCAGTCAGGTATGTTACTGACTTAACCTGTAGGGTTCCAATCATGATTGACGTTTTTAGGCATATCCACACACTCTATCTGTTGGCCCTGCACCCTGCAACAACTAATAAGAGGGAAGGAAAATACTGCTTCATATCATTTTGCTCAGGCAAACTTCTCACGAACTGGTAACGAGCAAGAGCAATGTTTTGACTCCATTCATCTTTTTGGTACGGATTGAACTCTTCAGGGAGGCCCTCTTAATTATCCCCACTGTCTTATTTTCTACTGAATAAATTGTACTCACAAAATTGCAGTTACATCCTGGTTTCCCGTCCGGGTGCCATTTCCATTGTGCGGAATAAATTTTTATCCGTCAGTAGGTAACAAGGCCGCTCCGAAGCCCCCCCCCTAAAATCCATATGAACTGCTTTGAGTAACTAGTGAAAAATAGGCGCGACGAAATTATAGGATTATTGTGTGGTGGCATCTCGTCGACTGTTTTTCGCCAGTACTCTTAGTACCTTTTATTGAATGTACGCGTAACATTTTGACTGTGCCTCTCCATTCCACCTCCTACCACAATTTCGGGCTCCTTCGAATAATTACTGTGCTCCAAGAGCTCTCAATCGAGATTACAATTGAGGAAGTCAAACATCGCGAAGCAAAGGCAGTTCTAGTGGATGAGAGGGGTGCTTGCCATCGTGTTGTCTTGCCTGCTTATCTCTTCATGAAAATGACCAGTAATAGCGCTCTCATTGTATTAATCTACGCACCAAGGCCTCATTAGCTCTTCAGCATCGGTAATTTGTCGCTTCCTCAGCGTCAAGTCTTGCAATTCAAGCGCGAGTCTATCGCTTTACAAGTGTAATACCCGGTATCAATGTGACCACAAGGTGCATTGAAAAACATACAAAGCTGCAAGAACTCTGAACTATAAGTTAATGAAGACTGTTGGAATCAATTGGCCTCGTATTCAATGTCTGTAATCTGGGACCAAATCTCCTGTCATTTTGAGTCAATGACGCAACTGTATCGCCAGTGGTGGTCAAAAGAACATTCCTACCAATATGTCATCCATATGGACGTTTATAGTTATGATAGTTGCACAATAAAATCAGTTCGAGGAATACTTATTTCATTAATGTCACTCCGATGCGTAAATCCTTTATACTGTCATTCGTTGTCATAATTAGACAGGAGGAGATATGCTTGGACATTATAGCAGCGTTTAATACCTCACATCGTCCACAGCCGGCACATGTTTCGTGCAGTAAGAGTTACGGGCTTGATCTTCACCCAATTGGGACCCTTGAGCTTAGCTTCTGAAGAGGAAGTTGCGATTTCCGATCTTCCCAGAGATCCGTGAGATGTCCGTCACCGATGCTTCTTCATAAGGACGGAACATCTGTACGATGCTCCTCGATATATTAGCATGGACGGATTTTTTAGAATTGGATCTCAACTGAAAACTAAACATCTCACTGCCTACAAGATAGGATTTGTACTTTCGGAAAAGTAAACAAATCTCACAAGTAGCATGGGCATTCCATTCTAAAAATCCCCTCTCAAGGAGTCGTTCAACTCCGTTTCACATGTGGGATTCGAGAATGGTGGTGCCATATTCTTTTTAAATGAGAATCGGTCACACAACTGATCGATTATTCATACATAAATGGTATGGTTTTCAACTAGTGATGAACGTCATGGGTTCGTAATGAGACGTGCACTGTTTCTCGGCATGGAATCACTACACTTACAGAGTGAAATCTCGACTGGGCTCCTAGCACAACACTTTTCCCACTCAAGAGAAGTGTATCTCCTCGGTGGAGGAGGAACTGTTCGCAATCTCTCAACCTTTTGTACCAAATTATTAGAATTTGTGGTGTATTCTGTTGTTCTAAACTCTGAGCGATGATGCTAGTAAACATGAGTTATTCAGCATCTTGGAGAATCGTTAACTGAAACATTCTGGTAAACATGTTGAGCGTGTACGGTGGTCGTCAGTGTAATCCATATAATAACGAAAGAGGAATTTTTGTCACCCGGACAAACGCATGAAACCACAAAACAAGACAAACTCTCAAGAGTAGGCGTCTTAGCTGGGCAACGAAGACGGCAGTTAGTTAGAGCACGACAAATATCGAACCACATACTCCATCCTATGTTTGCGCTTCGTTATATTAAATCACTCGCAACGTATTTCAGCAAACGATCTCTCGGAGTGAACTATGGCTAAGGTAGTGAAGAATAGCTTCTTAATATGGAGGCACAGTTTGGTAGCAACATTTGCGATGCCAACCATTTGACGCCATTCTCAACTTGGTCAGTAACACAGGGGCATTTTCGATGTTGTTGTTTTCTTGAGGAGTGAATAAGCTTTTACGTTCTTACACTTACTATTTGGTGTGAAAAAATGCCAGCTTAATTGGTGACCTGGAGACGGATATGTAAGTCTGAGAGTTCATCATCATCATCAACGACAGCATGAAATCAGTGTTCAACACCGATGCTTCGCTGCCGTAGTCTGAGAGTTTACTCCATCGTGACAGGAGGTGATCGCTCCGTCGAGGTGGAGGCTATAGGGAATTTTCATGATGGCTGACCTTACCAGCTATGTTCATGTTCATCTTGTTCAAGAAAGTATTTCTTTGAAGTTTAATATCTGTTCGGTGGGGAATCGGGTCCTCAAGCTAATGAGATAAATCAGCATTCCGTTATTTCCCTTTCAGATCACAGCCAGTTTCTAGTCACACGGAGAGAAGACCAGAAGATGATGATGATTTGATTTTTGAGGATTTTGCCAGGCTACGTCTGAAAGCCTCAGATTTCTCAGCTACTGAGCACGACACCGGAAAGAACTCCCTAGCCATGGCCTCCGGTGATATTGCCTCTTGAACGGTTTACTAATGTATTAAATGTGTAACATACGTAATCGAGATATGCAGTGTATATTGCCTTGCGGCGTTTGGAGCACAGTATCTCGGAAAGGTCCACTCAAACTGTTTGTACTATGATGCTTCGCCACATCCGCGTTACAAAAGATAGATCATGCATTACCATCTGGTGGAAAACACATAGGCGCCTGTTCCATAACTTCGTCATGTCATGACAATGTGTTCTGATTTCTTTCCTCCATTTTCACTTATACAGTCAGTAGTCAAATCCTTTTCGAATTTCTGTGATATGCCGACATGAATGTTATCTCTTTTATTGCCTTCTGACCGTCTTCCCCACACCCATCGGCCGTTTACTTGCGATCCTTTTTGTATCATCTTCTCACATGTAAATGGAAATGATCCTGCGCCCATCACAACACTGTATAAAATGTGTTTGTCGATTAGCGCTTGCTGATTTTTTTGTACCTGATCATGTCACCCGTATGCAGCTGTCTAGAATTTCTGTGTTAAGCGAGTCGTTTCTGGCGCCCAAAAATGGCTTTGATCATTGATTATAGACTTTCTTTGTTTCACTCGTTCGGCTCAGCATAATTTTCCTTGTTTGAATTCTCACGCAAAATTCTTGTCTTCTTTTTGGGACGACTTGATTTTCATCCACCAAGCCCGTTTTGCCAATTATATTAGCATTACTTCAATAGGTCTTCCCTGGGTCATTAAAACCTTAAAGGATCTCCCTGCTCCAGGTTTCTGTCAATCGCTGTTTGGAAATCACGCTACCGTCGCTTGCTTTTCTGTATCCTTGCTTATTTTACTTATTCTTTGCCGGTGGTGCTGCAGCTGCCACATTTACACTGTTTTATTGACGGTCTTGTTACAACTCGACAACAGATGAACGCAAATGAATTGAGTCTTCTGCAAAAGAGGCGGGTTCCATACGTTAGGCCACCCTATCCGCCCCGGGGTCAAGACCACTCGGGAATCGCGAATCAGTTTCCGTCACATCCGGTGGCTTACTAACGGTATACACTGACCGCTCATCCAAGCTGGTAGCGTTTTACTTGTTACTACGTCATTTAGCTGACCCCACTTTCACCCGGAATTTCATGATGGTACCGCAATCCTAGTTCAATGTGCTTACCCTACTTCGCTTGTCAGCTTGATAAATTTGTGCTCCGTGAAATAACCGAGCTTTCGGGCATAAGTTCTACTGTAACTCAATTATTATGTATTATGGAAGTCAAAGTCTTTGGAATCGAGTCAGTTTAATGGCAGCAAGGGGACATCCTTTCACACACGCGCATTTTTATGGACATTAATGCTCCCGGCACTCAACAACCAGACGTGAAGCCGTTAAAAATCATTCGCAGACCACATGAGATAGCCGGAAAAGTGTTGTTCTTTATCACTTCCAAACTACAACGTTTAAAATACCCCGACTTAAAAGCCATTGGATATTAGGACAGATAACCGCCGGCACTTCGGTCGATCACAACAGCCACTGAATTGGCTGTACACTTCTGGTATTTTGAAGAGTGCAGGAATCGAACCGTCTTTATTATGGGCTTTGTTGTACTGGAGCAATGAAATTGCATGATGAATTTCTGTTGTCACTTGTTAACCAATTCCGGTGTTTCACGGGTTCATTTGGTCCTTCCAGAGGTTGAGTTGATGGGGACTGGCTGAACTGTTCAGGATGACATTTTTGTGGATGAACTGAGGCCCCCATCCTTTCGGAAATAGTTTCACATCCCCTCCTCAGACCAGCTGATCGGATAGGCTGAGATGGTGCGATTGTTCCCCGTTACGAAGTATTTCTCTATTTCCCAGGCTTTTTTCCTTCACCAGTGCTTTCTCAGTCCTTAGGCTCTTTTTATTCGACGTTTTAGGGATCTGCACCCGCCACCATGGTCGTTTGTTTGTGGTATAGTTTTCCTGACTTCAATGAGAGCTCACTATTGGCAATGTTGTGGAATATAGGTAGCTCGGGTGCGCTGATTGATTGTTGGTCTGTTCGCCGACTGCCAAGCTCGGCGAACAGACCAATAATCAGAGCTCACTATTGTTGAACTACAGGGACGCCTTGCAAGTGATGAACTGAACGGCTTTGCGAGTGGTAATTCTTTGGGACTGGCATCTTTGTAGTGCTTGTTGAAAGAAATGTCTTTAGGTTCACCATATCATTCCAGAATAATGCGCCTAGGGAATGAAGTATTTTTGGGTCGTAAAGGACGAGATAAATTTGACTCATTCAGACGCGAATTTACGTCGCACATGACCGATATTATCTAACTGCTTAGTAGCAGAATATTCTGGTGATTGCACATTGAGTTTACTAATATAGACGGTCCAACCTCGTGGCCAACGGACACACTTTTTCAACAATGTAGGCTGAGACAACATACAGCACTCGGCACCCGTACACTAAACGAATGCCTCAGTATCTGTGAGCGTGATCAGCAGCTTAAATGAACATCAGCTCTGTATTTACGCAGGGCTTGCCTGGTAGGGGCTACTGATGGGACATGGTCAGAGTGAGCACTTCTAGAGGAAAGATCCCCATCTCGGATGTGAAAACTGCATATGTACTTAGCCAAACGTGGATATTTTGTGTGATCTTTGTGCACACTTTCCTTCTGAGCATCTATTGGAGACCCTCTGACTTACATTTCTTTCGCAATCGTTCATGGACAAGAAATGTTACTTGCGGCCGCAGTCTCCGCACTGTAACTGTCGGTTAGCCCAGCCCGCACGTAATTAGCCAAAGAGGATAGTTAGCGCGCAATCAAGATAATTGCTAATTGGTCTGCATAACGGATCCAACAGACGATGATTGGTTTAGTGAGCTAAGAAGAGCCTAGTTTAACATTAAACTAGTTCCCAATTCAACGCATACTTACAGAATGACCGGAATCCTTATTCACGCGAATTTCGTGTACGGATTCGCAGTGAATTAGCTGTTTGTTTTCACGGGCGTGTCCTCTTATTTCAGTTCAGTTAATCAACATAAACCACCTACAATGCGAACGATGGTTAAGGCCACCGAAACAAGAAAGGGCAAAGGAATATGGCGTAATTGGTTAGTTGGTGTTGAGTTATTCTGACTGCTTGAAGAAACAGGAAACTGGGTAGCTGCGCACTGAAGGCAGTCGCTTCGATTCGAAGCGTAACTGGTTGAATGACTGGGACATGTCTGCCAGTGCCATTAAATATTGGTCAGTTAAATCCCCGGTTTCCCATCAAGGGAGGTGGCAGTGCTTCTCTGTTTCTTTACCGGACCATCGACCTCACGGCCGTTCCCATTCAGCACATGGCTGGGCAAAAAATGCTCTGCGAGGTAACAGGTCCGCTGACATGCGAACGACATATCTTAACCAGGATAACCTATGTAGCGTGAGTAGTTCACCCATTGCGAGAGTGTTCGTTCTCCCAAAAAGTGGTAAAAAATCATGTACATGCCTGAATGCCCAGAGGGACGTGCCACCCGCTTTCATGTGCGCGTCAAGAGTGAACGGCTTATGCGCATCTTTATTGAATGTCTGATATTTATTCGCCCGTGACAAGATAAAATAACAAAAGAAAAGACGCTAAGATGGTTGTTCCATCCTCCTGTCCCAAATAGACAAGGTTCGTCCCGCCAACTAACCTGGTCCAATATAATTATTCGGGCTGCGACACTGGTCCAATACCCGAGCCGAAGCAACCAATGAGGTGCTTTGTTAGTCTTTCAAATTGCAATTTAAATGAACCTTATGATTTCACTCTTGGGCACTGAAAGAATTCGACCAAAAATGCGATTGGCATTCTATTTCGATGGAGGCTGGCATTTGCTCGAAGGAACCACGGAAGGTTATAATGCAATACAAACATGTATCAGTAGACAGGCGCACACTGACTTCATTACTTTAATCTGATTTGTATCAGCTTATATCGATCGATGAATGCTTCTCGTAGGTGATTGTACAGACTGAGAAGATCGCAGTTCAGATGAAATTAAGAGCAAATTCGATAGTTAGCGAAGTGTGGACAATTTACGCAAGGACCGACGCATGTACTAATTGTTTTTTTCTTTCGGTAATTTTATACATCGAAGCTGCTGCTGCTGCTCGTTTTCTGTTGTTTATGAAAATCGTTTTGGTTGCTTTGCTCTTGAGGTGAACGCTCTCTCGGATCAAAGGTATTTCCATTTCCCAAGGGTGCGAGCTTGGGATGGATGCAGTGTCCGAACCGTAACTAATGATAGCATTGCACTGCAATGCTGAAACCAATAGCGTTTAAACATTACTTGGATTTACACTGGCTTGGTTCAAGACCTACGGAACTACCAGTTATATCATCAATAAATGTCATTCTCCTGGTACAAGTGAGAATTTCTCATTTTCTCTGCGAAAATTAACTGAAGGAGCACTGTTTCCCAAGGATGATCCTTATAGGAAGAAAAAAAGTGAATTTACCAAAATGCCACCAGGAAGTGATTTGTTTTTTTGAACTCCATTCATTTTATCTTTCCAAATCACTGAGGACTTGTAGATGTGTGGCGTACAGTGTCCTGTTATGAAATATGATGTGTGGCATCGAATCCTAGTCAGGGAAATATCTCAGTGTGTAGTGTAATCCAAGTAATTCCCCTCGAACAGAAACAGCAGTAGAGTATTTACTTCAGAAGGAAGGACCTGCAGGAATGTAAAATGAAGGGGGGGCGTCGGATCGGGTGTGAATATGATTTCCCCTTGCGTTTTCCACAAAGTTTTAGACCTTCAACGTTTTAAAGCAGTAGTCGCTAGTAGTTATTGTGGATGCGTATTTGTAGATCCATTTTACTAAATTGGACAGTTCTTACTCACTTGAACAGAGGTTGTTTAGGGCTTTATCGGGAACAGAATCGAATCCACTGGTGAAAATGTAATGGGAAGTACTTACCGAGTCTGGTTTTCGGTTATGGCCCACTACGTTATGTTCTTCCTGCAAGTATAGTTATGTGGGAATCCAAATATATTTAGTTATTAAGGTTCCCATGATACATTGCCCGTCCACCCGAACATGGAGTAATAAATACGACTCTGTTTAGTCTAAGACATTCGTTCGCAAACGTTTTCCACCGAATTTCGATTACTCTCCTGTAAGTCCTTCTTTAAAGAGGGCATCTCAGACTGTCTGACGACTGTCAGGCTCTAAACCGGTCTACTTCGACTAAGACCTCCGTTACAGACTAGTAAGACCGAGGGTTCGTTTCTGTGCACCGGCTTCAGCTGAGCTGAACTGTGATGTTTGTAGAAGGTTCATTGTTGACGAATTTGGACTTAACTTGACTTTTGGAGTCGAAGATACCGGAAATCCAAATGAGCCCACAGTTATGCTTCTCATTATTTTACGCTGGTGAAGGCAGAACAATTCAGTCGCGGTTGACTGAGCAACATTCACCGATGTGCGCATTTCAGTGTGGGACGCATTATAAATGCAAGCATATAGTAGGTGTAAGAGAAATTTCTACGCTTACTTGACCAATCGTAATCTTGGTATCATCACTAATACACATTTCCAGTTCAGTGATCTTGAATAGGTGGAGTGGCAGAAGTGTTGACTTTTCACCCATTCGTCTCTTTTCGTGGGTAACATTTGTTGGTATAAGCTTCACGCTGGAATGGACATGTTGCCATGCGCGGCGAATCAACATGGTCTGCGTTTCGAAAACAACTAGTTCTCTTTCCTATCTGTATAAAACGACATACATTCCACCAAGCCATCGTTTCTTGTCATGTGAGGCAGACTTGGCAGAAACAGTTTGGTTTATCTTGACTATTGGAATGGATATAAACGTTAGTTCTGTTAAAGCCGACACCACACACGCAGAGTTAGTTTGGCTCTTCCATCACGTGACAGCTGTTGGTTAGAGGATACCTCGTATATTTGATTGGAAAGTCAGCAAAGCTTCACAGGCAGTAGGTATATTGCTTCATGCAATCTTCTACCTTTACTAGCATGAAACTGATTTGCGTCTCGAAAATTTTCGAACACAGGCAGTAATATAAGTATTTTCTGTGTGCTTTCACTGCTGTTTTTGCTGTCTTCTTCTGTTATACTGAGCGACATTACTAGGGATTGGGCTGACTGAAACTAAAGAATGTCAGATCGGAGTCAGACTGACTGTCGCCGCAGAATCATCCATATCAATGTGCTCAACCATATGACACGAGAACAGAAGGTTAATCTCGGATGGCTAATGCGTCAGATTGTTATTGGGACGTTTTTTAACTGTTGAGTAAATTTGGTGAATCTGACAACTGATTGTAGAAATCCTTGAAAAAGGTTTCCTACGCTAACCGAAATCACAACATTTTATTCCACTACACTGTGTTTTGACTTTAAAATTTCCATACTAATACACCACATGGCATTCAATCTTTTCAAAACCATCAGAAATTTTTCATGTCTGTTGTACGTAGATGTAAAGTGTCTATCTGAGAAATGGCACTCTTTGATGGATGAGTATTCTAACTCTCATGATTACTAACATTTCTGTTCCGCATTCCTTAAATTAATTAGTCCGTCTAAGCTAGAAAAGCATTAAAATTTTGCAAAATGTTTTTCAAAAACCTGTCTGGTAATCTCAATTTCCTATTTTTTGCCAATAGCTGTTTCACCATAAGATAGTTACAAGAAGGCCTCAACTTATTCACAATTAACAGCGCAGATTTTAGAGAAAATAATCGACCAATGAGCGAACTATATGATTTTGATTGATAATAACATCAAGACTGAAGCAGACGAAATCTGGTGTGTATTATTGTCCCGACCACTAGACCGCGACCTTTACAAGGCAAATAGGAAATTGGCACACCGGTTAGCTATTTTTTTTAAACTTCGACTTGCGCATCTATTTAAGTTGGAAGTGTTTTAAATTAATTTAAATATTACTCGTGAACTACTGGGTTTCCAGTGGCAGTCTTGATAGATGAACTGTAATGCCAGTAAGGAATACAAGTGAATATGAAGGGAAGACTACAAATAAATAAAGAGATCTGTAAAAATATCACAAATCACACCATAGAAAACAAGTGCTGGCAAAGGTGAAGCCTAGTATAGGGTTGTTTCAAAGGAAAAATTGTGTATAACCAATGGTGGACCGTGTCTGTATACCAGGTGCTTGGACCTGCCTTTATACGTTTGAGGATGTAGTAGAGCTTTAAAATATATTTCTTTATGATGACCAATACTAGGAACAAGATTTCATCACTTTAGTTGAGTGAATTTGAAAAATAGGTTGCAATAACAAGTTGGATGGATTTTGAAAAAGAAAACGCGAAATGCCTCGAGGTGATGAAAAAACCCTAGTTGTTGTTGAAAGCTAAGTAAATACGGATCAAAGGACCTGTTCTACATTCGAGGCAACTTTTTTCGGCTTTCAGCCTCTTCCTTTGTCCTGCTGTGCAGTTTGCAATAAATCTCTGGTTTTCCCAGAGACTTTCGACCGATCGAGTTAGTTCTAATTGCACTGTTGTTTATACAGGCAGATGTAAACTTCCAATCCACCAGAACTACAAAGTATTTGCTTGCTATTCTTCACCTGACACGATTTAACCCTAATGTTACTCACGTCAAAAGCATAACTTATCAGTGAGAGTTAAACACTTGTGAGAATAGTTCATGTGAAGCATTAATAGACTGACTGACACGTGAACATCACGTACGTCGACTGCAGCCCATGGAAAGCCGTAGACCGCAGCGGAGAAGTGTCCCTAACAGCATTTCACATCCCACAGCACGCGATATGAAGTTTGAGGAGTGCCATGCATAGCTAACACAACTCGTTTATAATAGAATAAGGAGTATGGAAATTTTTGTTCTAGGCTCAACAAAAATCAATAAAATTAAGGAAGACAGCTGGGCCTAATTGTGTTAAGTACACTCTAGTTGCTGAGCCACAAACAAGGCAAAACAGACAGGAAACCGACGGAACATTTTTGTGAAACTTCTCAGTTGAAAAAGATGTTTCCACGTGAACTGTTTATATGCCTTTGAATGCTTGTGCAGTCAGAGTGAACCCTTCAAAAAACCCTTCGAGACGTCGTCTTGAATGTTTTTTTTCGATCCCAACCTACTGCTTTATAACAAAGAGTTTATTTTATTAACGATTACCTATCAAGCCCTCTTAAGGTCTTCACACAAGGGCCACCTCCTTGTGAATATTGGTTTTTACTCACCTTGAGTAGGTGTCCTGCTTTGTTCCGGTAAACCTGCAATTGTGGTCTATCGATCACACGCGTTATTGCTTTCATTTCAGAGTACCGTTAGTTTTTTATGCAAACTCACCATTTCCTAATGTTTTTGCGACTATAAAACACCCACTACGTGTATGCTGCGAGTCCCACAAGCTCCCCATTCTCATGCATCATCCATTATCTCGCTAAGACGCCAGCTTGCATTCTTATGACTATTGCTTGTAGTGTGTCTTTCACTGTTTCTGCATAAAACTGGTACAGTAAACAACGCATAACGTCTTACTTGGCAAACAATGATCCGCATTCATATATTGGGAATGGTTGTGACAATGTGGGGCCTTTATTTCTAAAAACATGTTGTATGTGGATCCAAAATCTGTAGAATTTTCATTCACACCACTCTAGTTTGGATGTTGCTCCTCCTGTACTGGTGAAGGTATTTTAGTTGGTTCACATAAAAGAGAGGCAACGCTGGACCCCTGTTAGATGTCCTCAGTGGTGCACAGCCGTGGTCGCGCTAGAATCTGAACGCGGACACTTGATACGTGAGGCAAAAACTTTACCACTGTTCCATTAACGAATGCTTTACACACCTCATTTATCATGTCCAACATCCATCGTGCTTTGAAGGGACGCTGGATTCCTATGTCAGACGTGCACGGTTCGAATCCCGTCGTCGTCGTCGTCGTTCGGCTGTACCCTTCCGGTGCCTAGCTGCCATGCCGCCCGAAAGAAGCACGGGGGCTGAGATACTGCCAGGTTGCCCAAGCCTAGGCAGGGTAAGCCGAGAGGCAGAGGTGGGGTTCGAATCACGGACCTAGCGATCAGTAAATACGCGCTCCAACCAATTGAGCCATCTCGCGGTTCTAATCCCGCTACGGTACTAATTATGAGTTCTGGTGAAAGTGAAACTCCAGCCAAGTGTTCCTCCTCTTTGGTATAAAATATGTGTACACCTTATTAGGACGGGGGCTGCAGACAACTTGAAAGAGACCGTCAGGGAGATGAAGCCATATGGTCCGCGAAATTAGCCAGTCGATTACAAGGGTCACCCCTACGACCAATGCACGTACCAAACCAAAATCCATAAATTAGAACAACAAATGGAAGTTGTATTAAGCAAAAAGGTACCGTATCAACCTGCTAACAGCCCAACACAACAAAATGGCAAACGGACCAATCAAGTCAGAGGGAAAACCACTAAAAATAAAGGTTGTTCTATCGACCAATCAAATGACACGAGGACTAGCTGGAACGCAGTATACGAGCAAGGCAAAATGGATCAATTGGAATAAAGAAATGAAACTGCTAAAATGGAGGTACTCAACGAACCAGTCTGATGGGAAGCAATCAGAACACGATGCAGCACAAATCTCGAGATGATCTATCAATCCATCACCAAACGACCAGTCACGTCGTAGTTACCAAATACTCTTCCAAAACTACATAAAAGCAAGCAGGAGTGAAGGAATTACTAGCCCAAACGACACTGACGAAATCGCCTCGCGTGGCAACTTAACGTTTGTAAGCCAGCTGCCAACCACCGTGAACAGGTCAAAGGCCACCTGATCAACAGCCAGTTAACTCACCTAAGTCAACAATATTTAGACAAAATGCCTAATCAATGCACATTTGCTTTACTTTTTTTAGGACTAGGACAATGCCATATCGGGACGGGTGTTTAATGCTTTACAGGCTTTGGGTGAATCAGCTAGTGGGGACAAGAAGTATAGTGACGGGTTTCAGGGTGTGGTGGGTTGGTGTATTATAGAGGGTGGGCATTCGAATTTCAAATAGTGTGACTGTACAGAGCGAAACGGGGAACCGCAAAATTTTCACAAACAGCCGGCTTTGGTGCAGTCAACAGACCGGTGTGTGTCTACCAAACAGTTTGTGTAAAACTTGGGCCCGATATGGAATTCGTCTGTCGTTATCATTTCGGTACCACCAGCTTTTAGAATGAGAGCGACGATCGCTGGTTGACTGTGATGGCGTCGAATCCGCGTTGCTTATCATTTGTGCAGCATTGCAATTGGCGTTGCTCACAGAAAGGAGCTTGCAGACAAGCTAAGTATACTATACGCCAATCCAGGCTTGAGCATAATGATGAGCGGGGCAACAAGTCGTCTGCAAGGACACAGGGTGAACTCCACTAAAAAGGCTTGAAGTGACAATTCATTTAAGGCCACGCTGGCTTGGTTGAAAATCAGAAAAACACAAGTCCAAGTTCACAGTTCTCATCGAAACGCAACTCAACGTCGGTTTAAGCAGAGACAGATTTACACAACCTCCTCATTTTAAAACGTCTGATTGTTTTTCACATTTACCGATCGAAAACGCGTAGGCGGACGGCATTTTTCTTCACTGATTTAGGAAAAGGACTGTTGAAAACGGGATATTTAGAAATTTAATGAGCAATAGTGGTTTGCTAGTTTTACTAATCAGAACCCGATTAAGATAGGCTCACTCACCTTCGTTTGGTGGTAGTTCTCACTCAAAATATCGTTTCGCTGATCTCATTTCTGTGTGATTTTTTTGGGTTATCTGTCTCGGATAAAAGGGCTGTATTCGAAATGAACATTTTGATTCCAACAGAGGAAGTTAAATGGATTTATGGGGCAAGCACAGCTGAGAATCACTGTCCTGCATCATCCCACTTCTTATAGAGGTCATTATGCATTTTTCTGTTCTACCACAGTTTGTTGCACTTTTTGATATGCAGAAAGAATCAAACGAAGCAGCCCGGGTTTGGGCAGAGTACGCACTCTAGGTTGTCCAAAAACGATACTCCTTTCCCCAGGTTATTTTCGACCCATTGGTAGAATGCTTTTGACGATGGAACATAATCCATTTCCTCAGCTGCCTGTGGTCACTACAGGACAGCAACACGAAGCCATCCACCAAACGATCGTAGCTAGGTCCTGTCACAATTCAGCGTATGATCGATTTTATGACTAGTATGTGCTGCACTGCACTCATTCGTGATCTTATACGGAAAAAAATTATCACTTCATCAAAAATCGCTGGTACCCTGAAAGTGATATGCACAATATTATGAACTGGATTGGCAGATTCGTGTAGGATGGTTTCGGGAGAATACTGGGGGCTAGTCTTTGGAGGTAGCATAGAGTAATTCCAATACGTTAGTCTCTGGTTTGTCGTTAGCATTCCTCGAATGATCACTATGTGTGATTCTGTTGTTGAGTCTAGCCATGTTAATCAATCCAGGCACTTCTCTACTGTTTTCACGTTCAATTTCAAGGTTTTGTAGATGTTTATTTTTGCTTTCGGACTTGCGAATTCGACAAGATGCCCGGAATATTCTGTCTCTGATCTTCACAAGTACCACGTGACGAATCCACTACTCGATAATTATGTGACCACATTTTACGCTTGATCGACGATCATCTAGAATGGTTTCGAGTTGTAATTCCGTTACCCTCATTGTAAAGTCACATCAGTTAATTATATAGCTCTGATAACAGTACAGCACAGTCACCTGCGTTACGCTGCTACTGAATGCACTGTCATCCACTGGATGGTGAAAAAATATTTTTGGTGATCTCTGTACTTGTGACCCCCGCCTGCATTGTGGAAATCAAATCTTGCTGTTTCCTGACTATCTTGCCAACTGTCATTGACCCGGCCTGTCTAACAGTAGGTCATTCGTCTACTACCCTTAATAAAGAATTTTTCAAATAGAACATAAGGTTGACGGAAACTCGGGGACTGCGCCTACCTGATGAGCCCCAAGAAGAGCGAAACCGGTCGTGGACTGTCGAAGAATTTTCAGCAACCTTATGAGTAGTGCATTAAGAATTTTTCTTGTTTGTGCGTAATCCATGCTTGTAAAATTTATAAAATCTATTTTACGCTGAAGAAACATCGGATCATTGTGTAGGATACTTTGAAAAATTTTATCCAGTAGCCAAAAGGTCAGACAAATTGGTTGATATCTATTGCTGGCTTATCGCGATTAACACTCCAGTCAATCCACAGAAGACATTTACGTTAAATTCGACATAGGTGAGATGGTGATTCAACTGTTTCATTGGTTGTGACAAACATATATCCCCCTCCTCAACCAATTTATCTATCGACAGATAAAGTAAACAGTTTGATTAAAAGGGTGAAATTCGTGACGCAGAGCAAAATCAAGGCAATTTTCCAAAACGAGACCACCTGACAGATTTTTAATCGCAGTGCTACGTCTGTTCCTACTATCTAGGCTGTGGTTTCCTCAAGCAAAGCAAAGGACAACAGTCTACAAAACACAAGAACGGGCCTGAATACGATTGAATTTCGTGAAAGCTTGTGCAAGCTGAGGATATCCGGAGGCTGATCTGTAATAGAACAATTATTATGATTTTTGGATGCACACTGAAATATCCGGTGAGATATACCACCTGTATAAGTTCTGACTTAGATTTCCAACAGCTCATATATTCGTGCAACCATGCCTACCTGTACGACCAGATTTCAAACTAACGCTTGGCATAACATAACACATAATGATGCTGGAGACTGTTCGCCAGCCGTCAACCGGTTCCACACTTCTTCGGGCTCATCAGGTAGGAGCATTCCCCTAAGTTTTGTCAACCCTGTGTTCCACCTGAATCCAAATTGTACGGAACTTGCGAAATACACTCCTCTGCACACCAGTCTGGTTGTCTAGTGTGGATCTCAGGTGATTCTGTCGTTCATAATATTCTTCGACTAAATGTGCTCTATAAAGGACTCCTCGTGTTTCACTTAGCAAAGCATTTGAGATATAGCAGTGGATTCTTTAGAAGGAAACTATTCACAAGGTTGCTGGACAGGACCTGGTCGACAGCCATTACCGGTTCCACCCTTCTTGGGACTCAGCAGGTAGGCGCAGTCCCTGAGTTTCTATCAAACTTATGCTTTACTTGAACCCATATTAGCTGCAATTAACGAAATGCCCTCGTTTAGTTTTACCGGGAGACTCAGCTTAATCTTCCAGTCACAGTATCGTGCTGCGTCAAGATAAGTATATATATATATATATATGAAATACCATGCCAACTGAAACACAGTGCGGTCTTTGTGTAGCACATTCGTCTGAAAAACAGCATAAACAGTTGAGTCACCCGTTAACAACAATGTACTTTGCAAATGAGTGTAGTCCGTCGGTTACGTAGAAATTGTTGTTCAAGTAGAAAGTTAGACAGGTTGAAACGTGGAAAATGCACATACCCGTTTGGTCCGACGAAGGTCTGACGGAGATTTTTCAGTAGCCATATTAGTACGATGTTGTGTCAAGAATATTGCATCAAGCGAAAGGGGATGGGGCAGTGTTTTTAGGTAAACTTTGTTGGAAGATTTCAGATACAACAGATCGAGTTAAACCTCACGTCAAAAGCAAAGTTGAAATTCACTCTCTGGCCAAGCAGCCTACGCAAATTCATGTTAACATAAATGTAGTATAACAATATAAGGAACTGAGGAAACATTAGTTGAGTGGCTAGTTAATATTCACCGTGGGCAATTTTATCAACCGGCCCACGCCATGCTTTCACATACACTCAAATCTGCTAACTAGTAGTAATTTTGAGTTTTCATCCATTCACTTCCAGCAAGAAACAAGCATTCTTTCTGTTCAACGAAGTGTTTCCATTATCCACCATAAATCTATTATTATTTGTCTATCCAAATTAAACCTTCTGAACCGTTTGTTTTAGATGCCACTAGCTGACGGCAACGATGGCGGCTTTTAACTGAACATAAAAAGACCCTATTCGATTCTAGATAACAGGTGCGGTAGAAAACCACATTGTATCCACAACCAAACTCCCACGGGAAATCAAATTCCTCTTAGGCCAAACAAATGAAGTGGAGAAGAAAACTAGTTACTGCAAAGATTATTCTACGCATGTGATCAACAATAAAAGGAGAGTGGAGATTTGCTCTGGATACTTGCCATAGATTTAGAGGATCAAGGAAGAGAGACATTTCGCCAGACGCACTTAAATTAATGAGAATACTTTTAGTATAATTGAGCCGCTGTAAGTAGACTTCGACACGTAACGGGAATGAAAAGCCAGACAAACTTTCCAAGTCGTTGTTATTAGTAACAAAGTATCTCTGGATAACGGGATTTGTACTACCCATGTTTCTACGCCTTTATTGTTGCATTCGTTTCCTTCTTTCACAAAACAACCCATTTTGGAAACTTCTATGAATATTTGTAATCACATGTGTTGTAAACTGCCCAAAGTCAATTCTCATCACAGGCAAAACCACATGACTGAAATTTCCTTCAATTTTCACACTGAAAGCTGGTTACAAAAATATGGTCCATCAGAAGGTGGCACAACGCTTCCTGTTTAGAAGACTCACCTTCTGCGAACCACTTGGAGAGAGAGAAATGGTTCTGACAATTTCTAGCCTCTTGGTGCCTCATTCAAGGAAATCATGCCCATGTAACAACTTACCTGGAGATCAGTTTAGGAGTTTCATGGTGGTCTCTTTAAGGTTACTGGTAAAGGCAAGTAGGAGGCATGTTACTACTTACTCAGTTGAATCCTACTTTAACTGATATGGTTCTGAAGCCCAAACGGACGGTTGCACTCGGAGTTTCTACTTCAGCGGTCTATGGCACATTCGTTATTTTTAGGGACGATGATCATGTCGGGCTAGTTGTCTCTTGAATGAACTAGCTAGATCTAGACATCAGGTATGCAGCTGAGCAGAACAAACTCAATCTGTTCAATCTATCGGTTTCTCAGGGGGCCGGTGAATCTTTATCAAGGTTAAAACGCTTTATACCATTGTTGTGAGGTCTGTTTTCGTGAGCAAACTGAAGGTGAATATATATAAACAAAACGCCTTTAAAAAAGGAATGCCCTGAGTAATGTATTACGTCTATACATTTATCGCGATATTTCAAATATCGTACGAACTGAAACATGAGGCGGCCTGGTGCAGCACATTCGGTTGCTTAAAGACGTCATAAACAAGAGATAAGCTGGATTCCAGATAAGTCTCCCGCAATACTAAATTGGCTTGCAAATGAGTGTACTTCACTAAGTCCGTACGGTTTGGTTTCAAGTAGAACATTAGGTTGACGGAAACTCGGGGACTGCACCTACTTCATGGGCCCGAAGAAGGGCAAAACTGGTCGTGGGCTGTCAAAGTTTTTTCAGCAGCCTTATGAGTAGTGTATTACGTCTGTACATGGAGCGGACTACCTTGATGTTTTCCTTCTGAAATACTCCATCCCATCTATTTTGACTTTGGTGCCAAAAGAAAATACATATTCCACTTGCATTTGGAACTGATGGTTTGGCAATTCGAATGTCTCCACGTCGACACACCGTGCAATACAATGTGCTATTCTTCCAGCCGATTCAGCGCATCTTTGCAAAAAGTCAGCACTGTCAACTTCGCCAGTAAGGGATAACAGTCAGAATCTCCTATATTGCATTATGTTTGCACGTAGGAGATTACGTAAGTGTAGGAGATCAACACCCGCCCGTGCGCATAAGACCGGTTGATAAAACAGTCAGGTCATCAATTACCCAACACATTTGAGGCACTTGATGCGTAAACAAACCATAATGCACTGAGTCACGTCCACACTGGTAAAGACCATGGTAATAAGATTGCGAATAACAAATCAGAAAAACCCAGAGGAGAAGACGATATATGTATTTGTTCTGCCATTGTAAGACTTGGAATGGCTCATTAATCCCATAACTTTATTTCTTATTCCACTCCATTCAGTCCAGTGTGCACTCAGCTTTCATTCCCAGCTATATTCCCCACATTGCTTTCCTCATCGATTATTCATACCAGCGTCAGCTAGTGTAAATTCTAATTAACTCTTACGCATTAGATAGAGAGTGCAGAAGGCTAACTGCCTATTTGTAGGATTTCGGTTGGACGCGACGAAGTGGCAAATCAGTTAGATCCACAAGCCCCCCCCCCGAGTCAGTAAACAAGGGTGATGTTTCCGTACTCCGCCGGGCAAACGCCCGATATCCGACAAATGGATGATGTTCCGTGAGCGTTTTGATTAATATATGCACTAGTTAAATTAAATCGTTGCGCTTCTGACTTCTAGGTTCAGTCTGCTTAATAGGAGGACTTGAGAATACACCCAAGTCCCTAAGCCCTAAATTTCGACTCAATGTGCTTGCTTGAGCTGCTGGATGCGACGCACAGACCATCCCGTGGTTTGGGTTGGATGTTGGTGGGGAAACAAAATTTCGTGTGGTTTACAGCTCAGCGTTACGAAAATCAAGAGCAGGCTGACCGGATCACAAAGGATAGGTACATACACGTATGTCGTCAACATTCAAGGGGTTATTTGATAGGTCAAACCACGCCTGAGTGGTTTGAAGCTGGGTCAGCGGATATGTACTGATCATCCTTTGGGTTGGAGCAGGCAGGTTGTGTGTGAGTTACCAAGGCCTCTGCCGACTACCGTCCTGCGTCTGTCGTGAACTGGTTGAGAGTGGTCAAATAAAAAGTTAGTGTTTTTCATTAGGGCGTGCGGAGCAAACTGAATCATCCAGTTTTTTTTGGATTGCGAAGGATGGAAAGCATACATGTGTTTTGCGTTCCGCAACGCTCGCTTTCTGTTGCCTGCTCGTCTCGCCGTAGGTAACAGATGTTCTACTAGCAGCCAATTTTATCACCTAGGCCTCTAAGGCATGGCACTGCCAACCCTGGAAACTGCACAAGTGTTAGGATTATGGTAAACTACATGAACTGATTAAGCACTTTGCTCGCTTTAGAGAATCTGAACAGTTGACGAGTTGGTACCGTTTCGTTGGTTTCGTCTACACTGCGACCGATCAAAAACCTTACCTATGAAGGATATCAGAAAGGTGTTCCGCTGTAGTAGTAGTATTAACCTCGGAAGCTTTAGGGGTTTCATCAGGACATATAATTCAAGCTCTGTTTATCAGCGAGCTTTCAATAATTTTTTTTCGTGTTCAAAAGATGGCATGAATAGTAATCCAGATATAGTACAAAATAAGACGGGTAACGACAAAAGGTCACATCAAAAGCTGACAAAACAGTTTGCACTTTCACATTCAGAGATAGAGCTTATGTCATTGCAAAGTGTTCGGCAAATGTATCAAGTAATCTGAAATCGCTCTTTTCACGATCTCAAAAAGGTTACCAACATATATTTACCAAATAAGTGGTGGATGTGAAATATATGATCCATCACCAGTTTCTCTAGGAGCAAACTACCATTTATTGGATCATTCCTTCACAGAGATACATAGAAATCCAATCAAACAGATGCAATAGTGCACCTTCCTCGGAAAAAAATAAAGTATAACAAGAAGCTAACAAGAACTGTGCCTGGTACTGACGCACCACAATCATTCCAAGTCCCAGTTTCTTGAAAAATCGACCTGGGAAATGCTTTGTAGTTAGGCGCTGTCTCAGAATACTTTAGCTACTCCACAGGTTAAAAAGACGAAGCAAAAGATTCAACCAATGAACGGGTCGTTTGAATTACGTGACTGCATCATTATCATCGACAGCACATCAGCATTGATGCTGCATTGTTGTAAAACCGTAATTTATCTATGTGATTGTGAAGAAAATAATAATAGTGAATGGGGAGCTTACTGATAGCCTATTGCAATCATTGCGAGATACCTAGCCCTGTAGACACCCATCCGGACAACCTGGATAGAGGTTGATAACGCGAACAACACTAAAATCAATTAGCAGCTGTATTTATACCGTCTCTCACCATGCCCAGACACCAGAATCTCATCATGGAAGGCGAGTGACAGGGATAAAACCCTGAGAATTGGGCGAATGGAGCATGGGTGATGGTAAATTCTGTCTGCATTGCTGACCAGTCGATCGTGACTGAAACGTTTTTTCTCCATCTACCAGCCAGGAGATTTGTCAAATGCGTGACGCTGATTCTTGTTAGAAATACATAGCTTCCTTTGACTGCGTTCTGACAGCCATTAACTTCACATGCAGGAGGAAAATCAGCTGGAATTTCCCTCTCATAACATCGATTAATACTGTTATTATTCAAAGTGTTTGGAAGGTTATGTGTAGCAGTTGACCTTGACAGGTTTGTGACAGCAGATCTGCAATGAAGTTGCCATTTTGGAAATCACTGTTTGCTTAGGATGTTTTAATTTTTCCTCAACCGCTTGCAGTAAATTAGATGCATTCAGAGTCTGTGATGGAAAATCACCTGCCGGTTGATACGGGAATTGTTCTGTTAGCTCAGAATACTAATAATGCAAAGTGTGAACACAGTGCTGTTCCATGAATGATTCGGTAAAATGATAGTGTTGTAAGAGATTGATGATAGCACGTAATTTGAGCAAAAGCCATGACAAATCCTGAAGTTCTAACTGACTGAAGTCAGTTGCAACAAATCTGCATTCCGGGTGTTCCCCCTTCGACGGCAGTACTACACGGAATAATTCAGGGAGATGATGCAAATTGTGGGGCGGAATAAGAACCACAGAGGGTTACTGTTGTGTTTTGCTACTCTCGGTTTGACTCCGCAGACGTAAGCCTGCTGATTGTCTTCAAAACATATCGGTTTGCAGCTTGCCGCTTTTCAAAATGGCCTCCAGACTTACAGTCATTCCTTTTTATGGACAGAAATCTTGGGTATTCAGTATAGATTGAAATATTGTGAAAATATCGCAAAATTATCCTCCTGTGCTTTATTGGCTACCAGTGAAGAAAGCTAAAAAGGAACGTTTTTTTATCTTCCCTGGCATATGGTTCGTATTATTTGGGAAAATTTATCCTTTTTTGAGCTCAAATGTCTTTTATTACATGAGGATTTCTCAACATTCGCCCTCCTCCCACCAACTTCTCTCTGTTTGGAAGATCAGCAGGTAGGCATGGTGTGCAATGGAATCTAGAGGCAGTATTATATTGAACACTGTGTGGAACACTACAGACGTTCTATTGGAGATGAGGAGCACCATAGAGTATTCAGTTCCGTCAGTTTAGGGTTGCATATGAGTTCCAAATTAAACTTCAAACCAAACTTCTGTTCAAGTGAGGAAGTGACATTCGGAGACTACAGAGAGCACGGCTATCTGATGAGGTAGTGAGCTGTCTGCCAACTTTAAGGAAGGAACCTACGACTTACACTAAAATCTACTTTTTTTTCTCACTAGCAATATTTTGGAACCTAAGTAAAACTTGTTTTAAACTTCGTAATGGACTACTCATAAGGTTGCTGAAAACTCTTTGAGAACCCACGACCGGTTTCGCCCTTCTTGGGGCTCATCAAGTAGGCGCAGTTCCCGAGTTTCCGTCAACCTTATGTTCTACTTGAACCCAAATTGGACTGTTTTTCGAGAAATACACTCATCTGCAAATCAATTTGGTTTTTGCGAGAGACTCACCTGGAACCCAGCTCAATCTCTCGTTTGTGATGATTTCAGGCAACTGAATGTGCTGCACCAGGCCGCCTTATGTTCCAGTTGCCACGATATTCGAGATATCGCGATACATGTATATACGTAATTCACTACTCATAAGGTTGCTGAAAAAACTTCGACAGCCCACGACCGGTTTCGCCCTTGTTGGGCGGCCTGGTGCAGCACATTCAGTTGCCTGAAAACATCACAAACGAGAGATTCAGCTGGGTTCCAGGTGAGCCTCTCGCAAAAACCAAATTGATTTATTTAAAACTTGTTTTTTAAAAGAAAAATAACTCATTTGTAGCAAGAGTGTGGGGCGATCTGAGTGATGCTTTGGTGCCATTTGGACGACTGTGCGTGTTCCCTTTCAGCGAATGGATCGAGACAGCTTTTAGAATATGATTTCAAATGACATAATCAAGAGCCAGTTAAAAACTGCATCGTGTTTCCTAATAGAAGTGACATCCATTAAGCGAGGTGTTAAGAGATGCAGCAAATAACTGAATGTTTCAGATATGGTTCCTCATCCTTTGAATGGACCCTTGAGGAAAATTATAAACGACAGGTTTAGCTAGGATTCAGTTGAGCAGCTCGCTAAAACCAAATGTGCGTGAAAAGTTCGTACAACTTAGGTCCAAGTAGATTCTAACCTTGACACAAGTGTCAACCTGACGATCTATGTAAAGGGTGAAGCCGGTGCTGGCGAAAGGTTTTACGCAAACATATGAGTAGTTTCCATCTAGAAAGTACGTAAAACTTAAAAAAACTTTAAAAAAACTTTAAAGCCACTACTAAATAGCTCAGCTCAATGGTTTTGCTCATCTGCACGGTTTACATTTTTAAGGGGGATTTGTCGTAAAGTTCACCTGCTTTTAGGCTGATATCATACTTTTCTAATTGTATACAGTTTCTAGCAGTAAATTGGGTTGCGTAACAACTGAAATGGCTCCTCTCTAGATGTTTTTAAGTATTCATGTCTTCCGAGGAGGGGTTATTTACTGAGACTGGAACAGGAACACCAAGCTTAGCGATCAGGATAAAAAACTTCTTGATTTCACACAAAGTAGGTCCAAAGAATGATGTCTACGTAGTGCGTACATGGTAAATGACATTTCCTGGTTCGACCCTCCGACTTAAATTTGTGTTGCCGAAATTCGTTCGCATTCTTTGCTGATAACTGTACCACCGAAGTGAGACTCCTCCCAAACGCGGCATGCGACTGGCTGTTTACTAGATTGTCAGGCATTAGTTGTCCGGGGGCTACAGTACGTTGCCTGATCAAACGCCAAACGTAGGGTGAAAATACGCAAAGGTACAGACATATTTAGCAAGCGGCGCGCATTGGTGCACATTCCCCAGTGACCATCCCCAATCAGGCCTCCGCAACAAGTAAGTTAGGATCGCGTATGTAATTTTCACACGATATGCCTGCATCCACTTAAAAGGTTAATGCTTTGACTAGCTCTGTCTCGAAACCAGTAAATGCCTCTCGTCATTTGCGGTTGTGTTATTCACGTGTTACTCTTGCTTAAGCAAGATTGGAGACAAAATGGCAGACAGTACGGTGAAGCGCAAACAATGGAGCATAACAGATAATCCCACCGTATTTGCGTCTGACTAATACTGGTCAGTTATTATGTGACCTGATCTCACTGGTCATTTCAATCCCGGATTCTCTCAGTTCCGTCATCTGGTCTGGCACACCCAATTTAACTTGTTTACGAGAACGTAATAAAAGTTCCTCACGAAACTGAGGTCCGTAATTCTCATGAATCCACTGGGTGCCCAGAAAAGTGAAAAAAGAAAGTAACGACTACAAACATGTGAGAGGAAGTAGCTCGTGGTAAAGAAGAAAATAATTCCCGTTCTATTCGGCAACTCCCATCATGATGTAAAATGTAAGCATCGGAAGAAATACTAAATGCTGATGGGACCATTCTCTACTGCAGAAAGATGATCTCTAAACTTCTACGAAATTCAGAAGGGGCTCCTTTCGTGAAAGATTGCCATAGAAACAAACTGTCTACCTTTTTTGGATAAGAATTATACAACGAACATAGCTTCACTTGTTTCAACTCAAGCTGTTCTCACTGCATTTTCTTTTGACCGTATTCAGCGCCTGCAGTGACGTCAAACCTCGCAAAGCCTTTTGCAATTCTACTGCATACAGGTATTTTCACCCTGTTTCTTTTAACAATCAGATTGTGGATAGATCAGGTATACCTTACGATAATTACTCTAATTTATACAGCAAGAACTGTACTTTCAAAGAAACTTTGCTAAACCAGGCGTCGTATGCCATCTATATTAGTTCCAAAACTGCTTGATGTATTTCCATCATTTTCCTCCACAATTACACATTAATTTAGAGGGGCAGAAAACTCTTGTTGTTGTTATACATGTTCCCATTGTTGTAAGCCCACACAGTCGTGCTAGACAGTAAGGAACATCACATGGCATTTTCGATCGTTCTCTGTGAAGAGTAAGGATAATGGATTCTGATGTCCTCGTCATGCTTACGCATTCGCGTTCTTAGTTTTTCCTCGGATTTCGCATTTCGTTCCCTTGCGTTTGTCAGTCTTGTTCTTCGATCCTGAAATCAATTTCTACCAATTAGCAGTTAGTTTTTGTGCTACCAGGATGAAATAATTTTGCCACGGGGGTTGAGTTATGTTCATGACCATATAAGAAAAGACTACTCTTCTGATTCTTCTTCGTGATATAGCTGTTGATGATTTGTCACTTTTTCAACCGAGCTTTGGAATGTTCAGTATGAAGTTTTTTCTCAGGCATCCCTATTGCAATACGTTTTCCTTCGAGTAAAGCCTGGATACAGTTGTTCTTGTGTTTTTCATTAGATGGTTGCCGTGGTAATTGATTAGTTGGTCCTTGTCCTGCTATTGTGAATTTATTTTCATCAATAAGACCAAGTGTAGTAGTTGATTGTTGTTCTCCAGTTTTACTATACAATAAATATTGTCAAATGTTGCACTGATTAGTCCTTGCATATTCTGTACTGGAATTTGGTTCATAATGATAAAAGTGCAGTCTATGTAGCTGATCCACAGATTGTGGTTGGTGAATTTACAATACAACACGACCCAGCTTCTGAGAGCTATCAGCTTTCCATGGATTCGATTCCGAGCATCATGAACAATTGATAACCTATTGGCGCATCATTCCTGTGAGAACCATTCTTCTCTGGACTAGCCTTGCTCTCTGAGATTACCATATGTGCATAACTGAGGGTCATATTTGTGGTTTAAATACGCGTGTAACAATGATACACATACCTACCGCAGCTCTGCGGCTTTCCTTCCAAAAACCATGTGGGCTTTGTTGCTTGCACGTGGCGCGATAAGTCGTTCGCTAAGCTTTTCATATTTTCTACTTATGTGCCACATGATCAGCTTCAAGTTTTCAGACCTCGGTTTTTGCAGAACGATGCATACTGTGCTACGCTGTAGTCCCGTCCGGTTCAGCTCACCTCAACCTTTTAAACATGAATCGTGTATAGGTGAATGGTGTGTCCAGAAGACCTGTATGCACCTGGTTATTCGAGGTGATCTTTGAATTCTCTACGGCCTTTGAGTACTGGCAGTGCACGGTTGACATCCAACTGGAAACAGGTAACAGCAGTTTATTGAACGAAATGTTGCTAAAAAATTTTCAACAGCCCAAGACCGTTTTCGCGCCTGTTGGGGCCGATCAGGTAGGTACAGTCCCCGTGGGATTCAATCGTCAAAACCAAATTGGTATGCAAATGAATGTTTTTGGTAAAATTTAGTGCAGTTTGGGTTCCAGCAGAACACACGTTTGACGGAAACTCTGGGACTGCGCCTACTTGATGAGCCTGAAGATGGGCGGAGCCGGTTTTAGGCCGTCGAGTTGTTTTCAGCAACCTTAGGATCAGTTTCCTTCAAAAAAATACACTGCGATATCTTGAGTATCCTACCAACCGAAATCTGGGGCGGCTTTTGTGCAGCACATCTAGATAAAGAATACCATAAACGAGAGATTCAGCTGGGATTCAGTTGAGTCTCCCGTTATGATCAAACTGGTTTGCAAATGAGCCTATTTCGAGAAGATAGTAAGTTTTTTTAATTTTCTGGCAGATACAGGTCAACCGAGAAATAGGTACCCTGGTCTCACTACCACAGTGTCGCTACATCAATACGACAGCGCCAGGAACTAGGTCATGTAGGATTCATAAGACAAAGCAGGAACAATAGGGAAACTTGTGTATCACAGGTTTCATTGAGACAGGTAGAAACAGAAACTAACTCGATTGAACTCCTGGTACTTCAGCTCACCTGCTGCCTCCTCGTTCCTCCTCAGAGTGAGACAACTCAATTTTATGCTTCATGCATTGAAAGGCGAATTGTGTCCTTGATGTACTCTGATGTAAGTTTTTAGTTGTTGTGTGTTGTTTAGTACCTCCCATAAAGAAGCCGAAACGCGGTGACTTGATGCGCGTAACGAAACAATTGGGGATCTTCCGCGAACAACCAACATAGCTGATCTGGAATGACGAAAAATGACAATATTGTTTTCTTCACCATTGTTTCTAGTG
Organism: Clonorchis sinensis; assembly: GCA_003604175.2. Taxonomy (NCBI): domain Eukaryota; kingdom Metazoa; phylum Platyhelminthes; class Trematoda; order Opisthorchiida; family Opisthorchiidae; genus Clonorchis; species Clonorchis sinensis. The sequence continues at coordinate 177,120,911 of CM030369.1, read as the reverse complement.
AATATGCGCAATTAAAACTTGGAGAACATATTTGTGGGACTTTGGCAGCAACTTACCCGTCTCCTCACCATATTGACGGGCATCGGATCATATGATTTCGTCGGGAGGCGTGTGGTACTGTCTCACCTTGTATGACATCAGCATAGGATCAACAAACATATTGTAAGCCTGGCGTTTGTATAATGTTTAGTTCCCCTGCATGGAAGGAAGCAATGTAAAGCACTGTAACAGAGAATCCAGTTCTTCTACCATAAGTGATCCGTAAATTCGTGACAGTTTTGCCGTGCGCAGATCTCAGCCACTTATTACAATCTTTTCTCTCGAAACCCATGCTTTTCAAGTCATAGGCACTGGGATCTTCTACGGATAACTGCATTATTAAGGTAATTACTTAGCCCAGAAAAATTCACGATGACAACTTATCCATGTGAGTGTTTCCTCTTTCGGGTGTGTAAGAGATAAACAATTTAGGTCATCTCCTTAGGTTCCATGCCGAAGTAGTCTAATCACGTGACTTTGGCACCCCCGTTAATTTTTGCATTAATTCATTTTCTCTCCAACCGCATGATGCTACCTTCCTGTAAGCGAATGGCAGCCCACTTAACGGACCATGTGGAGCTAATGATTACCTTGTCAAAGTTTGTTCTTAGATGTAGCCGCGACCACTTCAAAGTTTCTGAAGCAACAGGGGCTTAAAATCTAGATTACGAAAAGTTCATTGCTTCAGCGGGACAGATTTTTGTCTTTCTTAGTGGTTTCGCCCTTTAGGCGATCAAATCAGTGGAGCATTCCACGCAATGCAGTCAGTTTGCATGATAAAAATACATCACTTTTGGAGGTAAAGTTCACTGGAAGTAACAACGAGACCACACAGAAGGGTATGATATTTGGCGAAATTTACTCATTTGCAAATCATATTGGTCTTAATGGGTGACTCAACGGAATGTATTGTTTGAGTTATTCTTCAAATAAAAGTGTTGCACAAAGGCTAAAACAGGCAAAACCGGTAGTGATCTGTCAAATTTTTGAGCAACTCTAAATAATATCACTTCTGAGAATATGCGGTGATACTCCAGTGGTTGCTCCTATTGAAAGGTGGCCTTTGTGTAACACACTCAGCCAAATATTACCACAAACTAGAGGTTTACTTGTGCACATGAGTTTACTCCGTGGACTGCGTACAATGTCCAAATAGAACATATGGCCGATGCAAGTTCAAAGACCATCCCTACTTCGTGAGCTCCGAAAAGAGTGCAACCGTTAGCAGGCTGCTGAACAGTTTCCAGAAACCATATGAATAATTTTTGTGTCACCACGTTTAGTGCTTTCTAACTTCCCCAAAAAAATTTGTAAGTTATGCTTAGGAACAAATTTCTGAGGGAAACAAAATGGTGTAAAATTTACCCCTAGTGATACGAACCCGTTTATCAGCCCATTTGCTGTGTTTGATGACTCAGTGTACTTTGACAATGAGGCTGCAAAATGGAGCATTGATCACACAGAGATTAGTGCCATAGAAAAATGTTAAATTCATGTTCATTCTTCCTTACATGATAGTGAACATGTACATGGCCGTCTCCGGGTTGTTTGAATACACCAACTTTCTGGGTTTTTACAATTTTTGTGGCTTTGCAATAGAACCCATGCTTGATGGATTGTTGGAGTAAAATTTACTCCTATAGGTTTGAATAGGTGTACCGAATGAGTGGACACAACTCTTAAAGCAACTCACAAATGTAACGCACAGAAAAAAAATGATTATGGTTTAGAAAACGCTGAGTTCAGTTCTCACGTAGGAAAGGGTCGCATGAATTTGTGAAACGTTCTAAAAACTAACAATTGCAAACTACCGATAGAAGTGCCTGTCCATCACACTTTCATAAGATCTTTCAACCTAAATAGCATTATGTGAATAGAAATACCATACTTATTGAGTGGCTTCGGCATGTACAGTACAATAGCTATGATAGACCTACAATCTTGCAGATATAAGCTCTGAGGATGTACCTAATAAGTCACCACATTGACTGAATCCTTGTAGGAGCAAGGTAGACCTCATGCGTGGAAAAACACTCGTTCCCTCGGAGGAGAGGGGAACCAAGGAGGGTCAGATCACATTCTCGTGCTAGCAGAGCTTGAGCTGCGCTGATAACTCGTCTAAAAAGGTATTCTGTTCGAAAACAAAACACCACGCTTCTCGATTGATCGGATGAATAACAACCCGTCTGGAGTCATTCATGAAAATTTCTAAATATGTCCTGTGGTACGCAATGGTCGCACACAGTAGGTGTTACTGGCCACCTAAGAACCAAATCACGTCGACAGAATGAATAAATATGACAGAATACCATGCATCTTCCAAACCAGGGTAAGGAGAACCACAAACGCCAAACCACCAAGGAATTCTGTCTCTCAGGAACCATCGAAATCGCTACTGGACAAAAAGGGCAAGCAGTCTGAAAACTGGATCGAGGGTCGGTCATCCTTCTGTGGTAAATCACTAAAAAAAGGGCACCTGCTCAGTCCAGTCTACTCAGTAGACCCAATAAAATCGATTCCGACAGCCGCGGGAAAATTTTCCGACCTCGCAGTCAAATTTCCGGTGCAGACATTTCCACCTATCCGTATATTGATAAATATCGACTGTCTGTGGTTCGTTTTCCTTAGCTTTTCAAGTAAACATTGTCCAATCTATGTTAACACTAACACAAGAGAGCACTAGTCATCTTTTCGTTTCATTATTTTCGGCATTGCGTTGAGGGTACACATAATATCTGTAATTATTTTAGCCCAAGCAGTTAGCTATATGTATGTGAGTCGTTAGATCTTATGCTTGTGTCACTCTGTCAACTCAGATGTTGTTCCGATCATTTCATTCTGTCTTTGCTTGAGCTGTGTTTGTTCAAAGCTTTTTTTCATCCTAGTTAGTTGTACCCCAGGTAAAAAGTGTAAAATGTGCAACACTACTCCTGTCATCTCCTTCACAGCCCGATTTACCAAAGCTTGGCTCCAAATCATCTGTTAGTCCATCCATACTACAACATGTTGCAACCTAGAACATAAGGTTGACGGAAACTCGGCGACTGCGCCTACCTGATGAGCCCCAAGAAGGGCGAAACCGGTCGTGGGCTGTCGAAGAATTTTCAGCAACCTTATGAGTAGTGCGTTACGTCCATACATGTATCGCGATATCTCGAATATCGTAGCAACTGGAACATGAGGCGGCCTGGTGCAGCACATTCAGTTGCATGGAAACATCACAAACAAGAGATTGAGCTGGGTTCCAGGTGAGTCTCTCGCAAAACCAAATCTGTTTGCAAATGAGTGTATTTCGCTAATGTTGCAACCTTGTTCGTTCTAGCTGGGTCTGTGACACACGTAAGGGGTTCTTTGGACAGAAGGCATTCAAAATCACTACACACACCAACCTAGTTTTTCTTACAGTTCTGTTACACACAGCGGTACAGTCCTACGGCATGGGATGAGCAGCTGATTGTGTGTGACTCAAGACCAAATTAAAATCAGCTTCAGCTCATACCAACCAAAACGTTAGTCTGTTTACCACTTGATAAACTTGGCGCAGCATGCCACTAACTGCACAACCAAAGCTAGCCACAGTATGTCAGCAAGGAAGATGCACATATTGACGCTAGCGTCACATATCCTCAGGTTATCCGTCACTTTAAGACAAGCGAAAAACGGATAATCGACTTCTCTGTCACAAGAAATCGCAGGGTCAGGGGGACGCAACATGTCTTTACACTTTCGCTGTTATTACATATTTCTGGTAGGTCTGGCAAATGAATTGTTCGAACGGTCACGGACCGTCTGCTTCAACCCTATCATCCGCTGATAATAAAAAAAAACTGTTGGGTGAAATTTGCTTGCACCAACCGATTTCATAAGCTTTAGGATAATTAGGTTCTCAAACCAATTTTTTTCAGGTTATCTGGAAAACTTGTGTTTCCTGTCATACTTGATGAGTATGTGTCAGTAAAGTGGTGTCAGCCAGCTCGCTGAATAAGTTAGGCGTCTGAAAACTGAAACCGAGAACGGAGATGAGTGTGAACGACTGGTACGTTCCAACTGGAGTGCCGCCTGAGACCACGGTATCTTCTTGGGTACGGATTAACCTGAATGAACAATAGGATAGCTGTTAAAACTCGAGTAATGTGGAAACGGGTTCTACCAGTCAGGAAAGTGTGCAGAAGTTATAGAGCCGACCAGAGTGTCGATAAAACAAATGATGATGGAATACTATATCGTCCATAAATGATGATTTGATTCAAAATCAAACATTTTCTCAGCTCGTTCTAATTTTTCATCGCACTTCTCCTCTCTTGGACAATGCCTTTTCAACAATGCTCTACGAAGCACTTCAGTGTGCTATAAAACAATAGAGTATGCAACACCGGTTTGTTTACTTACACTCATTGAGGCCTCATGACTAGTGACATGCAGAGCGTAAGCATAGTGTGACACTGGGTGCTTATTGTTATTTTGTTTTGTATACAGACCGTTGCTATGACACCCATTATTGCTGCCAAATGCAGAATTGCTTCATTGTAGGCTGCATTCTATCCACACATCGGTTATCTGATCGTACTTCATATGTCCAATGTAGAAGGGGTGCACTCTAGAGATCCGCATGAATTAAGTGCCCATTCAACTATGGGTGCGGCTTACGAGTCATTGTTCAAAAGAAATCCAACGAACTAAGCAGATCGATTTCGTCATGCGATCGGTTAATTGAAAGAATTTAATGAGAACACACGCCAACACTTGTGAACTTCGTTCTCCCCAATCATTTGGTGTGTTAGGATCTATAGCTTCAGCTCGTGGCTGGCTCACAGGCTAGCAAGCAACCTCGCTCCAGAACTGTAGATCAGATAGGCAGCTAAACGTAAACATAAACGCATGGTAACCTCAAGTAGTCTGTAAAAGGCCTCAGCAATCAACCGGATCCTCATGAGTTGTGATCTGAGTTCACTATATTACCACAGTGATGCATACAGTTTTACAATAGAAAGGGGACTAACTAATCAGCGCGATTGGAGATCGCTCACGGAGTCAGAAGTAGGTCACATAGCTGAACGTAAAAACAGTTGCCGGTACAGATAAATACCGGACCGATTGCATGTTTGGATTAATTAATTAGAAATTATCTAGTTTAGAAACACTTAACGTTCCATTAAAAGCTTCTCCAAGGGTGGGTAGTCAAAGGAAGTAAAATAAAACACTTGTATTTCCCTACTTAACAACTTGTTCTTCTGCCCAAACGATATGGAATTACGGTAGGATCAAGTATCAAACACATGGTGACTAGGTGATTGCCGCTTCCTGAATAGTCTGTTGAAGATGAGCATTTGTGAAAAGATAATGTTTGTTCTCAAATCACGGAATCTATTAGCATTTTATTTTGTCAGTAGGGCGTGGCACATAATTATCGTATTTTTGGCGCTGTCACCGGGCAAGATAAACCTTCCTGAATCGAAAAGCAATATTCTGTTTTGCTGTGCAATAGTGCAAAAGGATGAAGGCTTACGATTCTCACGTACTTTAAGCGAATGCGATTACACTAAAGAGTCAACATCAATAAGATAACGGAGACAAATTCGTTAAGAAATTTTTTATTGTTTTTTATGACGAAGTGAACCATTTGCGGACGCCTTGGTCAGTCGTACATTATATTTTCAGCTAATGCGGGTGTAGCAAATTGTCAAATTGTTATCGCCTAACCGTATATTTAGCTGCTCAGAGTCGATGACTGAGTCGAGTACAGCCTTCACTGGAGTGGTGGTGGTGGTGATATGCCGGTTCGGCTGGTCAAATGTCCCGATTTCACATCTCACCATGGTCACCGATGTGCCTGATGATAAACCGCACCCTGCGCAAAGCTTGAGTCCAATATCTCTTTTCTGTGCCACAAGATAATTAGAATAATCACGCTAAGGCAGGATGAAAACTGTTCAGGCGAGATTGCTGCGGATGTTGGTTTGTTGGAAACTGCGGTTAGTTTTTGTTTTTACGTTATTTATGAGGTAACGGAGTAAACGCGTTAAAAACCTCTCACTTTATGTCGTAGCGTTTCCCAGAGAAACAATACAAAAGTTGTTTATCAGCAGCAACAACCGGTTGAATATTGCACTTCTAGGGGAAAAAGTTAGTTTACATACGATTAGAAGGAAACTTCAGTTGAATTGCCAAGATGATGTGCTGATTAGTGAAGTTCTGCTTAATATCAGCTAATTGGAGAATGCTGTTGATCGATTGAGTTTTGTCATTGGTTAAGTCAAAATTTCCACTAAGCAAATCTTTGCTCATGAATGCAAATGAGTTCTGATCATGAAAAAGTTAGATAGGCGCCTTTGGAGAACGTGTCTGAACTACACCTGAACAGTGCGAATTCACAGACCTTTCAAACCAGATCACCAGCTGACCAAGGCCGATAAGCAGTCTATTGATCTCAAGAGTAAGAGCGTGCAACTGTGGATCGGGAGATCAGGTAATATATGTACGCCCACCTGGTAGGTCATCCGGAGCGCAAATATCTTTATGTCGCTCAGCGTTTCGAGATCCGACCAAAACTCCACGTGAAGTGTCAGAAAAAATCCCAAACCAATGATTACTAATTATCAAACTTGTATGGTGTGCAATAATCGATTGGAGACACAGTCGGACTATTCTCCAGTCATAAGATTCTTCACCTGGGTTAACATCTGCTTTAGTTAAGGTAGAAAATTAAATCAAAATTTCGGACGGCCAAGGATCTTTCATGCAAGCTGCGTCTCTAGTCAACTATCCGCAGCTGCTAACCGCTGCTCACAGACTCTTAGACTTTTATTCTTACGTAGGATGGAAATCTTCACAGACATCTTCGGAGCCGATCAGGTCTTCGCTACGCAGTTATCTATCGATCATCAATTTCTACACTTGCGCGGGTCTCAGCTTCACATATTCTATTCTGATTGGCATTGGCATCATTTATCGCTAAGTCGTATACCTAATCTTTTTAACATCGTTCCTTATATGAAAATTGGACATTAGATTGCTCCGTCCATGATTGCGTTCCGGTGACTCGACACACGAAACGATATTTCGAGCCTGTACCTTACATTACACCGAGGAAAAATTCGGATCACAGGATGCAAGAGATATGTACGATCGTCGTGTAAAAGCCAGTGTCGGCACAAATGATGTAAAAGAAGAAAGTAACGAACACTAAATATGTAACCCAACTTGTAGCAACAAAGGCATGCTCAGACTGACGGGTAAAAATCCTTCTTACTCTTGCCTAACCACTTTCCACAAATTAACACCGATTTCAAATAAAGGGGCACTGTGATAAGTAGTGGTCGGTTTCGGATAGGCCTCATGTGTCGCTACATATCTCATTCACTTTATTGACCAAAAGTTTGAATCAATTTAGAAGGTTGAACTGACCGTGCCGTCTGAAATCACTGGTCATGCAAAAAAAAAACAATCCCAAAGGACATTGATTCTGTTTTGGGGGACAATTAATGCCTACTGCAGGGATTGACGGGCATACATACTCGATAAGCTAACATCATTGTGGAGACTAAAGTATTCAAAAATACAGACAAACACCGAGTAAAATGCGAGCAAAACTCATGGTCAGTGAAGAAGCAAACAACTGAACCCAAAAGATTTCGGAGGTCTGAACCAGAGGAGAAATCCCCGAGCCAATGTTTTTATCAACAGCTGTCGTTTGTGAACAAATATATAAGTAGAACATAAGGTTGACGGAACCTCGGGGACTGCACCTACCTGATGAAGCCGGCGAAACCGGTCGTGGGTTGTCGAAGTTTTTTCAGCAACCTTATGAGTAGTGCATTACGTATATAAATATGTAGCCATCCTGTAATCGACAAACATATATGAGTGGCTAGGCTATGCCCGACCGACCACGAAAGTTTTTCCCTTTAAAAGGGCCGAATCGTTAGTCTGTCCAAAAATGGCAAGTTCACCCCCACTTCCAGGATCTGGAGCTGCTCACAACGATTCCAACTATGGGTAATAGAGATTAAGTGTAGTAATGCCTCGCAGTTTATTGGCTTGGACTGCCCCTGAAACAAACTGGTCACTTCAGAATTTGTAATGCTACCGTGGGTTGCGGGAGAAAAGAATGAAGCACCCGAAAGCATGATCTGGAAACGCGCATTAAAATCGGTCATGACTTCACACTTCTATTCATTGACCGTTAGTTACGCTGCGTTGATTTGAATGAAAAATTTGTATCACCGTATTTCGGCCGCCTCTTCCTACTGCAAACCGAAGGCATTGCAACAGGTATCGCTGATTCGTAACATTATGGTTGGAATGTTGTTGAAGCCATACCTGACGACATTGATAGGCTTCCCTTCGATATTGCGAATTACGAAGGATGGCGATATTTGAGTGCATGAGTTGCCAATAAAACCATCTTTGACCACTGCTGAAGATGTATTAACCGTCTTTAGAAAAAGGATGAGTCGCTTCAAGCGCACGATTTGGGATAAGGTTATCTTGAAGTTTCTCCCCTGAAGCCATCACCATTTGCAGGTACTGTTGGAATAGTACGTCAGCAACACAGTTTCCCAGTTTGTAAATTGCTGAGCCTGAAGGCGCTGATCTTGATCAGTTTCTCGTCAGTGGGCATTTCTCTCTGATTTCTTCCCCAACTACGCAGGCAACCACAAGTTACAACTGCTGTGGTACTTGTTAGAAACCTGTTGTGATTCTCGAAGTTTGCGTGAGCAGCACACAGGTCTGTCGGAACTTTCACAGTGGACTAAGTAAATTAATTGCGTAGAAGCACATTCTATTCATGTTGGTCCAGCATATAGCTTGGACATAATTTGTTGCAAGAGAGAACTCCGTGATGGTCTTCTTGAATGTTAAATGAGGCGAAGAGTGAAGCAACTTGTGTGCTTCTTTTTAGGCGAATTATGTGCAGAGTCTGTTTTGGTTCGAACTGAGATACACTTACTAGTTGATTGTTCATCCCAGAAGCAGCCTCTACACCTGCCCAGACACAATCTACCACATTCTTTTTGAAACCTATTGAGAGACATGGAACAAAAGCAAAGAAAGCGACCCCGTTTGACCAATTTAGTTTATTTTCGGTTTTTTATTCGGTCGATCGCGTCCACTTCCCATGGATGCTTATAGACATGTTCACAATCTTTCGGCTGTCCAGTATAACAAAGCACCGATAGATATGCTGTTACTCAGCTTCAAATCCAATATATCTCCAACACGAATCGATAAATTGGAGACGTAAATCCAGTTTGATCAAATGAAAGCACCTAGACTAACAGATCAGGATAAGGCAGAATAGCCTCGGATATAACTTGTGAATATATCAGATCAGTTTCCTTTCGCTGTACCACACCAAAAGTGCTTTTTAACATCCGAGCACAAGCTAGCAGTAAAGGAGCCGGACAAAGGACCTGTTACTGTGATAATAAACTCAACTAAATATTGATGAAAAATCGAATAATCCTCTCAGACGGATGTCGCCTTGTCTATGCCTCCCGTCGAACACAATCAGGAAGCCTCTGCGAAATTGAGTGCAACGACTGCCCTACAGTCAGGGACCTTCACTCCAGAATCGGAGAGCACCGGAGAAAAATAAACAGACCGCCGAGGAACGCAGATGAATATCGAGTGTTACTGTAAGACTCAGCACTGACGGAGCATGCACTAAACACAGGGCACAAAATAGACTCAGCAAATATTGACGCTTTGAGGAGGGGACTACGCTCCATGCCACAGAGACTGATGGTGAAAATCGCCAGGCATCCCAGTATAAACAGAATAGAGACTGTAGAACTGGCAAGCGTGTGCAGAACGGATTTAGGTCAGTCGCGCTGACACGTGGTGGTGTGAGGTCATTAGAATGAGGACCCATCAACAGAAGTAGCTTAGATCTGGAAGGCATTTAATCTCTCACACACACAAACAGACCAATCCGACGCCACCATCCACAACCAAATTGTCTTAGCACTTACAAGCCCACACAGTACAACAAAATTTAGCCGTAACATCCGATGTGAGCCATCAGTTAAAGCACGTTGAAACGGAAGATCAAGGAATCAACCCACCAACCGTAAGATTCAGGAAACCACACTAATCCACAAGACCCTCTAACTGGCGTTCAACACTGATCTTGTATGCTAACCGGAAAGGCTCTTGCTGATTAATTTTCCGTCCGCATTAAAACCTGACCAAGTTGATGGCCTGCTCACTTGACCTGATGAAGCTTTTGTGTCAAACATTGTCCAGTTAAAGCTACTGATTGTTCACCAAGCAATTCTGAAACCATAAACCCAAAGATCTTTCAAAGATGTGCACACGTTCCCTGTACAAAAAAACGATCACAATGTGCCAGATGACAACTTCTTTGCTCGGACCTGATGGTTGGATGTAAACAGAAAGGTGGATATTTAAACTAGATGAATACACTGCCTTATCGCACCAGGTATAGGGTGAATTTCCCAACGTACGATTGGTGCACTAGCATCCAAATTTGTACTTCCTTTGTCCAGCCAATGGAAAGGTATGCAATATAGTTATTCACCTGCAATTTTCTACAAATTCTGTTCTACTTCGTAATCGCTCAATATAAATAAGTTGATGAGGATTGGTTACGTCGAATGAATGTGCTACGAGTTAATTTGACAAACCAGAAATGCAATTCATTCGGATTCACTTGTGAACTCCATCAGAAACGTGGAGTTTATGCCAAGTGAGGACAACGTTGGGGAAAATGACTTAGAGATAGAAAAAAACGTTCAGAATAGTCTGCACATTTTGACGTCTTCTCCCATTAGAAAATTTAGTAGATCAATTGAATTTGAGCTCAATAATGAGTTTTTTTTAGGAGAATATGCTAATTTTTACCTATTTTTTACGATTGGGTGAAAAAAGTTGTTGGCACTGCTTTATGTGCAAGAATGAATGTCTCTCGTCACGAGGAGGAAAGGGATAAAGAGGAGTAGGGAGAGAGAACGCCTGACGACGCAAACGGAACATTGAACCTTTTGAAACCCTATGTGCGTGAACATAGTTTGGTGTCTGAAGGATTGACTGGAGGTACCACAGCACATATTTCCAATTTAGGTTCCCATATGATCCAAGTGAAAAAAGGAGGCAAATGAAGATTTATGATGTTTTCTGGAAAATAAATTATTGTGCAGAATAGATGTTGTATAGCGTGTCAGATTTGTCCACCATTTTCGAGTGTCAGGTTAAAGGAACCATGGGTTGTTGCCGTTTGTTACTCCAAATCTTGCAGTTCATCTTAAGCCTTACCACATGGCAACGGTGTTTGAAGTAATTTTTGGGATTGCAAACCAAATATTGTGCATATGATGGTTTCACATGACCTTCATTAGGTAGCTCTGATAGGAGACGTGTGCAGACATTTTGAAACAAGCCGACTGGTCCCACCTGCCACCATACCGGTCTCTCAGATCCTTTTATTGGAATGCAGCAAAATTCAATCCGGGACCCATCCAACAGCGTGCATCGAGGTACTTCTTCAGGCTTTCAGCCGAAATAGGGCCACTGAGTCAGTCGTCGACGTAATCTTTTCACGCCAGTTATATCATAGTTGAGTTACCCAGTTACCAAACATTTGGAAGATCGGTTACATTTATGAAATGTGATTAACTTAACTGTGATCGCGCAGGATGCTAAATTGTCTAGTAAGCTGTGTGATTATGGAATTTTGCTAATTATAATGACTACCAGGGCATCTGTTATTTTGGCGGTAATACTTGAAGGTTCCACCCGCGGACTATCGCAATTAAACAAGTGCTGCTGCAGATACGCTAATCGTTTTGTTAAGTTTCGGTTTCCGATCATCAACAGTTTTTGAAGTCCCCCTGTAAACCAGTTAATTAAGTTAATCGATCAAATGGCGCAACCATGATTAACCTAGATTGGGACCGTTTCGTGTTTTAGGAACTGGTTTTTAAAACCAGTTCGAAACCAGTTCAAGAGAAGACTGAACAGCGTAAGAAGGATTGCCCCTTTAACAAGAGAGTTCAAATCGAAAGTCTAGTGGCTAGTTATTTTTTGTGGGAAATCATTTGTGATGTGCCTTGCTACAAGGTAGTGGGAAACAGGTATACTTTCCGGGATTTGTTTACTGCCTCAGGTCAACGTGGTCGCAAGCTGTGTATTCGGGTCTATACATTCCAAGAAGCTATACGGTTCCGTAAGACCATGCTAAATTTAGAGCATAAAAGGTTCCAAATCAGTTAATCTACTCAAAATTTTTGAGTGCAACAGATGGGGCCTGGCCATAAAAGTACTCGAGCACACCTATCACTCCGAGTGATTTGTTCCGTGACACTATGGTTATCTTTTTTCGCATTTCCTCAGGTCTTCGTCAAACTACTTGGCACGAAGCTGATCAACAGGGCAGAAGATGTCTAATGTCTCGATCGCTATTATCATTCCAAAACAAAATTTCTGTTACTGATTAGTGAAGCAAAATACGTGTCCTGTATAAGACAAATGAACCACATAATATCGCAAACCTGAAGACTCTGTCACAACGCCAACCGCTTCAGCCAGCATCGTCACTGTCCTTATCGATAACAATACTAGATGACATCATCAGTGCTTCGTTGCCGTACAAGCACGTTAGTCTATTCGAATAGAGCCTCATAATAAAGATAATAATAAGATAAAATACTAATAAGAATCCTTAGAATAAATAAGTGGAGAAGGGACGGGGGCCTGAGGTTAACCTACAATAAACATCCTAGGTTTTTACATCTTCATCAATCAGCCAGACACTCTGGATAAATACTAACAGCATGAACGCCACTGATATTGTTTAGCCGCCACATCGTCCGTCCAGTGTCTCCAGCCAAGGACTGGTGGAACCATGTGGACCCTACAAACAGCACATAAAAATTCCACCAAATACTGTGTTCCATTCTCCCTGTGAAATTCCGTTAATCTCTAGGTTTCCACCACTCCAAATTACGCAGGAAAATAGCCCTCATCTTGACAGTCGTGAAATTGGCAAATAGCCAACCAGCTTAGCTTGGAGAGAAGGATGTATTCAGTCAAATAGCAGTGAATTTTTCTGTTGCCTCGCGAAACCCTAGCGAGCCAGTCGCGGGTCTTTTACGTGTGGCCGTGAAATATAATTTCCAAATCTATTCGCTTTTTTATTGGTTCTTATTGCCAAACGCACACACGCTCATAGAACAGAACCTTGGTAGACTAAGTGTGCGCTGGTCGGTAACTCAGCGTCGAGTCCGCATGGTGCAGTTATGTGTGCAGAACTGCCAACGGAAATGTAACGTTGAAGTCAATCTAAGTGGTGACCTCTAGGGCCCAGTTTGCCTTGAATGCTATTTTCTAACACCGGCACACCCTTACTTAGTTCCATTTATCCACATGCCTCCGCCACATGACAGGGCGTTTTATTTGCACCGCTTCGTGAGCCGTTTGTTTGCTGTGCAGTATTCCTTGAGGGCTATAGTTGTTATCAGCGCAGTTGAGTTGCTAAAAAAAGTGGCCCAGTTACAAATCTGTGTTACAAAAGCAAGTTTCTTAAAACAGTTAGTATTAATTAACTACACCCGCTGGGCCTTTATGTATGCCATCCATTGGCGAAACTAGTAGCCAAGATCTTTCTGTTTGACATACTCAGTACACATCCTAAAGAGATGTGACCGATTAACTCAAGAGTACTAAGGCATAGCATGAACTGAATCGACCCAATTGTCATTGTTCCTCATGTGCACAAATGTATCTAATAACCTGTGATTCACAGAAGAAGAGTGTAAATTCTGAGAGTTAAGCAACCACTACTGCCCTGAACTCCTGCGAATATTCAACAGAAGAAACACATTTCAGGAGTAGCAACATGGGAACGATATATATTGGTTCCAACTATTCCAAGGTGCATGGGATTTAGTTTATTGATACAGCAAAAACCTGTAAGTTTTGCGCCCCTCAGCCCGGTTGTCCGGCCTGTTTGCGACTGGTCGCCATGCGAATTCAAGCTACTTTGAACAGATGAATGATATTTGTATTTAAAACCATAGATTATTATTGAAACTATGGGTTCTGATATGCGACGGATGGCAGATTGCCACTTAACCTAATGTATCACCGAAATGTCCATCAGCCATGAAGTACGGAATTGTTTCCTTACCTAATTTTTGAATCTCAACGGATGCTATGGGATTTACCAAGTAAAAATTAACGCTTTTCCAGGGCGTATAATCCCGCAATGATGCTTGGGAAACAGAATTTATTGCGCGACACAGACAGCTAGATTAGAAGTGACCCTAGATAAAAAGATAATTTGCGGGTGATCTAGCGTGAATTGAGACAGCTGAGCAACACGTCAATTTTTCAGCTATTTCCGTGATTCTAACGGTATCCAGTTCCAGTAAGAATCCACAAAATGACACTGCAAATGCTGCGTTTGAACTTGCAAACATTTCAGTAGTTCCAGTCCTCCATAAATTTGTTTTTTGTTGACTCGACATAAGGTCTTTTCGTTTGAATTCAAACTAGGAATACTGTCAGGGCATAAATATAGTGTCGATCTACTCAGCTAGTTCTCTGAATGGATCCGGTTGCCGACACAGTGAAGGTCTAAATTCAGATGAGAGATCAAATTCCATTTTGTTTTGCAATTGGTATTTGGTGTCTCATGTACGTCACCAGGCTTTCAAAGTACGATGATGGGTAGTAAGATGTAGTAACCACATGAAATCACCTGGGTCAAGACATCACTTTGTCAACCTTTCATGAGATGTAGATAGCCAGGCAAGAGGGACGACGATTTCACTCATTACATTATCTTTTCAAAACTTCAGCTTAGAGTTTGAGAGGTTTTAGCTTGAATGATGGCTTAACACGGAAAGAAGCGGGTCTTACACAAGAACGCTACCGAAATCATGCCTGGCTCAAGAATTTCTGCTGTTTACACTCTGGTTACCCCATATCCGGAGTGTTTACATACTTTTTCGTGCAGGACAACTTGATGCTAGACTTGCTGAACATTTTGATTATCTGTCATCAGTAAAGAGAAGAATAACTCCAAATGATTCAGCAATACCGATGTTTCATTCATCTTTGCCTACACAGTATCTACCGAGTGATCGCACCTTGACACGAAGTGGAGTCTGATCGTCCGCTTACTCATAAGTAGTGGAAGGTTTTGGAAGAAATTTAGTAGCAGACAACCAAATCCTTCACGATGCCCATCCTCAAAATACATACCAGCAGCATTTGGACTGTTTCTAATTTTGAGGTCGTGTTTACTGTGCAGCTTAGCATGAAACAGAGCCCAATGTTGAGAGCAGTAAGACAATCTGCTTAGACACTGAAGGGATTTAGTGGCATAAATTCAACACAAATCAGGATGGTCAAATGTAAATATCCCTAAAAATTATGGAGGCATGCAAGGCTAATCTCCTCTTCAGGCAAAGCAAGCTTATATTTCCTGGAACAATCGTTCCTTACGCAAACTATTCCCCCTGTATTTTTTATGTGGGCTTTGTTTTAGACAGACTTCGCAACTACAGCAACTACAAAATTAAAAAAAAACCCACGGTGAATCAACGAATTTGGTCTTCTTTTGTGCTCTGTATAGCAAAATCGATGGATTCAGTCAAACACTAGATGACCGGGTGATCATTTCACTTGCTTTTGATAAGACATAGTTTGAGGTATCCAATTTCTGCAGAGCAACTGAAGTCGCATCACGTGAAGTCTTATAAGATACTCGCATTCAAATTCAAGTGTTACGACGGTGACATCAGATGTCGGTCTTAGGACTGAGCATCATCGTGAGGTCGGTTAGCATGGCCGATCCCTGATATCTGATCAGGGTGGCTGGTGTTACATCACTAACCACCAAGACCGTCATGCTTATACTAAGTAATTTGTGAATAACGTTTTGACCAGTTGAAAACAATGGATGATATATTTCAGTTGAGTAGCTACAGGAATATATTTTCTTCCCTCTCCCACGACAAAATGTGCCATTACGAGCGAATAGCAACAACTTGGGGGTTATTCCTCACCCACGTTATTCATGTTACTGGTAAGCAACATATTGATTTCTCTGGTTAGTACATGCTTCTTTGACTCCGCTGTCCTGTACACAATACGAAAAAATACAGTAACCCAGGCAGTTGCAAACTGTTGGCGCTGTTGAACTCATTTCACTGTAGTAACGTAACTTTCTCATTCCTTGTCTTTTTGGAACTCTGCCAACGTGTTAAACATGGCCCTACTGTAAGAGGAATTTTGTCGATGTTTCATCCACCTCAGTAACTGTGACGAGACAACTCATTCCAAATTGGACTCGACAAGTTGGCTGTTATTACCGATTCAGCGCTCCGCTCGTCAATTGCGACTATTTTGCTCACAGCCACTTAGATAAAAATCCTTATAGTTCTCTCCTCCCCTACTTTCCGGGTAAGCTTTATCACCTTTTTCTATGCACCCTTTAGTAATTAGAATTTCAGAGTAGTAGGCCACTCAATTATGCGTATGATTTTGCTCTTCGTTCCCCAACTTCTGTTGGTGGGAACATAAGAAATTCATTATTTACTCTTCCGATAGAATTGAGTTGTTTCGGCCGTGAAGAATGTGTGAAAATGAATTTTTATAGTGATATCTCATTTACCGTTGAGATGATGGATGCATGGGGGTTTCATGTTAGTCTTATACACCTACTAAAAAACAAACTCCTAGTTTACCCATTCAGGCTGTTATGAATCGATGGTGCTTGTGTTTGTTTTCACTGGAACAGACTAGAAAATAGATGACGCACTACCAGTAGCTGTAAATTCCACGCAATGAACAAAAACTTTCTGAAGGCATTCATGATGAGCAAATACAACAGGCCCGATTACACTTTTCATGTGCGTCCGGCTGCACAATTACAGCTACAAAGTCATTTAATGAGTTGGTAATGTTGCTGAGTTGAACAGCCAGATGTTTTGTAAAGCACTAGGCAACAAAATAAGATGTCACCCAAAGTACTCTACTCGTTGATAGTAGAACACCAAAATTATAGTTGTTCCGACCAAGCATGCAATTCTGAGTTTTTCTAAAATTTCTCCACGAACTGTGGTTGTCCGCCAAACATGGTAATAGATGGAAAGCAAATAGAAAACCTTGAGACCGAACAAAACCACTTCTAGGTGCTCATTTTATTTCCCTAATATCAGTTGGTAGAGCAGCATGATGCCTGCTGTCTGATAAAATAATTTTGAAGAAGGACTGTAAATTCAACGGCATGCGCTACAAAACAACCAATTTATTTCGGGCTGCGTTTATTGAGTGCCAACATCGGGGATTTTTTCTGTGACCACTTATCAGTTGAATGAAAATGAAGTGTAAAATGAAGTGTAAATGAAGTGTAGAACATAAGGTTGACGGAAACTCGGCGACTGCGCCTACCTGATGAGCCCCAAGAAGGGCGAAACCGGTCGTGGGTTGTCGAAGAATTTTCAGCAACCTTATTAGTAGTGCATTATGTATATGAAGTGTAACAGTGTTTGCGTGCGCACATGCTTGCCTCTAAAGGCACAGAGTGACGTGTACCGTGTTATCCCTTAGGTTTTGCAGTAGCCAAACACTTGTTCGCTACTTGGAGTCTATAGTACACATTTTTTCCCTGAGATACGTTGGCTTTATATGAGTATATCAATGAATTCACACTACCAGCAGATGCAAAATATACCCTTGAATTGGGAAGCGATGACCGCTGGCACCAGTCTTATCTGTATCCAACAAGTATTGATTGCACGTACTGGTTTTCGATGGTAATGGTTCTTCCTGCATTTAGACCCTCGACCAGTTCTGCCACATTGTTTCTAGGATATTTATTCTCCGCTTCTCAAACATTCTTCATTTCAGCGCAGTGAATCGATTGCTACGGCACTGTTTTATTTGTCCTCTAGTCGGAACACGTGCTGTCTGAGGCTCGTTTGGACTGAATAAAAAATGCGAGGAGTCTTTAGTCTGCGGTTATTTACGAAGATGGGGAAGATGTTTGTCGACCAAACTATGCTTCAACTTTGGAGAACTACTGATAAAATTGGAAGAGCATTTTCGGTGGTTAATCAACACTCTAAATGAATTCTGCCAATGTAGAATTAAGTTCACAGTAATGCTGTTTTACCTAAATTCGAGTCCGAAGAAAGTCTTTCAGGATTACTCGCCTTCTGGCATTGAAAGAGCTTCAAATAGACTAACTGTTTCTGCTTGAATTGTAAACACTCATTTAAGAGTCTACAAGATACATTGGCAGTATTAGAGAGATAAGTGGATACCTTAGTTCGATTCCTCTAGACAGAGACTTGCTTTTGTTCTTCAATATCTCCCAATATTTAGTGTTGATTTCAGTCATTTCTGAACTGTGGATTAGCTAGCCTAGTTGGATCAACAATTCATGTTCAACTGAAAAGGTATATCCCACAAATACCAACATTTATATTTGTGACACGCTAGTTCGAACCTAGTTACCATCAAGATAAACAGAATGCAGAGGAATTCGATATTGATTCTCGACTTACACACGGCGCTTTTTCAGATGCTTCCTGTTGTCTTTTGAAATATTGCACAAGCAATCAAAAGAGACTACTTTGGTGGCAAATTTCCTAATGCTGACAGTGTTAGAAAAAGAGGTGTACTACAGTCGGATGAAAGGATATTTAAATGCAAACAAATGGATACCTGATGTGGAGTACTGCAGGGTCCCTGCAAGTCGCTAACTATGAAGTCCATAGCGTGTTCCAGAGTAAACGAATGAATGCGCATTTGGCATAGTGAAACTGGGCAGGATACACAAAGTTTATACTACCACAGAGTCCTTATAGGAACCCAGAATAGTATACTGCAATTTAGAGAAAACTTGTGTAAGAGGAGCAAGGTGTACATCGGTTTTACAACCATTATTGACATCCTATTGTAAAATATTCGGTCATCTTCGATGCAAAGAAATACCCACCGAAAGGGGGGCAACTGAAAGCAAAGACTCTAATGAAGTTATTTTAGTCTCTTATCTTTCGATGTGCACAGTATGCTAAGTACATTATTTTTCAGCAATTCCAAACGCAGGTCGTCACTTGAGGGGCGAAGAAAAATTCTCGAAATAATGTCTGAACCATATATCAATGGCATATTTTTATATGGCCTAAACCAGTATATACAGCATAGACTATATGTTACCCGATAGAAAGCAAATCCCATTAAAGTATTGCCGTACCAACGGACAAGATTGATCACTTTAATGCGCGTGTTTGATGGCGTCAATAGGCTCATATTAAGTGAGCTCATTCTCATTGTGTGCTCAGATCTGAACCTCTAAACCCGCTGAAAAATAGACACCGAAGGAGGACATTATGGGAGAGGGCTGTCGCTGCTGAGAAGTTTTACTGCGACTGTCTTTCTTGTACAGTTCGAAACCAGTCGGTGGGTTTCTTTCATGCTGATGAAGCTGGGGAATTCATGCTTTGCAACCACCAGTGAATCGCGATCGGACCACTGTTTGCTAGCAGTTTTTCCTTCAAGAACTCCTCATCTTATCCCAATATGTCTGGCCTGCATCTTTTCCTTGCCCAACTCAATAAAAGTTTATACGAGCATCCACTTATGGGCTATCGGTATGAGGCAAAATATTTATCAGTACTGACCACTCTGTTGTTCTTCCTGTGTTGTCTACCGTATTTTGCCAGCTTATTTCACTTCCCCGAATGTTGTGGTACTAACCAGTTTAAGAGATTTTTGTGTGTTAAATAGGCCCCTTTTCAATCCAGTTTTTTTTTATTTTATCACGATGGCCTCTTCTGTGTCGAAGCAGTCCAGTTGCGTTTCATGGAGTCTGCCGTCATTTGCCGACAGGAAGCTGAAGAATGCATCATCAACAGGAAATTGTTTATATATATTTGGTCACTGGCTGGCTGATGGTGTGTAACTTTGGCCAATCACAGTTGAGTTCAGAATCAAGGTAAACAATCAGACAAACACATATAAGCACTTCAAGCACGCAGTCGTAAAACAGAAAAATGTGGATACTACAAGCCCTGTTACTTTGTTTGCTGGCTGCGAGCGCAATTGTCTCCAAACCATATTTAGGTGGGCCCTTGGAGCTCACGGAGGATGTGTTGAGGAGCTCCCGAATAGCCGATCTAACAAGATTGGCTGTGGAACAATTTAATCGGCAAAGTGATGAGTTTTATTGGTATGTTCAGCGTCATGTTTTCGGAGCACACAAATGGGTTTGGCACTTTGTTAAATAACTACTGATGCTATACTTATCTAGCTATTCAAAGGAGCGGTTTACCAACTGAATGTGGTACTCCAACCAAGTGGATGCTTGAAAGATTCAGGTTTGCTAAATCCTGTGGGAGCGGAAAACTGTACTCCAAGAGAAAACGGGGTAAGTATATAGAATATTTTTGGTAGCAATCTGCTCACTTATTCGCAAAAATACTATAAGGAACATTCGTCTAATAATAATAAATCGAGAGCTGTCTTATCAGACCGCCTGATTTCTGCGCAGAATCAAAACATGTCATAAATCACTACGGAAAAATGAACCCCATACACAGATATTGCACAGAGAGGCAGTCTGGGTCGTTACTGATGGACGCCATTTGTAAGAGAACTACCTTTGCATGCTGTGCTCCAAGACAGGGTTCGGAGGACTGGACAAATGGAGTTCTCTTTACTCGAAAAAAATAATTCAAATTTATTTCCTCTCTTGGAGCACTCATAATCAGAAAATTTTAACAACAACGGAGATAGTACTGAAAAGGTTCCTCTGAAAAGATTGAGTTGCTTCTTGTTGGGGGATTAGTTTCACAGTATATGATAAAATTATAGCCAGTAAATTGAACATGTATCTACTTGGGGTGAATAAAGTTTATGATGAGTCGTCTTACCTTGTCGGCTCACTGTAATCACAGTTCTCCCGGACACAGACCTAATACTTTGACCAAATGAACGATTCCTCAGTGACCTGTCCTGATCCTCACTTGTGAAATTTTAAGGAAAAACAGTAGTCTATAATAACCTTTCTTTAAAGTATTTTACCAGATACGATTTCATCCAAGAATATGTCTTTGTAGATCTTTTAATTTACTTTCGTACGGGCAGATTCAGGACAAATGCAGTTTGGCCTGCAGCTCGTTACCAAAAGCACACAACAACAATGGTTTATTATCTGCTTCAAGAGAGCAGCAGTAGCAACACCAGTAGCTTAAGTTAGCAGACTGGTTAGGAGGACAAAATTCTTCTAGGTGTGTTCACAGCACAATGAATTTTCTAGGCCCCATATGTTTCCTTGGCGGGCTTCAAAGGGTGTCAAGGGGAACAGCAGAGTTTCAGAATTCTCTGTTCAGGCTTGCAACCTTCTGGGCTACGTGCATAAAGGAATGCATACAACTTGGGGAACTGAAAGAAAAAAGGGCAAAAACGATACGCTAACGAGCTGTCTCGGACGTTGATCCATATAGTACTTATGCGCTGATACTATGCCCCAATTCACCCTAGCTTTGCCTCATGAGTCAACACATGGTGTCTTTTGGTGCCACAGTGAGACTCAAGTATGAATTTCACACAGAACCATGCTTGAAAATGCTTGAACATGACCACAGCAATTGAACTTACTAATCTATTAAATGGGAAAGAGCAGTATCTGAGGGTGGCTTGAAAAATGAATCGCTAGATATACCTCAGAATTATTATATGCGGCGTTGCTAAATGGATCGGTTGAGATATCACATGTCGAAATAACCCCGTGCTCAAAAGACATCATTAAATAGCGTCAAAGCCAGATATCCTAAATATCCCACTTGCAATCTTTCATGTAATACCAGGCTAGTTGTTGGGATTTTTCTGAAGGAAATTATTCATAAGGCTGTTGCAAACTATGTATTCGTCGCAGCGAATCAGTGGGAATGAATAGCATAACATCGGTCACACACTTGTATCCCACTATGGATTGTGCATATGTGCCACCGCTGATAAGGCTATCAAGGAAGTTGATTGCGTGGTTCCCAGGCGAAGTGAGCCAAAATTCATACGGTCTACAGTAACTGTCGTCTCACCACGAACTTCAGCTAGAAACGCATAAACAAGTACAGACGCCAGATAGCTCCAGGTTAGATCGTGATTTGTGAAAACATTTGAGCATTTGTTGATTGAAATGAATATTCGAACTGAGATTCCGACCTACACATATTGGGGTGTATTTGTGTGCATGCAAGGTGAACAATTGTTGTGAAGTTGAAAGTATCGACTGCTGGCTGTAAACATCGGTAAGGATCAAACTAACTGTCAAACACAGGCGGATAAACACTTTCGTTCAACTGGGGTTGAACAAAAAATCTCTCGATCATTCTTGTCCGACTGTGGGTAGTACCACTGATAAGACCGTGAACACTACCTTCATTCGACAGGCTATCAAACCGAGACAACAAGCTGTTCCTCTCGAATCTTTGCTTGTATTTCGACATCTCAGCCTTCTTTTTGAAAAGAATTAAACTTCACCTAAAGCTAGCGATTGCACACCCCAAAAGTTGAAATAGTGCCTTGTTGTTCCAGACCGTGGATCGGTTGTAGTTGAGACAGCGGACTAGTTTTCTAACTGAAAATTTGACTGTGGCACAAACAGACATAGATCATTAGCTGCAATTGCTGTCTCGCGCAACTCTCAATGGAAAATGTTCTGATACTATTGGTATTACGCTATCAGACGGAGAATAATCATAGATATCCAGTCGAAAACTCAGAATACAGTAAACGACTACTGTGGTGAGCATAAAAATTGTGAACCTTCTATGTGCATGTTTTGACAATGGTGCTGTGTGCAAACACACACAGTTATTAAGTGAGCAATCTATTTTGATTTACTGAGTAAGCCCATACAAAGTTGTGGTGCCAATACTGATTGCACTCGCCAAACATTATGTCACATTGGGACAATGGAATAAGATTAATACAAGTCTGTAAAAAGTCCTCCGTGTTATGGAAATGACTCATGTATGTATTGCAGTCGCTTCACATTAAAAGCACAAGTTTCGTTTCTCCATGGACTTGGGCTGTAGTGGTTAACCAGAAGACCATTCACAGTGTTGGATAAAGTTGCATCTGTTACGTTGTTTATTGTTTGTCATTCTGTGTTCTGAATTGCCGGTTTTATCAAAAAACTTTACCATTCAATAGGAGGAAATGAATTTTATTCTCCGTAGACAAATATTGTGCTTACGGAGAAGAATAAGCAACATTTGACACAGCCGACAGCTTCCAACTTTACCTCACATTGTGCTCATGATGTCTAACTATTTCCTCATGCTGATGATTCGAGCACAACTGTGGCTTTTTCCAAACCAAAAAGTTCTTATGGAACAACCATACAGTGTATGCAACTCCAGTCTATATTTGAGTATTCTCCGTCTGATAGCGTAATACCAATAGTATCAGAACATTTTCCATTGAGAGTTGCGCGAGACAGCAATTGCAGCTAATGATCTATGTCTGTTTGTGCCACAGTCAAATTTTCAGTTAGAAAACTAGTCCGCTGTCTCAACTACAACCGATCCACGGTCTGGAACAACAAGGCACTATTTCAACTTTTGGGGTGTGCAATCGCTAGCTTTAGGTGAAGTTTAATTCTTTTCAAAAAGAAGGCTGAGATGTCGAAATACAAGCAAAGATTCGAGAGGAACAGCTTGTTGTCTCGGTTTGATAGCCTGTCGAATGAAGGTAGTGTTCACGGTCTTATCAGTGGTACTACCCACAGTCGGACAAGAATGATCGAGAGATTTTTTGTTCAACCCCAGTTGAACGAAAGTGTTTATCCGCCTGTGTTTGACAGTTAGTTTGATCCTTACCGATGTTTACAGCCAGCAGTCGATACTTTCAACTTCACAACAATTGTTCACCTTGCATGCACACAAATACACCCCAATATGTGTAGGTCGGAATCTCAGTTCGAATATTCATTTCAATCAACAAATGCTCAAATGTTTTCACAAATCACGATCTAACCTGGAGCTATCTGGCGTCTGTACTTGTTTATGCGTTTCTAGCTGAAGTTCGTGGTGAGACGACAGTTACTGTAGACCGTATGAATTTTGGCTCACTTCGCCTGGGAACCACGCAATCAACTTCCTTGATAGCCTTATCAGCGGTGGCACATATGCACAATCCATAGTGGGATACAAGTGTGTGACCGATGTTATGCTATTCATTCCCACTGATTCGCTGCGACGGATGACAAAATGCGCTTTAAATTGCAGGAGAATCGTTGCCATCGATGAAACCATACCCAAAGATAAGTAATCGAGATTTTCAGCACTAGGTGCTCGTGGCCATCCGTTTGATGCCCGAATTTCCGTTCGGTTGGGCGGATGTAGCAGTAAGGACTGTGGATGACCATTACATTTCATACTTTTCCTAAATTCCATTCTACTCATCCTTAGGATAAGATTGCTGTTTATTCACTGCATTGTTTAAGTGGATCAGTGAGTCAGTGTTTTGAATGCATTCTTCCTATGTGCACTACATATGATTTCAGCATTCACTATGGGATGTTGCTGGGATATGGCTTAAAATAAATGGCTGCAAAGCATTGAGGAATCATGCGCAGTGGTCTCTATTTGCTTGTATTCACACTGAGTGTATTTGAAATTGAGTTGCAGTGTTCAAACTTGGTTGCGTCTTTTACTCTTCGCTGAAAATCCGCTTCTATCCTATCACTCCGAGCCGCCGTGCTTGATGCACACCAGACAGGCTCTGGGTATGCTTCAGTCGGTCGTTTCAACCCAGCATAATGTGCTCTTTCACCCCTTGCCTCCCAACTACACCCCCAATGTATGGTAATGTCAGCTTAAAGAACCAAACAAGTATAGCGCAATTAAGAATTGACGGAACATTCTTGTCGTTTAAAATATCGCATTCTTTGATATTGTGTTCTTTGATATGGTCATAAGACCGTTGCTGCGCTATGCAAACGAACCTAGATTTGCCTACCTGAATATACTGCAGGGTTAAATGCATAAAAGCAGCTGTAGACATATTCTTTTATATTGTGGCACTGTTCGGCGCAGCGAGGACGACATGAGGCGAATGTATTTGTACGTTCCGCACGATTCAAAGTGTTAGGAAGTACGTTTATCAGGTTACCATAATCGAGGATGGCCAGAGGTCTGGAAACCTGGGGATGACAGATTTATGGTAGGAGAACTCAGCGTTGTGAGAGGTTGGGTTCCTATGCCTCCAAGGTCGGTTCCTACAACTGCCCGTAGGACCAAAAAACCAGTGCTGCGAAGCTCGGTAGCCCTAGTACATAATTCTCGGCCTGACTATTTGTTACCACACGCGAACTTTCATTCATGGGGCGCAGCGATAAAAGGATTGACAAGACACTCGCAGGCCTCTGGAGCGGTCTCGCAGACCAGACAACCAGGCAGAGCTACAGCCAATGCGGTGACTTTTAGCCTGTCGCTATGCGATAGCCACGACAGTAAAAGTCCAGCAGCTGGTGACAGACACTTTAGCCAGATTGGGATAAACGTTCGTTTCGAAAAAGTTATCGCGAGCGAGTGAAGATTGCACAAACTGGCACATGGATGTGACCGGGGCTCCTTAGCCGCACAATGGTCTTAGCTGCAAAGCCTTTGCGACTGGAATAAAACTTTTTACGCCAAAATATTGCATTTTGTTTCGGATGTGCTCCAACCAAAAGCCACCCACATCTACGTTCACATTTTTTCAGCTCACCAAATTTCACTGTCCACTGAAGCAGTTATACCTCTGGCGGAAAAATTCCGGTGGAATATTTTCGTAGCATTACTGGGACCCGGGATGCCTGTATGGGGTTCAAAAATTTGAACTTATCTTCTGAAAATCAATTGCCTGTTCATTTTAGTCCAGCAGCAAAACGTCGTAGCTTTCGTAAATGCAATTCCTTTGTGCCAATACTGAGTGCCGACGTGACCAGTTGCGTTAAACGGACAAAGTAATGGGCTCGTCTAACAACGCTGCAAGTCCTGTTATTTTACACGCTTTGCTTTGATTCTGCAAACGATAGAGATATTCCCTCAAGCAAGGTTCGGGTGGGAATTTGGAAGCATGTTGTGACATCCGTCAGAAAACTCACGACATCGCTAATCACACTTGTTGTTTGCTGTTCCGTCCCCCGTAGACAAGCACCTCGGGTAACCTAGTGACCGTTTTTACCAGTAAGCTCAATAACCCATCGTCAGTAAACACGGCTTTGCCCGATACTGAAAGATGTCAGAAGTCAAGTTATGTCACTGAGCTCTCCTAACAAATGTAACTTTGGCGGATCGAGCTTATCAGAAGCCTGAATGGCCGGACACGGTTTCCACCAGAAGTGTTTGTCACAGACAGCTCCCTCTGGCTTCTTACTATTTGTCCAGATGATGACTTGCATCAATATTGTATGTCCAGTGAACTGAGTCCTCACGCTCTGGATGGTTTAGCCTCATTTCAGTCGATAAATTCTGGAGTTGAAGCTTCACGAACAAAATTTTCTGCCTTCAAGATCAACGTCCTGTACACACCTACACTGGGTTCCAAACAGCGTCACCAGGAACAATTCTAAAACACGATGCAAGAATCTTTTAACGAAACATAAAATCACTACTTGAGAACTGACGATAGTAACCGAAATAAACGGGCACCACATGTGTCAACGTACCTTATACGTAGAAAGTGAAGTCGAGGAATTATTTGTAAAAATGCCGAAAAGCCTGTGGACCCTATCGGTCTCAACCGCCTGTGTACCAATGGTAACCAATTTCTTTGATTGCTCCAGTAAGAGATATTCTCTGTTTTGCGTGTGAAAAATTTGAAGTGTCTTATTATATATGATGACTTCGGCAAAACACCCGGTAGTAAGTATGTGGTTACCAGCATTAGAGCGCAACATGCAGCGGCTGAGCAGACAAGGGGGCAGTAGTAGTGAGCACATCCCAACGCCAAATAATACATTCTGCTAGGAACGACCGGGACCGTAGTTGCTCCGACTTAGTGACCAGAAAAGAAGCCACATCAAATGCTGGTAACCACACAGACCTACTTCGCTTCATGCGACAGGCCAGTAGAAAACGATGTAACGTAAAGCTGGCGAAAAATCCCCAGAGCAAATGGAAGGGCTCTCTGTTGAGCGGATCTTTTCTAACAACTACAGGCACATGCATCAGCAGGCTCCTTCACTGTCAACCAAGCCTTCATTTTGGCGTGCGAAGTTAATTTTGACAGTCCACACAAGAGAAAGAAAGGGTCGGAAGCATCGAAAAGCTCAGGAAATTCGAAATCCTGGGTGACTCCATAATCTCCGCAGAAATCTACAGGGTGTTTACAGCTGTCCTCCTTGTGGTGCTTCACAGTTTGTGTTCCCATTTGATTGGGGCAGCTAAAATCCTTAGCGATCTTCTCACAAATTACTTCGCCAACGAGAGTCACTTACGTCAGACCAAATCATACAGGTTTTTGCTCTCTCGCCAAATCTGTACGTAGCAAAAAACAGCCGAACGTTATGTCGGGGCTATTTGGAATCGAATGACTGCTGTTTCTCTGCTAAGCGGCTATAAAAGAACGCATCCTCATTAATGAAAGTGAGTAGTCATCATTTGAGTTCGAAGGTACTGGTTGCTGTTGTTTATACTGTTTGACCTCGTGGTCGATTGAATAGCGCGCCGAGCTATCAAGGTATTTATTGGACACTGTCTGTCTACCGTGGACATATAGATTGCGGATGACATCGTTTTCCTCTCTGTAGATCGCTAGGGCCAGCAGCAGTTGTTTAACCTATTCTGAAAATTTGGTATGATCATCGGATCGAAAAATGCCTCCTTAAAGTCTCCTGCTCCTCCACACGCATTCCGATAAGGCTCGTTAGACTGGACTAGTGTGACGTTGTAGTGTGTGTAAAAGTTTATATCTGTTGTATAAAACATTCTGAATGTACAAAATTTAGAAGCAAGTTATGGTCCACTATGATATATCTTGTGGAGCGTTCAGAGTGCGTACTGTTGCTTTGGAGGGAACTTAATCTGGAGCTGAATTTTCAATTTGGCCAATCAGACCCATCCCACTTTGTTTTCAAACCAGGCGCACGCGCCTTGGGACAAGCTTAGGTGGAGATTTTGGTGAATGTGAAACATTCCTAGTAGTTAAAGGAACGGAGAGGTCCGCCACCACTGCTCGTCCCGGACGGCTGTTTAAGTTAAAACTCAGGTGGTTGGGACATACATGTTCTTTACCGTCCATATACCAGCATGATAGGTGCAGTGAGTGTTACAGCACCGTTCCAAGACTAGCGCTGTTGTTTAGGTCCTAGAATGACATTATTAAGTCCTTTGCGAAGTGCTTTGTTCTATAGACCGTCTATGACCTACATTGTCACAATCAACATTGGACCGACCTTTGCTAAAACCTTGTCAGTAGCGGCAGTCCATAAATAGCTGGGATTTGAAAAATTCAATTCAGTTCAATTAGTCCCACCCAGAAGGTGACGAAAGCAAGGCTAAGCAAATAATTCCGGATGGTTGTTATTACGTGTAACCTTTCTGATAAATACTGCATTCCTCGAATTCATGCGGTAGCAGGTAGCTGTTGCATGTGGCACAGGATTCCAGTGGAAGAACTTTCTGGACTCAGAACCTCTTTCGTCATAATTGGGTAGGGCGCTAGAACAGCTAAGTAGCATGAATAAATGGATCACAACGATAAATTGCAATATCACGTTTTAGAGAACTCTTGTTAGAATGGTTGGTTTACATCGTTATTCTAAAGCTACTGTTTCGCAACATTCTAATTACTGATTGTTTCCAGCAATCAGCTGGACCACGTCGAGTTACGTGCAAAAAACCCAAAGGTCAAATCGTTCAAAAGGAAGTTATCAACAAATGCAGTATTATGAATACAATAATAAAATAATGGGATTTCATAAACCTCAAATCGTGGGATTACTCCAGCTTCTATATACCGTTTTAGAGCTGATAATTTAAAACGGGATCACACCGACCCAAGGCAAGGTGGCCACAAGATAGCGAAAACCACGTGTTGATTTAAGCTGGACGTGCGATGATAAGGTCAAAGAGCGGTTTACGTTCATATCAAAAACAAAAAAGGTGATATAGGCGCAAAGCGAAAACAAGAAAACGGGGAATCATGTTGTACATAATGAGAATGGAAAAGAGGAATCAACAATTCCAAAGTAACCTTCTAACCAGTACAATAATTAAGCACAGCTACTTTAGTGTGTTTCCAACCTATTTTATCACAGCGGAAACCAGCTAATATTTACTATAAATTAAAAACAGTCGAATCCACCCCAACCTTGTGACAAATGTACATTTTTTACCCAGGGTCAATGGGCAGCTGGTCGTCTTCTACCATTGGCTCATGCTCCGGATTGGTGACTGTTTCAACTTTGAAGAATTTCAATGGCTTGATTTATCCGTAGCGTTCCTATTCCAATGTAATCACGCTATTTTATCACGACTCCTTATTGTGCGCCCAAAATAAATCATCGTTCACATTTCCCCTAATATAGGTGAAAATTACTTGTGCCTTCCTAGTATGGCAGAGACTATGGGGCAACCACAGTGTGGTCATTGATACATTAGAATGCCTACGAGCCGATGAGTTGAAAACTAGTTCCCATGCGCAGGAATTTCACAAATACCCGGAAAAATCAATCAGATTTACAAAGATCTATCAAGAAATCATCAACGACATTGGTGAACAATTGAAGAGGAGAAGCCAACTACCTTCCGATGCACTCTATGTTGAGGATTTCCGTTTTGTGGAAAACGTATGTGTTTGGTCACAGCTGATGAGAAATGACTTGTAGGAATCCAAAGAGAAAATGGCGATCTTGGAATATAGATGGAACCGTACTGGATGCCCGGAGGAAAAAAGCCCGAACTTCAAAGAATGCTACGGAAAGCTGCCCAAGGTAAGCGACAATTAAAGGTAGTTAGGAGTGTACTTGTTGAATCTATATTCACGAGGCGAAATTCTTCCAGCTGTTGTCCTTATTTGTTAGACGTTCTAATTTGAATCGAATGTCATTCCGTTTTGGGGTCACAATATGATGTGTTTGGGTCTAAGCTAGATTTCATTGTACCAGGAGCCGTTAGTTTTATTCTGTTGGCCCAAGTATCTTCCGCGTGACTTGTGTGATCTTTCGTGTTTCGAATACTTACCCGCTCTTAACTGTTTTGAAAGGAATTCTTATAATTCTATCTCTCTTGCGATTTTATAAACAACTACAGTGACTACAAAACCGACATGATAGGATGAGTTCAAACTTTCGACGGTTTGCCCAAGGCGAAGCAAACCAAAAAATTACAAATATGGTTGAAGTGTACACAATACACTACCTATGCAAATATCATAAACGAGAGATTTAGCTGGGTTTCAGGTGAGTCTCCCATCAAAACAAAGATGATATACAAATGAGTGCATTTTGCTGTAGTTATAGCAATAGTATATAGCAATAGTAATAATAATAATAGTAGTAATATAGCAATAGTATGCGTTCGGGGAAACGGTTGTAGAATGGGACACAACTTCCACTCTAACTTACGAAACAAAGCCAGGTCAAGGCCTTCACTTGCTGGTTGGTATAGTCGAACCGGTATCGTCTCCGCCGTTGAGGAGTGTCCCGATTAGTGGGCAAGAACAAGCTAGAGCACAGCAAATGCAGCAATCCTAATGGCCAGTTTTTTATATCTATAAGATTATTACCGATCATTCTACGTTAGAACTGAAGATTTCAAGCACTCAACTCGTGCTGTCCAAAAAACACCTGAAGACGTTTTTTTTTGCTTTGGCCGATCAGTCCTGCTTTTGATGAAACCTTTCGCCGAGTAAAGAAGTATGCTGATGGTGGAACCTTCATTCAAAATCTTTACCATGTCATTTTGTATTCAAAAAGATATTTTTCCGGCATAATTATCGACAGCGCCTTGTGTTTTCAACCAAAATGATGCTACTCAGCCCGGTGAAACTTCAGTCGCCGTTTTGAGTTAAGTTCCGTACCACTAAAAGCGTGGAACATGTCGGGCGAAATGGCCTAATTTTAAACGTAGACAGACCTTGATCTGACATATTTTACAAGTGTCATGAGAACAAATGAGTAGTAATCATCAACCAGAGAGAAAAATCCCACCTATGAAGGACGATATTTTCGAATCAGCATCAGGTCATTCCTCTCCTGAACAGCTTGGGTAGAACATTTATAGTTTTGTCCTCCTAACTTTAAACACTCTGAGATAAAAGGAAATACGCAAAAAGATACTGGAGCTGATTCCTTTGCCCAATTTACTGTGGAAATATTGCACGTTAGTTTTTAACAAGTTGGAGATCAGGACAAATACACTCATTTGCATATCAATTTGACTTTGACGGGAGGCTCACCTGGATCCCAGCTGCATCTCTCGTTTATGATGTGCTTAAACAACCACTGCACGAATGTGGATGTATGTACTTTCACGCTTTCCCAACACAAGCTCGGATAGGGGACACTTGCTCCGTTTTGCTAATTGCAATCGCCGATCATTAAGATCAACCTAAATTTATTAAGGTTTTTCAACTTATTTCCTTTTTCATCAAAAGCAATGCTTCTTTTGGTCTTTGTTGATTAAACAACCGGCATGAAACTTGTCGGAGCAGCAATCAACTTCAAAGTGCTAGTGGATGTGCCGAACCCGGTAGGTCAAAAGCGATTCCTGATTGGGCTCTCGGGGCTGCAGAGAGAAAATACATTACGTGAGCAGAAAATGAGTTCGTGCCAAAAACCTGCTGTAATATTTAGATATATTTTTTTATAGTTAAACAGCCTTGGTCCTCGTAGGGGCTTAGCAACTGAGCGTGGATGGATCGGTTACGTGCTCTTTTGATTGACAATTTTGGGTTATCGATCACAGAATATGAAATTCTGATGGCGTCCAACACGTTGTTAACTTAGCGAACTAGATCATTTTGCAAATGAGGTTGGTAATACCACGGGACTCAAATGGATCCCAGCGGAAGCTTTCATTTACGATATTCATCAGTTGAGTGTTCTGCACGAAAACCAACTCGTGTTCCACTTAACACGAGATGTAGGTTATCGTTGTATATTTCCTTGAAAGAACACACTGCTCGCAAGGTTGCTGAAAACTCGTTGAAATGTCGTTGCCGGTTCCGCCCTTCTTGTAGCTCATCAGGTAAGCATAGTGTTTGAGGTTCTATTAACCATTCGGTCCTCTACTTGAACATTAAATTGTACGCAACTGGCAAAATGCGTCCACTTGTAACACCAAAAAGCTTGGAAAACAGAGGTAATGTGTCAATTGCGTATATTTCAGTGATCAAGTATAACTAAAGTTTTAGAGGAATTCGGGGATTAGGCCTATTTGTTGAGTCCTAAAAAGAACGAAACCAGTGATGGGTTGTCGAAGAGTTTTCAGCAACCCTATACTTAGTGTGGTGTATGCGTTGACTTATTTGGTTGGCCATCTGACTACTGGAGAAACACCAGATGATTTAGTTTGGGTGGTTATCGCTCCTGGCGAATGACCAAAGTTATAACTTGGTAATAATTGGTCCACCTACGAGAGCCAGTGGTCACTACTCACTTAAAGAAAACCTGACCGTCTATCTGCTATTGGATGAGACTCTGAAGATACATATATGTATATACAATTGTTGTGGTTTTTCGACCCAAGACAGGATCTCTGAATAAAATCTTTAACAACAATTGCTGTTCATTCGGACTATAAAGTTGGCAGGGCTATTCATCGGTAAAAAAACAGGAGGCCGTGGTTTTTTTCGAGCAGCCCGGGGAATAAATCATTCAAAAAGCAAATCCGTTTGTGAGGTCGGATGTATTCAGAAGACACAAGACAGGGATCGGAGTTGCGCGCGATATCCAGAGCCTAGAAGTATAAAATGTTATTAGCGGTACTTCGACGAAAGCCAATTAAACAAGAGGGAACCATCCAAGAATTTTTGGAATGGTTATCCAGTTCAGAATGGAGGTCGCGGGAAAGCGAAAGGTACCGGCGTGCAAGGCCACTGTAACAGTCCTCCATGGATGAGGGACATTCCTATTTCTTGAACCTCCAGAACCTTTAGTGGCTGGAAACGGTTATGGGAAAAACCCCGGGTCTGCAGATTCCTGTATGCCTCAGCAGTGACAAATCCACACCCGAGCACGGCATCACTGGGATATCTACTTTGTATACTAATACTTTTTCATTTGGCTGAACCTAATGATTTATTCCTTCCGGTTGGATACCTCACAAGTGTACCAATTCTGATATGCATTTTCGTTTCAGCCCAAGTATCTTTTCTTGACATGTCAAGTATTTCACCCCGACTCGATTAGTTTCTAGCCATTCTGTCCTGATACTCGGGTGATTTGGCAGTATACTATCCTAAAAATCGCCTACTACGTAGGGCATCTCGTGAGTAACAGATCGACCACCCTCCAGCAGCTGAAATGGGATGTGAACATAGAGTTGATTCGACCAATTTTGGTCATCTGTTTTGCACTGCCAAACATACTAACCCATGTTGAGGCATCAGCACGGGACACAGCCAGGGTGGCTTCACCCTTTGTTTTGTTTCACTCTACGGTGGTTGACGGTGATTACACTGTGACCTCCAAACAACCAAAATCGAAAAACACTGACACCGAGCACCACCACTCGGTGATTCACTTTCATTTGTCCTCGCTGTTGTTGTAATCAGTTCTCGTCAGTTCCGTCACCAAGAGTGCCATGCTTCATTCATCAGTGTTAACAGAGGAGACTCAGTTTGGCCATAAGCTTACTGCCACCAGGTCGGCCTGGCACCCGCACACACACCTAAGTCACACGCACCGGCTGATGAGTTTAGCTGGTTGGGGCAGCTTACCAGAAACCGTATGAAGTATAAACGGTCTCCGTCAACAATCCTACACAATCGACCTAAATGTTTTGCTCGTCGCTTAGTTTGTGTTCACAGGCTTAAACCTTTGACAGCAAATGGATAAATGCTACCCTGAGACTGTATCCTCCCAAACTTAGAAGTTGTACTTTCCGCTATTGTGTAGGGTCAACAAGCACCAGCACAACACAGCGCCAGACAATTTCTGTCGCACAGCAACACTAATTTTTGTCGCCACCCGACTAACGCGCCTACCATCATCAACACAATCGTTGGTAGTTTTAAGAACGCCTGCGTGTAGCCACACCAACCTAAATAATTGGAGGTCCTGTTTCCTATCATTTTAGAAAAGTTTGTTCCATCAGTTTTGATGAAAAATCCATTCAGTAAGGTTTCATGCTCTGGTATGGTTGTTATTACAGGCTTTCCGCTATCACAGCCTTCTGAACGCTGCCCCACTCAACCCCACCAAATCGTTCCTTTTTTTAGCTGATTCTTCCACTAGCTCGTCAGCTCAGCTAAAAACGAAGCCACACTGTTGGCCAGCAACACAGTTCTCGAGCTCCTTTTAGGCTTAGATGAACTAGAAGTACTAGGGGAAGATTAGATGAATTAGAACGGGCACCATTAGACATGATGCTTTGAACCACCGGTATACATACTTTTCTGCTATGTGCAATTCGTCTGAGAAGAAACCTTTGTTCAGGCAAAAGCCTACCACATTATAATTCTCATTTACTGGTCTGTCATGTGTCTCAGGTTAGGAGGCATCTAATATAGTGCCTGACTCCCACACGAACCCAATTACCAAAAGATCGAACAAAATGGTGTTACGCTGTCCGATTAGATTGACTGAATGAGGAGGTGAAAGGAAGTGAACCGACTGTGGCTACCGATTGATGGTTTGGAGATGACAACATACCATTTTTTTGCATGGGTGAAGGATGGACCCTTTTAGGGATTAAGTCCGAAAGCTGCAAACTTTCAAGTAGAGTACAACCGATCGTTAATGAAAGTCAGCCAGAATTGACGAGATTTAAAACAAACAGTAAGTCTCCAAATTTTGTAATTCAGGTCAAGTTTGGTGTGACAATACTCGACTTTGAGTTGCTCTTTCCAGCACCCAATTTTCCAATGAAAATATTCATACTGATTGACATCAGAAGGGGACCGAACTGTAACGTAAAGTGTATGCCGATATTTTTACAAACCAGTGGCCGTTTTTTCAACCTTATCTAATCTTCAATGGAAGTGAAGTTTACCTAAGCTTAAGAGCCGAGAAACACCGCTGGCGCTTCGAACAGCCTTAAAGCGCCTCTCCTCTTTCAGCATACATCGGCTTCACTCATTTCAAAATTCTTGAATCTCCTCCACACTACCAAGTCTATCCAATCACTGGGAGAATTTCTCGTCGCTGGAAATCTGGATGTATAACGTTAGTGTATGAGAGAAGTTCACTGTTGTTCAAAATCACTTCTGGTGCATTGTAACCGATGAAGCCGTCGGATATCGTACTTGCAAGTAGAAATATAGGGGTCAAAACTCTCCTCATTGAAAGGGGTGAAGCTCAAACACAACGGAATGGTCAGCAACAGGACGACAGATTAATTGTCGCTCTTGCCTGTGACGCTTTCAGAACTGATCTGACCGACGAAGAGCCAATTGGCGATCGACTTAGCAGCAAATAACACTAGCCTCAGTCCCGCACACTAGATTGCAATAGAGCCCATGCCCTCATTCCCACGATGAGTCAAGTATGTTATTGATTGGCCAATTCATGAGGGGCTTGGAGGCCGACTTAACCCTGAGTTAGGCTTTGTGACATTTGTGACGTGTGGTTTTGTGTCTGCGTAGACAAAATTTTGATTGAGGGAATGAATTTTATCCCTAAATTCCAACAAGCTGCGTAGGCCTCTGCAGGTCACACATAAAAATTGGACACTGGGTTTTCAACTTTCTCCAATGAACTTTTTGAGTCAGCTTCACTGCCTGAGGGATACCTATTGAGGGTGTGCGCTGGACTAGGCTTCTCTGTTAACTTAGTAGACCATAGTGTCTGAAAATGGGGGAAATTAAAAACTGAAGCGGTTTGTCTTCCTTGATCGCAACTGTGCCTGGCAGCACCATTATCTTCTCTCTGAGAAGCTAGCAGTTGGGTAAGCCTCTTCCATCATCTTCAGGAAAATTTTACCAAGTCCACCCAATTCAAAATTCTAGTTAACCGTATATATCAAAAAATGTCGATGTTCCTCAAAGATTCTTATCGATATGACGTTGGATCTAGGTAAGGCGATCCCAGGTCCATCTCGGTAACTTTCCTTTTCTCACCATTAGTTCGGTTGACAGGGCACACTGACTGGGATAACCACCATCTCGAATAATTCTCGATGGTTCGGGATGCTGAATCTATTTTCATTATTGCCCAACAAGTGGAATTTGTTTTCGAGAAATACACTCCTTTGCAAATCATTTTGGTTTTTGTGAGAGATTCACCTGGAACCCAGCTGAATCTCCCGTTTGTGATGTTTTCGGGCAACTGAATGTGCTGCACCAGGCCGCCTCATGTTCCAGTTGCTACGATCTTCGAGATATCGCGATACATGTATATACGTAATGCACTACTCATAAGGTTGCTGAAAATTCTTCGACAGCCCACGACCATTTTCGCCTTTCTTGGGGCTCATCCGGTAGGCGCAGTCCCCGAGTTTCCGTCAACCTTATGTTCTACTTGAACAACCGGAAGTGGAATTTGTCTTTTCAAACTCCGAATGTCTCATGTGTTCCATACCTCTATTCTGACCTCAACACTGGATTTGCTCCTTCCATGTTGTATTCCCACAGGATGCCCGAGAAAGACTATTGTCGCTCACTCCGGTTATCAGAGCAAATTTCCAGACGAAATGAAACCTTAATGGATATCCTTACTTCTTACTTCACTGTCTTTGCTTCTTCCCGAGAAAAAAAAATAGGACCATCCCATGAGACATTCTAATCAAAAGAGTTTTTAAGTAGAGAATTACAGGGATTCAGCTTCACCACCACTGTAAATAACGGTGCACTGCTATTAGCAATCATGGATATGAGATTTTAACTAATGCGCCACCATTCTTGTCTGAACGCAACGACCTCGTTCAGTTCAGAGGCATGACGTTTTGAAGCATTGGAGACTCCGTGATGCTATTTCTTACAGCTTCTCATTCAAATTGTGGTTAGGACCACAAGTTGAGCAGAAAATAGGTTCATGTGAGAGAACAGATGTGAGCTTCTCATCAGAAACAAATAGTGTGAACCGCTGTTGTTTTGATGAAACAAATAGTGTGAACCGCTGTTGTTTTGTTGAAATTATTCATTCTTTTGCTTAGTCATGACTACTTTGTTAACGGAATCTGATCATCACCGTCATCAATACCGTAATTCAGTGCTCAGTTTTTCACTTCACAAGTTTACTTCCAAACCACCGGTTCATGGGTTTGTTCGATTTCTTCTGTACTAAAGCAACACCCATTATGTTTTATTCCATCTGATCCTGCTATAAAGAGTATTCTTCATCACTTCTATGTAATATAGATTTGTTACTGACCCATGGTGACGAAATACTCGGTCATACAATTTGACGGTGGGCTGCATAACTTTGACGTAAGGGCCCGTTATTTCCAAAGACTGCATTTGTTCTCGTCCATCTAAAACAGTTTCAATCCCATCATCCGGAAGAAAAGTTCCAATTCATGTCCGCTCGCTACTTCATACCTAACAGGCTTCTTACACGACTGGAACCATTACCTATGGTACGATTAGTGTTGATAATGCGTCGAAATGGTCATAGAAATACAAACCACAATTTTCTGCAAATATCGCTGATGTGCACCTGACGGTTTAACACAAAATCAGACTGCATTTTAGCCTTCCAATAGATTTCAGTTCGTATTGGAATGGAGAAAGCTGCTGTCCTATTTACTGAATTTACCAGTTGTTAAAATATTTCCAAAAGTATGCTTAAAGGATGTTTCGAATGGTTTAACCGACCGCTCTTCATCTGGTTCTCTGATGTTTTAATCCTTTTACTTCCACTGTTCTTCATTAGGATACCTTACTCACTTGCGCGGCTGAATTCGAATGGCCATATCGAGTGAACGAAAGCTGGCTGAAATTCCCGAACTGCTCTTGGACACCACTTGTGTCAGTGGAAGATGAACTCTACTCAGTTGGGCGACTATATACTTTATTTAACATCGTGAGTTGCATTTATCCCGTTTAAATAAATATTGATCACTCTGAGCAACGCAGAACTGTTTGTGCTCTGGTGACCTTATTGACAAGGCACTAAATTTACTGAACCGGATGGGAGTCTGGCCGCGCTTCTTTGAGGTTTCTGGTGTTGATGGACCTTGGGGAGTGGTGTTGCAACCATCATAACTCCCTCAATAATAGGAATACTCCGGACCGACGATCGCATTTAAAAGACATTTCTTGGCTTGGGTGACCAAACTAACGTCAGAAATATTCTAACATGACGCATCTCTCGATGCCGCAATTATGTGCTTTACAGTGATTACTCATTAAGATTGGAATTAGGTTATATGGTAAAAAAGAACTGAAAACAAAAGAAATGATACCAAGGCTATATTCAGCAATCCCTTCGAGGAGCTAACAAGTCTGGAATAGTGAAAGTCATTCGTTTTCTGGGAGAAACTCCTTTCAGTGAAAACGAACTATCCAACCACTTATTGGATATCAGATTTATAGGACAAAAAACCTGTCTGAAAAAAATTCCTTCCCGTGTAACTTTTCGCCGCTTTGTTTCTTATAACATGCAATCTGTTTTTAGCGCTTCCTGTATCTGGAATTCTATTCCCGAAAACCACACTTTAGAACTTCGCATCACGAAACTGTGGTACACTGCAACATTCGGTGTTGTATTCGGTTTCGGTGTGTCATATTTTCGTGCTATTCGTTCCCTGGTTCCTTCCAAGGATGCCACAGAATCCATCTAGCAAAACAATTGTCAGGACCTATCAGTGACTGCGTGTTCTCCAAGAGTTAGCGGATTAAAAGGGTGTCTGAACGGCTGGTATCATAGTTAACGTTCAACTCAGTAGTGCTAGAGCTGCCGAATTCAGCCAACGTAGAGACACAAAGCCTAAACAACCTCCGATGATTTCATTAGGTATTCTATAAATATAAACAGTGTCTGTTAGGACCAATGTGCTCGTGGGGGAGTTTGAGTTGAATTTGCGTTCTCCTGTGTGCTACACAGACTGGAATGATCTAGTTTTACGAACTTAGTGAATCCTTCATCTGATCGCTGTGAGAAAGAGGACATAGTGGAGGAATAAGTGATGAGATTATTTAACGCAGTTATCCAGTAATATTGAAGGCTTCCTTTTGCATCATAGTCTTGTTTGTGAACTGACAAAACCATTTTTCATATCATTTATTCAGCATTTATAATTCCTCATTAGATTAGCCGTACCTGCGGTCGGAGGCAATGCTTCTTCTCGAATGGCTGTGCAACACATGAAGGCGTTTGCTTCGGTATAAAGCTTCCCTCTCTCGGTTCATAAGCTTCACAAACGTCTAGAATACTAAGAAGCCAGGTGAAAACTAATCTACTGAGCTGCTCTGCAAGTTCGCAAATAATGATCTCTGAGACGAGATTATGTCATCACTGAAATTTGCACAGACAACTATCGCTGGAGTTGAAATAAGGCTATTAAGATTTTTCAAAAAAATAGTTCATCCTGTCTTTATGGAAATTCTCCCATCAGTGCTGGGTGTTTTCGCTATTCCAATCATTACTGAGCATAAATGGCCTGGTTGTTGATTCTTTGCCTACTTAAGTGAGCCTTAATAACTTGGCTGCTTTTACATCCTGGCTGTAACCAGTAACACTGTGGTTGATTGTAGCGTGAAGATTCATCTTCCGAACACGAAGTTGGGGTGCACTTGCACTTGGTAACTCTCCATTTCGGTTTAGTTCGACCACCATTATCACCTGAGACTGGGTCGACTGTTCAGTGATCTCAGATTCGGTTTTATTGTGGTCGAAGGGGGGGGGGTAATAGCTTTTCGTACAAGGATGGGTTACGTCGGTCAGTCAGCAGCTTTGCATCCGATACCATGGGCCGGCAAAATTAGTTGCGTAGCATGACGTGATCACAAGTTTTCTTATTTTGTCCTGATATGCTCGTCACGGTAAATAAGTTTAGCTTCAATTAGATGTGACTGATACTTCACCATTCGTTTGTCCATCTTAGGAACCCTACCAACTGGCTCATCCTAAGTGTCAGTGCGTTCTGACAGATTGTGTGACAACATAACCCACCGGTAGTTCTACCGTGACAACCACAACGCGGTCGTTCAGCTCTGTTTCTCTTAACAGATTGAGCGCAATAACAGTATCTTGGCCAGGGTCACCACATGACGAGAATCAGTCTAGCTTGCAGAAGCGTGCTGGACTGCACTGCTTAAGCACGACCACGTTCGGCCCTTCACACATGATAGTTAGGATGGGTCTAGCCTGCGTTCGTCAAATAGTGGCAACTCGCTCATCGCGAAAGTCAGATATACGCAGTTCAAACCCCAATGCAGACGAGTTCTACTAGGAATTCAGTCAGGTTTTCCTTTGGTGTGAACTGGACAGAATGACTGTGTCAGAACGGAAGGAGTAAAATTCTAACGAAAATAATGTGAATACCAATTCTATAAATCCAGCAACCACCCATAGCGCATTTGTGTGTTACTGCTGAATCGGCGACACGGTGCATTTTCATTTCGGCTACCTTGTCAAACAAGCAAATTTCACTTGACGAATCACATTCTGACAACCGATATTTTTTTCTAGGAATTTCATAACTGTTGTTTCTGGGCTTGCAGCTAGCTTACGTTGATTCGTCGTCAGTTTGTTGACATGCGGATTATGCCCGTAACTGTTATCAGTGAATTGACCACTATCCATTCAGTTGGCAGCCAGTTAGCAATTATCGGTGGCTTTGCTCCGATCACACAAGACTAACACGGTAAGCAGCTTGGGAATTGGAGATTTCACTCTCTCCTCCGGGTTATTCGTTCTTGGAGAATGTCTAATGCATATTTCAACAGTATAACAGCCACATATTTGAATTCCGTACGCGAACTACTATGAAAACCACGAATCCAGTATGGGATTACATAATAGTCATAATTCTTTCAGAAGAGTTTGGTAAACA
Source organism: Clonorchis sinensis (assembly GCA_003604175.2). NCBI lineage: Eukaryota > Metazoa > Platyhelminthes > Trematoda > Opisthorchiida > Opisthorchiidae > Clonorchis > Clonorchis sinensis. The sequence goes on along the minus strand of CM030369.1, from coordinate 177,079,743 downwards.
GTCGGTGGGCTTATGGCTTGGCAAAGTTTCGCTTTTGACGAAAATCTTCTGAAAAGATAACCCCTCAGTCGGTTTCAACCTTTTCCCATAAGGATCTTATGTGTTGTTCTTCAAATTAAAGGAAGGATGAAACATTTATGCAAGCTAGAGGGATAGTCGGTCAGAAAACTCAGTAGAGTCATTTCTTCCCGGAGAAACTAACAAACCAGTCCAACAAAAATGATCCTCCCTGTAGAAGGTTTTACTAGTCAGTAGATTTGTCCTCCTCTGGACATACTACGTTTTAGAAGAGATCACCTGCGGTTCTACACTTAATGCATATGTTGATGGTGAGGATCTTTGCAGAATAGCCCACTTTTCAAGGAGATCGCCTGAAGTTGTTCCCTTGCAATAACCGCTCCGGAGAAGTTTTTTCTAAGGTCTAGTCTGCTACCTGTGACGAAACAATTGGTTTTGACCTCTAGAAGTAAGTAGTTGTAAAGTAGTTAATGGGACTATCTCGCCGGATAAATCTGTTGTTGAGTTAATGAGGAAATTTGGTCCCCTGTTCTCTTCTGTAAAAGGTTTATCAAACACTGGTTAACTCCAAGAGTTTCTTAGTTTACTTTCCGTTAACAGAGGCACAAGTCCGAGTGATACAAGCGATTGTACACACAAAACACGATCACTCATTTCAATGCTCCCATGAGATGATACCACTACTGCACTGCTATTGAGTTTCGGTACATTTTCCTACACATCTATATACTTTCTTTTCTATACAGAACAATCCAATCCTGCAAGCAAGGTTTACAGAAAGGAAGTTGTCGTGGCACATCAGACAGACTGAGGAGGAAATGTCACTTCAACCACAGGACCGGGAGTGGATGTTTCCATTAATCAAACAAGCCTATCAACAAAAGGAAGGAAACAGTTGGCACAGTCCTCAGGTTGAAGAAGTCATCGATCTTCGAAGATTGGTAAATTTTTTGTTTTGGTTTACGACTTACTCCCACAGGTTGAACCCATCGAAGTAATTCAGTTCACAGCCAGGCTCTACACTTTACATAGATACGAAAAACACGTAAGTATTTTCTCCAGTTTGGTTGACTGAGTCTATGAAAACTGTTGTCCGAGAATAGTTAATATATTTTATGGTCAGTAGATGGTCTATGGATGGTCTCTATGGGGACAAACAAATAAAAAATTGCATTTAACCACTACTACCGGTAGATGAAAAAGTCGAATGTTTATACGAATGGCTGGTATCCCAAAACAAATTTACCGACTAGCGTTGGTCAAGCCATTGGTACCCTGCGCGTAGTTCGGTTTCAAAGAATGTTTGCACGGAGCTAAATGAATAAAAGGCGTCAAAACCTTTTCGAGTTAAATTGGTTAAACGGGGTATGCGAAGTGTGAGGTGCCAGTCGGGTCTCCCGTGGAACAAGGTGCGGGGGGCAGATGCCCTAAGGAATAAAAGCTTGCCCGAACACAGGTGAACAATAACATATAGGGAGTTGTAGGAGAGCACCATTTCTGATAAGTAACAAACACGAAACTGGTAGTAAGGAGAACGAATGTGCCAGCTGTTACAAAACGGAATCACGGCAGTGTATGCCATGAGAGTTGATCCAAGAGATCTTGGATCACATGGACCTGCTTCCTCAACCAGCTTTCTTCATAGGAAACTTCGCTTTACCCTTATGGCTACAGCTTGCCTGCTATTACCAGGCAGATCGGAAGTATATGGAAATTCGTGTAGTCGTAGGCGAAGCAGAAAAACAGGCACTTAAATCCGCCCGGAAGACTTTTGGCCCAAAAGCTGGCTGGAATCATACCTCAAAACGTGCTGTCTCTCTCAAAAGACACCAGATTCAAGCCAAACAGTTGAAAAGGTTAACGTGAACGACAATCGGGGTGACAATCAAAGCCTATAGAACTCATTCTCCTACTTTAAGGTACTAAATTTCAGCGTGAATTCGGACAAAAGAACAAAAATCAAACGTCGATTGCATGACTTTTTAGTGCATGCTTTTGACGACTCCTTTTAAGCAGGAGTGCAGTTCACAGATACGGAAACGAAAAATACACAATGCTTTTGGAATATGCCATCGTTTGATCCTCTGTGAGGGATGAGTATTAGTCTGACTACGTTTCTCACCTTAAGCTACCATTCGCTCTTGTTTCCCACAAGGGCCTGTTCTTCACCTTACGAGTCTTTGTAATCGTCTGGTCTCTGAGGGCTTTACACGCATCTCGTCCTATCGCCTGGTTCACCTGTTGGCTTTGGAATACACAGTAAATTATCCGTTAACACTTTAAGGCATGTACTACCTGAAAACTGATAGGCTTGTGATGGTGGCTATAAGAAAGCCTTAACTTCCGAAGTAATCTATTCTAGCACGAATTGGGTTGGCATCGTAGTGATAGTTGAGCTAATACAGTTCTACCTTTTCTACTTGTTAAACGATCCACAACGCACAGATCGCCACAGTTCATCAAGCTGCATCACTTGCGTACGCAAGGCGTCCTACAGTTTCGACTAACACACTAATCTACATACCGTTTTGGTTGCGACACGAGATTCAACTGGAACCCACCTGAATCTCTTGTTTGTGGTGCTATTCTCCAACTAAATGTGTTGCATCAGGCCGTCTATTGCTTCAGTTGAGGCGATATTCGAGGTATCGCAGTACACTGTACAAGGGTAACACTCTACTAATAATGTTGCTGGTCAAAACCACATTGGTATGCAGATGAGTGTGGTGAACGAATTTCGGGTAATTTGGGTCTAAGTAGAACATAAGTTTGCCGGAAACACGGGGACTGCGTCCTACGATATCTTATGTGTTTTGCCCAGACTATACGTGTCACTAACAGTTACACTCTGAACTTCTCTCATTGGTGCGATACCATTCAGCGTTCTATTCCTGTCCACCTGACCAACCAAGTTCATGGTTTTCAACAGCACGTGAAGTGTGCACGAAAACTTTTTCGGCCTATCTGATCAAACCGCTCAATTTGAAGGCGTCTTTCTCTGGAAGCAACCTATCTCACGTAATGCAAATGAATGCGCGATAAGAAAATTTCACCGTCTTCTAAGACGTAATCTATTTTGTGAATTCAGCACAGTGCCAACTTCGCTGACTATTACTAATGGGCGAAATATCAAGTGATTCTGTGGTTTGCCGGGTAGTATGCTATCAAACGTCAGAGATCCTTACGAATTTCGTGCAGTATATGTAGTTGAAATTTTTTGAGTAGTGTCCTACGTGAAAAACGTTTTGCGTTAGTTAATTTTGCTAGAACTTTACGTTTCTTGATAATCCCGTCAGGTTCAAGCGAAAAATGTTGTTGAAGTCCTCTGTTGTCACCAATAATTTAGTTGGAATTGCGTTCTTTCTCGCCCGGAGTGAGTACTTCATCTCTGACCATATCTTAATAATGGCTTGGTGAAATTTATTAGGGCAGAAGACAGCCGGTGTTACTTGCCATTTTTAAGTCACGTAGGCAATTTATTAAGTGCTTGATCTGTAGGATTTGTTGTGGGGCATGAAAAACACGTGAGACACAGACTCCTTTGGCTCTTCTTTGTATTCCAGAAGTTTTCTTTCTGGATCGAAACTTCCATGCAGCTTACGAGATTCAGCTACAGTCCCTTTGCCATATGAGACCAATGTGCAGTACTTTTCGGTATGAGAATCAGAACTGATGCTTGACTCGTTTTTGGCGGGAGGGGGGGGATTCAGTAGTACGATTTGAATTGAAACTCCAAACGTACAAAACTCTCAACACAATGATAGAACGATGAGTGGAACCGAAATATTCCCGAAAATAGGGGAACGGTCGATCAGTTTGAACGATCCTCTGCTGGACTCGCAACAGAACAATGAAAAACGACCATTCCATCCGAAGGCTGGTTTATTTTTGTTGCATTTGCAGCATTCATCATGATAGAAGATGGCCAGGAAGATTGAACGCATTATAATGAAAGACTATGGTGAGCTCCGTGGAATTCAACCACTGAGTTGAATTCTTCATTTGAATTCACTTGTTTGAGAGAACGGACCATAGTTTTTACCTAAATGGCAAATGTTTGAAATCGCGCTTTGTTGAACTGCATCAACATTGCGCTCGGATTCTAACAGCAAAATTCAATTTGTCCTTGGTTTGCGAAATGTCCCATCAAATGGTTAAAGAATGCAGTAGCATAGGCCGAAATAAACGACTCTGCAGCACGGGCTAACAGCTTTCTTCAGTCCAAAGGTAGCAACCAGCTAATGCTTTACCAAACAGATATAGGCTGGCCATTTTGCAATATTTCATCCGTCTACGCAAACCCGGTTCACTTGACGACATAGAAAATTACGTCACTTTGCTAGACCTAATAAATACCACGAATTTTACAGTACATTGATTTCTGCCTAGCATTAGTTGCCATTCCAGTCGAACTATGACTGATGGATGTTCGTTTAGTCTTGACACTTGACCTCTCCGGTCCCCCACCATGAACTTTGTTTGTTTGTCCCATTTCCCGATCTTTTCTCTCTACTGAAACTAAGCTGAGGCACAGAAAACGTCAGCGTGTTAGGAATAGCATACGAAGTTTAAAACGCATTTGTCGAATCCCAGATAAATTAGACGAATACAACGGCAACTGAATTATGCAAAGTCATTCCGAGCATATTTTGTCAGGAGTGTCGTGAAATTTTTCTCTGTCCTGTTTGTAAGTGCTAATTGGCTGCATTTTTCTGTCTGGATGAAGAAGTCATTCATTCCTGGACTCAACAAATGTCTAGTATAGATAAGCAGATTTCTTCGAAACAAGCGAGCAATGGAAATTTCCATGTCACAAAATTCTTCATGCAGAAGGAGACTTTTCGCTACAGGGGCTAGCTTTCGGTGGAACACTATATTTAAATTCTTCCAACCATACCGCACCGAAATTGAGCGATGCGACGTACTACATATGTTCTGAAACGTTTATAATGCACTGGTCTTTTCTGAACAAAGTGCATGAAATTCAGTATCTATCCATACTAGTGACTTGCTTATAGGTTTGAAAATGAAGGTCAAGGGCACTAAGAGGCTTTCATGTTGTCCGGGTTAGCCAACTGCAGCTTTTTCATCGTTAGAGCAGTGTCACTCGGGTAGAATCACAGGGCAGGAATCTCGGACAAAGAGAGGAAAAATGCTCATGGGTCTGCACTTTTCGAAAACAATTGGAAGATGCAATTAGAAAATTGCAATTGAATGAGGTCATCACAATCTAGATATTTCGCTTCCATGAAGGAACAGTACAGAAGGCGAGGTGGAGAACAAGGATTTGTAAACCGAGTGATGTCGCAGTTGGATTTGGAGGTATTTCTATTTGAACCTTTGAACTCTAGTCGGAGGGTCGAACGAGATCACCTTCTGTTTAGCACTTCCAGTGTGTCGGTTTAGCAAAATATCGGCATCCAAAATCAGAGGCTTTGAGTGACGAACTTCATAAGTCTCTTATAATCTGGGCAACGGTACTTCCGCAGGCGATACTGTGAGGAGTCCGTCACCTGGGCTATTTTACCGATCTACCAACTACAACGGCCTGCCTTCAAACTTTGTCATGTTGCGATAGCTAGGAATTTCATGTCTCTAATGGCAAATACACACACAAATGCCTACTTATATGTTCGATGTGAAAGCCATGGCACCGCAAAATCCGCGCCTAGAATTGCATCTGTACCGGATTCCGTCGAACAAGCCTATAGGGGCAGGGCTTTAGGTTGATTGAGTTTGTGGTAAGGGGTAACGGACTGGAATCGACAAAGGGGCACAGAACAAGAGATGTTGAATAGCTCCAGTTGTCGGACGAGGTTGCGTAGCAGAAAACGAGGACGCAATAAGGGAAACCGGAATTGCTGTAGTATAATCATGAACAGCAAGAGAGTTTTCAATTCAAATACAGTTTTTTGTAGGAGGTAGTATACAAGAGATCGCGTATTCCGATGACAATGTGCACCCAGCGAGACAAAGGGTTACTCCATCGTACAATACCCGTGCGTTTATAGCTGAAAATTGGAATCGTTCTCCAGTCTGCAATGAAAATCAGTTTTCGTTTTCACTACACACCAAAATGACAAGTACCGAGACCGACGAGAATATGAAACAGCCATGGTCATCGCAGTCCATATTTTGTAGATAGTGAGGTTAAAAACCAGGAAATGTGTCGGAGACAATTTTAAGATGGCAGAACTCGCCAAGACCTAACTGAACGATGTTTCAGACAGAATACCGCTATGTTGTTAAAATATCGGCCGATTTTCCACTTTATCAACAGATATTCTGCAAGTCCTGTTGCATTCGCCAAGACGCTGATGACTGATGTGTTGCATACAAAAGTGAGATATCCCTAACTGGCCATTTTATTCAATTGACGGGGAACACTCGTTCACAACGATCAATATGACCACGCGATAATCGCTTCTGGTTGGAACCACATAAATATTTGAAAAAAAACAGCGCACACAACAAAGCAATTTAGGCTTTTGGTTCCTAATCAAATCTTCCCCAAAAAATAAGGATCAGTCGCAGGAAAAGACCAAATTTGTTGCTCCCGAAGGTATGCCTTTGCACAAGAGGCGCGTTGTAGCGAGAAATACTTTATTAGTGGTTTATGGTAGGAACATCGGAGGTTCTTCGTGAAGATAGCTTTAACACCGTGCTACACAACAACAATGGTTTCGCCTTACGCACGAGACACAGGAGGGCAACTAGAGTGACCCACAATACCGGTGAAGTAAGTGCATTGCATGCCAGTTGACGTCAAGTAGAAGAAATCTGCACTGTAACACAAAAAGTGGACCTTCTGGACTTTACAACCACTAGCTGTTCTCGCAAGGTTACTTTACAAATTATCACTATAAGATAGCGTAGTTTCGCAAGGGCAATCGAATTTTCGTCCCCCTTTTCCAAAGGTTTTATCGGTAGTTGGTGGCGAATACTGCTTACGTAGTACTTATAATTTTACAGTACTACAAGAAACAACTGTAGTTTGTATTAGTGCATTACAAAGGCGTAATTGCCAATATTTGATGAGAATACTCCCGAGGAAGTCAAGACAGAGAGATGAGAACTTATTGGTAGCTGCAGGTATATCTTTAGACGCGTTCAATCGGCATAGTTTGGCATACTTTTCAAAACTAAGCTCTTTCTTACAACTATATCTCTTGTGACCCTATCGAGGGTTATTACCAAACAGAATGTATCCACCGAATTCCTTGTACAAAACGTTCTACTTAATACCCAGTCCACATGGTCAGTCAGCTTTATTGACGCAGTGTACAGAGCAAACGGCATGTACGAGTTCCCTCACAAAACTCAAAACTGAACGTGGCACAGTGATTGCACTCCTTTTGATTATTTTACGAAAGAATATTACAAATATGCATATATGTTGAATGGTAGGCACGTCCGGAGATGCCATTAGCACAGACCTACCAGAATTTGTCTTTTCTGGGGTTTGTTTACCTCTCAGGGATGCCTTTTCTAGGAAGAGTCAGCCTAGTTTGGAAAAACATCTATTTACTTCGACCTTACGCCAAATACCGAAATTATAAACGCAATTCGTTTTGTTTTTATTTTTGCAGATTTTTTGCAAGATGACGTTCTTCGTTGAGAATCAAACAATCCACGTTAAGGAATGCAAACATAAGTATGATTGGACTCCACAAGTTTCCGGACAGCTTTCTGAAAACGAGAAATCACAACCCTGGTTCATTCGAATGCTGGATTTGCTCACTGAACAGTTTAGTGGAGTCAATCCGCTCGAAACCCCGTTTGCGTTGCCTAAAGTTGAGCATGCTGTTAGGAGGCTCGTCAGAGAAGACCAAGTGAACACAACATTGCTGCAGTTCACAGTAAAATTCAAATCACTAAGATGCCAGTCGGCCATGTTGTACTCAAAATGTGATTCCGACAAGGTGAGGAAATTTATTATTCTAGTCATTCAGTAGTTTTAGGCCCAATCGAACACATCTTATTTGCCCGGTACAAAGAGTGTTAGAGTAAACCATCTGCCGCAAAGTGGTATACAGTATACGATGTCTTATGATATGCCTCGAAATCATATATTGACACAAGTCTTTACGTAGTGAAATGAGTCCCGCTAATGGAGCGTTCCGAAGGAGTGACGTCTCCCAGGTAGCCTCAAAACAATGTTCTCCGTCAGTTGGGATTCGCCATAAAATCTGCTGGAATATGGCTGTTGATAACCTTACACCAAGTAGCAGATGGTTAAACGGAAGTGTCTGATGATTTTGATCGTTTGTCACTTTTATTTTGAGGAAAGCATCAGCAAGGCGCGTCTCACAGTTAAGTTCGGCAAATAAATATTCTAGCGCCCGTAAGGGATACTGATCCGAATCCAACGTTGAGCCCAATTGAATAGTGAGCGCATACACGAGTTTCACCATTCACCTTTCTGACGGCAACAATAGGGACAGCTCACGGTGGGGAGCCGAAAGGCTGGATAACTCCAAATTGTTGAAGAGCTTCCACTTCTACTTCCACAACTGCGACATCTTCATACACAACAAGATGTTTCTGGCTGTAAACCAGTCTTTTTTCATATCACGCCCTTTTTAGGAACAGATTCACCATAAATTTCCCGATAAACCAAAGAAAAAGGCTCCTTACTTAGCATTAAAAAGACTTCTTGAGCCGCAAGTTGATGTGACATCCAAAGCATACTATGTAATGCTTTGCAATCGGGCTTTCCCGGATAACATCCACTTTATCTAGGATGAGAGGGAACCTTCATCTGGTACACAGCAACCATTGGAATTCAGAAAGGTCAATGCGGTTCAATGAGCGAGAAACTATATATCTTCAGTCCCGGTACATAACTGGGCTTAACCAACGATCAGGCTTCGAATCAAACGTAGCCTATGTGTGAGCAGAGAGGCATGTAGAACCAGAAGGTACAACGAAGTTAAAAGGCTAATGTAAGGGAACGCAGGAAAGTCCTTTCACTTGGTCTTCAAAACAGGCTTTGGGTTGAGTTGTGTGATCTGTAGACGGTGGATCGACAGGGCTCCTATCTGATCAATCCCTACCCTGTCCTGACGCTCGAATGGTGATCAGATCTGTCTGTTCCGACATTATAAGCCAGGTACGTCCAGTGTGCGTTGGTAGACTAGTGGAAACGCGCTGATCTCTCTAGCCCAAGGTCCGTCACAGTCAGAGGTGTGCATTGCTGGTGAACACTAATAAAAGAGACACTGTAGTCCAGTGCTTGACCCCCTTGATATGCACTTAACAGGACAATCGAGCAGAGACAGAAGAATTGTCACTCGAACAAAATAGGTGCGCTTACAAGTTCCACAAATGACCAGGCTTCTAAAAAAGCTGAAAATCAGACGCTGCGCCCATTTGCTATCAGACTTACCATGTGGAAACTGCTTATCATTAGACAAGCTTTACAGGCCCAAATATTTTCTGCTATTATTATTTCCTCTCAAAAAAAAACGCAATGTCTTTTCCATTGAAAAGGAAAACATCGTTTGTGATGTGGTGGTCCGAAACAGCACAAGCATGTCATCAGAACCAGAGTTGACATCCGTATCTGACTGCTGGCATTCCGTCAAGCTCCCAATGCATTCGGTCAACAGGTGGATTTCGATTCATCCTGAACAACTAGCTGATCCGAAGTGGCGTGATCGCCTCAAGCAAGCCGTCCAAGTCCACAATAACAATTTTATTGATCCTCCAGATTACACGCATTACTATGCGTCGGATGTGCACATCACGGCTAGTTCCTCAGAAACCGAAGATAGGACAATTATGTTTCAACTCATCCTGGAGATGCAAAAACCTGTGAAAGCGGTAAGTAGCAGTGCTGTGGAATATACTGTACGGAGAGTTGAATTTTCTTAAATATCATGTTACGAATTGCATAGCAGACTACCAGTTGACGGATAGTGGCATTTGTTCAGCTCCTGCAACTAAAATCAACCGCTGGTTTACATGCTAGAAACTCTGGTTGTAAAGAATCTTCAGCCATACTTAGTTCTCACCCCAAATCCTTTTCACTACCCAACGTTTATGAGAAATCTTCAGACGGCACAAACTTCACGAGTCATCCGACTGAGAAAAAGTCACTCGAGGAAGTAGTCAGCGCTGGAAATCTGTGATTAAACGGAACGAGCTCTTTGTCATTGACGGTGGTCTCGGTTGCAGTGAACACGAACCTCTCGCTTATAGTACTCTTCAAGCGGATGTAATACACAAAAACTGTCTATTGTTCCAGTTGGAATAAAGTTCAAGATATAAACGTTTCAATATTATTCTTGCAGTCGATAAAAACTCTGGGTGGCCCGCCACCGGTCTTGTCCTCCTTCGGACTTATCAGGCAAAATTCACTTAATTTCTTCTACCGTATCAAATTAATTTGCCAACTGATGTGTAAAACATAGTGAGTACAATTTGCGTTCAAGTAGGAAAGCTCTTGATGAAGCTTTCAGTGACCACACCCACCTGGTGAACTCTGTCACGTCGGTAGCGGTCTGTCCAATTTTTCATTGATCATATGAGTAGTAGCTAAACGTCTATCAAATCTGCTACAATAAGTATGCATTCGTATCTTTTTGAGCAATTAAGAGGTGACTGTGGTGTCGGAACACATAACGTACCGTTGAAGGAGTAGTGGGATGGATGACTTATGCTGCTAAAGTGCCACTCGGGAGGATTGGCAGTGACACAATGTTCAGTCGGGGTGTTGAGCGATTTGTACAGATTTGTAGGAGGAGCAGTACCAGTGAGTCTCAGGTGAGGCGGAACAATTCTGTAATGCTTTTCAACGTTCCTCCATAGGTTACACAATGATACCACAGTTGAAAGCAAAAAGTCTTCGCCAAAGAGTGTCCTTTTCTATACTGACTAATTAAGTCAAGAACAAGCATGATTTTAGTGGTTTTGAAGGCAAGCGTATCCACTCAAACTCGGCAGAAAACGATTGCTTGTGTTACATCCTGTTCATATGATGAGACAGTTTGAAAACTCGTGAACAGTGAGAAGTCTTCTTTCGTCCTCATGGCCTGACGGTAACTACCAAGTTGCCCAAGGAAAACCTCGACTAATCTCAGACAATTACCTGTATTTGGGTCCACCAGGTACAACCAAGCCGACGTTTGGTTTTCATGACATTAATACCTGAATAAATCAGCAGCCGTCTAAGACAACTCTCCGGGGATCCTGAGGTCAAAAATCTAAGGTTGCCAACTCCTCTGAGATGAAGGTCTCATTGTTTGAGCTTTGTGTTGGTAAATTGATTTATGACATACTTAACCAACATAAACAATCTAGATGCTTGAGCGAACCTTATCTTTTTCATAGATTCATGATAAAAACCGGGAAGCATGCTACAGCTGTTTCATTCCTATTGGGTATCATCAGTAATGTCCATCTCACGAAACACCAGAGTACCGAACCAAGCATAGTTTGGCTTCAGTCACAGGACGGGATCTCCACTAAAATTCCCAAATCTGCTCCCACTACTAAAAGTCTACAAGTAGATCAGAGGAAGAATGGAACCGACCCGATGAGTAGAAGTTCAATCTAAGAATTCGTTGCTCGAGGAGCCAGTCAACTCGTGAGGCTACGTGATGTGGATCCCGTGATTGGAAAATGGGCGGCGCTATATCCTGTCTATGTTCAAAGTAATCACACTGTTGGTCATTTGCTCATAGCCAAACGGCTAAGATTTCAAACTAATAACAAGGAAGTCGCGGTTCGAGATTCTGCAGTTTCGTAAGATGCACACTGCTGATGATAACCTATCAGGATGAAACAGATGTAGAGTGGTTCCTGGCTTTTCAGCATAGACTGGCCTCACTGGCAAACCAAAATCTCCGTTAAAATACTCCCAAAGCTCCTCTCGCTACCAACAGCGCTAAAATCTCTGACGTCACAAGTGAGCTGGTTTGTACCCTCAGAAAGGAAATGAAGATGGTCAGTTAGTGTGCTATCCTTACATTAATATACCAATTAAAGTCTAACGATTTGAGAAAAGTATTACCGGAATCTCTGGATAACACTATCTAGTAGCCCTGCAATTGTTGTTTTGTTTTTATTGTCTTGCCATTTTGGGGCCATTAAGCTAGACTGGCGACGTTAATCTTTCAGCTTCTTGCACTGATTCCGGATGTGACCTGTTATCTGCTAACCAAAACTCACTCAACTCTATACACTGAAAGTGGCGCTGAGTGGAAGAAACTAGGTGGTCTTATAAACGTGTATTCGTACAAAATACTGCATGCTGCTGGGACCGCACCACCACGTACAATGATTTCTTTGGTTCAAGCCTTCGCTTACATCAGTTTTGAACACCCGTATTTTGTAATTATTCAAGCTTTTGTTTTAGCCATTATCTTTTCTCAAAACGTGGTTTTGGTGGTCTTTGGTGAAAACTTGGTGAAGTCTTATTCTGACACGAGAGCTTCTTTTCCTGACTTACATAAGACCTACGTTGCTCTGTAGTGGAAGTTTTTCGGACTATTCTGAAGTAAATATAGTCTGGTATGGTTTATATCAGAACAGGCTTACCGTTAGTGGCATCTAAATATGCTACCGTTCACGTGTCTGTGCTCAAACGTTAAATGAATTCTGTTGGTACCTTCGGCTATAAGCGAAACTAGTTCGTGTTTATTTCGTAGGAATAACACTCTGTTTACCGTCCTATTTTTCCTAGCACCGGTCCTGCCAAGTGGTGATAAAAGAGTCTCCGGGAAGAACACTCGATTTTACCGTCTACAACTGCGAAGAGGAGTACTTTCTCACTGAAAATAAGCTTTCACCTATTTTTCGACCAATAAGAAAGAATGAGGAATCTGTTGAGGCGTTCGTCCGACTGAAGAAGCTAGCTGAAGCTAAAGCAAACCTAATTTTAACAGACACTGACTTCTACCACAAACTGAGCCACATTCAAGAATGCAAAATCAAGGTCAGTGAAATATAGCTCTTGGTGTTGAATAAAACTGGTGATTTCCTTCTTAAAAATAGAATGACGGTACACCTACAGTCGCATTTGAAATGGTTCTTCTGAAAACAGACTGCAACCGAATAAACAAGACGAATCGACGCGGTGATTCGAACTGCGCAGTTCAGGATTTTGCGGTAGGTTATAATTCATTCATTTTACAAAGAACTGTTTACGGCCATCTTCCATGGCACAAAAAATTGTGAAATTAAAGACTAACAAGGGTGTGCCGAAACGCGCAGTTTATTATGGATCATATAACAGAACTTAAATATACTGTCCCATAAATATCATTTGCACGAGGCCATTATTCACCATAGAGACTCATCATATGGGGTGAATGTAGACGGTCATATACTCCTTATCCAGTAGTCTAAGTTTGCCTTTGATGGATTCATGCCTCCACCGACGCACTCCAAGCAACTGAGCTGTAATTACTCGCCCATGATACAGGCTTTCCAAAAGGCTAGTCCAATAAACATTGAAAATTGCGAGCAGTTTGCAACTGTTCACGGGAGAGACACACCTCATGGATAAACCCAGTCGGACAGTTTTGCGGTACGTGTCAGTAGATATGAAAATGGCAAAATAACCCACCATGCCCTACGGTGGTTTAAAGGCCATTAGGAACGTGGACGCTGCTGAATCCTTCACTTTTGAACCAATCTTTAAAACACCAAATATTGTGGTCACCCCAGACAAAATTTGCTTGCCAGGAGGGACCAACCGCCCTAACTAAGAGCATATCAGTGAAAAGTTGGGTTTATAATTTTTACTTTTTGATCACGTTTATGTAGTGTCCGTCGCAACAAGTAACTGGCACCAACTGCGCAAACAACTGTCTGGATTTCAGACCAGTATTTTCATAGGTTGGTTATCAGTTGCAATGTGCTTCTGTTATCATCAGAGTTTACATCTTTAATGAGTGCACTACTAGTCATTCAGACATTTTTCACAAGAATTGTGCAAGTTTCTACTAACAAGAGTGCAACTCCAGGACACTGCAAAGCAGATCAGTGTGACAACATCACTTGGGCCGAAATTAGTAGCTGTGCAGATCGTGTCTCAAGCACAGGGTGAAGAACATTACTTATTTTATATGTTTAATTCGACAATTGTCCCCGTCCATTTTGTTGTTCAAACTTTAAGTGAAACCGATGAAAATTCGGATACTGGGACTACTCCCGCGCCTCACAGGAGGAGTAGAACCCGTAGTGAGCTGTCCAGCAGTCTTCTCCAGCCTTATAAGTAGTATAACGCCATGAGGAATAAGTTGGATTAGCACCAGATGTGCCGGAAATTTTGTCAGCCTATTCGTGCCAGACTAGGTTATACTTCAACTTCAGTAGTTTTCAAACTAAATGCCCAAATGTTAGAGTTGCATAACCTCTGAGAACCTTGTCAGTTTGGGTCATTTGATACGATCTGTACTCGAAATAACACACCACAAGCAAAAAATCCCGTTTCTCCAGCGCGTTACCTAATGCCAACAGATTTTACCTGTACATGAACTATGCATTCAAGGGCAAGTTTTCATTCAGACTTCCAAAATGACGAAAATCGAGGACAGAGAGCAAGTTAAGATATTTATCATCCGGATGGAGTTGCCATTTTCAGCGTAACAGTGTATAACACAAACCGACTTACCAATTTCAAAAGGTTTTTAACCCTAAGAAGTATTTTTCGATCCTGAAACCTTCGCTACTGCTATCCAGGTAGAGCAGTGCAATAAACATTCTGTATCAGCCGGCCAAATCCGCAAATTCTCTTGCGATCAGGCTGTGTTCGTCTAAGTTGCCGTCCATCGGCTGTTCCACATCCAAACTGAGCAGACGACTTTACCCATTGTGTACTGTTGGTCGTTAGGCTTTGCTTGAAGGATGCATGTTGCACCAAGCTGTCACGCTGCTTCCGTACGGTTTGGCTTTGTTTACTTTCCGATAGTTTGCAGACTGGGCAGTTAGCGCCAAGTGTGTCGTTCAGGTGGCTCAGCATCACTATAAACAGTTATCCTAAAGTTGGTTCTTCATTGATTTGATTTATTTACAACGGCGATTATCAGTCGACATTATGTTCTCAGCGTCAGCCGTCCATGAAGTTTACAATTTGTTTACTATCTTGAACATATATATTAAATTTGGCGTATGTTTTGGATGAACTTCTCCATGATCCAAGCGGATGCACGTTACCAATCCATCTGGTCACTTCCAAGGTATCGCCTCTGTTATGTCTGACTGCTGTCCCCGCTCCAGTGCCTAGTGCCAGAAAAAAAGACTCGCCGGTAAGGAACACAACAACTTTATTGCGAACAAGCGAGTGAGCGCGCGAGTGAGTGCGCGAGTGAATGCGAAAATACAACGACCACACGTTATTTTATTGAGGGGCCCAGTCTGACCTTGATCCAAGGCTGTCTCGTCGGCGTTTAGTGGAGTTGAGTGTCTCAGTAGGTGTCTGATATTTCGGGATAATCTTCAGGAACCTGACGTTCCTCACAGTCTCCCCACAGATTATATGGCGAAATCCCCTATTTCATGGATATTTCAAAGAATGACTGCCACCAAGCAGTGCCATGGCATATAACAGCCCCGCGACTTGATCAGCAGCATAAGCAACAAAGGACTGATGCTTATGACAGGACACTAATGTTCAACCTGTACCCTTGTCACGGAAAATGCGAGTTTGAGGACTGATTTATCAGCATGGTAATACTTCATTCCGTACTGTATAAGCAGGGCAAGCTGGCGTTTCCACTGGAATATCCGATTAACTGACTGGCCCGCAGAAAATGCAGGACATAATGGTAAGGCGTGCATCCAAAGGGAACAGGAACTTCAGTAGCACAAGTGTTCTGATGACAGCAATCTCGAAGATGTGAGACGACCTACAAGCTAAACTACTGCAGGGTCTACTTAAATTGTGCCACAACGCTGTACTCACGCTGTCTCACGCTTGTATAAGCTTGAATAATTGTCGGTGATCACATATACAGCATACGTCGAACTCGTACTCTGTTGTGTGAACTTAACCGAGTTCGTATAGCCTTATGGTTCCCCCTAGATTAATCTTCAGTGTTGCGTTTTATTATTTGCTAACATATCTAAGAGCTCTGGGTCCCATGCGCGTACATTTGGAGTCTTCTTGTAATTATAAACCAAGCCTGGGTAAACCTTTTATATTCTTCCTTGAAAGGCGAGGCTCAAATACATCTGTATTTGCGAGTACCGTTGGCAGTTGATCAGTATCGTTTCAATAGTCCCAATGCCAATTCTCGTAAGCGGTATAATATATGGTCTGAGTGCATTTACTGAGACCCATTATCATATTTGCTTTCCAGACTGCCGTTATTTGTGACGTTCATGCTAAATCACTTTCTTGGCTATACGCATTCCACTATGTTGAGGTAACTAACTGTCATTTCGTCGATCCGAAGCCACCGCATCTCAACCTACCACCAACGTACCTTGATATCATGGCTGCCGAGACAGAGTTTCCCGTCATTCTGAAACAAGTGGAAGTTGAGTTTAACAAGATAAACACTGACTCAAAATATTACGGCCTAATTGCCGTTGAGGATGTCTCAAACAGCACTGCAAAGGTAAGTGTGTATAAAAGACATGGAGATAAGTCCATCTAAACATTCCAATTGTAGACAGATTTGTCTTTGTTTGTGACGTTCAAGGTGACGCTTCAGTCAACAAATTGGGAGAAGAAGAACGCGAATATATTTGCGAAAAGTGACGACATCGACAAGAAAAACCAGGTGAGTCTGCTTTTTCCTACAAGTCTCGACTTTTGTATCTTGCAGTCTGATGGTCTTCATTGCCGCCGCTATACAAACTGTTCGAGGTCTCGTGATAAATACAGTCCTAAACTTTTTCGGTACATCTTGGCATTCTCACACCAGGTCTGGGTTTCAGAAAACCATCAGCTGTTTGACCTACCGACCAGGAGATTCGATTCGCTTGTCCAAAAGTCTTAAGTGTCTTGACATTTGACCAAAATCCTCGCTGGCTGGGACAGAAGGGATAGTACTGATGTGAATATCACTGTGATTTAAGAAGCCGTAAAACCTCCCCACATAAGAACTGGAAGTGAGCAGTACTTTGTGAACAGGGCTCCTGAGAAAAGTGAACCGTGAAATGGGGTGAACATGGTCATGGTGTGTGACTGCCTGTGTGCACGCATGAAAATGCAAGCCAAGCGACTAACTCTGTTCTGTCGTGCGCACGGACTCCTACATTTTTGGGGTTACTTCACCGCTGAAATTATTAAGTGGGTCTGTTGTCCACTTATACTCTCTTGATTTTATCCTGCAGTACCAAGAAGGAGATAGATTGGATGAACTCGGTGGGCTGAATTCAGAATCAACGTTTTGAACAAAGGTTCAGTTCGCTGCAGATTGTGAGATGAATTTTCACAATACTGATTGCTCTTACATTCATGATTGAGTTAGCAGTAAATGAAATGCTCAAAGAGAGAAGCTATTCCACCAAGCCCAAGTCGTAGGCAATATCCATGTAGATCTGTGCAATAGGCGTAACGTTATTGCAGAAGAAACCTCTAAAAATGCATTCTTGTCCGTGTTGTGGCACCTAGTTCACAGCCACTCGACCCCCATAAATAAGGTGTAAAGCACACGGACGCGGAAGTATCAATAGGGGCCAGATAGTGACTAACATGGACTTAAAAACTAGATAAAAGATAAGTCTGATCAAGCTACTGACGAGTGGATAAGATCGTGTGATAAAATGAAGTCGGATGGCGTTGGTTTATTAAGATGACCAATACTCAGAAATTACCGGATCAAATGAGAATAGTCCCAGTTAACAAGGAGGAAATGTCCACACACTGAATAAGTCCCATTTTCACCAGGCAGGCAAACGGCTAGAGTATTCCAGCATTTCAGCTATCAACGACGTTTTGAACCGTAAATCCCACGAATTTTCCAACTGTTTCATAGAAACTGTTGTCATTGTTTATTAATTTGCTCTAAATCCTCCAGGAATATGATGCTCATCCTGAATTTACCAACTAGCCGACATTTCCGATTCAAATGCTCACAGGTTTATTCATGCTGGCTGACCATTAGGCCCTTACGACCAACATCTCTCTTTGTGGATTCTACCTGACGTTTAGAAGATTAAGAATCAAACTGACCACAAAAGCTTTTACGAAAAGCTCCCGGTGAACTTTGATCGATTATGCTCCGTTAAGGCTTGCTGGTTAAAAGATAGAGAATATTGTGAATGTGTGCGTCTTTCTAGTAATCAGCTTCGTGCGTCGCATGAATCCTTGAGATGTTGACTGAACCCCTTCTCAGATACCAGCCATGGAAAATGTGCGAGGACGTGTAGGCTTAGCCTCACACATATGTACCACTGTTAACTTTCCGTCCTGATAAAAGTATTTTATCTAACTCTGTTAGTTGAAAACAACATATTAGAATAAGGCTGTCTAGTTGTCTGGGTATTTGGGCAGCGCCTTAATGGCAAACGAAACTTCTGTGCAAGTGGTGAACTACAGCTCCTTTCATATATGAACAACTTGGCATTAGTAAAATAAATGACCAGCTTATAACAGAATTCACGGTTTTTAGTATACAAATTATCCCAGCAGTTTGAATCCTAATAACATAGCGTTCCTCCCGTAAAGAGAAGGTCACAGAATAGGGAAGTTGTGGCCTCTCTGAGGAGCGGATTCTCTTCGGGGTGAGTTCACAATAACTCTTAGATGACAACGAAATTTACTGTGGTCTGTTCATTAATGCATTCAAAATTCAGAATGCCTTTTAGAAAAAAGTACTAAAGTCTGTAGCGGACTAGGACCTTATCAGCGTGTTCGAACAAATTAACAAGCGAAGTAACCAATACAAAATCACAAAATCACAATAAGAGAAGAATGAGTAGTCAAATGAAGACTCACGAATGCGTAGATCCAATAGTCCACTACACCGATCCAAATGCAGTACCCGGCTGCGAAAGAAATATTCACTCGTAGAAAGTTCCCACGGATGATTAACGTGTGAGTGATATATTCCACGATAGGAAAGTTATTCAAGGCTGAAAAATGTCACCAGGATTTATTGTGACGTTCGAAAGTTGACACAAACACAGAGATCTAGTCCCACTGGTTCAGCAGTCGGCAAACAGTCCAACGGAGTGTAAATACACTCGTTCAGCAAGAAGTCAGCAAGTCGCGCCGGAAAAATTGTGTATTCGTAACATTAAAACAAACGTCATGATAAAATATGTACGACAGTTACAAAGTGTAGTTTAAGTTCAGGAAAAAAATGGTAAATATGTGACAGTGGATTACAGATACTACAAGTGGTCTCAACGGCATTAAAAGTAGAAAAAACACTTACTAACATATACGAATCATGCTAACCTGAGGCGGTAGTATTCTGAAACTGGTCGCCATTATATTTTCCTCTATTTCTTGACAGAAACTTGTGTCCTGTCACGTAAGTGTGAGAGCGTTGGCCCACGAGCAAGCATACGAACTAAGTATTTCTGGATGTAATGAAACAAGGTTGTTGAATATTCAAAATGGGCTGCAAACACTGACCAAGTACGAAAATGATGACTTGTGGTCAGTCGCAAAGGAAGCCACCGAAATTCTCACAAACTACTCCTCCGAAAATGTCACCTTCCGCGTTCACCAAATTCAGCTGTTGGATCGTGAGGTAAGATGCCCATGTTTTCATTCCTAATGCTTCTACTTTTGAGAAATTCCTCGGCGATCACGTATCCTTCAACCTGTACCTTTGGTGGCACTGGGGACCTTCTATGATGTTAGACTCACCATATACCCACAAGGTAGGGGACTGTTTTATCTCTGCAATCATTCTCAACATCATCAGCATCCTTATTAATATTAATACTGCTGGTCTCATGTCATTAGTTGAAAAAGCCCGCTATTTGGTATAGCATCATGTTGAGCTTTCACGAAGGATTTGGCAAGTTATTGTTGACAAGTACGTTTCACTTAGCTATGCTCGTCCTTCTAATGATGAATCTGCCTCTGCCACGCGACTTAGACATTCTATTCTCACAGAAATAGAGGAGTTGTCTTAGCTGATTTGCATACAACTGAACACTAGTGGAACGAATGACAGAGTTCGGTTAGAGCAAACCCATGACTGCACCGGAAAAAACTGCTCCTATCCACAAAAATGTAAAATTTGCGACAGTGCGTCGTGTCAGTAAAGGCTTTCCAGGGCCATGTCGTGTATTGTGAAACTGCCGGTTCATCCGATCTGCATAATTTACACTTGCAGCGAACAACGGCGTTTCATCATAGCAGTGATGAGCGGTACCTACGGCAGCTCTAACCACGCTACAGTGGCTCCTCTACTCTGTAAGGGAAGCGGCAGCCTCAAAAGCTTACTGCAACAAGCCTCTATTGGGGTATGGCCTACCGGACATAGGTCGAACGATACCGCACGCTGCCAGAATAGTACCCATGGAGGCTTGATAGACATGGGCCAATTGCGTTAGCAATTGGTTGTGTTGGTTGACCAGTTGACTGGGTATCAGCATCAAATCTGACGGGCCTGTAGGCGTCTCGAATGCAAGCCGATGAAGTCGAAGCCGCAGCTGGAAGATCTAAGGTAACCGAGGCCAGAGTAAGCCCTTGCGACAGAGACGAGCGACCGACTAGCGCGTTTAGTCTATCGCTGAGCTACCGAGTGCAGACAGTGGTGCTGCAGCGGAGCGCGTTTACGGCGTCAACGCGACTGCTACTTGGTTCAGTGCAGTTAGTGATACTTCGTATTCAGTAATGTAAAGACACATGAACTATTGTTGCACTGGTACGGTAGACAACACAGATAACACATTCCTAAAGACGAACTTCTTTTCCATTATTTTCCCAACGAATCAGAGTGGAAATTCGAGGACCGTATGAGGACCGAATACCACCAGTGCTATGTCCAACGGCATGCGCTACAAAGCCATCCAGAGATTGAATTTGAAGGCTTGCTGGTTTGTGTCAGTCATAATAGTTGGTGTTTTGCCGAGACATTGGGTCTGTTGACAGAAACCCAATGTCTATTCGTCGCAGCGTGGCGTGAAATGGTGTGGCGGTGCTCGGATTCCTCAGAGGCGCACGACCTCTGGCGAAAGACAGTTTGTCAAAATAAGTGGGCAATGTCGCTTTAGACTCCATATGTCGGGACAACTGGAATGTTTTATCTAAACAAAGCTGATAGCTGATCCTCGACAAACGTCGTTGGGTAGACAATCAGGTTTAGCTGATAAACGCTTAGGTTTTCGTACGTTGTTTGCATGAGGTCTGGAGTTCTCACAGACGCCCAGAAGGCTTTAATTCATCCTCCTGTCTTTGAAAATAATGAAAAGCTCAGCACATACACGATTGGCATCCGTGTTTAGGTCCGGCTGTAACATCAAACCAAGCTAATGAACCCCAGCATCCGACAGGTGGTGCCACATGCTGTTTGCTAAAAGGTGGTATGCAGCCAGTGGAACTCCCCATAACCGGAGTAAATATGGGGTGCAGACTGGATGGGGTAATTCTCAATCCATCAGCATGTTTAGCTGGCGGGCTCCTCTTGCTAAACCATTTGGTGACGGAAGGCAGTCAGTAGCCCGAACCACTCACAAGGTGTATTAGTGGGACATATATGGCTAGCTAGCAACAGATTCGGTCTGCACCAGACTTGCCACAGAACTCCACCCCTGACAAGCTTTTGGTAACCTCGAGTGTTTTCATGCAAAAATGAAAACAACCTGGCAGCCGAACTCAGTGGTATAAAATTTAGGTATACCAAAGGCCCACAGGGCTGATAAGTTGAAGCTCGATTGCACCAACAGCTATAGTTTGTTATGGTTTGATTTGTTTTGATCCATAGGGTCACAGTCATTGAAATTTCCTTCTGACACCGTCTCATTTAACCATCTCCTGACCTTAGACAGCTAAAGCAAGTCTGGAAACATCACAAACGAGAAATTTTAGCTGGATTCCAGGTGAGTCTCTCGAAAAACCTAATTTGTTTGCAAATGAGCGCTTCGTATTCAGTGACGGGAAATCATTTCAAGACGACCAGTCAATAAATACATAATAATCATACTATCCGCTACAAATCAGTAAAATATTTTACCTTTTGTCAATCTTACGTTCCCCCACACCGAATGAACTTTTGCCAGCACTTTATTGTATGCCGAGTGACACATGGGATCAGAACATTCCCAAGGAAAAGAAAAACGCTCGATATCCGTGGATGCCATTCTATCGAACGTCAGGATCAGAGCACCCAGCGTCAACTTTTATCTCACGAGGAGTTTCGAAAATACAATCTGGACCCACTGCTACCTCGATTTTCGCATTTGATAAGCGGCAAAATAGGAAGTAGAGGACCACTGAAAATTGAAGGGATTTTTGCATACGGGCGAATCGTAAGTCTTTTCAGAACATTTGTCCTGAATTACCTAACATCTTTCAGCCTAAGCTCGGTGAAAAGTTTGATTTTTATGCAAATTTGCGACCAGAATCCATTCCGGAGCAGTGCACACATAGTTCAACAGGAGCTACAGCAGCTGAACAATGCAGTTCGTTTCAGGTAGGCTTGATAATGCGAATGGAACTAATATTTTTTATTACGACTGTGGAAACATTTCGGATATTTCGAAGTTTGGCGTCTGAATCGTGCGTCTGAATCACATAAATTTGATCAACAACTCAGTAATCGATATCTTATCTGATTAACTATAAAAGTAGCATTTTGACCGATTCTGGTCCACAGCTAGTTGCTTCTCATTTGTAAAGACTGGAACTAGTGGGCTGAAATTTGCAGCCTGTCACAGCTTTTACGCCTATGGCCTTTGCCAAGCAACTAATGTTATTTGCCTACTAGTGTAACGGTGGATACTACTGATGAGGTATGCGAGTAGTATGTCTTCTCGTAAGTCCGCTTCGCGTCTCTTGAAAAGTGAGATCTATTGCGGAATTGGTGGAGTCTCTTTGTGACATTTGCTTGCATTTGAGTAACAGTCGATGAATATCCAGAAAGGTTCAGGAAGATGCGTTCGAGGAGAAGGTGGATATTCAGTTTTGTAAACGAGATGCATATGAGAGTTATGCTCCCCTGTTCAATAGTCTCTGTTAAGTTGGTGTTCTCAAATAGACAACTCCACAGCGAAGGCTTTTTTCCTTTCACTAGCAGTAGTACTTCCACTGAAATTAAGTGGCCTAACATGATATTCTAACATAATTTGTGGAGCATTGATCATCTGTCTTGGGCAATTCACTGGATCCTTATTCAAGTTTACTCACTTGTCATCTGATGGGCATACTTTCACTCC
Source organism: Clonorchis sinensis (assembly GCA_003604175.2). Taxonomy (NCBI): domain Eukaryota; kingdom Metazoa; phylum Platyhelminthes; class Trematoda; order Opisthorchiida; family Opisthorchiidae; genus Clonorchis; species Clonorchis sinensis. The sequence continues at coordinate 177,056,427 of CM030369.1, read as the reverse complement.
GATTTCTAAGGAGTGTTCTTTCCTTTTGTCATGGCGAGCTACAAGTGGCCCACTGACTGACATATCGTGCAAAATTCAATTAGGAATTCTATCTGTACGTAATTAATGGACTGCATGGTGCATTCCTAGTCAAACTGCCCTGCAGACAATTCTCGACAGAGTTAACGGCACTCATTCAAACAGATGTTCAGGCGGGGCGATGACTATTACAGCACAGTCATGTTGGAACAACTACTATTGTTTATTTGGAATGAACTCCATGCCACTTATATATACGTCCCGAAAGTTCTGTCTTAACTCATCTCCCTGACATCTATTATGTAATTTAATTCTCAACCAATGAATGATGCTTAAGGATCCGCACATGCATGCATTTTTACAGCTGCATCCACTGTCATTCGTTCAAATTGCTATCAAGGCCTCTTATGTTGCGATAGTGTCATTCTCTAGCTATGTGAGTTTGTGTTCGTTTGTAAATTCGGTTCTCACCATAATTGGAGACTAGCGTGGCCGTTGGGTGGCTGGTGCACAATGAAACTCAACAGAAAACTGCAACCGGAGAGGTCGTATATCTAAATTTCGATCTGTTGTCATCATCATCATCATCATCATCGACAGCATGACATCAGTGTTCAACACCGATACTTCGCTGCCGTACAACCATGATTTATTTGAAAGCCTTATTGTGAAGAAAAAGAATAAAGATGGACGGGGAGGGGACTTATTGATGCCTTACTACAATCATTCCGAAGTGCCTACACCTCCAAACACTCATTCAGGCAATCTGGATAGAAACTGACAACAAGATCTCCACTGACATCGGTTTGCAGCCACATCTTGCAGCGTCTCCAACCAGGCGCACTGCGGATCACGCGGTCCCTATCCTGGAAGGCGAGTAGCACCGACAGCACCCAAGCGTTTCGTAATTTCTTTCATACCCTTCTGCCAGGTCAAGGGTTGGCCACGTCTCTGCTTACGCCACTCTGAATTGGGCACGGAAAATAGCACTCTCTTCGGCAAACGATGATTAGGCATGCGCAACACATGTCCCAACCAACGCAGCTTCTGGTGCTGGACACATTCTTCAATGGAAGTACCCGTTGCACAACCCAAAACTCGCTTTCTAACTGCCTCGTTACGGATTCGCCGACACCATCCCACACGAGCTATGGTTCTGAGACAACGATTGTCGAACACCTGAAGACGTCTCAGTTCCGCTGCTCGAACAGGCCAAGTCTCACAGCCATACAACAAAACAGCCCGCACTGTAGCTTGATACACACGTCCCTTGAGATTCAGGGACACACCACTTTGACGCCATAGGTGTCTCAAATTAGCAAACGCGACCCGAGCCTTGCAGATTCGTGCATTTACCTCATCTGTCACACTACAATCAGAACTAATACAACTTCCAAGATATGTAAAACGCTCCACAACTTCCAGTGCCTCTCCCTGGATTGTAAGTGGCGTGTTCAGTGACTGCATGTCCAGGAGCATGACCTTACACTTTTTGGGTGCAAAGTGCATACCAAAGGACGGGATGACTTTGGTCAGTTCATCTAAAAACACCTGCGCCTTCTCCTCCTCTTCAAAGATAAGAACGATGTCATCTGCATATTCCAGATCGACAAGGTTTTCGTCAGAGGCTATTTGAACACCGGGGTTTTGGAGACCTTCCAGCGTTCGTCTCATTATTTCATCGATCACGAAGTTAAACAGGAATGGGGAGAGTGGGCATCCCTGACGGACGCCACTTTGTGTACGGAAGCTTTTGGAGAGCTCGCCGTATACTCTCACACGTCCGGAAGTCTTGGAATACAAAGAGCTTATTATGTTCACGAACTTCCGGGGCATTCCTTGGTGGGCAAGCGTGTCAAGCAGAACAGACCGGTCAACCGAGTCAAATGCGCCTTGGAAATCCAGGAATACTAGAATTGTGGGTCGCTTATACGTATGGCGTTGTTCTAGCACCTGACGAAGTGTGAAGATTTGGTCAACGCAACCCCTACCAGGCCGGAATCCCGCTTGCTGCTCTCGAGACAGTGTCTCACGAGCCACCGTAAGGCGACGAAGCACAAGTGACGCCAACAGTCTCGTTACGACCGGGGTCAAGCTGATCCCCCTGTGGTTGCCACACTCACTACGAGCCCCTTTTTTGAAAATGGGCACTATCAACGACTCTCCCCAGTTGTCTGGGACAGACTCCTTTTCCCAGATGCAGGCAAACAGATCAGACAGGCGTTGACTGAGGATTTCACCCCCATCTTTGAACAATGCGGGTGGGAGGTCATCCGGACCAGAGGCTCGGTGGCGCTTGAGAGAACATATGCAGTCATAAACCTCCGAGGCCGTAGGTGGTTCCACGTTCACCGTCCAGGGTTCTACGTCACCTGTGGGTTCCAGATGGGCGCCAGCTGGTGGCCATGACAATTGTTGTTCGAAGTATTCGGCCCATCGGTCGAGACGTTCTTCTTTATTCGAGATGGTCACTCCATTCCGATCCTTGATAGTTTCGCTCACAGGTGGTTTCCGGGGACCGGTCGCACGGATCAACTGAAATAATCTTCGGGCATTACCGGATTTCTGGGCCTCTTCCATTTCCTTGGCTTTCTGTGTCCACCACACTTCGCGGTCGGCTTTCACACTCACCTTCACTTGACGTCTGATAATTCGTCGCACCAAGTTATGTTCCGGGCCGGCTGGGATATTTCTCCGAGATTTAAGCAGTGCCACCGTTCGGTCTGATATCCAGTGCTTGAGTGCGCCTGGTGGTGCCGTGCCACAGGCAAAATTCCCAGCACTATGCAAAGAGGTGGCAATCTCGTCCCAGTATGCGTTCACATCTGATGGTGGAGCATTTGGAAGAGACCCTAGAAGACGATTCTGGTAAGTTCGTCTAACATCCGGATCTGCCAGTCTCTCAGTTGCCAAGCGATTTGTCCGCACCTTACGCGGTCCTGGAAAACGTAGGGAGAAGCGACTCCGGACGAGCGCGTGGTCGGAATCCACAAATGTGTTCCAAAACGACCGGCAGTCAGTTACTGATCCGCGCCATCGGTAACTGATGGCGATGTGGTCGATTTGAGTTTGTGGTCGGCGTGTCGTTGGAGGACACCATGTGGCCAGACGACTTCGGCTATTCCGGAAGTTAGTACTGCATAGAAACAGCCTGCGATCAGCACACAGCTGAAGCAATCGTTCCCCATTGTCCGTACGTACCGAGTCCAATCCATGTCGACCTCCTAATTGAGTCTCAGATACGCTAAGCCTGCCCACTTGTGCATTCAAATCTCCAGCAACCACCACGATGTCTGAGCTTTTAGCTCGCCGCAGCAGGGCATTCAGGGCGTCATAAAACCTGTCTTTGACGGTGTCGGAGCTACAGTCAGTTGGGGCGTACGCAGACACGATAAACAAACATCGATCAACATCCCGCTTGTGAGACTCCTTCACAGACGTTGCCAGACGAACCGCACAGAGGCGACTATCAACAGGTATCCAGTCAAGCAAGGATACTTCCGCCCGGTGACTTAGGACGATACCAACCCCTGCACATCCAGCTGCAGCAGCCTCTGGATCACCAGAGGTGCGCAGTCGGAAGCGAGTGGAGACTGATGGGGCGGTTAGCTCAATCACTGTGCTTGCATCTTGAATTCTTGTTTCCGAGACACAGCACACATCAATGCCAAGCGAGTCCAGTGTGAGAGCAAGAGCAGCTTGTTGTCCTGCTTGCTTCAGAGTGCGCACATTGAAGGCGGCCAGATAGACTGAGTGTCGAGGCTTGAAGAGTGATTTGGAGATACCTGAGGATGTCGGCGCCATGTGACGAGCAGATGCTGCACGCGAAACCGATGCAAGGCGCACGGAGTCATCAGTCCTAAGTGCTGGGCCTACAAGAGTAGAGTTATTAATGGGGCGGGGAGAGGGGGAAGAAAAAGTATGTGAAAGAGAAAGAAGGGAGGCGTCAGCAGTAGCCTGTTTTCGCTTACCCGCCCTGCTGTATGCAGCAAGTAAGGCGACCCGGCTGATGGCACCACGCGACGGCCGACGTGGCATGAGTTTTTTTGTATGTGTGAAGTTCATGGTTGTAAGCAGCTACGAAATTTTAAACTTGGTATTCGCCTTATTCACGTTCGAATGGCCCCCTTCCAGTCCTCGCATGAACAGTTTGGCTGGTCTAAATCAAACAAGAATGGCACCGGACCTGACTTCCATCCTTATTAAAGCTTATTAGTAATGCATATCTAGAGCTGTTCTGGGAACTGAACTCGGATATGCCAAGATTACCACGTCTGGAATGGTGAATGTGTTCACGATTGGGCGACGTGCTTGGTTCTGCCCAGCTAAGCCCTGCGCCAGGACCAGAATCAGACAGTTTAACTGGAACTGATGTCAGTACAAATAATCCCATACCTCAAACGAATCACGATGCGCTATTCAGACTGTTTCGTACGTCAGTGAATACGTGACCAACAAGAGGCCACATATTCTGTTAACGCACGATGATAGTTCCGTTTTTTCTGGGACTTCTACTTTGTCCAGGGATTCATCCAATGCCACTGCAAGGTGGCCTCCGAACCTCGGACGTCTGCTGTTCATGAACTGGAAGTTGTTCAATGCAAACAAATTACCAAACAACCGGTGAAAAAAGCCAGGGAGGATCCGGTGATTCCATTCAATATAACCTTGGCCCATGAGAATAGGTTCGTGTCAGTGATAAACAGCTTGCGTCAAAATTTCCCCACAGACAAAGTTATCTACGGTGATCCTGCGGTTCGAAGAATTGAAAAACGAGTAAGTCCACCCAGTTGCTTCATACAGAATATTCTATTCTTTTAGTTAATCGCTGGACAGGATTTGGAGGTCACCCTTGACATCCGACCAAACAAATGCAACGACAGTCTGACTTTGACAGAATGTGATTTTTGGCGTTACTCGGTAAGTTTTGTGCTCTCGTTTGTGTTGTGAGTACAGGGTCCCGCTTGAATTTAAAAAAGGTGCGTTTATTGGATTTTTATCAACCACTTCCACAAACCAAAACAGGACCGCGTTAACCAGGAAAACTACCTGAGTAGTATTCAATGGATTACGAATCTTTCATCAATGGATGTGGCTCAAACCCATGTGCTTCTATTTCATTCAGTAAGGGATACTCTTGATAAACTTACAAAGAAGAATCTTACTAGGTTTGTGTTGAATGGCACGCAAAGCCCACCTAAAGTACGGTCAAACTCATGACTACCTTAGGGTCGTTCATCCGAGCGCGTCAGTATATGATGCTCGGCATGAGTAGAACTCGGTCAGGTTTGCTCTTCACAGCCAGCGGAATGGGGTCAAGGGCATAACTGAAGCCACAAAACACCCATATTTGGTTGTTAATCTTTAATTTCCTTCAGGGTGTTACTCAACAGTATTTAAGTGCTGCAGGCACCATTGCTGGAATTTATCACGAACACAGCGTATTCACGTCACAAAAATTGAACATTATGCGCAGTCGTCTGCCACATTTAAGCCGGTGCAAACTGAAAGAATCGGAAGGGTTTATCTGAATCGTCCGTATAACACCAAAAGTTGGTGTCACCAATCAGTAAAACCAATGCAGTTTCAGATTAATTTGAATTGCAAGAATTGTTTTATGCTAAAATATCCGGTGTAAGAATGTCCTATAAATGTAGAATACTGTACATGTGATGGAAAGAACGACAAACCAAAGTGATTCTTTGATGAAACCTTGTTATAAACAGGGACAATAGTTAGTGTATTTCAGAATCTGTGAAGAAAAGATCGTTGCTTTACCGTCCTTCCTCTAACCCAATTTACAGCATTATATTGAATGCAAACTGATTGGTCACTACGTGGACTGGACTCATTCGCCATCGATTTATCTGACTGCACACACTTGTCAAAAGGTGCTGAACCAGTCAGACTCTGTCATCAAGCAACTATTGCTTACGGAAAGCGGGTTAACAACTAATCGGAATGACTCGATTTCATCCGAGACGAAGAAGTCAAAACTATCGATCCAAATTGAATATGCCATAGCAACAGTGGAAGATATTACAACTGAGGTTTGTGCGATTGTGAACATTTAGGAACCTATAAATATGTTTTGGGTTTCAGCACAAAAATGGACGCCTCGTTACTTTCAACGTCACACTTCAACCACAGACTTGCACAAACACGTTACCACTGCGAAATGATACCCAGTGTTCTGACTGGCTGCCCAAAGTGAGTGCATTTGGAATACTTTTGATTGGCCAGTTCACAGGTTGCAAAATTGACAATCCCTGGTCAATACTCAATAGCGCTTATACGCAAAGATTTGTGAAAACACGACAACAGTTGGAATAAGATATAGTAACCCCGACCATGGGTAACTTTTCTCAAGGTCTTATACACTCGAAATGACTGTAAATGGGATGATAGTTCGTTGAAACGCACCACTATGACACCTGATTGATACGTGGCTCTAGTGAACGGTAGAGGTGGTGTGGACATGTGTGTCTGGCTTTGTGTGCGTGTGTGTGTGTGTGTGAGGGGGTCAAGTTGGGCGAGCTGGGAAGGTGAGTTTGCATGTGCATCTGGAGGTGGTCTGCATTAGGTGTTTGCGTGCGATCCGTGTGCCTGTTCATGGGCGAGATCAGTTGTACGGAAGATGGATGAAGTAGTCTCCATTGAAACAGATGGGATTGCTATAGATTACTTTTGGATATACGACCCGAAACAAATCGGAAGAATATTTGGCACACAGTTAGGACATGTAACACAGTGGCTGAGTATCTTTTGAATTTTCCGTCTCGGTCGCACCACATGATATGAATCGTGCACAGACTTTGTTTTCAGTGTATGAATATTTTCTCGATACACTAGACAGTTCTTTATATTGCCGTTGGATTCTATTAACTATTCTTGTGATCATTTCGGACTTTCCGAATTTACAATGCATTTTATACTTTATAGGTATACCGGGAGAAACTGGCTTCGTAGTGCACTCAAGTCTGTCATATGTCAAATTCTAAAAGGTCGCAGACGTTTACATATGAACAAACTTTGCTGGGTCCAACCCGCATCTATGACATTCTACAAAAATTGCACATAAAACTGTAGCAGTGTCTCATATGGGAACACATTTTGCAGAATAGGCTCCACTGAATACTGTTTGGGTAGAATCTCATCAACTCTGGGTAAGTGAGTGCTGATTTGAGGCCTTTCAATCTCCCGAGTTCCACATGAACATGTGGAACGAATTAACAGAAGTTAATATTTTCTAATATTTAATAAATGAACAACGGGTTCGCGTATACAGCGCTCAGTCTAAAGCGTCCATCTTCATATGAGCGGAGCAAGGTCAGGTTTACAAGAATACAAGAGCCGACATTAAAATGCCCACCAAAGTGCTGTTACGCTGGTCTACACACTACTGTGCGCGAAATTGCACGTGGTATTAATTACATTGTTCGGGAGCCTGATGCAGCAGTCAAATCCAAAGAAAGATAACAGCCTCCTAATCTCTTGCCAACCTAGAGTCACCAACTATCGTCCGAAGACCTACATGGGGTGAATACGCCTGATATGGAACGACCGGACTCACGGTACTTTGTGGTCCCGCGATCGAGTGTTTCTGTGTACCATCGAAAAAACGCATGGGCACTTAGAACGACTGGTGGAATTAGGCCATTTGTTTCAGTGCCTGTACAAGTTTTGCACCATATTCTGCCCCGTTGCAATCGTCTATAACCATCCCATACACACCACTGGGTTTGAAATATGAAAATTTACATCGGATATTTTTACAACATGGGTGCAGTAGTGAGGCTGAAGTTGGGCACGAAAAGTGGAGGAATAAACTGTGTCAACGAACTCACCTATGGTTCGTACTCCCCTCGTATATGCGTTCACTCACAATCACCCCCCACTCCCGCGAATGAGCGGTCGAACCGCCTTGATTCCTGGCCCAGAAAAACTGAGTTGTTTTCGTCGTCGTTTTCTTGACCTATGCTCATGTGAACCGCACCCCATGACTACGTCTAAGCTGATGAATCGGGTTGACAAGACAAACAACAGAGTACATTCAGACCCACAAATAAGGCCGTTTTGCAAACGGAACAATCATCGCCTCTTACCTTCCACCACATTCCAATGACTCTATCGGCACTGTATACGAAAACGGCTGACCGTAGTAGTCTGGAAGAACCTAGACAGTGGCACACCTACCGCTTGCCACAAACTAGGCAAAAGTGGCCTCTGAACCTCAGGCGGTGTTCGGTTGTACAGTAACCTGATTCAACCTGAAAGCGTTAAGCTCTCCCAATCGTTGTCTGATTAGATTCTCCAAGTTACTCGAAGTGGTTCATTGACCGCTCGCAGTTGCGTTCAGCTCAGCACAAACGCCATAGTGGGTAGCATCGATGAAATTTTGTTCGACCTAACTCTTTTCGCACATTATCGTTTATTTTTGAAGAGCATGGTCACAGACACAAAAAGTGAATGCAAGCGATGAATGCGAAAGGGTTACAGGAAAATATGAGATAAAAGAAACAAATGTCTCATTCGAAGTCATCCCACCAACAGTTCCAGTCAGATAGGATGAATCCCAACGTACGTAAGAATTTTGGTAAGGAAACATGCGTGTAAAGTCTAACAACCGAAGAAAGGACAAACAATGCTGAATGCTCTTCAAGGCGCGGTAAGCGCTAGCACAGTCAAGACTCGCACATCAGGCACAAAGTGTCCGTCATACTGGGTCTGGTGTGAGATTCAATGGCAAGAATGTACACTCAACGCCATGTGCCACGCATAAAAGTGTCGTACGTACGCAGAGAGCCCACAATGGCGAGCAAACACAAGTCACTGACTGTGACTTTAGAAAGTCCCAGTCCAATAACAGCTTTGGCGGATTGAGGAAAGCAGACCCTCGATAAGAGATGATCATCGGTTGGTGGACCAAAAAGTCCACATCACAACCAATTGCACGTAGGGCTGAGATTATGGCGAGGGAAATTCATCAGCACCATACTTCTGCTTTTTCTCATTCCACACAGTCACTCCGCGCCCATCCGAGACTATGCTGACGTCTATTACAGTCGCTCGGCGCTCCCGAACGGCGATCAGGTCAGGTTTGATGAAGGACGTCGAAGTGGGTGCTCTCAACTCCTCAAAGACGGTGTATCCCAGGCGACGGAGGCGTTTTGCGAGTTCCCTTGCAACCCGATTATGACGAGCACATCTGGCGTCATGCGTGATCCAGCAGGACTGCAAAATATGCACCAAACTCCCTGGTTGGCCACAGTTTCCACGACATAAGATCGTCTGGCCACCGTGACCATGTCGAGCGCTTCTAACTCTCGTCCTGAGCAGGTTGCATCGGAGCTGAATACCGCGGATAAATATCCGAGGAAACACTCTTTCTGGAAATACGAGCCATCGATTAGAAAGAGACGAAGCGACCAACTCGTAAACCGCGACCGTCAACGCTGTTGTGCAGGCTATCACCCCAAGCAGCCACCAGCTCTTCCTTGGTGTTTACGCATGAACCATGGGCACGGATCGGAAGGCTGAGATCCCGAACAATCCTGCCAAATGCGGAATCGTTGACCACATTGCGTAGTACTCGGCACAAGGAGCTTTTCCATACGCACTCTCCGCTGCATCGGGATTGTTGCACTCAGACTTGGGATACCAAGTCCCCCATGTTGTTTACCGGCATGGATGTAGCTGATCGGGGTATCCTTCGGTAGACGTAGCCAGCCGCGAATAGATTGCCTGATGTAGTTGTCCAACCTTTTGAGCGTGTTTCGGTGGACTTGGCCAAGCACGAGCGAATATGTCAGCCTCGGTATCAGGTAGTTCCTCGTGATCTCCATTCTTTGATGCGGCTTCAACGGGGCACGCGTCACCTCGTCGAGCAGTTTGAGCAGATGCTGTCGATGGTTGAAGACTCCTTTCCTTGAAAGTAAAGGGATGCCCAAATATGTTACTGTGTCTGTCGGACCCAGAGGAGTGATGAGTTCCTCGGCGAAGCAAAATGGTTCGACTGAGACTGCTGTCGCCCGATGTTTCCTGTCCCCACAGATCACCATCGCTTTCGTCTTCCGGGCGTTTATCTTCATACCAGCTCTTCCCAACTCAACGCAGCTTCAAGCTTCTCTTTGAGGCGAGCTTGACTTTCTGCACACACGACCCAGTCGTCAGCGAAGGCAAAACCATCTACTAGGGTGTCGTGGAACTGGTATCCCAGTTGCGGCATCGACAATCCAAGAACCTCATCCATTGCCATGATGAACAATAATGGGGAGAGGATCTCCTTGCCTCACACCTCTGTGGCAGTGAACCTCGGAACCGGGGAAAACTGCTACAGCATTCTCATAGGACTGTGCGATGTATCGAACTAGAGGTGACGGTGCTCCAAACGCCTCGGCAGATCTGACGATTGTGTCATGCGAAACCGAATCAAATGCTTTCGAGATATCGACGAACGCCAAGCTGAGGTTAGAAGCAGCTGAAGAGTGACGAAGCAGGGCATGTAACAGCGATGTAGCTTCCAAACAGCCGTCTCGATGTAGAAATGCAAACTGGAGTGAAGGCAGTTGCAATCTACGACTCCAGCGATCAGCAAGCACCTTGTGAAAGCATCGGACAAGAATGGATGATACGGAGATCGGTCTCAGTTGATCCGGTGAAGTCGGATTAGGGACCTTCGGAACTAGAGTAATACGGGCACGACACAGATGTGGGGGACAACCCCAGATAGTAAGAGTAAGTTGAAATACCCAGCAAGTACGTTCGCATTGAACCGGCGGAGCATCCTCGGTGTGAGCTTGTCCAGGCCTGGGGACGAATTGCCCATTGAACGGACCGTACGGCCGACTTCCTCTCCTGTGATGGGCTCGATCAAGCTCCAATCGGATGGTACTACTACGCGACTGGGCCGGCTGTCCACGTGTTTTGGGGCTGAGAGCACCTGTTTCCAGTACTGCTCGGCGTCTGGAGGTAGGCCGCAGTTGCCTTTGTACAGATCTTTCCATGACCCATCGAGCACAGCAGACGCTGCATCTTTCCGTCTTTGGTGGTATAGGGTCTGGATGGCGGCGTAGTTGGCTCGGCGGATCTGCTTTCGGTTGACCGGCATCCGATGGGCTAACTGACGACGGCGTCGGGATACGGTTTTCCAGGTGTGTGGAAATGTCCTGGAGGCGTGGAGGTCCAGAAGCGAGAGGACTTGTTCCGGTGTCATGATGCCAGACTGCAACCCTCGGGCAAATGCCAGAAGGTCAACACTAGCAAGTGAACTGTCAGCATGGGATTCTAAGAGTGACACGGCGCAATCCACGGATTGTTTAAACCAGACGCTATAGTCATCGGCTTCTGACTAGTAGGCCGTTATTTAACCGATGGTTTGGTCAGGTCCACTAGATGATGATTCGTCCTGTTGTACTTGCCAGTTAAGCACCCGTAACCTGGTTTTGATGCTGATAGCCGATCGACCAGGAAAATACTGCTCCAGTCTCGCGAACAGCGCGGTTTGCGTTTCACAAGACGGATATAAATTGTTAGCCAGGCGCAAGAGCGATTGTGACTCTTGTTGGGACCAGCGGGCACCGGAATGCTTCACTCGGCTGAGCTTATCTGCATTATGCTGGGTGGTGTGTGCCGGCGATGTTGACTCAGGCCAATCTTCGTCGGAAAAAGGCGGGAACAATCAGCGCAGGCTAATTGGGCGACCATGTTTGTACCAACACTATCATTGTCGTGAACTCGATGATGGGCCACCAAGCCAGCTTTCGATTTACACCACTTGCCACATTCCTCACACGTGAGCCCCACGAGCAACTACCCGAAATGAGAAAAAAGTTTGCCTAATGAAGGTGTGCGCTCTGAGCTTAAAAATCTTCTTACCATGTCCCCGCCGTGTGTTTGCTGGGTCAACGGTGAAAAACCTGTTGGCCAAGCCTTGTTCAAACAGGGTGTAAGTAAGAATTAAGTCCCCTCAAAGGCGACGATACTCCAAGGGGAAAAAGAGTGCGTCGAGAGCAGGGTTCGAACCTGCGCGGGGAAACCCCATTGGATTTCAAGTCCAACGCCTTAACCACTCGGCCATCTCGACTGTCCAGCTACTCGTCTAGCTGATTCAGCCACAACCGCATCGAGTGGAACTGACCGGGAGGCTGCCATTTGAAGAGCTTGGCTCCACCGAATCCGAACATTCTCACACAGGATAAAATGGCTGGGACGTTGGGTTTGAAGCTGATAATTATTGCCTTTGCTTGGCAAAACGACTGAAAGTATCGTAGTGTGGTACACGATCATCATCTTTGTGACCATTCAGGATAGTATTTTTGAATCGTTTACGTCTGTGTAGTTCGGCCGGTCGTTAAGGTGACTATTAAAGCAGCGTAAAGCTGTTAGCTAATATTGTCAATAAGGCCTCTGAGTTATACCAGGAAGAGATTTAAAAAACGCCAGCATTCCAGAACTAATAAGACGTATCAAACAGAGCTGTTGACATCAAATATAATAGTTTCTCCCCAACATGTTCTAGCACAGCGCCATTCTCAGTACCTGCCAGCTACGTCTTCTGAGAGTGGATTAAGCCTTCCGACCAATAATCAGTTGCAGAACTATTATAGGCATTCGCGTTGCTTTCCTATATGACGACCTGCCTCCAACAACTTTCCATCCTATACGGCGGTGTGACTATGACCACAAACGCTGAGCTGCTCGTCCCCGCATAATAAGACCCGCTCTCTGATGTGGCCGAATTTGCTTGGCTTTTTTGTGATTTTAATATAAATGGAGGGCTGTACTTGCTGTTTGACTTGTACTCGTTTAGTTACTCAATGACTGAATTGTCTTACGGTTTACTTGGGGTCACATCGCACGAAGTTAGCAATTTTCCGTTAACACTTTCAACGCAAAGCAACCCACGCATTCTCTTCACCTCTAGGGATATGTCGCATGCAGAGGACGGATGTTTGAAGGTCTACAGGTTGACAGCCAGCCGGAAACCAAACTGTTCGACTGCCACCAGATAACACCTATGATGGTGAGTTTTCAGTTATCATTTTCTAATGGACAAACTGGGCCTTTGCGTTAAAGAGTTGTTCTCATGTTCGCAGACCCTAGGAGACCCAAGTGACAGTACACCGCTACTGGGTTTGGAGTTAAACGATATCAATCTTTCTGATGCAAAAGACGAATGTTTTCATTATATTTCGTATAACCATGAACCAAAAAACACTGGATACCCAAAATTTGAGGGTATTGTGCCACTGTGACTTGATTTATATGTACACCCAGTTCTAACTGATAACAGTGAACTTCTAAGCATTCATACTCTGGTCATAAATCTCGGATACATATTTTTTTATTCGTCAATGAATGCGAAATAATATTCTGCATAGGGTGCTGTCCTGATATTCGCAAATTCTTCGACAGCTTTAACGAAAACTAGTACCTAAAGAATGTGGTCGACATTTACACTTATCTATGATAGATTCACTGCTACAGCGTTTTCACTGGCTTAATTACGATATTGTCTCATCCCCCTTTTGTCTAACTCACTTTGTTCATGCCCGTTCTTGCTGCCCAACACGCGCCGCTGTTACTCATCCATTGTTCGCAGGCATGTGTGTCCCAAAGAACTAGCCGGTTGTGACTCACTGTCCGAGTCAGTTCTGATGTCTCTCAAGTACACAGTCTTTAGTTTTATACCCATCCGTTGACAGAGAGCTCATTTTTAATGTATTGAATTCTGTGACCTTTAGTAGCCCTCCTAACCGTGGTGCCCGTTGACTAGCAGTCATTTTCTGTTATCATTAGTTGCACTCATTAAGTGCGCCAGGAGAGGAAGATGACGGTTCAGACGAGTGTGGTGTGAATCTTCTGGAGGAGCGGTAACACATTCGCCTCGCATGTTAGACACCTGGACTTGAAACCCCGGCACGGCCACTGGATATGCACTGCTGATCAGCTATAAGAAGAGCGATACTCAAATTCGGTGCTTTTCTCCTTTCTTGCGGACTCCTCAGAAACATTTCACCTCGATGGGAAGAGGTTGCTCAAACGAGAGCGATGTGAATATAGAGTACCAGTCGCGAGTAATCAAAGAACCAATAGTAGCAACTAACGATTGCAGTCCAGTTTCTTGTGGTTTTGCTCATTAGTACCGCCCATAGTAGAATTTCGTATGTAAGTCCCTACCCAATACATTGTATTAGTTAGGTGCCACTTTCGGATGGCTTTTGGGGGGGGGTTGTGATCTGGTTCAGTCTTCTACCTCTCCTATCCAGCGATTCATCGCGAAATTATGCTTACAGAGTAGCGCTAATGCTGATATGAAGATTTAATGGGAAACGAGGTCTACTTATTTTATTTTAAAACTATTTTGTGTTCATGATCCCTGAACTCACTTTCCCGGTCTCCGATTCCAGAGCTCCCAATCAACAGGCTTGTCGGCTGCGTCAACACCTTCCCCCGTCCCGGTGACTGCCGCGTTGCAAGAGTAGAACAATCGATCGGGCTAGCAGACGAAGATATTTCTTTTCACACACATCTCACATGGCCGAAAATCGATCCGCAACGTAGTTTTTCTATTGATTTCCTGAACTGGTAAACATAGTTCCACAGGACTCTGCCGGCAACTCTGATTTTACTCCCCCGTTGATGATTAACAAACTCGCTGTTTTCCCTATTTCGCACTTCATTCATGGTTAAAAGGAATCCTTTTTGATGATTATTTAATGGCGACGACGTTGTGGCACCTGTTCACGCATATCTGGTTAACGATGATTCGTCCAAATGCTCTTCAGCCATCAATGAGATCGTCACTCTTTTCTTCACTATTTTTCCGAGTATTCGCTCTGTGTACACAACGTGTGCACAACGATAATCATACATTGTTGAGCTGCTAAACAATAATTCACTAGGGTGGATCCCACTGAAAGGTGACGGATTCGCCTGTTCTGAGGAGGGTGGAAACATGTGGGATGTGCGAAGCGGAGGAACTGGATGTCCTTTAGTGGTTTGCACTACCGGCACCCATACAACCGGATAACCGCGGTTTACGGCGGAAGTTAATTTGTGCTTGATGTCACTGGCTACATAATCACCTTTAAATGGTAGAAGAAGAGAGCTACATTTCTCCTTTGCTTCCAGAATCAGAGGATGAGCTTGTTTTGAACCGCAGTGGAATGCGATTGGGCGATCAGGGTAGTTATTTGTTAGCAGTCTGTCTTAGAAACTCCGCCTCAACTATTATGAGACCACATTTGGAATTTTGCAGGATAGGTATGAGATCCTTGTTACATATTCTCCTTATTCTGTAAAACCAACCTACGGTTCTACGCACTGGACACGTTGACAGTCGGTGCATAGTTTGAAAACTGCAAGTATTGATCACTTCAAGTAGTCTTGAGATAAACTGGACGTTGGGAAATTTGGCTCGCGCGCCTGCATACAGGCATCGCTCAAGAAACGTAAACTGCCTTTTGAGTCACATTCCCGCAGCCCAGTAAGCAGAGGAGAAATGTACATTTCTTCTTCTGGTGTTTGAAGTCGGTTATGTAGCCAAGCCCATATTGAAGTCAGCCCTAAATTGCGTTTATCCGATTGTACGATTATATCTAGCGCAAACCACCAGAGGTTTTCCACTGAACAAGCGAGAAGATAGTTCGTCCACTATTTCCGCCCCCACCCAGTTTATCAGTTCATTTGCAGTCACAGCTACCTAATTTATCGGAACAGATCAACGCCTGTATTCTAGGGAACCTGGATAAAACTCGAAAGCGATACCACTCGAGAGCGATGTGGGTGTGAATTCTGCAACTCCCGCAACCACCTACAACTAATCAGAAGTTGTCCACAATGTTTCAAGCGCTCGTGGCGCTGCCTGACTGGGAACACGTGACAGGCGAGTCAATCGACGGACACAACCAGGACAGTTACTGGGTCCTTCTTCGGGCAGTCACATCCCCCAAGAGTGAACACGTTTGCCTCCTCAGACGTGATAATTCAGCTGCTTCCAGCTTGCCTGTTCGAGTAGCGGAAACGCTCGTCCCGGCACGTCTGAGCATATACTTCTAATGAGTTCTAATAAGAGGGAAACTCGAGGATCACTTGTGGTGTGGACTCCCGAGAATGATTGCTCTAGGACAGGAAGAGAATTTTTCAAACGAGAGTGGTGTGGATGCAAACTCTACAACTTCAACATAAACTATGCCTTTCATAGACCTGTCAACGTCAGATAGAAAGTAACTAAGCTGGTGTTGATGATGAGAGTTGAACTTTCGCCCAATCCGGAAACGTTGTTGGGATACTAGTTCAGTCGAAAAGTTTGTAACCTCAATTCGGCTGACCGCTATCGGACACTCTGAGCAAAATTCGTTTTAGCAATCAACTCAGGGTGTGACGTGAGAAGTAGTCGCTGTTATATGTAGTTCGATGGGGACTTTCAGGTTGCCTAATAGCGTATTAAAACAGACCCTTGAACGGTCCGCGTTAGTTTCGAGTGGAATTAACCCATAACTGAAATAGTATGATGAAATTGTGAGATGTTTTAATTTATTTTCAAATTGTTAGAAGACCGTAGAGAGTCCAACACGATAGTTCGCTACCATCATCTCCTGCAGTCACCCAGTAGCTGGGTTTGTGTAGCCCCACAAGTAGCCGAGCACTGGCCAACCAGTACCCTTGACCGTGAGATGCGTGCATGACGAACCGTTTAGACTGTTTGTGTGCGGATCTGTTGCGGTCATTTCAGTCGTTATGGCTTTTGTTGTGTTCTCGGAAATCGATAAAAAATAACTTCCCTCATTCAAGGGATGCCGAATTTCCTCAATGCAAAACCATGACTCTTTATTAGAAAGCAGACAGTATCGTCCGTCGCTGTTCGCATATTCCATTAGAAGTCCGGGTGTATTCTTTCATGACTGGTCTACTAGCTGAAAAGCTTGGCGACACTGACTAAAAACGAAGCGTTTATAGTTGGACAATTGTAACCCGAGAGAAGTGAAATGCTTGACTGTGCTGGGTGGAGGATTGTTTCTCAAATCCGTATCATTACTGGCTGTCAGAGTTATCAGCTTTTAGGGCGTTGATCTCACCTTTTGTGTGTGACCTGGTAGTGGCACAGGTATCTCGCATCTTCCATAACTAGTTTGTTGTTAGGATATAATTAACCTAACTGATAGTAACGGCTACGAGTGTCACTGGAGGGGATTTGCGAATTTCATTTGAGATTTCGTCCTGTAAGTGGAACCGGGAGGTCGCAGTCTCAAAACTCTGCAGCTTCCTGAGATGCGAACTGCTGATGATCCTCAGCAAAGGGGAAACAGCTGGATAGTGCTTTTCGGCTTTTCAGCATATATCTGCCTCTTCACTTAAAGGACGAAATCTCAATTGAAGTGTTACATCCTTGCGTGTATTGAAGACACAAATGAGCGTGACACAAAAGCTGACGGTTCATTGAAGACTTAACCTTATTCCTTAATTTTCAATCTGCAACAACTATGTTTTTGAACCTGACTATAAACCACTTTTAGCCCGCTGACTGTCACTGAAAACAGGCTTTCTGTAAAAAAAAATCGGAATAGGATTAAAATCCATCTAATAATTGGTGTGGAAAAACTGATATTTCGAAGTTTTGTGCAACTACAGAGTTACAAACTGGTCCAGTGCAAGCCCCACACAAATATTTATATATTACATACACACCACAATACGTTTTAATGTTGTAAACTGAATCAAAAATCCGTCAACCGTTGTTCCGTTGAAAAAGTGACCATAAACAGCAGGCCTTTGTACGTGTACTCAGCAGTGAACCAAGAGTTTTCTACGTCTTGATTCCAAATCATGCGTCAAGTCATTTGACCTAGGCAAATTCGCTGCCTTCGCATGCCTCAACGCTGTTCGCTGTGCCTGAATCGATGACATCGCCAGTGCTTTCTGTTGGTGTTGTCGCTACACCACCAGGGTGCACTGCTTGTGAGCCCATCATAGCAACTCAGGGAGTCCCGTTGTTGTGAACTAAGCGGGAGGACATGCCGGCCAGTGGTGTGGGGTTGCTAATCAACTATGTTGATGTCATTCAAATGGGAATCACAACCAACGCGTCAAACGACTAACAATGGTGAATTGAGTCAGCATTCGGTAGCATCGTTTGAATATGAGAACTTGAAAGCAGCTTTATACTCATTGTGCAACCCACTTCAGTCGATATAAATTAATATGAAAGAGCCATCCATTGACACCAGTACTGAAAATGTCAGCCAACCGATGGCTCTGCAGCAAACAAACAACACTGACATTTGGAATCATCGCCGGTACACAAGCAAAGCTAAAAATATGCCCAAAACACGGTCAGTTTCCAGTGGGTTTGATGAACGCATTGTTTGGACGAGTTCCAGCTGTCCATAGATCTTTTCCCACACCTCCCTCTATTACCACTGAGCAGAAAATTCAAAGCAATACATTATGTAATACATACTGTGGGAAATTCCGTAGGCCATTATCAGGCTGCTCAAAAGCCCCGGCATTTGACGCAATTAAGGTGGCACAAGAGGAGTGTTTTCATTGCCGTAGGTGCAAACAGCATGTAGTAAAACTTATATAGTGTCTTTTTACTCTTCTTTCTCATGATCTTATACTCACATCATGCTTCATCAACAATGATCTGCTGAGGAGCATACTGGCGAACAGAGACACCCTAACTTCCAAGAATCAGTCGCGAAAATCTTCACTGGGATTTATTGACAACGAAGGTTTATTTGACAGGTTCGTGGCGCAAGCCATCAAAGTTGGATTTGATATGTCTGACTTTGCAAGGATATTTTCTGAGAATAATATGGACTTTTCTCATGATTTCGAATTTCCAGCTCGAGTTTCTAGCACTTGTCTTGAGGCGAAAATATCCAGTCCATTTTGTAGGACACTAAATGAAATCTTGAATTTTCTGAGTCTGCACTCTGAAGTCATTATGTTTTGCAAATGCCGCAGGTTACTCACAAGCACAAAGCTGCTGTGTTATGTATGCCACGTGCCGTTCGAGGTGGCATTTGTGGACTATTGACCGGAAAACCGGAAAACTCATGTTGTTTTTGTCTTAGCAGTTTTGACTTCGTCAGGGCACCTGATTTGGATGCGACCATATAAGCTGACACCACCAGTTGCGGGAGCCTACCTCCTTTTAGAGGGGCAGCCCTCGGGGTCTGCTGCTTACAATGCAACTGGTGTTTTGACGTGATTACTACCAGCACTTGTGTCACCAGGTCGTTAGCCCGACAAGGTTTTTTAAGCCAAAACCGAATTGAGAAGCGCTGGAACGTTGGCAGCGCCAGCCCTCACCAAAAGCAAACGGGATAACGTTACAACGTTGCCCTAAATTCCTATCTATGAGCCGAACGCACACAGAATGGAAAAAAATTGGCGCTGGCTTCCGTCCCTTTTCCTCCAATCAGTAAACATCACCACAAAGGCGTTGTTTCAACTTGATGAAAATGAATCAAAGCTCTGTCGAATTCCGATCGAAAAATTTGAGTCGTGATCACTTTACTGCCAGACTGTCAGCTTCTCCTTAGAGGCAGTCAGTTACTTGGAAGAACCAAATTTTTTCTGTCCATCCGTGCATAAAAGTGATGACTGAAAGTTCAGTATGAGGCATCCGCTTGATTTGTGCATACATCTGGTTTGGAAATTCCAAACCTGACAGCGTTTGCATTGGGAGAATGACCTTTCTGTGGAGGGCGCTCTTTGTGGAAGGAGAAACGTACCACGAATTAAGCCAGTATACCACACCAGTTTTATCGGTTCCGTCTACCGTTCAATATTTAAGCAATCCGTAAATATTAGTATGAAACTGACACAGTGTTTCATAGAAAAATCTTGTATTTGTTAGCGCCTGAGGTAAGATTGGTAGAGGTTTGCAGCTTGAAAAAAGTTGGCAACGTTCGGAGATATTACTGCACTGAGCATAGCTTTGTTCTGGTTTTGGCTCTTGGACGAATCAGATCAAAGTGAAGGGCTCGTCTTTGGTTACCTGGTTGAATAAAAAGGAAAGGTAGATGTAGACTTCCAGTAAATTTGAGTGCCGCAGTATAAAATCTATAAAAGTATCGTTTACCTACTTGTTGGTTGAATAGCAGTCCAAGGCCAAGGTGAAAGCCAAGATGAGGGCACCTATGTGAGGGTTCTAACGCGGGTGGTCTAAACAAAGTCCGTAATGTTTCCAGTGGACTACCAGTTCGTTCTACTGTTGGTTCTACTGATAATTATCGTGTGGTAACATTTCCTAATTCTAATTTTTCAAAAACATTTCACACGATTAAGTGCAGGTAGAAATTAGTTCAAGTGGGAATGGTCTTATAGGTTGTTGTTACAACACAGAGTAATCCGATACAGTGGGGATTTTGCATATTTCTGGAAATTTAACAATTTCACATATCCCGTCCACGATGTCTGATAAAAAATCGAATATTATCGCTGTTGTCGACATAAACACTATCATTCACACTAACGCATCACTGTAGAGCAGATAAACACATTTCGGAGAAAGTACTAAAGAGCAGTAAAGCGAGATCAGCAAATTTTCAAGAACTTCAAATGTTCAGTCAGTCAACTTGAAACAGCTGGTGACTGGAACCCTACTGGCATTGTTTCGCTGACGCGTTTCAATTGGGTCACTGGTGTTCGCCCTGCGCTGCAGATACCAACCACGGAGTCTATAGACAAGTCGAGAGACAGGTGCTCGCTGAATGTTTGGTTGTGCGCTGAGACATACATGTCTTCTGTCCTACGCTCAGGTGTCGTTTTGTGTGCGGGTCTTCCTAACCAGTCTACCTGAAAAAAGCAATCCGCAACTTGATGGGTATGCATTTGCAGGCATTTTCCGTCTACTTATGAGTATGACGAACGCAACCACGAAACATCAGAAGTGATGAACACAAGGAACGCCATTGGGCTCCTGCACACTGGACGATTGAATGGTGACGTTCCCTCAATTGAGAGTGATAATAATTCTTCCAAATTAAACAATTTGTTGACACTAAAGCTCCTGAAATGTTGCTGCTGAACCTTTGTGTACTTTTTCCTCAGAGTACTGACATTATGTATCCGTTATTCCACAATCCTCAAACTCATGCACAGGTTGGTCACACCAGATCTACCGGACAATAAAAAAATTGCTGAAATTTTTCCTTTGTGTCCAAACGCTACCACCAAAAACACCCGTCCATTGCTCGTCCGTCATGTCCATCCAATGCCCTTTTGCAGACTAAGGGTAGATTGCGGAACTTGATAGAGTGCTTGACTTCGAAAACTACTAAAATGTCCTGGGCAGAAATCGTCTGGTTGTTTCAGTGGGAAATCTTCTAATAGAGTTGTGTTAGTGAGCCAATAGTTGGTTTATATCTAAGACCATCTAACACAGTGCGAATGTCATGGAAGCTGTCGAAAAGAATGAGGCACTGCTACAAAAATCCAGGTGAATTCCAAGCGTCTGCTGACAACGGGCCTAATGCAGAGCATGGTTCTGTGTTATCACCACGGGTTGTGAAATAATCATCTCACAGAATCCGGGCACGTCAGCTCATCCAAAGAAATAAAGCAAAATTAATTAACCCGAGATCGGATTATCTATTCCTTTGAGTTTTCGAAGTGGGCAGCACTCACTATTATAAAAGTTGAGCTCGACGGTACGGTATGCAGAAACGGTGGCAACAAGACGGTAATCGACACCACTAGAGGGCTGAAGGTCTTCGCGCAACAACTGGTAAAACTGAGCCTTCGTTGAGGTTGGCTTGGGCTCATGAGTTCCAAAAACCGAAGCTACATATATAAACTAAACTTCACGGCCGAAAACAGTGCTTGTGGAGGATTATTCGTATACAGTCACCTGTCTTACAGAATCAGTTTCACTGCAGCTGTACTCTAAAAAACACGTAAAACTACTGTCGAAAATCAGAAAACACGTTGCTTTTTTGGATAATATATTTAACGCCGGGATAATCACACCAGAGGGCGTGGACGCAGCCGCTGGATCCACTTAGGGAGTGCGCAATATAGCTGAGAAGGGAAGAGTAAGAATTTCTTGCAGGATCTATGTGGAGTCGACTCATCCTGCCATTAGAGCCAGCTATTTCATTCAGGTCATGTGGATTCGTTGAGAATCCCAATTAGCACAACACATTTGATGTAGGAATAACGTCTCCTTCTCGAAAATCAGCATAAACTGAGATCACTTCTGAGGACGTTTGATCATTATGCAAGATTCATTCCAAGAGAGACCACTTTCTTATGAGTTGTGATTAATCTTGTTCGCCGTGGTGTGGATTGGATATGGAGTAAGGCACAACTGAGTGCTCAGGAGTCCACACTTGTCAGTGCTTTTCGATGCCAGTAAAACATATTTTGGGTTACACAGCATATCTCCTAGTGAGTATGTGTTGCTTTCGAAAGGCGGTAAAAGAGTAGCCACACCAGTTGCACGTGTTTCTAGATCCTGATCTCAGGCTGAGAGGAACTACGCGTACTTTGAAAGTATCCCTCATAATCGATCTAGGTTCTAAAATGTTCCAGTGCCTTCGAGAATATCTAAACCAGGTAACTTCATGCTGGTGCCGTTGGTTCGATTGGTCGGTCGCTGAGATTTACGGAGGTGGAAACCGATTGAAGGATATGAAGGTGGTTATTCTGTGGTCGCTGATTGATTGACTGTCCATCGCAGTCAAATTCACGCTCCACCGAGTCTCATCAATTGTCGTGGACTCCAGAATTTCGTGAAGAAAATTTAAACTGTTTCAAGGCAAGCCAATAGTATCACCAGATCTAAATGAAATTCAGATACAAAACTAACTTCATTATCCGGATACAGAAAGTGTGTGAAACGGTTTTAATGGAGAGATATTGAAATCCTTTGAAGTTGTTTCATCGATCGATTCAATGACCAAAAAGCAGAAATTTTTTATTTCCAAATGCTGACATCTGAATAAACAGCAGCCCAAAAGTTCAGGACCATAAACTTCATATTCAAGTGTTACAACTACTTTTCCTCAAGAAAATACAATGTCGGAAAATAGATTTTCGTCGTCTCCAAGGTTGCATAACCAACCGAGCACACTCAGTGCGGGTGTTTCCTCCGTGACTACGATTAGCCTATTCGCTGCAGTGACACCGTTATGGTCAAGCACTGCCTAACAGATACGCATACTGACAGATTCGTCATAGTTTTATGTGGGATCCCTTTCTAGAAACTCTTTCAACCCCATGCGTCTCGAGCAAAAAAGTACGGTCATAATGTGGATCGAACTTAACAGATAGAGCAATACTATCTGGGTCGTAGTAGTATCGATTCCAAATACTGTGGCTGTATGTATCGGTCCCAAATTCGTAAGTGCTGGTTTCGCACGAGATGCTTTAAATTCTTTGATGAGACTGAAGCTTTGCATGCATCTACTGATTTGTTGCTGCTACTTCTGCTGCCGCATAAGTGTACCAGCCAGCGCGGCCAACATTGCGAGTCACCTTGAGGGATTCGAGGCAATCACCGTTGCATCAGTAAAGTATAACCCAGTGATGCCCCCTTCTCCAGGCTTGTGATATACGAAGATGAGAGGGTTACTTCATCTCCGACTTAAACACATCCATAGGAGAGTGAAATAGGTAGAGCACCATATCCTAAAGATTACTGAACAAGTAAGATGATTTTCATTGACGGTAAAAGGTTTTATTTAGACAGTTCAGATGGAATAACGCAATACGAACATGACATTGGGAAGAAATGTGGCGTTTTTCGAAGGCACAAACACTTTGATCGCTGTGTAATTACTTGGGCTACCGTCCTAGCTGGAGTGAAGAGATAAGCAAGCATTTTAGTCGGGATGCTGCAGTCCTTCCAACATGCATAACCAAGACCAAAGTGGGTGACTTGTTATTCTTACGCCATACGTTCGCCATACCTGACGAAATCATAGTTGCTCTTTCAAAATAATCGAGGGATGCATTTCTAAACTGCCATCCCAATATTACCTCTATTGGAAGTAGCTGGGACTCCGTGATCAAGTAGGCATACATGTCGACCATATGTTCCGTAACGCTGAGAAGTTCAGATCGGTCATAATACTAGAATATCCTGTGCTCTGGGTTCAAAAGTAGTTTTCACAATCATGGTCCTAAACTATTTGCGTCAGTTTGTTGATTGGTAATGGTTGCGTCCGGTGTTATGTCAATCATTGTCATTAGGATTCTCCCCACCAGAGCCGAAGCAGAAGCGCGTGTCTATGAATTAATCACAAAATGACCGACTCAGCCGACCGATTCAGCCCACTTAGCTGGTTTTCGGTCTAATCGGTCAGGCATACATTCTTATTGAACTGGTTGTACGGGGCTTTCAGAAACCAGAACCACATGTGTGACGGGCGTGAAGAAGTTTGAATTCCTTATCTGTCTGCTATTCGCTTTAGCTGCACAAGAAATGTGAAGTTGGATGAATTTACAGAATTATCTGACTCACCTGCTATATAGATATCTCGATGAAATGCCCCAGCTGCCAGAGCAATGCTGTGAAAATGAAATACATAAAGTGATTAAAATTAAGCAAGCGCAATTTGTGGTCCAAGCAACTTTGACTACTGGTGAGTCTCTCTTGACGGCCTGGTGATTCCTTCCACTTAGTTACCTACTCCATCTGTATGTTTATCGCCTTCTAGCTTTTTGCTCAAATCATGTCCGTTTCACTCACCATTGGCCTCGATGCACTGGCTGTCTTCAACTCCTCCAACGTGCGTACGTACGTGAGTGTGCGAAGTCCGCCCATTCGCCTAATATCTTTAATCTAGCCACTGTCTCAACATGCTCTTTTGGAATAACACGCGGGTAGTCACCCCACTATGAAACTGACGCGCTGGATGAAAAGGCCGGGAAATCATGCCACCTGGACTACACCCCATTCGCCACCATCCGGTGTACTGACTTTGGCGCTGGGATGTACCTATCACTTATGGGGCTTGCGTATCTGTCAATGAACGCATAGAACCTCAAGACCCAAGGGTTTGTCCGTTTAGTCGTCAAACTTTAGTGAAGGTCAGGCAATTACGAGCTGATGGGCTTGGAATTGAGTGGGGTATAACTGGGATAGATGTGGTTCTCTATCCTGTCGAAACTAATCAGGTGAACACACACTGAAACATTTCTACCCATCTCTTTTATTACGCCCAAACTACATCAACATCTTACTTGAAAGAATCGTTACATGTGGCAGTGAATAAAGCGCTTATATTCTAAGTGTGTTCTGATGACCTGTTAGGAGGTGAGGCCTTTATGGTTTCCAGAGATACTATTTGGAAAGTCCGTGTTGGCAAGTCAGACTTGTAATCTTGAGTAGACAAGTCGGATAGTTTATACACTTAAGTGTCGGCTCCTCAAAGGTCTTGGTGGGCTTCACCTTATCCTGACCGTCACCAACACGGGTCCGCTAAAGCCAGCTAGAAAACATTTGCTAATAAATCACGTCTTCGGACCAGCGTACGTGCGCTACGATACCACGATTATTATTTCACTCAAATGTTCACAAGTAGAGATCAATCTTAAGAATTGCACGAACGGCCAGGCTCGTGGAACAACATTAACGATTAGATTTCTATGGCATTCCAAGGTACACGACACAAGTGATCGAATAATCCAATAGTAATATCAGGAACTCAAAGTGATGAACATCAGGTTTTCCGGGATCTCGTCATCTGATCAGCAAATTCCCAGCAGTTAAAAATAAAATAAAATGATAATAATGAGTAGTTCGTGTCGTTCCGATAGTTAAAATAAACAGAGAGTAAAACAGAACAATTGAACGGCTGGAAAAACAAAATTTCCTAACTCTGGTCTAGAGGAAGGTGGGTCTAGCATGGTATGCACATGATGAATGCAAGTTCAAAGTTGGTACCAGTCGTTTTTGGCGACCTAGTGTTGGGTCACGTTGACGTGACCGCTACAGATGCTGTCAAGCAGTACCTTTAAAGCGATATGGGCAACATACAGAACACCCTGAAGATTATTTGAAACGACTGGCCTGGATTGGTCATGTGGCCGATCTCAGGGATATATAACGCGATCAAAACTTTGACCGTGTTACTGAGTCTACTGTTGTTCCACAATGAGTGATGTTCATGCATTTTCTCTTCAAGTTGCCCTGTTCTGCGCCCAACATATTCTGCTTTACAAAAGCAGGGCGAGCTATACACAGCCCACCTATGGATGTGAGTCGGAATCTTGTTCTTGAAGTAAAAATCGAGCAGCAGTTTTGTGGTAGACCATAGTCTTAGCTTTGTTGCCAGGAAACTTCCTTAAAAAGATACAGCGGCTGACTATACTACCAGGTCATCTATATATGTGCCAAACCCAGATAGATTGGCTTCTTCTCCGCATTCGGATATGCAGGTCCTGGGGCTCTATTCTTCGTTAGGAATCTGTCCGCATAATCACTAGCCCTTAGCACGTTAGGGATGTGCTTCAGTTCAGCTTCTAGTGTGATCATATCAAAGGAAACTAACTATCCGTTTCAGTTTCAAAAGTGAACGGAATGGCAGTATGGTCTTGCTTAATGGTTTGCAGGAATGTGATAAGTTCCGGAGAATTTGATACGAAAAAGTTTCATCTACGTATCCACGACAGAAATCTGCGCACTAACGCCATCAATCAATCGATCGAGTTCAAGGTTGCTCATGGGACGGAACTAAGTGGCGTACTCAAAGTAACGCCATCAACCTATCGATATCGCCAAACTTTACTTAAGACTCATCTCGAAATTATGTGCGCTTCTTCGCTTAAACTTACGTGAAACAGATATGTAAGTGTACTGTATTGTTACACGAAGCGGACATGGATGTCGGCCGCTTATTACCAGACTAAGTACTTTTTGTCATGTATACTGTATTTTGGTTAATTGCTACACTGATCTTGAGTCCTCTTGATGTATGGTCTGACAGCATACATTAGCAAATTGCTTCTGTCAAAGACGCTTATCCCACTCGATTGCGCGGGGCGGCATACTGTAGTTGCAGTCTGCTGAAGCTCGTGCTCTAACTGAGTGGTGGTCTGTTGGTGTTACCAACCAGCATTGTACTGACGATAAGAGAAGACCTATGTGACGCGCCTGAATAATTCGAAGAGCAAGGGAATCGACGATCGAAAGCTGTGTATCGGAGTGAATCACCATCTTTCGGCTCCGCAAACAAGTGGTCGTGAAAGATTTCAGGGGGGAAAGAAGTTCGAAATGGTTGATGTTCTGTTTGAGCGCTCAGATACCGTCGGCTTGGTTAATCAGCTAAGCGAATCCATAAGTTCTAGCTCCACTCGTGCCACTTCTCAAGGGACCAAGTAACGCGATTCACATTTGCTATAGAGGAGAATGTTGGTGAATTTTGGTGGCTCGTGACCCTAGTTGATCCGACTCCCAGCAGTTCCTTGCCTCTTGGTTTGTAAATCCGATATTTGGCTATTTTCGAGTATTCCGGTGGAGGAGTTCGCCCTTTGCACGTAGTGTTGCGTAACTTGGGTCCAGTTCAATACATCGGTTGATCGAATCAGCCGTGGAGTACCATGCCTCCAGAAACTCCCTTCCGTGCTTCGTGTCTCCGTATGCCAAAATTTTCACGTTTTCCATATTGAATTTGTGGCCTTCGTGGTCTTCGTGTATGGATATAAAGGATAGGGGGTCATGTCTCCTGACGGCCGCGTTGTGTTCCTTCATTCGTGTGCATAATCAGGACACGGGATAACAGAACAACCAATGGAACCGACCGACTGAACAACCAATCGTGACCGAAGGTCAACCCCGGATGATAGCATGTACATTAACACACACACACACAACACTACTCAACGCACAACCACCAACCCATCGGTGCGCTCCACCTCGCTCCCTAACAACGCACTGATGATGCCATCTCGATTCGTGATGAAACGTTTGCAATCAAACTGCCCAGCTCAGCGAACAAAACGACCACCACGATTCACATTCATTGTACTTTATTTGGCGACAATTTCTTTCAGGACGTCAGCTGATCCTCACGCAGATGATATTCCAAGTAAAGTGGAGTAAAAAAGGGCAATTCTTTTCATGATGTATTAACTCTGTCTAGTCCCAAAAAAGGATGATTTGGTTTCAAATTATCTCATACTGAGTCTACCGAGAAGCGTAGCTATACAGACAAATCTGCAGACCTCATGACCCATTCAAGATTTCAGTCAGTTATTTGTCCTTGCAATGTGACATTAGATGGGAAAGTACGAGAAGGCAGTATGAGCGAAAAGCTCACCCTAAGCCCATACTGGGATGATCGACAAAAGGGTTTGCTAGAATTAGAAAGATTCCAAAAGTTGACATTTTACTAACTGGAGTTTCGCTCTTTACGGTCCAATACAACTCACTTGTCACATCCAGGCTTCAGACAGACCGTATAGTATCCATACGATATTTTGCAGTGAAAAAACGCAATCTCTGTGACCGTCTCCGGTACGAGAATTCACTGTGCCCTTCTTTTGAACCCTGTACAGAATTCGGTCCTAGGTAAATTAAACAAAATGAAGACAGGGAGGAGCCGATTATAACAAGACAGCGCAGAACGAACTTGGTTGTTGTACTTCATGTTGGGAGATTTTCGCTCAAAATTAACATCATTGAGATCGTATAGAACCCATTGTTCCGTGGGATATTGATTCTCTGGAGTTCGAAATTTTGCTTTTCCTGCCTTGACATAAATATAGAGGCTAGGACACCCTGCATACTGTTGTGATGTATTTATCCTAGCAATGTGTGCTGAAATGATTACACCATTCGTTTCTACTGTGAAAACGAAAGCCGAAGTAATACGGGTAATCAATGGAATCTGTGTTTTTGATCCTGCTCTGGGGAGTTCATTTGCAGACTGAAGCCCGATTGTACACAGACTGAAAACCTCCGCGGCTATTCCTGCCCCTAGACAATCCAACTGGTATAAACCTAGATGTATCCAAGCCCGAATTGGAGCCATGGATCAGCCCTATCACACGGGTTACTGCTTGGTGTAGATAACGAATATTACCGTCTATTATCAGCATAAACTCCTGAATTTAAATGGAAAAAGGAGATAAGCAATAAAGGCGAACGACTTAAAGTTGGATTGTCCGAATTAGAACTGATGTTTCCACTTGATATATCAGCGATTAGTTCCAAGTGAAAGAAAAGCCGTACGATTTCGATCTTGTACAATTCATAAGCGCTGTGAAAAGACTATGACTTGTTTGTTCCCGTAAATTGCATCAGCATTTCCTGTTCATGCCTTCCTCTAGGTAACACCGATTATCAAAGTCCTGACTAACAAGTGGCATGCATACAGAGCGAAAAATCTACGTGTAGATGATTTTGATTGAGATTACTTCGCTGGGATCGGTGTGCCATCGATGGTCCTGCTAGGTCATAGTGATTTGAGTCAGTACACAAAAATACAAAAGACAATTCTACGGAGATGGAAACATTCACGGGGAAAACGAAGTATATCGAATTGTATCGTTCCACCGCTGTTGTGACATGCAGAATGGTCGTGAAACTGTCCTTGGCTTGGTCCTTGGCTTCATGCTCCGCCCACCATGGTATATCAAAAGACACGGTAACTTCAGACAACCCATTGTGGATACAAAGGAAGATTATTACAACTGTATTTATAGGGCAATTACAGAATGTTTCACAAGGTTATGCTAAAATCTCCGTGAGGGGGCGAGAAGCATCTAGGTAAAGATGCTCGTTCCGGATTGGCTGGCGTTCTGACCAATCAGGGCATGCCTTCGTGTGGTCCGTAGCCCGCACGTGACATCCGTCCGGCTATTAGGGACGGCGGGCATCCGGACACCCGCAGACCGCATTCCATCCTTAAAAAGCTAGCTGGTTAAACCATCGGTGAACACCGTGCTAGACATTGTCATAACGAATAAGTCATATTTACCTCCTTCGACATTGAGGTTACTGTTTTGTTGCCCATGTACGCTACCTGTCTATTGGTCGGCTATGATATCATTAAAACCCACCTCAGTCATTTTTGTAGCTGATCTCCAAATGACAGGTTAAAATGCCTATTATGTAGCAATGTGGTGTTTTGTGTTGGTTTTCATTCGGTCAGGGCGTTTTCAGCTTTGCTTTGGAAAGCAACTACTTCCAAAGGAAAGGATTTGCTGAAGACGTGTCTGAATACCTTTCTTTACATCTAAAACAAAATGAATTGAAAGGATGGATGGAGTGAAACTTTGCAGCAGCTTTTGGGGTAGTAAAAACTTTGTTTTTTCATACCAACATTCATCACATGTAACAGTCTCAATTTCGGCCCTTTTCAGAACACTCTTCTGGTGCGAGTTTTAATTACCGAAGTTTCTGACCGAATTTTCAAATTTTTGTACCTCCACTTACTTGGCACTATTGACTTCAGTTTTGTAAATGGGCCAGTTTACTTCCAATTTTCTCATTTTACTTAGTGTGAGTGGACCTAACAAGAGCCAGGTGGGGTGCAGACCAGTAGAGCCGTGACATGCTCCTGCAAAACTTCAATACTAAATCATTTTGTGCGCAGTCATCAACTACGATACAATACATTTTTCAATTGAATGGCCTCGCAGGATCTACGTAAGCAACAAGTAGTTGAAATGGTATGACTCACCGTGTAAGCTGGAACACGGCATTTCTCAGAAGTGTCGAAATCGTCCGAATTGATATCATACTTATAGGTCGGTGGAAATCTTATACGGCCTTCTTCGAACTGCTGAAATATTTGACCTGTTCAGAGGCCAAGGGAATTATGAAGGGAATATTACTCAACAGGAACTAAAATTATTGAATTTTACTCAGTATTGACCATTTAATGGTGGGAAAACACGGAATTCTGAAACCTTTCTGCAAGCGTGTGTCGCGAACCAATTCCGGGTTGACAACTCCGGAAAGAGGCGTATCAGTGGATAGTGATGTTGACGGATATCGCCTATCCATGAATTCTGTAGTGTTCCGAAGTGTGTGTGTTCTGCATCCGATGAGTGGTTGTCTACAGCGGTCGGACGGAAATCAAACATCGCTCAAGCGCAAATATGCTTCTGCGTTGTGAGTTTCGGTCAGTTGTGTCGTCAGCGCTCGAGTGTACCGCTTAAGCAGGACTAGACTCGTCAGGTTCAAACGAACTCAGGCTGGGCCACAAACTGTATGGCAGTAGTAGATTGTTTTGTACCTTGCAATCGTTTTCCGGTTAAAAGTAATTTTATCCCCAACACCCCCACCCCAAATGACACCATAAATATACACCTGAATATGACAAGACCAGCCCTAGCTTGTGTTATGCTGATTGGCAACCATGAGCACTGCTGGGATATTTGATTTAGAAAATGAAACCTGAGCTAATTTAAAGAGTATTCAGAAACCCAGACCTATCATATTTAGACCGAACTAAGACTGTCCAACAGTATCCACTGTTTGACTTGCTGAACTTATCCTCTAGAAGAAAACGCGGGATAAGTTGTTTTGTGTGGCAACGCGAAATACTGCACTATCTAAGTCGTATGTGGAAAACCTTGAAAGATTAGGCTTTCGTGAGCTCCTGAGAACCGATATACTACATGTTTAGGTAATACTCAAACCTGCACAAAAATAAATACGTAGTATTAATAGCTTGAAATTGGAAGACTACTTTGAAGTAAACTAGTTAATTGGAGGTAGACCGTTAACCTCAACAAACTCCTTGTCAAAAGAAGACAGAACAAAAAGTGAAGACGATTGGTTTTCCTGTAACCTGCGCTGTTTTATTTCACTAGAAATTACAGAATATCTTACGCGTAATACGAACGATTGCATGCCCCTCAAATAAACATCTTAAATTGAATTGCAACAACAGGAAATATTGTGCTAACACGAACGATTGCATGCCCCTCAAATAAGCATCTCTAATTGAATTGCAACAACAGGAAATATTGTGAACGGAAGCAAATCTAAAGGAACATATATACATACCCCAAAGTTTTCATAAGCTAGTTTCTCAAATGCCGTATAATGAACCATACATTTTTTAAAGGTATGGAAAGCTGTGATGCTCAAATTTTCTTACAATTCCATGATGATTTGACATTATGAGGAGAAATGGTGGGTCTGAGTGTTGTTTTGTCTCAACTTTTGATTGGGTGATTCTATATCAGGTTGATTGCTAGGCTGTATTAATACGCTTTTGGTGGAATCTAATTGAACTAGGCCTTCGAAGGCTGAGCTGTTGGTGCATTTGGTTTATTTCTCTTGATTGCTGTTCACTTGGCTTATTCAGTGGAACATGCCCTGGTAACAAGAATACTGAACATGTGGTTAACACGATCTTTTCTGCAACCCCATTGACGTCAATATGACTGAAGTACACTCAGCTCTCATGCTCAGTCGGGCATACAAAACTTTGGGATAAGAATTTTTGCCTGTTAACATCCTACATCACATAAAGTGGTTGCTTGTCATCCGAAAGGTCCATCCGAACTGGTATATGCGAACGGCAACACCTTCTAGATGGGTGAGATGAAACGTTTCCAGGACCTATTGAAGCAGTTTTTGGAAGAGCTACTTGCCAGAACGAATGCTGGTCTTTAACCTCTGGAGAAATCGAATAACATTTGTGATGTGCTTGGTAAAGCAAGCAGCACCCTTGATTTTATTATCAGCTAACCAGATGGAAAACTCTGTAAAACGTAGTACCGCATTTAAATATTCTACTGAATCCCATGAGTTCACGCACCTTTCAACTGTGTTGAGACCAGTTCATCGAAGTTGAGCAAATGTTCAAAAGCGCTGCTTTTTCTTTCTGTGCGTAGCATGTTTTCCACTTGCCGTCTCGTTTTTCGTAAACGGAAATTCAAATCCCCAGCCCAGAATACTGCATCGAATCTATCCAAAACTGATGTATCTATGAAGGGAAAGGTAACGGATTGGATGTGTGTAATAATATTCAGGCAATCTTCTCTCGGTGAAAATTTCACTAGGTGCACTTTTATGGCGTAGTTCGATTGAGCCCTTCGTTGGAAAACTAGACGAGTAAAGAGTAGGTGTTAAAAAACAGTTTTAGGACCATAGAAGGTATCAAACCAGTTTTCGCTCACATTCCCTGAGATTTCTCTGCACAACCCACTCATGGGAAATCGTTTATTGTGCGATTGATGGGTTCATTCCGCACACTACCTAGATCGCTCAGATGCTAAAAGGCGAAGTGATGTTCAAACATCCGTTGCTTAGATTTCATCCGAATTTTCAATTGTATTTCCCTGTTTCGACAACCTAGTGGCTTCCTTCCGAATGTATGGTATGCAGACACCAAAAGCAGTGTGGATTAATGACTATGTAAATTATGGTTGTACGGCAGCGAGGCATCAGTGTTGAACACTTATGTCGTGCTGTCGATAATGACGATGATGTAATGACAATGTTTTGTTTGCATTCATATCTTTTTCCTCTGAACTGTCCTGCTCCTTTTTGGAAACGGTTAGTCTAAACCAGAGCAAAAAGGCACCAGGTTGAGAGCTTCTTATTCGAAGTTCTCGAGACTTCACTTTGATGTAGGTTAACTAGAATAATTGCTCCAAGATAGCATTTGAAGACCATCTGTTATCCGCTGACGGAAACACCAACGGCGGACGCAGGGCCACCAACCGTTAAAGTGGCGAAAATAAGGCGATGGAAGCAACCAATCAAGCTCGAGACCAAGTCAGACCACAACGCAATGCCAATCAAGGCCAGGGGACAAACTACTAAAAATAGAAGGTCTTGGAATAACCAACCAACACAAAGGAACGCAGACCAAAATGCAACAAAGATTACAAACGAATCAATAGATTCACGAGAATCGTAACCCCAAGTAACCAATCAGGTCAGAAGATAACAGATGGTCTTCAGATGCTATAGAAACGCACACAGGCAAGGAAGAAGTACCCACCTAACTGCGCACTGATGATGTCTCCTCGTATGGTGACGAAACGTTTGCAAGACACTTGCCAGGCTCGGTGAACAGATCAGCAGCCACGTGATCAACAACCAATAAACTCACTCGAGCTAACAATATTCCCACGCATTACCAACGTCAGTTCTGAGAAGCCACTCCTGACAAGCGGATCTTTGTACAAAATCAGACGACTGCAGTATTCACAAGGTGTTTTTTAGTTAAAGGTTGGTTTCAAAGCGTTTCCAGAGGCGAAGTAAAGCTGCGTTAACCTCCTCCTGGCGTTGTCGATACAAATGTCTATTTCCTGTCTTGCCTGGGCGGTGGAACGCAACTACTTGGAGGAATCTACTTGGTTTTGGGGCTCTCGGTTAACACTAAGCGGGTTAGACTGGACACGCATGCTTGTGATGATGAAACATGTCTTTCCAGGATTTATTTCCGGTCCAAATAGTGAAGCCTTATAGCCGACAGGATCAAGAGGAAGCTGAATTTCTGCAGGATTTGCACGAACTCACAACCATCAACATTTGCATCGGCTTTTGCTTCTAACAACTTGATTTGGACAAAGCCCGTCGTTGAGCACTAACTGCGCCCCTTTTAGTATGCCTCGGGTACACTTACAATATTTAGTTGGCCAACGTGCGTCGGGTCCAAATAAAACTTAGGTAAGTGAAGTGGAGGCAAAAAATCATTCAGATGTAACACCCTTTCGGTGCCTAACTGCCATGCCACCAGAGGGAAGCACGAGGGCTGAGGTACCGTCAGGTTGCCCAAACCTAGACAGGAGAAGTCGAGATGTAGAGGTCGGGTTCGAACCACGGACATTCCGGTCAGTAAATTCGCAATCTAACCACTTGAAGCAAGGCCCGTAGGAATAGCAAAATATAGTAGATACTGTAAAGGGCTCCCAGAAGATAGTTAAAAGCTATGTAGCGTTTTCTGTAGCAAGATCACTATTTTTAAACCCCTCGTCTAGAAACCGACTGTGAAATCACGAAAATACGGAGATCCCCGAGACAAAACAACTCACCGAAAGAACACCGCTTACACAGCTTGGTGGTAACTAATGCAAATGTTATGTTTTTCGTATCGGTACACTTGATCTTGACGTCTGCTTGTAATCACTCAGTCAAAGTACGAACAAGATATCATCATTGAAAGAATACTGTAGATGTTGGACACTGTAAACTTGCTAATTAGCAAATTTGGCCGCAAGCCAGCTGGACCGTGCTTGGACGTTACTTCCCTGTTTAAAACTACAAAATAGTGAACTCAAAGCCGAAGGAGCAGTGTCCAAGAAGTGTGTACCATCTGGTGTAAAAATCGGTACCAAGGCTTAGGGTGCAGTGTTGGAAGAAAGGACGTAGTGTGGACATATACAAGCTATGTATGTTTACTGTTTGTACCCTCAGTAAATTTTGCATTCGGACAGATGGAAAGCGGAAGAAAGTGCCGTAACGAGATAGCAGTGAAATTCATCGAACCACACGGATGTTGTTGGCTATCTTTGACAAAGCGAATATGTTTAATGGCAATAAAACCGCGCTATACTAAGTCTGCTTACCTCGTGATACCCACTGGCTTAGAAACGAAGCATGAAAGCCATTACCAGCAAGCTCAGCTGCGCTGGTCTTGCCGTCTCCCCGGATGGCGACCCCGAGACGAGACACATCAACGGGTAGAGGCATTGTCAGACATGACCCAGTCAAGCTCTCAATGGCGCTCATGAATAGCAATCTTTCCCGATCTCCCAAATGAAAAGTCCACTGACACCAATGTATTTACGCACCAATTATATCAGTTACCGCCTCCTATGCGTAGCTATCTATCCCAATTCAGAAAATCACCGGCCAACGAAACTGTCGTAGCCATACTCACTGTACGGCAAGTACGCAATTTTCTACAGCTGCTGCTGCCACTGCGTGCTACCCTAGGAAGCGGCAGCCAGAAGGAATAAAATACCTAGAGGTCACTTAATTATTTTATTCTTTGGAAATGGGTGCATGAATACATCACACTGTCTTAATGAGTGAATATAAATCCTCCAAGAATTTTAGTAACACCTTTCCCATACATACAAGCGCCCAGAAAGTGTCTGCGTTTTAACTTGTCTGAGGTCGTTGGGTTGTTCGCTGAGCTGGGAAATTTGATGGCAAACGTTTCACCCGTCGTGGAGTTGACTGTTGGACGTAAGCATGAAAACAGCCTGTCAGAATAGACAAATACTTCGATTGGTCCACAGCACCCCTTGACACCGATGTCTGCTTAATATACTTGTCTGAAAACTGCACTTCCGTTATCCAGCTGATTAACTGGCTTGTCCTTCAAGTATGAGTTCTGACTTCGCAAACAACCGTATGGATAACACGATTGATGAGGATTTTTTACACCTCATGAACATGCTGACAGCAATGCAGTATGTCTTGAATGCTGTTCCTCTCGCTAAACTAGTGAATGCTTTCAGATTTATTTCGCACGACTGACTCATACAAGTTAGCTAGCAGAACAATCCCGTGTTCTACTGAACTTTTGCTGCGTAACATAAAAATCTAATTATTGTGTTTTGTTCCGAAAGAACCGTCTATATTGTGAGAACTTCACTTGGAGCTAAGTAGGCCTCATTTAGTTAACCGGGTAGCTGTTTTCTGCAACGGCACAGTATTTCTGAATCTTATTGAAGACATTTATGACATCGAGTCATTTGTGTTGCTTGTTGTTTAGAAACACGGTCACTCAAAACGCAACAATCTGGAGCCTGTTCGGGCGGGACGGCAGTGAAATAATTTCACGTTGAGGGTAATTTTCTGTAGGGAGAGAGAAAATCCTGATTGTCTGATCAAATGCTCTGTGTGAAACTATCAAACTCAGGAATACGCGATGCTTCCTCAAAATGGATTACGAGGAAATTTAGTTTATCTAGTGTGGCAAAGCAGTAGATGGGGGAATGAATAAAGAATAATATGTGAACCTCCACGGAGCCAGTCTGAGACGACGGTCTTTCCTCCGATATAACCTAAGGGATTTCAACAGAAACGTGGGAGTTCACCTAGAGGAGGAAGTTCTGTTGTATCCAGAAACAAAGTTGCAGTTTTACTTGAGAAACGTCTATCCGGATAGAACTACCACAAATGAGACTTTTGCGAATGATTTTTTTTCATACGGACAAGGCAGGGTTAAACGAAGGAATTGTTTTTAATATTAATTCCAGCTGTGCACACTCAAACTTCGTCTCGTGATGAAACCCACATTGGCATTTGACGAAGTTAACGCGAAACATAGGGACACATTCACTCACTTTTTTGACGGTAACCACGTTCCAAGCCTACTTTGGGCAGATTTAAGCTTCTGACAACTTCTTTGTAGTCATTTATGCGCAAATCCAAGTTACCGGGATTAGCTAGGCGAACAGAATAAGGACCAGATTAGTTAATGACTGATTTGTTTGAATGATTGAATGATTTGTTTTTTCCTAAATAACAATGATCCTTGACACAAAAAATTATTCAGTGCAAATTCTAACCTAATATTATTCGTTAAAGTTTACTGGTGACTCGTATGGGCGTCTCAAAGACAGTTTAATTGTGCGATTCCTCTTCCCTGTAGCTAAATGGAGTAGTTTTGCAGAAGAGGGTGGTCTACGTCGACTAGTCAGTTCCTTATCAAATAATCCAGTCTGATTTTTGACACAAATCGTCTGTTCAAATGACACACACAGAACACCTCCAGAACAATGAAACGAACTCTTCCGGACCAACTTTTGTAATATACGAGATGTTTATTCTCCGCAATGAACAGTTGACCTATCATCCTCTTCTAAACTTGGTAGGTCTGTGCTGGAAAGTTGGAGTGCGCCTTAAAATTCTTGAATCCCAGCTGCATTAAAATGTATTGTTCATGATCGAGATCACGAAGGACGTTCAAATGATCCGTAATTTAGCTTCAAGTGCCCATATAGTAGTCTGATTAAGTTGCACTCAAACAAAATGTATTTCTACTCCTTTGAGCGCACATTTTACGTCACTTGATCCGCTTTTGACTGATTTCTCGAGTGGCAGACTTACTGGAGGTCACTCAAAAGTGACAGTTGTTGATAGCTTCATACTCTGAGCAGATTATCTATAACTTTCGGGTGGCGTTAAATTTTTCGAGGCTGTGAGACGTGACTTCATTCAAACTGGCTTGAAAACGAAAGTAATTTAAAACTTATACGGCCTTGTTGCAAGACGTCTGCAGTGTGTGTCTAACGAGCCACTAATAAGACTAGATCCCCGGTAAACCGTTCGAACGTCATCGGGGAAACTAGGTGATTGATCGGTGGTGCGATTAGCCGGCACTGGCTCGGAACACACTGGCACTTGATCGCAACACTAAATACGCCTATTATGTGGCGAATTTTCACAGAATAGCCCATAACACTTTACAAGGGTAGTTTATCTTCTGGCGTAAGATTATGAACTTAAGACTCCTTTGAAACGGCAGTTGTGCTGCAAAATGCTGACTGGCGATCCGCTTTAGCAGTGATTCCCAAAACTTGGGGAAACCCCTCCTAGGGCGGAATTTCCATGTTTCAAGGTGGAACGGGAACTGGAGATCCGTCAGTCATATAACCTCTGAGGTTACTTCAACTTAAGTTTGTGCCCAGCGATGTTTTACGACAACTGTCCTTATCTTACTGATCATGTCTATATCTTTGATTTAGTCGTGTTCGATGATGGCATCTTCGCCGGTCAAAATTTATTAATACTGAACAAAGGGCCTCTGCGTGAGGACAATGCTCTTCGATGTCTATATGAGAACCCTCCACCAAGTAGCAACAAGTGTCATTCCTACTCAAATTAACGGAAAACAATATTGGCTGCTAATGTGATTCCTATATCAACGAAAACATTTTGGGGAAAACAACATCAAAGGCGGATATGATTAGTGTCACGATGACGGAAGAGAGCGTGGGACAATAAAGTTTGAGAACCGCGGCTATAAAGTGTCCTCGATTTAATCATACATCACTCCTGAAGGAAGAAGTGTCATTTATCATTTTCGGCAGCCAGTTATATTTCGGAGTCGAAATCGATTCCATTCAGGAGCATTTGGCGTTTGAACACTCGCTTTGAAGCTTCCGGTTTGGAGTGAAAAATGGTATTTGATCGGCTGCCTGACAATTAATGTCCATCAGCTACCAATATTCCAACACATTGCCAATGGAAAAATAAACTGTTGAACCATCACGTAACTCGACGGAATGAAACGTCATTATCAACTCGGTCATGCACTCAGCAAAAGAGGTGACTGGAAAGAGAGTCTTGGACTTGGATCTGACTCACCTTTGAAGTGGCTAGAGACGAAAAGTAGTGACGTTCCGAAGAGGATAAAGCAAATTGCCACCGCTCCTTTAGTCCGTATGTTTGCCCTCGTGGTTATACCGGTTGATTGGGGAACTATACAAAGAAAATCGTCTATTTCAGGGCTTATTAGAAGTAGAATATTTAATGTAGACACTTATTTGAGAATCGCTTTGCTCGACAATACTGCTTGCCAAGGAATGAGATCGCTCAGTAAAGAATAGGCATTTTCTAATCAGTCGATAGGGCGAGCGTTTTCAATGCTTGTAAGCAGCAAAAACATTTCAATTTATAGTTTTTGTGACCTAGTGAAGATGAGCACAACGATTTGTTTGTGTAGCCTAGCAATTTGTGTTATATTTATTGTTTCAACAATAATTACTCTGAAGATTTAACCCTAAGTTTTTTAAGGTCACATCCATGAAAATTAGGTACACTTGAGCCTCAAATGAATGAGTTGTTCCTGCTTTATCCGGATCATCAACACAATTTTGAGTTAAATTTGAAGGCACCTGTTATTTTTCTCTGCAACGATTCGGTTACGAGTCAGACTGGCCTTAAGTGAACTACTGTCCAATATTGTAAACCCATCACCCAGGGTTTGAGGCTGTGCGACATCTCTCGAAGATAGTAGCGTTTGTTCATTCCTCACTGAAAAGAAAAGCCAAATGGTTGGATTTAACCACCATCCGCAGTTTCCAGGTTTCTGAACGAGCCGTTTTTTAGATGTACCAGGCATTGTCGTTGTCTCTTGCGCGTGACCCGGTAATTTTATTCCCGTCATAGCAGCAAATTCTGCGATAAAGTGTCCACAGCCACAAACACCTATACATAACAGTGCAAAAAAGCTTTTTCCAGTCTTTTAATGGAGTCAAACGGGCGAGGATATCCTGTTATGAAATCTGTGAAAAGAGTAAGTCATATATAAATAGGTATGAATATGTGACAAATCAGATATTGTTTGCAGGATACATTTCCAGTGTTCATCACAGCTCTGTTTCGAAACTAAACTAAGCCATTTGGACAACCTGGTAACTAGACGTTTCTCTGAAAAAAAGTGCGATAGCTGCTTTGTTAGGTAGTATAGGTAGTATAGGTAGTAGTATACAGGTAGTAGTATAGGTAGTATATACAGAAATAATCGCTTTTTGCGTTCTCTTGGTCATCTACTTTGCACACACATTGTACGTCATCTCCATAATTATTGTCAATGATGTTAAACAACTTGTACTTCAAAAGTCGGAACTGTAAATTTTGAATGCGCTAACAAGGTGATGACGCAACTGGTTGGTGTCATTCTTCTGATAGCATGTGGTATCTGGCATGTGGTAGCTGGCACCAGTTCGAAGCAGAAGTGGTTTGTGAACCAACACGAACGTGTACAGAAACCACTGAAAACTCGGAATTAATCTACGTGGGGCGTTGCAAACAAGCTAACTCGTGTGAGATTACCATGATGAAGATCATTATAAAAGTTAGATCGCACCACTAAATGTTTGGTGCACCCTGCGAGGCGAACGTCAGCCGGAAAAATTTGAGACCAGCAAAAAGCAACAGATCGGTGAAGCGGTCCAAAAGGAGTACATTTTTTGAAGCCGAGTTTGCAAAGAGTGAGAGTTAACAAATACCAGGC
Source organism: Clonorchis sinensis (assembly GCA_003604175.2). Taxonomy (NCBI): domain Eukaryota; kingdom Metazoa; phylum Platyhelminthes; class Trematoda; order Opisthorchiida; family Opisthorchiidae; genus Clonorchis; species Clonorchis sinensis. The sequence goes on along the minus strand of CM030369.1, from coordinate 177,015,499 downwards.
CATATAAGATAGCACAAATTCCGGCACGTACTAGCCATGCTGAATGAAAAGTTGCATATAGATGTGTGCATGGAGTAAGTGGATGTGGTCTGAGATAAACTACCGTAAAAAGTATCGGATATCCGATGAGTGACTTCAGATAAGTTTGGGACAAACGTCAGTTTCATGTTGATTAGAAATGACTGAGGCACTGATTGGGATTTCGCTGCACTGAGAGATGCCTTTCATTGACTTAACCGCGAGACAAACCTATTCACAAGGAGGCCAGGGAAGGAGAAAGTAAAGCGGTGAATCCAATGAGGAATAATAAGAGAAATACTGTGTTTCGGCCTGACAGCACAGAAGGAAACAGTTTGGATGCAGAGGAGCGATTGTGACAACTGGATGGTTTGATCTCGAACTGATGGGCCTTGGAAGAAAAGTTCCTCAACCGTGAGCACTGGCAAGCTGTCAACAATATTGTCTACTTTTTTCCTGCCTCGAGCAAGAAAACAACAGTTTGGCACAGAAGCACAACGGAACATGCTAGGGATCACCTCAAACGTTTCGCTGAAACTGTTCTATTATTTCATATAGGTTTCCGCAGTATGATGTACACAACCAATCACAAGGTAAATAGCCTGCTAACACCGATAGAATGAATCAGGAGCATGTACGTCAGGCAAGGAAGAATGAGAAAAGAATAGCAATCGGTAAAACTGTCGTTTGAGTCATGAGTGCTGAGGAGTTTCGCTTAACAGGTCATGTGATCTGAATTCTGTCAAGAAGCTTCTCAAGACATTGCTGGTTACGGCACACAGATACAAGATGTAAAAACGACCTGGATTGACGATACCAAATTCATCCGTTTAAAATAGAACCAGTAACTTCTTCTGTTAAGCGCTCAAAAAAACAAACACCAAAGATATGCGAAGACATGAGTGTTATTGGCATTCGTTGTTACGTAAACTGGGATACAATTTCAGCTATCCGGACGGAGTATCCTCTCGATAACGTCGTAGTTTCATGAAAATTCAAAAGTACATGTCTGCGCACTCAGCCGGTAGCTCAAGGTTTCTTCATTACATACCGTGGATAGCATGGCTTTTCTGAACCAATCAGGTAATTTTCCGCCAGTGATGCACAACTCCCCTAGTAGTAGTGACACAGGATCCTGGATTTAAATTTTGTTTGACTGCAGTCTGAGCAGTTTTGTGCACTAACTTCACTTATATGTGCGATAGGAACGACCAGTTCAGCTATGTGGTGATCGTAGAGCGTTTCTGTGCTGCGCTAACCTCCGAACTAACCGAAATCACCTGTCTCTATGGTGCCAGTCATAGTGTCAGCCCCGCACCCACAAAAACCACATCGCCATCAGGATTGTTCATGTTTAATCAGTTATATGGACTCCGACCAAGCAGTCGTCTAGAGTGCTATTCGCTTTTCAGCGGCGGATGATTCCCGTAGCAACTGGAATGACCTCAGCTCCGGAAGACCAACGAATGCATCAGAACCGTCTTTTGAGCTCTTCCAAGTGTTCCATCGTCGGATCTTACTCAGTACTAGAAGGAGACCGTCATATGCTCGTACAATATCGGGAGTTTCGTTTGTGGTGAGGTCCTGCGACGCAAGCACTGAGTGTGAGATAGAGCGATAGCACTGTTTGAGTCTCGTAGATATGTTCGTGTCCGCCCCGAATACAGTTACGTCCTACAGATTATCAGACGTCTGCTGAAACTTAGCGTGCGCACCAGCCGTGAAGCCCGGCGGACACTGAAGTTTAGAGGAATGGGATAGGAGTAGAGCAGTGCCCCAAGAGTGCTTCGGCTGATCCGTGCTACTGGTCATCAACAACCGCTCGTGGGCAAAACTATCAAGAAGCAAACTACGGCAACCATTTTCGTCCTTGTTGACAGTTTCCATACAGATTGCTTGCGTGGCTTCCGGAGGTGTGGGCATCTCGGAAGGATTATAGTAGACATACAGTAAATCGCTTCTCCGTCGACTTTTGTTCTTTTCGTTACAATAAGGCTTTCAAAATGTCTGTGGTTGTGTGGTGACGAGGTAACACTGCGTAGCACTGATGTTGTGTTGTCGATGACAAGAGTGATATGAAGAATCCCGGTGTGGGGGTTTGGAACATCAAAGTCGGTTAGTGAATGAAGGTATATAGAGGGAGAGGAATGTGCATCGGGAAAGTATTTTTCATAAGACGACAGATGTTCAGAGGTAAGGATATTGTTCTGCTACATTCTCCTACAACAGGATTATATATATCCATACTCTACATATATATGTATATAGATAAACAGCTTCTAGAAGACAAACAAAAACTAGAGAAAAAACTGCAACGGAGACGTTAGTTTCGTGGCATTTCTGTAAGATTTCCGGTATCACTGTAATAGTTATTGTTAGGACGGCTGAACTTCAAGCAGAACATAAGGTTGACGGAAATTTGGGGACTACGCCTACCTGATGAGCCTCAAGAAGGGCGAAACCGGTCGTGGGCTGTCGAGCAACCTTATGAGTAGTGCATTAAGTATATACATAATCACAACTTGCATATTCGCTTGCAGTACACAAAGATGTAAATCGGTTTTTAAAGTATACATACTTGCTCGGACATTGAAACAATACGGGTAAAACATTTGTCAAACAACTCCAATGAGCACTTTATGGCTGGAGGGAAAGCTGTCTAGTGTAGGCTACTCTAAATTCCAGTGTACTTTTGAGACTGGGATAATTGTGGCCGTCTGCGCTGGAACTGCTAAGTTTGATTAGCGGCAGTAATACACCCTGTCCTGCAGAGCCGACGCATTCCTGAGTAATAATGCTTTAGAAGTCCTTACTATTCCTAATGTCCACAAAAGTGAAGACAATATAGTGGAACGCTATATACCGTACAGCCTTCGGATACTGCCCTTAAAATAATAAACTAGTGAGTATGAAGTAATCCAGGTTACTTCATCTATGTAAACTAGTTACTCACCTGTGGTGAGTTGCGTAACCAACCTGAGATGGGATGGCAAACTGGGAAATGAAAACACAAAACGGCTGCAAATTACGGAACGAGATACGCTGTTTTCAGACACTGCACTCACGGTCAAAGAGTAACTTGGCAAATACGCAGCGCTTCCAAATGTGTGTCTGAGCAGCTTTCAGGGGAATAAAACTCAGTAAACCTGAACGATTATCCATGAAGTAGTCACCTACTTGGCTCGGTGGTCAAACTGTCTCTTAGGCGTAGAGTGAAAACGTGGATTGTGTGGACAAGCATCACCCGATGGTATACTTGAACGTTGGATGTGCTTGCATGTGACTGTTGTCTTTCATCACGAAGATTATCCACAAAAAAGTAAGCGGTGCTCCTATCTGACAGTTATTTATTTTTTACGATACGTTCTCCTGTCGTCAGTCTCTAAGGCAAAACTTAATCGGCCTAGCAAAGTGAACATAAAAAGACAAATCAGCTGTGGAAGCGGTAGTCAGATTCACTGGGAGCTTTTGCTTCTCCATGTGCCCCAATCTACAGGGAAACTGGAAGTCACTTGTTCTAAAAGGCCGTGGGGTCTATGAAATGATTTCTCACCTAAAAATCAAAGTACCCTTACTTTATTCAAAGACCCTAGTGCGAATGGCACAGTGGTAATTGCCTATAGCTCACTCAGGTGAAGGGGTTGAAGAGGCGAATAAGCCCTAAACGGAGATCAAGGACTTGAGGCCCCCCAAGTAACAATCATTTATCTGTCCTGTTACCTTGTTGTAAGATATCGGCTACAGTCCACTTAAAACTGTTTTGTTTATCTAAATGATGTCACCCACTTTGGAGTGAGCAAGAAAAACTTAGTCGGACTCAGCAAGAATAACGTTTTGCGTGGAGACTAACGACATATGCAGCAAAGGTTAATGCGAACAGTGCTTAGAATAATGATACCTATGAAGCTGTACGACTTCAAAATTCATCGTGGAATGACTTGGTGGAAACGCACAGTCGTATGTCACATGACCATACCTGTAAATCAGCCCAGTCGAAAACAATGCGTTGTTCAAGTGTGTGTGAAGTTTTCAGCTTACCTGATGTATACCAGATGAGATCTCTTGACAAGAAAATGAGAAGACCCAATGTACCCTGAAACGCATAGCTGAACAACACGTGCCGAGGTCCCAACGTTGCTTGAAGACGAATAAGCAGTTCATTTCTGTAAGGTATGTGCAATGAGAAGTGTGAAACACGAAGAAACATGTGACGTTTAATGGTTTCCATTTCGCAGACCAATACTTTTATTCACTTGGGTCTATATTTCACACTGACTTGGAAACGCTTGGAAACGCTTCACAGATGACATCGTTTTAGAGGAATGATCAATACGAACCAACAAAACTGAATAAGTAACTTTTAAGAGGAAGGATAAGATTTATTACGGGTTTTATCTATCCTGAAAAAACATTAAAAAACTACCTTGTGAAGCAAGTTCTGCTATTCAAGTAGCTGGTCTGTGTAAAATAACACGTTATTTAGAACTCCGGAAATAGCCCTTTGCTGAAATGCTGCGGTGCGCTACCCATTATCATATGGGTCAGAAACCTTGCCACTGCACGTGAGAAAATCAAAAAATTTTCAGTGTTTGACAATCGATGTTTTAGGAGCATTGCCCGAGTCTGATAGGAGCACTGGATCAGTAGTGCTGAAGCACGTCGAATGGTTCTCGGAGGAAATAACTCGCCCACGATAGAAGAACTTATCACAATTGGTGGGTTGCGCTGGCTTGGCCACGTGCTCCGTATGCCAGTCAACCGAATTCCTCGAAAGGCTAGTTTCACACAACCACACGAAGGGTGGAAAAGAGTTATGAAAGGCCAAACAATGATTTGGCAGTGAAGCATGAAGGCCATTGCCAGCAAAGTCCACTGTTTTGGTCATTACCGTCTACCAGGATGGGGACCCCAAGACAGGACACATCATTGGTTAAAGAGATTATCAGAACTGGTCCAGTCACTTTCTTGATGGCGCTCGTGCATCATGGCTGTTGCCTTTAGTGTATGGCATCCTTTTCCGATCTCCCAAATGAAAAGTCTACTAACACCAATGTATTTACGCATCAATTATATCAGCTACCGCTTCCAATGCGTAACTATCTACCCCACCTCAGCAAATCACCGGCCAACGAAACTGTGGCAGCTATAATCACTGTACGGTAGTTACGCGATCTTTTACAGATGGCGATGATGGCGGTGATAATGATGAAGATGGTGAGATATAAAAGCATGAGTAGAACCCTGTTTTTGTGAACAAATAAAGGTCGATTAATCCAATCTCCCAAAAGCAACCTTAGATACGATTCACAATAAAACCAGGTGTTTGCGCACCAGTTGCCAATTCGTCTCGCCACCGAAGTTTCAGACATCCGGGGGGTAAAAATTGTCCAAAGCGGTGGCTTGATACCGTAAACACCTTAAAATCTCATTCAGTTGTTTAAAAACATCATAAGCGAGAGATTCAGCTTACATCCAGATAAGTCTCCTGTCAAAACTGATTTGGCGTACAGACGAGCGTATAATTAAAATTTTTAAATCTTACTTCTTTCTGGTTAAAATCTATGGGTTCTTTCCAGGTACAGATTGGTGCTGTTTGTGCATTATAACACGAACAAATACCCCACATGACCTTGAGAATGATAGTACTATGCTTCTTTGAATGTGATGACGGCATCAATTAACAGTCCGTTCTGAGCAGAGACTGTAGGCCAGATTGCTAGTGGCACATGAATTCATGTGCAAACGTGTGTATAAAATTAGCCGAAAATTTGGAACGCGTTCATTTGATGGTTTTCAACGTCGCAGTTTTGTTCGACTTTTTAGATTTCACAGGAGGATGCAGTAGTTGATGCTGAAAAATGCATCCAGCTGAGATAGCTGAGCGGAAAATTTGTCGCACTGCGAGAGGTTCAGAGTACACGCATTTCAGTCCAGACTCACTTACTGGGCCGTCTTTCTTTGTGATTATCTTCCACTAGTTCACGTCATTCTGGTATCAGATACTCTCACGATTGCCTTATCGTGGAAGTGGAAAGATGCTCCGCTCTACCAAAGATCAAGCAGGTGAACATCTTGTGCAATCCAGAATGCGAAGTAGCATGCTTGGAAGATAGGCGCGCACGACATGCCTGGTCGAAGTTAAATAATTTAGGCAGCGGTTTGGTATTCTTTCTTCGGAGGAAAAGGGTTCAAAGGGGACTCAAATATATCCACCAAGGGCTTATTTTTTCTTGGGACAATCGAAAAGTAGACACCATTGTCCTTGAGCTCAGCAAAGCCACTTTAGGTATATGGGTGAGCGAAGGTCTTGCATGTCGTAAAAGTCACACAAGAAGGTTGCTGGTGCTGCTGGTGGTCATTGGGCAAGTTATTGCGAGTCAAACGAAAGGTGTAATTATGATGGAGAATAATAGGTAGGTCCTGCCACTCCGGCAAGCGTGAGGCCGGTTATCTAAGTTTGTCTCTAGGTGCACTTGGGTCTGTATTTTCAAGGTACTTGAGTTGTCCATCTGTGTTTTAATTAGAAGAGTATTGTCCACTTCAGCCGTAAATAATGTTTCAAATAGTCGCTACCCATGTTTGTCTCCAGGTCAGGCGCGTTAATGTATCACCGTCTCATATCATTTCGGCAATCAACATATTGTGTTCTATTCACTACTCATCCTGATTAGCAGAAACCAAAGATGATGTACAGATGTCGAATACAACAGTAAAAACAATCCATCGGGCTAAAATATTGATAAAGTCAAAAGGCAAAGCAGAAAGGAATATGTTATTGGAGCGGGAAAACATAGCAGCATTTTTAAGAGCGTTCATTCAACTGGGTTAGTCGGGATGGAAGGACGAAGTAAGCAATTCAGTCTCAAGTTTCCCCTTTCATGATAAAAAAAACTGTCCTTGAAACCACGAATTGCCTTTTCATGTACGTCAATTTCTCAACAGCAGAAAACAATGGAAAAAAATCCGGGCAACAAAAATGACATCGAAAAGAAATAGGGAATTCCGTAATTCTGTTACTTAAGCTATGTAATCTGTGGTGGTTCAAGTGTGGTACCACCAGCGATTTCCAAGAATGTGGTAGACACGTCCCAATCTAATCGCGTGAATGCATCTCATGAGTCAGACTACAGTTAGACCGGACTAATTTGCATAAAGCTGCATCATCTATCAGAATTTACATCATTAGTTGATCCTTTCTATCGATTGTGTGGCAAGACGGACGTTCTACCATCAACGAACAATATGCCGACAGTTCTGTCGGTTTTCACTGCCATCTGAACCGTTATTCTGTTCTTTATCCCTCCTAATAACTGGTTCCTCAATAGCAATTATCTGTCCGTCTTCTCCGGCGACTGAAAAGTAAGGAAAATGTAACTGAAGGGACGAGATTCTTGAAAGCATCCGGTGAACTTAGTTAGGGGCCAGGTATATCTACGAATTGTGGATTCCGAGGCCAGATTGGGAACAACACTGGAAATAAACCATTGCCACCAATAGAAATATCAACCAAGCAAGCGGATTCTTCCGCGAAATGTCCCAAAGGATTTCATGAACTTCGAGAAAGTTTCTTCGAAATAACGAGACCATTATTCATTTTCGCCTAAAATACTCACAGCTCCTGTGATGGGCAGCCTAGCATACTGTAGTTCTTCAAAACGAATGCAGCAGGATATCTTAAAACCTGTTTACTATGTATCCAGCTTCCAGTCTGAGACACATGGCCATCGATGTAAACACTGAGTTAACCCGCCATACTGCAAAACCTGTTAGAAGTTACCGTAGTATGCCAATTTCATACCCTTTCTCGTTGGATTCGGCGTATTCGATAAGTTTAGAGGTAACCTATTCAAATTATTGCAAGATTGGTCAAATTTCTCACCAGAGCATCAGAAACCCTATCCGAACATAGAGAAATGATAATGAACTTGCAATTCAGACTCTCTCTAGCAGTGAAAACTGATGTGAATTAGCTGTTGGTAGAACTGGCTTCATATGAGTAGATGCCAACTTTTCAATCAGCTTGATAAAAAACAGGTCTTACCAACCCAGACATCGCCTGTCCCTCAAGCCATACAACTTTCTAGTCCAAGTAACTTGTCATTATGTCGTGGTACAAAAGCAACCGCACGTATGGAATCAGCCATGGGAGTATACCGTTTGGTGCCTTGGCTTTTGTCGCATTGTGATACCCGACCGAATGAACATGTCAGCTTGTGTAGGTTTCTCTTCATAGACAACCTGATATGCTCTGTATATGCAAACCTGTTGGCTCCCTGGGAGAAAACCTGTCTGTCGCTCGCTGAAAGCACACCTGCTTTCTGAGTTATTTTTGCTGCGTCTTGGTTAACCCTTTTCTAGAACAGGACACATAGCACACATGCAGTACGAACCTTATAGGCTATCATGGAGTAATCCACAAGAAGGGATGCATGTTAATTTTTACTCTGACGTAGACCATGCCCCATTCCTTTGAGAGGGACTCTACGGTAGGTTTTATTGAGTAATAGTGTAAACAGAGACGTCTGCCTTAGAACCTTTCTCAACAACTTTTTTAGAGTTACAGTGGTAGGGAGAAATTTGCGAAGATGCTAGTCCTTGAGTGGTTGCCCTGATCACGAATTGTTGTTGATCAACGACCAGTTCGTGAATAGTTTTTAAACCGTCATAACAGACTTCTTCCTACGCTTCATCAAGTGTATGAAGTCAGACAGTGACTGAAGTTTTCGTGTCGAACGTGACTTGTGAAAGGAGACATGATAAAAAGGTTAAGTTAAGAAACCAGGTCAGACTAGTAAATGATTGTGGGAAGAGTGAGACCACCCTTTCTGAAAATAAAACATCTCAGTGTAAAAATGTGTTTATTTCGTATAGTTACTTTTAACAACTGCATTCTTTATCGTTAGGAGTTTTACTGCCCCACCCTACAACACGTTATTTACCGAAGCAGACTGGAATGCAGTATGGCCTATGCAAACAAGTCGTCAAATTTTCTCACATTTCTAGTTGGCCACTTTCAATGTGAAAGCTGTGTGGAATTCTTACAAGCAACAGAGTTCACGAATCAATTCACATTGCACTTACTTATCTGGAGAAACTTCTTGAAGACAAATGGCAAAGATGCCAGCAGACTCGCATGTGGATATTGGGTAGCACAGATCTGTAAGGTCATCGGGGTATTTCTGCATTGTCTTATAAGAGCCTGTTGACTCGCTTACATGTGATTTTTGACTGGCCATGTTCCAGGTGACAATATGGACCCCTATATTTTTCGCTGGAAATATTCGGGTTAGTTCTTTGCTTCCCAACATAGAACCATCTAGACCGGCTGTGCTGCCTATCAAGAAATTTCTAGAAAGCTAACCCTGAACCGCAGTGCAACTACTTTGCGTGGGCTTGACGTCGGCGACTAGGTGGGGCAGAATACAGAGTAGCGCTACTCTCCGACGCCTTCAGCGATCCTCCAATTTCCTCCAATGGGTTAAAATTGTTCCCCACGTTCATTTCCCACGTACTGAAATTGATGGTTGACAAGCCAGCCCAAGGTAACATTGGAAAGCCTCACAGTGTAATATTTCACTGATATCCGTGGCAGTAATCGGAATAACAAGGCTGCAACAAAAGAAAAATAATGAACCTAAAGACGATTGACTTGAAAGCTATTACTAACGAGTCAGCCATGCAAGTACACAAACTGAAGACAAAATTTTTATAATCGTGCACAATATATAAAGGATAATAAAGATGACTGCAAAAAATAGAATTTTGTCCAGTAAAGATATAACCAGCAAAATGGCATCAGTAACATGTTCGATTAAGGGTACCACTTTATATTGAGACAGTTACGTTTATGTTGTGTATGTATATTTGTACATGCATGTACCCATATGAAGCAGAACACATGGTTTGTGGTCATTTATTCAAATTAAAGATATTAGATGAGATCTAGGATGGCTGGAAATAGTTCAGTCGTAAAGGTCATTACTTACCGAACTGAAGGTTCGAACTGGTTCGAATCTGACTCCGACATCTCGATTGCTCCTACCCAGGCTCGGCCAAACTGACAATATCTCGTCCCACGTGCCTTTTCGGGCAAGGTGGCAGCTAGTCACCGAAACGACCACTTTTTTACTATTCAAAATATTTAGTAACCCATTGCAAGAAACACCAACCTAATTAGGAAGAAAAGAGTACGGGCAGGGGGAAACCTACTTCACTGACAGATCACTCAGCTGTCAACACCGGTAGCCGTAGAAAACCAAGCGGTAACACTCGTACGTCAGTTAAACAGTTGCGTTCCAATAACCACCGGACTGCCTGCATTATTTCAAAATGTATTAAGAACAGCTGAGTTCTCATGAGACTTCCAAGTGTCCCATTTGACCACGTTTTTGCACAAAATTTTATATTGGTCATGAGTAACTTTGGAACCTACTCCTTTCAGTTATATCAAGTATTAGGCATAAACAATCTTTTATCATTGATAGCGCTCAGAATACGTCTAAGGATCTTCCTGAATCGGATTCGGCGAAGCCATCAGTTTCGCCCGAATGTGTAGACATGAACTACGATAACAGCAAGCCAGCGTTGGATTAGGTTATTCGAGCAAGTTGGAGAGGAACATGTTTGATGGACAAGGGCAGCAGAGTGGAGTATTCCCGTACCTTGCGTTTATCTCATTTGTCCTCCGTGCTTAGCTGAAAGCACCAGTTGCACATAATTCAAAGAATGTTGTTTAAATTGCTCATTTTAGAACTGAGTAATTCATTAGCAAGATGAACGAGTATTCAGTTTAATCATGCAACCTCAGATGATTCACGTCTCCACAGTAAGAGGGCTTTTGTACGACCTTGTTTAAGAAATGGACCATCGTTCGTAAGCAGAACAAATTTAAAGTCTAGAAACCCTGGAATTTCCTCTTAAAAGTTTAAAGGTAAAAAGTAGAAAAAAATCTGTTTGTACAGCGGGACCATAGCATATGCAGCCATAACACGGACCTTAATTCTCCCCTCACGACAATTCGCAAGCTATTAAGAGTGGGTCATCTGTTTTGGATTCCAAAACAGGTGGTATTATCCCCTGCGGTGACACTCCACTTTCCAAAGAAACCTTCTCCCAAACAGCAATGCAAATGGAGTGGGTTGTTGGTTTTTTGGTAATCCTAATCCTTCATGAATGGGAAATCCGTTTGTACAGAAACATTAAAAACTTCACACCAACAGGATAACATTTAAGGATGGACAGGTCGGCTGCAATACAAGTAGTTGTCGGGTCATTTGCGCCCTGGAAAGGAATGAACCGGGTCGTATAAGACACCAAAATTAACGGTAAGCTTGTTATTGTAAGTCACTCACCAGTATCTGCATCATTCTTGTGAACACTCTACCCGGTAGAGTAGTGACAATAAGCCACCTTGTAGGGTTTTGAAAGGTAAATCCGGGCATAGTTAACAATATGTGTCGCTGATGACACTTATATCAGGAAAAGGCAAACTACTTTTCTGTTGATAAGCTTGTCGCCCAAGCTGTCGCTGTGAGCATGTGGGTGAGCATATGAACAGGTTTTTTAGAATACGTCCCACCCTGGGACGGTTTAAAATTTATCGGCAAGGAGATGTAAATAAAGGAATCATCTTCTGTTTCGATCATCCAGTCACTTCAGATCACCTATTGCGGCCGGCACAGTAGCATACAGACTGTAAACACTAAGAGCGATCAACTATGCCATTCATTAAAGTGTACCATCGGGTGCGGGTAACATCTCTGGCTTTCGGGTACCCTATTTCCAAATTAATACATTCACTCAACTTTTGCACCGGTTAGCGCTCCCTGGGGTGTGTGCCTATCACGTAAGTGCTTGGGTGACTTGAAAAACTTTACAAAACACAGAACCTATGAGCGTTATTGCGAACGTTTGGAATACCCAAAAGGCATGTTGACATAACATCCCTTGGTGTTTCTCCCGGCGATTCTCAACTCATTGAGCATAATAACACACGCATAACACTTTAAAGCATCACATATAAAGTAAAACGGCGAGGACATTGCTTGATTACCTTCTAGTACTGAACCGATTTAGTGACGGAGTCAAGAGACGAAACACCTAGTACCAGCTGCAACATTCGGATTTCTGACACAAACTCTGGAAGTGATAGCTGAAGAAACCTAAGCAAACCTAAGCAGAAGTGTAGATAAGGGAATCATATATTGTGACACTTTTATACAATAAACGGTACACTGTATGTAATTGGCTTAAGATAGGTCAGTGGTTAAGGCCAAAACTTATTGATCGGTAGGTCCACGGATCAAAAACAATCTTAGCATCTCTACTGATTCTGTCGAGGCTCAAGCAGCCTAGCAGTATCTCCACCCTCGTGCTTTCTTTGGGTAACATGACAGCCGCGCATCAAAAGGACTCCACCACTGCATGACACATTTTATGAAAACCTACGTCTGGGCAAAATTCAAGACCAAAGTATGCAAGACTAAATGACAACCTCACAAAGGATAACACAATGGCAAAAACAACTATATCTTTTGCAGTTACGGTCGTTTGTGTCTCAGAACTTTCGGATGGAGAGGTCATTTGCCAACGTAGAATGCTTTTTCAGTAAACAGCTAGCCAGGAGTATAATCACGGTTTCGACCTGGAGTGATTCCAGGGATACCTCGGCCAGCTCACAGACCAGAAAAAAATGGTAAATCTAATCACGATACACAACATAGGTTTGGTCTGTGTTCACGACAGACGGCTGGGTTCAAACGCCTGGTTTTTGTGCGTTGACCCTGCGAACAAACTTCCTTACTATGCTGAACTTCCCTGTGTTCAACTTGAAACTATGCTGAAAATGGCACCCTTTGGGTAATTCAGTCTTTATTGCAGCTGCGTGTCACTGAAAAACGCTTTTATGTGATAGACAGGCTGACCACTAGACGACGTGGTACATCTAACTATGAAGTGAGTTGGCTTTGAGCGTAGCTTGTCTACAATTTTTTTATTTAAAAACTAACCTATAGTAGACCAGTAGGACTGCAATTGTGCTTCCTATCCAGGCTGTGCCTTGCGGAGTAATATTTTCTAAAGTGAGTTGCTATTTGAAATGATTGGCAGCTACTTCCTCTCAAGATTTTTCCCCCAGTGTAATGGATAAGTGAGGGTAAAAATGAACCAAAAATGAGCGAACCTAGCGATGCACGTTTGAAATAATGATTAAATAAATAAATAAATAAATAAATAAATGGATTGATGGATGGATGGATTATTCGATGAACAAATGATCTGATCCGATCTGATAATCAGCAATGACTAAACCACTTGACCTTTGTGCACAGTAAGAGACCACAGATAGTTCGAGTAAAGTTTTGTTCAGGCATTTGGCGCCCATGTAGGCATGGGTGAACGAAATCGGTAAAAATGCAGGATCCGTCTCTAGGTGTTAGCCGGCCTGAACATAACGCCACAGCAATTGGTATGGACAGCAGTTATCTGTTTAGGTCCGAAGTGCTGGCGTCAGCTGTCAAATTCTCTAAGTTTCATTGTGATACTGTACCCTCCACAGTGTAGTACCTTGGGAGTGTTATCGGGAGCCGCCGTATTCCCTCAACCCCTTGTTTGTTGAGGTTCCCGCAGGCATCTATCATCTATGCCTTTCTTCCAAGTATCAGGTCCTTTCGCAAGCTAAAAGGTAAGTCGCTTTTCTAAACTTCCCTGTAGGTTGCCCCAATAGTGGAAATTAGGGCGTTCCTGATCTAAAAATCCGTTTTTCAGTTGACCGTAGAGACGTTTTGGCCACTGAGTCCAAATGACTCAGCCGCATTAGGTTGCATTAGTGCTCTTCGGGGAACTTTGGTGTTTGTAATTCGGTTCTCTTACTCGAGCCGAAGGATTCTACGCAGACAGTGAAGTATGTGAATAATCCGTGCATTTCGTTTATGTAGCGCCTAGATCTCGTTGCCACGCAATAGTAAAGGCAGAACAACAGCCCGATACACTGTAACTGTGTGGTTTGTGCGCAAGTGATGACTGCTTCAGATGACCGAATCATCCGCTGGCTTCGGCAATTCGCGCCAAGTTATGGCTGGAGGTTGAAATTCTCAGAGTCCCTCTAACAAGCTAATGCGCTATGGCGTTACTCCAAAACCTAACAAAGTCAGTTAGTATTCTCAAATAGGGTGATAGTGAAAAGCTTGGAAGTACAGGGCCTTGGACCCGTCCTTAAGGTTCACCTAAACTCACTATTACTGCGCTTTTTCAGTTCACTTTGTTTCGGACATCGGCTGTTCTGTAATACTCGTGATATAAAGCACGCATCCACAGAAATTAGTACGGTTAGTCCTCAAAAGAATACCGTCGACCTTTTTTGCCCACAATAAATCCCGGCACGCAACGGACGAGTTTTGTTGAGCTAGGTTATATGTTGCTTTGGCCAAACACATAATAGGTCTTTCTACACACGCAAGGGATTCAAGGCTATTCGCCTTACCTAAATGTTACCGGTTAGCATAGGACGTAGTTCTTGATGACGTGAGTGGCACACGTCCAGCCAGCAAAATTAGCCAGCTGCAGGTGCAGGGGAGGTGTGAAAGGAAACCCGAAGTTACACACTACTTTTGGAGAAAGACAGAGTGCTTCATCAGAAACACCGGAGAGTTCAAATAATTCACCACGCCCAACATCTGCATTAGAAACGACATATCCATTAACGCACCTTTTATATACAATTTCCCAGGCGCGCTGAGACAGATAGTGTTTATGCAACATCGTCAATGGCAAAGCAAATTCCAGTGGCTCGCCTGGCACTAAAGATGTTTAGTGGTATGTTCAAACTCTACCGGTACATCTTATTATAGCAACCGCTGAATGTAAGTCAGAAACGGACTAACCTTATCGTCAGCGCGCCGTTTTTAAGAGACAGATAACAGCAGTCAAGGCATGCATATAACCAAGGCGCACGTACAAGGGACGCAAGCCCCGGTATGTATGCTGGAGAGGATATCCACCTCCAAGGTGAGTGCAAATTTCTGCTTTATTCAGTTCTTATTTCTTGGGAGTGGAGTAGATGAGGTGTCTTCTTCTAATAAACTGAGTCCGTTGTCAGTATCCAAATAAAAAATATTTTTGAAGAGCAGCCAAGCTCTCCTGGGCATTATTGTTCCAGATATTTCAACCATCAGTCTACAGTACCCATTGTTGAAATAGGTTGGTTAATTAATCCTTATTGTTTATCATGAACTGGGGGAAAAGGTGGTGGCGCTCTTGCATCCCAGTCGCATTGATATATTTATACAATTTGTTCATTGTCTTTCACGTGAGGTAGGCTATCCGGTCTGGGAGATACAGACTGCAGCCACGGCTATCAACAGTGTTTATTCTTCACTGGTGATGGATTCCATCAACTGCCTCGGTAAAGTCCAACAAGCACTTCGCGTCCACGTTGATCCTTCCGAGACCAGAAGATAACTGGTCAACGCTGAGGTTGCAAGTGGTGTTGTCGCTAGGTGTTTAGTAGGATGGCTTCCCCCAGTGAATTGGTGGGCACTGAACTCTACGGAAGTTCTATCAGTTGGATACAGCACAAGCACACTTAGATAGTCCATTGCTATCTGTTGACGCCGTAGCCTCAGATAACCCAAAGATGACACCAATATTCCTTCTAATAACTCGGCGATAATAAGAGCCCTTCCAAAATACACCGGTAATTTTTGTTTCCTCCCTGAGATTACAAAGGTAGCCCATAAGCTTGTAGCCCTGCAAAAGTAGACAAAATAATGGGAGGTTCATTGGGCTGCATATGATTGGTGTTCTTGTGTAGGTTCTAAACCGCAACACAGCAGGCAGCCAGAAAGTCAGAAAACATCTTAGTTCTTTCTTCACCGCTAGCAGTGGTGGTACTATCTCAGTCGAACGTTATCAGAATTTCGTTGGTCCTTTGTGACCTGCGCCTGATGTAGACCTACATACAACAAAGAATCATAATCACCGACAGCTTGACATCAGTGTTCAACACCGATGCTTCACTGCCGTACAACCATGATTTATTTGAAAGCCTTATTGTGAAAAAAAAGAATAAAGATGGACGGGGAGGGGACTTATTGCTGCCTTATTACAATCATTCCGAGGTGCCTACACCTCCAAACACTCATTCAGGCAATCTGGATAGAAACTGACAACAAGATCGCCACTGACATCGGTTGGCAGCCATATCTTGCAGCGTCTCCAACCAGGCGCAGTGGGGGTCACGTGGCCCCCATCCTGGAAGGCGAGTAGCACCGACAGCACCCAAGCGTTTCGTAATTTCTTTCATACCCCTCTGCCAGGTCAAAGGTTGGCCACCTCTCTGCTTATGCCACTCTGAATTGGGCATGGAAAATAGCACTCTCTTCGGCGAACGATGATTAGGCATGCGCAACACATGTCCCAACCAACGCAGCTTCTGGTGCTGGACAGATTCTTTGATGGAAGTACCCGTTGCACAAACGGAAACTCGATTTCTAATTGCCTCGTTAAGGATACGCCGACACCATCCCACACGAGCTATGGTTCTGAGACAACGATTTTCAAACACCTGAAGACGTCTCAGTTCCGTTGCTCGAACAGGCCGTCTCACAACCATTCAACAAAACAGCCCGCACTGAAGCTTGATACACACGTCCCTTCAGATTCCGGGATATACCGATTTGACGGCATAGGTGCCCAGCAAACACGACCTTGCAGATTCGTGCATCCACCTCTTCACACTACAATCAGAACTAATGCAACTTCCAAGTTACGCAAAGCGCTCCACAATACCGAGTGCCTCTCCCCACCTCTCACTGGATTGTCACTGGCGCGTTCAGTGACTACATGTCCACGAGCCTTACAATTTATGGGTGCAAAGTGCATACCAAAGGACGGGATGACTTTGGTCAGTTCATTCAAAAACCCCTGCGTCTTTTCCTCCTCTTCGAATATGAGAACAATGTCGTCTGCATACAACCGGTTAAGATGAGTAGTGCGACCTGTGCATTTACAGACCGTGATAACTAGTTGTGTTTGTGGATGGCAAAGGTTT
Source organism: Clonorchis sinensis (assembly GCA_003604175.2). Taxonomy (NCBI): domain Eukaryota; kingdom Metazoa; phylum Platyhelminthes; class Trematoda; order Opisthorchiida; family Opisthorchiidae; genus Clonorchis; species Clonorchis sinensis. Next base: position 176,998,434 of record CM030369.1, on the reverse strand, counting down.
CTGGTGAATGGCGGGTCCCATGGTGTTTCCAAAGACCATTTCACTTACTTGACACTTGGCGCAACTCTTGGCTAAAAAAGCTGGAGTACAAATCGCTCTTGACAATTTATCCAGTGAAATGTAACCGCTATATGGTTGTTTTAAGCTGGTCAATAGCTGTCAATTCGTATCTAATTTGGTTTGTTATACAACAAAGTCAGCTGATTAGGCTCTCTGGTGCTTTTGTCTACGGCTTTCCAAAGACTTCATGCATTGTTACCGATATTCGTATAGGCTGACATAAGGGACTATCAGCCTAAAGCATCGCCTAATCGGTAAAATAATCATGGGTAAGACACTAGTTATGGCCTGTTCCCGAATAAAAAATGGAAAAAAGACACAATAAGGCACCTGTGTGTTTCCTCGAACTATTTGTGCAACCTTGCTATTTATGGCAGTACCAGCAACCTCAGTCATTATACTGTCTATTCGCAGGTACAAAATACCCCGAACTACTGGTATCTTGGGCTCGCTTACTGGTGGTTGATAAGATAACCGTTGATCCGTTTGCCGAACTCCGCAGTTAGATTGCAAGCACTTCATCATCATTCGGGGAAGCACAATCAATGTGAATTTGAGTACTTCCAAGGTGGCTCCGCAGTCAGCCATGTCATCCGCTGAAGCTTTCTTCAATACCATTTTTTAGAGCTATCCATCGCAGTCAACCTAGCTTCTGGGTGTAGTCTAAACCACGTTATTCCCCCAGATGTGTTTTGTTATTGTTCCTAAAACCTTCCATCTATTTATTATTTTATTGCTGTATTTCCTATGACGGAGTCATTTTTGTTTTCCTTTATTGAAGATCAGCCATGGCACATCACACACAACGACCCGTTTGGGAATATACATCTTTTAGCGCACTACTTTCTGATTTGGTGGGCATCATCCAAAGCAGTGAACTCGTTTTTGGTGCGCATTTTATTTTTTGTGCCACTGTTATCAGCAGTGTGAATTCTGATGCCTAGTGCAAACTATATTGCTCACACAAGGTGGATTTCCAGGCGATGTTTGTCGTAAGCTGTATAGCTTTGTACCTTGCAAGCAGTTCCGCCAGTTAAAACAGCTGCAGTTTTAGCAACATTGATTAGCGCAAGTTATTGGGATGCTAATCCTTGAGCGCAGTTTGTGCGAGTTAAGCCCTCTTTCCCTTAGATTCATCGCTCACCATATCGTTAGGTGTCAACAGTTGATCCCGCTGCTGCCCCCAGAAATTATAAAATAAGTCTTGGGCCTCCAAATGTAGCTTCAAATGCACAAGTGTTACACTTAGTAAGATAATATTATTGCTGAACCACACACAGATTGGGGAACAAAGTCCATCGCAAAGTTGTTTATGATGCAGGGCTTGGTGGGCGCCAAACCCAATTAAAATATTTCCAAAAAGATGCACACGCTTGGTTTCTTGAACCTTCTTGGCTAATTTTAGCTCACTGCAGCAGTCTAAACTTAACCATAAAGCCAAGCGCTCCTTGTGTGAGAAGAGTGACTATAAGACTGACACGCACTAGTTAAGCCGACAGTTTATATATGCATAAGTCAGCTCAGCGTGGCGATCCCATGAAAGCTTGTGCTAGACTTCTCTTCCAGTATCATGCATTATATTCTTTCAGCATAACTGGAATCACATCTGCACACAAAAGCGCATAGGTATCTGCAAAATAAACACTTTCCAGATTCTTATTGAAACAAATGACAAACAGGCAAACCTGCTCACGCTGGTGAACCAACCCTGATCCTGCAGCTTATTTCATGTTACTAATGGAACTTTTGATGCTAAGTTTGAAGTCACTGGGGCAAAGGTGAGCGCAGCACCAACAGCTTAAAATTATGTTGCTATGTATGCAGCATTGTGGAAAAATCAATGACGAACCAGGTCACATTCTCCCAGCGCTAGTCATCAGCCTTTAGCATCGTAGATGAACATACACTCTAATAGTCTGTAGTGACTGTTCCGAGCAGTGTATCCAATTAGTTAACTTCTCATTATTCATGGCAAGCGGTTTGTATATTAGGAACTTTGCTGGACGTTGCTACCTGCTTTCCGAAGCTCCTTATCTGTTCTATCAGTGAATTACACCTGAAACCGTTCACCAACCACTACAGTCTTAAGCGAATTCTTAAATCAAAGCGCCAATGATGAGCTTGTTAGCTTATAATTGATATCAGTCCCCTGTCTCAGATAAATAACACGAGACCAAGGTTGGATCTAATCAATATCAGTTGAAATTTAAGGATATGGGTTTTTCATCATTAACTAGTGCTACAAATAAACTTGCCTGAACCAAAACTTTTTGTCCAGTGCAATTCTGAATACAGTGGCTCAAGGTAACATGACTACTTTTCACAGGCCTTCGGGTCGCACATAGGTGTAAAGTAAATGGTAGCGTTCCGAAACTGCTTCCTTTTCAGTTCAAAAGGATTTGCTTCGGTTCGGTGGCCTCCCTCAAAACGAACGAATGTTTGACAATTATATTGTGGCACAGGGTACTAATGGTAGTGTGTGTATATATCCAAGGAAAACAGCTACCCTTCTAGCTGACTGTTGCCAGCACAATTATTAGCCTCCATGTACGCTTTGGCAGAAGGTTCTTCGTTCTAGACGCAGGAAGGTGTGTTACCTGATGTGCAACCTGATGCAGAAATATTTGCACGAATTCATGCCACAAATGGCATGTAAAGTGTTTCTAAGTCGTGTTGATATGGAAACACTGACATTCCCTGTGTTTAGTTGTGAGGTGGAGGTAGTCGGTTACCAGCAGTGTTCAAATCCTAAATGAACCAAACGACTTACGTCCGGGGTTAAAAAATCTTCTGAAACTGGCAAGCATGAGCCAACTACGTGTGATATTTTGCTAGTTTGCAGAATGAGTAGTCCCGGTAGGTTTACCGGTCGTGCGACGGGCCACTCTCACCAAATTCTCTAAGTTTAATAAGGGTTTTCGGTATTTTTTACCCTCGAGTTTTTTCACCACAGACAACAGAGGAGTGCTAAGCGAAACCTACAGAAAGAACTGGGTTTTCATGTAGTCTGCGGGAGCCACTGCGCTTCATTTAACCCTAATAAGACGAGGCTGCAAACCTCTAAACAACCTGCTTCTTTGTGGATGAAGATACACACAAACTTCTGCGCAAGACAAATTTGTCAAGTGCGCTAAGGCCAGATTAAATGCGTTTTGGCATCTTAAAGGAACTCTTGCCTAGCTTTACCAATATATTTATTAATTTTTTCATCAGTGGTTCGATGAACGTAATGTTTTTTATTCCCGAAAGGAGCAAGTGTCGCACCAATCGGCAACTTATTGCCTGACATCTGTAGGCCCATTAGTCCCATCAGCATGCCAGAAATATTGATGAAAGACATTCTTTAGCACAGCATTCTAAGTCACATCAATATTAACAGTTGATACCCCTAGAGTGAATATTCTTGTTAGATGCTGAATAACTGTTGGACGCCGGTCCTTCGAGTTTCCGTCCTAGGATTCCCTCGTTTTCTGATCTACGTCAGCACCTTATTAGGTAAACTCACACCTTGCGGACGACTTGAATTCTTCAGAAAACAGCGGGCGTGTGTCCTATATAAATATCTAGGTAGAAAAATAGTGGTTATCTAGCTAATACCTTCCTACGAATGAAAAAATATTCCAACAGGTGTTCTGAGAGTCTGTACAGACCCCTTCGCTATGCACGCTGAGAATGGACCAAGAGAAATTACGAAACTGAATACCAAAAAGAAGATTAGCCTGCTGTCTTCAAATACTGCTTTCTTACTCTATCGGAAAAAACAGCTTAAAAAGCGTTCATTGTTCTCTGGATGATTTAACGCTTTTTCCTTCATATTACATGGACGGAATTTCAAACACTAGGTCAAACCTGGAAGTCTTTGATTTCCTTCCGTTAGACTATCATCATCTAGGAAAAGACTTAATTTCTACTTACGCTGGCAAAAGTTTTGCCATTTAGCTCATTCATACATGGCGTAAGCATGATAAGGTGTTTTTCAATACAATGGTGAACACCCTTAGGCGAGAACGTTTCTCATTTCGGGTGGTTGGTGGATGCAGCAGCCTTTTCTCTATATCTGTCAAGACTAACTTTACAGGCAAAATTTGACCACGCCCAGAATTTTTATGAGTCATTCTGCTGGAAGTCGTAGTAATTTAGATTACAGCGTCAGAGGTGAGATCTGTGAACGAATCTGAAAGAATCAGGTCGTGCCTACTTATTTGAGACACCTATGACGTCAAGGCGGTCACCACCATCCTCATCATCGACATCATGATATCAGTGTTCAACACCAATGTTGTGTATTGGGACGTGCGTGTCAGGTTACATTGTGGGGTGTTTTGTTTTGTGGCTGTGAGGCAAAGCCAGTTGAGCAGTGGAAGTAAGATGTCTTCTGCTCTCCGAAAACCATATTCTCAGATCCATAGTTCCTGGGGGATGATGTCAACTATTACGTAACGAGGCAATTAGAAAGCGAGTTTTTGGATGTGTAACGGGATTTTTTATCAAAGAATGTAGTGAGCACTAGAAGCCGCGCTAGTTGAGTTGTGTTGCGCATGTCAAGTCATTGTTCGCCGGAGAGATCGCTGTTTCCTGTGCCCAATCCAGAGCGACGGAAGCAGAGAGATGACCATCCTTTAGCCTGGAAGATGGGTACGATCAGTGTGATTCGCCTTTCAGAATGAATATGGCGTGTTCCTTACCGTGTCTGGTTGAAGACGCTGCAATGCATGGTTGCTAATCGATTTTAATGAAGCTTTTGTCGTCACTTTCAATGCACATTGCCCGCATGGATGTCCAGAAGTGTAGGCATCTCGGAATGATTTTGGTGGGCTAACACTAAGTCCCCCCATCCACTTTTCTTCACCATAAGGCCTTTAAGTAAGTTGCGGTTGTACGGCATCGAAGCATCAATGTTAAACAATTAGGTCATTTTGTCAAGGACGATAATGATGTGTAAAAAAATTAGGCCGGTTGCCTGTGTGCGTGCCCAAACTCTGCACACGCTCAATTAAAGTTCCTCGCCTACGAATAAGGCAGGAGATCCGTACTTCATTGTTTACTGCATGAGCGTTAGGGTAAGCACCGTGGATAGAAAGTGTTATCAAAGCCAAATTCTATGCCAGCGCGGTGGGTCAGTAGGTTCGGAGGTTGTCTCGCATGGGCTCTATTGGTCCACAGCCACCAGCCCCACAGGAATAATTTCACACCCGGCAGGGTAGTTCTGTGTCCATTGGAGAGACCATTGAAATGACCTTCTATTTTTTAGGTAATGAGCGGCTTTCTCCCCAAGAGGATTAAGTCCTAAACATCGATCTGTCAGCGCTTTAAGACCACACTATTTCCGAATCGTCTTCAGTCTACTTCCATAGCCGTACGTAGTCGATGAATAATAAGATTCAGGCATAGGAGATTTGGTTAACATACATTGTAAGCAGTTTGTGTTCGAGAAACTCCCCCTGTGTTACCCCAATAATGATCTTTCTCGGATCCGAGAAGGCGATGTTGAAATGCACTTTCCTTATTCGTTTTCAAACGAATAAACCCATTCCTCCGCACCTCGATCTACAGATTACGAATTGGTAAACTACATAGTATTGTAATGTGAGTTGTCTTGGTGAACGCCTTATCGAAGCAAAAAAACACAACATATATCCTCTTCTGATGTCCCAGATTCAAGAGCCGTCAGCGCGTTTATTGTGCAGAACTTTCACCTAAAAAGAAATCGCTGAGTCAGAATAAGCAGTCAGATTGCTCCCAGAAATGCTTATAATGCACGTTTGACTATTCTTCCTAGAATCATGAGGACTTATTACTCTATGCAGATCGAACTGACCATAGTCACCGAGAACCGTAAAAGGATATTATAATGATGGAATGGTACTCATCACTTCAAAAAGTTTTAGGAGTGAGGAAGTACGTCACCAAGTCCTCAGCAACCCACTTGGCAATGCACCATCCAAATTACATGGAAGTACCGAACCCGCTCACTCAAATTAGTACTATTTATGAGACTCCGAGGTAGCCTCTAAAGTTAGAATGTGGCACATATAAACTAACGTATCGCAATTGACATGTGGGCTTTCAGTTCACTTAATTCAGTCATGCACTTTTTTGGTTGCTTGTGATGAAAGTGAGCTTAACCCCTGACCTAAGTCTTTGCTGTGATTGTGTAGCAATACCATCCACGCTCAGCCCGACAGATTAAGTTCGACTGAATTAAATGATCGTATGATTACAGAACGGTTCGACTTCAGCTCTTCGTCCAGTTATTTTGCAAGTAGGCTTCTGACCAGAAGTGCATCAAGACTGTTATGGTACTAGTGGTCTTGGTCGGTTAGATATGGAAATGTTACACAGCAGTCGAACGGATGACAGAATGGAGACATAGCTATAGAATTTTATAACGGGCCATATCTAATTGTCATCACATGGTATGGTATGACACACATAGCTTTTCAACAGGACACCGGCTGTTCAGTGCTGTCTGCCCTCTCTTTCGTTATGCCGAGGATAGAACCGATGGTTGGACTGCAAACCAGCCGCGTGACCAGTAAGCAAGCGGACAACTTCCCCTGAACTCTGTTCAAAGGCCTCGGACTAAACGCTAGGGTCTGGTTTGTTTGCATCGGTCCTAGATCGGACAAGTTGTAAATCTTTCCTTTTCTACATCGATACGAGGCCCAAGGACTGCCCTGGACTAAAATTTTAGGGCGTGTGTCGGCGACCTATTCCAAGCTTTACTCCAAGATGCATTTCAAGCATTCCAGCGAGTTTGTGCCCATGGGAATTCTATTTTAATAGTGGAGTACTCACGAGTCGGGACGTTTCTTTGGAGACCGGTGAGCCAAAGGTAACTCTCTTCTTATTCTACTTGTTTACAGACGAGGGTCCTTTGGGCTTCTTGGTCTCTGCATGAGATGGAAACCATGTGTCGCGTATCCTCCTTGCTGCGGTTAACTGCGTTATCGGTCTGGCAGCGCGTTCCGCATGGTTCATTATTGAGGCCTTGTTTTTCTGTCTTCATAAACCCCCCGTTCTGTCGGCTGAGAACCGGACGTTCCCTCCTGATATGTGGGCTGCCTGCCGGTGCGCGGAAGTTTGAGTATTGTCATGAGCGTGCAGGAAAGAAAACGGCGGATTTGTGGCCGTCTACTGAGCCTACAAACCGGAACAGCATCCTGTGTGCATGGCTCAGTTGTTCCATATTCCTAGGTGCCCGGCCTCCGATTTAGCTGTAGGTTGCTGGTAGTCCAGAATACAAGAAATTGACCAACCTGACACCCTGCCGACTAACGCGACCATAGTGAATCTCATGACAGCGGTTGAGGGCACCCATGACCTGGCTCAGGCTGACTTTTCTAGGGACCTTGCTGCGGGTATCCTTGGCTTGACGTCGGTGTCCGCGAGGGGACATCCAATTCTCAGCCGATCAACTGAGCTGTTTATGAGGACAGAAAGACAAGGACTCCAATAGTAAACCAATAGTAGAACACGCTGTCAGATCGAACACTGTGGGACAAGGTTCCCCCCAACAAAACTGGAAGTTTCGTCCTCTAAACCACTTCGAAATACATGGCATGACCGTTCAACCGAAAACTTCTTTCTTTTGCTTTGCAGCCAAAATCCGATACTCCACTGAACTGAAAGCCAAATCAACATGCCTTTATCATTTGGCCTCCGTACAGATCCTAGATGACCAAGTGGAATAGTTCAGGCAGTTTCGTGCGAGGCCCAAGTTGGTCATCTAACTTCCTCAGCAACACTATGGCTAGTTCTCTTGTGAATCAACGGCAAACAGCGTTTATTCTCCCCAGTCGTATGACCACCCATGCGTAGCGTGACTTACGCCGATTTATTGTGCCGCTAATTGCTTCCCGATAGCTTGTTCCATGGGTTTTCCACTTCCCTGAAGATAATTTATCTTCTAGTTACTATTGTCAAGATTTTGTCGCCTATTCTACTTTGCTCGCAGAACCACGTCAACTATACCAATATTCGGGTGTGGGCTCCAAGAAAATTCAGGTAGCATTGAGGCCAAACTCGGAAACCCTAGGATAGTAGATGGGCGACTAACCGATGCACCAACTCGGCGTCCTCGGCAGCCTCAATTTTTTAATGCCTCCGCATTTTAAATTACCTGATAGCGCTTGTTTGGGTTTCGTTCTAGGCTGAGCTAGGCACGCAGTTTCAGATGACACGTGGCACGCGGCACCACGACACGCTGTTAGCTGGATGTCGCGGGTACACTTACTTGGTGTCAAACTCATTCGAAACCCGTTTTCTAGAGATATTCTGTTTACATCCCAAGGAATCACTTGAACCTACTGACTGCCATCACGCCGTTATCCCCGTATACGGAACATTGACACTGCCTGGCCGCTTGTGTGTGTACTTTTTTTCATTGCGTTGCATACACAAAGATCAAGAAGGACACGAGTTCGACTGGAGCGGCGTTCACATACTAGGTCAAGCAAGAACGAAGAAAGAACGCGAATTCATAGAAGCGTGGTACTCCACTAAAGGATCTATCAATAAACATATCGAAATTGATCCCATTTACCAGCAACTAAGAGTAAGAGAACACCTGAACCACAGAGCTTCGAGCTGCAAAAGTAATTAGACGAGGAACTCATAAGAAAAGCAAGAAAGCACCATTCAAACGGAAGCATCAGTTGGACTGGAGGAGGCACCCAACCGAAACACCAAATTAACCGGCGGACGCAGGGACACTAACCGTTACAGTAGAGAAAATAGGGCGGTGCAAGCAACCAATCAAGCTCGAGACCAAGTCAGACCACAACGCAATGCCAATCAAAGCCAGAAAACAAACTACTAAAAATAGAAGGTCTTGGAATAACCAGTCAACACAAAGGAACGCGGACCACAACGCAACAAAGATCACAGTCGGATCAATAGATTCACGAGAATCGTTCAACCCCAAGTAGCCAATCAGGTCAGAGGATAACAGCTGGTCTTCAAATGCTATGTAAACGCACGCAGGCAAGGAAGAAGTACCCACCCAACTGCGCACTGATGATGTCTCCTCGTATGGTGACGAAACGTTTGCAAGCCAATTGCCAAGCTTGGCGAACAGATCAACAGCCACCTGATCAACAACCAATACTTTTTTCCATTGTTCGTTACTTACTTGCAACTAATTCCTGCTGCCTTAGTGCACTTTTTCCGCCCCTATTGGTTGCACTATTGTTAAGTGGACGTTTTCCTCAACCCATTATGTATGTTAACCCATTATTTCTCACAATCAGTTCCTCTGAAATACTGCGGCCTTAGTCTCTGTCCTTACGGCCTTGTGAATACAAACTGTGTATAGTCCGACAGCTCTAATTGCCCTCTAAGTTCTTTAGACTCCCAGATCTTACAGGTGTGTCTATGTGGTGATGACAGTAACTGGGTGCACGGCCATTAGCTTTCTCCTACATTCCCCTGGTGAGACGGGGAACGCATTCATCACACAGGAAGTCGCGAAGCCAGTCGTTGCGGATACGGGACCACCACGTCCCAACAAGTTGCTTAAATGCAGTCATCGAAATTCTCCACAACCTGTAATTCTATTGCTACGCTCTCTTCGTCGGACTTTAAAGCTTCAACTAGCTTCCACAGTGAACCTTTGAACCGCAGATATTTACGTTTGCTTTCAGGTTTTGACGGCATAAAACTTGCCATACTGGGGCCGTTAATGGACCCATGTACGACGTCGAGAATCCGGTGCCTCGACTGATGGCTCGACCGCAGCCCAGCTTGCATACTGTTTCTCGACTGAACGTGCTGCATGCGTCTAAAAGACTGCCTTAATACGCCGAAATCCTATCTAAACTCTAAAATACTGTTAACTATGTTTTACCTATCTGCTCGTGCTGCCCACACACCCACCAATGATTTTGTTACTGCCCTACTAGAACCCGAAAATCAGTTATATGGACAGAAAACGGGAGCACTAACAATGACGGTTTGTTAGGTGAAAATGATTACAATAGGTACATATGTAAACAACAGACTTGTCGTATTGTAGGTACAAGTTGCTAAATCCTTTTGCAAGTCCAGGTGCAGGTTTTGTGTCTCCTTCGCTGTTATGGCACGTATTTCCTGACTGTCCGTGTGTGGCGCGCCGTAATTCCTGAGCGGCTAGGCTCGGAGTTGGGTGACGTGCGTAGCTCTGTTGAGTTGTGCCGTCTTGCTGTGTTGTTTTCTTATATGTAGGTACGTTTGTGTGTGTGGGTGGGTGTCAGCACATGATTTGTTACTGCACGTATCAGACCCTAGACGGTCAGTGTTAGATGAGTCACCCTTGTGTCGTGATATGTAAATGTAGGAAAAAAGCGAGCCCCGTGATCTAGGGACGGACTTTGAGCTGTGTAGTCAAGTGGGCCACAGTTGTGTGGCACAATTTGTGAGTGTACGAAAAAAGACAGGTCTCGTGATTTAGTGAGTGGCAGTGAGCTGTACAGTCATCCTGGTGGACGGATGGCTACAATTTCAGTGACATTGGGAGTGCTCAGTATAAGGCGCAGATAGAATCCTGCCGTGCCATCGATACAGCCAGTGCTGAATAACAGTTTTATTCTTGGCTTTATCTGGCGGAGGCCTTCTGCGACGATGTGAAACTTTTTCTTAAGCAGGTTGCAATTGACTGTTTCAGTTTGAGCACGCGCGGACAAAGATGGCATCATCATTGATCAAGTGCACTTTCAAAATATTTCCAAGTCTAACCTAAGAGGAAACTGTTTAGAAACGGGGCCTCTTGGCCGCACAATGCTCGTAGCTGCAAAACCTTTGCAAATGGAATAAAACGCTTTGCGCCAAACTGTTGCATTTTGTTGCGCAGGTGAGCGAAACAAAAGTTACCCACCTCTACCTACATATTTTCAGAATCCGCCAAGTTGCGTTGTCCACTCTAGCAATCATACCTTTGGCCGAAAAATTCCGGTGGATTACTTTGCTAGCATCGCTGGGGCCCCAGGGTGCCTAGATGGGGCTCAAACGTTTAGACTGATATTCTGAACTCAATTATTTATCCGTTTTAGTCCACAAGGGGCATGTCGTAACCCTCGAAAATTCAACTCCATTGTGCAAATACTGAGCGCCGAAGAAACTACCCTCTTAAAATTTACCACCGTCTCCACGGAGACGCCCTGCGGAGCCACTGAATCCATTGACCACTTGGATCTTGCGCTCAAAGTTGACCTTAAGTATGCCTAAACAAATTTTAACAAAACTGCGGCTGCGCAGGGAGATTTCTAGCTTTCAGATCTATATAATCAGTTTCTAGGACTTTAGTAAAATTTACTTTCTTTCAACCTATGATTTCAGAACAATTTGTGACTTACGTCTAGGGGTTTTGTCACAGAGCTTTATGAAGGGCATGCTAGGTGAAAAGGCTGACTGCCGCGGTAGCCTCAGTCTGTCGCCGCAGGGCTTGCTTCCATGCACCAATCGCACTAGATTTCAAGCGTCCTCAAGCACTTTTCTATTAGCCTCCGGTTTCCTACTCGTGAATAGCATCGCTCTGAAGCTTCAGAGGCTAACACGCTTTGCATCCAACCAGAAATGAACATCCAAGTGCCATATTGCACCTGATCTTCGAACTCGCACAATTATCGTACCTCCTTTCTACTACCGATCTAGCGTGAATGCCGCTCCGTATTCGCACAATGGAATTGAATTCGCAAAAGCCACGACGTTTCCATGGTGGCCACTTCATAGTGAGGAATTTCTATATATAATGAATTGTTTCGCAAATTATCTGCTTGGGTGAATTGTTTACGTGAACGATTATCCAAAGTCATCAATCACCAAGCGCTGTGAACGTGTTGCCTAATGTAACGAGATAGCAAGAATTGTGCTGAAGCCTAAATAGCATACAGTGAGAGAAATTTGAAGATAGTTCTGCAGCTGAAATAAATATCTGACATTTATAAAAACCACACGGTCCTTGTGGATGCGAATTATGCAGAATGGCCACTACTGCAAATCGCTTTTGCTATTTATATCTGTTTGGTCGGTGAAATACCGAACTATGTGTTCAGGGACCTTGATAATTGCTATTCCGAGTTATCATCGCAAAACAGGCATTCATTGTTGTTGGACATATCGTGAGAATTTAGAATAACGTAAGGCTTGCAGAGGTTGGTGCCCTACGCACGTTTGTTGGCAAACAACAAAGTTTTCTACTGTAACTGGCAAAATATGCCAGGATAACCGTGCCGGCGACGATAACGGACAGCCGAACGAACCTAGTTGACGTACACGACTGACATGCGGTTCGGGATCCACGAGGTCCGACAAATAGTAGACAAGCGCCAAACCATCTCTATTTGAATGCGTCGAAGGTTCAAATTGTACTGCATGAATAGTTGAGCTTTATTAGTTGTTGGATTAGTATATACTTTCTGCCGGAAAGCGCATGGCCTTCTTGGCGCGCAATGTTCATTGAGCTATTGAAGTCTGAAATGAGAGGGAGGTGTAAGTTAGTTTATCGAAATATCAATATGAGGCGAGCGGCTGACAACCTGTGCGCAATGCTTACCATATAAAGGGAGCACTTCAGTGGTGACAATCTCCTACAGGCTTGTTTACACGACGCTATCTTCGGTGAGAGTTACATGAAATGCATGAAATCTCATTAACGGATAGCTTTTTATGAGTCACATGATATTATCGTCGTCTCTGTCCTCTAGCTGGCGCTCTGCAGCGTTAGACCTGATAGTAAGACATTAGCTTACGCCTGTCGATAAGCTCCTGCCTAGAGCCGAAAATATGGACGCAAGGTTCACAGTCACAGTAGTCGCTTTGATATGATACGCAATCCGTTCCACACCAGAGGTCATTGCTCATAGTCGTCAGGTCACAAAACACAAAAAAGCCCAAGTGTGTGCCGTAGACCGCCACCCGGCTTGAGATGCGGTATCCTGGACCGCTGATGAGGTCATCAGTCACAGACGTCAAACCTTGGCGCATCATGATTTGCCCCCGGACAATCGACCGCCTATTGACGGTTGTGGGTTCCACTCCCTGAAATTTATTCACCACTTGGTTAAACTGTTTACGCAGGCTGTATACATTCGAAGAGGTGGTTTGCGAACAAGAGTAATGGATTTACCTACTTCCGGCAGTTTGTGGATTCGGAAGCAGCCTAAGGAAGCGTCTAAAAACGGAGAACAAGTTGATTCAGGGGAACCATATTGCCTGGTGAAAGAGACACGTGCATTTACCAGCACATATGATAACCGTCTGTGTTTGCACCGGAACTATAGATTGACGCAGATTGACCACACCTTGTTTGTTATAACGTTGTGCTAGTGCAGCCTAGGGTGTCGCGGTCCAAAATACTTCAAAACGAGGAAACACGCATAAGTGGTCATTGGACACACAACGTTCAACGTGCCGGGACATGTTCTATGGGGAATGTGCAAGTGTGTCTGGGTGGTGCACTCGGTTTTCCAGGCGCCGTTTGCACTCTACAGACGGTTGTTTTTCACGTTATCAAAGTGGACAATCCCTTATTATACGTAGATAGCTCATTGTTGGGTGACATACAACCAGTGGGCCGCAAGCTCAGAGACAAATCGCGGGTCCGTGATGCAGATTTTGTCGGAGTCTGTGTGCTCAAATTATGATAAAAAACTTAGTGTACGACACTGTACAAGCGGACCGTAAGGTGAAAAATGTGCCGGTCGCTCGCAGGGTGCGTCTGTGGCCAAAAACATACGAACGTTATACAGTACATACGTGCTTCCTGATAGCTGTTCTAATATGGAAGGAGCACTACGTGACGTCGCACTTGAACACTAATAAAAATAATGAGGATAATAATAATGTTTGTTCCCATCCATTGGGTGACATACCGTCAAGCATGCCTCGTTGATTGCATCCCCCTCCTCATTATCATGTTGCGTGCAGCGTTCAGGGTGTAACCATCCGACCATGCCTCAATCGCCCTGTTTCCTACAAGTTTGGAAATCAACCTGTTATTATCATACTGTTACAGTCAGAATAAAGGCATAACTGGCGGGGGTTTTGGGGAAGATGGACAGTGTCATAAACAGTAGATATTATCCGATGTAGCCGCCAGAACTGGAAGGTGGCGGGCAAAAACAGAACGACGGAGGGCAAGCAAGAGGTATCCTGCTTTACACGGGGTAAGAAAAATGCAAGTCTCGGAGAATTAAGAACAGGAACAACGGATCTGGTGAAGGAGCAGAGATGGCGTAAATGAGCCGGTCAATCTGAACTAAAACCCAAAAACACCGCTGAGACCTCGTGGCCTTGGACTGTTAAGATTATAGCCAGGGTCACGAAGAGCGTAAGAAGAGATGATGTGGTGGAGGGATTGGCGATGTGGATATATGGTAACAGGAATCTCAGAATCCTGGTGTACAGTGGAACTGTAGAGAATCACTAGTGTCACTGCTACAGTGGATTCGGGTGTGAGAGCACGTTGGAAGAGTGACAACACACATGATGGAACGCAAACTGTAGAGAAAATTATTAACTTTGTGCAGAGCACGGGCTGAAAGTCCACAGAAATAGTTAAATCCGAACGAATGGTTCAGGAAATTTGAATGGATGCGTCCCGGTGGCGGTTGGGGCTGGGTGAAGATTTTGTTCGTAGTTGCCGTTAATTGAACTAGTGGACGACGGTAGAAGAGGAACAGTTGAGAGTGTTATTAAACTGGGTATGCCAGTGCCGTGCCATCATTGGCCCGACATAATTCGGTTTTTGGACAACTTCGGAATGGAGGTCATATTTGAGGTCGTTGGGATGAAATGTGCAATTCTTTAAGCAACGGGATTTTTCGGATTGGCTAAGGAACTCCGCAGAGGTAGAACGAAGCCGATGTAAGATCACAGGTACTTTTTGTCCGATTAGGAATCTCTGTGGATGCAGCTCACAGGCTAGGTGGAGTGAATAACAGCCAAACAGGGCGTCCGAACCAGGCATTGCCGAAAGTCGAATATGGGGAAGACGAGGGAATGGGTTAAGATAAGTAAATCCATCAGACAGGATAATGCGCATTGAGAGAGCGGAAATAATTAACGTCTACCACAACTAGGATGGTGACAACAAGCGGTTAAATGGGACAGGATGGGGGTGGATGTGTACTTGGTGGCCTAGCGGTCAAGCAGGTGTTGAGAGTGCTAATATATGATAATAAAGTAAAAGAGGTCCAGAGCAAACCGGTACAGGCACTCAGCGAGGTAGTCTGGTTACGGAAATCAAACATATAAGGACTGACGTGAGTGGACTTCCGAGAAAAAACTGGGCTTTCGTCCGTTTAATAAAAAAATAGAAGAAATTCTTTAAAAAACAGATGCGACAACCTGAAGACTGTGATGCTCATGGCTTACATTGACGTACGGAGCCGTAGCTGCTTTTGTCATAACTGGGGTTGTACCGCACCGTAGCGCACTTAGTCAACCAAACAAAACACACGCACCTACTTACTACTCCCAGAAGTGAGCATATGAAATGAGAAATATATGTATACAGAGGTTCCATACCTTCCACTACTAGCATGCATGACTACGGCCCAAAGACTATTAATTAGCCATGCACCACTTGTTAACTTGAAGCTTATAGCAGTGCTTCGGGGACTGGTTACTATTTCTCTTACACTTTCTTTCCTTCCTAGGCTACTAGGTTATGGCTCTGTCCAACTCAAGTAATACATATCACATAAGCTAGTCCGTCACCTCAGAATTTCATCCCCGTCAGTCATTATACGTTTAATTTCCCCAACCCACTACCTCTCTGCAAGCTTATACCTGTTTGCATTTGATCTATTGTACTTTATTGTCATATGTTAGCTAACTCAAATCTTGCTTGGTCCCTAGTCTACTAAGTACAAATCCTTCCCTATCCCATCTCATCTAGCCACTTGTTTTCCCCACCCTAATAGCGGCAGACGTCTAGTCTTTCTCTCATGTCTCCTCAGATGCACCATGCTTTGTTAATCTCACCCCATTCCCTCGTCTTCCCAGGATTTGGACTCTGGCAATATCAGATATAGACGACCAGGTTGGTTGTTATCCGCGCTCAGAGAACTGCAAATCCTAACCCAATAACCTTAAATGTGACTTCCGTTACAAAAACCGAAGCGTGTCAGGCCAGTGATGGCAAGGCGCTGCCATACCCAGTTTGATAGCACACCCGGAACTGTTCCCCTCCAACTCTCGACCGTACCCTCTCGCCCACTCGTTTCATTAACTTCAAATACGAATACTACTCACCTGGCCCAAGCTGCCTACACGCTATGTTCACTTCAAACTTCTGAACCTGTTGTTTGAATGTAGCCGTTTCGGTGGACATTCAGTCTATGTTCCCTACAAAAAATCAACAATTTTCTATGCAGTTCGCGTTTCTGCTCGTGCGTTGCCGCCATCTCACTCTTCCAATGGAACTATTATGCCCGACTCCACAACAGCGAAACCAGTGGGTCTCTACGGTTTCACCGCATACCACGTCTCTGAGATCCCAGTTACCATTTACCCGCTTTGCTAGCCCCTCTACTTCATCATCCCCTCGTACGCTTTTTGTGACCCTGGCCATGAGCCCAACAGTTCAAGGCCACGAGGCCCCAGCGGTTTTCCTTGGTTTCAGTTCAGTTTGATCGGCTGTATGACGCCAACTCTGCTGCTCCACCAGATCTGATGTTCTGGTTTCTGATTTTCCGCAGCGTACATTTCTGTTGTCATATGTCAGACAGGAAGCCTCTTGTTTTGCCATCCCTCGTTTTGATTTTGCCTGCGACCTTCAAATCCTAACGATCTGATCTTGCTCGATGTTCTCTCCGAAAAAAAACTTCCCTGCTCGTGCCGGTTCAGTGGTGACCAGGTGTACATTGGATAAAGCTCACCGCCTATGCCGCTCTCCGCTTTCCCAAAATCCCTGTACTCACAGTCCCCGCCTGTCATGGCGTTATTCTGACTGTAACCTTAAGATCATGCCTGACGGCGTGCCTCCCACAAGTTTGGAGTAAAAATTATTATTATTATGGACCAGTTTGTCTGGAATTTCTTACGTGAGTTGGACAGTACCATAACCTGGAAGAGAAAGTGAATTTAGGAGAAATGGTCACCGATCCCCAAAGCAATGTTATCAGGTTAAATTAACGATGTTGCATGGCGAATAAAGCCTTTATGCGCTAAGCTTGTAGGCTGGCATTGGGGGGCCAGAAGTACCATTGCATATGTATGAATGTTTTTCAGTGTCCACTCTTGGGATGAGTATGTAGGTACATGTGTATAGTTTAATGTAGTGCAACCCCAATTATGACGAAGGCAGTTGCAGCTCTGCACGCCGTTTTAAGCTGTGAATATCGGAGTTCATCAAATCAGTGGGTTTTTTGCAAATTTGTTCTTTAACAGACGAAGTGTCAATATTTTGCTGTCTGTGGTTTAAAGCGTTGCCAGTTAAATGGCACAGCCGAGGCGAGTCCAGCCAAGCAGGAACAAACAGAAAACAACAGAGCACTCTTGTGGATTTCTTGAATTAAAGACCATGCTCAGAACCACCGGCGGTGGGCGGAACACCTGTGATACTTAAGGGCTGGCGGATACTCGAACGCAACAGGGCGACACTCGCTGCAGGACGCACCAACCAAAATACGAAGTGTTACCACTCGTTCGTGCAACCAGATGTGCAAAGTGGCATGCTACCAAGCAGTTATAATTGCTGCTTGTGCATTACTAAAGAGCTCCAGTTACCAGATATTTTATCAGGTCGGGGGAAGTCAGTCCGGCAAAACGGCTCAGTCTTTTGGAGCACGCAAATAGCAAACAGCCAAGGGAAAGGACAGGTCGCGGATGAGACAAACCGGACGGCAGCTACCATTGGGAGGGTGGGAACAGAAAGGAGTTTTCCAGAGCTTGTGAACCATAGCTAAACGATGACGGTGTGAGCTATCAAGCCAATCAGAGGTGTACCGCAATGCTGTGTAGGCGTGTGCTTATTGGGTTGTTTGACATGCCCAGGGATGAGAAACTCTGATTTTTTGGTTTGTGTTGGTTGATGATAGGGAAGACGAAGCACTACTCATTGAACAGAGCGGATAGAGTAGTCTGGGGCAGCGACCAAGCTGGAAGGAACCTGGTATAAGTGGAAGAAGCCAGGACAGTAATAAAGCACACTGATCAGGCAGGCACTGCGGGTAAATGTTGCCTCGAGCAAGCCAACGAGATAGCGAGGTATAGTAAGGCGGTGGTTATATTTTTGGAGTTATTGTTTAAATTATTTTTTTTGTCTACTAACTGTAACTTCGTCAAATTTCAAGGTGATTTGGACCCGCATTTGTTCTGCCAACTTGTCCATGACAAAAGTTTTCACTCGACACTGCTCGCTCATTATTTGCTGAATAAGCCGAACAGCTCAGACATGAGAGCAAATCGTTCGCTTTCCACGAGGGCACACATAACCTGATGTCCGGCACCCATGCCATCCGTGATCAGGAAACTGTAGAGCGTGTATCTGCAGGCCAGATATAGGTTGCCTTAAAAAATTACCCAGAACGGTTTGTCGCATGCGTTCCGTCGACAGTTACAGCATCCTGAGAGCTTTGGAACGGCGCTATCTGCTGCCACCTGGAGAAGCATAAGTGGCCATAATGACCTCCCTCTGACTGCTGCACAACCACGCGTAGGGTGTCCAGAAGTTTCGCCATAAACAAAAGCATATCGTTTGCCAAAATAAAACACCACTATGTGTCACTTACTAGCCTGAATTGTTTGACACTTCCCGCGGTATTTGTATATGTCCTGAGTGGTGAGGATCTTGCAGACTTTAGCGGCCACAAAATGTTACGCTTCATACGGCAGTGTTCCATATTACAACGGGGCCCTGCAGGTACCCAACTTCTCTTCAGTTTGCCGTTTATTCACCGGAAGCCAATCGTACAAAAAGGCAGAAAACTTATGGTTGTGTCGAAGATAATAAGAGATGGTTCCCCCGCCTCAATAGACAATGGACCGCCGGTGCCTCGCGTATTGTTCGTTATTAGAGAACACGCTCAGCTTGGTAGCAACTTTGGATTACTTGACTTGCCTTGCTGACCACATGCTGCATTTGCAGTACACCCATTCGTAACGCAAAACCGCGTTATAAATACAACTTTGCAAGATGTTATAAAAGGCAGCGGTGGCAAATGAGAAACAGTCGTCCAGTTTTATTCAGTCGCAAACCCTAACAGTTCAGTGGAGCCTCGACAACAGATCAGTCAGTTTTTTTTCTGTTCGGTTCCTGCTGCCGAAGCTTAACTACTGTAGTATACGGTGTCTGCCAGTTTGATTGCTTTATATGTGAATATTGGTGATGTACAACCTTGCTTACTGGGCTTCGGCTCATGTACTTTGTTTCTGTTTTCCATCCACAGAAATTGTCGTGAACACTTGCCTTCAGATAATCACCGTCCTCTGGTGCTTCCATAGCGTGCATACTACACTATGGAGTGGTAACCTTGAAACCATCGTGGCTTTCGAGAATTCAATTCCGTTGTGCGAATACTGAGCAGCTTATGTTTGAGTTAACCCAATGTCGTGGCAACGGAGTGACACATTTATGAAAACCAACATGTGATCTAGATCGCTATGTCCAGAAGCGTGAGTTACAGAATAAAGAGATCGGAGGAAATAAGACGGCGACAGGAGGAAGCAAACAATGCGACGATCTTTTTGCTGAAAGAATTTGGACCCACTTCATTCCTTCTTCAAGACGACAACCAAAGAAAATATCGGGTGAATATTGACTATATATATATATATATATATATATATGGAATTTCACTATAAATGTGCATAAATAGGTTTGAATGTTCTGGAAATGCCGGTTGATGTGTTACTCAAGGATATCCTTGACTAATCAGGAAAACTGCATGACTCATTTCATGACTACATAGTCATGCAATGAGTCCCGCAATTTTCCTGGTTATTTGCGTCTGAACTCATTCATTTTGACGCTCTTTTTGAACACGAACTTTCCTCCGGAGTGTTAACTAATTAGTTTAAAGTTGAAGCAAAATAATGGTTTTGGTACATAGTTTCAATGAGAGTTTCGGTATCTCCTCATTCAAATTACTACAGGTTTTCTGTCTGCTACCATCGTGTGGTTTTATGCGTCGCTAAACGTGAAATGTTTAAAAATAGAAGTACTTAGCACATAAATTTCGGGCTGAGTTGGGTGAAAATAAGATCTTGACTAAGTGCAGGATAGTAGTATAGGGGGCACTTAATTTCCTTCTGAATAGATTTTATTCATCATGAACCCGCAACAGATTTGACAGCTGCAGTCACCTGCGAGTTTTTTCTGTTTACTCGCTGTAGGCTGAGGATCAGAGGTTGTGCAGTGAGAAATAGGTTGGAGCAGTACAATTTCAGAGGTGTATCGTGAGGGTTGTAAAATATTATCGCTGGGCACAATCAGCGAAAGAAATCTGTCACTGTATTGTCTGTTAAGTGCTACTTCCAAGGAAGACGGAAAAATCGGGTGTTGTGGTGCCGGGGAGGCTAAACTCATTAGGAAGTGCGAAACAACGAGCTAATGAAGGACCATTCAGAGCCAAATTTGCCAATGAATAAAGAAGGTAAAAGTACATATGATCATCTAACAAGGAGGAATACCTGATTCAGTTAGCACAACAGAAGCGGCCGCAGATCTGAAAAAATATGCACAAAATCTAACGAATATGCACTAGAATATGGTGAAGACACTTGTGAACTGCACTCACACGGAAGAAGCAGAGTTATCACAGATGCACGTTTTAACACCCCATAAAAGTCCGAAGCCCGCCATATCAGAGCCGGTTATATGGCTCGCAGCTCCTCATGCTGTACCAAAGTTAAGTACTCGGCCACGCAAATTACAACTTTTTGGCCCGTAGGGGCGCTAGGAAACAGAGATATCAGCCAGTCCGTTAGCATTAATTTACCTTACTAAGCGTTCTCGGGGATCTAAACAAATGTAGCGCTCCCTAATAAAATTAATTAAAGAGACGCGTTGATAACATAACAGCGGCACAAAATACTCTTAGATGTCGATAAATATTGACAATAGGGATCGCTTTTTGTATATCTGGGGATTTTATCACTTCTCATTCGCTTACATCTTCAAAAGGAATATCCTACACTGGTGACATAGGGCACCAAAACCAGCCTTATTATGGGATGAGAATTTGCACCATTTCCGAATTTATGAATACCGTCATGTACAGATTTAAACTAAAGTTTGTATATACTTCTCTTCCTTGCTATCTTACAAACGAAGGCAAAAGCGATATACTTAGAAGACCCCCAAAACCACAGAATAAATGACATACGCGTGACGACAAAATGAACTTGTAGCAAACTGAGAAAGCCGCGCATGGAGAGGCGTAGGTATAAGTCAGCTAAATAAGGTCAACTCCTATGTTCTGTGAATATGGGTTGTACGCATTATGTTCAAAAGTTTATCAAGATCGACAGCATGACATCAGTGTCCAACGCCGATCCTTTGCTACCGTATAATCAGGATTTACTTAAAGTCTTATTGTGACAAAAAGAACAAAGGTGGACGGCGAAGGAACTTAGTGCCAGCTTACTACAGTCATTCGGAGGTGCCTACACACGCATTCAAACAATCTGGGTAGAAGTTAAACTTTTAAATTTAACTTCGGCAAAACCGATTTCTTGAACATAGGTAATCCGAAAATGATCATCTAAATGTGGATTATGTGTAGCATTGAAGACATGAAAAACTTAACGGATGTCTTGAAGCTATCCCACTGTCTGATACTTTGATATCGGTAGAACTATGCGCATTATGTGTGGTTATCATCTGATTTATATTGACAACGCTCAACATATGCAGATAAATAAATATTGAAAGATCAAATAATGCAGACTAGCTTAATATAGTCAAAAAATAAGTAAACAATTGTCAGCTAGTAGCCGCAGATGTACTGATCGACCAAGAACATTCAGACCGGCAATTCAGATGTAAATGCAGACATCCGCTTGCACAATTTAGCCTAGAACCTATTATTCCGCCATATGGTAAAAGGCTTTGTTTACCCAGTGTTTTCTAAATTCTAGCCCGAAAATTTCACTAACAGCCTATATTTTTCCTCGTTTAATTGACAAAAAGGTGAGGTGTATGACTTACTTTTGATTAAAATAAATGGTTCTATGCGGTTGTACTTCACAATAGATGTTTGCACCTGTTGCGCTCCAACCGGGTGGAGCTGTTTTCACTGATGATTATTAGGCAGAATCTCGGGGATTTTGTTCATGGATTGTTTTCAGTTGTACAGCCCTTAACTTGACTTTTATTACAAAACAACTGACATGATCAAACTACTGACGAATGCACCAACGACAGAATCACATACGACGTCCATCGACATGTTTGGAATGTGGTGCACAAGTACCCACATAAACAGTAATTGCGCAATGTTTACAGTAATTACGCTGTGTTTAGATGACTTATTAAATACTCAAGATAGGGAAATAAACAGCAACGTTTATTTACTCCATTAAACGAAAAATGGCAACAGAGATGTTTTTGGAGTAAAGTCTCCGGAAGTCTCTGCCCCGGAAGTTCGTGAACATAATAAGCTCTTTGTATTCCAAGACTTCCGGACGTGTGAGAGTATACGGCGAGCTCAAAAGCTTCCGTACACAAAGTCGCGTCCGTCAGGGATGCCCACTCTCCCCATTCCTGTTTAACTCCGTGATCGGACGAAATAATGAGACGAACGCTGGAAGGTCTCCAAAACCCCGGTGTTCAAATAGCCTCTGACGAAAACCTTGTCGATCTGGAATATGCAGATGACATCGTTCTCATCTTTGAAGAGGAGGAGAAGGCGCAGGTGTTTTTAGATGAACTGACCAAAGTCATCCCGTCCTTTGGTATGCACTTTGCACCCAAAAGTGTAAGGTCATGCTCGTGGACATGCAGTCACTGAACACGCCACTTACAATCCAGGGAGAGGTACTGGAAGTTGTGGAGCGTTTTACATATCTTGGAAGTTGTATTAGTTCTGATTGTAGTGTGACAGATGAGGTAAATGCACGAATCTGCAAGGCTCGGGTCGCGTTTGCTAATTTGAGACACCTATGGCGTCAAAGTGGTGTGTCCCTGAATCTCAAGGGACGCGTGTATCAAGCTACAGTGCGGGCTGTTTTGTTGTATGGCTGTGAGACTTGGCCTGTTCGAGCAGCGGAACTGAGACGTCTTCAGGTGTTCGACAATCGTTGTCTCAGAACCATAGCTCGTGTGGGATGGTGTCGGCGAATCCGTAACGAGGCATTTGGAAAGCGAGTTTTGGGTTGTGCAATGGGTACTTCCATTGAAGAATGTGTCCAGCACCAGAAGCTGCGTTGGTTGGGACATGTGTTGCGCATGCCTAATCATCGTTCGCCGAAGAGAGTGCTATTTTCCGTGCCCAATTCAGAGTGGCGTAAGCAGAGAGTGGCCAACCCTTGACCTGGCAGAGGGTATGAAAGAAATTACGAAACGCTTGGGTGCTGTCGATGCTACTCGCCTTCCAGGATGGGGACCACGTGACCCCCACTGCGCCTGGTTGGAGAGCTGCAAGATATGGCTGCCAACCGATGTCAGTAGCGATCTTGTTGTCAGTTTCTATCCAGATTGCCTGAATGAGTGTTTGGAGGTGTAGGCACCTCGGAATGATTGTAGTAAGGCAGCAATAAGTCCCCTCCCCGTCCATCTTTATTCTTTTTCTTCACAATAAGGCTTTCAAATAAATCATGGTTGTACGGCAGCGAAGCATCGGTGTTCAACACTGATGTCATGCTGTCGATGATGATGATGATGAGAGTAACGAATGACGCCGAACGACGCTCATCAAACTGAAATAAATGATGAAAACCTGCATTTCAATGTTTAATACGAAGTTGTTCCTTTGCTGATTAATCGATGTAAAATACGCAAACCTGTTGAAGCTAACCGTTTTATTCTACTAGCGCAAGAGAACGCCTGTGTGCAGAACAAAACCCCACTTCCGGTCCTCTTTGTGTGGAGTTGAATTGCGGGCCAATCTCTAACTGCTTAGTTGAAAACTATTGCCGCGGTTTAACCCCTGTTCTCAGACAGCAGTGTTTGCCGTTTCTGTGGTTATGGGTTTTATTGAAACCGTGAATAAGTAGTTTATCGGAGTAGACCGAAATTCTTTGGGGATTTGTTTGAAAGTTGACAAAATGTGTCCTCCAGTGGATCACCTGGAATGGCGCACTATGAATATGCCGCAAGCACGCTAAGAACAACCCTTTCTGGAATTTTTTGGAATTCAATCAAAATATCCATAATCGCAATCCGTATACTGAAAGAATACTCAAGATTATCTTTTCATGATGACTGTGTTTCTTCGTTGCCACGTTTTCACGAAAA
The DNA here is from genome assembly GCA_003604175.2 of Clonorchis sinensis. Classification (NCBI taxonomy): domain Eukaryota; kingdom Metazoa; phylum Platyhelminthes; class Trematoda; order Opisthorchiida; family Opisthorchiidae; genus Clonorchis; species Clonorchis sinensis. The sequence continues at coordinate 176,973,995 of CM030369.1, read as the reverse complement.
GCTTTATTGAGCGTAATCTAAAACAGTCAAGTTTTGCACACAAACTGTACTGGTCTATAAATTGCTCATTGTTCGCAATCGAAAAGAGAATGTCACATATTCTGTTATTCCAAAAACCCTTGATATTTTTCCGCCTTCTGTACACAGATGTGATGGAATTAAATTGTCAACTGAGGTATATACATATTAGGAATGGAAGTGGCTGTACGTGACGCCTACGTTATCTTCCGGAAGAGATTTCCCATACCATAAATCCTCGGCCATACAAACCAAATCACTGTAGCTCTTTGCACATGTGAGTATTAGAGGGTACGTAAGTGTACCCCAAATGGAACTGACGCTGTTCGTTTGGATCCTTCTTAGAATGTAGGCGCACCAAACACTGGTCTCCAGCCTTGGGTTGCGACGCGACGTAATAATGTGGCTCAAACGTTAAGCGCGGGACTCGTGGCCACCAAGCACTATTATATATGGGTGCAATGCCCAGTTCTAGAAGTTTACAAATTGAATTTCATTTCATAATGCCGAAGTTTTGTCGCGATACCAACATTACCATCAGAAATGTGCCACAATGCACTCACCTAACGGAAAACGCAAAGTGCAGCCTTACTCAAAGAAATCGTGATTATGCATAGCAGTGTCGTCTTTCATCATAAGTCTAAGCAGAAATTAGTTCAAAAATTTGGAATAGCAATTTACGAAACGGTTCTGCTAACGACTTTGCGACTTTGCCAATTATCACTGGCAAACCTAAATCCCATGTCTTCGGTTTATTATTCTTGGTGGTCCACAGAAGCATGACTTTTTCATCCATTACTTTGTATTGGAAAACTTAACAGAACCTATCACAATTCATCTATTTACCACGAAACGGAAAATCTAATAGGCTGGCCCTAGTTCTTATTGTTGAATATCTCTTAATCGCGCATTTGTTGCTGAACTACCCCTTTCACTCATTTAGATTAATTTTTACTCTGATTCACTTACATGCTCTTCTCATAAGCCATTCACTATGCGGTGGGATTCCAGGTCAGAATACCTAAGAGACAGACAGAAAAAACGCAACCGATAAATGTGTAAAATGAGTGTTAGTTTCAGCATTTCCTGTATGAACTTATTCTGCTCCGTCTTGTGGCATCATAAGGTTTTCCAGCTAGGAACGATGCAGCGGTCGCAGTTGTTTCAGTCATCGTGATTGCCTCTTGAAACAACCAGAAGAAATGGGCTGGATATATTTCACTTTTGGACAAAACAGTTTGTTCTCATTAATAAGTAGCAGAATGAAGATTGGATTTCGTGATATTCAAGCTTTAGGGTTGGTCGTGTTAATGCAGGGAATTTTTCGACATTGCTTTGTGTTCTAATATTTAACTATATGGATGTGCTGAGTGCCGAAATCACTATTTGATATTTATTGAGGCTGTGTATTTTATTCGCAGTAGCAGACAGATGGCATTCGTCCATAAGGTATGAACAAGCCCTGTGTAGCTTCACCTTGTAGCCACTACAAGCTATCATCACGGCTCGCAGGCTGAGCACAGCAACCGTTGTAAGCCAAGGATATAGCATCAGGAGGTAAAGAAAGAATATGAGTTATATATTGAACTCCGAAAAGATAAGATACGGCTATCGTGTCAGGTATGCAACAAGTTGGTATCAAAACGGAATGCGAACTATATCAGTTACGTTTTGCAGGTATCGAATGTTTAGTAATCAACATGAAACAATGACGTATTACTTTTGTTAAGCCAATAGTCACATTAACAGAACTGCTTCATTGTCCTGGTCACCGGTCCTGTGATGCGATTTGACGTACACCCTTTATTGTCAGGTACATATTGGGGAGGAGCACACATGTACGTGCACTGTATTCAAGACGACTGGTGAACTGTGTTTGCACATTGTGTGGATATTCTTGAAACGATTCAAGATCGACGAGAATGATCCAAGTAAGTCATCTTTCCTGGAAAATCGCCTGATGTTGACGCATTCCCCCTCAGTTTGTTGGCAGCTGGGATTATGCGAGCGAGAAATAATAGACGTATTGGATGGGAAGCATTCCAGGAGGAACGCCAATTTGGTGCAAAACAAGTTTGAAGATTCTCAGGATCTGGAAAATCAGGTACGCTTTTGTTCAGCCGGGTTGTTTACTGCCACCAAAAGGAAGGACCGCTAAGACAGAGAAGAATTGGTCCCGATGATTTGTGTCCAATCTGTCAAGACGAACTACTCTCGAAGCAGCGCTTCCCCGTCACATTTTGTCGTAAAGGATGTGGAAATAGTGTGCACATTCGTTGCATGCGTGTCTGGACCGATCATCAGCGAAAGCAAAACACAATAAGTGAGTCCTGATCGCTTGAAAGCTATTCTCAGTGGTGGGAGTTGTCCAACGTAAATCATTAAAATGGAACACAATGAGAAATACACTAATATGGTTACACATTTGAACGGTGAGAGCTTAGCCATGAAAGTACTTGTGGATGGCGGCAAAAGGCTCTAGAAAATAACCTAACAATCCAGTTAGGAAATCTCCATGTTTCTGAACTACTAAAGGGTTTTATGATTGGAGATCAGGTGGCATTTATACTCCCCAGAAGTTGTTCATCATCATCGAACTTCTTGTAAATCAGGTTCATTTAATTTTTTAGCTCGAAAATACCTTCTGAAACAATAAGGTTGTCACGACGAAAAACCGCTCATCGCCAAACACAGAGATATTTACATTGTCGATCATGGGGTGGCCTATTGTTTTTGTACGATCCCCTGAACTGAATGAAAGTTGTGTCAAGTTGTACCGGCGGGAAATGTTGAGTCTTCGACACATATCGTGCACCAGGATGCGCATTCATGCATCGTTTACATGCAGAGCGGTGCGCATCTGTTGACAGATTTGACATGTATTAAGGCTTCTAGCTCTAAAGCCAAACACTCAAGTTTACCGAGATTTAAGGGTTTTGATTTTTCAATACGATTTGTTAACCTCTTGGTTCTCCCGCGCGTCATTTCAAGAGCTGTTGATGCCACCCAGACAACTAGCCAAACGAGTTACTGGTCAACTGAAGCAAATACTGCCGGCGTTGCACTTTCACTGAAGACTTCGTTTTATACTGTGTTAATTCGGCACTTCAAAGTCACATAATCGTACATGCTCTGAAGCTCAAAAGCGCTGCCTCGTCTCAAGGCTTGTGAATGAATCCTGAGGACTTTGTTCGAAATAAAGCATTCGAACTGTTTGTTAGAGCACTACATAAGTTGCTGAGTATCTTCAGGTTAATTCAGTTATTAAAATGTCCGCGTAATATGTGGGGAAAATGTTTGATCTCTAAACGGTGGCAATAAAACCATTATGTTGGAATTCTACCTTAAAATTGGTCTAACTTTTGTTAATACCTTGCAGCTGAAGTCAAATAACCATATGCCGGATCTTTCCTGCAGTAGAGAAAAAATTAAAAAGCAGCGAAAAAGGAGAAAGGAAAAAAATGGGGGGAGGAAAAGCGACGAAATGGGAAGAAAAAGAAAAAAGAAAGGCTGTTGAAGTTTGACTATTTTCGAACTGATGTATTATTCGCACTGGGGTACAGCAACAAAATGTCTCATAATGTAAATCTAGCAAAGCACTTGAGCTGTAGCAGGGACTACCAACCAAAACCTTCCGAATTCCTATCAACTGTCATTCAGTAGGGTTGTTGTACTGCACGCACACAGCTCAACCACTGTAAGAGATGCGTTTTAGGTATAAATCAGTTGAGACACCTTAAACGGAATATTGCCACGAACGAGTATCTTTAAACAATCTGTTCAGGTGGGAGAAAACTGCCTTTGAATTTGCTAGCGTAACTCATAAGTTCGAATTTGCCGAGAGTTTCGTGAGAGACGCACTGCTGATGATTCCCAACAACAATAAACCAGCTGTAAACTGTTTATAGGTTTTTACGCAAAAAATAGCTTCAACTGCAGGATAAAATATTCTATCAGCACTTCAAAATATCTTCACAGTAGGACGAACCCATGTTATCTTTATGGGGAATAAAACATGTCTAGCAGTTTTGTCCCGGATTTTCAGACATCACTGAAGATGGTATTTAAGTTGCTAGCTTTCTCGCAAAATGAAAGTGTACCTTGGAATATTCTTCCACTTTCGTGTAAGGCACAGGTAAATGGTCTCTTGAAAAGTGTTTCCTATCCAGCTGGTTGAGCCGGCTTGCCAAACCTAATTATTTCCGATGCGGTGCCAAAAAGCAACTGGTTAAATGTGGCCAGTAGACCGTGGGTGGGATATTCCTCGCCTAATGCAGCAGCCCTCACACTGAGACATGAACTTTTTTTATTAAAATCCGGCTTTGGGGGATGAACCTCCGGGACCAAACAACAAACATTCCATGGTCCCCTAATTTCGGGTTTACTGCCAAAGATGGTGCACAGAAATAAACTGCCCTAGATCATTAACCCACACTTATTGGTTGAGTTAGGTGCTCAGAGAAATGTCTTGACTGGACTTGGGTTAGTCTTGAACACTCACACAACAGTGGTCTCTGAAAAGTTTCACGCTTGAATATCGACTGCAAGTAATAAAGCTGAGCACGAAGACTCCATATTTGCCGGGTGCTCAATAATGGTCATAGTTTTGATCCCTATGCGAGGGTGTCTTTTTAAGAACTCGCCGTCCTTGTTCAAATTTAGTTAAACGAAACAACTTGGAAGACGGGGGCTAAAGCGACGTATACAAGACTGACGTGTGTTGGCATGCATAAATAACAAATGACTGAACACTGAACATATGAAGCACTCCAGAAATAAAACAGAAGAAAGCTGTTGAGATCACTGGAAGTGAAATTCCAAAAGCGCAGTGCGGAACGCATGTAGTGCGGTTACTGCCATAGAATTAGAGTAGCACCATACGAGGAAGCAACCCTATGCAAGAAATATTCGGGAGGTCTCCGGAGTTAATTTCTCGAGAAAGTTAAAAAGATGACCAAATCCAGCCTGGTCTGAGATATAAAGGTTTGTGGGTATTTTGTACGCGTGCCGTCATGAACAAAGTCTTGGAATACGTATACAACAGTTCATATCTCTCTGCCGAATGAACTAGATACGTAAATGTGCATAACAAGTTTTTAGCGTTTGCTCTTATTTCTTGGACGTCATTATACAATCTTTCAAATTTCAAATTACATGCCTGAATTTTTATAACGAACGGTACCATTTGTGATAGAGAAATACCCCACGCCTAGAATAAGACTCTCCAGTTGATCTGGGTTCACACTAAGCTAGTATGGATAAGCTAAACAACTTTATTCTCGTACATTTGACCACATTTTACCGTTTTTCTTTTGATTGTTGACGTGAGTTATCAAGTATGGCTTGCACGACAATGTTCTATTTCATATAAGTTGCTCGTTATTGTTATCCTACTGCTAAAGCTTCTATGGTGGTAGAAGTGCTATTAAAGCGATCGGTTTTCCTTGATTTCCCAACCACTTAAAACACATCGCCAAAATCAACTAACCCCGTGCACAGGAAACTCCCAAGAGGTCGTGTTGTGCGCACTAAGGGAGCGCCGAAAAGCATTAAACCCACTCCACTGATCTCATCCACAATAGTCTCCCAGTTGCGCCTTACATTTATGATGTTTTGATACCAAAACAAATGTGTTTATGGCCTTGGTCGCCAACTATTAATAAGCGGTGCCTCTGATTCAATCAAGATATTCCTTCATGCGGGTTACTTGGGAGAGGGCATGTAAACGATTGTTATCGTCTGTGGACGGAGGAATTAGTTGTGTCTACAGAAATTCCGGAACAAAGACTGAATGCATCGCCGCAACATGCTCTGAACTGGAGATCTTGGTGGACAGTCTTCTAAGTGTTAACTACATCAGGGGGTAACTGCAAACTCCGCGTGGGAGTGAAGAGCAAATATTTCTGAGGTCCATTAATAGCCAAATGGCAAGTAGGTCGAATGATAATCGAGCATCTCAATACATATTTAGGAGTCAGGCACGCCCCGAGAATGATAAATCCCTTGAAGCGTACAAGCAAAAGGGAGCTCTCTTGCCTACTTTGAATGCACACGAATTACAGAGTAAAGTAGGCAGTGATTATAGAAAGAGTTCAAGATGGCTTGGATTACGTTTGACATAGTAAGCAAATGAAAGGGAACCACAACAGCCTAAATTAAGACTAACGCGGTTCTGTAATTTCAGCTTCCACTTTTGTGGCAGATAAAAGTCATATGTCTGAACCGGACAAAACATCTTCACTTCAAGATACTCAATGAATATCAGTCAGTGAAGAAATCATCAATCGTTTACCATACGTTCAGAGTGCTTGTGGGACCTTCGTCAGACCTTCAAAGATTGAGTAAATAAAGCCTATATATATGTAGTTTCTTTGCACAACAGCAAGATCTGGTCCTAGCGCGTCCAATATATTCAAGGCCCAAACATTTTCGATTACCAGTGCTGTGCGTGTACGGTGAGAGCACCTCTCGAGCAACGGCCAGGTCGGCCGATGCACCTTTAGCGTAACAAAGTGCAGCAAGCCACAGAATGTGACCACTGCACACTTCCGCTTTGATGGTTGGGCCAGGCTCGTCGGATGTTCGCTCAGCGCCTGTCTCAACAAGATCTAAGGGCGAAGATTGGAGTCAGATGGAGAACGAACTCCAGTGAGGAAACAACTAAGGTACCAAATGGACCCAGTCCTGTTTACTAGGTTCTGTGAATATATAAATGTCCTTAATAAGACACAGTTGCTGCCGGTCATTCAAATTCAGACGGAATGACAACGGACTGGGACTGCATTAGTATTGGTATACAGCTTCTTCAGCAGGAATTTCCTAAATAAGATGAAGATTTTCGTCTCTGTAGTAAAAGTGACCTACATACTATACCTCGGGCTCGTCTGCAGCCTAAATTATTATTCTAGACAAGGTGGCTTTTCCCTGTAGGCAATTTAACCAATCAAGGCCAACTGTACCTACCTGAGTTTGTTCATCATCATCAACAGCATGACATCAGTGTTCAACGCCGATGCTTCGCTGCCGTACAACCATGATTTATTTGAAGGCCTTATTGTGACGAAAAGAATGAAGGTGGATGGGGAAGGGACCTAGTGCTGGCTTACTACAGTCATTCCGAGGTGCCTACACCTCCAAACACTCATTCAGGCAATCTGGATAGAAACTGACAACAAGACCGCCACTGACATCGGTTAGCAGCCATATCTTGTTGTGTGTTAGTAGATGAGTTATAAAATGCCAACCACAAATGGCTGAATATATGAATGCATATGTACAGAAATCAAATCGATGAAAATCACTGCAAGTCAATGGAGCTAGACGCCAAGGTTCCATTCTGGCGTTGGTGCGCCTCTACGTCGGGGAAGATGGAAATGATAATGGTAAAGCCAATACTCCGTCTCCGTGGCGACTGTCTAAAATGCAGCCTTGTCTAGTCATATAAAAGATTGTGATAACTCAGACGAAGGCAGTTTTAGGGTAACCATAGACTTCAGGACGGTCTGGATTTCTTATAGGTAGTTTGTCACAGACAGTGAGCATTTTGTTATCGACTGTCAGTTCGGTCCATCACCTTCACCTATGACATGTCGTCGCAGGTTTTGCGTTTTAGCTGGTGTACTACTATGCGTTTTATGTGATTCAGTCTCAAAATAAGTTGGCATCCTCAACAGCTGAGCCGAGGTGAAACAAGTCCGACCTTTCTCACTACTGGCGAGCTATAACTAGCGAAAGAAGCTGCCTTCAATGCCACCTGCGCTATCATTTTATCTTTGCAGGTTAACAGAACAAGCGGAACTATAAAGCTTAAGGTATGGTTGACGAACTTTATTCGACAGGAGCAACTCGCTCACATTTGTATTTACATTCTCCGTCTAGACACAATCATTCTGATTGGATCACACTGTATATTTAGTTTTGGGTTACTGGAAGAGTGAGAAGTTCCATAACATCAATAATGAGTTCTATTTGTTGAATAACTCACTTTTTACCCTAACCTAATTTGAAAATATCCCTGGATGATCGAAAACCATCTTTTCTACTTAGGTCTCTCGGAGGCTGTCCCATGTCCGATTTGCCGCGGGGAATTCGCTTCATTAGGAATCTTGTTACGAGAACTATCAGAAGATGTCAAGGCAATGACCTCGAAGAACGTACCCACAAAGACGGTGCAATCTGCTATTCCTTTACAACCACAGAACTTAGTGATGAAACCTCGTCACCCAGCAACCAAGTGCTTGTCTTGTCAATGCAGTCCGATTTTAGGAAACATTTACCGCTGTGAAACCTGTTTCGATGATATGAAGGAGGAAATGGACACATATCTTTGCTCGGCCTGCTTCAGATCTAATCAGCATGCTGATCACAAAAGTTTCGCCTATCGTGAGGTAGGTGCGAATAGGGCTTTTGATGGCTCGCTCATCGCAATCACTGAAACAAATAAATCACAGCAAAAGCTGGAGACGGTTCCTTCCAAGACAATAAAAAAAAACGGAAAGCGTTGTGTTAAACCTGACTACCGATGAATGGTAGCATGAAAAGATTTGATAATTTTCAATTGAGATTTCATCCTGCAAGTAAAGCCTACCTATGGTAAAAAGCCAGGACGAACTGTACATCTGCTTCATCCATATTGAGAAGCATTGACAATGCGCATCTCATGAAACTCCAGGGAGTTTCAAACCTGCTAAATCCTGGCTAGTAGCGGAACCGCGGCGGACCAGCATTTTTCTGATTGATGTTATTGTGAAGAGAATCGGTGATTTTCGGATGAGGAACACTGCTTCTCGTTTTCAAGCATAGTTTGGCTTCAGTCACAGAGCGAAATGACAATCCCTACTTTCCCGTGATAATTGAGGTGGAAATGGCTGAGGGCACGCACATGCAGAAAACTTAGTATCAACAACCCACGGGAAGCTGTTTGGATAGGAGATCACGTGTTGGCTAACTGGCTGGCTTAGATATAGGTCAGAATTTAAGAAAAAACTGGTGGACGGCTTCTAACTTTGAAGGCAAGTTATAAGTGATTGAATCCTTTGTGCAGTAGGCTATTCAGAAAGGGATCTATGTGTTTGTGTGAGGAGGCGGAAAGATAGGGTTGACTACTGTTGTGGATAGAGCTGTTGTGACACTTGTTGCCTGGCTGATGGCTCGGAGATTCAAGCGCCTAAGAGTGCACTGGTGGGGTGATAGCCTTACCTTTCTGCTCTCTATTCCACGATGAATGTTTTTTGAAGCAGCTTATTTTGAGGGTAAAAGTAGGGCAGCAGTGGTAATGCTGCTGCTGTTACCTGATATCAGTGACCACTCATCTCCACTGCTTTTCCACCTTTCTGCCTTACATCCGTCGAATAGCTGGGTCCTTTGTTTTAAACAAACCTGGAAGTTACAAAATGTCCACGGCCACTTGTGGAGAGGATGATAACTGATAAGTAGAATATTTCGGCTACACAAACACTTCAACACGTTAAAAAATGTGGGCCATGGTTTTATCTATAGAGCTTTTACATACACTCAAGCTGCAGCTTTTAATATTCTCCCGAAGACGAGCGGTGAATGGCCTGAAACATAACAGCAATTAGCCTACGTATAGGAAAATTAGATACCCTCATAATCAGTGGTACTCCAAATGCCTAAAATAAGAAGTGCTAACATATACATAGGATCTGCCATGAAATTTTGAACATACAAAGAGTTCCTCGTCCACTTATACGGTTTAAGTTGACTTGGCAACAAAAAATTCAAACAGTTGACCAGAATAGCAACTGATATCATGAAGGCGATTAGTGTCGGTCCGTAGCTACACATTACAGTGTGCAAAGCCAGGTGTGCGGGGGGGGGGGCAGGGTGCGTTATGATCACCCGCTCTTCGGAAGACAGAAATGCGTCCTGATCAGATGATAAAGGTATTTTACGTGTGACTATGTATATTGGCTTCCTTGGTATGTACTGGTCCTTGTATTTCATTAGCATTTGGAATTCGAGATAGCTGGATGAGGGAGCTTTATTTTCAATCGCTGTTATATAAAGAATGGCTGTCATTTTAAATGAGGTTTAACGACCTATATTCCGTCAGGGTTTATTCCGGACGGGTTCCGGATTCGTTGACGATGTGACCTTGCAAACTTGGCAACCCCAGTCTCATCTGAATTTGCAGTTAGAAGGAGCATCAGCAACAACCCATCGGTTATGCTTGGTTAAGCAATATGCGCGGGTTGCAGCCAGTTCAAAGAGTGTACAGAAACCGGGACAGGAAACAAATGGCTTTATTGATTAGTCAAGCGCAGTCTAGCTCCTAGAATGATATCTTTGGGCCAGCATACACGGCAGCGTGCTAGTTACTTCATTTTCAAGTTTCTCGGGTGTGCTCCTCAAGTCGAGCGCACTGTTGACCTTCTCAATCAATTTGGCAAAATTGTACGAGCTTGCAATGGACGACCTTTCTGGAGGCTTTTTACTGCATGATGATATGCCTGATGTTGTTTATTCTGACCGGAGTACTTAAAGATAACGTTCGACTAACACCAACACTCCTATCAGTTATGCGTTGAATATCTGCAGCACTATCGGCGAGTGACGGAGATGCTGTATTAGGTTCACAGGCGTATGTGCAAGCAAGTAATTAAGTGTGGAGAGCCAAAAAGAAAAAGTTTATCAGCTTCATAACGTTCGGTCCTGATAACCTGAACCCAGCTGTACTGATGAGCAGCAATGTAGAATACCATGAGTGAGAGCAGGCAGATAACCACAAACTTCTTGCATTAACATTTTGAAATATGTCCTAATGTAATCAGGAACAAAAGAGTTATTGCTTTCCAGCATACTAACTCACGGACCGAAAGCGCAATATTCGGATGTAGCCATCATTTCAAGGATGGGCACGTTGTACGCCAGTGCTTATGATTCGGCTTAGGATGGAGTTAACATGAAGCTCTTTCTCTAAATATGAGTCCCTAAGTATGAGAAATATCTCGACGGTATAAAAAATACCACCCTTTTCAAGCTAAGATCGATGCAAACACTTGCTAGCCACGAAGGCGTTAATGGTAATCCAAGTGGCATAAAAGGATCGAATTTCGATCCATGCCGCCTCACCTCCTGCAAGGAAAAGGATGTGGAATGGTCATAAGTATTTAATTTCCAAAACACATACAAACGAGAGACGAATTTATTGCGAGTATCCAGAGCAAACTGAAAATCTGAGGTAATCATGACACTAAGATCCTGTGTCGAATCATCATCGTTAACAACGTTTTCTACATAAGACAGCACCTGGACCTTCAACAAAGCAAACGGCTCAGCGCATCTTCCAGTTGGTTCTAATTTACTCATAGAAACCGGTATTTCCAGTTGGAGTAGCCGATATGAGTAGCTACTCGCGCAGCAATGGAACCGACCTGTAGACATGCAAATGGCAAAATAATTGCTAGAAAGATATTGGCGCAAAACGTCGGACACCAAATGTTATGTCGAGGTCTCCCTGTCTCAGTGTGAATACTTAAGCCCGGCCATACCAAGTGTTGGAGGTTCCCACATTACTTTTCATTCAAAACCACTTGGTAGTTTATGCAGCAAGTAATAGCGATGGACTGATGAAGCTTTAATCATTCAGCAGTTTTACGGATTTAAGCGTAATTCGTGTTCTTTTGCTGACTGTATGTGTCATGTAGGATCACGGCCAATTTTTCCCACAACGTGATGTACTGGTATGATTTTCTTAGTTTTTTGCGCATGTCTGGATGGTCTTTGGTTCACAATATTAAAAAGTGCCCAAAATGGCAACGGACTTGTCCATCCCAAAACCGAGGCTCGTTGTGGCGCTTCTGAGACCCATTGAAAGACAGCCTATTTAGCATAAATGTTTCGCAGCGAAGTGATTTCAAGGACGCTTCGCGTCCCTTAGTTAATCATTGATAATCGCGAAGTGCGAAAGAAAACACCACATAGGAAAACATCAGTGACTTTTCCCATTAAGAATAAACGCCGGGCTGGTCTTGCTCAGTCTAGCTTCGAGTGCCCGAATGGTTGTTCATCTATGCACGTAATTCGTAGAGCTCAATATGCACAAACAATCCTAATGCCACCCGGTGTTTGGCGTGGAGCTACCTGTTAGGATGTCCATTTAAGTTCGTAAACATTGATGTATTATTGTACACTTATTGAAGCTATCGTACATCTACCAAAGAAGAAAACTTGGATATTAATTTAACGCATAAATTTGTGTACTGGTCATCACTATGTGTTTGAGAACCAGATTGAGGATTATTTACTTGAGCTTGTTTCAAAACGATCAAGCTAAGTCTCATCATATTTCTGACCTTGTGAAAACAATTTGTTGTGGGCCCAATATTTAGACTATTCTTGGGACACAATTCAAATGGAATCAAATTCTTATTCACATTACACAGTAAAAAGGAACAATCAGAGGATATGACTATTTGATTTTTATTCACCCTACCAAAAGTGTGTTTTGTACTTTTTAGCAGTTGGTTACCGGGGCTATGGGCAAATACCAGAAAATGTTTCACCAGACGAATTGGACGCGACCATTGGATACTACAGCATCTTGGAGGTGCATGAATTATAGACCCAAAGTTGGTATTTGATCACCTGATCATATACCAACTATCACACCCGAGCCTCCAGTATTCCAACACATTACCAGACCCAAGCTTGCTACACAATAAAGAGTACACCCATCAGATACCAGACAGGCGGATAAACCTTTTGCTGCACTTCAGAACGTACGCGGTTATAAGCTGAAAGGTCTTGAAGACCAGTAAATTTGCTCTAAAGTGGTGACCACATTGAGCTCCTCTATCAAACTTTCAAGTGTCGAAAGCACAGTCGTTAAATAGCCAGTATCAATGAATTGTCCATTTCAGGATATTTTATCAGGATTGCCAAACGGAGCAAGTAGACATTTCGCCGTCGTTTTAGTGACGACCTCCGGGTGGAGGCCGGGCTACATGAAAAGCTGGAGAAGAAGAATATCACCAACTGTATGTAGGTTGAAATAAGTGAACAGTTATGTGTTGCAAAACACAACCATGGTGTGGCCTTGCCCCTGCAGTGATCCTGTACTTAGAATGGGAGTGAATCCATTAAAACGGTCACATAGTTTACGCACACTGATCACACCAATATGACATTCACCTATAACGGGAATAGGAAGTGTCAAAAATTCACTGCAGTTCGACAAAGTAAGGGTAATAGGTTGACGGTAGCCGTATCAATGTTCTTAACATTTGCAAGGTTTTATTTATACAACCAGGTCAGGGAAAGAGACCCTGCAGTCAACGCCTTGTGCCGACAGCTTACTTCTAGGGGGTGGGTCATAGCGTGAGAAGCACTCTAGAAGCTCCCGGTTAGCAGAGAACTGACTCTCAACGCAGATTTTAGATACGATCTTAATCCACTGTAGGCCTATGGCTATTTTCACTTCATGTGCCTTCCGAATGGGAGCCATCGAGAACACCAAACTACCACTAGCTTTACAGACCAGTAGCAGTTAGTATTGCTTCGCAGGATCGAACCAAACTTGTTTCTTACACAATCTGTTGGCTGCTTTGTATTGAGGTTTATCCAACTCCCCCAGACAGAGCACCAATGGCCTCCCAACCTAGTCATACCATCTTGTACCCGCTCTTGACTCTAGTAAAAACACCATCATAACAGCGCAGTAGACAGGACCTTTCCAGCAAAGACAACAGGTTTTTTGAGGAGCCCTGTCGAGGAGCTGGTAATAGTTTATACCAAGCCGATTTACCGATAACCTTCGCAATTCTGAGGTAAGTGGAGATAATTTATATAAAAAAAATTAGACAAGCAAATGTGAACACACAAAGGAATTTGTCAAAATTGTATTGTTTCTGAACGTCCTTTGAATTTTATCTCGTCTAAGCACCAATTTACGATGAGCTAGGCTAAAAAGTCCTCACAGCAACAGACCATGTAAAATCAATGCAGCAGATGACCTTTTAATTATATATTTAGCGTCACCATGACCAAATTTCAGCAATTAAAACTAGCAGTTACTTGCCACAATCTCCACTTCTGTCACAGACTCCGCAAAAGAAATGGACTCAAGTGCCCAAGAACAGAGGCACACCACACAATTTACACCACACTTTAGAACCAAAATTTGCATTTAAGGAGAACAAAAGGGGTAAGATTAAGTGAGTTTAATTATCCTATTTTTATTCATGTAGAATCAGGGTCGTTGGGAAAACAAGTGGGCATGCAAATCCTTGCCCCATGGCCTTCCCATGAAAGTGTATTAAGTTTTGATTCCGTAAATGCTTCCATCCTCATTCGGGAGCGTGCAAAACCTATTTACTTTGTCGCGCTGTCCATTTGGAGTTTTAGACTAAAATAGATCTAAGGTAAAACGGAACTAAGTGTTATTTCTTTTTAACATAGAGCCGGAAGCCTGTTATGGCTGTACCTACACCCGCTAAATAAAACAGCTTTAGGTATGTTAAGAGGTAAACACAGCTTACTAAGACATTCTGTTTTTCTTTGAATTCAAATACGCTTAGGGATAGCGAAGTTTTCTGGCGTGTGCACTTGCACCTGGACATTCGTCCGTCACATGCCCACCACACTTCTGGATACCTGCCCTTAAGGACAATTTGCACCATCCAATTAAGTGTGACTTTAATTTCACAGACAGCCAATCGACTGTTTTGCCCTGTTTCAATCTAATAGCTAATCTTTGCTACCCACTTCATCCTTTAACCCTAGTTTAACCATTAAATATGTACCGACCTAACGGCGAGATCCCACAAAGTACTAGGATTCGCCGTTCTGTGCCCTTGTTGAACGCGGAGGAATAGCTACCGACCAAGCCACTTTGGCAGTTTTAATCGATGTCAAACACGATGGTGATGACTTTATAGGCTGTCCTCTATTTCCTCCCTATTTTAGTAACATTAAACTTGAGCGATGGCCACAGAGTGTGAAACAAGATTAGTTGGTTGTCTTTGATCTCTTTCACCTAATACGTGGAGTAGTTTGATTTAGTCTTCAAAGGGAACTTGAAAAATGGCTTGATAATTCGATTTCTACGATCACACACATAAGGCCAATTACATCTTATAAGGCTTTAAGTATAAACTTCTCGAATCTCCCTTGGTCGCCTAAGCTAGTCTCCACGACTGTAGCTATCATGAGTGTCTGTAATGTGACGTTCTCATCCCTACAGTTCGACTTCGTTCAAATGGACCATTGTGTCTACATGGCAGTGGCTGGTTGGCGTCTAGCAGCGGAATTGGAGTGTGCAATAAAAATAACAGTAATAGTACCGTGCCATTTAGTATGCTGTTAGAAAATCAAAATAACTGGTCGTTTCGATGTTAAAGGGAATCATTCCGCATCGATAAACCCCACAGAACCGGATGGTAGATTTTGTAGTCCGGGCGGAAACTCTCCCGCCAAGATTGACGCAATCTTGATCATTGCAACAAAGCAAGGCTGGTCGGTACTGCGGATCATACTGATACGTTTTGCTAGCGATTTAATAGCGAAACTTTCAGTCGCCGTTTGTGCATAACCTATGGCAATGGATTTAATTGTAACTAGTCATCGGCGTTGTTGGATCGTTGTACTGTTGTGCAAGAAGTACTGACTTCACCAGGGACCAAACAAACTAGCCTTGAAGGAGGGAACAGAGAGTGCAACAGCTTCTGTTAGAGATAAAAATCACAAGGCCAAACGAAATTGTCCTTTTGCAAGGACGTTCTGTCAAAAAATCGTCCAGCTGTTGCATCATTTCGGTGCGTAGCTGTCGCGCCAATTGAAGAAATCACCAGGGCCGAGATAATTCATGGTTGCTCAAGGCCAGACAGGAGCAGTCGAGATGAATAGGTCGGGTTCGAACCATGGACCTTCGGTCAGTAAGTTCGCACCTTGACCAGTGACCCATCTCGAGCCCATTGTCGCCAAGGAGTTTGATCATACATCATTCGAAGTGTATTATTTGCTGCTTCGTTTGCTGATCTAACCAAGAGGCAATTAAAAACTAGTTCAGTGTCACAATATACAAAATTCGAGCTGAGTTGGGTCATCAGGGTTCTGAGGAACAAAACAATAGTAAGTTGACAATTGGACTGTTTGGTCATTCTCGATACTTCGGTATTGAATGGTCCACACCACAGGTTCGAATTGAGAGAGTTGGAGGCATAACCCGCAAAAAGAATTCGATATCGAGGTTTTATTCTGATGAATCACCACAGTTTTTGAAGGAGACTTGGAAAACTTATATCAAGTGCCTCTCTTCTATACATTTGATGGTGACCATCAAACGAAACTAATGACGCGTTTCACTATAGTTATAAACATGCTATCTTTTTCATGCTAAATCCGAAATACGTAGCTGGCATCAATTCTTTGGTGAAAGTGACACACTACCGTCAACCAGTCTATCAGTTCTTCCGCAATGGACCGTGAGGCTTCCAAGAATGACGGGTGGGAAATGCGAGGATGTGAGGAAACCGGCAGCTGATCGGGCCAACAGTTTTGGCACATTGCACGGGGAAGCTCAATTCACTTCGGGATCTAATAATGTGCGCGGGTTTCTCTCTCGAACAGAACAATGGGGGCCGTTAAAAATAAGTGGGCTGCTTGCACCTGGACGTCAGTGTCGCATTTGTCTGATGGCCTATCAAGTTGGAGACGTTGTGCGAAGACTCAGTCCAGGATGTCAGCACATCTTTCATGCTACTTGTATTGATCCGTGGTTGCTGCACCGGTAAGTGTGCTTTCAGTACCTTGAAACGTCCAAACAGCGTTCAAGAACGTGTTGTTCAGAATAGGTTTTAAGCAAATAAGTGTAACTACCTCGCTAATCCGCAAAAATAACATTACGGAAAATCGGAAACAGCCGTCCTAGTTCTCTGAGGATGGCCCCTTCAGACGCAGAGCGGTCAAAATTCACGAAGTACTGAGGAGTAAGCGAACTAACCAGAAAGGATGAAAAGAATTTAGCACCTGGAATTTGTGTTTTCCGTTCGAATTACACAGAGGGAATACATAAAATGCTGGGGGGAGGCTTCTCACAAATAAAAACGGTCAGAAAGTGGTAAGAACAAATGCAAGCGGACATCCCGTATGCATTGTGTCGTAAAATGACGAGAAAGTGTGTTCTAGAAAGTGGAATTTTCAGCAACCAAGTCATCTAAAGATTATGTGATAATAGGTCCAGATGGAACCAGGAGTACTCTTGTGGAGTACATATTGTAATGAACCTGCTGAGTCAAAGAGCCCTGAAAACGTGGAATTTTTGAATCCCCATTCATGAAGTAGGTGAATACGGCTGTGCTAGAGAATGAAGATGCAATGAGCTTTCTACCGGGTGGTCCACGTGGATTGCATTCAGGATGAAAAATTGCCCCGACCAAATAAGTTGTCGTTAAGGAGCAAAATGATACTACTGCTAATCAGATTACTCATGTTTTTTATTCATCACCAATCAGCTTATATGTGCATGATAATATTCTGATTTTTTCATCAGATCAGCGTCATGCCCACTAGACGGGACCCCGGTCACACCACTGCCATTGGATAGCAAGCAAAACACACTTCAGACCGGTTTAACTCCGAATAGTCGAAGCTCGGGTCTGTCTGGTTTCGGCGATATTAGCATATGCGCAAGTGCTTGTGCAATACAATCGATGAAGCCCTCAACCAAGGCACAGCTTACCGCCTCCGCACAAAATGGTGTCTCCCAACAACTGGTAAGTGATTTCAAAGATTCACTCTTAGAAGTGTACATGTTTAATTCCCCTACTGGAAATACCTTGTTTAAGAGTAAGTATTTGTCCATGGGCCATTGAGGTTTGCTTCCAAGATGTAGCTGAGGGATGGTCATAACGAACCGATCGTTGAGACGCACTGCGTAATGTAATTTACTTCATTGTGATACTTTCACAAGAAAGTTTGCTCTTACCAACAGGGGGTCAGAATGTGAGGCTGTGCTCGTGCCTTTGCAGACCATATCTGCTATGAGAGTAAAAAAGACTTGACCATCTTGTAGTGGACAGTAAACTAAGCTCCGCGGCAACTTCACAAGTTGAAATGCGATCGACGATAGACGTGTCCAAATATGGGCATAAGCATACTAGCTTGCAAATTGGCAAGGATAATGAAGATGAGACGAATATAGGGACGATTATCTTGAGCATTAAAGGATTTCAACAGTTTCACACAGTACTCAGATAGTGAGGTAAACTGGGTCGGATTTACTAGGTACACCAGACATCGTCCATCACGCGGTTTTGAAATGTAACAGGATTGAGCATCTACCGCTTCTATAGTAATTCACGTTCGAAGTGGTGAAAACGGAGGAATATAAACCCCAGAATCTGCCAAGACAGTTGCTGATTCGTCAGATGTGTCTGATTGTGATAAGTTTTTTTCAATCCGAGGAATCACTTGCACCGATGGTTCATCCATAGCTTCCCAGAGAGGAAACACTCTGTGCTCTGCACTGGTGCAGTTGACGGATCGCCTCCCGGGAAACAGAACTAGGGACTGTATCTATGAAATTAAGTACAACGACTGCACTAAGATCTATACAGTACAGAAGGCCAGGTAACTTCACACCGAAATCGGAGAGCACAGGAGGAAAATAAATAGGCCACCGAGAAACGCAGATGAATATCGGGCGTTACTGAAAGATTCGGCAATAGCGGAACATGTACTGGACACGGGGCAAAAAATAGGTTTAGGAAATGTTGAGTTTTTTCAGGCGAGGACTACGGTCCACGCCACAGACAGATGGCCGAGGGGTAGAAATCGTCAAGCGTCCCAGTGTCAACAGAATAGACGACATGGAACTGGTAAGCGAGTGGAGAACGGTTCTGGATCAGTCGAGCTGACACGAGTTGGTGTGCGGTTATCAAAAGAAGTAGTCATCATCTGAATTACAATTAACCTCACTCACCTTCCCTTCCCCAACTGAAGTGTCGTAACACTCACCAACCCACTAAGACCAAGGAAAATCTACCAGTGGCACTCGCGGTAAGTCATCAATTGAAGCATTTTGAAGTGGAAAATTAAGCAACCAAACCCGATAGGAGCTAATTTGAAACTCCCCCAACTTATCAACGCAATATTTTGGCAACTACGCTAACCGACAAGAGCCGTTAATTGACACTCAACACTAATCTCGTGCGCTAAAGTGAAGGCATCTTACTGGTCGGTTCTCCGCCTACACTAAAATCTGACCAACTTGATGACCTGCTCATTTGGCCCGATAAAGCTTTTGTGTCAAGAGCGAAACGTTACCCAATTAAAAACTATCGACTGTTTAACAAGCCCTTCTGAAACAGTAGCTCTAGGTTTCTAGCGGAAGAAAAAAGACAAAGGTTGCACCGAAAACATTCCTCACAAAAATTCCCTCCGAAAGCATAAACCATAAATTTTCGTCCTACATTGTTGAACAAAACATAAGACGCACAGCTGAATACACGCAGTGAATTTCTCTCGCAACAGAATTCGTAAATGAACACATCTACAGTCATAGGCAATGTAATATGCATTCAGATCAGCACTGATCAATGAAGACACGGAAAGAAGACGACAGTGAATCAGCTGTGCACTACCGTAGGAACAACCGGAAAGTGATAATGCTGATTTGTACGGTCTGGTAAGCAGGAGCTATATTTCCTCTCATTAGAACGCAGCCAAAGTCTTCTTTGCAGGTTGTAACACGCTGTAATGGGGAATTGATAGCATCTTTTTCATTGTTTATGTTTGCACTGCGACACGTCTGCATCTACAACGCTTCCTTCGAGTATCGTATAATTTTATAGCTTACCTTAAATTAAATCTTCTCGCGTTGTTATTCGTTTTATTTTGCTCGATTTTACTTAAGGCCTGCTTAATAGCTTATCCTTCTAACAATAAATTAACCGGGTTCAAGCTGGAGATCCAAAAGATCAGTCACTGTAGATGCAAGGATACAAACTTTAATAAGTAATGACGCCTGATCATCGGAGGTACCGAAAATTCTTTCGGTTGTTCATCTCCATTGAGGGAATGGGTTGGCTAGCGTCACAGGCGGAACATTTTATTGCTAACTGCCTTAGATGCGGTTTTCGTATTATTATTTGTATAACATGAAGATGATTGTCGGGTCTATTAGGCGAGTGCACTGCCTCCGGAAACAAACCACCAGTATTTGTGCAGTATTATGAGTGGTCTGGGAAGAATCTCCTGCACTTCAGTTCTAGGGGAAATTTCAATCCTTATTTTCTGTCTTCCTTAACAGAACAACGAACTACAAGTCCAACAAGAAGAAGGACTGAGTATCGTCGGTCATACCGTGACCAGCGGCTCGCTCGAAACGACATGGCGCTCACACAAAGCTATATCGGGAGCTATGGGTGAACTGCCAAAACGCTCGCTTGCCTCCTTTGATCGCGGAACATATAAGTCAGACAGAAAATACAATTCATAAAACGGTTTGAGCAGTCTTACTTTCCGGTTGATTTTTACAAAGACCAACTGTGTTATCATTGTAGCAGGCAAGCCTGTGAGTGGGGGGTTCTCTAGAATGTAGTTGACTTCGCAGCAACCCTTTTCTCTGACTTGTGTTAAACGATCATCCGACGGTGAGCTGCAAGATGAAAAGGTACCCTCGATAAGAACAAACTGTTATTAGTTCAGGTTACAGAGGCTTTATCGGCAATCAAGAGGAAATCGGCAGCGGGCGTACTGGGTATTCGGTTGCGATTGTATGTATGAGTTTCATCACCACAGACTTTCGAGTATGAGCACTTATTCGGATGAGCAACTCAATTGCTCAAACCGTTGGCTCACGTCTACGGCCTTTCCTATATGACCTACGACCTACCCCATATGATTCCCATATATGTTCCCCAAGTACAAAGATTAAGATGGTTTCCAATCAGACACCGTACAAAGTCTGAACGTCAGGTTACACACCCATCAAGGGAATTTCCAGAAGAAATGTTATCTGTCAACTGCCTTGTTGAACTGGATCCAATCCACGAACCCCTATGATTGAAGAATCACCCACTGAATTGGATAACTCAAACGCAACCGATCGTCAAACAAATAGATTAGGCAACAGAATCAACCGCAGGAAAATTCGTGCAAAGGTCACAAATCAGAGAGACCAAGCTCAAAGGTGAACGGTGTTTCACAGCCATAACACAAGCAATTAGACCAGGAGAAATGAATGCCAACTCAGTCGACAGACCTCGTTCTGCTTCAAGCAAAAAATCAACGATAGCAAAATCTGCGTGCCGTTATGGCCACACTATCGCTTTTATGTATAGCGGAGAGGAAACGAGGGTTTGGTAGCAGATGCACGTTCTAAATCTACGCACACTTTGTTGCACAACATACTCCAAGTTGGGCTTTCTGCACCAAAAGTTGTCAAAAGACAAGCACCATCACAGATGGAGAGATGGGATTACGAGCAGGCTACCATAATTATCACAAATAAGTGTGGTGAAATTTGTCATCGTACGAAGCTATGTGGAAAGATCGGTACTGCTGATCCCAGAATTCCTGGTAAGTGGCTACCCTGATCGGTTACCTGCCTTCGATTGGTTTCCCGAGGTCGGCTATACTTAACCATCATTACTGAGTTCTGTACCCGGTCAGTCCCAGTTTGATGTCTCCTGTTACAGCTGACTGCTGTTCCCGCTCCAGTGCCTAGTGCCGGAAAAAGATTCACTGATAAAAAACACAACAGGTTTACTGCGAACGAGCGAGTGTGTGCGTGTGTAACACTTACAAAGGACCTCACGCTATTTGAATTTTACTTTCATCGATCCAGGCCACTGCTGAATTGATTGAATGCTTGATTGGCCTGGATGCTTGCCGACTTTCCTATTGAGATTTTGGTGGAGTTTTAGGGTCTCAGTAGGTTCCTGATATCTCCCTAATTGGTTCCGGCGTTTTTCTTGATTACACATAATCGATTCCAAACTAAATTTGACGTCATTAGCCAAACGAATGCGGATGATTCTGGTGTACAACCAACGCAACGTGTTGGGTGAAAATGCAGAAGTAAACTCAGGTCCCTCGCTCTGAGTTGCTAAGTTCATATATAAACATCTTGAAGGAACACAGCAGTGTTAATTACGTCTAGAAGTAACCGACAGCAGTTTGCACATCCTTTGTTTTTTCGGAGTGCATTATCACAAGGCGTCCAAGTCGTCACTTCGACTACGTAACACGAGTGGCTTCAAGTTTGCTCTTGAAATCAGCTTGTGGCTATTTTCAGCTGTGTCATAGGAATTTGACGTATTCCTAATGAATCCAACCGACTGCAAACTAAGACTCTATCTTTAAAGTTACCAGTACTGTAAGAACTTATTCATTCATCCACCAGTCAATATTCTAGAAATCGAAATTACGTGTTACCCTTCATGATTGATCTCAAGAATTAATCGACAACCGCTTTGCCGGGGTGCGCATGTGAAAGGACCGCTGTCAACAGACAGGCTGTGAAAAATTCAACGGAGGTGGCTGCTTCCTTCAACATTCGACCGCTGTCGATCGTTCAATTATACACGAAAAAACTAGAACGTAGACGTCTATTGCAGTTCTCATGTGGGAGTGGTCCAGTGCTGCACTGTATTGAAAACGATTTTTACCATTGCAGATCGTAAATCCCTAGAAAGACTACGGACAAAACATGGGAAAACACGCCGAATATGAATGAAGTCTTTCTGGATTTCTTTTCGGTTTCCAAGGATTAAGTAGAGTAGAAAAATGAGAGCTGTCAAAAAGAGAGAGGATTAAAACGCTCCCATCCTGTAGTTCAGGAAGAGACGCTTCCTTACACGAATCGTTTTCATTTTCATTCATTACGGGTGTGCATGAGCCCTCAATCCGTGGTTCCTTAATACACTGCTTGTTTTAGGCTGTTTTATCTGACAACCACCAGCAAATATGCATTCGCCGTTTTTTCGATCGCCAAATCGCACGACTTTCCGGCAAAAGAACAAGTTCGATGAATCAATAAATCTAGCCTACTGTGATTTCGGAGACCGACTAAAGATTGCGGGACGCTCAACCGCCAACTGACTACCAACTGTCGCGTCTTAACTTGTTTCAGATGGTAGAGTTAGGTCCGTTTCGCTTTACATGGCAAGTGAAAAAAGTGAAATTCATAAACAAAACAGTCACTCACCCGCACGGTTGTTGTTTTGTTCGTGCTCAAATGTTACGCTGCAATGAAGCGTTGAAGCCCAACTCGCGTCTGAAGAAAGATGTGGATTGCGGAACTATTGCCCTCGTGGTATTTCTTAGTTTTGTTTCGTATAAGCAAGAAACGGTGCTCGTACAATGTAAATATTTGGAGATATCCAAGGTGTATTGTTATGATACGATGGAAATACCGTACCACCTCATGAAGGATACTAGGTAAGCACACGTACTAGTGTTTAGTTTCAAAGTTCTATAACCGGTGCAAAGCCTTAACAAGTTTTCCGTGTTGCTAATCACCGCGGTAGTATGGACGCCTCCCGTGCTTTTTTAGCAGCAAACTCCCTACACCAACGTTGACACAGAACGTGCATTTATAGCCATAATCTTTCGGGTTTTCGAAGGCGTTTAAAACATAGGTGATGTGGGACAATTACAGTAAGAAAACAAGGAAAAATTCGCAAAACATTTTCAAAAGTAATGAAACTGGAGTTCATTAATATGTGAGACGCGATAGATGTGCACAAATGTGATGAGTGACCTATTTTGGTACACATCCTGATAGTGCAAAGTGACGCGCGCGCAGAGGATACTGCTACAAACATGAAAGATCCAGGTGGTTAAATAAAAAATACAGTACGTCGTTCGCAGTGTATTAGATGGGAGAGTTGTGGACCGTCGGTCCCATGCACTAATTTTGTCACTTAGACAGTAGCTACTGAAGGACTCTCTGGGTACACGGTTAACATTGAAAAACTCTCGAACAGCTCATGAAGTGAGGTTTCCAGCGTCATGAAGAGACCTTACGGACTACATGACTTGGGCTACAAGCGTTGCTGAGGCGAAGAAAACATAGACAGGTGAACTGAAGAACTCACAATAACGCGATAACGGATAAAGAGCCCAGAAATTAATCACGATATTCTCCTGAGGGGTGGTAACTCGCAGGAAATCGGGACCATGGGATGGCTTTCACGTTCTCATTACGTAGACTCGATTGTTCAGTGTTTACTTGTGACGTCTCTCCCAAGCGAAACGCCTAACGTCAGACATAGAGGATGAGTAGAGTAGTACGAAAACAGACTTATCACAGGTATCACTACGTTTTCAAGTAGCAATATGAAGATAAGAAGGTCAGAAGAGCCCTTTTATAGAAAAAAACTGTTCAGCTGTAACATCCTTTCGGTGCCTAACTGCCATGCCACCCGAGGGAAGCACGAGGGCTGGGATACTGCCAGGTTACCCAAGCCTAGACAGGGGAAGTCGAGAGGCAGAGGTCGGGTTTGAACCACGGACCTTCCGGTCAGTAAATTCGCGCTCTAACCACTTGAGCCATCTCGCCCTCTTTTATAGAAGGAATGGAGTAGGTAAAGCTGAGAGGGTCGAAAAAACGCCATTATAACTGATGCCTCATTATTTCGATCAGCAACAGTAACTATGCTGTTTTCCCTCTTTTACGTTCCACAAATTACAGAGGATAAAATAACAGATATCCGAAGAATGCGTCTTTTCCTAGCAATACTCTTTTTTCGAATAGTTAATTAGGCCTACTCAGAATGGTTACCAGAGACCGTATGAGTTCAGCATGAGTCGAAACAAAAGAGCAGAAGCGAAGACACGGATGTAATTAACATCGTAGTAAGAAGTGAATTTTTGATAAAACGGAATCACTTTGAAAACCCCTGATAAGAGACAATGCTGGCCCTCGGGCAGTGTCCAGAGGCTGGGCGAATATATGCCAAAACGTCCAAGAGAAACCAATTCAGGTATCCCAACCACGACTAGCACGGAAATTCTCCAAGATATATGGAGCGAGGTCACTGACCACTCCAGTAATCACGTGGAAATGTTGTTCTTAAAAGACTTCGATGGTTGCTACCCAAAGTCTTCACCAGCAAGTACACGCCATGTAGCCGTATTCACTTCAATAGGTGCTGAAAAATGGACTGACTGGACTGACCCCTTCCAAGAACTGTCCCAGCCCTTCACTCAAAAGTCGTGTCTGATACCGGTCAAATTATAAAATACTTTACAAGGTCTATGGATGATACGAAAGTCTCTAACGTAGGATAGTCAGACGTTCATCCAAGTAAGCCAACAAGCGTTCTGGATGACCGCGATGAAAACCGACAAATCCTGCTTGTTCTGGAGGG
Source organism: Clonorchis sinensis (assembly GCA_003604175.2). Taxonomy (NCBI): domain Eukaryota; kingdom Metazoa; phylum Platyhelminthes; class Trematoda; order Opisthorchiida; family Opisthorchiidae; genus Clonorchis; species Clonorchis sinensis. The sequence continues at coordinate 176,948,637 of CM030369.1, read as the reverse complement.
ACGGATGGTCCAAGGAAATGTTTGACATCGGGGGAGAACTAAGCAGAGAGACGGTAAACAAAAATCAGTAAGTTAAATGGGAACCGAGGGTGATAGACAACAACGGATCATTCAAACAGTGAATAAAGTAAACTGATCCCTAAAATGACGTTCGAGAGTCAATGCGATGCTTGCCAGATATGAAGGACTCATTGAGTAGTTCGCGATATTAGCGGTCCCATGACCAAAGCCTTTTCAGATAACAGCATACTTATGCTCTACCAACTTGAGTGTATGTTGGATAAAAACAAACTAACGCAGACCACCTTTGCGGCGGGCACAGAAAAGTTAGTAATGACCCTAACAGTTAAAACGTATTGTATAGGACATGAAAACAGACTCACCTCGTGGAACGACTGAGCATTAGAAGAACGTATTGCAGAGGTACCCTTCAGAAGCAGTGTTGTCAAATCAGTTGGAGTTGTAACCACAGCGTGTCTTCCTCGCGCAAGCGTAAAGGCCAATTCCTCTTGATGATTACCCAGCAACGTGTCATTAATAACAACAATCAGTCGCCGTGAGCCAGCTGGTGTAAGAGCTTGAACACACGTCCCCGCTCCACCGTGACTAATAACTAAGCTCGCTGCATCTATTTCCATCTGAATACTAGGTTTATAGCGAAACATGGATAGCTCCAGTGGATATGCCTCACTGACTGGCCGACCAAGTTCAACAACGGCCTTTTGAACAGATTCATCAGAGGGAGCACAGGGTATGGTAGTACCACGTCCATACTGCACCACAAGATTCCGATAGCCGAGAATCCAAAGAGCGGCATGAAAAACAGGCTCGTTTGTGACCTTAACAAGTTGATCAAACAAGGTAGTTCCAACGGTGACAAATACTGACGCCATTAAAATAGACATGGAAAGTTCCTCAACCGAGTGGGGCAGCTAGTCGTCTGACCCGTATTTTCGTCCACGCAATCGTGTTCTTCTATCAATCTAAAACAGATCTGTTAGCGTTTCCCTGTTGAACATACCAGCTCGATTCGGCACAGGTCGAACGCTTGTAAGACGTCCTTGCACTCAAGTGGAAATTCTTTAGCGTCCAAACACTGACGAGGTGTAAGACGTTTCTGTACTTATAAAAAGTATGAAAACAAGCTCTTTTACTTTCTGGCAACAGTCGCTACGCAGTAAGCAGAATAGGAGTTCAACTTTACGGTCTTCGCACGGGTAGTTGCGGCGGCTTCGCTCCATGAAGGTGTGCGCCGCCGAAAATGCTCAATTAGCGCGTGAAGTGATCAGATTACAATCACAGCTAGCAATCTGGACAAGCAGTTGGTGTAAAAGATGCTCGTTTTATTGGGAAATTATATACCTGAAGAAAAGTGTAGAATATTGAACTGATACACAGAAAAGGATCGATAAAACGAAGATAATAATGCGATAACTCCAGAAGACCTGGGATGTTTTCGAGCATTTGAGAAGTCTCTGCAGCATAGCAGGAGTTAGCTGTCTGCAGTGTGTTCAAATTTTTTCAGCATTCTTCCATGATTTACAGATAGTTTACGGAAGGCAGGTCCTATATTCAGAGGACTCCTGTAAGAACGATGGAAATCCAGTTCGATAAATCCATGAAACAACCTAATGCACATAAACTAAGATAGACGAATTACTCACGTTTCATATGTTACGCTGGTTAGGACATGTTCTCCGCATGCCAAAAAACCGTCTGTCTCACAGACCTCTTTTTGCCCAGCCCTGCACTGAGTGGAGGCGACCGAGAGGTGGACAGTGTATGACCTGGATGGGGACCCCGAGACTGAGCTCACCAATGGCAACTGGCACTGGTAGAAATGGCCCAATCGCGCAGTTAGTGGCGCTCATGCATCAAAGCTATCGCTCACAAATCGTAGCTACCCGGTTCTAGAACTAAAAATAAAAAATAAATCGTTCAGCTGTAACACCCTTTCGGTGCCTAACTGTCATGCCATCAGAAGGAAGCATGAGGGCTGGGATACTGTCGGGTTGCCCAAATCTAGACAGGGGAAGTCGAGAGGTAGAGGTTGAGTTCGAACCACGGACCTTCCGGTCAGCAAATTCGCGCTCTAACCACTGAGCCATTTCGCCCCGAACTAACCAGATGTGTCATCGCCTACAAGGCTTAACTGTATGTCCCACATTCTCCCATTTTCCGGTGATCTAAACTGTAGCAGCTGGAACCCATGTACCTATGGTGCATAGTTTACAGCTGATAAATTAAATGGAATTGATAGAAACTAAATAACACATGAATGAAACACAGCTGTGAGGTAGCCTAGAGGTCTGAACAGACGACTGTTGACCATCTTAAGAGTGGAAGATTACAACAGATTGAAAAAATAAAAATGGAAGACAAACAGCCCTGGGAGAAAATGAGGAAAACAGTCCTGTTCGATAATAGGAGAGAGGTAAGTTTGATAAGGGAGGTTAGAGGAGTTAAGTGGGCCGGGTGGCCGAACGACTGTCGAAATGGGATGAAGGCGAGCTCAGTGGTGGTAGCAACAAACAAAAACAACCGAGGTCAAATCACGATGTTAAGGTCTTCAAAACATTGGTCGAAGAAAGGAAGTCAACAAGATGCACGGCTTCCGCTGAATACTATGCGAGAATGAAAGACCACGATTGAGTACGCCAAGTTGCGTCACTTGTGGCCTCAAAAAACACTTACCTGTGTCTCAAAGGACGCATATATCAGACTACAGTGCGGGTTGTATTGCTACACGACCGCAAGACTTGGTTACTTTTAGGGAGGATCTCAGACATTTTTCAGGCCTTCAACCACCAATTTCTCAGAACTATAACTGGAATATGTCGGAGCCAGCGAACCAGCAATGTGGTCAGGAAACAGATCTTTGGTGAAGCAGAAGGCATTTTACCTGAAGAATGCATCCAGCACCTCAAGCTAAGGTGGCTGGAGCATGTGTTACGCATGTCGAGTTACCGCCTACAGAGAACAGTATTGTTTTCCGTGCCAATATACAGATGACGGAAATCTAATAAAATCTAAAGACGTTACGAAACGTTTGGACGCCGCTGATGCCGTTCGCGTATCAGGATAGAGTAAACGTAACCCTCGTTGTGCTTGGTTTGGGACACTGACGGTCAACCGACCTTAGTGGCGTTAATGCTGTCAATTTCCATCCAGAGTGTCTCACTGAATGTTGGAGGTGTAGGCAACTCGGATGTTTATGTTAGAATAACCTTAACCCCCCTCCCTGTTCCATTTTTTTTCTTTCCACTATATGGCTTCATTCAAATAAACTGATAGGGTAGTGAAGCACCGGTGTCCTCTTCTGGTTGTGTTTTCAATGATGATCATGATGATGACGTTAAAAACATTAGGAAAAGCACTGCCGCAAATATGAAGTGGTGTGTATACGAGCACTTGGTAATGAATCGGAAACACCAGTTCCGTTCAGTTTAGGTTATCACCTATAAATCATATACAAAGGGTACGTTAGCTCCAGCTTCCAGTTTCGACCACCGGAAAATGTGAGAAGAAAGAACGGGAAACTTGACAGCTACGCATTTAAGGTGGTAGTTTTGATGCGTGAGTGCCACCGATTACGTGATGGAACTGCCTGCTAGTGTCACTAACCACCGATGAGCTGAATGAGGGTACTCATTCAAGGAGGCTGAAGTTGACAACCCGACTGAATTTACTAGCTAGTACTTTTATGGTTCGTAGCCAGGTCACAGATTGTCCAACTCTCGGCCGTTTCCACGCAGCGGAGAGCTAAGAAAAAGGAGCTCTGCGGTGCAGACGGTCCTGTGGTAAGGAAGTGCATATCCCAACTAATGTAACCTATGAAGTGTGACTAGCTCACCCTTCGCGAGAGTTCTTTTCTAAAACCGTCTGGCGTAGTCTAGCAGTACTAATCCAGTGTTCTTACCAGACCAGGCCAATGGTTTGAAGACACCAACGGTCAGACACTAACACTTTTCGTACAACCCACTAACGTGGAGGTCATCCTTCTAAGCGGTGAGGCAGTATGCATTAGGCCGTCGCGGTGTGTACCCAACTCTTATCAGAAAGACTGACGTCACACCAGGGCCACGGTTGTCGAAGGTGGATCAAAAGCCACCTTGACCTTCCACATTCGAGAAATTATCTCGCATTCAGCCTATATAGCTTTTCGGATAGACGAATTTACCTATCACGTCGACTGGTTGGTCTGCAAGCGTGAGGTTTGGGTTTGATCCCACCTAGTTTCGTAGCAGCAATTTTCAGGTATGACGCGCATACGGAACCTTGCAGCAGAACTATTTGGATTAGTTAGAAGGGTTTGAAATAAAGAAGGTGATGTCCACATACACAATGCCTTTGGGCAAACGCTCCAGGAGTATTCCGATCCCCGAGGTTTCAGAGGCAGGCAGAGGAGTTGCAAGCAGCACGTCAATGGTGAGAGAGGGTAGCCTCGTATCACACCACTGAGCCTGGTGAATTCAGGTGAAAGCTTGCCGCATACCTGTACGCGTCCTCATAATAAAAATCGTTCAGCAGTGGAGACGCTGAGGGTGAGTTAGAACCACGGACCTCCTGACCAGTAAGTTCGCGCGTTAATCGCTGAGCTATCTCGCGCTCCTCTGAATAGGTTTAGAAAATAATAGCGTAGAATGAATAGCGCTTTACTTGTCTAAGAATAGACGTACATAAGCTGAAAGTGAAGGCGGAAGCATGGTCGATACGAAACGACAATGCGAATACAAAGGATAGTCATGACAGATAGGCAAACACGGCCAAAGTTTCTGAGGGTTTAAGTCAAAAGCGGTTTTAAGATCAAGAAAAACGACCAACGTGGGACGCTTGGAAGAACGGCGCTGTTCAAGAACTTGCCGTCAGTTAAGAAAGCGAGTAATGCATCCGCAGTCAGGGCAAAACTCATCTTATTCTCACGAGTTGGTGTCTCCAAGTAAACGGTCAACCTGCGCAAAAATGTGCCAGAGAGTACCTGGATACAACAGTTATCAGGCTGATGCCACGATGGTTCCCACATGAAGTTCTTGCGCCGTTTTTGAAGAATGGAATCATGGTCGAGGTGCTCTATTCCACTGGTGTTCTGTTCTTGTTCCAATCTGCCGTAGTGGGGGTAATAGGAAATTAGCTTCTTTCTAAGTAGGATGGAAAGCACTGGAGCTGAGAGGTACCCCCCAGGACCGAGTTACAAATGTTATTCCAGTGTGGTGGTGAATTCATGCATCATGACTGTCTGGTACAGTCATGACTTACATTCCACAATATCTCAGAGGGGAGTCGGTTATCCTATAACCCGCGTAGTAACGCTATTGAGAAATGTCTGCGGCATTACGGCAAAATGGATGCATGTTTCCAACCTGTCTTGTGAAGCTAAAGGCACTTGTGCTTGAAAATGACGGGCTCTTGAAACTGAAATACTCCAATGATAAAATAAAATAATCGTTCAGCTGTACCGTTTCTGTATCGTTGCTGTATCGTTTCTGTACCTAGCTGTCATGCCACCAGAAGGAATCACCAGGGTCGGGATACTGCCAGGTTGCCCAAGCGAGGACAAGGGAAGTCGAGAGGCAGAGGTCAGATTCGAACGACGGACCCTCCGGTCAGTAAATTGGCACTCTTATCACTGAGCCACCTCTTCCACTTAAATGCTCTGGCATATCCCAGCTAACGTAACTACCCGGTTGTCAGGGTCTTTGGGCCAAGGGTATTGGTCGAGAATCTAATCCTAGTATGTCTAGGTTTAGAAGCCCTGACAATATCCTAATTCGCATACAACCATGGTTCACAGCAAGAATTAACTTCACGCCAAGTCATCTGACGCCTGGTATCACCAGCCAGGTTGCCTCACCTGCTGCATGCAGCAGCGGGGGGAGGGAGTGAGAACGGGCGATCGCTGAAGTCTTTTTCCTTCACATGCCTTTTCTTCTCCTTCCATTATTAAAAACCACCTTGTAGATTTATCCGTTAGGATTAACGACCCAGTTTGTCTTCATTCAGGCTTGACCCGGACATCTGCGCGTCAGCCGACGCCCACAGTTCCAAGAAGCTCAAATTCAATCTTTAACCTCTGAAATCCATTTAATCTGGAGAGGTACGTACGCGTTCACGGGAGGATGCATATGGAACCTTAAGGAGTGACAGGAGTTCATAAAGGACATACTTCATTTTCAGACACTACAATTGTTTCGGACAAACGTTCTGATCAAAAACAGCTTTCGGGTCAAGAAAAACGACCATTGATGGTTTCAGAAGGGCTTGGTAAACAATCGGTAGATGGTCGTCGCAAGGAGTGCCACAGTCTCAGCAGCTGTCACAAATTGGAGATGAGCTCGATGCAACCCAGCCGTGGTGAAACCCAGTTTCATGCTCATAAATCTGACTCTTTGGATACTAGACCAACCCATGTAGGATAACACCACAAAGTACGTTGGGAGTTATGGTCACTACACTGATGCCCCTGTGGTTTTTGCACAATGTTTATACATCCCCTTCGAACATTTAAATCAGCGTCGAGGCGGTCGACATTCCTTCTCTATTCCAGATATTATGAACTAAGGACATCAGATTAGCCAGAAAAAATTCGCCAAATTCTTTGGAGAGTACAAGATGCAAACCGCGTTGATCGGATGTTTTGGAGTGGCGAAGCAAGGAAATTTCAAACCGTTGTCGATTAAATACTGGTGTTTATGTTTCATTCGGGTTCATTTGATCCTTTCAGAGGTTGAATTGAAGGAAGCCAGCTGAGTCGTCGTCGTTCAGCTGTAACACCCCTTCGGTGCCTAGCTTTCACGACACCCGAAAGAAGCACGAGGGATGAGATACTGTCAGGTTGTCCAAATCTAGACAGGAGACCAGGTGAACCGTTCTCCAAAGCGTCAAACCGATCGTTTGATACGATTTTTATCGCGAATGAATTTGAGCCCCATCTTTTTTGGCGTCTGTTTCAATAACTGCCCACATCGAACCAGTTGATCCGATTAGCTGGAATAGAAGGCGATTGTTTTCCAGTGCAAAGGCTTTCGCGATCCACCAGCGCTTTCTGTCAATCCTTAGGGCTTTCAATTTCGGTGTTTGAAAAATCTAGCCGCTTTTTTAGAGTCCTTTGTTTCCGTTATAGTTTTCCTGGCTTCAACCGCAGCTCCTGATCATGACGAGATCCAGTGTGCGAGCGACCTCGAGCAGACGGTTTCAAAAGCTGTGCGCAAAGCTTCCTTCACCTTTTCTAACAGTCGTCCAAACAACCACTACTACCATTGTGCCTGTACAGTTCTCGCAGATTTTCAACCAAATTACTCCGATAGTTTTGGGCCACGATGATCACCAACATGCCCAGTTCACCGACAATGCCAGAATCACGATATCTGTACTTTTAGCTGACCGAAGCAAACGTGACAAAACTCAATAGAAGCCGTCTTTCTCGGCCTCAGATCTGTCGTCCGTCGGAGCGTGTGCGGACGCAAAAAATAAACACCGTTTGCCGTGTCTATGTGTGTCAACCCTATTTGAGTCCGTTAACTGAACAGCATGAAGGCGACTGTTTATTGCAATTCACTCCAGTAGAGCGCATTCAGCTCTGGGGCCAAGCACAACTCTCGTGAGAAATCTGGGTTCGTCCGGAGCAGTTCGATGTATGTCGCCGAAATGAGGTTTTATAGGTGTGTTTTGGAAACATAAACCACATCGATTAAAAAAGAAGACAAGGTCACAACAAGACGAACTTGTTGCCCAATTCGACGCACAGCACAGACGTCGAAAGCAGTAATGTGAAAGAACCTTGAATTTAGTAGAGGTTTGTTTTTATTAATTTTCATCATCATCATCAGCTGTAACAACCGAGTGCTTGCAGTTCAGTGGTTCTAGCTGCCACATTTTCGTTCACCGATTTGGTAAGGTGGGGTAGATAGCTGCGCATTGGGGGTGGTAGCTGATAAAAGGGTTTTCAGTGGAGTTTTGATTGGGGACATTGGGGAGAAGCCATGTATTGAAGGCAAGAGTGTGGATGCATGAGCGCCACTCAGGACGCGACTCGGCCATGTTTGATAATGTTTCTGAGCTGTGATGTGTCCCGTCTCGGGTTCCCGATCCAAGGAGACGGCAATGACAAGTGCAGCTGAGTTTGCTAGTGGCTTTCAAATTTCACTGCCACTCTCTGGCTTGTTTCCACCCCCAAGGAACTGGGCCAAGTGGCATACGGAGCACGTGATCAAACTAGCTCAACCTACGGAGTATGATGAGTTCATTCATCACGAGTGAGTTAGCTCCTCCGAAAAGCATTCAAAGTACTTCAGTATTCCTGATCCCCTGTTCCAACCATACTCTTACAATGCTCCGAAGGCATCGATGGTCAAACACTGAAGAACTTTTGACATCCTCGGTGCGCAGCGTCAGGTTTATGACCCGTATAATATGGAGGGCACCGCAGCAATGTAAACTCGAACCTTGACAGATAAGGTGATATTACACCAACGCAACAGGTGATGCAAGTTCACCAAAGCTGCGCTGACCTTCCCGATCCGGGTGGAAATATGACCTTTAATGAGAACACCGCGACTGATACAGCTGCCAAGGTAGACAAAGTTGTCTCATTTGGCTCATCCGCAATCGGCTAAGGTTCGAGCCCACCCAGTCTTGCAGCGGCACCTTACACTTTGCGCCTGTGAAGCGCATGCCGAACCGTGAGGCAGAATTATTTAGACTGTTTAATATTATTTGCATTACGACGGCGTCATAACAGCTATGTTGTCCGTGCACTCGATATCTGTGAGTGAGTGCCCCGGGAACGCTTTGATCCCATAAGCATTAAAAGCTGGTAGTGAGCCTTCCATAATCGTATCACTAACAAAGTCGAAACAGAAAAGGTGAAAGGGGACAACCTTGCCTGACGCCATCTGATTTAGTAAATTCAGCCAAGAGCTTCCCATAGACCTTCACGCGTCCGCGGGATTTGGTTTGCAGCCACTTAAGGAAGGTCAAGGATTTATGGGGGACACGTTTGCTCCAGAGACACTGCCCGACGGTCCACAGAGTCAAAGGTAGCTTTCAAGTCAAGCAAGACAACCAGTTTTGGTTGCTGGAAGCAGTGTCGCTGTTCCAGAATATGTCGGAGGGTGAAAACGTGATCAGTACATCCTTTTGCAGGACAGGACCCAGCCTTGTTTATATGGATCTGTCTCTTCCTGTGTTCAGTCAACCTCCGAAGGATAAGACCAGAGAGCAACTTCGATAGCACAGCTACCAGACTGGTGCCACGATGGTCACGCAGCGTCCGCGTATCCGTTTTGAAGGTGGGCATAACTGTCGACATGCCCCATTCTTCAGGCACATTCTCTTCGTACCATATTGAGCCAATTAGCTTTGTCAGATAGGTCACGTCACCAGGGATTCTCCGCCTTCTTTGAAGAGAGCTGGATACAGACCGTCCGGTCCTGGTGACTTCTCACGCTTCGGTATAGATATTGCGTACTTTTCTCCTTTTTTCAACGGCCTATATCCCATTCGCCTGTATGCGCTATCTCCACAGGCTGTTACAGGAGAACAACTAAAATGCTCTTCGAAGTGTTCGGCCCATCTTCCTAGTCGACGCTTTTGCGAATGAATTGAGTCACCTTCTTCATTTAGTTTCAATGACCGTTGCATTCCTAGGGCCAGTCGATCGTATCAGTGATATAGGGCACGGCTGTTCCCGAGCTTTCGATGTCCACCAGAGCTCCCGGTCTTTCCTGAGCTCTTCACTGTTCGGCGTTTGCTGGATTTGCTTGTGCTGTCGTGCTCGTTACCTGCAGGTATGGATTTTTTGGCCTCCGTCAAGACTGGGGATCTCGACGATATCCAGTGGTCTTTTGGTCGAATCGGAGAAGTCAGACAGGCAGCACTGAACGACGCTATCATAGCTCCTTCCACATTTAGCCATGCTTCACCCACGTGCTCATTACCAATAGTGTTGGTTTGCGGTAGAGTTGTTGAGCTAACTGAAATCGACGCTGTTGAGCTATGGTAGTTCTTCGGAGATGATGGATTGGCATGCTTCTTGCTGACTTGAGGGGGCCTGAAGGGATAGAAAGTGTCAGGCGTGCACGCACCATGGTGGCGGCGATCACGCACGTCTCTTGCGACGTCAATCCCATTCTGATGGCTGGGACATTCAAAAATGGGGGCTGGCTGTATGTGAGTTTATGATTGCCCCTCTTGAACGCAGCAGGGAATTATCCTGGCCTGGTAGTTGATTAAACTTAATATAAAGAACTAATTTCTTGGTGAATTTCATATTTACAATAGTTTTTTATAGCCTGCTTTTGATGTACACTATTGTCCATCTTCGTCGCAAATATTAGTATTAGGCAATGCGACGGTGATTATCCGGCGTACTCCCGTCAACAACAAGCGAGTACTCTGAATAACACAAAGTTAGCGGTTATTGTCCGTTGCAGCTAGCACCAGTTTAAGTAGGAAACGAGGTTGACGGAAACTCGTGGAGTCTCTGATGAGCCCCAAGCATGGCGAAACTGGTCATGGGATGCCGAAAAGTTTTCAGCAACCTTATGAGTAGCCTCTCACGGTTTCAGTCTCCTTCGATAAACGATATGTAAACCGTCCGTTGGATGACAGACGCCAAGTGGTTACTTGTAAGTTGTTCGGTGGATCAAAATGCACACTTCCAAATGTCTGGAGGCCAGCCACCTCTAATAACCGAACAGCAGGCCAACTTGATGTGTGTCGCGTGCGAGCTACGGACCAAACGAAGGCAGGCCCTGATTGGTCAGAATGCCAGTCAATCTCACGGATTCATGGATTCACGGATTGATACACAGGAGCGAGGCTTTCGCCCAAGTTTCCCGGGTCGGTTTGGTTCTTGTCGTTCAGCAGCTGTCGTTCACCTGAAAGGCACAAGTGAAAAAAGGGTGTAGCACTGCTCTTTAAGTTCTCAGCTCGGGGCAGTATGTTTGCCAGCGCGAGGACTCGCGTAAATAAGTGTCTAACAGTGTTTTGAACTGAGTTCTAGAGGGAGCGTGGACAACCGTCTCAGGAAGGTTATTCCACGCAGCAACTACCCGAAATGAGAAAAAAGTTTGCCTAATGAAGGTGTGCGCTCTGAGCTTAAAAATCTTCTTACCGTGTCCCCGCCGTGTGTTTGCTGGGTCAACGGTGAAAAACCTGTTGGCCAAGCCTTGTTCAAACAGGGCGTAAGTAAGAATTAAGTCCCCTCGGAGGCGACGATACTCCAAGGGAAAGAGGTCGAGCACCACGAGACGCGTTTCGTAGTCCATGGACTTGAGACCGGCAACCATTTTCGTAGCAGCTCGCTGGACACGCTCAATGAGGATTACGTCTTTCGTGCGTCCTGAGTAGACAACCGGGTTGGCATATTCAAGGAGCGGTCTGACATAGGCCCCATAGAGTATTTGGAAGTCCGTGCGAGTAATACGAGAGAAGGTACGCCGAATCATCCGTAGAACAGCGAATGCCTTCTGAGCCGATTTCTCAAGGTGCAGTGAGAAGGACAGGTTTGGAGAGAGCCAGATACCCAAATCTTTTTTGGCATCTATCCTCGTGATGTCTTCTGGTCCTTTCTCACCATGCATGACAAAGGAGTTCGCTGAGTCTCCTCCAAATGACATATGGACGCACTTTTCGTCATTCAGAGGAAGGTGCCAGTCCAACGACCACTGCTTTGCGGCGTCTACATCAATTTGGAGGGCACTGGCATTGGAACTCCACGATTTCAAGTCGTCCGCAAAAAGTAGACATGGACTTGAAAGAACATCTGGAAGGTCATTGACGTATATCAGAAACAGCAAAGGTCCCAAAACGGAGCCCTGAGGAACTCCAATGGAGACCGGCGCCGCAGAAGAGTAGGTCGAGCCTACTTTCACTCGGAATGATCTGTCTGATAGGAATGCCTTGATCCAGTGTAGGATTTTCCCTTGAATCCCGTAAGACTCGAGTTTGTGGAGCAGAGGGACGTGTGGGACTCGATCAAATGCTTTTGAAAAGTCGAAAAATATGGCATCCGATATGAGTCCCTCGTCCTTGGCTTGGGTTAAGCTGTCCATAAATACGAGCATGTTCGTCACGCAGGAACGGTTTGGGAGAAATCCGTGTTGAGCTTGAGAAATCAAGTTGTTGGAAGTAAGGTGATCTAGAATGGCTCGCTTCAGAATGCGTTCCATCACCTTGCATGGCACGCTAGTGAGGCTTATAGGCCTGTAGCTGCCAGGCGATAGTCGGTCACCAGTTTTGTAGATTGGCGTGACAATCGCTTCCTTCCAAACAGAGGGAAGGTGGCCTTCGTCAAGCGACTGACGAAACAGCAGATGGAAATGAGTTGCCAGTGTGTACGACGTTTCCTTCAGGATCCTTGGGTGGACTTCGTCGGGCCCCAACGCGCAGAATGGGTTGATCTTGTGCAGGAGTTGACGAATGTCCTCCACCGTGAATACCAAGTCGGTTAGAGGCCGTTCGTAGGTACGCCTTGACAACGTTGGATGTGACGAGGACGCTGGGACTGAATACAGACCTGCATAGTGATCTCTGTAGAACTCAGATACCACTATTGGGTCACTCGTGGGTTCCCCGTTCCTGTCCCTCAGGGAGAACGCGGATGGCTTGTTTCTTCGGCGATGCCGCATGTATTTGAACAGCACATTTCTGTTCTTCCGGGCGAGGTCTAGAATGGTGGCTTGTTTTCGTATGTTCCATTGGCGGATTTCCGATTTACAGCGGTTCCGCATTTTACGAAATGCCAGCTCATCTTCTGTGTCTCCTGTAGTCAACTTTTTGAGAAATAGTTGTGACCTCTTTTCCAGAAGACGCCGGATCCTTTTGGGTAGTTTACGGCTCATCCGACTGCGTGCTGGTTTTTTTGGGACGAACATCGCGTCAGCCTCGTGAACTTTCTGGACAATAGTCCTATATAAGTCTTCCACTGAGGCTGGCCCCAGTTTAACTTGGTTAAGAAAGATGCGCATTCCCGAAAAGTCTGCACGGCAGAAGTTTCGAATCCACGTTTGGGGTTCGGGATTTCTGGCCCAATAGCAGATGAAATCAAAGGTGAGCACACAGTGGTCGCTATGTCCCAGTGGAGCGTTAATTGTCACCTGATCAACGAAATGTCTTTCGTTGGTGATGACCAAATCCAGGAGGGACGGTTGTTGGCCCGCGCGGTATCTGGTGGGTGCAACGACATGTTGAGTCCAAGCGCTCTGTTGAACGACTTCGGTCAACGCCGCCGCAAGAAGTAGTGCGGCGTAGGCCCTATAGAGCTTTTGGAATCCATGCGAGTAATACGGGAGGAGATGCAGTGAAGCATCCGTAGAACGACGAGTGCCTATTAGTCGATTTCTCGTGGTGCATTGAGAAGGGCTTGTTTGAAGAGAGCCAGATACCTAATCCTTTCTGGCATCCTCGTGATGTCGTCTGGTCCATTCTTACCATGCACGACATAGTTGTTCGCTGAGCCTCCTCCGAATGACATTTGGACGCACTTTTCCCTATTCAGAGGAAGGTGCCAGTTTTATGACCGCTACGTCCACTTTGGGGGCACTGGCATTTGGACTCCAAGATTTCAAGTCATCCACAAAAAGTAGACATGGACTTGCAAGAACACCTGTAAGGTCGTTGACGTATATCACAAACAGCAGCGGTCACAAAAAAGGGATCATTGCAGAATTCCAATAGAGACCAGTGCCGGAGAAGTGAAGGTTGAGTCTACTTTCACAGGGAACGTTCTGTCTGATAGAAACTACTCAGGCCGATGTGGAACTTTCCCTTGAATCCCGTAAGACTCGGGGTTATGGAGCAACGGGACGTGTGGGACTCGATCGAATGCTTTTGAGATGTCGAAAAATATGACGTCTGACATGAGCCTCTCGTCCTTGGCCTGGGTCAGGCTGTCCATAAACACCAGCACGTTCGTCACGCAAGAACGGTTTGGAGAAACCCGTGTTGAACTGGAGATATCAGAAGTAGTGCGGCGTAGGCCCTATAGAGCTTTTGGAATCCATGCGAGTAATACGGGAGGAGATGCAGTGAAGCATCCGTAGAACGACGAGTGCCTATTAGTCGATTTCTCGTGGTGCATTGAGAAGGGCTTGTTTGAAGAGAGCCAGATACCTAATCCTTTCTGGCATCCTCGTGATGTCGTCTGGTCCATTCTTACCATGCACGACATAGTTGTTCGCTGAGCCTCCTCCGAATGACATTTGGACGCACTTTTCCCTATTCAGAGGAAGGTGCCAGTTTTATGACCGCTACGTCCACTTTGGGGGCACTGGCATTTGGACTCCAAGATTTCAAGTCATCCACAAAAAGTAGACATGGACTTGCAAGAACACCTGTAAGGTCGTTGACGTATATCACAAACAGCAGCGGTCACAAAAAAGGGATCATTGCAGAATTCCAATAGAGACCAGTGCCGGAGAAGTGAAGGTTGAGTCTACTTTCACAGGGAACGTTCTGTCTGATAGAAACTACTCAGGCCGATGTGGAACTTTCCCTTGAATCCCGTAAGACTCGGGGTTATGGAGCAACGGGACGTGTGGGACTCGATCGAATGCTTTTGAGATGTCGAAAAATATGACGTCTGACATGAGCCTCTCGTCCTTGGCCTGGGTCAGGCTGTCCATAAACACCAGCACGTTCGTCACGCAAGAACGGTTTGGAGAAACCCGTGTTGAACTGGAGATATCAAGTTGTTGCTAGTAAGTTGATCTAGAACGCCTCGCCTCAGAATGTCTTCCATCACCTTGCACGGCACGCTAGTGAGGCTAATAGGCCTCTAGCTGCAGAGTGATAGTCAGTCACCCGTTTTGTAGATTGGCGTGACAATCGCTTTCTTCCAAGCAAATCGAAGCTGACCTTCGTCTAGCGACTGAGGAAAGTATTTCCAACGTGAACGACATTTCCTTCAGGATCCTTGGGTGTACCTCGTCTTGCCCCAACGCTCAGAGAGGATTGATTTCGTGCGAGAGTTAGCGAATGTCCTCCTCCGTGAAGACCAAGTCGGTTAGAGGCCGTTCGATGGATGTGACGAGGACGCTGGGCCTGAATATGAACCCGCTTAGTGTTCTCCGTAGAACTTAGACACGACTACTTTATCACTCGTGGGCTCCCTGTTCCTGTCTCTCGAGCGTCTTTATCTCGACGCTTCTTGCCCACTCACGGCGATTCTAGCACGACTTTGTGGAAAATTCTGTGATTATCCCCTGATTACATCTTTAATAATCTGCCTCATTCTCCATAAAGGGCTGTCTGAAGCTACCGTGCTTTTTGACATACCCTAGTGGGTAGAACAGGAAGCCAAGAACCGACACGCAGTCTCATGACCGTTCAGTAGGTCACAACACTAAGGCCTTCCAATTTGGCAGTTGGTTGCCTTTACTACGGGGATTCGTGCCTTTGCACGTTTTGTTTTATCATTGGCTACTCATACTCTGGTTGATAACAACAGAACTATCGGTGCATCCTTCGCAGCTAACGGATCGACGGTATGTTTTGGTGTTGCGTCAAAGTTCATCTGTTCGTTATTAATAGGCAAACAGATGAATCAGCACCTGGCCGCAAAGCTGTCCGAGAAAAATAATGGAGGTGTGCCATTCATTCAAATAGAACGTAGATGGGGAAGCAATTGTTGGCGTAAGTCACGGGCCTGCTGCTGAAATGAAAAATCAAGAGAACTTTCACAGTGCTTAATATCGGTAGCCTACTAAGCTCCTGCAATCTTTGCATATCAATTCATTACATCCCGCTTTGACGAGCTAGAATTACGAACAGCCTGAAACCAACCCGGCCCTTGAGAGGCACACGCTTGAACCGAAGTACCAGTTAAGTCCAGTCGGCACAGATAGACTTGTGAACATATTTGTGAACATTGTTTAGTTAGCCGCTCTAGCGGGACTACCCTCCTTTGGTCTGGATGCACTAGATCGTCTGAGCAATGTATGTAGGCGAACCACGTTGCTCAAAAGAAATTCAGACACCGCAAATATCGGCATAAATGTGTGAAGCAGTTTGCTTCTTTTGAGGGTGCATTACCACATTGCTATACTTCGCGGTGGTTTGCATCCCGTGATTACGCAATTTGATACACTGTAGCTACTAGCTATCAAGTGTCTCGTCTATCCCAGCCGTCTTCTCCTTGGATACCGGAAGAAGGTCCTTTCGGACGCACCTGCATGTTATCTTGTCGGGGGTACTGCAATCACCGCTGCATCCCACAGGCAATCAAACGGTTGGCGGCGAAAGCCCGCTGCCACAGGAAGTCAACGATTTTGAGGCCAAGTTCTGCATTTCGACCATAGAACTATCTGTGTCACCCTCAGTAGACGCCTTGCAGCTTGGCACAAACTTGAGCGAACCTGATCAGTAAATGTTCGTAGGAAACGACAATATGCATCGAAGTCAGACGAATCCACAAGGAGAATTGGAACAATAAGGGGGCTTCTGTACACCTGCCTTCAATCGTTAACTCCTGTCGATAATGGCTCAAATACTGTTGAGTAACGAGAACCACACATTTAGTTTCGACTGAGATGATTTGGTTCGATTGGTTGTTTGATCACCAAGAGTTGCAGTATGCTTCCAAGCTTGCTGCGTTCAGGCGCGCGGGTAGGTCAACCAGTGCTCACTGGGACACGGCTTCTAAGGAACAGAATAAAGGTGGCGGGAAAGGGACTTAGTGCTAGCTCACCACAGCCATTCCGAAGTGCCCCCACCTCCAGACGCTCAGTCAGGAACGCCGCTGACACTGGTTGGCAGCCATACCTTGCAGCGTGTCCAACCAGACGCAGTGGGATTCACGCGGTTCCTATGCGGAAGGCGAGTAGCACCGTCAGCACCCGAAAGTTCCGTAAGCTTCTTGATATCCCTCCGCCACGTCAGGGTTTGGCCACCTCTCCGCTTCTGCTACTCTGAGTTGGGCATGGAGAACCACACCCTCTTCAACAAACGATGGTTGTGCATACGCTACACATGGCTCAAACAACGAAGCTGTTGGAGATTGACACATTCTTCAATGATAGTAGCTGTTGCACAACAGAAAACCCGCTTGGATGAGTTCGTGAAATTCGTACGGTGCCGACCTATGTCGTCTCGTGGTCAGTTTCTGCACGAAGTTCCCAAACTTTTCGCCCTCAAAACAAGGCCCCTTATTGGTTGGCCACGATGTGATGCATGACCACTTTGCTAATCGTCGTCGCCCGTTGATATGGTAAGGCTGCAACCCAAACCCACCGCGACAGATGTTCTGTCATTGTCACGATTTATCGATTTTCGTTAGTCGTCACCGGAAAGGAGCCCATGAAGTCAGTGAACCATAACTCGCCGATTCCTGAGACAGCAATGGGTTCCATGGGATGGGTTGCCCCTGTCATATATCCTTTCATCAGTTGGCACCGCTTACAGGACTCCACATAACCAACCACCTCACTTCCCATCACGGGATGATAGGCCAACTGCCGGAGTAAGTCGTACGTCTTTGTGCACCCGGTATGTGCCATCTCGTGGCATTCGACGATCAGCTTCCGCCTCAAGACGCCAGGCATCACGGACAGTACAACATCAGAATCGGTGGTGTTCCAGGTGCTTATGCCTCCCGCAATGACTCTGGAACGTTACCAATTCCTTGTCTCTCTCTCCGTTCTCAATACTCTTTCCATCCAACAGGGCGACTGAAACTTTTCTTAACACAGGATGTAGAAGAAAACTTACCAAGAATGTGCTCCCGTTCCCCACCAAATGGGACAGCCAATCCCCATACTTACTCCCCTTCACCCGATGAACTGAATCCCTGTTGTTTTAATGAACTATTTTCATAACTTTTACGGATTTTGGTCGGACAGTGTTTTTTGTGGTCGCTCGCCGTCGATATCTGTTTCGTTGTGACGATATCGAATTTGTGACGAGGTGAACTACGATTTATCCTCAGGCTGGTGGTTGTACCGCCCTATTTTGCAAATCTTACGGTATCCGCAGAGGAGAATCTGTTGAGGTTTGTTGAAACTGTGTACACTATTACCTTGTGATAGTATCATGATTCCAGAAATCGGATTTTTTGGTCCCTTTTTCGTGAATTGGCACGCGTCACTCAAGCTCGAAATGCAGATAGCCGTAACACATGACTCTGCCGTTGGAGTTGCAGCAACATTCCGGGATCCAGCTCAACGAAGAGGCTATTGGCACCAATTGTGAGCCTGTGGGCCCTATCTTCAGCCTCTAGTCTTGGCAGCCAATCAGCCAGGTAGATTTCTTTCCATGGCTCGTGCCGGATCGTAAAGTCGTACTCTTGCAACCAAACTGCCCAGGGCGGGCTTCCCGCGGGGATTCCTGGCTGTACTGATCAACTCCAGGAATTTGTTATCAGTCTCGACATGAAATCTTTGTTCAAGCAGGTATGACCTTCATTTATCCAGGGCTCAAACTATCGCCAAACATTCTTTCTCAATAGTTGAGTACTTTTTCTCACTGTTGGTCAGGAACGACTGGCATATTCGACGACTCCATTTCTCCGCCGATACCGTGATCTCTAGCGTCCGTTGCAACAGCAAACGTCTCTTCGATCCTGTGAAGTTTGACGGTCAGTTGCTGATCCAGCTCCGCGCCTTGACAAGTTCGAAAGCCTAATAAGCTTTACTTACCTATTCGAATTTCAGACTTTGCCCAAGCAATTCGTACAGTGAGCAAGCAACATGCTGCTCGTTCAAGAAACTGTCGAAGGGACTGCTTTGAATGAGAAGCAGCGCATTTCTCGATCTTCGCCAGTTTCTCTTGCAGTGGACTAACCTTTGCGTGACCCAATTTACTCCCCAGCGGTCACCGAACTTCGAGAGAGCTGTGACTTGGCTTCATCTACCCGCAGACCAACCTTCCGGCCACGCTTCAGTACGACCTTCAAGTGAACTGTCGCTCTGGTTACGAATTGCTGTACACGACGATAACATCAATGTGCACGGCAACATTCAGTAGTCTCCTCGTTAAACGGAACATCAAGTGCCGGAATGTGAATGGTGCCCAAAACAAACCAAACGGCATCCATCTAAATTGATATTGGGTGTCCCCGGTTCTCTGCCTTTGTGGATAGTTGCCAGTAGCGCAAGTATCAGCAACGCAAGTCGAACACCGTAAAATGTTGAAGAGAATCGAAAATCTTCGCAACCGAAGGGACAGCTGCAACCCGGTTTAAGATCAGTTCATTCCAAAGCCGAAAGTCCACGCAAAACCGGTATTTTCCGTTGGCCTTCCCTTCGAGCACCATTGGGGAGTTGTACGTAGTGTGGGCTTCCTCGATTATGCTATTTTTCAACATCCCTTGACCTTGTTCATGAACTTGCTCTCCGCCCGTAGATGTAGCGTCACTGGACGGTAGCCGTAAGTTCGGAAGCATTCGGACGAAAGGGGGAATTTCGTGTTAAATCCACGGGCAGAAGCCTAGCGGGTCTTCATCGCCTGTGAACATTTCGGACTGTACTGACGGCACGTTACAAGACGAAGGCTTCGGAACTTCAGCTTGCTCACGGCAGTGCTCTGGCAACCTTCAAGCTTGACTGCGTCATACTTTGTCACCAGTTTTCCCTGCTTTAGGTCAATCACGGAACCTGCGCTCTTGAATACCTCTGCATTCAGCTTCGTTCTTTATCTGCCCCAGCGATACCCCTAGTCTTGTGTTAAACATAACTCCCTCTTCCCGTCTATCTTGAAAAAAGCCTGCATGACAAGCTGTGTCACTGCGCTAGTCGCAATCCACACG
The DNA here is from genome assembly GCA_003604175.2 of Clonorchis sinensis. Taxonomy (NCBI): domain Eukaryota; kingdom Metazoa; phylum Platyhelminthes; class Trematoda; order Opisthorchiida; family Opisthorchiidae; genus Clonorchis; species Clonorchis sinensis. The sequence goes on along the minus strand of CM030369.1, from coordinate 176,928,896 downwards.
GGAATAGTGGAGTAATTCAAGGTTATATTATGCGTAATTGGTCGGGTATGACGACACTGATTCGTCCAGTGGCCAGGCATGCCATACTTGTAGCATCGGCCCGTTCGAGCGTGCCTCCATTATTCCTCTTATGGATGCAAGCTGTTTGGTCAGTTGGTCTACTTTGGGCTACATTTTCTCCACTGGCGAGTCATTCCTCTTCTCTTGCGACTGCAACGTGGCCATTGGCGCCCCCGCCAGCCCCCGTGCCGGATGCACCGGCAACTCCGCATCAAACTGGCCAGCTGCTCTGACCAACCGCAACTGGGCACCAAGCGCAGGCTGCACACCTTCAACGAACTGGTCTGACAGCAACTGCTGGCGCGGCACTCAGCCTGGTCCCGGAAAGGCCCGATCCAGTGACTGTTGCAGGCTGGCGAAGTACACATTCGGGTCGATTCCAGGTCCCATCCTAGGCTTCTTAAACCGCCTCATAGCCTCTTGGCGGTCGGCCGGTGCGTCGAACTCGGCTGCAAGATGTTCTTCCGCGGCGGTCCGGCCTAACGTCCGAGGGTCCCTTCTGGCTGCATTCAGGGTCACCTTCGCCAGTTCTTTGAGGAGGGTCTCCAGTGCCGCCAAATTACTTCGGTCGGGCTTTATTCCAAACGCCTTTGTAACATCCTGGAAGTCCTCCAGGAAATTTTGCACATCACCAACCTCAAAATGTTGTGGCCACGAGATCTCCATCCGTATCCTGGCGACGGCACCAAATGCAAAGAGGAAAGCCCTTCACCGAGGAGTTGTTTAGTGGCAAACGCCAAACAAACGGCTACAGACAATTGGATAGGAAGGCAGACAAGTCATGTGAACCTTATTTTTAAAAACCGAACATCCTTACGCGTCTTCTTGAACTTTAGTGACTTTTCATTGACCATCACGCAATTGTGAAGGAACACTGCAAATTAGTTCCCCAGGTTCCCCTATAAACGCCACCTTCCATTGGACGTGCGGCGGAGGTACGAGAAACCACATACTACTCGCGTGCTTCGTCAGTAGTGCCTGCCATTACACAAGTATGTGTTAATGAAGCCTTTCAGCTTCGATCCGAGGGAATTACGTCTCACCGGGTCCCAGGTGAGACTCTATTTCTTTGACGCTGGAAGCCTTACATTGACAGTTGGGCAGCTTGTTCCACTACACGGCCACAAAAGCTCCAAAAAGCGGATGTGTTTAGTGAATTTGGCCCTGAGTATTTGGAGTGGTGGCTCATTTCTTCTAAGCACTGAAATCCTTTCATTATCATTATTATTATCATTATTATCCTTAGGATATTCGCCGCCTGCGTCTGTTAAGTCTTTCAAAATCTTGCTGGTTTCAACCGATCGAATCTAACTCTTAAACGGGGTTATGTTCAATCGTCTGTAGCCTTATTGTAGGCGGAATTATAGACCCAAGGCTCGTGAAACCACCCGACCGCGCACTGAGGATGTTTCCCCGCATGGTGACAGATGGTTTGCGCCCCGATTGACAGGCTTGGCAAACCGACCAACTGCCACATAATCAACGGCCAATTAACCACCTGAGACACAGTATTTGGGTGTATTTCCTGGATATGCCCACCCACTATTGCCCACGCACTACAGCCGGTCCAAATCGAGAGAAAACTTTCCTGTCAGCTCCGAACCTTACGCATCGTGTGACTGACAAACCATGCTAATCGCAGAATAGCCCAATCAACAATTATGGCCTGCCAAAACTTCAGGAGCTCAATGCTGTCAATCTTTCAACCGGCCTCACAAACCAGAAAAGTGATGCTGCATCTGAGACGGAGAATTGTGAACTACGAACTCAACGAAATCTTCCAACGAATTCCCCCGGGAAATGGAGCCCATACATCACCTAATCTACCAGGCACTTACCAACTCCAAAGCTTTCATTTTGCCATCATACATTCTCGTCCTAGATCCATATCCACGGCATCTTGTCCAATATCCAAATCTCGCCTCTCTTTGAGACTTGAGAATCCATCTCTCCTAAGGGTTTGCACCTACTTTTTAAAAAATGTTCAAAGTAAAAACACTCTTCATGCCACGACGAACTCTCTGCAGGTGCAGCGGAATAGGCCCTCACAAGCCCGGAACCCGCGCTAGAACTTTGCAGCACTCGCTGCTGTCCCAGAATCCCTAGCCCGACTTGGTCTGTGCCGCGACTTCGCCTAAATTCGCCTTGAACCCTAGCACCGTTTTCCAAGGCATCATTATTTCGCGTACTTCTCTCAGAAAGCTACTCCTCGTAAACAGGCAAGAAATATCACCACCCCAAGTCTCCCTATTTTTGTGCCACAACTGTGACAGATCACCCGCCTCACATGCATTACTGAAACCATATACCCGTGGCGAATGACAGCTATCTCTGGCGTGTATCAGTTTCCCGTGTTTGTACACCAGTGCATCTTCTAACTGGTATCCCCTTTGGACAGCCACCCAGAGATTCCAATCCTTCACCTACCTAATTCACTGACTAGTATTAAGCAAACGGGTTGTTCTTTTGACAACTCTCCCCCTAAATACTCTTCTCTAAAGGTTTTCTTTGCGGTGGACCGGAGCTAAACCTGTGCCTCCCATCACGAATTCAGGCCTTGCTTGCTGATCATTGACCCCCAACTCCACAGGTGCTGGCACCCCAGAATATCCTACGCGAACTCTCCAGTGCTACTTTCCAACGCAAACGAGATCAGCGACAACCTACTCTGCCTAAGCAGCTTGCCCTTGAGGAAGTCGGTAAAGCCCTTCACCGCCCGAACTGTGCTTCACAAAGGAAGTAATCTCAGAACAATCCGGGTCACTCTGCTAACAAACCCAATTTGTTTGACTAAGACAAGACTCACCTAGCAGCAAATGCAGTCCCAAAAACGAGTTTTCAGGCTATATAACGATTATAAAGCTGTATACCTACCACTTATTATGGTCAGGTGGTGGTTAATTGCACCACCATCAGACCGCCATTTAACCGACAACCAACCATGTTTTTCGGTTATTGGACGCCTGAAGCTGCTGACACTGACATTTGATTACCTGGCTGCCGTATTTGTCGCCCATATACGACAAATCCCAGGAATAAAGGTCACCTTATCCATTCCAAATCAAAATTTAAGTTCATCCCTTTTGTAGGTCCTATCCCAGACTGTTTCCAGAGATGGCCCAAATTGCCGCAGAAAAGCTGCGCTGACCCCTGCTAGCAGGTTGATCCGTCCATCCAAGGCTCCCTTCTCTCTCTCGGATACCAACCTGTCCCAATTATTTCTTAAGTGCACGCCCTCTCTATCGCTCTTAACATGTGCTGGGTGACATCACACTGCCTAATTCATCTTCGTCCCTTTAAAGTTCCTACCCAATCAACTTTCTCCCTCGCCCAAAACAGTATATGAGTTCGGCCACAGATGTTGCTCAGATTCACTGACAGCCTTCACAATTCAGACCAAGCATTTTCAAACGTAGGTGGTCTGTCCATAAGTGCAGTTGACTGAAGATCCTCAGAAGGTACCACAGCCCCCGTCCCTTGCCGTGCGGCCGGATTTGCCCAGCCACTCTCCCCTAAACTTGCATCTACCACCCCATCCTTCCAGCTGCTTTACTGTCAGGTTTCAACTGATAGCCTCCTATACCTGGGAGATTTTTCCCCAGAGATACACAGTGCATTTGAAATATCTATCATGACCTACTGACTGTCCCCCATAGTGTCTCCTCCATAAAATATTAACACCAGCCGATCCTACCACGGAAACTCTCCCACAGTTCCAGCTTCCCCATATGTTTATCTCCAGTTGCACACAGCTAGCGTCTTGCGGTCTAGACAAAGACACTGGTATCTCAAGGCCATAAAGGCCCTAGGTTAGGGTGGTATAAAAACCGGTGCAAAGCTACAAATAATCATTCCTCACTTGTTCCGCTTGCAGCCCGGGTGTCTACGACAGGCCACACGGCCAAGTACCTCCCACAGTGGATGGTTCCCAAGTAGGCTAGTTTTGCAGTGCACTGTCTTGTAGGTTCACAGAATATATCTTCGGACAAACGCAACATAACTAGACAGGTGTTTGCGTATTTTCCCGGTCGTGAGTGTGGTTCCTTCGTGGAATTCGGATCCAAACTGCAAGAATTTCAACGGGGAACGGGCACATGTTATGCCCGCTAACACAATTCATCGGTGGCAAAATACGAACAGAACGTGGATGAAGTATTCGCACCATTCGTCCTTATGCTTTCATGGTGTACAAATGCGTTCATGCTTGCAAATATGCTCGAACAAAAAGCCATTTTAATCTACGTTCATATTTTTGCAGATCACCAAATTTCATTGTCCACTGAAGCAATCATACCTCTGGCGGAAAAATTCTGGTGGAACACTTTCTAAGCAACACTGGGACTCCGGGGTGCCTAAACAGAGCTCAAAAGTTGAACTGCTATTCTGAACTCAATTGCCTGCTTGACTTCTTCCATCAAGGACACGTCTTGGCTTTCGAAAATTAAACTCCACTGTGCGAATACTGAGCGCCATCGGTAGCCTAAAGGGAACTGTATAGCTGCGTGAAAAACAAGAGATTCAGTTTAAAGACCAAAGCGGTAATGCACTGGTTCTATCTACTGGGAAGAAGAACATCTCTACCATATTTCTGATGACGCCATCGCGAGTAAGACCACCTTTATGTATTTCTGTCACTCCCTTTTCAGCTCCTTTTATATTCTGTGAAAATGTTTCTCTGAGTCTGACAGAAAATACTGGAACACATCCATTTAGTGTGCCAGCGGCGTCCATGACGTCAGTTTCCCCTGAGATTGTACGAGTTAGCATTTTTGGTGGAAGCTGGTCAGAACGACGGCGACAGGCTAACAACGGATCCATCATTTCTGAACCATTCTTCTCTTTTTCCATCTTAGGAAAGCAGTCGTGGTGGCAACGGAACTTTAAGATTGGCACCGATTATATCGCGTGTGGTAGCACCGCCACCAACTACCGCACAGAGGATTTTTTCCATATAAATTAGTCTGAGTCATCTAGAGTAACACATCTTTTCCCGATAATGATTGGAATTATTTTGACGAGCCTCAGCCGGCTGGCCCACATACAGAGTAAATCAATCAAACCCGTAAGGGATGTGTCACTGGAAGGAGAATGTATTATCCAGCCAAGAACCCTCCATTTAAAAAAATGCATAAATCGATAAGAAGAATGTAAATGCACTTTTGATATCCTCTGTCGGTTAGAAGAAATGAATGTTATTTGAAAGCGTGATAGATTTGATGGTGCTTTGGTCCACTGCAAGCTTAGAATGAATTCAAATGCAGTGCACGGATGACTGTGCTTAGAAATAAGAACCTTTGACGAAAGGATACATAGTAAAGAACAGCAAAAGAGCTTATGGTTCAGCTAAATCGAATTAACCTCTCCTTAAGCCAATTCGTAATATACGCCCGAACTTGGATCGTAGTAACAGTCCAAAACATTATCATAGAGCAATTCCAATACAGTATCCTGTATGCATTTATCCGGGGACTCGATACCACCGGGATAAGTGGGAGAAGGGTTGCTGGTTAGGGCACTGTTAGTAGGTTCTGGGAGAAGTGGACAGACCGGTAGACAGACCGGTTCCACGGATATTGATACCAGGTTAGGTTCGGAGGAGGCTGAGTGCAACTGCCAACAAGACGAGCTTGCAGTACTGCTGCTTTGCCTAAACAGAACAGAACAAATAAATCCGTAGTACTGGGACTGATGTTAATTGAAGCTGCTCAAAAATGATGTTGTGCAGAAACATTCCCCACAAGCAGAACAGAAGAAGCGTCGGCTAAAGCGGTGTCATTTTCCCAACAGGGAAAGGTAGAGAAAAGGAAAACATTGCTATTGAAGACCATACGGATAAGCAGTAAATGAGGAGTGTTTCATGGATCAGTGCTCAAACGCAAAGTTCGCACACTATGAGATATGGGGAATGTAGAAATGTATGGATCTTGCTGCTTCGTGTAAATTTCGCATCTGTGCTATGTGTAAAATGATGCAAACTGTTTCTCGTAGTTAACCTTACACTGTACTTGTATTTACCACTGTTTCATCAGATACTCTGATATACGAGATAATTGGGGTGAGGCATCCACCAGCTTCCTAGAAGACCTTTAGGTCGCAGATAAACGAAGGGCTGCTTATTCCTTGAAGTTAGGAGGAAGCCATATGCAAACAACAGCAGTAATACTAGGATGCTAGTGTCTGATCAGCGGGTATGCGTTTGAAATGTATCAAATGACTGGCCTCAATTACCTTCAAAATGAAGTCAGTGACCAGGGGATGCGATGGTATGGGGAAGACATAGAAAAAGTCCCATAATGTTGGACATGCAGTAGAGTCGGTCGCCGTCATTTTCACGATACGACATTTGCCTAGACTGTCACCGACTTCCAATGAGCATATGAAACATAGCACTTGGAGTTTTATTTGGTTCGTGGTTGGATGTAATTTGGAGTCAAGTCCTTTTAGTGCGCACTCGTATGCGTGGGCGTAAGTGCCCAGGGCAGGCCACGCCACCCAGGCTGCCTCGCCTTTAGTTCGCGGTGGATCTCCAAAAGACACTATTTTAGCTTAGATGATCCTATAGTATTATGCCTGCTGAATAAGTTTCACTGTAGCATCTAAAGAATGTCACTTAATGATAGTCTGGCTCAGCCTGTCTCCGCTAAGCTCTGCTTTGTCTTCTGGTTAATCTGTTACCGCCATCTACCCCAGTCAGCCTTGAGTGAAACAAAAAAGCTTTTTTCGCCAGACTTATCGATTCTAACTGGCCGCCTACAAATCCTGAACAACTAAAAAACTAGAAAAGCCTTGGGCACTGAACTGAAAGCGCTAAGAATTGGTTTGTGGTGCTTACCAGCAAAGTAAATATACTTCTTTAGACCAGCTTTTCAACTCAGACGGTTCAAATTTACATTCAAAGGCCACATACCATCTGCACTACACAAGAAGTTTATGGGTTTCGAATTCGGGAACCGATAGACAGAAATCGCTCTGAGTCACTGCACTCAGTTGATCCTGGGGTAACAGTTAAACGTATAAGTTTTGTCAGATTGACATGGGTATGCAGGGTGAATCGCAAATCGTCATCACATGCAGTCTGTTTATTCGTTCTGCTCAAGCACCAGCCGACAAATTTCCAAAACATCGACAAATGGGTTTTGAGAATCCGAATAACCTGTTTCGCAAAGCATTGCGCTGGAGTAGTGGCATTCCCACCAAAGACTCCGATACACGTATTTCAGATGATCCACAACTCGGTGTTCAAGCGGTTTCGACACACAATAATGGCTATAATGAGCGATTCTTGACTGCGAACATTGACTGCAGGCTGATTTTAAATGTTTTTAATGGATCTGAACTTTCTACATTGAGAAAAACCTTGAGGAACCTGCCGTCTCATCTACTATGATGGATAACACAGAGCGATCACGTCGCCGTTAGCTATAAATGACAGCCGTTGGCTGTAAATGACAGTTGATCCTGTTGGAGGACTTGTGTAGATTCTCACCACACCGGTGTGCACATAGAGATATTCGCTTGCTTTTTTGCTTGGTCATAAAGTCAACTTAGGTGGGTTGGTGTTGGAAAGCTTTCCCTCTTCCACCACAGGGACATTTTAGCATGACCCAACCCACAGTCACTTGCTTGGAGGATCACTGTTCACGCACAAGTTACCGGTGCATGATCTCATGACCAATGTTATCAGGATATGGTGCCGACAAAACAAACCGTGGACCTCAGCTAGTCAGCAACTGCTAGATTTTAAGCGGACAATTCCTCCAGATCACGCCCAACAGAAGGACGTGAGTTTAAAGTTCTGGTCTCCAAAATTATACGAAACGCATAACAGAGCTCATGGAATTCACCAGCGCAGATAGATATTCCGAGATATTTCTCGACTATTTCGCCCAAACGAATTGGTAAGCTCTAGAAATCCATAGGCCACCGAGACAAGAAATCATCAGTCGTATGCATTTACCGACTCTCTCACCGGTCTCCAAATGGACAGTGAACTAAGGTCACTTCATAGTTATTTCCCGCAGCTGCGACATACTGAATTAGGTAAGAGAAACAATTCCAAGTTTAAAAACCGAAAAATCAGCTGGAGAAGATACGCTTTCTACGAAGCTATCGATAGGTGAAGGGTACTTGGTCAACCTCACATTTAGATAGCAGAACACACCAAACTTTTTGGCTCATTTCTTGCCATTGTTTTGATTTTCAAAACAGGAATGCAAATCCAATTACACTACAGTGAGATAACGGAGCACTTCAACTCTGTTACTATGGTAGCTGGTGAGATAGCTTTTGACAGAAATAGGTAGTGCCATACTGTAATGGCAGCTATTTGTCCTTGGATTTACAAACTAATGGCCGAACAGTTTATACGGTACGGAGTTGGGTGCCAAATCAGTGGATCACAACGAACTCAGCTATTTTTAGAAGTCGTACTATAGCAAAGAAAAGTCCTTACATAGTTTCCATAGCTTACAGGGCACAGTATCGATTAAAATCCGGAGAATTTGCGGATGGACTTCTTATCACCTCCGTTATTTGTCCCAACTTAAACCATCCATGTCATTCACTATTACACCCCTCATAAATTGAACAAGTTCACTATGGTGTAGCAGTGACTGGAGGTTTGTAGCTCGGATTGTCCTACAAACTATTGTGGGAAAAAGAAATGGATGTGGATACGCGGTTCACTGTCACAACTGAATTAAGCGTTTGAAGTTTGACTGCTATGGGCCAGGTGAGCAATTACAAGCTGTCTGCCATGTACAGTGTTTTTTTCCAACTGGAGCTCCCGTCTGTTTCAATCAAAAAAGTGTAGACAGTGAAAAACGACTTTGTATGGGGTGAGCTCATGGGAGGCGAGGATTGTATGCATGTATTCAACAACTTCCTTATGGAGACCAACCTTGGGGAACACTAAAACTGGCCTCTGTGTGAGCAAAAATTTCCGTATGAACTGCAGATCAGTCGTGTTTCACTTCGTTCCCTCTGCGTCATTACTCCCAAATCGCGTGCTTTTCCATATTTGTGAAACAGTTGTATTTTCTCGACTGAACACTAATCAACTTACTGCCGAAAACACTTCGAAGAATATCATAAACAACAGATTCAGCTATAATCCTTGTCAAAACCAAATTAGTATGCAAACGAGTGTATGCCGTGGTGTGCAGTTTATACAAACGCAACTAACAAGTATTTATTTTGCACTATGAAACGGCGCTTACACATGACTAATCGCTTTACAGAGGTCATTATCATACGCAATAAAGTGTAAGCCAGTAAATTTTCAAAATCCGACTTCTCCCAGTGATTCATTCACTGGCAAGAACAAAAGTCATGAACCAGAGAATTTCAACCAACTGGGAGGAACTGTAATAACTCCACCAGAAAAAGAAGAACAATCTGGGTATATGAATAACAGAACGTTATTCTCAACCATACCCGTTTTTGAACCGTCGTCCAACTAGGCTGTCATGGAATCTTCCATGATGGTGTTTAGTACTCTTATTCTGCTGATTTTCGACCAGATCGAGGTAGCCAGAACATATACTTCTTTTCGGCCTGTGTAAGTAGGCTCTTTCTATGGAACAGAAACCTGATACCACCGTGGGCGCTCGCATAATTGCCATCCTCTGCTAAACGGGCAGCACGTGGTGTACCATGAACTAATCAGCCCAAGTGGATAAATATTACATACATATGGGGATCAGAGTGCAAAAGAGACTTTCACGGGGACCGAACAAGAAAGTCGAAGAAACTCGACTTCCACGCGACCTCGGAGTAGTTGCCAGGTGGTTTCATTTCGAGGAACGGAGTGTTGACCACCGCGTAGCAAGCAAGCCAGCTGTCAGTAATATCATGACAGAAGTGGTACAGATGGTGCAAGCTGGTGACGAGTTATCTCACCGAAACATAAATGATTAACAAACCAGAAAATTTGTTCTCGCGCAAAACATTTATAAATGATTTAAGGATTTAAGGGCCAAGGAGAAAAATGACTACGCAAATCGATTGACTATCATTTGAGAGAAGTGAAGTTAGAACTTTTAGTAGGAATTTGTGTACTGTTTTGACATAGTTAGCGATCCTTGTTTGGATATGTTCTTTAGGAACGACTTCCAATCTATTCTATGGGAGTCGAATTCGGTACATAAAGAGACACACAAGAAGGGACGAATACACATGTACAGATGTATATATTCTGAGGCCAACTGTCAGTAACCAACTTAGAGGTACCCAGTAAAAGGGAAAGCGTTTACTTTTTTGCGGGATGATGAATGTCGACCCGGCAATCCGATGGCGCCAAACCTCAGTAAAATGGGCTTGCGTCCTCGCACTCGTCTGACTAAATCTTCCTCACAGCACCAAAAATAAGGCACTCCATACAAACTTACAGTTGAATACACGCACAGAATTGTGGTAGGTTTTAGCGGTTTTTCTTTTAGTTAGGAGCTGACGACAGGAGCAGATACGAGGCTTTATGAGTAGGTTCTATAATATCTAATATGGAAAACGGATATCCCTTAAATGAAAGATTGATATAGACTTGTTTGTTTCATACAGAATGTCTCGTGAGTCACAGTTTCAAGAACTGAAACATTTTGGATGGCCATTCATAGTAAACACGTTTTAGAAACTGGAATTCTTTTAGCAAACATTCTGTGGCGCAGATGACTATGGCCCTCTCAGTTAGACATCAGATTCGGTTTATCTCCGTTTTATTACAACGAAATGGTCTCATCCGATGCACGTCTGCTTTCTGAGGACTTAAGGCTAATTAATTCCGTCCACTTTATTGCATAAATAGGCTTCGAGGAAATGCGATTAGCTACTGCATTCAAGTCCCAAGAGAAACTGAATATCAGGTTAAAGAGAGTGGCCGGATTCCAAGACAGAGATATAACTGCTAAAGAGCTGTAATCCAAGTGGTGAAGTAGGGTGTTAACTGCCGGATTAGCTAACCTACTGACCAGCTTTCCAACTTGCTAATTTAAAAATTTCAAAGGAAGGGAGCTGGTGGGGCTCCATTTGCAACATCATGTTTCTGCTAGTACGTTCAGTCCTTAAATCCGTTGTGGGTGAACGGCAGTACTAGCTCCATTGGATCCGAAAAATGAACGTCGAGACCAATGGTGCCCAGTCAGTTCACAGATATAATCAACGGCTTTCAGCGGCTAAACCCTAATTTACAAATTAATTTGATTCAAGCGAGCTACACAACCGGAATTTAAACCAATCGTTGTCTTATATTCCTTAAGTGAAAGTGTCTCACGAAGGTCACTTCACGTTCCAGTTGAAATGAGATTAAAGCTACCGGAATAGTTTCCTCCTTGGGACTGTTCAGAAAGTTGACGAAACCTCTAGATAGTTCACCGCCAACTTTGCTTCCTTCCAGTTGATTAGATAGCCCTAATCTCTGAGTTTCTCATTCCGTACATGAACAACATAGTGAAGCATTGTGGAAGCAGTCATTCATTTTCAAACATATGATCGTATCTCAAGGAGATACTCAGTTCTCTCCTTCAGCGGTATGTTGGTAAATGATCAAACTACGTCCAGGAAGTACGTGTGTTGGCCACCTTGGTTTAGTAAATTGACCAGTTGAATGAAGCCGAACCGAGCCTCCAGACTATGTACTAACACTTCTTTATTGAGAGATTCTCTTAAACCGACAGTTGGCTTGACCACAGAACGCTACGCGGAGCTGAACACATCGACAGCATTTCTTGGCTAAGGATGGGATCTATGTATTTTGTAGGAGATCTAGTAGTGTATACATTGTGGTGATGCGCTGTTGAAAGTTAGCATCAGCAACCTCTGTCTGTTTCGGGCGGCCTTGCATATTAGACACAGTTTTCTCAGTAATGTACGCTATCTCACACGTTTTTTCAACAGTTTTGGAGGGCAGGACGTGATGTTGGCCAGCAGATACCTTGCAACTTTGAAATATAATCTCTTCAACAGCTGATGCATCTCGACTTATACTTGACCTGTTGACAGCAATAACTGAACGGTATCGACTTAGGTTGCTCTGTGCCCAACTTCGGGGCGGTACCGCAGTCGAACAAACTGAACAAAATGGTAGTTATGCGACCGAAAAAACAAAACGAATACATACACCTTACAACTAATCAGTTGTTACTCAGGGGGGCTATCCAAGAAAACGCGTCTGTCGTGTAACTGCTTGTGTGTAGATATCCTTATTCACAAAATAAGGTACACAAGAATAACCTTTTCTGATTACACTCCTACTAGTAATGTAAAGGCTATGGTAACCATCCCAGTGGGATGATAGAATGGCTGCCCTGTTTGCTCGGATTCCGATGGCTTCCACCTCACACGAACTAATCTCAAGCTGAATTAAACGTCTAGGTATGATAGATGTCATCTTTGCGTGGATGAATACTGGAACTGTATACAGTGGCAACGGATAAACTCAGACTATCAGTTTACGAAAATTTAACAAATAAATTTGAATGGTCACCGCGCAAAAAGTGATACAGCCTGGACTAACTAATTGGACATCACGTTTTGCGTTTAACTCACCCCTCGTCAGCATGTTGTCTGCGATTCGCTGGACGACTCGGGTGCACTGAAATGTCATCGGTATGTAGCAACTGAGCTCCCAAATTCGCTTCGGGGTTGAAACTACCCTTTCTTGATGGGAATCCAGGGTATTTTTTCTTGCTTCCTTTAACGTAGTTCTCGGGGAAAGGACTGTCAAGCAAAGAGCCGAGTCCAGCAGTTGTGGTGGCCATTGAAGTATCATCGTCACTATAACTCATGTCCGTTTGGAATTCGTTCTCTATTAATTTTCGAAGCTGTAGGTTTTCAGGGGTTTGCGGAATAGGCGAATTCATAATCAAGCCGGGTTTACCGTGATGCGGAGGAATCTCTGAAGACATTCATACAAACCGAAGACGAAACCTTTTTAAGCAAAAATCATAGGCTAAATTAATGCACAAAACAAACTTCGGAAAGGCAATCTTCCCTGAAGCTCTAAATTGGAAGGCCTTTACTCAAGAGCAAAACATAAGCCCACGCGTGATAATATGCCAAACTTTCAGAGAAAGGGCCCTTTGTGGAGGGCCGCTCCTGTCCCAAAAAAAGTACCATTTAGAATATCGTTTCTAGAAGTTTCTTGCATCCTGTATTCGTGTAAACACATACTATGAGGTCATTATTACGGTGATGGTTCACAAATGCATTGAAAACACCTAAAGCCTGAATAAGAGCATATTCTCAGCGATTTTATGTGACGCATGCAGGTAGCTTGACCAACGGGTTTGCGCCATAGGATGTAACAATAAATAGTAAGTTGGGCGCTGACCACCTATTGAATTCGAGTGCACATCGTACACAGCGAAACGCATTCAGAATCGGCATCACAGTAGCATGTGCTTATGGAGCAGTGTCCTATAGTCTCCCCTTTAAAAGCTGACTTATTTTATATAAGTGAGGCCCACCAGTATAGTACTTGCCGTGCAGTTCAGTGACCCAGATAATCGACGTTTGTTCCGCCTAGTTTATCATAAAAGGCGGTTGTGTGGGATTCACTTCAGCATACTTCTCCAAAATCCAGTAGACGAATGTGTCACGCGGTAAGACTGTCCGTTTCTCGATAAACCAATTCACTAGGATGCTGTAACTTTGTGTTGCTGTCTCTTAATACAAATCCACCACAATTTTTGGGAAGTATCTTTCGAAAGTATTATTTACCACTTGTCCGTCATCAAGAATTATTCTAGTTGAAACCTTCATTATTGCTTTGCCGGAATAACGCATGCTGATCACCTGGGCGCGTTCAGAAATACCCCCGCCCTCCAGATAATCCAGGTCGTGTGTGAGACTTTGCACGTGAGCATATTAAAGCAACCAATGGAACCGACCGACCGAACAACCAATCGTGACCGAAGGTCAACCCCGGCTAACAGCATGCATATTAACACACACGCAACACTACTCAACGCACAACCCATCGCTACGCTCCACCACGCTTCCTACCAAGGCACTGATGACGTCACCTCGATTGGTGATGAAATGTTTGCAATCAAATTGCCCAGCTCAGCGAACAAACCAACGACCATACTAAAACATCCAAGCGGCCTAAACTCAAGAAAATAAAATTTTCGTTTTGAAGCATATTGATGACCCGTGAGCAGCCATGTGTTAACAGTAAATAGAATAGACACCAACCACGCGGTGGTGCTAAGATTCATTTGAATGTCAAGCTCACACAAACCAGTGTGTATCGGCGCGCATGTCAGATTTCGTGTGCAAGCAACAAACCAGACAGTTGGAAATTTCGATGATCAGCCCTATTTGGTGAACCTCAAAAATGGCAAAACCGCCAGAGGAATGTCCATAAACCCTCCAACAATCTTCTTCTGGTCAAAACAAAGAGGACTAATTTCCAGTATAAAAAAATCCAACGTTGTCTAAAAATATGGGCTGGTATGAAAGAAAAGCTCCTTTCAGAGCTTCATTCTGTCCATAACAAGGTTAATCTCACTAGAAAAAAACTTGGACTAAACTTTTACACTGGTTTGTTGCACAGACACTCGGCTTTGTGGTGTCGAAAGGTGTGACCAAGAAAACCGTCGAAAACGAGTCCACAACAGTAGGGATGAAACAGCTGTACAGTGCTTGTCGGCTTTTCAGCATAGATCGGCTTCACTTACAGGACGAAATCTCCACAAAAAACAAACTTACTTAACCGAGGTCTGAGTTCGGCAGGACACTCCTGCAGTTTTTCAGACGCCCCTACAGGCTTTTTGTCTATTGTCATCGTAAATGCATTCGATATCCCGTTCGCCTCCATGCCTAATTCCAGGCCAGACTGCCGGCAAGCCACACCAGCGGCGGCCTCTTTCAAACTGGCTAGAAGACTTGCCTCAAAACTCGCCGACAGATCGTCTGATTGATCATATTCGGCCAGATCAAGTGGAGCTGCGATAGATGATAGCTTATCCGTTACAGGACTGGGTCTCGGAGACGGGGATTTGCCGTTTCCGATATTGGGGGTATTACCGAGTAATCTTGTGCTTATCACCAGCGGGGAGAGCAATTTCGGAGACTTTAACGGTGCATCTGGTGTACGCGGAGAAGGCACACCAGCCTATGAGAAAAAAGGAAAACAATAGATGGAACACCTATCTAGGTGTCATGCGTGATTAGGTGATAAAATATTCAAATGATCCCATCACACCTGGTAGAGGATTGAAGCATATTGGCAAAACGTTTCGTCCTTGCTGGCAAACATCAAGAATCTACGTGTAACAAGCCCTCAGTGTTGTTTAAACTGAGTGAACGTGGCCCTGGCTGGACATTCACACCGTCTCTAGCCTAAGTACATGACATCAGCAATCACTCTGGAAGACAACATAACAAGTCAATGAGAGGAGAATGTGAAAAGCAGTGCATAAAAATCCGCAGCTGTCGATTCCGGACTAGATAGACTACGTCATATTGGGGGATGCGTGATGAGGGATGTGACTGTGAATGAAAGTTGAGGGTCGTCCAGGGGGTCACATTCAGAAAAAGTAGGCATCAGAGTACCTCTACCTAGAAGTTGTCCTGATCTTCTTCTCAGCCCCCAATGGATTTGTATTAGGGTCTAACTTCAGATTCGACCTAATAATGAGGAAAACGACACTGGATAGATTGTTGGGTATTTGAACCAAAAAATGGACAAGAAGAGTGAGTGCCATTCAGAAAGGATCCCTGCAAGAGGGCACACTTTCGATCGATGCTGTGGATGATCAGCCCACACGAGAACCACTGTAGGTACAAGGTTGAGGGATATCTTGAGAATTCGTTTTGATAAAGTTCGGCAAAATTGTCAGGACTTAAGGAATGCATGTTAATAAGAACAACACACAATCAAGTTTTCATTAACCGATTGCATAAGGCTTCGGAATTAGTTCAAATTAACCATTTTACGGAGCGAAAACTCAGCTCCCAAAGATACATTTTGTGTTCCCCGAAGGTACTTCCTCATACAGAGGAGATAGCATGCTGTAATACACAGTTATGTCTTGGAAGCAACTACAAGTGCTACTAAAGGGTGGTGGGCTGCTAAACATCTTCTACGGTGGTAAGCTTTGATTCTAAAGGTGAACAGCCCTCATTCAGCATTGTCTCTTTACAATACCAATTTGAAGGGAAAGAGATGATACAAGCATCTTCGTAACTAAACCCTTCATGTATTTCATAAGTACCCGACGGATGCGTAGGGGTTGATTTCTTATTTTGTTTTTAACCTGATATCGGAGATGTGTTAGCGCTTCCTGAGGTGACTGTGTGCGGATCACTGTTACTAACCGTTATGAATGAGGGGAGTATGCAAATCACCGACAGGTAAGCCGGAGCTTTATGCGCCTGATTTGGTGGGATAGTGTACACGGGTTAGAACCTGCAATCATGATCAAGTGGCCCCGACAGTCATTGATCAACTGAAATGCCTATGGTGAAGGCCAAAAAATAAAAGTGACGTGAGCCAAACATTCAATAGTACGAAGTCTGAGGCCACGAGTGACAGGTGCGATTGCTTAATTTTTGTTCTGTTAATAATATGCATTTTTCGGATTTTGGGCTAGTCCTTTCAGGATTAGTATATCAAAATCCATAAACTAGAAGAAGTGTCCTCGAGAAATAGCACTCAGACTAGTCTCCAGCATCACAGAAGAAACAGACCAAGAGAAAGAGAATCGGATTCTTCGGATAACACGCTTTAACAAACTTACGAGAGCGGCTTTTAGTTCTAGCTCCTTAGATGTGATCTCCCGTATCGCCTGTCGATCCACGCTGACCCTTTCAACTCCAGCAACTTGTGGAGATAGAGCATTTTCCACGTCCCATAACGGCGATTGTTTATCTTTCTTAATGCCGTTATCGAGTTTTTTCCACGCGTGGGTTGGAGTAGGCTGGGGTAAACTGTTGAAGAGATATAGGTTCCCCATACGGCCTGTATGCTCATCGGATGGACTAATGGTAATGGAAGGGGAAACGGGAGATGTTTCCCCAGTGTGACGATGCTGTGTAGCCTTTGCTCTGCCTAAACTCGAACTTGCGCTGAAGCATCGTGTACTGCAAGAGAGAAGAAGAACAAGCGGTTTTTAGCAAACGCACGCCTACTGGCTGAACTGCTGGTTAGGTATGCTGGGAATTTTATTTGGACAGAAGAGATTCCTTTCAGAATTTTTCACTGATGATTGTTATTGCTGGTACATCTAGTTCATTTGATGCATATTCCTTTCAAGTTGCTCCTTGCAGCACTCATACATATCAAACTGAATTACAGCGATTCCTACAACAGAGCACCACTGAGAACATGAAAAATCAGTTTCTCTTCAAGGGCTTTGTACGCTAAATCGCGGCCGATCATGTTCGTAAAATCTGCAGGCGGTTACTCTTTTGTGGGGTAATTCTTAATTTTTACGGATCACTGAATAATATTTGTTCATTTCCATGTTTCACAATCCCACGCAACGCAGTGAGAGTCGAAATTCTATCAATGTGTGTGTGATGTGATCCATCAAATAGCAATTGAAACTATGGAAGAACATGATAAAGAAGATTCTTGAGAGAGACCGGAAGGTGCACACCGAGTTCGTTAGTTTCAGTGGCCCAGTACTTCAACCCCGAAGCGTACTTTGAAGGGGAGACAATAACTGGCCTGCTTGACATCAAAGCAGTCGTGATTGGTGGGAACCAATTAATGTGATGCCGATACTGGATACGCGTTCGTTTGAATAGACAGTGTTTACAGGCTACCTACTTGGACGGTTGGGTCTGTCCTTCCTCAATAGTCCTTGCATGTGTAAGCAAGCCAGATCGGATGAATGATAACTGGAGATTGTCGGGGTTGTTGACTTCGGAACGGTTCATGTGGACTGGCAGGGATTCAACGGAGCAGCATAATGAATCTAACGAATAAATGCCTGTGAACAGCCTGATTACTGACAATGGGGATCAAGCCTCATGATGAAATACCTAAACCTTCGAAAAGTACGAATCGATCATGCGTGTAAGATAACTGGTGGAGAGAGAGAGAGAGAGTGCGTAAATTTCCATATTGAGTGGACCGAAAGCCCCAATATTTCGTGCAGTGTAAGTACATCCACGCTAGGACAACACAAGTTTCGGACAGTATTCCTTACATCACCAACGTCCAATGTCAACTGTGGAGCGCATATGAAGCTGGAAGTAGCGACGTCTTGCTAGCACACTTGGAAAGTAATATGAAAAAACGAATTTACCACGAATAGCTCCCCCGCATTAAGCTTCACTGTAAAACCGAGCACAAGGAAACCCACCTATCCTCACCCAGAAAACTCATTATAGTCCATCACTCTTTTGAAAGTATTTTTATAAAAAATAGACAGGTGTGAACATGTCCATTCAGCTGTATCCAGCTGGCTAACATGGGGGGCGAAAATCTTGATATAATTGTCAACCTAGCTCAAAAACAATGTGACGAGTCAAAGACCATCACCTGAGTTGTCGCGAAAGCAGAAAAACGGGTCTCTTGGGACAATAGCGGCTTAAATTACATAAAAATGCGAATTGAACAAGATAAACCGAACGTCACTTTCCGTGAAACCTATCTCTCAAAGTCTAGATTTAATAGTCACTGTCTGCTTAAGTCAGACAGAAAACGGGATTATCAGTTTATTGGACTACAGTTAAACATTTTAGCAAAATACGCCCATGTGGATACCAATTTGGTTTTGACGGAAGACTCACTAGGAAACCAGCTGAATCTCTCGTTTATGATGTTCTTTCATTTTAGCTTAAACCGCGTTTTGCTAAGCCACTAAAAAGCACAGTAGCTACACGTGAATGACGTGCCCATTTGCATCGAGAAACAGCTTCTCGACGACCGTTTGTCTTACAGTAATTCAGTGTTCGCTTTCAGTTAATTCACAGTGAAAAATAAAACAGATGACTATAAAAAATTCCTCATTGACTGTAGCCTGTTTGAGCAGCCTTCAGCTAAAATCATAGTTTAACACAGGATATCCGCTGTGCACCTTTATTCGAAGTTCCTCTCTTTCTCGTGTTTAAAGACGAAGCAGTGACTAGTACGCCAGTTCAGTGAACGAAAGAATCTGAATTTACCCATCTTCTCTCAAAGTCAAGGTCATCTACGTTAAATAAGTTCAGAAAGGTAACGGATAGTCAGCGAATCTTGTTGATCGTGGACTGCAGTCATCAAAAAGAGATGGTGCACACAACCCAGGCGACGATTGGTGAACAAGATACGATTACATTAACTACGGTACGTGGCCGAACACAGCACTAAAATCCACACCAAATTCTACATAAACGACACCACACAGATAAGCATAGTCAACGAGTTCGTGTGATGAATTTTAACAGCCGCGAATTGAGAAGTATTCAGGGCGAAACCGGCTGGAAAGTATTTGGACACCAGAGAGCTTACGTTAGAAATTTGACCTTGTGCAGCATTCGTTCAGCTGCAACATCCTTTCGGTGTCTAGTTGTTCTGCTACCCGTAGGAAAGACTAGGGCTGAGATACTGTAAAGTATTCCAAGCCTAGATAGGAGCAATCGGGATGCTGAATTTGGGTTCGAACCAAGGATCTTCGTTAACTACTGACTGTCTCGAGCTCAGGAGCACATTCAGTTGTAGAACACCATCATTAACGAGAGATTTATCTAGATTTGATCAGTTTTCCTGTGAAAACCAGATTAGTGTGCAAATTAAAGTATCTGGCGATGTTCAGAACATGCTCAAGAAGCAACCAAGCAACTTACTAGGTGATATTTTGACACGAATCTAACAGCTGATTCCATAAAGACTCGGTAATCAATGGATGGATCCATTGTCCCGCATCTGATGCTTTCATCTAAGAACCGGCTTATCTGTTCTACGGTAATCCGCACCAACATCACCAGTATGATTCAACGCATGATAGAAGCGCCAGACACAGACGTTAATGAAAAGGTTGCAAACATGCTGACGCTTATGACCAATGGCTGTAGTCGATTTAGCATACTCAGTAACCTGGCAACACCAGGTGGGGGAAGAGGTTGGGGCCGATTAAAATTTCACCAATACCACCCGTTTTCCTCAACACCTACGTTTTCTCATTACTCAAGACGTGTCCAAAAACTTTTGTTGCCTTCTATTTTGAAACTGGATAGCCATTAACCCTCAGTTTATTGGCGAACATCAGTGAAAGAGACACGTGCTCCCCTAGCCATGCATATGAACACCAACGACAGGTGAACAGCCACACCTGCAGTTACTTGTCGCCCGAACTCCACTTGAACTTCCGGTCAACCTGCTGCACGTGTCTGCTACATTAACTGCCTTCAATTTTGGTCACATAAAATCCAGCTCATGAGTAGTCGAACTTTTGATCATTTTTTAGTGAGCTCACACTCATTGTTAATTGTTCTCGTAGGCACAACTTCCACCCTATCCACAAGTTCATGTAGGCGTGTGACAGGTCACCAGGGTGTGAACAGGCCACTGGGTCCACGAGTTGAGTGATCGTGAATGTGGCCTGCGTACTGGGGTGAGCGTGGCTGCAAAAGATCAACTGACCCGTCCCAGTGAATTGAAAAAGTTGAGCTATCAACATATCCATGCTGGATCTGATCATGGTGTTACCAAGCCTGCTTGAAGGTCAGACGTAAATGTTTATTTGCCATTTCAGAAGGCGTTATAAACCACCTCAAAGTTGAAAAGCTAAACAGGCTCAGATTCAGCATTCATCCACTGAAAATTTGCGAATGGTATGTATGAGAGCCTAACTTTGAGTACTCTGTGTCCCGAAAAATGGATATATATATATATATATATATATGGAACTGCGATCACTACTAAATGCGGCACATTAAAGAAATTTGAAGGAAATTACACATTTGGATGAGGCTAGGAAGAGCTATAAAGATCCGTAGACTCAGGTGTACGCTGCATTCCAGATTTCTTCAACGTACAGAGGCAGTCGATACGCCCCCTGACAGTCCAAACGTATTCTCGCTCAAGTAAGAATACACACAACCGATATCGTGTGATTTAATCGCACCCAGTCACAGGTGCTCTCATCTCAAACTAATCACTTTTCGCCTCCGCTATGCATAAGTTCCAATAGGAACTACTGATCCCAGAAAAAAGTCACCTTCGATGGCTGAGGTGTTGGATAGTTTGAACTAACAAACTCACAGTGCAGCTTCAAGTGTATTTACCACAACGTAACGGGATCTTTCCGCACCGCGGAATACTTTCTTGCTTGCGTGCACCAATGATGTCATGGTTGTAAGTACTGGGTGGAAGACGGAAAACGTGAAAGTGTAAGAAGGGAGGCACCAACGATAGCTACCACACAAGGTTTGATGCCAATGCGCGCGTCTCGCGCTTGATTTTTATGTATCAGTTCTATACCATTCTATTGGGACATCCTGGTGTGCTTCAAAAGACATACAGACATGCTTCTCACGGTGACCTTATTGGAATTCCAAGGTGATTCCATATCACCCTGAGTTATCTCAAACGTTGTTCAATCAGCTTTCGAGCACAAGAGATCGCACACCTCCGAAAACATTGTACCTTGCTGCCGAGTGATTTTTAAGACCGTTTTAAGATTTGTGTAGAGCCTTCAATATAATTTTGTCGAAACAGTTTTTTAAAAAAACGCTGAGACGAGAAACAGGCATGTTTTCCTACGGTTTTGCACAGGCGTAACCCACATGTGAAATGGCAGCTGCCAACCGAAAACTAGTACACACAAATTTAGCTCCAGAATGGTCAGATTTTTAACTGCCCTTAAACAGCCACACGACTATTTCGACTAGTTGCTTTATCGGCGTTTATCACTCGGGAAACTGAAGCGCAGGATTGAAATCGATCAGTTACTATTTTCAACATGAGAATATCTACAACAACAATCCAAAATCACTCATCTATCTTCCGTAGAACCCGAGTTATGTTGTAGTTTGAACAGAATGCAGCGAAATGCTTCAACTTTGTTGCAACAGGGAATATTGATGAGCGTCAAGCGCCCGAATCAGAATAGTCTGTTTTCCAATACCGCGCGAGCTGAAACATTCTCTGATCTGCAAAACGGCGTCACGATACAGTTTCCCCACTGAGCACAAGGAAATTGTTCCGTTATTGTTACACCATGAGTCAGATAATGGTAGCATAAATTCGGACTTGGACCGTTCACTGTTTCTGCTTATTGCTCCTTATATGTGCGTCTAAGTTCAAGCTATCCAGGCTAATTTGTGAGGATCAGTATGAACCACATGCAGCTCACCTACGTACCCAACACCACTTTGTGGCACAACCATGCATTCAAGGAGAACATATCAAGATTATCCTCCCCAAGTGCATTGCCCATCGTCTGGAATAACGAGGCGAACTATGCATTTTCAGGCTGCGGTTAATAATGTCACTGCGGTGTACATTTTTGTTGTAAAACTCGACCAACCCATGTTCCTCTTTGAGTTATTTTGTACGCTGGGGCTTCCCTGTAAAGTGGATAGGATTGTAACTGATTTATGTCTTTTGCACTCACAAAGCAGAGTTGAGTGTCCGGTGAACTATATTATTTATACGTCCGTCCAATGGGCTTCAAACTGATTTTTACAGCTCTCCAGGACTAATCACACCCTGCATCGAATGCAGTTATAGCATTCGTAAACGGATCTGTTTGTGGTTGTTTGTTTATAAAGCAGTGAGGAAAAGTAGCTTCTTCGATGAAAGTGATTCCACACCGCTGACTCTGGAACAAGTGTGTCCGTTCTGCGCAGGTGCAATCGCACTCAACTGCAGTATTTTTGGAGTTTGGCGTAAGTGCGGCCAGTTCATGAAAAACGGTGAAATTCCTTCCGGCCGTCATCAGTTTTAGAGTAAAGGGCATCCAACATGGTGTGATGTGTTCAGCCTTTGATCGTGGTGAATCAAAGCTGGAAGCAACGTGGGTTCTATTCACTAATGGAAACTCAGTTAAAAGCCACTCACTGAGAGTCGTAGAAAGGTTAGACAAAGGCGAAACATTCATCGCGAATGCGGCTCTAGACCCAGAGCTACGGTTTCACAGAACATGAGGATCTATCATTAAACAATGGGGCTCAGATTCCCCGGGTTATTTTCGCACCTGGAAAATAAGCGTCTTTCTTCAGGCTAGTTTTTTCGTGTATCTACTCCTTCTAAGTAACGCGAGCAACTGGTATTATGTGCTCAGTCCGGCCTTCTACACAGTTTCACCCAAGAAGCTGAGCAAAATTGAACACGAATTTTTAAGACCTGATACTAGTTCGTAAACAACACGTCGATGAAACTCATACCACAACCTCAGAGCTGCGAACAACCTTTAACACTTTAACAGCAATCGAGTGCGCAATACGAGTCTTCAGAACAAAGCGTCGGTTCATGATTTCTCCATGGGTGCACATTCGTTGGATAGTGAATGTTTCGCACACCCTGTGGGTCGAACGACACGGCGCTTATCTCGGACAATCAAAGAGCATGTATTAATTCACCGAAACACTCAACCAGGCATACACATAACAAGGGCTCTCTCCTGTCACCTATTCGATACAGCCCACCGAATCAATCCAGCCGAGTCAAAGTATTCTATCGATTACCCAACATCGGTTGAAGGTTATTCGCCAGCCAATGCCTCAAAAAGCTGAGGCGATCACCATTCGGACGCTTGAGCCCTGTCTGTGCCAGCGGAAGAGGCATGTTAAAGCTTTGGCATCGCCTAGGCCCACCAATAAAACCTCCTAACTAATGAGAAGACAATACCTTTTCACAGTATAGCAACATTGTGTGCAATATTCTAACCTAGCATACTATTTCGTTGCTGCTGCGATGAAAAACCATTCGCAGACTCCTGTTTCCTTATTAAAGTGTAGATATTTGCCACAAAAAGAATAAGTTTTTTGTACTTAGACTGAGTACACTGTACTGATCGGATTTCAAGCAAAGTTTAGTTGTAGATTTTCCAACAGTTCAGTTTCGCACCGACAAATGTCCACCTTGATGAGCGCCCAAAAAGACTAAAATCAGTCACTGTCGAGAATAAATAGCACGCATTCATGAATGGACACCACGGCTTACTTGGGTTGTGATCCGGATTCAATCTTGGATTGAAATATGTCTCCATAGCCTCGCGATTTATATGAAGCAGAGTGTATCTGCTGGATAGGGTTTGACCTGGCCGGATCAGGTCTAATAAACAAAACTGGCTTGAACTTCTTTTTTCCTATCTGTAGGAGTAATAAACCACAAAAGTTCAGGGTAGCAAGGAATTCATCCGCACCTTACGAATATGGAGACAATATGTTGGTCTCTATAAAGGTGGATGGGTAACCAGATGGGTGCACTCACTAAGTCCGTGATACAAAGTTGCCAGTTAAACAGATGCAAGGTGAAAAAAATCGGGTGGAATGCCGTCCTGTTGTCAGAATTGAGAGCATAAGAGTAGTTGAAAATCGGGTCTCTGTAATCCATCTCGTTAAGATATCGTATATACCTGATGAGATGTTTGGATTTCATTTGTTTTCACCAGTTAGGGGTGCAAAACTAGAGTGTTTCTAAAACAGAAGTCACTTATTGCGTGCAACCTAAGTGACTGATTATCTGTCGTATCACACAATCCGAACTCGACACTGTTGGTGTTCAGCTAAGCAACTGTAATCGAAACCAGACGGATAAAGTTGTGCGCACAGAATATACTGTCTAACCTTACTACTCCAACCCGCTCGTTAAAAAGTACTTTGTTTTATTTTGCTGATTATTGCTAGACTAATGCCTTATGAATGTTGGACGTTTTGAGTCCACAGGAGAGAAAAGCGAGTATAGTATTGAGTATATATTGAGTATATTATATATATATATATATCGAGTATATTCAGTCAATCAACTCAAATGTAAGCAATCGAACTGTTAGTGGAATAAAAGCCCACTTCTATGTATGAGGCCGCTGATGAGCAAGAGCGCGTTTGTACGGCTCCGGGGACATTCCACAAGTTGACAAGTTCTTTATTGTACGTGGGGGAAATGGCAATTTTAATAACGGAAATGTTGTCCCGTAACTGAAGCTCTGAGAACCCTGTACAGCTGTTTCATACCTATTGGAGATAATCGGCAATGTACCTCTCCCGAACCGTTAGGACATTTCAAATCCGCAATTTCCCAGGCAATGGTTGAACAATCAACCGATCAGACAGGCGCGGCTGGTTAGTAGCGTAATGAACTAACAGTCGGACAGGATATAGCGCTGCTCATTCTTCAATCACTGAATTCACATAATGTGATCAAGAGTTGACTGACTCCTCAAGTGACGGCATCTTAGAAACTTCACTCATCGCTTGTATCACTGTTCCTTCTAAGCTTCTTATAGTTTTCTGAGCGTATGAGGTGGTTTTGTAATATTTCCCTTCAGTCAAGCCAATTTACCCTGAATACCCTAAAAATACTGTACGATTGTTTCATCCTTACTGAGGACCAACCGAGGACCAACTGAGGACCACCGAGCCTCTCACCAATCTCCTAGAAAACTCAAAGCAACCAGTAAATATTATCACTATAACACGCGGAAGGAAATGAGAACAACACTGATTCCTGAAGAACATCAGTGTCAATTGAAGAAGACAAAAAGCACTGTAGTCCGGACTTTGTGTGCTATGAACGAGACGGTATATAATGCCACTAAAACTAAGCAGAGTACAGTTTATGCATAAGCAGGCGACTGCCTACAGTGAGCAAGGCAGAAGATATCACGAAGGGAGATAAAAGAAGTCACTTATATGTCCCATAATGAAATTCAAGGGGGTGAGGAAAAGACAAGTGTAATGGGATAATTCGTGTAGTGCATCCTTTTCCATGACTTCTAGTACTGCTGGAAAAGTAGCAGGAAGGCAGTAATGTGCTCCCGACTGTATAGAAAACCCTCCAGTGCACAGAAAAATTGACAAATGACGCAGAAATGACTTATAGTACAACTTCTATCAACTCCTCGAAACAATGTTTAATCAGATGAAGGAGGGATGCAATCGTAACACTCCCCTGTTCAAGTTGCATCACACCTTCTCATCTAAGAGGCTTTTGAAGCAAACCTCAAGAACATCAGAGGTAGGAGGTTCACAAAGGTAGTGCGGTGGACGAGAAATTATTTGGACAAATTCGGCATCTTTGTTGTTTGAATTCTACTGATTCTCATCGGCTGGTCAATAGCACTTCAAGAGAAAGTGGCGACGTAGCTCCTCCTAAAGGGCACCGTTCACAGTACACCACAATTGGATTAAATGCTCCCGTTTTGAATAGCGGACTTGCGACAGGCAGAAGAGGATCAAAACAGAGCAACTGAACATAAACTTTCAGTTAACATGCAATATAATGAGGAGCGACATGCATCCTTGCTGAACGACCAGTAGAGTGAACGAGAAAAAATGCTGGGACCCAATCTAGAAGAAGACATTGTCTTCCAGAAATTCCGGTTTTGATATCATCCAATTCCAACTGGCCCCTCTTTTTATGAGAGTCGTTCATTTGTTGCAGTACCTCTTTATAAAAACTGCAACTAGCTTTCATTGCGTGTTCAGCTGGGTTCATCCACCGTCCATTCTTGTTTGGTCAGACGTGTTTTCACTATCGTACTGATGTGATCCATAGTCGGTGATCTATTCAATAGAGCAGTTCCAATGTATACTTGTGCAGAAGGCCTATGTAAAGACACTCACTCGCGCTGCTTACGTTATTCTTGCGTTCGCAGACTGACTTAACATTGAAGTGAAACAAACAGGCATTATCGGAACATATGTTCAACAGAACGAACTTCCGAGGTTACCATGACCCTATAGGAATCGAAAGATATACCTGTAGAAATAAGAACTGTCTCGAAGAGAAGTTTAGCTGTTCCAAATGGTTTCCATTTATGACTTACTTACCTGCAAACACTTTATGCTTACCGTGTAATCTCATCTTTGAACCGAAAAGATGTGATCTCCCCATATATCACGATACTTTCGCATCCCTAGTCGAAATTCCCTAGAGTTTTAAGAGATGTCCCTTGCCGGTGATCCGCGAAAAAGATAAGTCAGCTATGGAGTACATTGCCGCTTTGCAGCACCACAAAGCTTCACATGCAGGATGAAACCAAGCTCCAAATTACAAAATTTTCCTACTCGAGGAGCCAATGAGGACCACACAACATGCACCGTACTAATTGGGTGTCAGTGTGTATCCCAGTGTGTGTCAGTGTATCCCATTTTGGCATTTTTCAATCACACTTGGGCAGTCACGCATAGGTTGGACCCTGAACTCCTATCTGGAAGGTTGGGATTCGTATCTGTTTAATGCTAAGCAAATTGTTCCTCAGTAGGTCCGAATAGGTTGCTTTCAGTAGCAAGATGAAAGAAAATTATCGCCGTTGTTTCCACGAGAGTATCTCGATTCATCAAGACACTTGCAGTTCTATCAAATTTCTTAAAACGGTATCAAACAAAAAAATGGATGCATTTGACCGCAGCCACACTTCAGTAAACAGCACGACCCTGCTTCTGAGCTGGTTTTTACCTCTGACAATGTTCTACAAACCTGTCTGGTGGACACCTTTCGTGAACCGCGGAAGTACACAAAAGCCACGGTACCAGCTGTTCGTATAGTAAGCTCAGCTGTCAAGCTCATTAATTATTACTGGAAATGCACAAAGATGTTAAATGACGGAGCGAAATTAAAGTGATCCACAATAATGGATTTGTAAGTTTCTTTGGCTGTAAAAACTTGGATCGCGGTTGGACTCATTGCATTCATATCGTGTCAATTTGTAGATCAGGCAGTACTTGTCCTATTTGTCCCGTTAGCGTGTAGAAATCATCGTCAAACTGATATTTACATCCTGTGTGGGAAATGGCCTGCAGGGAGTGAGATGTGAAGCTGACCAGAAGGCTAGCTGAATTTTACAGGTCGGATGTGAGCTGACAGATGTGGCGGGTACGGATTTGTATTTCTACCCTTGCTTGTATATCCAAGACAATTCCATGCAGACCAGCCATTGAAAACTAATCTTGAGGGTCATTGAAAAACAAAGCCATTCTTTTGCATGGTTTTTGTCAGCGTGAAATTCAAGCAACCTAAAGATCTAAGGACGTCACACTGTGAAGTTTCGTTGAAGGTGGAATTGCTTCCAAGTCTAAAGTCGCCAGAAACTGGGTGTACCAGGGTATTCGACGGTTTGTTGATATCCTGTCGCAATTTTCTCAGTCCACCTGGTAATGTGTATGTTGTGGGCCAAGAAAACGATACATGTAGCCTCAATGTCGATTTGTGTGGTCTTCATAACCCGTGACACTTGACGATTAAGCGTAAATCGGTTTCTTTTTTCTTCTCCTAAAAAAGCAGAGCTGTGGACGCAATACCAGCAGTTAGTGTGTCAGTAGATGAAACATCATCCATATTCTGATAGGTCGAACGCATATACTTTAAAAGTTTTCCGTTTCAACCCTTTTCGAATTACTTGTGTTGTTTTTTGTTTTTATACAGACTGCCATTTACTATGCTCGCGTGTTTTAGTTTTCTGAGCTGACTCCATTCCCCTCTGCATTTTGGTCAGGTGGTGACGTTGAACTTTTAAGCAGCCAATAGGTCAGTGCCCAGTGAATTGCTTGTTATTTGCCGCTCACGACTGAACGACAGCGTGTAGACTCGAATGTACCGAACCAAAGTACAGGGTATTTATTGGGCAAAACGAAAGTACTTCTAAAAATGTCAGTGGAGTGGTGCATGAGGTGAACAGACTACATTTTATCTTTCTGGGAACAGTTTACCGTCATCTTGATACCACAATTAAGAGCTGACAGTCCATGACTTATAAAGTTCCGTTACTCCGAAAATTAGGTTAATTTTACGCAACTCACGGCAATGTGAGCTGAGATATTTCAAGCAGTTTCAGACACAAGACGGACTGAGATCGGATCAAAGTTAACTGATAGTTGAATACTTTTCGGCGGAAACTAATTTACTTTGCGTACTTTTTACTTTGCATACTGCTTCACGTTATCCCCGAAAAGATACCGCTTTGCAAAAGTCCTTGATTGTGTCATCAGAGATGATCATTACGCACAATACTATGCACAATTACTGAACATTGTTTGGAGAATAGTAAGTGTCAACCTGGTCTCATAGATGATGAAAACGGAAAAAAATATTCCAAGTTTGTTTGACTAGATGTTTCATGTGTACCCCATAAGTAATGGAACAAAATACCGAGAAGCTGAAAGTCAGCTGGCTTTTCATTGGGGCCGCTTCTAGAGAAGAAGCGAAAATGTCAAGTCTCACCTGGTCACTTTCATTTTCCTTTCCTGCAACCAAATTGTGCAACTCCTCAGTGTTTGAGGACGTACAGTGTTTCCACTGAGATATGCGGATTTTTGCAAGATCCAAAACCTGAAGTGGAAAAGGTTTGAACGCGTTAACTGATTAAAGATTATCACATTGCGAAAAACCGGCATATCCCTAGGATTGGAAATAAGACGCCATGTTGGGAATCCGTAAAAAGCGAGTCATCGATAGCAATAACCAGGACAGTTGGGGTCAGCTTTCAATGTGTCGGGCGAACCATATGCGTCGCTGAATAAAAACACCTTCAGTTGCTACATATGGATCCCCAAGTTTTGTCCAGCTTGCATACACGGAATTGCCTCCAATGTCGGACGGCCAGGGTTCAACCCATAGCAAGACCAAAAACAAGCACTACCACTGCCCCTGAGAGGAGCAAAACGCGGGTCCATTGCTTGTTCAGTAAGGGAAGGGGAGTTTCATCCAAAAAGAAGAGATACAGCTAACAAATTTCAAATGTTTATTTTGATAAACAATGTGGGTGTGAAAAACAAATGGCGATTCGTCAAGTTATAATACAGCAACAACATGTCTATCGGCAGGCCATGAACTGCATCAGAAACAAGTTATAAAGACGATGGTCAGCCTGTTGGATTATAAATGATTAGCTTCTGCTCACCTGTGTAGCTATGAGGATGTCGTCGTTGTTCCCAGAAAGCAGGTGAGTTGTGTCTGGTGAAGAAAACGAAGAGTAAATGTTTAGAAAATTTAAGTGTTCAGGCGATTTGAACATTCTTTCACCTAAGAAATACCCCTGGGGTGGGATGCGATTTGCTCCTTAAAAACACTATGTGAGTGAACGGGAGACACTCTGTGTTCAACGATGTAACAGCCGCAGACGGGTGAAACCACTGTACATGTGATCTGAAACGAAATATTCGACTTTGGCCTCATTTTGACCCTGCTTTTTAGAGAAACGATCCGATCTCTCTCCGTCAAAACAGTTCATCAAGAAAGCTTAACCCCAGTTTATATTGGGAAGGGAAATTTTTCAACTTTTTGTGCCACAGAAATGTCGTGTTCCCAAAGGCTTTTTCCTCGCGCTGCTTTGGTGAAGCAGGACGGTAAAATAATAAGAATTAGGATGCATAAGTGGTCAAACATTGTCAGGTAGCGCGTATGCAGAAGGACGAGAAAGATACCGGAATATAAAGAAGTGAAGACTCAGATATCTGAAGAAACCGTGTTCATGCAGATGAGCGCATCTCTGCTGAAATGGAGCAGTATGTCTAGCGGAATTTCTGTCACCTTTGAGGATAATCCTTACAGCACTTGAAACAAACCATTTGAAAGGTTGTTCCTTCTTTGCAAGTCCACATGAGAGTTTAAAGTGATTAGAACGTAGAAGTTTCGTTGAAGTCCAACTTTCCTTTTTTGCCATTGAGAAAGGGTTTCTTATGATGGGAGGGTAAAAGCGCCATGTCCATTTATTCTGATTAACATCACGACTACTAATGCAAAGTCAGTAGTTTGTGTGTGTTACATGCGGTACATGGCCTCGAAAATGATAAACCGGTAGTAACCATAACAGGGGGACATAACACAAACTAGACCTAAACCACTTTTTCGCATAAGAGTTAGTTCCTACTGTGAAGTCGCTTGCGTCATAACCCAACCAATTCAAGAAAATTTTACGAACTATTAGACACAAACTTATCAATAATTATCAAGGGGACTTTCGGTCGCTCTTCTAAACTGAGAGCTTTTCGTCTCTCTTACGGCAAGTGTTTGACCCTCTGAAAAGTTGTAGCACAAATAGAATGTAAATATCTCCTTCAGTATGCGGCTAAATTGTCGTACGTTACTGGATTACACTGTTTCAGCACACACTTGGCTGTACCGGAAATATTGTTGCTGTTCTCAAGCCCGTACACTCTGGTTTGAGGGTCGGAGTAGGTATCTGTGGGACAACGTCGATCGAGTTCGAAATTGGCACAGGGGCAGAACAAAACTGTATTCGGAGTCCAACTATCTGGTCTGAATCTAACTACGGATAGTGAGGAGATTTTTTTGAGGCGCATCGACCGGGTACCGTCTCGATGGTCACTTCTTCACTTCGGAAAGCTTGATGACCAAAACGAATGGGTATAAATTGAAGATCCGTACGCTGCTCATTGCAACGGACTACACATTGGGAAATGCAGCAACTTTATTTTGTCAACCCGTACATGGCTGACAACAATAGACCCTGTCGTCGGATTGATGGTCACGGATCGAAGTGATGCGGATATCTGTGCTGCCTCGCCTTCAACCTGTTCACAGACTTGATGATGAATGGTTAACTATATATTCGGGTTGCCAAGAAAGCTTTGCTTTCGATTGTCCATGTAAATACGTTTGGGGCAACCATAACCTGTGCGAGGACATTAGAACGGCAGTGAAGCAACCTGTCCTACTGTCCTCACTCCTGTAGGATGGTGAAACACAGACATTGTACCTATGGCACGCCAGAATGACAGAGAAGTCAGCTTACAATGCTCGCGCAATACAGCCCGGAATTCAGCGGTCGGGTGCAAACGCAAACACCAACTATCAAGTAAGCTTTGATGCACAACTAACTGCGCTTGATAGGCTGAGAGCTGTCTCTAGAAGCAACTCATCTACCGTCAACTAAGCATGACCGAAACTCAGCTACTAAGAGGGCTTCTGATTAAATTTGAAAAATTGTAATCGTGGTTTGAGATCTTAGGAAATTCTGACTATTGATGAAGTAATGTCCACCGGTATATGATTGGCTAGCTTTGAGGCACAACACATCACAATCTCGAAAGTAAACGAATCATTCAGGATGGCCAGATAGACACGGGAACTGTGAGGGCGAACGTATCTTAGTGAAATCCAACTTGCTGGTTACCATTGCACCCACCATAAAATACCAGGGAAGTTACACTTAGTTGTTTAAGGTAATTTGGCTCCGGTCTGCTCGACTCCATGTCACATTGTGAAATGACAAACCCAGTCGCCGGCTACCAGTCCCAACTTAAAGAGAGCGGTGCTGAGTCCAACCTCAAAAAAGTATCATTATGGCATTCTATTCAATGAAGTTACCGCTGAAAATTCAGAGGAATCACGGAGGACGACCTGTTCTTGGTATAGAAGATTCAATGCTAATGGTTACTGTTACGTCATCATGCTAAGACCGTTTGGTGGCACAGTACTTCGCGTGTTTTCCTACCAGCTTCATTCGCTATGGTTTACATTAACACCAGCGATTTTCCTCAACCCCCCAACCATTCCTATTTTGGCTAGTATGTGAATAAGCCTAGTGTATCAAGCACTCTTGACCGGCAAATCGGTTTTAAGTGCTTTTTTGCACGACATTCTGTGGAATGGCCAAAGCCAAAATTGATTCAGGTAACGCGTCGTTTCAGAAACAAGGGATTCTAAAAAGAGAAGCGCGCGTTCACATAGGTTTAAAAGTGGATTCAAAGTGGTCTAGAAGTCGAATGTTTAGGCCTTTGTTCACGCCGTCCAACATTACAACCAACCTCTGGTTTGGGAATCCCAAATTGCAACTAGCAACAATAGAAACAATCCAATCCACGAGATGAACTCGTAAAAGCACTGCAGAACGCTTCCGTACGCATAGAAGTCTGTCAACATATCACTCATCAGAACTGCCACGGCTTGGTGAACCGCTGTAAGCTACGTACATAATTCGTAACCGAGAAACTGGACCTAGACGTGCCTTATTGGAATTAGGCTTTACCCCTAGAAATCTTGGGATTTCAGGCCAATAAGATGCTTTGAATAGTACGACTTTCTTCAGCTTTTCAGCAGGTGAGTGAGAATAAAGCTACCGGAAGATGTGAATGACAAACTTATCCACTTTCTTCCAGAGAATAAGAACTCTGGCGTATACGCAGGTTCCAGTGAACCTCATGGTATCCTCTAACCACGGGATGTCGGGTGAGGGGCAGAGCTGTCTGAACAGGGAGTACACCGTCCAACATATTTAAGAGCGAAGAACAGTCTGTCGTGGAAATTACAGCCAGCCGGATAACATAACGTCCACTAAAAAGTTTATGTAGCTTTTACCCGTTTGTTAGTCGAATAGACGGTTTTGTTTAATGAAGAAATCACAAATATATTCCACAGGAAGATTGGTGCCACGGATAAAAGATTGCTGTTTCGCGAGGAATGCGTTAAGACAGGATGGCTCAAAGCCTTACCTTTAAGAAAGCGGACTTGTTTTGACCAGTCTCAAGCGCTCCTCACTAGAGAATTCTATATGTATAAACGTAGAAAAAGTAAACTAAAACTCTTCCCGTATGCTTAGCGTGCACGCTAGCAACACCGAGAAAATTATATTACTTACGCTTATTTGTAATTCGCGACGTTCACGAGCCAGAAGCCTGTTTAATTTGCAACTCATCGCCAGTTAGGCTCATGACTGGTGATAGAGCACGTGAGAATGCTGTAGCTCCAGGGGCAAGCAGTGCGGCAGTTTTCATGAACCAGAACCGCGGGAATTGATTGTGCCTCATCACCTTAAAAATATTCATAATCCCAGTTTCTCAGTCAGTTTGTGAAGCATCAAGATCTCTCAACCTCCAAGACTTTAACGACATCTCACATGCTCTCTCATTGCCACAACGACCGCACTACTGCGTCAAAATTGTGCGAGGTGAGCGCAAAAAAGTGAAGCAAAAGAACTCATAGTTTGGTTTTTGTTCCTGTCCAAAGCATACTGGCAGGATGACTGGGAAGATAGCACATGGGTACCGCTCACGAATTAGTCCAATACAAAAACGCCATCGAAAACCATTTCACTTCAAGGTTACTATATGTAAAGGAGAGATCAACTTTGACGGAAAAAAGGATTGTAGAATAATAGTTCTGTTCATCTCACCTTGATACTGGTTTCTGCATATGGCAATCCTGGACAGCTGACAAGAAGAATACACTGCAATGCTTTCCAAAGAGTATGCAGCCCCGGTTGAGCGTAGTTCACCAAGCATCATCTGCAAGTTGATGCTAAGATTTGTCCACTAAATGGGGAGAAGAATAATTGAAAGTTTTTGGTTAATTCGTACCCGAGATCTGATCAGCAGCGACAGCGGAATCCAGGTAACTTGTACAGTTTCTTTAATTTGCTCACATTCCGTTGAAAAGGTTAGAAAATGCAGTTTCTTTTGATGTGTCAAAAGTCTACCAAGGTTCAGGAAATATCAGCAACTCACTTAAATTCAAATTTGAAATGTGCACCTTTCATTACTAACAGCTGTAGCATGACAAAACACACTGGGCGTCGTGCTGGATATTGTAGTGCCTACGGAAAACAAAAGACCTACCAAAAACGTATTTGAGAGGTAGTTCTAATCTGCTTTCATACTGACCGGAGTTCAGACTCAGAACCTTGTGTCTGAGTGGCTTTGAGTTTACCTTGGGAAGAATTGTGAGATTGGAATCTGGGAGAACTTACCAGAAAGATATTGGATGCACCGACCAAGTGACATTTGAGGAGAGGGTTTGGTCTGGTTGCGTCGAAAATCGTTCGCTCTTGCATTGGTCGGGAAATAGCCTGCTAAAGTGAGCTGCACATCACTGTGTTGCCCGAACCATAGCGCACTTTAAACTGGAATGAACAACGGAAGGGCAAAATCAATGGAATCTTTTTAGTGACGTCTTTTCCGGTAAGGACTGGCTAGCTTACAGTGAGAAGTACCCTAAGAATATCGGATAATACATAGATCCGGAATACCTATTGATAGCCTGTTCCCTGACGTTAAACAGAGGAGCAAAACAGTTTCTGTGAGGTGTGAGTGCTTGAACGGTGCTGTTGTACACATAAGGTAAACCTTTACATATGCTCAACTAAAGAACCACTGATTTCCACTGATAATTTGACTGGTGCTCGGACGCTTGGCAGCAAATGATCTCATTTCGTGCTTCACCAAATTAGTGAGGTTTGTTCGTTTATCTTGTTTCGGCTTTGGTTCTCTATATTTTAATGCGTCTGACTCCTGCTGGAAAGTAAGTCAGTTCGGTACATACCACGCACTGCAGATACCCATGCCCGTAGACCTTCAGCAAGAAGTGCCTTTTGAGTAGTTCATATGTTTGTTCAATCAGCTTGTCCCCTAGTGTAACCGCCCGCCGAAATTAGTGGGTCCGGAGCGTAAACGCAATAGTGGACATGTGGTCTTTTTAGTTTAACAGAGAAACTGCCACAGAGTGCTTCTCTGTTGTAAATCACAGGTTTACGACAAGTTGCCTCTCAATAATTCGATCGAAAATTCGTGATCAAAATATTACAGTCCACTTCGTCTTAAGCTATGATTCCGCACAGCTTTATCTTTCTGCGCGCTCAGGACGGATTTAATGTTTTGTGTATTTCTGCTGTCATTTTCCTGTTTAAGATACCTTCAGTCAATAAACCTTAGGTAAAAAGCACTTTTACCTCCCATGAAATACCTTTTGAAAACCCTGAATAAGAGGACCCGTGCAGCTAAGACTAGCGAATAATGACTGGGTACCTCAGCGTCGTCAACCTGGCTTGTAAACATGCTCCGAAAACGTCAGTGAACATAGGCAGTAAGATGAGACTTGTGGGAGTCCGTCAAGATTAATGACATGCACTAATTTCTCAGGTGGATCAGTGAACTGCTCACGGAAAGTTTTATGACTGGGCCCTTCTGACCAACTCGCGTCGCAAACGACACAGAGGCTCATAGGCTGTTCATCCATTTGCATTGACATGGCCATTCATGTCTGACAGCTACTCTGCTGTCATCGTAACTTTTAGTTCGGTAGGCCATAGTTTTTTGCTGAGGACCAAATATTTTGGCTATTTGTGCCTCTGGTCTCCCCAGCAAACAGTGCTCCTTCAGCTAGCGAATGTTCCAGAGGGCGAGCTACTTTTATAAACAATGGAAAACATCTTGAACGAACCTCGAGAACAAAACTAATCGCTAGAGGAAATTAGGTTAATGTTTCAAAATAGTGTTGCTACAGGGAACTGTCTTAAATGCACCAACGACTCCTATTGTAATTCGTACATTTGTTTATCCTTGACACGATAAAACGCTGATAGTGTTGTATTCTAGGATAGTTTGAGTTATGCCACGCATAAAATTGCTGTCTTTGTTTATTCGCTTATTCACTCGAACTTGCTTGAAAACCCTGATGATGATGACCGTTCAGATGTAATACCCTTTCGGCGCCCAGCTGCCACCAGAAGGAAGCACGAGGGCTGGGATACTGCTAGGTTGCCCAACCTAGACGGGAAGTCGAGAGGCAGATGTCGGGTTCGAACCACGGACTTTCGGTCAGTAAATTCACGCTCTAAACCACTAAGCCATCGTGTCCCTTGAAGACCCTGATCTCGTTATTTTTTGCCAGTAACAGTATTTGACTGCAACTTATATAAATTACACACGTTACATCGGCAATCAGTCAAACAAAGAGGTGACAGTTCTTTACGCAATGCACTACTCATAAGTTGCTGAAAATTCTTCGACAGCCCACGACCGGTTTCGCCCTTCTTGGGGCTCATCAGGAAGGCGCAGTCCCCGAGTTTCCGCCAACCTTATCTTCTACTTGAACCCAAATTGGACTGATTTCGATAAACACACTCATTTACAAATCACTTTGGTTTTTGTGAGAGACTCACCTGGAACCCAGCTGAATCTTTGATTTGTGATGTTTCCAGGTGGTAGGTCTTATCCATAATATCATGGTGAACAGTTAGCAAAAACCTGGGGATTCAATTCAGGACCAGCAATATCTAACGGTTTTGATGCATGAAAATTCCGACAGAAGGGGGGGGGTTGAAAGGCTTGCCATTGAGCTGCGTTGAGAACTTACGTTCAGGCTATACCACAGAAGATATTGTCACTTTCGATAAAATGAGTTGTTAACTCTGTTGTTTATCATTCTTTAGTTTTGTTTTTTTACCACTCCTTTTTTTAAACTTGCCACTCCATTACCGGGCTACATACTTTATCGTCAAGTGCGGTGTGCTCAAATGCCGTCTTGAGTCTTCACCTGGTTGAGCTGGCTCCTGATGATTTGAGCCGTGCCATAAGGCCTCTGACTAGTTACCTTCAAACTATCTAAAAATACTCTATACTTGGATGTTTAGCAAGTCACAGATTGACTGCTTACTTTACATGTTTTCTTGAGTTTCTACTAGTTGTTTGTTCACATCAAAAAATCATATACTTTGTATATTTAGTTGGTCTCAATTCTGCTTTTATAGCTTCATCTCCACTCAAAAGTTCGTTGCAGCAACTGTTGGTTCCGGTCTGCAACACTATACTGTTCGGTGATGGTACTACACCATTTCTTATCGTGAAATTCACAGCCTAAACTCATATCCAACTACGTCAACTGTATTCTTTACAGATCCCTGTCCGTTTTGCCTTCTTCCTATCCGTCAAAGACTACGGATCCACGGTTCACTTGATACTCCGCGATCATGAGTTTACAGTCTTTCTTTCCAACAAGCATCTCCCTAGAGAAGTCACCCTCAGATTGAAAATACTTCACTCTGGTAGCGTGAAATGCGGCTGGATGTTGGTATCTTTCGAGAGAGTATCGCAATCTACGAACAAAGACCCCTCTTG
Organism: Clonorchis sinensis; assembly: GCA_003604175.2. Taxonomy (NCBI): domain Eukaryota; kingdom Metazoa; phylum Platyhelminthes; class Trematoda; order Opisthorchiida; family Opisthorchiidae; genus Clonorchis; species Clonorchis sinensis. The sequence goes on along the minus strand of CM030369.1, from coordinate 176,890,889 downwards.
GTATTCCAGAAAAAGCAATTTTCTTTCCTCAAAAATACCAGGGTTCCAAATTTGTAGTTTCAATTTTTCTGTAATGGGACACCACCTAGACACGTAAGTACACGCGGTACACACAAGTTCTTTCTCAGCGTAGGTTAGCACAACAAGCTAGTCTACTACGTGAGCCATAAAAATTGAACTATCTTCCACCTCACCTCCGAAAATGTACCCCTCCAATGAAGTGCTACTATCACGAACTGAGTGTGCTGGCATTTTATCTCTATCACGACTAGATAAATATGCCGAATTCCATTTTGGCATTCTATGGGGTTATGTTAACCTGACGATGAGCACATCAATAAAAATCCGAATGCACAATGAAAGGCACGACAAAGTTTGCAGAACAGCTGCAAAACACATTCATTCCACTCATAGCAAATCTCAAAGTTTGTATGGTCTGAAGGTTCAAGCATTTTTAAGCTCATCACCCCCCAACTTCAAGCTCGGCGCATGACAACATCCTCGATCATTTTATACGCAACAAGTGAACATTGGGACGACTCATGATGCGAATTTTCTCATATTCTCACCCCAAGAGGACCTCCTCCAAATGGAGGCCACCCCATGCAAAATATATGACGTCACTTGTTAAGAAGAATATTTAGTATGGAATTTTCCATTCTGAAATAGCAACGCATGTATCACAAGCGCTGGCTGATACTAAGCGCCCAGAAAGGACACAAATTCAAACGTTGCATATTCCACACATTATTGGAGGCTTATTTTCAACCTGCTGTGACAGCGATTTTGAAATAAGTAGTTGGAATTTCAGACATTTTCATTTGAAGTTCTCCCAAAAGGAGCAAAATACTGGTTTACTTCTCGGTGTCTTGAGTGATAATTCTAATTCGGTATTGCCTCTTTTAAAGTTGTGACAACTCACCTAGGTATTTTGATGGAAAACTGGCTTCCAGTTGACTGAAAATATCCAAGATAGTAAACATGCAGTAGTTCTCCAAAAGGAGACCCCACCCCACCTCATTTAGTACCACTCTGGTCCTCTGAGATTAACCTAGAAAGTAAAACCTCCTGAAATACCACTTCCTTGCCCCCCCCCCAACAAAAACAGTATACAAAACAGTACAGTACAAAACAGTATACATATGACACAAAATGCCATACAAACAAAGGTCGTAATGTGAAGTCTGTGCCCTAAATAGATATCTGAAACATGATGAGTGAAATATTCTCCCGACTAAATGACTGCGGGATAGCCATGGCAATAATTTCGTCCACATGACATACAATCACTGCGGTTCCCCATTTAATAAAGACCACTATTCAGACAGGGTGACATGTGATTAGTCTCCTGTTCATTCTGCAAATGGTTAGGTCACTTGTAAAATGAACCACCATGCAGAGATGTCGCCTTCGGTGATTTACTTGCGGCCGTCACTGGAGAGAAAAAACTCTGAAGCACCCTCATCCTGTAGGAAAACAACCTGACAATGTCAAGCAGAAGACACATCTCCAAACTGGGAGTGTTCCTCATTAGGCGGGACTTTCATAGTGGTATTAAAATATTTAAAAAGGGAGCGAGAATACGGTTGGTTTATTTTCGGTAAGTGCTTATAATGGGGTGGTTTCCTAACTGAGTTTTACTAGAAGTTACCGCAGTGACGGTGTCCGTGGACGATAAAGGTGGTTGTTTTACGATGGTTTTAACTGTATTTAAGGTACTGTACCAACGCACTAGCTTAAATGTATAATTGTATTTATCACCGCTTGTGGGCTTCCACAGTGGCCAGTAAGAATGCGCTGGTGCTTAGGAATCACTATGACCGAGTATTTCCGAAGTTGTGGTTAAGGCCGACGGTATTTCTAGGGGAGTTGAAACCTTGCGACCACTAACGAACAAAAGTTACAGTTAGTTGCTCTGACTAGAAGTTACCCTTCCGTACACTATAGTAGCATGGAACCAGACACTGTCACCTAATGAGCGGTTGCAGATAATCTCCCCTGACCATAAGTCTGTCATTAAGAAGCGCTTTCCGCACCACCAAGGCCCTCTATGTGAAGGTTTTTTAACAATTTGATAAAGCGCCTGTATTTCACTCGGTCAACGCTAAATTTATGAGGACCATACCGATGGGATAGATTCCATTTACTCTTTTGTAACAAGCTGGATAAGCAGGGGAGCAAAAGGCAATGCTTCTAGATGTAGATTGCTCTTCCTCGTCTGACTCAACATGAGCCGTTTAGAATGACAGTGTGAATATGGTAATTCATATTGTGACTAGTATAATAATATCTTCTTGAATAGGGAAAACTCTGACAAGTTATTTTGCATATGCCTGGCCTTTGTTATTGAGTAACGAGCCTTTTTTCACTGCACAGAGACTCGCACAACATTTTTCGGTCAGCAGAGAGCGACGACCTACATTCCTTGCTGAAACAAAGGCGGTGCTTTTGGCTGTGAGATTGGCGCTTGTGTAATCACCCTCCATGGTCCTACCGTTTCCATCCAGGGGAAATGGAAGTCCACCCGAACAGAAGTTACAATAGTTAAGTTAACAACTAATTCTTCAATGCTATTTTGTGCGCGTGGCACCAAACTGACCTCAGAGAGTAAATTTCAATTTAATTGAGCTCGTACACCACGGTCAAAATTAAGCCATTATACCAACCACATTTTCTGGCCTACGATGGGTTGACGCTCAAGACTGCCTCGTGATCCGCTAATCTTAGTATACTTTTTACCTAGAGTACTCAACTGCTTCTGTACAACATCAAGTGGACTGAGGTCAGAAATAACAGGTTACAACCTATCCGAAGCGTTCGTCAGTCTAAAGGGGCACGGAAAATCAGTCCGCCATGTACCCACAATGAGCGTGTGTCCTATCCCTAGACTCGGCATTGAAAAAGGGATCTGAGCACCCCTTGTGTTCCAAAAGGATTTCATATTAGCAAGGCCTTCAAAAACCTGGACAATAACTCAAAACGTAATGTTTTCGGAGCGCTGACTGCAGCTGGTGGGTTTCGGCCTGTCGAATTAGTTGTGTCTTCAAATGTCTCCAGTAAGGGGTTACTCTAGATCGTTATGCTTGTATATAAGTAGAAGTATATTAAGAATACTTCATAGACCTTTTGAAACGGCCTCCCACAAGCCTTTGCTAAGTTAAGGACCACAGTAAAACACCATACAGGCCGATATAACACCGAGAGTTCGTCAAGTGACTGAAGTACCATTATCAGGCATATGCTTAGGCGTCACTCGGCCTATAGTGCCATATTATCCTGTTTTCTAGCGCATACGCATATTCAGAATGATTCTTTGGGTCGACGTTCTGGAATTGGTATATTAAATTTACCTGAAGAATTTTGTTGAGAAATCGGTGAAGCTCCAAATATGTCACGAGCAAAGAATTCACGTTTTGTGAAGACAGCATAACTGCATTTTATACTAAACTTTCGGCCCAATTGTGCAGGTCCTGACTGCCTCTGTTGCATTTTCATATACGGTCCGGTTTTGCGCTGGTTTTAGCATCTCGTGCATTAAGTTGGACATGCATCGCCAAGCTATCGGAAATGCTTTCAGCGCGCTATCAAATGACTATTCAGTTGAACTCAGGTACAGGCTTGTAGAACCTAATTTTTTATAGGCATTTGCATGTAGCAAAGGACAGGATTTTTTTTAACAAGAGGCTGCACGAATCCGCTCATATTTCGCTGACGGGAGACAAAGAGTAATTGTCTGCAACTAACCGTCCATGGTTGCAAGTAGCAGTGCTCTGGCTAAGAAGTGTGCCTAAATGATTAAATAAGGATAATAGATTTCTGCACCCCCTTAGAAGTAGCAAAATGCTTTTCCATAATCGGGTATGAATACAGAGAAAAAAGGTCAGACGGAGGAATTTTTGTGTTACTCCTAGGTTACAGTCGAGGTTTTTGCCAGCGCAAAAGGCTTTTGTTAAATTGATAATTTTCGACGGGGAGCTTAAACTTCGCGGGTCAATCCACAATGTTTTCTTGTTGACTGGTTCCAAGAGCTTAGTAAAATTCACCAGAAATTCAAGGATCAGCCATTTCCGTCCATGGTGTTTCTTTTTTCATCCACCTTGCGAAAAAAACGTTGCCACTTCCGCTTGAACCGCCTTGAAACATAGGCAACTTAAAAAGCGCTTTCTGCCATGACGTTAAATGACGTTAAACGACCAAGCTGAATACCAGACAAAATCTAGTCCATTGGGCATTATCAACCAGTTTACCCGTAATTGTCCGTCTTTCGATGGTCCTGTTTTCCTCTATAAATAAAAAGTACCTTTACTACTTCGAGCACCTTCTGAAAGTCTATCCTATCTCAGATGGTGAAAAGACACCGCATTCTGCATTTTTGTCCAACAAGCTTGAAAAACTGTGCCGAAGAGGTATTTTGTTCTGATACTCTCTTACTCTGCAGTCGGTCTGTAGACAGTCTGCATTCCCGTTATTGTGCAACAGTCAGCCCAGCAGCACTCAAATGAAAGATCATACAAGTGAGACGCGAAATTCATATCCACATTCCCGGTTGAGGGTTATAAAAAGAGGTATTTTCAGACTGTCAGTAATCCCTCGGGTATATTAATTTTAGATTAAGTTTAATCAGCTTACAGCAAATACAGGCATTTAAAACTTTAATCTCCAAGATTCCTTCATTCATATCAAAAAAGAATTTGCAAAAGCAACGTTCCATGTACCACCTGTTTAATCCTTTATCTACAACACCCATTCTTTGTTTGGCGTAGCATCTATTCCCTGCTTTTTTTTCAAATATTTCGGAAACTTTATCCTGACACCTCCGTGTGGATTTCTTTCAGCTATGTCTGTTTTAAGCCACTAATAAACAGAAGCGCTTAAGCGTATCTTCTTTTCGACAGGCTAAACGATATCTGTAAAGCATTTCGCTCAACAATAATCTATTCTTGCTTCAGAGGCATTGGCCCTGTGGTTGAAAACAATTGTCTTTAAAACCATACGACTAAGAGGAGAGGGAAACAAAAGAATCTTCAGCAACATCTCTTTTCATGGAAATCAATAAGCAGGCCGATAAAAGACGAATGTATAGATCTCTCGGTCTATACATTATGACCAAGTCTTCTATCACACATATGGAACGTAGACCGTACGGACGAAGACAACTGACACTGGCAAGGGACAAAAATTTCTACGAACAAGACTCGGAAAAACTTCAGTAAAAATGACTGTATCAGGCCATTTTGCGTTAAAATGCTATCTGGATAAGATAAGAGATTTAGTGGTATTTGTTACTATACCACCAGGAACAGTTAATCAAAAGCCATACTTCGCGGGTTAAGAAACCAATGATTTTTCCGCTTCTGGAAGTTACATTGTTCGAAGTCAAAATGTCGCTCCCATGAGACCACAAATTTCGGTTTTGTAATTTCTACTCGAATACGACGGATGTTGGCTCTAAGCTTCCACTCATCGGAATTGGTTTGGTTTTATTTTTTGCTCTCACGAAGATTCCGCAAGTCAATCGTAAAAAGAGAGATGAAAGGTGCTTGATAATGTGTTGAAAAGTGCTTGGCAAGCTTAGTGGAGCTCTCAGGTTGCAGTATCTCCGAATAACTTCCCTTTTTATTGACTGCATTTGTTGGCACAACAGAAATAGTTATTAAAAAGCCAATCAATTCTAAGCCTTAGGTTTTCTACCAAGGTGTACGCACTCATTTTGCCGCTCAAAATACCCATAGCGACTTTAGAAACACGACGAAAATGCTCACCGCCCCGTCGTTTACTCAAAGATTTCGGCTAATATGGTAGCCATTGTTAGCAAGATAAAAACGCAAGGCCGGAGAACCTAGTTTAGCAATGAGATCCTGCATTCACCTCTAGCAGGACCGGATATTGTGGTGATCTCCGAGCTGTGTGCGCGGAACTGCATACATTTGCACGTTATGTTACCTTGCAAATCGGTACGTGTTTACAGAATTTGGTTACCTAGAAGCTGCAGAAGTGTTCGTTAATATAAATTCATATTATGAGTATTGTTTTCGCTGATGCAAATAACGCGCACGTAATGGATATCAGAGCAAATCAAAAAGTAATTAATACACTTGTTTACATCACTGTGTTTCATTCTGACATCAGGCGTCGTGGAGTTGCGGGCACTTTAACAGTAAAGATATATGGATGTGTCTTCTAACTCACACAGTGCTAGTAGTTGGGAACTGATAATTTTAACTGGCAAAACTGCACTCGTTTTTTATTGTCTTTTATATGCAGCAACTAATGGCAATAATACTGAGGTTGCTACACTCTCGCGACTTCACTTCGGAGAATTATTTTACCTTAGTTGGCCATTAACACGTTGGAACAGACCTCATTAAGTATGTCGCTATTCGTGTATCGTCTGTATGCTCCCTATTGTTTTTAATCTTTGCATGCGCAATTTACCCGAGTGAGTGTTCCTACCAAGCAAGTATTTATAAAACCAATGGATTTTTGGACGTTTTGAGCTCTCAAACAAGCCTAATGCAGCTGTTACATGTCAGCGGAGCACTTAGACTGACTGAATGTCTGTTGGGTACAATGAAAATCTTTTTAAGATGGTCACTTCTTTTGAAATACCTGTACGGAGTCAGATTATGTCCTCGTCTCTGTCCTTGTTCTTACGACAAAGAAGACCAGTCACTGCTTCAGTATTTACTGCCTGCAAGCCAATAAATCCGCCTATGACTATGTAACCTACAACATATGGTCAAAGGTCTATTCACATTCACTGTACATCTATGGAGGATTGGAAAATGCGGTTACGCCCGAACGTCAGCACAATTTAGCAAGGTCTCACACAACAAAGCTCTGTTTGTGCTTTTAGGGCTGACCAGGAAAAGTGGTGTCTAAGACCTGAAAAATATTAAGTTTCTTCTCCAATCTATCCGCAACACCGAATCAATGAAGTTGCCTGTCAAGTAGCTCATTACAAGAGGTGCTTCTCACAAGCTTACTTAAAGTCCTGCCGCATTTTGCGGTTAGAGAAATACTTTGATGAAACTTTAGATGACCTAGGGTGCCTAGCACGGCTAGCAACGCAGGTCGAGCTTTACAACGACCCACAAACTGCTTGTCCAAAAAAAATGGAGTAAAAAACCATAGTAACATTCCTGAAGCAAAACAACGCCCCCGGTTCTGGCTTAATCCCGTTCACAATCTGACAGAACCAATGCAGGGGAAACACAGGAAGAATGATGTGCCATGGGATTATTAAACCACTACTGTCGCACGTACCCTCAGAAATGGTGTGGGGTCCAAAGATAAGAAACATTAAAAGGCCACTTTATTAGCTGTTACTCCTAACCTTCTTCCGTAACCCCTCAATTCTTCTACACTTCTACAAATTGGTCTCAGCGTATGATCAGATAGCTCCGTACCTGCTTCCCCATTTGCAATGTGTTTTGTTTGCTCTTGCAGAAACATTTGGGATAGCAGTATCGCAGCTGCAATTACTACTCTCCTGTTTTAGCTTTAGTGTTGTTACACAAACTCGTCAACTTGTTAGGACAGGACAGTCCGTAGAAAAAACTTCCTGTCCTGTGAACTAAACAAATTTGGACATGCTAATGAAGCAAATTCCCTAGCGGTACCTAACCGACTCCGATGAAAGGAAATCTCACAGTGTCGTTGAGTGTTTGCATATAATTGTCACTGCCTACATCATCAGGTATCTGGCTTCGCTCATGAAGCTACCAAATTCCTTAAGGACGTGTATGCCCGGGTATCAGTAACCGAATTGCACAAGACGAATTCAGATTGGTCTTGTTTATTCTGTGGTGGTGAAGATGCTGGAAAGAACAGCCTAGTACCATGACTAATCCACCTCAACTCTGGTTAACTCTTAAGAACTCAAAATCTACCATCTCGCTGGTTGAGTGCGAAGTATGATCCAAGGACAGGAAGTAAAGTTCGACCAGCGAAGTAATTTTAATTACATTTGACCAACAACTACTCAACCGTAACGGGAACGTTCGGCTGTTAGCGATGATTCGAAAAATCGTGATGTGAATCAAGTTGTTTTATGCGAAAAGCGACGTCAATCTAAATGTGAAGGAAAATTACCACAAGGGCACATTCTAACGGAATGGCTCCCACAAGGAGGCCTTCTGGGTCCAAGAGTGTGGATACGCTATGCTATTAATTTACCATGTCCAATTAGCTCGTCAAGTCTGCTGTTTCCTGAAGATGGAAAAATATGTCCCCCGCGCTGAGGAATCGCAGTTAATGCAGGTCGAAATGGACGACATGAATAGCGTAGGGGTTAGAAACTGTCTACTGTGTCAACAAGTCCAGGTTTGTAATGGGCAGACAGGTACCCAAGATCGAAATGTACAGCTTGGATTCAAAACCCATCTTACTAGTTAATAGTATATGTTTTGAATGCTTACAATTGCGAACATCGTAAACTCTAAAGTTACTCGGTAATGCAAGCACGAAGATGACATGAATTTTGACGGTTTTATGGAGGGCAAATTAAGAATCTGAAGTCTTCCGGAGTGCTGAAAAATACATTTATCCGGCAAGTTGAGTTATGGATGGCCAAAATACTGACGCCACCAAAAGGGGGGCTTTAGTCTGTCGAAAAGATAGGACAGATACGCATCAGGATGGTGCTTGAAATGTAGATACTATATTCAAAAAAGGATGCGGTGACTTACGGTCATTTACTGTGGAATACAGATATCTAAACGGTAGAACGATGCCTTAATCACGTCCGAGTTTCTGTGGCTGTCCCCACCAGCAAATTTACACTCAAATATGAGGATGCACCTTAAAATAATATAGGATAGATTAACTGGCCGACACGTATCGTCTGACGCGGTGCTGCTGGGTCAGCACTCGGGTGCTGAGGTTACTGGAGCGGGACCGTAAAAGACCCGAATCCCCAACCGCTATGAACAACCAAATAAGGGAAATGCTGTCCGGTCTACGTAAAATGGACAGACAAATACTTGACTTCAAAATCAAGGAACGTGAGGCTGTAATCCGCCCAACCATTCGGCACGCCAGAACACAGACAAAGAAGGAATCTCTCTGCCGCCCGATCCTATTACTCACAGGTGTCAGCGTGCTTTGCAAGCAGGAGCCGTAAGTGAAGAGATTCAGAAAAATGTTCTGAAACTTGGTCCAGTACAGAACTTACTCCGAGGATTATCCTGTACGTGCAAATAGTAATCAGCGTAATATCAGCTCGTTCGCCGCTCGTCTAGCCTCAAAGATTTCTCTTGTGCGATATCATTTGGAGCCCTGTGGGATTAGTGGCTGACCTTGAGTTTGAAATTGCATCAAACGAAAATAAACTGTATTCCATTGAAATAAACTAAAGAGGCTGGGGGCACGGAGCTTGCAAAAACTGGTCGAATAAAACACTCCAGAGCATATCTCACGCACATTATAAAATGTCTAGGTGAAGAGCACTCTCACTGTTTGGGCGATCAAGGCATTCAATGCCAATTTCGATTGTCTCAGCTGTTGACCCTTGTCGCGTATATTCATTTGCTCTAAAACCCTCATGTTCAGAAGAGATTTTTGCTTAAAACTAAGCATATTTCTGCCCAAATACCGGACCCAAAGGGTCCCTAATCTGTCTTACTTTTGAATTTTTGTTTCCACCACGTCTTCGTTCACAAATTTTGGTGCGCGCTTTAATCTGGTCATTCTTCTAACGTCATGGCCAAGAGGCAAACCGAAGATAAATTTGTCGAAACTCTGGGGCATTCGAAGCAGGTTATTTTATAGGGGTCAGTCTAGTGCGGCTGCACGTTGCAGTGATGTGCTGCTCATGCCTTTTCGTAAAATTGAGCGAACTTTCAAGTTTACCGCAGATCCGTTTGTGACCACTAGCTAAGCCTCTCAGTATTCGCACAATGGAACGTGTGATGCACAACCAGCTGGCCGTAAGATAAGGGACAAATCGTGGATCCTTTCGGCGCAACAGCCGCAGATCTTGCCGGAATCTGTGTGTTTGTCATACGGTATACAAAAAAACCTACTGTCCGGCGTTGTCCAGGCGAGCCATGCGGTGGAATGTGTCGGCTGTTTGCAGAGTGTGTCTATGACCAAAAATACATGGACAATAAATGATACATACGTGCTTCCTAATAGCTTTTCTGATATGAAAGTAGCAAAGCATTGCATCACAGCCGAACACGACTCTTGCCGCCCGCATTTGCGCCGCCAACTTGTTCATAACGAAAATCCTAACTGGGTGGTGCTCGCCCATCATTTCCTTGAACGAGCCAAACAGTTTACACATAGGAGCAAACTGTTCACTCCCCTAAGAACGTATGCATAACCGGACGCTCGATACCCATGCTGTCCGTTATCAAGAAGGTATAGAGCTTGTATCTACAGCCCGAATATTAAGTGCCTTGAAAATCTTATCCAAAACGGTTAGTAGCGTGCGTTCCGTCTACATTTACGACCTCTGGAAAGCGTCGGGACAACGCCGTCTGTTGCCATCGGGAGATGTATATTTGCCTATAGTGACCTTCCTCTTACTGCCACACAAGCACGCGTCCCGTCTCCCGAAGTTTTCACCGAGAGCATATGATTTGCCAAAATAAAATCCAACTATGCGGCACCTACTCAACAGAGCCGATCGACACTTCCGGCGGTAGTTGTATATATCCTGAGTGATGAGGATCTTGCCGAATTCATCGGCCACAAACTGCCGCACCTCACACGATGGCGTTCCGTAATTCAGAAGGGCCCTGCAGGTGCCCAACTCGTCTTCCGTTAGCCGTCGATTAACCGGAAGCCGATCGTACAAGAAATTTTGACGACTTATGGTTGTGTTCAAGAAAATAAATGGTGACTGCAAAGTGGTTTCTTTGCCTCCGTAAACAGAACCGCACTGGACAGCCGGTGCTTCGCGTGCTGTTTCTATATTAGCGAACCCGCTCAGCTTACTAGCTTCTTCGGATTCTTCGACTTTTCTTTGGCCTTGGAGGTTGCCTGCTGCAGTTGTAGTACACCCGTTCGTAACGCAAAAAGCGTTGGTGCCTCGAATACTGGATGAACGCACAAATACCACATAGTTTTCCTTCATGTACTGATATAAGGTATTCTCAAATGCCGTGAAGGACGAAAAAGATACAGTCCCAAACTTCTTAGAAAACGCCTGTGCAGCCACTTCCGATGCCATTGTACAGCAAGTTCAAAGTCAAATGTGCGCCAAAAATTTCGAGAGGAGATTAATTAAAACAAATCGCAAAAAATGACCTCAGATGAGGGTGATTTTTGGTCTGGGCACATATGTAAAGAAATGCAAGGTTTTGACGTAGAAAGTTTTATTTCGCTCACAAGGGTTTTGCAGAAAAATGCATTGTGCATCCAAGGCGCGGCGGACAGTGGGCATGTGGTACGACTAGTTCAAAGGTGACGTCAGCATACATGAATCAAAGCTGAAAACCGCTGTTGACTATGAGTGACCTGCGGCGGTCGAGTAAATGGCTAGGTTCACAAGAAGCGAAAATGGGGATGGGGACTGAAAAATTTGACCTGGGGACAAATGCCAAGTTTTGTCCCAAGAGTATGGTTCAACTTGAAATCGAGTAGACTCACTGATCTCACTGTTGTGGAGAAATCATGTGTAGAGGATAGTTTTGATGAGGCTATAGCGCCAGTGCGTAGGGCCAAACGAGCACCGTAAAGGGCACTGGACTTGTGAAAGAAGAAACGTGAAATTACGATAGGAGACTAGGATTTTTAACTCCGAAAGATAGGTTCAGCGGTTTCGAACGAGGCGTTAAAGGCCAGGCGAAAAATTCGTTTTTTTCGTTGCGATTAAAGGCTCAAATAGGCGAGGGGTAGCGGTCGAGATTCTGAAGAAAATGGTCGTGGGAATGCCATCAGACTGGGTATATTAGTGCCATTACCGTCATCGCGACGCCGTACTTGGGTCCGTGAAACTTGGGCCTGTACATGAACATCTTGGGTGAGTGGTTTAGGGTTCTTGTTGTAGTTGAGATTCGCCAAGGAGTCGTCACAAATTAAGACGACCATGGATCAACGATATTCTTGCGTCCACTGAGGGCGCACCGTGGTTCGCAGTAGGAGGACCACATGGGTGTAGACCGGGGACAAGCCGGTTTAAGTGAATAACCGTTGCACGGAGCGTTTTCGCAACTCCAGCCGAAGTTTGAAGCTTGGGAAGAGGCGGAATGAAGAAGGAATAGGATGAGGGCAGTTGCATCTGGTGAGTGCCAGGAGGCATTTAATAGAAAAAGATCCAAAAGGGGGTGACAGCAAGCTAAATGAGCCCAGGCAGAGGTGGGTATTGTTGGCTAACCTAGAAACCGGGTACTAGCTGGGCCAGAATGGGCGCTTAATTTTGGGAAGGTAAGGACTCGGTCGCCGAGGCGGGGATGATAGCCGTTGAACTAGTTGAAACAGGCGATTACATAGTGAGATTACATGGCGGTAGTTTTTAGCTCAGCAAAAAATCCAATCATAGGGTCACAGTTGTCCATAGGGGGCGTTAATATAGACAAGGACAGCAAAAAACTAATAAGCGGTTAGGCCACAGCTTCGGAGATACCGGATAAGAACCTAAGTTAACTGGAGTCTACTACGTCAACTCAACAGCATGGGTCACCAGTCGCCGAGTCACTGCTGTCAGCTCTGAGGAACCAATGGTGCATGGCAAAAAACAGCCATTAGGTGTTAGCTATGACTGCTGGTAGTCAGAAAATAATGAGGAATTTACGTTTTATGTGTATATGATTGCCTTAGAGAACAGGAGGGAAGAAGATGTGTGTTATGTCTGGATGATGGAATGGACTTGGGGTGGTAAAACCCAGCTGAGACGAAGGTGGCAACCCCTTGCATTTCGATGCTAGCAGCGAGCTTTACACAGTCCCTTCGGGCTACCCTGTATATATATATATTACAAATGAAAGGACCGCTCTCTTTTACGCGTATCTTTTGGTGTTGCGAGACAAATGACAACCGGGACAAGTCCAATCCAGCCTCAAACAAACAACAACGGTGCTCTATTATGTTTTTTCCCGAATTAAAGGCCAGCCTCAGAACCACCGGCGATGTACCCCTGCTACCGGAGGGGTGGTGGGTATACGAACGCACCATGGTGCAACGTAACAGGGCGGCCCTGCCTGCAGGGTGTACCCGTCCACCACACGAGGTTTTCATCCCTCGTGCATGCTAACAGATCTGCAAGGCGACAAGCTACCTAGCAGTCATAATTGCGGTTTGTGCATTAATAAATAACTCCAGCTACCGGATATTTTATCCGGTCGGACGGGAAGCTAGGCCAATAAAACAGCTCAGTCATTTCGAACAGGCAAACAGCAAACGGCCCTTGGAAGAGGCAAGTCGCGGGGACAAATGGAACGGCAGCTGCTTTTTGGGCCATGGGAGTAGAATAGAGATGTTCCGAGCCTGTGTACAGTGGCCAACCAAAGACAGAACGTTGGTGTGAACCGCCATGTCAAGTAGAGGCGCACCAGACTGTTATGTGCATATGTGAATGGACGGTGCCAAACATTCATTGCGCATCATCAGACACACCCTTTGATATGCGTGCTCTGCACGTAGTCAGAGGAGGCGGAATGGTTCTGAATAGTCAGCAAACAAGTCCATGGTTTGGCTAAGGTTATCTGAACCTAGACAAGTGAATGCACCATACATCAAACAGAGCTGGCAGAAATAATCAGGGATAGGATCGGGCTTCAAAGAATTAGGAATAATGAGAACAATGAAGGTAGCGAACAAAGCTTGCTTTTGTGATTGTTCCTCTTGGCTAATACATCACAAATTTATATGTTACCAGAAATCACGTGAAAAGGGTTGAAAAGCGGGAGTACATACACTTTACAGGAATCAAGGGAAGGGGGGTTGAATGAAGGGTAGGTCAATGGGTCAAAGAATCAGGTGAGTGACGTCAATGTCAGACAGGCTTGTGGGACCGGATTTTTCGCAGGCCAGTTCAAGTTCAGAGGTCGCACAAGTTTCTTCTGGACGCAAAGGTGTGAATCCAGAAGTCGGATTCCAATCGCCTCTGCGATCGATACTAGTCTGGATCGTATCAATCGTGATCGGTTCAGAGGTGCCCGGTATATGATGGTGAAGCCTTGATCTTTGTCGATGACATGATTGGATTCGGCCAAATGTGATGCGATCGCACTTGAGCCTGGTTTCTTCCAGCTACCACTTAGGGATACGGGATTGTGTTCCCGCATTCTGTCCGACAAATGCTTTGTCGTACGACCAACGTATGATGCTCGGCACGAGCATACAAATGAGTACACGCAAAATCTGGTGGTAGAACGTGGCAATTTGTCCTTCAAGCGGAAGCTGACAGTGGGACTGGAGTTGAAACTCAAATACAGATTAGCAGCCATGTATGTCATATTAACAGTGTTTCTAAGTCTTCTGGTGATTAGTTCAGCAACCGAGTCACCTTTGAATGGAAGCCTCATGTAGACGGACTTCTTTCCAACCGAACATTGAGTAGGTTTGGGTTTAACGGATTCCATAGTCTTGAGTACGAACCTTTCAGGATATCCGTTCTGCAGGAACTTGCGTCCCAAGAACTTTAGTTCCTCTTCTAAACAGTCGGGGGTGCACATCTTCATTGCTCTCTCAGTCAGGCATCTAATTAGATTACGCTTTTGTTGCAACGGAACGAAGCTATCGAAGTGAATACACTGACCTTTCCACGTTTGCTTTCTGTGGATTTTGCGTTCTATGGTCCCCTCAGTCTTCCTTTCAACATTGACATCAAGGAAACTTAACTGTCCATTCTGCTCTGACTCGATAGTAACCGTAATATTTGTATGGACTGAATTGAAACTGCTTAGCACGTCTGTTGTGCTTATAGTTTCGTCGGCAAGTACAAAAATGTCGTCCACATATCGACGATACAGTTTTAACCGAGCAATGAGTGCGTCTAATTTTTGGGTCTCCAGTTCTACACTCAGCTCAGAGGGAGGAACTAGCACGGAAAGCTGATCATATAGATTCTCAAATTGGACTTCAAGCTCGAGCTGGCAGTTTTTTCGACTAGGACAACAAAATTTCGGACCTAGTGACAACGCCTCCAAAAGGGTAGTGTCCAGCATTAACGAAGAAAAATTGTGCGCGTACCTTTCTGGATTTGTCGGAAACTTGGTGCATGGTATCACTGGATTAAGCTGGCTGACAAGTTTCTTCTCCCTGGCATCCGTCCGTTTGGCAATAACGAGTCGAACGTATGCGTTGAAGTCTAAGCGATCGGATGTACCTTGATACACCAGTGGGTTTCACAACAACATTGTCATACTATTTGGTCTGCCTGAGCACAGTGCATCACCATGGGAACAGTGCGATAGAACAATGTAACTTAGAAACACTGTTAATATGACATACATGGCTGCTAATCTGTATTTGAGTTTCAACTCCAGTCCCACTGTCAGCTTCCGCTTGAAGGACAAATTGCCACGTTCTACCACCAGATTTTGCGTGTACTCATTTGTATGCTCGTGCCGAGCATCATACGTTGGTCGTACGACAAGGCATTTGTCGGACAGAATGCGGGAACACAATCCCATATCCCTGAGTGGTAGCTGGAAGAAGCCAGGCTCAAGTGCGATCACATTTGGCCGAAACCAATCATGTCATCGACAAAGATCAAGGCTTCACCATCATATACCGGGCACCTCTGAACCGATCACGATTGATACGATCCAGACTAGTATCGATCGCAGAGGCGATTGGAATCCGACTTCTGGATTCACACCTTTGCGTCCAGAAGAAACTTGTGCGACCTCTGAACTTGAACTGGCCTGCGAAAAATCCGGTCCCACAAGCCTGTCTGACATTGACGTCACTCACCTGATTCTTTGACCCATTGACCTACCCTTCATTCAACCCCCCTTCCCTTGATTCCTGTAAAGTGTATGTACTCCCGCTTTTCAACCCTTTTCACGTGATTTCTGGTAACATATAAATTTGTGATGTATTAGCCAAGAGGAACAATCACAAAAGCAAGCTTTGTTCGCTACCTTCATTGTTCTCATGACTTCCAGGGGCATATTCAGTCGCTTGAGACAACTAGGAATAAGTGGACTGGGCATGGAGGCCTAATGTCGGAATTATGGTACTGCAACATGGTCGGTGTAAACGGGCATGAAAACATTCATGGTGACGGGCGCTAGACACGGTCTGCAACACAACTACACTTCGGTAATCAGGTGCACTTGTAGTCCCAGGAGGTGAATTTCTTGAGAGGAGTTGAGATAAGATGGTGATTTATGGGTGATTTAGGGTAGTTGACTCACTTGTAGGTTAACGCTTGGGGGTTCGAGCTGGTAAATGAACATGCTACGACAAATTAATAGGATAGTTACGGTGACAGCCCAAATAAAAAGGGCTTAGGGCCTGTTTCAGAGGAAGTATCTAATGAAAGCTGTGGCGCGAAAAGATGCTCGGCCTCCTCAATAGAAAGGTAAGAAACGAGCGTCTTTCGAAAACCTACATGAGATGATATAGTACGGATGTGTGAGGGGAGCTTGTTCCACAATTTGGAACACAGGCAAAGGAAAAAGTTTTGTCTGAAGACAGTTCGGCAGATCGACAAAAGGAGCAGAAATCCAGAGTTTTGGATATTGTAGGGAGGACAGGAAGACAATTCAGGACGGCAGTCAGCTATGTAAGCCCGTCGGTAGGTGAGCCGATGCAGAAAGCCTAGCTTTAACCTAGTGCGCCTCAGCAATTAAGGATCCAGCCCAAGTGACAAACAACGAGGACGATAGGGCAGTGTGGATGACGCCGAAAACAGGGATTTGGTAAACGAGCGCTGCACATTTTCCACAGCAATGCGGCATGTCTGCGAATACTGTGAGGCGAATTCAGGGCTGGATTCAAGAGTGGGTCCTACGAACTGCTTAAAGATGGCGATTAAACATGAGTTGTTGTGGAAGGACAGGCGAATGATGGCGCAGAGCCTGCGGGCTTTAGCCACTCTGTACCACACATGCTGGGAACAACCAAACGCACAGGAGTACCCAAGACCTAGGTCTCTCTCTTCGGGAAGTGTAGGAATCGAGAGTCCATTAAGCATAAGCATCCCAGGAGGAATCTGGAATCGATGTGAGAGGACTTGGCATTTTGGAACAGATAAAGAAAGGTGGGAGTTAGAGGACCAGAGGGGTAAAGAATTCAGTTGAGACTGAATGTTAGCAAGAGTGGAGCCAGAGTCACTGACCTTAAATGTATAAGTATATTAGTATAATCAGCGAACAGAAAAGGGGATCCATGTGTGATCGAATCAGTGACATCATTAATGTGTAGTAAGGAAAGTAGGGGGCCAAGCACACTGCCCTGAATAACTCCACTGGTGATGGGAAGAGGTGATGAGGAGAGATCCCCGATCTCGATGACCTTGGTCCTCCCAGTGAGGTAAGAAGTGAACCATCTCAGTAGTGGGCCACCAATCCCCAGGTCCTTTATGGCCCTGTGTGACATCCAGTTAAGGACGTCTGGATAATGTCGGAACCGAGCTGTTTGCTGCCTGCAGCGAAAGCATTTGAAGCCAGAACGACCCACGCCCAATTGCACCAAGAGTCCGCGGCCACATTTGTGGGGTTTTAGAGAGCCAACAGCGTGTCAACTACGTAGGTAAGCCAAGCGTAAACACATAAATGAGTAACAATTGGGGTAGGTATCTGAGGAATTAGTTGTGGTTATCCTGGTTGGTCAGCATCTCCAAAATTTCATCCGCAAAGTAGGGCCTCACCCCTGAAAACGGAGACCCATTCCTAAGCAGAGTTAGGTCCTCCTATTACATCGTCGCCTGTCAAGCGTCGGTTATCAGGGAACTGTCAGTTTAAACTTTCTTATTGGGCGGATTTGCCCCAGGTGGTAGGAAGACAGCATCAAGGAGCCATCATACCAGCAAGTATGCAACATCCGGTAAACATAAGTTGTCTGTCATGGGAGACCCGCAAAACTTAGTAGCCGCCACGAAATCATCGGGCATGGCTTCCTCTGGCGGGATGCCTGTTGCGACGTCAGAAAACTTTTTGGTATTTCAGTGGTGTTTAATCCCATCCTTATTTACTCGGACAAATGAGGCGTAGCTGTTGCCCGTTTATTCCGTCAAGGAAATTTCGGATGAATGGAAGGAGGGAAAAAGGTATGACACCAGTTTCTCCATAAAACTTTCCCCAACCTCACAAGCCTATCACGTCGAGCTATGACAGATATTCAAACATCAATTCTGCACCGTATCTAAACCTCGCGTACGTTCAAAATTTTTCAATAAATATCCGACTGGCTGACGAGGTTCTATGGCTTCGAGCAAACATCATCAAATCTATAATTCTGAGTAAGAACATGGTTTCCGATAAATTTTAGTTGTGCACCTTTGGGTCGATGGACCAGCCCACCAACTTGTTCACATATTTTGACAGCGCATCCCAACACTGAAGTTATAAGGTAACCAAAATTGGTGCTCAGTATTCGCACAATAGAATTGAATTTCCGAAAGCTACAAGGTGCCCCTGATAGACTAAAGCAGACAGGAAGTTAAGTTCTGAATACCACTCCAAACATTTGAGCCCCATATAGGCATCCCGATGTCCCGGTGATGCCAGGAAAGTATTCCACCAGAATTTTCACTGCTTCAGTGGACTGTGAAATTTTGTGATATGCGAAAATATGAACGTAGATTAGAGTGGTTTTTGGTTCGACCATATACGCAGCAAAATGCAACATTTTGCCGTAAAATGTTTTATTCCATTCGCAATGGTGTTGCAGCTTGGCACATTGTGCGGCCAACGAACCCCACTGAATCTAAGACCCCACCTTCCAACACATGTATTTTATGACCCTGTCCCTGGTAAACACCCTCGATGAGCCACCGCACGCCCTACACATGAAACGGTAGCCCGTTTGTACATCCCACTGAGTGACATTGAGCTTTTTTCACCAAGCTTGACTTGTGTTCGCCGTTTCCGCTTCGCTACACGCAAGCTGTTGCTTCCCTTCGGTCTTCTCTTTTGTGTCACCCACTCTGTGCCACTTTGTGCTTTGTGTGTCATGTGGTTTCAAATATAACAATTTCCACATCTGCTCATTTCAGAACAGGCGTGTGTCCTCGCTGCAAACTGTGAACCTCGGGTGCCTCTGACTTCGTGGCTACCTGCGCCACAGCGCTATCGCGCATTCTGCACAGTCCATCAATAGGCGGAAATCGAGGGTAATTTCTCCGGCGTCACAGCGCTACGTAATTTTGCAAATGTTTCTGATGCACGTGTCAGTTACCTGCAGCTGAAATCGGTTTGTTAATTTGGATAAATTTTGTAGGTCACTAAACAATTCGTATCGGGAGTGCCTTTAATCCATTGTGTACAGCGATCAAGTGTCTTGCGGCGTCATCCCCATTCTGATTGGCTGAAATTTCTATGGCGCGAAGATTCAAAAATGGCAAGATGGCCGATTTGCGGTTTATGATTGAACCTCTTCAACAAAGCATAACACTAAAATGCGGTTGTATCTGATAAAAATTTACATTGGTAACAGATTTCTAAATGTAATGAAGGCAGACAATATGCAATTCCCAGTAGTTAAACGTGGCTTGCCTCTGACAAGTGTAATCGTCCATGTTGTTCTCAAACAATAACGATATGACCAAAGGAAGGTGATGTTTGTGCTTAATGTCGTTCACAAAAAGGTGATTCATTAGAGTATCCCACATTTGCTAGTAATTTGTGTTGTATTCACTGTATTCACGTAGCATGGATCACTAGTGATGATACAGTTACTCGTTCGATGCAAATGGTTAGCACACGTGTAATTCTAGAAAAAACCATGAAATCACACCTCGAAGGCCATGTATCATGCTAACTGTGTTCAGTGGTTACCGGAACTTGTATTTTCATTAACCTTCATAACTCTGAGTAACAATAACGGAACTATCGGTGCATCCTTCGCAGCCATGGGATCAACGATAGTGTCTGTGGTTATTCCAGAGCTGATCACCGATTTTCTACTTCTGTTGACCCTTTAACACGAAGGGTTGTGTACACATAAGGAAAGGTTTCCCAATCATTTGTGAACCCTGAATAATGAGCAAATAGTGAGGTATGTACTGAGCATTGCTCTCAGAGAATCTCCCGTCTCTCCTGCCCACGAGGCGTGCTTGTTACGCGCTAGACGAGGATGGCTTGCATGCATTGGCGATTCTACGTGCCATATAAGGAACAACGAACTTAGCTTCTAATTGCTCATTCCTGTTGATTATGGCCTGCACACCGGTGAGCAACGAGGAAGACCCAGCAAGTTTCCACTTAATGTACCTGTTAGCAGATTCTACCCGATTAGTGGTTTCATTACCAAATGTCACAGCATGCTTCGCCCTAGTACTCAAGTCGGTTAGCCACTGCTCACTGAGATACGACCAGAACTCCTGGTTCCGGCTTCTTATGCTGGTGGCATAAGAACTCGAACTCGCTGACTTCCCTACAATGCACCATTCTCTTAGGCCGGGCAAGCAAAACTTCCTTATCCGATTGAGTCACTTCCATAAGCTTGTTACTCCTAGCTTTGAAGCTCTGAATTACATGAAAAGAGCAAAAAATAACAGCGGCGTCAGGCATCGCTGTCTTCAGGCTGCAAAGCTGTGATTTACTCTTATCTACCACAATCGTTCGGACAACATTCACAGGACATATCATTCGCACAACCACATCATAACACCCCTGTGACTCATTTCGGATAACGGAGTAAAACACACTACGACCGACACCGTTACAATCGGTAATTACCACATGCCACAGGTGGTAACCACCTCTATTACCCTGATAAGTAGAATCTGCTTGTACTACATTACCATACTTCGCAAACAAACTACGCAGGCGCACAGACGTAAACGACAATACATTCAAACTGTCACCATCACAAACTGACCGGCCGCACAGTGGTCGACGCCGTCCTGGTCGCCTTCGCCACGTCGTGTGCACCCGGACAGCAAGCGGAGCAAGCAAGGAATGGCCATTTGTAGCTCCACATCGGTTTATATACCATCCGAACATACGGCCCCAATGGCCTTGATACACTACCTGCCCGGTCCAGCCCGCAAGTCACCAACTCTGTTGTGTACACAGTGTTTTGCAGTGCCGGTCAGTTCGATTGATTTATATGTAAGTATTGGCGACGTACAAACTTGTTTACTTAGCTTCGGCACATGATCTTTTTTCTGTTTTACATCCATATAAACTGTCGTGAACCCCCACCTTAGGAGAAGCACTGTCTCTTGGTGCTTCCACAGCGTCCATACTACACCATCTTCATTCACTGTGCGCAAACCGGAAGCTTTATCTGTTCAGCGCTTTTCCAATCTATTGGGATCGTGTTCCCTGTAAATGCATTCATTTCGGTATAATTTTTGGATATATGGACATCCCCGGTCTAATTTCCCATCAATCGAGGAGTAAATGGTCAATGGTGCTAGTCTCAAGTGACTCCGAGCAAACAAACACGTGAAATTGAAATTGAGAAAGGTGTGGTTTGGGCCTGAACAGTTCAGTTACATGAAACTGCCTTTGTTGTAACTCATTTGGCATTGCTGGTTACCATGCATGGGAGCTGCACTTGTGGTAAAATCACCTGCCGGACAATACTAGTCTGGGGATAGATGATGCTGATTCCAAGTCCTTGTACCTACCAGCCAATGGGTGGTGCGATCAGTCAGGGTCTCCCTCCACCTGATGAGCCCTAATGGAGACGAATATTCTCATGCTGTTGAACTCCTCGGTATCCGACGACATCCTCGTAACAGCTGGGCCAATTACAAACATATGGTGTACTAGTTATTTTGTTCTCCATGATGATCGACGCTTAGTTGTGATTGTACGTTAGATGCCGAGGATCAGCTCCTGGAATCCGCACATCCTGTTGCTTTACAACTGTCCGCCGATATTTAACTGACCACGACCGCACACTGACTGCCTCTGAAAATGCCTGTCATTTCGTGTCCACGAGGTACGAAAACTAAGAAAAGGCCTACAATAATTTGGAGGGGAGAAGGTTGTAACTGCCCACAAAGTATTAAGTTATGCTTCAGAACGTGTAGTCTCTGAACCTTCCACTTGTGTTTCAAGAAGTGTTGGAGATTGTGGTAGTTGTGTTAGCTCTGATAAAGTGAATCTGACTAAATCAGTACACGAACCTCGAAGGTTTCAATCATGTTTGCCAGTTTACGCTACTTGTGCAGCCAAAAAAGCAGATCACTGCATCTCAGGGGTCGCTTACGCCAGTTGAAATGTGTCCCTTGTGGGGTGCCCTGGGGGTGTCCTCAGGTTTTTGACTACCGAAGTCTCAGAGGCATTGCTGGTATCTGATGGTGCCGAGGAATTTGCAGCGAGGTTATAAGAAAAGGATGCTCGATTGTGTAGTACGCACTTCGGTCACGAAAAACATCAAGCAGTATCGACTGCGTTCGTCGTTTGTGTGCCACTTAGATCCAATCGTCTTCTACCGTGCCTCCTCTGGAGTGGCAAAGACTGCGAGGTGGAGAGCATATGACTTGGCGGAAGAGTGTGAAAGAGATTATGACGCGTTTCAGTGTTGCCGATGCAATCCGCCTTCCAGAGAGTCCCCGTGACTCGTGGAGACAAAAAATGGCGGCTGGTCGGTGTTAGTGGTGTTCTTGCTGTCAGTTTCTACCCGGACTTTCTGACTGGACGCTTGGAGGTGTAGGTGCCTCACAATGCTTGGGGTAGTCTCTCACCAAGTCTCTTACCTATCCAGTCTTTTCTTTTCATATCTTTAAATATAATTGGGTAAACTTTCTTGTTAATGATGGTGGGGAAGAGAATGAAGATGGTGATGAACTTCATGAAAACTGATAAGCCGTGCTGTTGGAAATATCTCTCTTGGGAAGCACATCACCCTTTTTAATGCGGAAAATTGGGATTGATTTATTTCGCTGCATTCTTTAAAACATTATGTTTGAGCACAGCACGTTTCACTTTACGCTTTTTATCATTTCAGATGTCAGTATTGTCCGTGCAAATCGGTCAGTGTGGTAATCAGTTGGGCGCAGAGTTATTCCGTACGATTCACGATGATTGTTTTGGCCATAAAGTCCAGCTATCCAGTTCCGAAAAAAACTTTAAAGAGGACTCTTTATCCACATTTTTTCATGAAAATGTTGCAGGTCAGTGCATCTAGTTAGCTCTTCATATCCCTTGCTTCTTGAAAAGATGGTGGGTTGGAAGCAAGGTGCGTGCAGGTGGATATGGAAGAGAAAGTGATTGCACGCCTCAGGCGCACAAAACGTCGTATCACTGGCTGGCGGTATCCCGATAAAAACTCATACACTGCAAAATGTGGGTCTGGTAAGTTTTTATGTCAGCTCCGTTTTACTTTTGAGAATGTATTATGAACAGATTAATATTACCCCTAATGCAACGAGTAGATATGCATTTTTCTTGTCAAAGTGATGGATCTAACCACGTCCTTCGTACCTTTCATTTCTACACTCTCTCGGATTGCTAGAAATTGTGGAATTTTTATTGTATCAGCTCAAAATGTGCCGTGTTGTAACATTTCTTAATCTAGGATGTAGAATGTGCCACACTTTTGAATGTATTTGGGAGATGGATTTGAAAACAATGTTATACATTCCGTACCAAAAAAATATTGTTTGTAAGGATTCAGTGTGATTCGAGATTCCTTCTCCCTGGGACGGAATAGCAAGCTTTGGACATCGCTCAAGTGTTAACGTTGAGTTCCCAATGTAAATTTCATTCCACAAGTGAGCCAGGCCGGAGTACTAACGACCACTATACAACTATCTCATCACATCGCCTTCTGGTTGCCTTTTGTTTATAAATCGCACGGCCAGTCGCCAGGTCGAGCGCATTCACGGTCGAGAACAGTGTCCTGAACCCTTAATATTACTCTGAAAGCTTTGGAAAACCGAAGTTCGTTCCCACTGTCACAGCGTTTCTCTTAGGCCCGAAAAGTCGTTTAATGAGTACAGCTGTCGCTGAGGCACTAAAAGCTCAATCACTCTGACACTGTTCATTCTAGGAAGTTCCTTTTTACATGTGGGAGACACATAAGACTGGTCAGGTAAGAGACGGCGTTACAGCAAGGTGATTCTGAGAAGACGGATTGTTCCTGTCAGCTATGATTCCGCTCGGAATTTGTGGTGGAGAATGAACAGCATTATCGTCACCCCGTTTTTTGACTGAGTGCACATTGCTTCGGCTGATTTTTGCTTTTCCGTGGGAGTATATTCCAGATCAATCCTCTCAATATCTGCTGGTGGAATTTTTTGGGAAGCCAAACTTTTCCAGGCCATATGT
Organism: Clonorchis sinensis; assembly: GCA_003604175.2. Classification (NCBI taxonomy): domain Eukaryota; kingdom Metazoa; phylum Platyhelminthes; class Trematoda; order Opisthorchiida; family Opisthorchiidae; genus Clonorchis; species Clonorchis sinensis. The sequence continues at coordinate 176,866,539 of CM030369.1, read as the reverse complement.
GATGGCATGGAATTGCTCACTGTCATCCTGTTATGTGTTTCCATTCAACAACAGGCAACAACTGGGCTTATGGTTTTTTTGTTCATGCGCACAATATTGTGGAGAAGCTTGAAGCCCCAGTGCAACGTCAGTTGGAGCGATGTGATCAACTGGATGGTCTGCTAATTACAATGAGCTTGGCTGGAGGCACCGGTTCTGGTGTGGGCACAAAATTGCTGCTGTAAGCTATCCCGTTTTGTGTCGCAAAAATGCATCTGCCTTTTTTGGATCTCGCGTGAAATGATAATAGTGGTCCGAAATAACTTTGTTTACATTTCAATGTCCACTGGGCTTCAGTGTCAACCAACTCCTTTGCTTTTAATTATCTTCTAATGACAGCCATATCGTGTGGATATTACATCTCCGGAGTGCTCCAAGTGACTGAACTGAAATGGCCACTATAACGGAGTCCACTGGGTGGCTTCTGGAGCAGAGCACACGCCATCTTCCGTCTCATTTCCAACCATGTGTTTATTCTCTCTCAGACTTTTGGATTCTGGCTCTTTTTAACCGCATCCGTTTGTCTGCAAGTGTTTTTCTCAGTACACACTTCTATCTACTTAGAGGGTAGTTGTGAGATTACCACTGGAGCAGTTAAGGCAGTCCACCAAAGAGAATGCCCGGAGGAAATGGGAAATTTGGCCCCTGCTGGATGGTAGCCTCTTATTGAATCCATGTTTTGCGCCCACCAAAAGACTGGCCTTTCTTAGATGATTTCTCTCTGTTGAGATTAGTGTAATCACTGCTGCTAGAAAATTCTGCTCACGATAAACGCGTTACGCAACTTTTTGAAACCAGTTGTGCACTGATGATTTCTCATGGTGACGAGGCGTTTGAAACAGGAGAGAACAGGTCGGCTATCACTTGTTCGACAGCCAGTTAACGCACCCGAGCTATCAATATTTCGATACATTGCCCTGAGTCGTTCCTATTCGGATGATTAAAATATTCGGCAGACTTGGAAGAATCTTCCTAGTAATCCTACTGGCACGGGCTCTGTTCGAATGACCGGAGCATATGCCAGCTTCTTAACACTCTGATTTCGAAGTTTTTACTTGAAAACATTTTAGTGTCGGCGTGCCAAATGCACTTGCTTTTTGTTTTTGGGGTTTAGTATTTCGTGACTTTTCAGGCTCGGATGTTTTCGCGAATGCAAACACAAAGGCCGATCACTCACTTCCCTTGGACTCTAGGGACAAATTAGGTTAACGCTGACCGGTACCCTGCTCCGTTGGCACTGTGTACACATAAGCATTCAAGCCTGTCCATCGGGCCGAGCAAAAATGCAACTCTTGATGATCTACATCCTTTTAGTAGTGTAGTATGGAGGTATACCTAAACTTCATCGAGATGCAACTACACAAGGAGTGGACCTTAAGGTTGAACGAGTTCACCCTAAGACGCAGTTGCATTTCTACACTAGTCTTACTACTATGTAGATAGATTAAAGGTCGTCAGTCTGCTGTGGCTTTCAGAACAATTCTTGGTCAAATTAGTGCAAATCTGACCATTGCACCTGGCTACCATTGGTGGGGAATAAACCCGAACAGTGGAAAAAACGGTATGAAGTTTCAGCAGATTTGGAAAAAGAACCGGCGGGGTTTTTATCTCTTGATTCTGGTGGTACAGCAAAATATGCGACGAAATGTTTGCCAAAGCCTCCGTTTAAGCAGAAGACTCATTTAGTAGCATTGTAAATTTTGAGCGAAGTGTCCTGATTCTTCTTATTTTACTCCGTAATTGCAACAGCTCAACTTTTCTTGGAAAACGATGATTTCTCGATCGGTTCAGACCGCTTTCCAATGGACTGATTTGTGACTTCGCAATACGTCGAACTAGGCTTCTGTAAAAATGGGGCGGAATAATAGCCCATTTCCTAGATATATGATGGGTTTCAACACTTTGTATAAACCATCCGTGTTAGATAAAACAGCCAGTAGGATCTATAGTCTCAATGGCTAATGGTCAGAATTCAAAGCTGTGCTGCATTGTTAGTTACACACCAACTGCATCGCAGACACTGAAAATGACTGTTCATCCTTCCTTCAGTTGTCATACTCTCACCCGAACTCACGCCATCGACCTCTGGATAGACTTTTACTTTTAACCGGCTTACTTGGACGAGTTCTGTCATCGTGCATTAGCTGCGACTCCTTTCCTTGTGTTCCAATCATCTCAATAAAAGAGTAGGCCACATTTACCAAGGCTTTTGTCATATGAGTTTTCGTGATCTATCAACTGGTGTCCACAATGGTCTGTTAAATTTTAATCCGGAGCATTTTGTGTTGACCCTGATTTTAGCTGACACTGTTATCCCAGTAAAAACACAGGGTTCAGTACCAAATTGTTGAACATTACACAATTCCTGGGAAAGTTCAATTGCGAAACGATTCACCCCCGCTGGGACCTTATGTTTCCCGGCTACATTTACTGCTCACAGGCTGGACACAAACATGAAGCTAACCGATTACCGCGCCTTCCCCGCTCCTCTGCTGTCAGCACGTTTCAATGTTCTCAGCTAGTGCTGTCAACGGGTTTGGTCTCCATCTAATCAGCTTTACCTGCTGTCGGCCCGTTTTCCTCAGTGTCTTATCTACCGGACGTGTTCAACCACTCTCGTCACCTCCTCTTTTGCTGTCCGACACCAGATTTCATGCCATTTGGCCTCAGTTTTTGGTGGACGTCACTGTCTATGACGTACGCGAGTGAACTACATCTGGACGAATATCTGCGCAAACGGTGATTTGCTTCCTAAATATCGCCATAACATTTGATCAACTTGCTTTTCGTGTCTAATATATGAACTATCTCGAGTTCTCACCAGCTAAACCCCAAGCCTATGTGTGGCTGAATGTCCACTCTCAGGTAGTCGACATACCCGCATACACGGTCTCTTCTATAAGCGCAAATGCGACCCCCTTCACAAGCTTGGGTAGCAGGGTGTGCAAAAACTACTGGGGTGATGGGTTAGATAACCGTGAATGTGGCGTTCATGCTGAGGTGAAAACAGCTGTGAGGAATCAATGGACCTGTGTGAGTGAATTGAACAGTTTGATCTGTCGAACATTTGGCAGCTGCATGCTTCTAGGCTGAACCAAGCCAATGTGATATTGTGTACTACTTGAAGCTTACATGTCATGATTTCTGGATTGGTAACAATAATGATTATTATTGTTCTGCTGCGTGATTTCATCGCGTCTCCTCTCCTTACTTGTCTCTGCATGCGGCGACGATAATAATTTTTATAAGATCGCAGGTAGTCAGTGGAATTTCGTCAGAGGTCTGCCTTCTCGTTGCATGGCAAGCAAGTTGAATGAAAAAATGGCTTGTAAATGTCGGACATTGCAAACGTTCTTCGGTTCATCAAATCTGAAGTCCGTAATGTGCTGCCCATGGAGAATGGTATCATGCACGCTCCGAAATGTGAAGCTCAGTAGACTACATTGGTGGTTGCAACACATCAAAATACCTACGGAAACCCAAAGCCGTTGGCCATGCCAGAAACACAACAATTTCAGGCTCGTTTCTGCAGGAGAAGGCAGTGGATTTAGAATGCTAAACTGGATACGCCGATGTCACGGTCATCATTTACTGGCTCACACTATTCAATTTTCGATGTGGTATAGGTATCTGACATTGTAAACACCTGGAAAGGAGGATGACAATACAAGTATCTAGATCTTCCACCTGATTAGATGTACACTATGAATGGGACCGAGCTGTTTTCTTTGCAGGCCCTTGAGGTTAGTCTAGTTTTCGCGGGTGGTAGAAATTAATAAAAGGACGCCTTTAACTTCTTCGAAACCACATAAGGGACATTCATTATTCTATAGATTTCTCCGCTCTTTCCGTTTGTCGAAATTTAGCCTGCCAGGGGGGACTCACGAAAGATACCATTCCGTTTACTCGGTATAGAGTGATCTATCTGATGTGTGATTATCTCGGAGGACCGCTGATTGAATGAAATGATCTGCGTTTCTATGGTAACCGATGACTTATCGAATTTCCTGCGAGCCGTACATCCATATAAAAAGGCTTCTTAAGTACTTGTTGACAACTTTCCAGAGGTTTTCGGTCCAGGGCTTTCTTCATTGAGGAGCAACTAATGTTATCAGTACCTGGCGTTCATTTATTGGCTACGTGCCAAAGAAACCGGAACGAATTATTTTCCCATCTATGTAACCTCATGAAGTGTCTTTATAGTATTCTACCATATCTTGGACCCACTGGAGGATTGTTAAGGAAAGTTGCGTCCCACACCAATGATGCTGTCCGCCCCCCACCCAATGGGTGGCTTGCAGAATAAGGTACAATAGTTCTGCTGATAACTTCACTAGTATTCCGATTCGCCTCACTACTCGTGAAGAAACACAACTGTGTTTGAGATTCCTTGTTTCAAGCAGTATGGTGTCTGGGCAGGTGAGATAACGCTTGCCCGAAGGCTACCAAATTTAGCAACCTGAACAGCGCGGTTGACCCTATTCCTCTGTACCATACTTGTCCATTTCGCACTGTGCGAATCTAGTCAGATTATCTGCCAAATTTGTTCCCACGACTTCCTTTTGTTTTTGTTTTCACTTGAATTTCATTGCTTTTCGTGTGGAATTATCATACCTCTGAAAGTTACACAGCAATCACCCTTTTCACCGCAGGTGTTTAGACAGACCACTGACCTCCCTATTCAAGATCATCCAAATTTTTTTTGCCGGCTAGAAAACTAGCCTTCTCTCAGATACATTAGGTTCGAGCGCTAGAATTCAATACCTTAAATGTAAATAGATATGTATCATGTTGGTAGTTTCACGACAGTCGCCCTAGTTCTAGCATGAGCACGGAGGAGTCTGTTAACGTACATATTATCAGGATAAAAGGTACATTTCGGCATCGCTATTCTCTACCGAAGTTTCTTTTACCAAAACAGCGTTGAACTCAAACTGCCCATCTCAACTCTTTTTTCAGTCATTTACCTGACTTGCTTCCAAAGACACCGACTCTTGTTCAGTTGGTATGGCCTTACTGTCGTGGTGAGGTATCGGTCCAAGCGTACAACACGATCTTGACATTGGGACATTTGTTGTCTTCCCATACTGCGTCTGACTTGGATGGGTTTTTAATGCAACATAATGATGTTTTGCATGACATCTGCTCAAGCCGTCTGTTGGCAAGCAACCCCAATTGTGAGATCGGTATCGATCAGCTGAACTCATTGGCAGCACACCAGTTGGCGGGCATATTGCAGGTGGGTGGTGTGTTATTTCCTAATCTTCAGTTCCTTGTTAGTCTATATGGTGGCCTGCAGTAAACAGACTTCATTAAGTTTCCTATGAAGATTACCTAAGATTTTGATGTCCTACTCAAGGCATTCGTAATTGAAGAGTTCCGGCAAGTGTGCAACTGAAGTGTAGAGCGCTGCTTGCTTAATCCCCATTAGAGTCGAAGACCTTTCAAACCTGAATTAGTCAACCAACCTAGTAACATTCGATTTACACAAATATTCACCCTTTTTAGCCTGTATTCGTACTACGAAGTAGAAGGAAACGAAAAACTGTGGTCCACTGCTTTTTTAAACGGAGTGCTGTGGGCTCTTTGTGCCTTCCTGGTTGGGGCCAACGCGACTGCCCCTGAAAGTGGCCGGACACCATGAGGATATTGCGTTTTACCGGTCACTTCCCAACATGAATACCCAGTTAAAGTTTGTCTATTGTACGCTGGGTCCATATTGCATAAGTCTTGGAAGTGTTGCTGTATCAGGCCCTCCGACTTGCCTCTTGAATGTGCTTGGCTCAGTACTGTCCTGGGATGTGGATATTTTATTGTTGATCGTTTTCTACAATAGTCTGTTCGCCCTAATTCCTCAACCCTTCATCCGCTTCCCACTATTTCCGAGGGCATTCTTTCCTCATGGAAGTTAAGTGCCATTGTTTACTTCTAGCGTATTATTTTTGATAGTGGTGGTGATTAAGATGACCAATCGCATTTCTACTTGTTCCATTTCGCCAGCCTTTCCGGTCGTCTGGGTCCACATCCTCCACAGGCTGCCATCGACGTCTCTCTTCAATGCTATTACACTTGTGTGGTCATCCTGACTATCGCTTGTTACGGCCACGTTGTCTTCCTTATTACGGACCCGAATGCCGTGCCTTTGCGACGGAAACCTGGGCTCAACTGGTTCGTCACGGACGACAAATGCTCTTGACCGGATCAGCTTCTGAAGACCGTGAGTATCATAGTCCTTGTAGGCTGTTGAATTCTTGAGAACTGTATATAGTGACGACCTGATAAAGATGAACCTTAGTTACAGATTATTGTATCGAGTTTATTGCTTTCGAAGCACCAATGGACACAAAAGCATATGTAACTGACACAGGTGATGGGTGAGAAAGTCCAGCCTTGGAATTTTGTTTCACTCAGCCGACCATTAAGACGGCTCATTTTATTCGCCGCGAATATTCACTGGTGCCTCACTAAGCCTAGCTTTCTTGTGTGCGTGCTAAGAATACTTACTTATGTGTGGAGTTCCCCTTTAGTCAGTGACTCCAAGGGTCTCTCCTGGAATATCTGCCCTCAACACCTCATGCTAGCTATCTTCTTCCCTGGTTTAGGGGTTGTCAGTTGTCAACTTGCAAATTTTGATCGAGTGGTTTTGTGTTACGGTTTTCTCAAAGTGGCCGATTTTTCACCCGAGCACACGATGTGCTCATTACTTCCTTATCTGGCAACAACTCAAACCTTCAGTTTCGCATTTTCTCCTGCGTGCGCTACGTGATCGCTCGTTGCGAACGGTCACCCTGAACTGCGTCTCCGGATTGGTTTTTTATGTGAAGAATGAAAGGACAGTGAATTTTGTTTGCTGGATCCGCCCATCCATCTTAGATGCACAGAACCGAGAGTGCAAACGTAAACTTAGTAACTGAACAGATGCTGGTTCGTACACCGTATAGGAGGATTTTTTAATCATATAAGTAGGGCGATACAGGAGGGAGTGCTTTCGATCGGAGACTATTGGAGTAAAAGCATTAACTGATATGGAATAGCACAAGCATCGAACTCTATTAGCCTTTGGAAGAGTAGCAGTCGGAAAGAGGTCCAGAGAAAGAAAACACTGAATAGGACAAAAAGTCGTCTGTAATACGGCCATTAGAAATTTGGTGAGTGGTTGGAGGGAAAACAAGAGGACCGTAATGAGGGGGGCAAAAAAATCGACTACTGAATTCCTCCATTGTACCGACGATCCCACAATGTAGCTGCGCTGATGTAAAATGTAGTGAGCGGCCGACTGAGTGCCCGGGGAGAGGGGGGGGGGGTTGCAGTCGAATGATTTGATGTGCAGCAGTAACCTGAAGTAGACTCCAAGGTCAGTCTAAAAATGGCACCGAATGGACGGAAATTGCACATCACAATAGCAAGTGGTATTCGCGTTGGCCAATCCATCCATCGGGCTGTCTTACTGCCACTCTGTCACCTATCTCCTGTTTATCCACTCTCTGTGTACGTCAACAGGTGAACTTTCCGTGCATTTTCCCGACATCCCGTAGCCTTCAGTTCTGTGGAATTTGACTGCTTTGTCGGTTTTCGGTCTTGCCCGATGTCTATTCTTCGTAGCAGTTACCGGCTTCGGTGTACTCTGAATGGCAATGTTATCGCAGTTACCTGTATCTTCACTTATCCCTTTTTTTGCACACCTGTCAAGTTATAGACACTCAGAATAGGGTACCACCGACCGGATCAAACTGCTGCGTTTACTAAAATGAGCGAGTTAGAAAAGCTTTGGATTCCCAAAATCGATGAGTCCGAGAACAGCAAAATTTGCCGAGTGAATTTTTATATCGATCCACATAGCCATACATAAATTGCTACGCACCACAGACCAACTTTACACCGGATGGTACCACTGAGCACGGAAAGTTAAAGCAGTGTGATGTACCAGAACTGGTTCGAACAAGGTGTGAAACACCTCAGATCCATGGGATTTTACATATACTAAATGCCCCTGCCAACCCTCCAAATCAAATACAAACATGCTTTTTAAATATGATGCCGGCCACCTAATTCCGCCTTCTACCACCTCGTCTGTGCCACGCACCGTCGATGGCAACACCCAGTCCCTGTTATCAATCAACAACAATCCTCTGGTTGAGTGGACAGTTTTCTATTTATTATATTATTATTATTATTATATTATATTATTCTACTTTATAAAACCTTATTGTCCCCATTCATTCTTCTTTCTGCAGGGTTAGATTGGTCTACCCAGTCCAGCGGAGTGGATGCTGCTAACCGCTTTCGACGGAACCGGTTGCCCTTGCTGGGTTGTTTCGCTGTTCTTCGAGGTCAAGATGCACACGAGCACGTGCAACAACCGGCATCTTTCGCACATGAGCTGACAAGAGACTTACTAGTTTCGACATCGGTCTCTTGTCCCCCCACCAATGCCTCGTTTATTCATGGTCATGATAGACCGTTCCTTGGTTACCCACGCAGTCTGTTCGTCGTATCCAATGGGGGTGGTTCACGTCTCGGGGAGGATATCCTTCGTGGGGGAACGCCGGATTTCGCTTCCACTGGTGATCCTGCAGCCAGTTTGAATTATGCGATCAGCCGCGCTTGGGGGATGTTCGCCAGTAAAGCTTATTTGCACCAGTACGAACGCTATGGAATGACGTCAGAGCTTCTGATGGATTGCTTCGCCAATGTGGAACAGGCCGCACATTGCTATTCTTCGCTCCCGTGGACTTGACCTCCTTAGACACCCTTGTTGTTCATTCTATACACCCTCTCCTTCCAGGTACCCGGTGCATTTCTTACGTGGCTGTGAGATGCTTTTTGTACAGGATGAACCGGATAAAACCATTCTTTGTACTCCACTGTTGGGCGTAAAATATCCTCATCCTTTTGCAACGGTCTATATTTTGGTTTCGGTATTTCACTTCAATGCGACTAGCTGAGCGGCGAATAGCATTGTAGTTTCGTACTATACGAAATGATGGATCATGGGGTCGCGAAACACTTTAAAACAGTTAGTGTTTTCTGTTTGTTTATAAGGGTTACTGGGGAGAGGACTCATAGTTGGAACCTTCTGTGAGGATAACAGGCAACTAATTGGTTGAAACCGCAGAATGCGAAATGTGATGAAAAGTCGCTTTACTAAAAAATCAAACATGTGTATGATACACAACAGTAGAGCTTCACCCACTTTTGGACATATAAGAGCTGACCATAACTTTGAAAAGTTGAACCATAAAATTTTGGAAAAAAAGGAAATGGAATTTCAAAAGCAGAGGTTCTTGAACGAAACAATGCCGTTCAGCCAGGTGAACTGAAACTGTGCCAGTAGCGATAGAATAGCTATTTGAGGAAGGGTTTTGAGATTTTCGGATGAAAATGAAATAAAATAAATCGCTCAGTTGTACCACCCTTCCGGTGCCTAGCTGCCATGCTACCCGAAGGAAGCACGAGGGCTGGGATACTGCCCGGTTGCCCAAGCCTAGACAGGGGAAGTCGAGAGGCAGAGGTCGGGTTCGAACCACGGACCTTCCGGTCAGCAAATTCGCGCTCCAACCACTTGAGCCATCTCGCCCGATTGAAAAGGAGGAGTCAATGAGATGCACAGTTTTTCTTTGAATGATATCGTTTCCAACTGACGGAAATGTTTGGAAACTTTCATAAAAAGCTCTCTAAAAAGCCCAAAAACGTTCAAACAGTTTTAACTTATTTCGTATTTTCACCGATTGACCCAAATGGCTTGAATAACAAAGCGATGGATCGGAAGGCGGATCTCGGTCCTCAAATACCATCGTTCTCCTACGGCTTGGGAGGCACGGAGAGAGGAATTCTGTGGTTTGGTGGTGCATGTAACAAGTGAACCACCATCGTGCGTTCAGGCACTGCCCGTCGCCAGCAGCGTTCACTTTGCATTCGTACAATCAGTCGGGCAACCTGGACATTCAGTCGCACCCAGAAGGATTCAGCTTGGCTGTTTCGTAACGTGTGTGTTAAGTAGCGCTCTTTGGGCAATACCCTGTTCAAGTGAGTGTAGACAAATTTGTGGACCCTATGTAGTGTGCGACAGAGTTACGAGAGTATCAGTGCAATGCCTCAGATTGAACGCGGCTGGAGATCGTTGGCAGTAGCCAACAGCATAAAAATTCACACTGTGGATTCTTGGGTTAGAGGAGCACTGAATGGTCTAGAACATAAAATTTGGTTTTGGTAAGAGATGCATGCATGCTGAGATGCATGTCTGGGTCACGATTGGTCCTACTGTGACTGTTGACTGTAGGCATAACGACTATTGAGGCTTTGAAAGACAGTTTTCGAACATGAGTGCAATCGCGAGTGCTAGCTGCACGGTGTCGAGGCGCATGTAGAACTTGTTAACAGCAAGTGGGTTTTGGACTACTTGAGGGGAAGAGATGATCGACATTCAGGACAGAAGTCGAGTACTGTGGTTAGCGGCTCATCATCTACCAGCTGAACTGCTGGCTACCGACTGCGTTGTTTGCTCTGAACATTTTTAGTGCACCTTTTGTGGTGTTTCATTAGGTTCGGATGGTGAAGTTTTTTTGATGAGACTGAGCTGATACCATAGTCATTATAAGCTGCAGTTAAGTGCTGCATCTCCCAAATGTTTAGGCCCCAATTTCCCCTGTAACGACAGTGGACGGGAAGTTGTCCAGCTTACGTAAACAACAGTTCCTTGCAGTCGCTCCTTAAGTTGGGAATTCTAGGTGGGGCACACCAAATTGTCCCTTACAGTTTATACACTCGGCAGGTTTTCTAAGTGTCCTCTGTACCAATCTAACCTGATTACGTCTTCGCTGGCAACGCATCGTTGCTGGTGAGCAACAACAGCAGAATTTGCCACTCTACTATAACTAACTGGTCAACTCTAATGTTAGCAGTGGACTGACTGTATCACATATGATTCATCGATTACCGTACATCACCGACAGAGAATTCCGGGATTTTTCAGGTGCTTGCTGGGATTACGCTGTCCGGCTTCAAAATTTATTTATTTAGCTTCACGTTGAATCGCAGGTGGCTTTTCCATTGAGAAAAAATCATTCCCGTATAGTCTATCAATGAGTGTGAGGTCAATCCTGCGTGAACGGTTGTTTACGGAAGAACCTTCTCATTGATTAATTTAACTCATGCAAGCTGACCCAGACTAAATGGCTGGGAAAACTAGAGACGATGTACTCACCCACGTGAGCCTTTGCTGAAAACCAGCTTCACATACGGTCCTTCCCCTATAAGTTGTAAGTGAACCGAATTTCCTCAACCATTCCCGGCCTGATCGCACAACAAATGCGCATATCTCTCCGGACTGTCCACGCGCAGGCCTAAGACATTCTACTGACCTCCTGCGGAAATCTTCGGTTTCTCTCCTAATATTAAGGCGACTTCAGCCACTCTGCTAATTCATCTCTCAGGCAGATTGGTCGGCCTATTGACAAAGGTCTCGGCCAGAGATTAGGCCGATTTCGACTGCCTATTTTGTAAATGGCCAGCTTGTGTACACTTGCCAAAGTAAGGCACCCTTGTAGACATCTGATGAAAATGTGATAAGAATTCTCCTCAAGATATACCCATACGAGAACAAGTGACCCTTGCCACTCACCAAGAAACGAAGTACTCGAACGAAGTATAAGGTTCGATAAAATGAGCTACCTCTGGCAAACACTTGAGACATCTACAGTTTTGTTTCGACCTATGCTGTCCCCTGGAAAGCGTATTTATCAGTCCAAAATGTCCCACTTCGCTTGTGCTCAAGAAACCTCATTGGCATGAGGAAGCAGCACACAAATATGTGGATAAGATATTATTCTATTTCAAAAAATACACTCATTTGCATATCAATTTGGTTTTGTCACAATCTGTCCACTTTGGGTTCAAGCATAACATAAGGTTGACGAAAAATCGGAGACTGTGCCTACCTGATGAGCCCCAAGAAGGGCGAAACCGGTCGTGGACTGTCGGACAATCTTATGAGCAATGTATTACGTCTGTACTATTCTATTTTTACTAAGTTTGTGAGTTCTAGAATGAGTTATCTTTGTACCTATTTCATCTTGCAGTCAATCGGAGCAAACATTTTGACGGCGGTACAATATTTGTTAGGACCAGAATAAACAGGAACCGAAATTTTCACTAATGCTATCCAAATAGGGCGACATAACACATGTCTAGTGTTAGTTCAACGGCCATCCGAACTCTACTTCCATTGTCATCCGATTTATTAAAAAAGAACCGTTATCAGCCGACACTGGGCACTGAAACGTCAGTAGTTTATCATATGTTAAGGCATAGTTAACTCTTTTACGTAATTCCTTCAGGTTATATACATACACCGCCCCATTGTTCTGACGTTGACGAATTACCGTAGCATGGTCGACTAATATGTACTCTCCACATACTGTCTCCAATTCATGTTTCTTCCATGGAACAACATTGTGTATGCTGCAGATTGTGGCTGTGAAGAAGAAATGCTTCTAAGGCCCCAACGCGTATTCAGCAAGGCAGGTGACCGGAAAACGTGATCAGTTCACTAGGGAGGGGAACTTGAAGACCGATGTTGTCGTTACACAATGTCAGAGAATGTTCAGGTGCTCAAGGATAGTAATGGAGAGAGTGTCACCGTACCAATCGCCTTCGAACTGTGGAAGAATCGGAGGCTGGTTTCCTCGTTTCCGGGGAATCTACTGCGCCAGCGCGAGCAGCGATCTCTACGTGTTGCCCAACTGACAACTTACTTCTGGAGGAAGACTTGCAAGGCCAGAGCATGCTGTGTACATTTATTGCGCGTCTTATTAGCACAGAATCAAACGAGAGGAATCGGATCGCATGGATCTGTGTTTACAGTGCCATATTCCCTTCCTTTCAAACTAGTTCCAGGAAGGACGGAGCAGCTGGATCACACTGCAAATGCAGGATATTCAACAGTAATTCATAAGGAGATTGTCTCGTTAATGATATTGTGCACCATTATTTCGGCCTACAAGCAAACAGATTACCCCCGTTGTGATATTTTGCAGAAGAAAATCGATTTTGAAGCTCGAAGCTAGTTTGTTTTACTTATAGGACTAGTGAACCAGTTGAAAATTCAGCAGTCTGGGAAAAGGAATATGTGCACGTGGAGCAAAGAAGGGTAGCTGGGCGAATTGCTCGGATTCTCAAGGCCAGGTTAAAAGGTGATTCAATTCATTCTGATCTGGACACAATCAATAATAGGTGGTCAATAAGTACTTGTGTTTGTTGACGTTCTTCAAGAAGTATCAAGCTGATCAGTGCGCGTAAGGCACGAAGGTATAAAAAATATAAAAGCATAAACGCAAGCAAGTCAGTAAAATAAAGGCAACGTATTATACGAAAGAATGAAAGCGGGAAGTTCTACTCCGGTTACATATCAGTAGTATGTGTGAGCGAGTGTTTAGCCGCAATGAGACAACGCGGTGTTGGAGCAACGTGAAAAACAGCTGATTCTGTGGCATAACCATGATCACAGCTGCGGCGAGCAGAAATAATAGGAAAAAGATTCGGTTCTGCGCACGACAATGAGTGCATCTCGAAGTGCCAATGTTTATTCGTGCAATGCCCTGTAGGGATCCTGGTTGATATGCTTCAGTTTGTCGTGCAAATTTTCAAGCTCTTTTTGCTTGGCTGCTATGCTTGTTTTGGTTTCGATGACCTTGACATGGGAAGGAGGGATAACATAGGGACAGAAAATAAGTGGCTGTTTATTGGACTAAAAACTACAAACTGGGTAACGTGATGCCATTTAAAAGGGCCATTGCTAACTGAAATTTAGTTACATTTGGAACCGCATACCCACGCTAGGAGAAGTGGATTGGTGCCGAGGTGGTTCAAAGTGCACTGGAATATTGGAGTGACCGACCAGCAACGATGAACGGGCCATAAGCTTTTGTGGCGTCGTAACTATGATCCGGTTGCCCAAGCAGCTGGAAGAATCAACGAAAATCTATAGCTCCAACCACAATCTGAAACCGACTGCCAGACTTACTTAGAAGTGGCCAGTCGTCTGATTTGAACACAATGCTTTTGGTAATAACACAAGCGTTATCGACTACTACCTCACAATACACTATCCGAAATGCTGATTCAAGTGAGATAAACGTTATTCTGCTGGTACCGGACTGCTACAGTTTATCAAAAATAAAAAACGGTTTCCCAACTAGGATGAGGATAATGCAGAGTGGATAGTCGGTTGTGTGGTCTGGTATGCAGTTACGGCTATAAGACAGCACTAACTCGCATTGAGAGGAGGGTCTTCAACGCCGTGCGATGGGTAGGTGAAATGAAAGCGCATGTGTTGAAAGTATCTTCTCGAACAAACTATGGATGAATTAAGGAGGAGGTGCCGGCACAAGAACCCTAGTAGACTATGGTAGGTTATACTGACGTACCGTAGATGAGAATTTCTATGGAAGTGTAATCTCAAGAGATCACGACACTCACCTGTCTCATTGACTGGACCATGCTGGAGTTCAAGCCATCAAAAGACGCAGCATTAACTTCATTTGGACCACCTGCACCGACGGTTCTTTGAACTAGGCGAACCAAGTCCTCTGTAGCGCAACGAACGGAAGCGCCCGCCTGACGCAACCCCTGACACGTAGCTGAGCTCAAGTCGGCCTTGGCCATGCACGCGATTACCAGATGCGCAGTGTAGCCTGCGGTAGTCTCTGCAGCAGAGATCAACATCTCCGGTCTTGGATTACAAGCACTCCCATCGGATTCGCCCATTCTTGAAGAAACCATTGCTTGTGCTGACTCAACAACACAATTGGCCGCCATAGCAACGAACCTGGCCTGGATGGGGAAAAAGGTAAGTCAATCACTCAAGTGGAGAAACACGGTAGCCCGTCTATCCTACCACTATCACCGCCGAGTTTTAAGCAGAAAATTTAGAAATCTCATCAGTAGCACAAATACAATATGAATCTAACAAACAGGCTTTCTACACAATATGTTGTTGCTCTCGGAATAACCAGAGTGATCTCACTGTACATGAAATTAACGAAAGTTAGTGGTCAGGAAGTAAACGTAATGGGAATTGGGTTAGTTTGATAGATTATATGCTTGGAATGAAGAATAAAGCTCTGAGTGTTCCGGAAAAACAGTCACATGAGCTGCGTCCAGGAATCTCTTCAGGTCGTGTACACTAGGCCCGAAAAAAAAACGTTTACCTGGCTAATTAGTGTTGGGTGAATTCCAGCCTACTTTCGTTGAGTATACTGAACTTCATACGACCTCTTATTCGCTGCGAGTGCAGTTCGCTGATAGTGAGGATGTTTTGAAAACTCACTCAAAATCTGATACTGCAAGTGAAGGCACTGTACGGTTCTTTCATCTCGGGGAACATCCTAAACTGGATCGGAAGGGTTGAATTCCAATACCAAACGTTTAGAGGCAAAAAGGGCCGTGGAATACTTGCTATGGTATGTTCTTAGAATAGTGTTCGAGAAAACTTAACACCATTGGGCGAAATCTCATGCCGTCCCAAAAGCAAGAAACCAAGTGAGCCACCTAAGAAAAAAAAACAAGATGTTTGGACGTATAAACTCTCTTCGCGCTGGATCAGCGACCCCGTAACAAAATATCGCAAGAATAGGACTGAGTCTAGAGGACGATTAACTGACGAAGTCTGAAAAAACAGGCAAAACAGATATCATGGTTAAAAAAACTATCCGGGCTTATGTTGCTTTGCTGCACGTACTGCAGAAATGAGCCCCTGTGCCCACTGTGAGTCCGATTCGGTGCTGCCAGATGGATCCAAATCAACCGGTTTCATCCGGCCTTGTTGAACCAACTCACGCTGGGCCGCGGCTGCCCAATACATGAGACTAAGGGTAGTATGGACCAGATGTTGACATGAGGAGATTATGGCATTTAGTCCAGTGCTGGAATCCGCTGTATCACTCGGTCGGGGGACATCAAGTTCCGTGGAGATGGATGTTGGTTTGGCCTGAAAACAGAAAGGGGAGCGTAGTAACAAACGAAAGTCTATCACCGAGAGAAAAGTAGACAGATTGGAAGATGGATAAAACGGCTGTGTCATGATACTACAGAGCCTACGCTAAACAGTACAAGGCACACGGTTCGGACTGAGTGATGCTCGTTACGTCAATGTAGCATGACTTATCGCTAAGCTGAACAAGAAAAAGACAATAATCCTGACAACAGAGGCCACCACGAGAAAATGGGGTATTTCATACCTCCTTTGAAGATCCACCACTACCTTGTAGCAAGCAGGAAAGATTACAAGATGGGTCTCTATTCGGAGGGTTCAATCCTAGGAGATTAGTGTAATCTGTTGAATGTGTTCACGGTTCGGTAGAACAGTTGGTATCACGAAATATTTCTGAGAGAGTCTCGACTGGCAGATTACGAATGGAATTCACGATTAGAATATCCGTACACAAAAATAGGGAATCCAGGTTTCTGTGGAAAATGATTTATGAGTTACTCAATCAGGCAAATCAGAAGTAACGGATAGTAGGCCAAGGTAGAATCAATGCTTTCACGTGACGTTTTTGGTGACAAAGTTGGCCGGGGTGGACAAATACGCAGCGCTCCTACTGTCCAAAGACTTTAGAGCGATGTCATGGAAATGAATACATCCTGGCTAGGTCGGTTTGATTTGGTGGCTTGTATCAATTGGACAAGTGACCGTCACACTTGTCAGGTGCCTGTCCAGTTCAATTGTGTGAGAGCATGTACGTAGGATAGTCAGACAAAGTGCACCTTCGACGAAAGAGGCAATCGCTAATGGACTACAACAGTCGACATCAAAAACGGCCTACAATAGCATTGGTCATGCCGAGGCCAGTCATCTTCTACCTTTGTTAACGTAGATTTTTTTAAAAAGACATCATGACTCTGTTTGAACATCATCTACCAAAAATGGAGTGATTAATCTGCAATAATCCCGACCAAAAGCTGTCACCTTGTCGTGGTGGTCGGGCTTCTGTGCTGCAATGATCCTTCGGGCTATACTGGCTGGAACCCAGTTCCTAAAGGTTCAACCATGCCAGGAAGGCCAACGGGGAGCAGCCCGACGAAGAACAGCGAGTCCCCGTACTGCGAGTAATCGTATTACGAGGCGGTCTGGAGGTAAAGTCGTACTGTCCTCTGCGATAGGAGTGTGAAGGCAGTAAGGCGTTTCCCCAGGCGACCAGCATCTCCATATTTATGGAAGCAGCGATGCTGCCTTCCCCGAGGAAGGACGGGTTAGAAAAGGTCGGCCCTAAAAACCGCACACTCCGATCGCCCAACGGTTGACCGTGACCGCCGGCGCATTATCCACTACGGTCGAAATACTTTTAAAACCAAAGAGTCCGGTGCTGCTCAAAAGGCACCTGCTGTGCGCAGCCGCATCAGGAGTGAGACAGTAATGCCCTACTCCCTGCGCCCTCGGGCCAGGCCGGCCCCCTACAGCCAAGTAGGTCAGACTATTGAGTCATTGGCTCCGGGAAGGGTCCCCCAAGAAAACCCTAACAACCGCTGTCTCGCGGTCCAGACTCTTGAGTCAGAGGCTAGGGGCAGGGTCCCCGAGCAAAACCCTACACCCTCCCACTGCCTTGTGGGTCAGACTTTGAGTCAAAGGCTCAAGGTGGGGTACCTCAACTCAACCCCTTCTTCGGCCTGGGCAACCGGGAAGTATCATTTGCCCTTGCAGCTCTTCGCTCACCGGCCTTCCCCCACACTCCCTCCCAACCCATCGTACAATGCAGGGCAATCAACCCATCTGCCAATCCCCTAGCCACTGTTGTGAGTCTCAACCATCGCCCAGAGAAATAAACCAAAATAATCACTTACTAACTCCAAAAGATCTGATCCACGTTGCAGCCTTTAATGTCCGTACTCTATGTCAAATTGGGCAACAGGCATCCCTTGCTGAAACCTTACTTTCCTCTCTATCGATGTATGTTGTCTCCGAAACACGAATACAAGACTCCACTTCGGTCGTGCTTCTGCCGCTTAGGGCGAACCCAGATGTCCCACATTTCACTCTTCGGCATCCGGTGATCCTGACGCAATGGCTCGTGGTATCTACGGTGTGGGAGTTGCACTCAGCCCCAAGGCTGAAAGCGCCTTACTGGACTGGATCCCAGTAAACAGTCGCCTTTGCGCTGTGCGGCTGTCTGGCTCAATTAAGATTAACGCAGGTCGATGCGGTAAACGGTGTTTGTTTGTCGTATCAGCATACGCCCCAACAGACAGCAGTTCTGAGAATGAGAAGGACGAGTTTTATCAAGATCTGTCACGACTGCTTCGGTCGGCAAGAAGGACGGATATAGTAATCCTGGCGGGTGATATGAATGCCCAAGTTGGACGGCTAAGTCCGGAAGAAGCACAGTTGGGTGGTAGATTTGGAGTCGATGCTGTGCGTACGGATAATGGAGAGCGGCTTCTTCAGTTGTGTGCAGATCATCGTCTGTTCCTGGCCAGTACGAACTTCCAACACAAACGCTCACCGAGTTTTGGAGGCCACCTACCACAAGACAGCCGTGGACTCAATTGGACCATATGGCTATCAGTTACCGATGGAGAGCCTCAGTTAAGGACTGTCGTTCCTTCTGGGGTACGCAACTTGACTCTGATCACGCCATCGTGCGAGCCCGCTTATCACTTCGTTTCCCGCCAGCACTACGCGTGCCGAAAGAGGGCAGCTCCGTTCATCAACTCCGACAAGTTTCAGTAGCTGAAGAGTATCGAGCTGATCTGGCTAGAAAGCTGCTGGAAACGCACAGTCATGTGGACGATGAAGATTGCTTGGAGGATGGATGGAGGCGAGTTAAAGAAGCAATGCTCTCAGCTTTCAGAACTGCTTGTCCAGCCCATCTGATTCGACTCAATGAACACTGGATATCTTCGAGATCAGCAGATCTTATTGCTGCCAGAAAGTCCATACCAGCAACTAGCGACTATGATGGCGCACGCAGATCCCTCAAACGCCGGATAATCAGGAGCTTGAAGAATGACAGAGAACGCTGGTGGATTTCGAAGGCCCAGGAAATGGAGAAGGCCTTTGCTGCAGGCAACAGCCGCGCCCTGTTTCAACTGATTCGATCAACGGGTCAAAAGAAGGCAGGTGTCAGTGAGACAATATGCGAAAAAGACGGAACAACAATTCACTCCCTCAATCGCCGTCTTGAGCGGTGGGCTGAGCACTTCCAAGAACAGTTCACCTGGTCCCCTTCAACACAACCACTGGAAGAACCAAGCAGGCCCGAATGGAACATTGACACCAACCCACCATCAGCAACCGAAATCCAGCGTGAGATTTCATTCTGAAGCGCGACAAGGCACCTGGCCCGGATGGTCTACACCCCGCGCTCTTCAAAGAAGGTGGCGAGGTCCTGGTGAACAGTCTGACAACCATACTGCAGAAGATTTGGAACGAAAACAGAATACCAGCCGAATGGAGCTCCTCGACCGTCATCCCAGTTTTCAAAAAGGGAGCAAGAACGTCATGTGAAAACCATCGTGGTATCAGTCTGGTATCCGTCGCATCTAAGGTACTCTCTGGCATTATTTTGCGCAGGTTGATGGATTATCGCGAGAGACAGACTCGTGAGAATCAAGCTGGGTTTCGCCCCGGTCGAGGATGCATCGACCATATCTTCACCTTGAGACAAATTCTTGAACAGCGCCACTCCTTCAGACGTCCCACGTTGGTCGTTTTTCTGGATTTGAAAGCTGCCTTTGATTCTGTCGATCGTCAGCAACTTTGGCAGTGTCTGGCGATCAAAGGTGTCCCTTCCAAATTTCTATCTCTTATCAAGGCACTGTATGCGGACTCCTGTGGGCGCGTACGAGTATACGGAAGCTCGCCTGAGTTCACCACGTCCAGTGGTGTAAGACAAGGCTGTCCTCTTTCCCTTTCCTTTTCAACTTTGTTATTGACATGCTGCTTGAAATTTCTCTGCCTGCCTCTGAAACCTCGGGAGTCGAAATGCTCCGGGACGTTCCCTCGCAGACATTGAGTATGCGGACGATATTGCTCTCCTTGGTTCAGACCCTTCCGAAATGCAAATGATCTTAAATAACCTAACTAACTCTGCCGCACGGTTTGGCATGCGCTTCACACCCGCAAAGTGTAAAGTGCTGCTACAAGACTGGGTGGGATCAAACCCGCACCTCATGCTTGCAGGTGAGCCAATCGACGTGGTAGATAAATTTGTTTACCTGGGCAGCTGTATAAGTTCCGGTGGACTGGCTGGAGATGAGATCATTTCTCGAATCGGAAAGGCCAGGGCAGCTTTTGCCAACCTCCGACACCTGTGGCGCCGACGTGACGTGAGCTTGTCTGTCAAGGGAAGAGTTTACAGTGCGGTGGTTCGATCCATACTGCTTTATGGATCAGAGACGTGGCCCCTACGTGCAGAGGACGTACGGAAGATGTCAGTGTTTGATCATCGATGTCTCCGCAGCATTGGTCAGGTCTGGTGGGAACATCGGATTAGTAATGCTGAGGTACGTCAGTTGGTCTTAGGAAGAAGAAACTCCCGCGATAGATGAATTACTCACGCTTCATAGGTTGCGCTGGTTGGGACATGTACTCCGCATGCCAGAAGACCGTCTGCCCCGCAGAGCTCTTTTCGCCCAGCCCTGTGCTGAGTGGAAGCGACCGAGAGGTGGACAGTGTATGACCTGGCAACGAAGTACGAAAGCGCTAACCAGTAAACTTAGTCGGGCGGGCAACTGCCGCCTCCTGGATGGGGACCCCGGGACTCAAATCACCAGTGGTTAACGACACTGGCAGAAATGGCCCAATCGCGCAGTCAGTGGCGCTCGTGCATCAAAGCTATAGCCTTCAATGCGTAGCTACTCAATTTCCGAACATACCTTCGCCTCCAAGGCTTCTTTACGTTCCACATTCCCGTTTTCCGGTGATCGAAACTGTAGCAGCTGGAACCAATGTGCCTATGGTACACGGTTTATAGCTGATAAATTGATTGATTGATTGATTGAATCTGCAATAATAGTTCACGTGTATAGGATCAAAAAGAAAACGTTCATGTTTACTTCCGACAAGTATTAGTCACTCTTCCCTCGTGTTTTGAGTAATACCCAACTTGCGCGTATCTGGTGAGGAAGATGCTTGATTTTCTCAGATGCTTTATACAAGGTGCCTGGATGGCGAAATTACATGCGGCAAAAATTACCCAATAGAGGAAAGACTGATGCGGCTGAAAACGCGTTTGATAGGCGCAGTAGCATCATGAATGAGACATGTATGCCTTACACCCTGCGCCATGGACTAGACGAATCCCCTCACGGCCAAGTGAGACAAACTGTTGAGTCATTGGCTCCGAGCGCCGCTACCAAGGAAAGCCTACCAGCCACCGCCTTATGGATCAGACTTTTAAGTGGAAAGCTCAAACAAACCTCTTTCCTCGACTTGGGTAACCGGGACGTATCAGACGCCCTTGTAATTCACCGGCCATCGCTTACACTCTCTCCTCATCCACTGAATGATGCAGTGCGGTCAATCCAGCTGTAGGTTCCCTAACCACTGTTCCTTATCAACAATATCGCCCAGTAAAATAAACCAAAGTAATCCCATCTGAAACTCAAACCATCCTATTCGCACTTTCCTTATTTTCTAATGATTTGGGGAACAGATATGTTCTGCTGTAACCTTACTTTCCGTTTCTGTTGATATATAGTGTCTCCGAAACAAGCAGACAAGACCCCCACTTCGGTTGCGCACAAGAGACCGCTCGGGCTTAGTCCAGATGTTCGACGCCTCACTCTTCGGGTATCTGGTGACCCTGACGCAATGGTTCATAGTATCTATAGTGTGGAAGTTGCACTCAGTACCCGGATCTCAGTAAACAGTCGTCTTTGTGCTGCCCGATTGTCTGACACAATTAATAACAGTGCAAGTCGATCTGGTAAACGGTGCTTATTTCTCGTATTATCATAAGTCCTGACAGACTGCAGTTCTGAAGCTGAGAAGGATAAGTTTTATACAGATCTGCCGCGACTGCTTCGGTCAGCAAAAACGGATATTGTCATCCTGGAAGGTGATATGAACGTCCAAATTGGAATACTAAAACCCGAATAAGCACACTAAAGCGGGAGATTTGCAGTCGATACTCAGTTGTGTGCTGATCATCGTCGGTTTCTGACTAGTACGAACTCTAAACACAAGCGCTACACCGAGTTACTTCAACGCCACCAACTCAAAGCTAGCCCTGGATTCGGACCCGATGGCTATCAGTTACCGATGGAGAGCCACGACCAAAGTTTGTCGTGTTCTTCTGGGGTACGCAGCTTCACTCTGATTATGCCATTGTGTGAGCCCGGTTATCGCTTCGCTTTCCATCGGCATTACATGTAACAAAGCAAAGCAGTTCCATTCATCAACTTCGACAAATTTCAGTAGCTCAAGAATGTTGAGTTGATCTGGCTAAAAAGCTGCTGGAAATGCAGTCATGCGGGGGTCGACGATTGTTTTGAGGTTGAATTGAAGCGAGATAGAGAAGCTATGCTCTAGGCTTTCAGAACTGTTTGTCCAAGCCATTTGAATCGACCAAATGAACACTGGCTGTCGTCGAGATCTGTAGATCTTATTGCTGTCAGAAATGCCATACCAGCAACTAACGACTATGATGGCGCACGCAGATCTCTCGAACAGCGGGTAATCAGGAGCCTGAAGGATGGTGGAGAACGCTGGTGGATTTCGAAAGCCCAGGAAATGAAGAAAGTAATAGCTGCAGACAACAGCCGCGCCCTATTTCAGTCGATTTCACCAACTGGTCAAAAGAAGATAAATGTCAGCGAAACAATATGCGAAAGAGACAGAACAGTAATTCACTCGCAAGGTGAACGTCTTCAGCAATGGACTAAAGCGTTTAGAGAGCAGTTCAGCTGGCCTCCTCCAGCAAGACGTCTGGAAGAGCCAAAAGAACCTCAATGGAACATCAACAGCCATCCGCCGTCAAAAACAGAAATCCACCGTGAAATATCATCCCTCCAACGCGACGAGGCACTAGGAGCAGATTGTCTGGTGAGAGGTCTGACGACTCTACTAAAGACGATTTGGAAGGAATGGAATGGAATACCTCGAACGTGATCCCAGTCCTCAGAAAGAGCAGATGTACTGGTGGTTGATCAGATGGACATCATCATCATCATCAAAGACAGCAACATCAGTGTTGACACTGATGCTTCACTGCCGTACAACCATAAAGTTCGTGTAATTTCATATGCATATATATATATATAATTATATAATAAAAGCCCTAGAGTGAAAAGAAGAGAAAAAGAGTGGATGAGGGAGGGGACCTAGTGCTGGCCTATGTCAAGCATTCTGAGGTGCCTACACCTCCAACCGCTCAATCAGACAATCTGGAAAGAAACTGACAGCATGAACGCCACTGACATCGATTAGCCGCCATTTCTTGCAACGTCTCCAGCCAAGCACAGGCGGGGTCACGGGGACCCCATCCTGGAAGGCGTACAACACCAACAACACCCAAACTCTTCGTGATCTCTTTCACGCCTTTTTGCCAAGTCATGCGCTGTCCACCTCGCGGTTTGCGCCATGCTGAAGAGGGCACGGAGAACAACACTCGTCTCGGTAGACGGTGTTTCGGCATGCGTAGCACATGACCGAGCCACCGCAGTCGGTGGTGCTGGATGATTTCCCCAATTGATGTACCTGCAGCACAACCAAATCAGATGGACATTGATCTGTTCACCGAGTTTGGCAACTGGCTTGCATGCAGGCTCGGCGAACAGATCAACGATCATCTGATCAACCACTAGTAAACGCAAGCGAGCTATAAATATTTCGATACAGATCAGAACGTCACGAAAGAAACATCGCGGCACCAGACTAGTAGGTTGACATCCATGTTCCAGTCAGGCATTATTTGGCGCAGGTTCATTGATTATTGGGAGAGAGGAACTCGTGAGAATCAAGTTGGGTTTCGCTCTGGCGGAGAATGCATCGACCATTTCCTTACGTTGAAACAAGATTTCGAACAGCACCATTCTTTCAAACACTCCAAAGTGGTCATTCTTCTTGATGTGAGAGCTGCTTTTGATCCTGTCGTTCGTCAGAAAATGGATGGTGCTATACCCGGACCTTGCTGTTGGTTATGTTTCATGAAAAGCATGGAGTCCGGACGCAAGTAGGATCATCAATCCATCATTCACGAGAAGGAATTCGCCGTCAACACAAGTAGTCTGTTTGAGGTTGACCATATTCCGGATACCAGTGGACAGCAAATTAGGTCCTTCTCCAACTAAAGGCATCTAACTGATCTTTTAATAAAAAGGACTGTGTTCTAAACCCGATCAACAGCGAAACATACAGTGACCTTATCTTAATATTTGGTAGTCACGGATTAACAATCGCGGTCCAGTTTGAAGGGAATTTAATTGAGGCACATAAGCATACATACAAATCGTTTATTGTGTGACATCGTTTCCACTCAAATACGTGTAAGTATACATTATGTCCAGGGGCTGATTGACTCAAGTGGCAAGTGTGTGCATAGATTCAAGTTAAACGTACTACTGATCAGTCAAAATTAAAGTTACCTTCATCTGATATTTTCAGATCCAATGCTACTGAAAAACCTTTGCGATTACCGAAAAAGGTTCTCATCTGAGAAGTTATATTCGCATGAAATTGACCAAAAAACGAATGAGGGAGATTGACGAATTACCATAAGAACTAACCTCTGTGGACGGGGACGTGGATGAGACTCGGGGGACTCTTCGGGCATTGGTTTCGCTCTGAAAAGGATTGAATTAGTCAGTTTGTATAGCAGCGTCCCTCCAAAATCAACCAGGAGGGTAAAAAGTTACCATACACAGTGACGGTTGTGGCTGATCCAGGTGATGTGTACGGTTCTCAGTCACTGTGCAACACCGAAAAGATGCGAAACAGCAGCGGCCACTATGATAATCGCGTGCCTCACGTATTTCGGTTGGTAACCGAAAACCATACATATCACCACTATAAGCCAACGAATGCTTGCTTGGCAAGGACAAAGCGTAATTGACAAAGCAGTTATCGATAAACATACCGAACAGGTACGAAATAATCATTGACGAAAGGTCAAGAACAATAACAATTATATATATATATATATATAGTTTGCAAAGGAAACACGGCACTTCGTTGTTGCTCACCTTCGACCGTAACTGACCGATTTGTTGAACTTTTTTGGCCAGATCCCCCGCCATCTCGTTGAATTCTTTCTGTAGGGGGAATGGCGCGACATCCGGTGCGGTTGCATTGGCAGCAGCAATACTCCGCTCGACCTCAGCACGATGCTTCTGATTGGTCATGAGAAGCAGAGAAGTGCGAGCTGGTGGGATGGGGGGTTCGGGGCGAAGCGCCTTTTCCTGAGACTCAGTTGAAATGCGCTTTTGTAGGGTGACGGTGCAGGACGGCTTTGGTGAGACAACCGGGGCTAGTTCTGAGGGTGTCAAGTTTCGAGGAAGCGGAATGAGAATAGGACTTTTCAACTAATGAGAACAGAGTTAACTTTAGAAGAAATTGGTTGATCAACAGTCTAGTTGTAACGCCCACTGCATTTATAAGAGTGATGAGCCACGCAACAAAAAACGGCGTCGAAGAAACTGGTGAGCAGATCTGACAAAAGCGGACCCCCAAGTCACGGAATCAGTCAACAACTAACCAAACCGGTAATCATAACTCAAGCACTGTTTACAACAAGAATTTCGGAACTAAGTTCAAGTCGGAGCCGGCAACGGAGAAAAAACTGTGAAGTGCACCTTCTGCATTCACTTAGGTCTACACAACTTATTCTCCGATTAGCATTGGGTCAACAGGCTTCACATATGACCTAACAAACCAGTGTATAGAAACAGATATCAATGAAGGGATACAGAAGCTACTTAACCATATGAAATTACGAAGCTCAGTGTTATGCAAAAAGGTCTTCGGTATATCGATGGACTGCCAATTTCTGTCAAAAAGTAAGTGATTCGTAAGATAAGAGCAACGAATAGCAAGCAGAAGTGGCTCACACCATATTTTTCTGTCCCTCTTCCTCTTTCGTGCAAAACAAAACCCGAAGAGATCATGCGATACGCGCGTTCCGATGTCCATCTGCATGGTCAACCAGTTCTGTTCCATTGTAGAATCTCCTCTTGGCTGACAGTTTAACCGCTTACTTTGGTCCTCTAAAACTTTCCACTATTGCCCACCAACCAGATTCGTGGTGAAAGCTATCGCATTTGTCACCTAGACCATGCCCTGCTGGCTCCACCATTCCATCTGAAATGCGCTTCTGCTTGAGGCGGATTCCTAGATATTTATATTTCTTCTAAGTCAAATAAGGCTATCCAACCACGATGTATCAACCCGCTGTCCCGGATTCCACGAAAGCACTGTTCAAACCTGGTCACTCTCTTCTTCGATTTATAGGTATGAGAACAGCGAAAAATGAAGAAAATTGCGAATACACGCATCAACACGAAAACAACATAAGCAAAAACTAATGATGCAAACACGACACAATACAAGCTTCAGCGATTTTGCAGACAGTGTTGATCAGTACAAAAACACAAATGGGGAAATTAAACGTGCAACACGGGGGTACAGATTGCTTTATGCTTTCGTATGCACCAATGGATTAGAAAAACTGAGGAATGTCCAGCCACGATGCACGGATATACTTACTCTTGACAGGCTTTACGACTGGTTCTGAAAGTGTGAAGTTCCAAGAATGGTACTGCGGACGTTTATCAAGAGAAGGACGTACAGGAAAATGTCATGCGTCTTCGTCTGATAACTGGAAATACATACACTCGTGAATTCAAATCATCCACAAGGGGCAATCTTTATGGGGTACTCTCATGAATAACCTGAGCTTCTGGTAGATCAACAACGAGAAACCCGCTTTAACCACCACAAATTTCTCGTAAATGGGGAAAACGGCGATGCTTCGAAGAGGGAGGAAGACGGCTGTTCATCTGCTAGTGGAGTATCTACCTACTTACAAAATGTCAGTAGCTAGACACGGACATGCGCAATTCCAACCAGCACACTTTCCAACAGCAAAAAAACTGAGTGCAATTGACTGAGGTGTGTACAGGAGGCAGTGACTGAAGAACGATCGATGAAAGGCTATCAGTTAACAAGTACACACAACATTGAACTCCAAGGGTAATGGACTGATCAGCCATACCGATTAAGTAAGCTGGCTTGCAGTAAAGGCTTCCAAGGAGTGCACACAACGAGAGGTGTTTGAGGACACGATATGCAAATGGTCGATCGAAGACAGATTTGGAGGATCCACTTGCCAGCAAGAAGCCGCCATACTACACTTCCTAAATATTCAGGAACACGGTTCCCGTGAACTCAGAAAGCTGAGGTTCCATCGCTTCAAAAAACCTCTTTAATTGATAGGTCAGGATTGCGATTCCCACATACATACAGCCAACTAATGTCAATGATAGATGGACGCCTAACGCAACCGACGACTCAATGTCATGCTGTACATTGCGGTGAGACAACTGAAAACAGATGATTCAAGAGGTAGACAAATGAGACCACACGCATGTCGTTCGACAACCCGTCACGATGACACTGGGTCTTACCGTGGTGTGACGGTTTGTGTACCTTGGCGGCCCATTGAACTATACTCGGGGATGTCTGCGCGACACTCGCAGAGTCTCTCATACCAGGTTGGTCAGTGGTTAGAAGTCTGACCAACACACTATCTTGGTGCTCCAGATTGGAGGTTTGAACATATGTAGCGACGTGTTCCGTAAAAACGGTAATACACTTGCATTTCCAGCCAAACACCGCTGAATTGCGATCAGGCTTTCGAGCCAAAGGCTTTGATTGAGGACCCTAATGGTCCTTCTGTCTACGTGTGGGCGCCCTGACAGTATCCCAGCCCACTTAAAACCACGAATTGCACATATACAAATAAACTCATGCCAAATCGGCCGTCGCGTGGTGCCGTCGGTCGGGTCGCCTTACTTCCTGCATACAGCATGGCGGGTAAGCGAAAACAGCCTGCTGCTGACGCCTCCCTTCATGCTCTTTCAGGTACGTTTTCTTCCCCCTCTACGCATCCCATTAATAACTCTCTCCTTGTGGGCCCAATAATTAGGACTGATGACTTCGTTCGTCCTGCGTCGGCTTTGCAAGAAACATCTGCGCATTTTCCGGCGCCGACAAATTCAGGCACCTCGAAATGGATCTGCAAGCTTCGACGCCCAGCCTCTCTGGCCACGTTCAATGTCCGCACCCCTGAGCAAACAGGATAACAAGCTTCTCTCGCTCTCACACAGGACTCGCTTGGAGTTGATGTGCGCTGTATATCAGAAACAATAAGTCACAATGCAAGAAGATTAGTCGAGGTAATCGCCCCATCGCTCTCCACTCTCTTCTGGCTGCTCGCCTCTGGTGATCCATAGGCTGATACGGCAGGATGTGTAGGGTTTGGGTAACAGGGCGGAAAGACGCTTGCTTGACTGGATAACCGTTGATAGTCATCTCCGTGAAGTTCGTCTGGCAACGTCTGTGAAGGAGCCTCACGATGGGGAAATTGATCAATGTCTGTTTACGCCCCAACTGACTGTAGCTCTGACAACATCAAAGACAAGTTTTATGACGCATTGAATGCCCTGTTGCGGCGAGTTAAGGCTCAGATATCGTTATGGTTGCCGGAGATTTGTATGTACAAGTGGGCAGGTTAGCGCAATTGAGACTTAATTAGATGGTCAACATTGATTGGATTTGGTACGTACGAACAACGGTGAACGATCACGCCTGCTGTGTCCTGACAGCAGGTTATTTTTATGCGGCACTGACATTGGAAACAGCCGAAGTCGTCTGGCCACATGGCGTACTCCAACGATGTGCCGGCCACGAACTCAAATTGATCACACAGTAATCAGTTACCGATGGCGCGGATCAAAAACTCACTGCCGCTCGTTTTGGAATACATATGTGGGTTCCGACCACGCACTCCTCCGGAGTCGCTTCTCTTTCGTTTTCCAAAGCCGAATAAGGTGCGAACAGATGGCCTGGTAACTAAGAGACTGGCAGATGCGTATGCTAGATGAATTCATCAGAAACGTCCTCTAGATTCTTTTCCAAATGCTCCACCACCAGATGTGATTTCATACTGGAATGAGATCGCCGCCTCCTTGCACAGTTATGTGAGTTTTGCCAGTGGCACGGCGCCACCAGGTCCACTCAAGCACGAACTATTAGATAGAACAGTGGCACTGTTTAAATTTCGAAGAAATATCCCGAAAATAACTTGATGCAACAAATTATCAGACGTCAAGTGAAAGTGAGCGTGCGAACTGACCGTGAAGTCTGGTGGACACGGAAAGCCAAGGAGATGGAAGAGGCCCAGAAAGCCGGTAATGCCCAAAGATTATCTCAGCTGATCCGTGCGACGGTACAACGGAAACCTTCTGTGAGCAAAACCATCAGGGACCATTTTGAATAAAGAATATGTCGACCGGGGGGGGGAATACTTCGAACAACAATCATCGTGGCCACCAGCTATCACTCATCTGGAGTTCCAGTTGACGAAGAACTCTGAACAGTGAACGTGGAACTCCATACGGCGTCGTAGGTTTATGACTGCATACGTTCTCTCAACTAGCACCGGGTTTCTGGTCCATATGAACTCCCACCCTCATTTTTCAAAGACGGGGGTGAAATCCTCAGAAAGCATTGTCTAGGTTATTTGTCCGCATTTGGAAAAAAAGACTCACCTAGACAACTGGGGAAGGTCGGTGATAGTGACCACTTTCAAAAAAAGGGCTCGTAGTGAGTGTGGTAACCACAGGGGGGAACAGCTTGATCCCGGTCGTAACGAGACTGTTGGCTTCGCCTTACGGTGGATCGTAAAACACCGACTCGAGAGCAGCCAGAGGGATTCCGGCCTGGTAGGAGTTACGTGAAACAAATCTTCACACTCCGTCAGGTACTAGAACAACGCCATACGTATAAGCGACCCACAATTCTAGTGCTCCTGGATTTCCAAGGCGCATTTGACTCGGTTGACCGGTCTGTTCTGCTTGACACGCTTGCCCACCAAGGAACACAATAAGCTCTTTGTATTCTCAGACATCCGGACGTGTGAGATTATACGGAGAGCTCTCCAAAAGCTTCCGTACACAAAGCGCTGTCTGTCAGGTGTGCCCACTTTCTCCATTCTTATTTAACTTCGTGATCGACGAGATAATTAGACTAACTCTAGAGAGTCTTCCAAACGCTGGTGTTTAAATAGCCTATGACGAAAACCCTCTAGAATATGCTGGCGATATCGAAGAGGAGGAGAAGGCGAAAGTATTTTTGGATGAATTAACCAAAGTCATCCCTCTCGTTTCTTGGTATGCACTTTGCACCCACAAACTGTAAGGTCACGCTTCGGGACATGCAGCCACTGAACACGACACTTACAATCCATGGTAAGTCACTTGGAGTCGTGGAGCGTTCCACGTATCTTGTAAGTTGTATCACTTCCGAGTGTAGTGTGACAGATGAGGTCAATACACGAATCTGAAGGACTCGGGTTGTGTTTGCTACTTTGAGACACCTGTGGCGTCGAACCAGTATTTCCCTTAATCCCAGGTAACGTGAATATCAGGCTAAAGTATGGACTGTTTTGTTGTATGGCTGTGTGAATTGGCCTATTCAAGCAGCGAAACTGAGACATCTCCGGGTGCCCAACAATCGCTGTCTGAGGACCACAGCTCGTATGGGTTGGTGTCGGCGAATCCGTAACGAGGCAATTAGAAAGCGAGTTTTCGGTTGTGCAACCGGAAATTCTATTGAAGAATGTGTTCAGCACCAGAAGCTGCGTTGGTTGAGACGTGTGTTACGTATGCCGAACCATCGTGTGCCAAGAGTGATGTTTTCCGCGCCCGTTTCAGAGTGGCAAAAGCAGAGAGGGAACCAACCCTTGACCCGGCAGAGGGTTGGGTGCTGTCGGTGCTACTCGCCCTCCAGGATGGGGACCACGTGATCTCCAATGCACCTGGTTGGAGACACTGCAAGATACGTCTGTCAGCCGATGTCAGTTTCTATCAAGATTGCTTGGATGAAAGTCTGGAGGTCCAGGCACCTCGACAGGATTGTAGTAAGCTAGCACTAAGTCCCTTCCCTGTCCACGTTTACCTTTTCTTCACAATATTGCACAAATAAATCATGGTTGTGCGGCAGCGAAGCATTAGTGTTGAACACTGGTGTTATGCTGTCCATGATGATGATGATGATGATAGCGCGACAACAGTGAAAGGCTGATAAACTTTCACCCACAGCGTGTAACCTGGAGAGAAAGATTGAGAAAATCGGTTAGAAGTAGTCAGTTTTGTAAACTGATCCCTGCAAAGACATGTTTTTGTACTTTCCGTAAACGCCATTCATGCCAGGTTTCAAAGCGTGCAAAGGCTCCGGATTTCCTGACGGAATTTCTGATACCGAACTAATCTAATCGGTGTTTTGAGTGCCACGTGAGTTTCATGCACCAAGAGGTCGGTTGTTAACTGGTATGCAATAACGCAGCTTTAAATTATACTCGCTTTGAAAACCAGTCTTGTTTGGCAGGCAACAGTCGAACGTCCCATATAAGCAAGCAGTCAATAGCAGATCAACACAAGCTGACATAGAGCTATTTGATCGGAAAAGGGTTGGCAGCGGTGGGTAGTGGAAAAACCGGTTTCCGAATCCTATGTTAAATAAATCAGCCAAGCAGCCACAAAAACCGTTGTCTGTGGTTTATGGGATGAATAGATTTCCAAATAAAAAAGCTGTTCCATGTAATTCGTTCGGTTGTGCAGTAGGTACATAGGTCATGGAGAACATCAAGAACAATCGACTGCGGTTGCTCCGCCATGTGTTGCGCACGCCGAATCATCATCTAAGACGTGCTGCTCTTCATACCGCTTTCAGAATAGCGCAAATTTGGAGCCGACCTAGCAGAAGGATGTGAAGGCTATAACGAGGGGTGTTGTTGGTGTGATCTCTCTTCCAGGATGGGGTCCCCGTGACCATCGTCGCACTTGGCTGAAGACGTTGTAAGAAACGGTGGCTAACCGATGCCAGTGACGTTCGCGCTATCAGTTTCTTCCCAGATTGTACGAGTGTTTGGAGGTGAACGCACCTAAGATCCCTTCATCATCTAGCTCTTTTTCACACCGTCTTTAAAAATGAGCAAATAAATTTTGCGTTTGTACGGTAGTGAAGCATTGATGTCAATACCGATGTTACTGCCTCTGATAGTGATAAGGATGATGACGTTACAGAGTTCCTCCTCAGAACAAGCAGCTTAACAAGGATAAAAGACAGCAAAAACACCTCGACGTGTGAGCAGAGGACAACGAGCCTCATGAATCAGGTCTAGAAGAATACGGCCTGCGATATCTGTCCTCCAAATGCGAGTAGGACGAATAAAAAAATTCGTTTTCAGATTAAACGCACCGATATATCGGAATGTTAGTCTGGGTTTGTTAAGTGGTACTGACGATCTCCTCCCGAATGGTGAAAAACTTTCCAAGCTTGGCCAACAGATCATCCACCAGTTCAAACGCCAAATAACCAACCACGACATTCCAATATCTATGGCTCACACACAGACCGATGGCACTGAGCATTGTGAGTTCATGCAGCAATGAATCAAAATGACTCATAGCTGGCGGCTACCCAAACCTTTGGACGACTATCGCCTCGATGAGTAAACCGACCACACGAATACATTTGCTACAAAAAACGCCACGAATGACTCAGCCTCAACTCCGGTGCAATGAGAAGAGCAAAACGGGTAGAATCGCTGGAACGTTGTGGAAATAGAGTCGGCACACAAATATGTGCGATAGCAACACGTTAGTTGTGTGCGTGTAAAATAAGGATGAAAGTTACGATGTGTGGTTAGACTATTGGAAGCTCTCTTATCATCGCACCAGTCCGACAACGAAAGTACAAACGAGAGGACTAGGTCCAACGAAGACGGACTGCAGATTGAATCAGCTTCATATGCCTGCCATATAGTCAATAATGTCCTAGAACTGGTCCTATGTCGCATAGTATTGGACTTGCCAGGATGGGACGAGCTGGCGGTAGGAACTAATTAGCGATAAAAACGGTGAAAAGCCAAAATGAAGAAACAAGCCTTCCTAGTGCCTAGCCTTTTCAAGAGAATTAACTGGATGCGAACATGATTGGTTATGGGCCCCAAGGTCAACCAAACCCTACAACATCTACGCCATGCTAATGAGAAATGTCACCTCTTGAATGTGAAGCTGACTTCAGGTCACTGTGCAGCCATTAAGAGTAACCGAAGATGACCTGCCAAAGAAGTATTATGGAACGTGACGCGATCGTTAGGACCGACTGAATACTTCCGCTGGAGTACGAGAATCTTAAAGGCGAACTCCAAAAACTGATCGAATACGACTGAGACGTCTGTCCGCTTCTGTTAGGATGGTCAGTCGTTGACTCATTCAATCAGCATTGCAATTCATCAAGGAAATGAGGAGTAAATAGCGACGTATTGGAATTATCCCGACATGGTTGCATAGATGCAAGCTCCTGGAGATCTACAGAGGGAACTTGACGAAAACAGTATACTCGACACCACCGATTACCAACAAGAAAGAACTACTTCTCAATAGTATCCAGAACAGTACGCAGCTTACCTGAAGTATCTTTTCCGCCGGGGAATTTCATCGCAGCCTCCACGATTTCGTTTACCGTTTCACGCAGACGACGCATAGCCAGAGTTACTTGAACACTGGCAGGACTGGAAGCACCGGTGTCCAAACTCTGTAAAATTGACATCCAAAATGAAAACAGGATGCCTAAGAAATAAGCTATGCAGTAGTGGATGAACTGAACATCCCGGCAGCTTTGGCACCGCGTCGCATGATAGCATACCTAATACAACAAGATACTCCAACTGTAATTGAGAGACGCAAGCGATAGTTGAAAAAAGATAGCTCTGAGATTCAAGAAGGTATTGTTCTTCTGATGTCCATGTCGGTAGCACGGGAATTCTTTTTAGCTGACAGTAAGCCCAACAGTTTTATTTACATGGCCTATTTTTTCCAAACTGTAGCGTCGATCAGACTCGAGCGAAGTCAAGATAACGGGAGTGAAATGTCAACTGGATTCACGTGCTGCGAACCACAGCACGTGTGGACCTAAAAAGCAGAAAGCTACATGTTGTGTACGACTGTCTAACCCATTCGCATACCGAAAAATGACGGAGGCATCATTGGACGGTTGAGATGTGGACATTGTGGTCCGTCAGAGGTGGAGTCAGACTGGAAACTACAGCTGAAACGATGAATTATTGTCCGTGACATTTTGAGCTTAACTTCCCAGACCAGACTTTACAACTTTACCGCAAGGGATATGGTCATAAGATAGTAACCAAAGGATGGGTGGCAGCAAACCGTCAAATCTTAAAACCGTCATTGAGGATGAGACAAAATTTTTCCATAGAGCGCGGTTATGAGAGACAGTGTATCATGCCAACCACCGAAAGAAACCAGATAATAATAGTTCCATCTCATGATGCGTGCCTTAAAAGAGGATCATCGACTTTCAGATACGGTGGATTTGACGCTACCCTTTGGTTACAAAATGAAAACACCTAACTGAGTATCGTTGAGAAAAATCCATTTTCCGTGCCTTAAGCTCATTTCGTTTCACTTACTCACTGGAATATGTTAGCCTCACTATCACAGGTTCGCTCAAAGAGCAATAGGAGAGAGTAGGCAGGCATAAGGTGCGATGACCTGACCGTTTAAGTCATGTTCAATCGTTCTCATTATCTGAGGGAGTGGGAGTTTTGACAGCTACGCACTGCTGGCTGCGTCACTGCGCCGTTAACTAGTGGTGAGTCGGGTCCGGGTATGTCCACCCAGAGGGGTAGCAGCTATTAGTCGGACTGATTAAACATGAACGAAACTTTGTGGTCATAAAGAGCCTGTGTTCAGTGGTTCAAACGATGACGAACGCAGCGCTGACGAGCCATAACGGGAATGGAACAACGATCTACTGATTACGACTTAGTAAAATCCCACGACAAGATGCACTCTATTTAGCCGGTCTTGAAAATGCATTCTTCAAAATTCAATCACAGGAGGCTAGCCATTAGTTAATCGAGTCTTCTACCTACCGTCTCCATGTGCTCAGTCAATTGTTTCATCTCGGAAATAGTGTTCTTTGTGCCCTCGATTGCCCGGCGACATGCTCGCTCGACACTAGATACGGTCATTTCACCATCTTCATCAATCCCGGTGTCACTGTCTTCGTTGACCGTGGATCTTTCATCACCGTCAGTCTCAGGACCTCGGATGTTCTGGATCGAGGTGAGAGCAGACTGACAGGCTGAAGGGAGGGTTCGCATCAAGTCTTCGGCTGCACGGCGAAGCAGATGACCCACTGAGGCTATTTCGGACAGCTTGCCTGAACTGGCTGCAGCACTGGCCTTAATAGCAGCCTGATTGATTTCCCGGCTCACTGCGATGAGTTGCTGTGGTTTGGTTGTTCGACCGAGAGCATTCTCCTCCTCAGACTCGTAGTCGTAATCGGTTACTATCACAGAAACAAAAACACGCGACAGTGGATGATAATGATCGAAACGGCGTTTGGAACACGCGAGTTCTAACGAGACTTCAAAAACTACAGTTAGATTACGTCCTGCGTTTACGAAAACACCTTACTAGTCCATGTAAACCAATGCGTCAAATTTCCACTGGTTTTGATTTAGGTCAACAGGTGGTGATCAAGGATCAAAGATGAAATTCTGTCGGGCTATCGATAGGGATAACTGTTTTATCTATCTATTAGTTGGGTATGGCTTGGCTACAAACAGTCCGTTGCTGCAAAACCACTTTTTCATTCAACAACTCAGTAAGTCAGTATCCTCTTAGCTACACACTGGACGCAATATCGAAGATAAAAGGAGCACAGAGGTTGACGTCCTACTCAATCACTGTGTCCATTTTATGGATAAATGATGGTTCCGTTGATCTGACAACTTCATACACAATCTGGATAGGAAAATAATCCGAGCAGTTGAAGTGAGCGAAAAGGAGTTGCAGAAGATTCCATAAGTTGAATTCATATACGGAAATAACTATTTCCCCGGTCTGGGATCTTGTATCCTGGTAGCTACTATGCTCTCACGCTTTCAATGGGTGGCACGTCAGTTAGGCGTCCAAAGGACGCCGGAAATGTACCAGCAACAGAGTGAAACTGTAAGAGAACGCAACTGCTGTAGTCCGTTTACCTATGTGAAACGCGCTACATATACTTACGTTGCGGGATACATGAAAGTTTCGTGGACATAACAACTTCCAATGCAACTTTCTACCGCTAACCTGAAGCCTTGCAAACATATCGGAGTCGCACTATTCACAGAGTACATGGATTGTTTAGAGGAGACGGTCGGCCAGCTTAGGTTTGGAATAAATCATTTGCACATTATAATCCATAGGGTTATGATCAGCTTCCACTGGCAATCGAAACCGATTATCGGGTAGTAATTCACCAGATCCCGTTTTCGAAATTGAACACGTAAATGATCACAAGTTTATTTACAAAAGTAAAGCCGATCTAGTGAAAAGCCCACTAATAAGCTGTTTAAACAAACCTGGGCGCTTGAGCGAACAGTGATCAATGGACCAGGAGGCTAAACGTTTTTCGAACTGCGTAAAGACGCCGATAACCGACTGTAAAGAAGCATGGACATTGGACTTTTCACCACCATCACCATTCTCTTTGAGAGGAAGCCGGTTGCCAGTGGGAACTTTCGAAAGACTGACGCGCTTTGGGGGTAAGCTTGGCGGAGTTGGTGTTGTGGGACTAGTAGTAGCTGGCAGGGGGGAGGTAGACGGCTTGTCCAAATTGAGCTGATCACTCAAAGCCCGAATAGAACGTGTCAGGCCCGAGATATTCTCAACCACACTAACGGCAGTTTCGTTCAGCGCCTTCTGGTGGGATTTGAGTAGAGGTGAAAGTTTCGCGTTCTCGTTCGTATCGCCCCACGCCTCAATTGCGTAGGTGGTGGCAGTTACTGCTTTTGCCTGAGTAAGCAACTGTACCAGAGACTTGGCTACATCACGCGCGCAACTGAGAAGCTGCACTTGACTTTCCACACATGCATCGCTGGTGATGTCCGGAGCTACAGGGACATTAGCAGCCCTCGAAGCAGCACTCTTCACGGCCTCAGTAAGTTCTGTAGCACGTAATAAGCAGTTCTGAGCCGATACAGACAGTGCATCCTGACTGCCAGTTGAATTTGCTATCTGTGATAATTAATAATGAGACAACGGAGCAATTTAAAATAACCAATACTTGAGTGATGCTAACTTAGTTTAATGTGATGCAATCAATAAAATTAGAAACTCGGTAGGAGGCGAAGATTGTGCAGCTAACAAGCCCCCACAAATTTCCTCTGTACAAAAATGAGACAGACCGAAAGCCTGAAGAGTCAGTCAGATTTTGTGTAGGCTGACGTTGATGCATAAACAAAATTAGATTCATTCTGTCATTGTTACTCACGGAAGCTTAGCAAAAACCGACCTCTCACTTAAAGCCCAAAAACGTAGTGTCTAGATTTCCATTTTCACCACTTCGATTTTGAAAGGGCGACGTGACTTGGTGTGATAATGGAATCAATGGACGTGTGAAGGCCAATTCCTGAAGCCGAATAAACCTAGTTACAGGAGGCTACTGTAAATTAAGTAAGAAGGAAATATATTGTGATTAGTAATGTCCAAAGATGTCGTGGAGTGGAGCTGATGACAATATTATGGTCAGATTTAGTAACGAGAATACGCTAGATCAGTGCATATTTATTATCAGTTTTCTGATGTCTTTGTTATAGTTATAAGGCATTAATGACTAAGTAAAGGCTGACAAAACAATAGTAGAAGGGGCTCAGTTGGAAAACCGGTTTGTCTGGTTAGCTACCGGGAACGTATGGTCGATGCAGCATCTCAATCAGACAATAATCTGGAAGTGAGGTGAGGATAGGCTAAGCTGAATTCGGGGAGGTTTCGCCACACGCCTTGGGGTGGTGGATCGATTGCGGAAATGAAACCCACACAATTCACACTGTTCAGTAAAGCAAGACGGCGCCGACATTAAGTAACACGGTGTCTGTGTCTGTGCCTGATAACCGGGCATTTTTGGTTTCACCTTTGAACGTGTTTGGCGAACCCTTAACATAATTTTTGTAAATCCTTTCCTTAATTCGGACTAGTAAAAGAATAAAACTAGGCAAGAGAAACAGAATAGCTTGTCTGTGATGAAGCGATGTATCAAACTTTAATATAAAAAAAAACCACCTTCAGACTTGACAGTATCCAAGACAAATCAACAGCGAAAATGCAACCCGATGGAAAGTGTCCACCATTTGTTAATGCGACTTCTGTAGGTTAGCCTTATCACTGTCCCTGAGGAGTGTGAGTACTTACAAGTGTTTGCATATCTTCGACAACACCTTTGGTTGCTTGCATTACAGCTTCCTTTGCAGACTGGAAGGCACACTGTTTCGTGGCAATCGTGGCATATTTTGCGCTGGTGGGGCTTAAAGGTGATGGTGACGAGGCGCTGTCCGGGTCGACGAGAGTGCCCGCGCGAGCGAAAAGGACAGCCGTATCCAAATCTGCAACAAGGCGTCCCATATTGGTAGCAGCAGTGCCGCATGCGTCCGCTCCACGGGCACATGACTGTAAGGCAGACTTCAGTTCGTCTAGTTTGGAACTGAACAACTTGAACTGTTCGGTACGTAGGGGGGACCGGATAAAGTCCGCCGATGCCGCACCAAGAGACTAAACGCAAAAGCACATAAAAGGTTTTTAAAATCAAGAATTGCAATGTTGACAAAGATGAACAACTAACTACCTGTCTTTGGAAGATGGACAATACCAGGTCGAAAGTAAAAGCAAACTCCATTTACTGAATATCTGCATCACAACACATTAACCTAATTACAGTTAGCCTATTCGTCCATTTTGACGCCAAAAGAACATGTGGATGAAAGCTGGGTGTATACCGATGAGTCGAACACTAACTGAATCCATTAATGAATTCTGATCCTAGCAGCAACCATAGGGAACCTTATTTGTGTGCACAGGGGGATGATGGTGGGCAGAGTAGGTTCGGAAATATGCAGCGATAACACAGAAAGATAACAGGAGGCCAGTAACAAAAGGTTGGGCAAAAAAGAGGACAGAACGGTCACCTGAGTGATTTGACAAAGACGACGGGCCAACGCTGAACCAGCTTCAGCCTCGGTTTGTTGGAAGAGGACAGAGGCGATTGACTGTACGGTTTCTGTCATCTGGATAAACAATTTGGCGAATGTGGCGACGGATTGAGAAACAGCCGACATATCGTCACCACGAAAACTGTCACTGGTTGCAGCAACTTGAGTCAGACGAACTGCTGCTTCGGCCAAGGCCCGTGATTGATGACCTAAACGAGCGTGGTCCTGCACAAAACTAACGGGAAGGGGAACTACGGCTTGATCGGATATGTTCTTAGAAGTCCCATTCACTATAGCCGGTGTTACGTCATCCAGCTGGAAAGAAGAATGTGGAGAGAATAAAGAAACAATGCAAATAATAAACTTGAGCCAAACTGAAAAATGTATTCGAACTTCGTAGGTATTCGTCAGGTCTACGGGGTAATGTACCAGTTGTTGGGAAACATTCTGTAAACTTGCACTACAAAGGTGTGAGCCTATTGGAAGAGCAAATGGATGTCGAATAGTTGGAATTCCAGATACACGATAGGCAAAAGAAGTCACATCCAGAAATTCCCGCTTAAGAGGCAAATGGCCTACTTGCCGAGATGCTACGCACTCAGCCCGTCCTCACCTATGCACCAAGATACTCCACTCATTAACCCAGTGAATCAACAGCTGGATGCTATTGGGGCCACCAGTGAGCTCTTTGAAAAACTTCCGTAACGTGCCAGAGGGTCAAACCGGGTCCAAATTGAGTTGGATATTTCACATTGGACATGACAAAGTGCTCTCCAATCGATAGCAGTTAAAAGCATCCATGCAAAAGTCCCCGTGAGGGGCGAGATTATGTAGAGATACAAAGCTGCCAGCTACAGCGTGAAGATTCGAACATTACAGGAAGTCCATCCAACCAACCGCTTCAAATTCCACAAATTCTTTTTCACTGAAGTCCTAAATTCGATCCATTTATGCAAGAACTAGAATCCTTTGGGACTTATTGGGACTTTGACACCGCCTGGGGACATGTCTTTGTGACCGACGCCAGATTACGAAAGACCGTTAGTGTTCACAGTCACGTAGAATGAAGAGACATTGTTCTGCAATTATATGATCTTTTTGGATCAAGCAGGCCTTGCATTAACAGTGCTCTTCCAAAAAGGCAATACTCCAAGAACACAAGTTGCCGGTTCCGATTTTTCTAAGCTAGAAGGAAACTGGAAGAACAAAGTTATTCGCTAGAAGCCAAAATAAAAAACAGGCATAAGGGGACATGTCAAATAGTTCCTAAGCGATCCTCCAATAAGGTCCTACTTAAGTGTGCTTTTTCTGTGTGTTCAAGCAAAGTGTTTCATTCGGGTTCCAACCAATGATTCGTCCACCCACGCAAGATAGCAAATTATGTATTTAGGCTCATTAGAGTGGTGATCGATTAGGCCATCGGCAGACTCATGTATTCTACACTCATTCACCGTTTAGAAGTGTGCTTGACATACCTGCAAACTCGAGATTCCTAAAGTGTGGTAAACTTGCATAGCTACGACACACACAAAAGGCCCGAGCGGCTCGTGAGAGCTGTAGTTCCTGTAAAATCTCAGCAATCGATAGACAAGGAATGTTTGGGGAGAAACCGAGATACCAATAGCTGGTGTTGTTGACTTTGGTGCAGAGCATAGGCAAGAATTGCGCTTGGCAACTGCCTAGAAAGGACACCATTGCCACCGTCATCTCATACGCATCACAGAGATAGTAAAACAGGAACAGCCGGAACAAAATGTTATCTCATAAGGTTGACGGAAAATCAAGGACTGTGCCCACCTGATGAGCCCCAAGGAGGGCGAAACCGGCCGTGGGTTGTCGAAGAATTTTCAGCAACCTTATGAGTAGTGTATTACGTCTGTAAAAAAGTTTTCTCATTATGGTGCGACACATCATACACAAATATACCTTAAGTAGGTCTGAGGTCCATAAGTTCAGAAATATGGACCATGTTATGATGTGCAGAATTAAACACTTTGTACTGAAAGCTCCCTCGGATACATGCGACTTCGGAAACGTACAACTCTCCAATTTTGGGTAGCGTCCACATTTCTTTCTGCAACCTAAAGGCATTGTAGGACTCTTTGGAACGAAGTCATCGCATGATTTCTTTTTAACGAGAATGTGCCGCTAGCACATCAGATACCGTTTAGTTTCTGTTTGACTGAGACGGACAGTATGCATGCTGTGGACGAACAATCTTTGTATTCAACTTGACCGAACAAACTAATAACGACCAAAGGGCACACACTGACAAAAGGGTGTATTTTGATAGCAGCGAAGGTATGTTAAAAATGAATATGGTAGACTAACCCATACGATCACGAACTACGATGCACACATTCAGTGTAGGTAGTAAGCGAGGATCAATGTGGATTGGACTCATTAATTAGTGTGTCGAGTTTCTTGCGGAGCCATACGTCTTATTTGCTTGTGGGTTACATGGGTGCATTACCAGTGAGCAAGCCTAGATGCTTCGTGGTCAGATGAACCTTAGTCCCCGAAGAGGACAGGATTCCAAGTACGCTTTTGAACGTGATGTGCCCTTATAAAAAGGCCATTTGCACAGGAAACTCGAGGATTTGCAAAGCATGTGTAACAACAACCGATAAAAAAGACCAATTATCTGACCTTACCTTGACAGCTAGCTGATGTTGGCAACGCGTCGATAGTACACAAGTTAGAACATCATTAGTAATAGCTTATCATACCACCAGTGACTGGCCAAAGGTTCACACTCACAATCATTTCGGCAACACTTCAACCAGCAGCATGCACCGACGTCATAGCACTTAAAGCGTGGGTAGTTCACCCGTGAGACAATCCAACGTTCATTCCGTTAGATCTATCACATCATGCTGTTCAGACAATGGGTGTAATTGGTTTTGGCAGACGGCCAACCGGCGGATACACCATGATTCACAACTGTCAGCTTACGGCCTATAGGCTGTGCAAACCGAAAAAGTGTTGGCTCAGAGGATAACACAGTCTCCATCTCCAGTTCAATATTCAAAATACCACATTTTGAAATGCATGCTTCTTAAACCATGAACATACACTGCTGCTCTGGGGCATACGAGACGAAAATGGTCGAGAGCCACAAGCGCTACATGGCCACATGGTGAGTTATCATACATACCAATGTTAGTCACGCGCAAACACATGAGAAAAACCTGCACAAGTGACGACCTAGTGACCCCGATACGAAGCCTCCACAGAGGACTTCACAGCGCTCAGTA
This sequence comes from Clonorchis sinensis, assembly GCA_003604175.2. NCBI lineage: Eukaryota > Metazoa > Platyhelminthes > Trematoda > Opisthorchiida > Opisthorchiidae > Clonorchis > Clonorchis sinensis. The sequence continues at coordinate 176,823,968 of CM030369.1, read as the reverse complement.
TATGGATACGGTTTCTCTAAGACCAATGCAGCAGACATCCGGGTGTAAATGTTCCATTGCCGTTAGAAACTGCGCGCGTTCTGCCTAACCCGTAAAAAGAACAAAGTGATGCACGACGGGAAGCTGAAAGAAGCAGGTGCTGGGGAGACTGCACATTGAAAAATATGGTAAACGAAACGTTGGAAACAGAAAGGCTGCGAGGTGCGAGCGCATAACATAGCAAAATACACCTACAGTTTAGTGTTACTATAGCGACCAACTACGTAGCCGGAAACTGGCCAATTGAATCAGTAGGGCAAACTAAGTGAATGAGGTGAATGACAGAACTGAAAAATCGGTAAGTCTTGACTGTACTGAATTGTTTGCCTTTCCTTAACTCACGTCACATTCAAGTAATCTAACTATTGCAACCGTGGCTTAAAACGAATGAAAAAAAGATATTTCCTTGCCAAACAGATTTGGAAATATTGCGATTTGTGATGGTGGTGGTGCATGGATGGACTCCAGATCAGAATAGTGGAAATTCGAATCAAGGATGGTGGATAGGAAAAAACGGTGGAATTACAGTGCACAATAAGAAAGGCATTTTACAAAGGTTGAATGTCAAAAAATAGATTGGCCGTGTTACCAGAAGAAACATTTTATACCCCTGAAAGTATGACTGCACTTATCAAGAGACGAAACCAGCAGCCACAACATCAATCTTACTGCGTTTACAGTAACCTTGTGAGTAATTTCCTTTATGAAAATCAATTATACTACTTTGGACTGGAAATAGTGGTGCACTTCTTCAGATGACAGATGTGGATCTATTTAAGACATAAGAGCAAACCGGGTAAAAAATCCAATATCGGGCGTTCCAAACAAGATGGCAATAAAGGTGAAAGTCCTGAGAAAATCACAAATCACTTAGTAAAGGCATATTGTCCAGCTGAGTGAACCGTATACGTATGTACTTTCGGATCATCACAGCTTGTCATCGCGGATAATGTAGGATGGAGGAGAACGGTGGCTACCGGAAACAAATAAAATAAGGACACTCACGAATAAGCATCGTGAATGAGCTATGTGCAAGACTAGAATACACAGTCGAATTACGGTAGAAATAAACAGGCCTGCTAAAGGAGAGTGAAAATTATTGCAGCCTTGAGTAAGTCAGTAGCATACCTTGGCGCAAGCTGCATTGATTGAATCAATGTGCCACGAGAGGCCACCATGCATTTTTGCCATGGCATCAACGGACGAGAGGAGTTCTTTACAGGCCTGTCGAACCCGAACAGAGTAGTCCATCAGGTGAGAATGAGAGTCGTCTTGTGAGGACTGGAAGAGGCAGAGAAGGCACGACGGTAGTGGTGTGGATACGCGGTGAACATGAAATCAATCACTTATGAGACAACAACCCAGTCCATAAGCAACAAGGCAAGTTTCGACAGCACAATGACCGATATGTGGCGACATTCGTAGACCTACCGATGGGTTAGAGATGTTGTCATTGACCGATTCAACCAATTGTTGAAGCGCTTCGAGTACGGTGCGCGCAAGGGTAAGCAATCCAGTTTGCTCCGAAGCCCGAGTAAGGCCGGTGGCAGACTGTGCACACTCCTGAGTAAGAAGGAGCAAAAAAGAGTGTGACGCGAACATTTTTGTCCACCTCATTATTCAAAGTAATTGCCAAAAATCCTCTTGCAAACCATGCGAAGTTGGCAATGTAAGTGAGAATGACCAGCGCTGGTGGATACATTTGTTTTTTGAGATGCGATTCCTTCATGGGGAGAACACTAACGGAACCAGCCAAAAACCGTTCTCTCGTACAGGCTATTCCTTTTAGACGGTTCAATTATCGCAACTCTGGATGAGCGTGAAATGATTTTCGTCACCAAGGTTTATTTGAAAAGTTGATCCACAGGTGTTTGTTTCATCCCTCGACTATTTTTCGACTGCATTTGCTTTTATGGCTAGTCTTAATATCTGGCTTCAGTTGCCTAGATGAATCCAGCGCAAAAATCAGAAGGTATTGAGCGCTACTGATTAATTTTTCAGGCCTCTTTGGCTCGCCCGGTCTTCTCTGACTGTATCTTCTCCGGATTCCTTTTGAATCGTCTCATGCTCACAAATGTCTTCTGCATAGTGACCCAGGCGAATTCGTGCCAACTCACTTAGAGAACACTCCTGAGAGTGCAACAAACCAGAGGGTTATACGATAACACTATGGATACGTTTCGGGCTTGTTCCGATAACAAATCTAGAAAGGCAATTTCAGATAGTTTTCAGTATAGCCATTTCAAGGTCATCTCAGAGACCGTACCTCAAACATGCATAGAATCAATAACTTACAAACTTGCCTGGCGAGAAATTTCCCTAAAGCCACTATATTTTTCAATGACGCTTGTTATATGTAACAGGTTTTTTCAATATTCCTACATCAAAGCGTTGTTACTTCCTTATTGTGATGGCTGTAACTTAGCTGAGATATTTGGTGGCAGGAAATGAAGCCTAATATTACGGGGACCCAGTAGCGGGATTATCCTCCGGTTTTTCAGATCCACCTGACTGCTGTATTTTCCCAACCATCCCTCCAAAATGTTCCTAGCAGTTCAGGCTCTCTCCTGTCAGGAACATGCCTGATGCCAAGTTCGACGGGGCCCATAGCTTTAATGCATTTTCTCGATTATGGGGAGTTCAAACCAGCTAGACAGCATCCATGACAAGGGGCACTTTGCCCTCCATTTTTTATACTCTCAACACAAGGCTAGTCCTTCGCGGCTAAAGTTATGTTTCGAGGATCTCAAAAGAAAACAATTTGGAATACCGATGGCCTGCGTAGGTGCTCAATATTCGTACAAAGAAATTGAATTTTCGAAAGCTATGACGTGCCCCTGATGGACTAAAGCAGATAGGCAATTGAGTTTAGAATACCACTCCAAACTTTTGAACCCCATCCAGGCATCCCGGGGTCCCAGTGATGCTAGGAAAGTAGTCCATCAAAAATTTTCCGCCAGAGGTATCATTGCTTCAGTGGACAATGAAATTTGGTGAGCTGCGAGAATATGAACGTAGATTAGGGTGGTTTTGGGTTTGAGCAAATAAGTAACAAAATGCAACATTTTTGCGTAGAAAGTTTTATTCCACTCGCAAATGTTTTGCAACTAAGAGCATTGTGCGGTCAAGGAGCCCCCGTATGATGACACCTGAAAGCCGCACTTTGAAGGAAGATTCAGTGGGTGCCTGGGTGGAAGATGACCTAAATTGGGCAATCCTGGAAACAGAAGTATAACGTGGATGTTTGGCAAAATTATTGATATCATCCGAGATGCGCACTCCGCTCCACCACCTTGTCACGTAATCACTTATGCCTGACTGTACCACGTGACTTTCACTGAGTGTGCAAACGGAGTGTGTAAACAAACATCAATAGTGGCTGTTCTACAGTCAATTTAATGCCGATCGAGCCACAACGCAGCCCCATTTGGAAAAAATAATCGATCAACAATGTGCTACAAATTCGGTTGCCAGGACGACATGGCAGAACGTACGTGGAAGTGAAATTAGTGATCAAGCTGATGAAAAAAGATAAATGTATTCATCTTTGATACAAAACCAGCGATCGAATGACTGGTCAACCATCCGGACGTGTAACGATAAATGTGGCACAGGCATTTTGGAGTCACCCAGCTGCGTCTTATCAAAAGTTAATTCCGGAGCTCTAAAACTGGCAAACCCAGTAAAATTATCCGGTCGTACGAAGAAACTTATAATGTTGCAGAAGAAAGTGGGTCTTGTAAAATATTTGAAATTCCTGAAACAGTGTACTTTCTACCGTTTGTGCTCAATTGGCGTTCATGTTTATTCTTTTTATCATATGGGCTGCAAACAAGTCGCGGCTGGAATCTACGTGGATCGTTATTCATACAAAGTTGGTAATTAGTTAACTATTGTAGGAATCGACACAAAAAAAACCGGAATGAGGAAGATTTCCGAGGTGATAGGTTAGTTTCTTACTCAGCTGCAAAAAATATGGATGAACAAGAAACGAGCGGCTACTGAAGCAAAGAAAAAACCAACCCTGACAAGACTTGGCAAGTAGGCACCAGCCTCGCGAATATTATGAGCCATCAGTTCCCAGTGCCCGTGGAGGCAATTGTCCACGGCGTCCATACATTGTTGCTCAACTTGCTGCAGGCCAGATCGGATGAGTCCAAGTGAAGTCTCGACACGCTTCGATCCAAACAAACTACCACCACCTCCAGCAGTTCCTGAAGTGATGGCCAAAGTAGCGGCGTCCAACTCTGACAGAAGAGTCACTATATCACTGCGTACTCGTGCGCAGATATCGATGCCCGGAGTTAGTTTCCTATCGGAATAAAATTATGAAAAACTCACATAGCAGTGATCAGGAAAACACTCAGAAATATTATTCTAAAGCGAAAATGACAGTAGAGGCAAGAAAGACTTTTATTTGAGAGCTGGACAAGTGGGTGCCCAAACCAGAAAGTCCACGGGTTAATTCAATGTCTAAACTAAGTGGCTATTGTGTCCTTCTAGAGCAAAGGTCTTCCAACCGTGAGTATGGACATTTGGGCTCAGAAGTTCACGGTGTACTGATACTTCAGTACCCAGTAGTGTATGAGGTGAGTACTTGTAAAAAAAATTCTACAATTGCGCCATCTCAGCTCGTTTGCGCTTGTTGCATAGAAAATATCCATATATTCTCACAACGATTGTACAATTTAATAACAGCGGTTCAATTTCAGCTAACTGATAAATTAACCACAAAACATCGTAGAGGGTCATTCCACTGATCCGTAAAGTGTGGTCACCACGGATTCCATTTGACTATACGACTTCGGTCACCATTATGATGAATACGTACATTCTAGTGGGACGTTGGGAGTGAGAAGTTATGGAGGCGGCAGGGGAATATACAGGATAATAAAGTCTGTTCCGGAGGATAAACCTGGAATAGGTAAAACCGAGTGTCTGAAGAAATAGAAACAACTTGGCACCATCGGTGGCACATTAACTGGACTTATGATCGCATCATCACTATCAGTGCCTACTGTGGCGCCTTCGATGGTCAGGATTTCCAGGGGCGTTCAGGTAAATTTTTGGGACGGTTTGTAGGCGTGATAATTTCGGTTGGAATATAGATGGTTTAATTATACACTGACCCATCCTCCAAACCGACACCATTGGAGTCTGACTGTCTTGAATGGGTTCACTCTCTGAGGTGCTAAACCACTATTCTGCTGTAGTGCCTTAAACAGGGCCAGCGCATTTCGCTTGCATTTGTGAAGAAATAGTGCTTCAAAGACGCGCTGTTGCGAGGGACGGCATATGAGGATCATATACACACAGGTATTTTGAAATCATTGTTAGAGGCTGACGGATTTAAACAAGTGAAAACTCACTGCAACAGTCCCTTCAACTGATCCACGGAGTCATACAGCCTCTGACGGGTGGCAGAGAATTCACCGTTGACTTTAGCGAATTCTTTCGAATCCACACCCACAAGTCCATGTGAAGTTTCCAGTAGTTCGGAGCTATTTTGTGCGATGGTTTGATGGGAGTCCAAAATAGGTATTTGAGACTGCAAGGAACGAATAGAGAGGAATCAGGCATATACGATAGCTGTGGAATGTCATCTATGCATTACGCTGGTTCATGGTGGGGACGAAATCGAAACTGGATTGCATCTGTTAAAACATCATACCAGTCGTGGTCGGCTAGCTGGCAAACCACGCTGATGTCAGTGTAGTGGCGCCATTTGACATGCAGAGCTTGACTTTCTCCGTTAGATGGCTACTATATCGGTCAAGAAGAAGCGTAGCTGTCCAATTCGCCCATAGAAAGTGTGGTAAAAAGATATCACTGCAGAGCAGTTGGTGCCACGTAGCATGAGTGTGACTCATTCAGTCAAAGTGCATGATTTTCAGCCCTAGCGGAAAGGAATAATATGGAAAGGCGACAATGATGGTGATATCATAATAAGCACATTGATAAAATACTTTGCCCGCGTTGGTTTGTTATGCAGTGTCACAACAGGGTTGCTCAACTTTAGCGATCCGTTCCCTTAACTTTTCAATCCTTGCGACCAACAACCTAAGAAAATTCACCTAAGATGCAGTATTTTGGATCCTTTTACATGGTACGCAGTACGAATTTTTTGCCGTAAGTAGATATCAAACCAAAAAATAGCTGAAAAGTTGACGCGCGAGAACAAAGCCTATCCCGTGCATTAATCCGCATGTTCATCCGTTGAAAGTCACGCACTAACCCAGTTTTATAAGAAACGCACGCCTGATGACTTACAGCTAAATAGACGCAGTAGCTACTATATAACCTACAGGCATCATCCGGGTAAAATTTCACAATGAGGTTTCAAGAATATGCCACTAGAACCCGAATATTCAATCCGGAAGGCAATTTCAGACATGTAGGTGACTTGAGCAATACTCATGGATGATGGGCAGTAATAATAAGGGTTGGTGTTTCGGACAGGGGAGGATATATCTGCCTTTCCGTACATATAGCAATTTTACTAGGATACAAAATAGAGCAGACAGGCGTCAGACGAATAACTTCAAACATTGCAAAAGTTCCAGAAGTCAATCACTTGACCATCATAACCGCTAATGATTGTGAGGGGCCCATCTTAAGTCACGCTGTGGGTGAAAAAGCAATGTATGAGAAGAGTTCAATATTTTTTACCGTATTGTGCAAGGCAATAATACGTTGACAGAACAAGAAAACAATTCGGCACAGAAGTTGAGACGAAGTCGGCATCATAACAGAAGAGGAAGACAGTAGCTGGAGTTCATATTTAAACAGTCTTAACAGCAAGCGTACGCGCAGTGAACTGGGACGGGCGCACTGGAATAAATCCTCATGACTCGCTAAAACAATCAGGGAATCTACTGAATAAATCGACACAAAAGCAGTACTTGCGCTGGAATCATGGGCGCGCTGAACCAACTCCTTGTGGTGTCGACTGGGTAATCCGGTTGTCAATCTGGGTGAACTAAGAGTTCAGTAACTCCAGAGGGGGCTAACCACTCTGTTTGGTTTTAAGGTGCTGGTTACTTTCGACAATGTACAATACGAATCATCTAGCGCCCACACACTAGTTCCAACCAGTACACAGACTCGTGGGGCTCACATGTGAACAATGTGCCAAGTGCTCCAAATCAAAGGCTGGCTTGGTAGCCCATCGTCGAGTTCACGTCCAGAAAAGTGTTGGCACGAATGTGGTCACCCATTTGGCCTGCGCTGATTGTCCTCACCTTTTCCGACGAAGATTGGCGTGGGTCAACACTGCCGGCACGCACACCCTCTCAACAATTACAGGTGAGGAAGTCGGTCATACGACCCGTTTACTGGGTATTTCGTCCCCAGGTCTGGACAAACTCACGACCAGGATGCTTCGCCGGTTCAATGTCAACACGCTCGGTGGGTATTTCAACGTACTATTACTATCTGGGGGTTGTCCGCAACATCTGTGTCGTGCTCGTATTACCCTATTTCCGAAGGTCCCAAATCCGATTTCACCGGATTAACTGAGACCGATCTCAGTGTCATAAATCCGGTCCAGTGCTTTCATAAGGTGATTGCTGATCGCTGGAGCCGTAGACTGCAACCTCCCTCACTCCAGCCTGCACTTCTACATTGAGACGGTTGTTTGGAAGCTAAATCACTGTTCCACGCCTTCCTTTATCTCTCTTCAGCGACTGCTTTCAACCTCAGTCTGGCATTTGTTGATATCCCGAAAGCGTTTGAATCGGTTTCCCATGACACAATTGTCAGATCTGCCGAGGCGTTTGAAGCAGATGGATCATATTTCCATGTGATCATGCAGCAAATTTCCAGTTTGGGCGAGCTGGGGGAAACATACAGCTGAGATAAGTAATACCTGTAAAGTGAGTTAAATTGTTTGCAGCAAGTTGGTGCTGTTGCTCATTTGAGATGTTCCCTTCGCACTAATGTTTTTTTGGAGGGAAACAAGCTGAGATTTAAAGCAAAAAATACACAGTCCAGTTATCTTCGCTGATCCACTGATGCATTTCTCGAGCGGTAGATTATGGCCAGAATAAAAAGAGAAACATCTGCTACGCATTCAACCAGACAAGACAGACGACAAGCTGAAAGCAGACTAATCAGCTCAGCGCGAGACAGTACAGAAATGAGATGATCACGGATATCCGAACAGAATAGCGTAGCCCACAAGCGGATTGACAACGTGTTCTCACATGCAACGATTCCACCGGTTGTTGCTATCACATAGGGGTAGTTTGACAGCGTAGCGCTCAGAAAAAAAAATGAAATGCTGACAGCAAAAATGCGTCTGTCTAGAACAGTGAAATATTCCGGACATTTTGACACCATCGAAAAACCTTGCATACTTATCTACATTCGAACACATACTGACGACAGTGGAATGGGCTGTAGTAAGCCTATTTTCGTTTGCCGGGGAAAAGCAAGTAACGGTTCCGCGCATTAAGGTCGAAAATGGATCAGACCGACCATTCGAAGTTCACTTCGGCAAGCAACCCAAACATCCAAAATGGGAGTCTGAGTGGCGTCAGTTACAACATAAAGGCCATCGGACAGTTGTGCGTGTATATCAGTCTGTGATGTAGTCCCATCGACACCATGGATCATCGAAGAATACTTCAATATAGAGCAGTGTGTGAACAAACAAACCTAAACGTTGCCGACCGATTTGTTTTCCCGAGGCAACGTTCCTCATAAACTGAGTGATTCATTATCGCCGGTGACAGAAACACGAGATGAGAACAATGATGCTTCACTGCCTCACAACCACGTCAATTTATTCCAATCGAAAGAAGATGGAAGTGGGACAGGCAGGGGTGCCAAGTGTCAGCCAACCACAAACATCTGAGGTGCCTATACCTCGAACACTCAGTGGAACAATTTGAACAGAAATTTGGCGGAATGAACGCCAGACACCAGTTAGCAGAAATATCTTTCAGTTTCTCCAGCCAAGCACAGGGAGGGACACATGGATCCCATTCAAGAATGAGAACGGTACCAATAGTGCACGAACGTTTCGTCGCATCCTTGATTCTTCTCTGCCATGTCAAATTCTATCCACTTCTAGGTTTTCGCCACACCTAATTAGGCACCCGAAAATAAGATTCATCTCTGTAGGCGGTCCATGACACATGGCCCAGCCAGCTTACTTGCAGTGCTGGATGCATTGCGTGATGGAAGTACCCCCTGCTTCAACAAAAACCCGTTCACGATGTGTATAGTGTTCCAAAACATCCACCGTCCCTCCATCAATACTTGGAGGGTGGTTCAGGGACCTACGTCCTGCGGCATGCGTTTGCACTCTGTAGACGCAAAGTAAACGCCGAAGGACTGGATGACCTTGGTCAGCTTTTCTAGGGTTGGTAGTGGTTCTTTTTAAAAAATAAGAACGATATCGTCTGCACATTCCAGGTCAACAGGGTTCTCACAGAGAAATTTGAGGGCCGGAGTTTCCGACGCCCTTTAGAATTCGTCTTACTGCGTCATCAATGATAAAAGTACACAAAAACGAGGACAGTGGACACAATGCGCGTTCTCCACTGTTTGTAGGAAGGCTTTTGAAGAGCTCCCTATACATACTTACGCGCCCGGCAGCATGCTATTACAAACAGCCCATTCACGAACTTCTGGGGTACACTCTGTTGCGCATGCGTGTTGAAAAGAACTAACCAGTCAACAGAACCGGATGTACTGTTGAAGTCAAGGAACACGGAGATTGTCGGGTGCCTATTCGCCGGTCATTGCTGTAACATTTGACGGCGAATGAAGATGTGGTCCACACAGAAGCCTCCCTACCATAATCCTACTTACTCTTCTCGTATCCTGTCTTCACGTAAAATAAGCGACGCAATGAGTCTGGTTAAAACAGGGGTCAAGCTAATTCCTGTGTTTCCCACATTCAATGAGAGCAAACTTTCTGAAAACGGACACTACTATCAACTCACTCCAGGGTGTTGCGACGGTCTCTTTATTCCAGATGGGGGCAAGTAAGTTAAAGAAGCACCGACTCGGGATTTTGTCTCCATCTTGGAACACAGTGGGTGGGAGTTCGTCAGGATCAGTGGGTCGGTGGCGTTTGAGGGACAAAACGCATTAGCTTATTTTCGAAGCCATCAGTGGTTCCAAATTTACTGTCTAAGCTGTGTTGTCGATTGGGACTCCGTATAAGCAAACTGCAAGTGACAATTGAATTGTTCATCCCAACGGTTTAGGCGTCTTCTTCAAGATACCTGTTCCCTAACTAACTAAACATGCTATCGCATCCAAGGCTTGGCTGTATGTCCCACACTCTCCCATTTTCCGGTGACTAAACTGTGGTAGCCGGAACCAATACGCTTATGGTAAACGGTTTATAGATGAATTGATTGATTGATTGATTGATTGACTGATTGGATCACATCTACAGAAAGAATAACCAAGGTTACCAAAATTAGATGAGTGAAAATAAGGTATTGAAGATTCGATGCTGAGTGTATACTAGTGATGGAAAGTGTGCATTCTTAGACCTCCGAATTGAAAATCAATTTGCTTCCGTGTAATTCAATCCCCGATTCGGCCATAATTAGGCTAAAACCAGTAGCTTCATAGGCATTAATGGCGAGAACAGTGGTTTCATCCACAAAACATAAAAAATCGACTCACTTGAAAGGCCTCCTCAGCTAACTGACAAGGCGACCCACCAGCCGCTCTAAAAAGCACATCCGCATACTGATCAACGGACTCCTCTAATTGTGTCGCGCTCTGTTTCAGCCGAATGAACATTACGTCAGGCTCAGCATCGTTACCTGCTTGGGTGGATTTGAATACGGCTGCCGCACATCGCGCAACTCGTTCAAGGGACTGAAAAGTAAAAGACAATCATCATAATTCTGAGTTCCTTTCAAACGACAATATGTGAAGCGATCAAGAGTAACGCAAAAGAAGGATTAATTTGATGCTTTAGTATCGCGACCAGCGAACGGTTTTACCTTTAGTACTCTGATCATTCGCTCCAACTACAGCTGCGAAGGCTGAGTGATGGGTGAAGGTGCCCTCAGGGGCACTGAAACGACCTGTTCTGAACAAAATCAGCGCACCTCTCTTCTCTCTACAACACGACTACTCACTGTGTACGTGTTCATGATCCCCGCAACAATCAAGCTGACAACTGTGGACTGTCTTCTGGTTGGCCTACAAACGATCGTTTTCAAAATACACAGATACTTGCTCATTTACAGCTGGGAGTGAAACCTCAGTGGTATCCTGACTTAGATTCATTCGAGCACCAGAGTTCTCTTAGAAGTTATGGAAAGAAATTATGTTAAACTTCAACGGGCAAGCCAAAAGAAAAGGCTCCGTCTTGATACAGAACCATTGAAGAGCAACGTGAACAGACCAGGCGACCCAAGTTAGTCCGAGAAATTATTAATAGGAAAAAAGTCACTTGGTAATTTGTTTATAACTACCATGCGACCGAAATTCCATAGCACTACACAAGAACAAAATAACATTCCAATAATTATCCACGACGTGGTACCGAAATACTATGTAGCCAAATGCCCCGACTGGGCTTAGAAAATTCTATAAGCTCAGATCGTATTCGTATCTGTAGCATTGAATAAAAATTCAGCATCTGGTTTCCCCCTGCTATCCAGTATATCTTTGGTATTGATGCCCTAAATGTTTGGCATAGGTTCATGGTTCAGACTTGCTAAACTTATATATGATATTACGCAGAGTGAGAATACTCGATGGATTACTGCCAAGTGGGAGAAACAACGTGGCGATGACGATGACCGTAAAGGATGCTGAAAATGCTCACATACAGCAAGCATGATGATGAGATCTTTCACACGGCGTGCGGTCTTCAGGGTCGCACGGACCGATGTTTATGATCTCTGAAATCGTTGGATTACCGGAGGACTATTGTTTTAGGTAATGACGGTGACAGGTTGAATTGGCCATTGGTGATAGTGATCTGTTTTCTGGACACTACGGTAACCGTCACAGGTGGTAATATTTGGTGAAAGCACAAAAATCTTGCCCGAAAAAAAGTTTCCAATGCGCGATGTGTCTGAGTGACTACGGCCCAAACGACTCTCGTTGTTAAGATGAACGTTAATACACATGTGCAAGAACTTGCCGCACAAATCCACTTCGGGCCGCATGGAGGAGTTACTATGGCCACCAAGCAGTACTTCACAAAACAGTGGGAGTCTTTAAAGTCGAACGAGGGGCTTCTCACACACATGGACGACCGGAAATGGCGCGTCTAGTCTAGTGTGCTGCTGTCCAATCTAGACAGAAACGCAGGTACTCCGTGACCTGATAAATTCATAGACATAAACCGAATCCGATTTGAATGCAGACCATCACATTGATATTTCAAAACAACGTGTGGTCGTACCAATGAAAGATCAACTGAAATGTTAAGTTGCGTTTCCTAATATATGCAGGCAGCGACTAATGGGTAGCTGAAATGAGCTCAGGCAATAAATAGTAGTCCGTGGTGAAACAAAACAAAAAAGACCATCGTTAATGCGCCATGTGACTAGCGGTTACCAGAAGGGAAAATTCGGTGTACTGTTCAAACCATGTAGTTTAATGTATCTGACTTCAAGACAACCAAGCGGATACCCTACCGATTTCGAGTTGCACACTGCTATAGTTCCCTCCTCAATCGCAACTGCCAAGCCATTCAGCAAACACAAACCATGGTTTGAGCAATAGATGAGTGGTGCTACTTTCCGCTAGCGAAAGCTATGCTGCCAGAAGGATTGTGACAAACCAAGCCAAAAAGCGAGCCAGATGAGAGTGAAACAATGGAAAATGGAGCATCGACATTTCGAGTATCGTGAATACAATAACAGGTCATGCGTCTTCTGAATCAATAAGAATAAATTAACCAGCGACCGGACAGCAAACTCAAATACATGTATGATGGGATAGGACATCTAAGGAGTGTTCGACATAACTGTTGGAAAAAAACCACGAGAATGTTGCCTAGGAGGATGCATAGAAAATCAGTGTTCAAACATCTCAGCTTTAAAGGGGCCAGAAACCCTCGGAAAGTTAGGAACACCGAGCAGACAGTTGTTCTTAGTACAAGCGAAATCATAACAGCCATTCTGTTCGGTCTATCATTTAATCGGAGAAAAATAAAGACCCAAGCCACACAGGTTGTTGTGATGCCACTCAGGATCACCAGAGGCTGTTGCACTCTGATCTAAGCTGACTGTGTGTTATATAGCTATTAGTGAAGCTGTGTGCGCACAAAACTGGCGGAAATTGTGACATTGTTTCATTCTGAGCGAATGCGGAAAACACAGTTTTGAAACCATGACTGAATGAGGTCGAAATCCACCCAGAGTGGAAACAGGTATTCATTTACCGGGCAACTAGATCAAAAAACCAGATCAAGATGGTCATTATAATCCACACATGCTGTTAAACCTAACCGGCCCAGGCTTCCTTTGTTTTCCGAAATCCCATAGCGAGAATGTTTCGCCTCTCTCAGCTGTGGGGGTGTTATCAATGTGCAGGCCGAAAATTCCAGATAAGTATCTTACAAAAAACTTATTGCGATACGCTAATTCATGTTAATGGCGGCAATGCAGCATGTATAGATGAAAGTATAAGCGAAACCAAAGCTCTGCTTTAAAACAGTACCCGTCCAACTAACAAAAAATAATGTCCCAATGAGTAGAGAATTGCAGAAATCACGTTTTCCTCTGGAAGACATGCTTCTTGCTTTTGAACGTTTTACTTTGTTTTGACTTAGTTAAATACAAACAGGTCGTGTTGTACTACTGTATTTCGAATCGCGTTTCTCTGCAAGGAGACTTTTGACCACATTTGGAATTTAAGGCTCCTACAAATAGATTCGTGATCTTAGACAAAACGGGCCGAAACAGGTTACAACTTCCGAACAGTCTGTGAAACAACTCCACTTTTACTATTGTCCACGGGATTTTACATGAGCGCATTAGCTCGCCCTTTACTGTGAATACTTCGTTCACTCACCGAACAGAGCGGACACCAATGTCTACCGAAATTAGATATAGTCCGACCGGCATGTGGACTTTGGATCCATCAACATAGTGGGTGACGACATCATCGATTTGCTCCCTGACGTGGACACTTGACACTTGTTGTTCCTGCCGACTAGTCAAGTAAAAATTGACCCCAAAACATAACAACAGTTAGGCCACAACCAACAGAAAGTTGGCTTCAGTGACCCAGTTACCATACAGGGAGTGTAAACGAGGGGGCCAACATAAAGATACTGAAAGACGTATATGATGTATGGTGAATTCGGTACGTCCAGTCGGCATTCGGTTTTTACCTCGTTCTTCTAGACAAACGTGAATCCGACTGTTGGAAAGTCAACGTCGAAAATCATCCTAATCCAAAATGATATCTGTCATGGATCACGAAAAACCGAGGCCAAAAATTATTCACCCGATCCACACTGATGCAGCCTGTCCCTATGCACAACCACACGCACAAATGAGACGTAGGTGCTACCCAGAAGAAAAGTGGGAGCTGATCGCTGGTAGGTTGGGGTCACGAGCAGCTTAGGTGGGCAGTTTTATGCTTGTGATCTACAGTGTAATCTAAATCAAAGGTAAGCGAAAAGTGGAAACTTCTATGGGAAAACAGTGCTTGATAGAACACGGTTCGTCAGATCCTGCAATCAGAGCCTTAACAACCTCATTGTTCTTGGCTCTAAGTCATCATAGACGTCTTCTTTATGAACCATGAAAGCTCGATGAATTAAATAGGCAAAGGAACCAACAGGTACGTAATAGCCGAAGGCAAATGGTGTTGGAACTCACCTCGGCCAACGTTTTCTTCTCCGCTGCACTTTTGCAGTCGGATAAAAGCGGACGAGTCGAACGACACAATTGAGTAGCGCGCTGTGCCACATTAGTCGCAATGTTCATTGCCTGCATGCAGTGAAACGAAAAGTATTTTTGTGTGCATCAAATCGCTGATGGGAACTGATATCTTTAGCATAAGATGGAGAATGTAAATAGTGGGGATACATGTGTCTTCAAAAGAATCCCGACAAACAATCTCGGTCATCCACGATGTTAACCCAATGATCATCAGTAATTCCACGTGGAGTCGTTCTCGGGCCACAGGATTTTCATTTTCACAGAATGATTATCATATGAACAACCCCGAATGATTAATCTCTGAACTCGAAGACTCCTAGATTTACATGAATAGTTTACAACCAAACTGTAGAGCCCCACAAAACAAGGCTCGAAAACTGTACACCGAGCTGAGTGTCTAAAATTCCACCGAGAAATTCAAGTCTGTGTAGTCACGACAGAAAGACACCACCCACGCTTCGGGTCATTAAGATCCACTTATATGTCAGCTTAACAGCTTGGTAACAATAACGATCTAAGTGACGATCGCTGACTAAGTGGAAAGGAAGAATTGACCATGCGAAGAGTGAGGTTGTTTATAGAATTCACCAGCTGGGCTGGTCAGCACAGCTCACGCCTCAACAACGTACAACGGTCCACACTGGTTACTCTTATTGCACTGATTCTGAGACTAACTGCTTGGGCTGTACTGTGGGAAAGCGTCATTTCCCACACAATTGTGACAAGTAGGAAAACTGTCACCCCTTACTGCAGTGAACTGTCAATTTGACTTTCTCTAGTTCAGTGGTGAGTATAAAAATTGCGCAAGTGCAATTAGTGTTCTCCTAGGAATAGAGCGAGCAGTTGCCTGTTTTCAATCAATTGGAAAAAGTTCGGAACCGACTGAGAAGTCATCGTTTCGGAAAGGCTACCGATTGTTCATCAAGCCCTTCTGAAACGAGTGGTTGCCTGGTTTCAAAAAATTGTGGTCTACAGTCGAAGAAGCCCCTTCACAGATTCGCGTAGTTGTTGCCCACGTGGTGCTCATGTTGGCCATCTAATCTATTTGGAGGAGCGACCAATGATTACGACAAACGATCTAACGGTTCACTGGTGATGGAATCGCTTGGATAGGTCCCCAGCTGTTTAGCTCCAACCGCATCCTTTGAATGCACTGTAAAGAATGACCTGCTGGTCAGAGAGCACGTACTCTTCCAGTAACACGACATGAAGAAAAACTGGAAATTGGAAGAGCTAGGCACGTGAGCAATGCTACCAGACGATATAAACCCGGGTGAGTAACCTGAGTGTAAGCAAACTGAAGTGGAAAGGTACCGGAAACAAAGTAAACGCTTGCAACTGCGTTCCAATGTTCTTGATATGTACGTCCCTTATTATGACTGGGGCTGCGAAAGGCTCAACATTTTCAGTTATATGTACAGAGCTTCATCGCAACGACTTCTAGCAAACGGTCACGCTGAATTGATCAAAACATGTACTCCCCGGAGTATTTGCTCGTTAGAGAACAGTCTCTTCAAACAGTCAGCGATCGGTCTGGTCTAAAAAACGGCCTGTCATTTGGTAACATTTGCGATGACACAATCAATCCATCAGCTAGTGCATTTCAATAGCTAAGGGAAGAATGCTAACTGTGGTTCCCGTTTGCCAGCCAAAGGGTGATATAGCATATCAAATCGTGGACACTTGAAAGCCGCTTTCTCTTATGATGTTAATCTGAGACGAAGAATTGAATGCACTCCTACTGGGAATGAGTTGACAGCATGCCAGTGAAACTGAGCACATCATAAAGTGAATGGATAACACGACAGAGTCTGTGCTGGAAGGTGGCGGGAAGAAGTGGCTTTTCTGCATCTAGTGAAACACAACAACAAGTATTAGAAACTGAAACCCACCTCCAACGAAGGCAATCCATCGGGGGTGGCCTGACTCTCAGCCCGTCCAAGTTCGCTGGCTCCCTTTCGGACCGCGGCGATATGATCATGCAACACTGCAAGCTGGTCGGAAGTGACCAGTCGACCAGCATGTCCTGGTTTCGATGCAGGATGACCAGCCCCAACGAGGTAGGCCGCTTGACTGGCTGTTTGCAGCAACTGACAAGTTGCTTGTGCTACTAACTTCACAGCATCACTAAAGGCATCGGTATCATTTCTGGTCACAGCCTGGGGGATTGAATCCACGTAGGTTTTCATGTTCTGCGAAATAGGAAAATGATGAATTCGTTCAGTTTTCTATTATAGCAAGTTGGATAATAAGCAGGTCACCACTCAGTTGCATACTGTTTCAACGAGAGACCAGTATCCTAAACAAGTGAGAAATGGACGTGAAGTAGCGGAAAAACCTGGCATCAGAATTGTGGTTTCAGATTTAGATATATGATTACGAATGTGCGAGGCAAGAGAAAAAGGGATAGACAACCTAATCAGTAAGAATCATAGCCACATTAAAAACTGACCTCACTGAGTTGACAAATGCTGTCTAAACATTCAGGATATGTTTGGTCGTTAACAGGAAGACGGATAGGACACAAGGTCGTTCGTGAAGCGTCAACATCATGCGAGCTAGTCCTTCGTAGTTGGGTCTTCACTCGACGCAGGGCAACTGCACACTGACCTCGCATTTGTGAAACTTTCTGTTCGGAATCTGCATCGGATACGGCCGCCCAGGAACTATCTAATGTGGCATCCGGTGGGCTGACAGTGGTGGCTTTTGTATCCGCCTGGAGGCTCAAATCCAACGCCCAGTCATGCAGCCGTCTATCGGAATGAAACAGAGAATCAAATCAGTTCAAATCAGTAAGAACTCTGTCTCCGGTAATGAGAACTACAGTCCATGGTAAAGCAAACTCAAGGTACGAGGGCTGAAGCGTTATCGGATTATGACCATTTCACCACGATACGCCTGGTGTTTCACAACTTTCAATTTTTTTGCAACTTTTCCGTAACTGGAAGCCTCCTCGGAGAGAATCTCCTTTCAGAAGTAGCTCAACGACAATCGGTCCGCTTTTGGAAGACAGGCAAACCTATTATCCGATAACAGTGCCAGGAACTAACCTAATTCAGCGTCCTAGTTTACAATCTTCACGGATTGATGCTTGGTTTAGCCTAGGTGAATTAGTTACGTAATTCGACCAGGTGTGGAAACATTTCCCTTGGAAAAGAATTACGTTTTAATGTGGTCAAGAGTCGGGTGGTTTTGCAATCAACGGTGAAAAATGTAAATGAATCATAGCCGGGACGAAAAAGGTCATCGGTCGTTCTTCAAGACTAACTATATTCTGGCCTCATATTTGGTTGTTCAGCATTGACTGGTACAACTAAGTTTGGTTTCGACAAAACATGGACCAACCACGTGGCCACACTTGTCTGTGTTATGTTCATACCCCGAATTCGGTGATCAAGCCACTGATTCTGGTAACTCTAGAGTGACTAATAGGTAGGCATCAACTGTCCAAGTGAGTATTCTCAGCTTTCCGTGATACCTTACGTTGGAGTACCCCTGGGTTGAAATTGTCAGTAGTTTATGCTCTCAATCCAGAGTTGACGTTTTAATTCAACAGGCAGCTGGGTCAGGACAAAACAGTCCTTATTCGATAAGTTCAATGAGGTTGTCGTAATTTGAAGTAGAATAACAGATTTATACACCTAAGAATAGGTTCCAAATGGTACGCTTATGACCCCATCAAAAACACTAGAAGTGAAAACTAAGATGGCGATCTTTTTAAGAAAGGCCACAATAGCGTTACAGTCAGCTGCGATTAAGTGTGAACCATCTCCCCCTGAATAAGGCACCTTCCAGGAAAGCCGAGATGTCCGTGTCCTGCTCGTGTCCTGTCTAGAAGGACATAAGTCAGGAAATCTAACACAGTGCCCGATTGGCAATAAAATGGTGAATGAGAACGTAGGCTTCACATTTACCTGCAGTCAGACTGACGAAAGTAGCTACACCACAGATGTTTTGCCCAAGCGAAGAAACAGGGAAGTACAACACGGGACTCACAAAACTGCCGTATGGAGTGAAATTTCTGGCGTCGACTGATCATACTCTACGGGCCTTTGTAGACTTCCTGTATCTAGCGTGCGCATTGCATAGCGTAGTCCACCAGCCACGGGATAACCGGTCTGAGTAAGCCCGTCTAACAGATTCCCCGTAGTTTCCATAGGAATTCCCCGCACACCGGCGGCACGCACGACCTCCGCTAAAGTAGTCGTAATGCGATCAGCCGTATATGCGAGTTGTACAAGTTGGCTGTCACCCCCGACTAGGTGTGGATCACCAGTGACTTTCGCTGCATTTGACAGGACAGATGTGGAATCCTGGCAAACCTGCAAGCAAACAAAAAATGACATCCAAAAGGATATCAGTAGGAATTATCTGGTGGACACGTAAGTCCGAACAAGCGAGAATATACGTGCAATAGTGAATAAATGTAACTGAAAATAATCAATTTATCGCACGATTCTGGCCTCTGTGTTGGGTAATCGGAGGCTATCTTGTCTCACTGGAAGCTGTAATCCGCTGGAGAGCTAAAGTATTCCAATCGAGTAAAAGGGCCTGGAAACTGCGAACATTAAATCTAAACGAAGTGAAATGAGCGAGATCAGGCAGGTTGAGGAATCCGAAGCACTTTGGTTATGCATGACGCTGAAAACAGAAATGGACTTGCCCTGGCCAGACGGCGTGCTGCTGTAGCCAGTTTCGTGTACAGTTCTTCGCTCGATTCACGAGAGAATATTTGGCGCCGCGGCAATTCAGGGGCAATTTCATTTGAACTTCCTGAATGTCCAGTTAGCTGACCACCCAAGGCACGTCCGTGTGGTTCACATTGAATGTTACGGTTCACATCGTCCAACAAGGCAAATAGACGTCGGACAATTACTTCACCTGGGACGTAACCCAACACCGCATTCACAGAAGTCGCAATCTGAGGGGAAAATGCAGACGGAATTTGGTGGAGAAAGACACGATAAAACGACAGAAAAACACACATAATAACAAAAACAGAGCGGATCGTCCATGAATCCAAACAAGAAGAGGCCACAGTTTTGATACGCAATGAGGATTGTTGAACTTCCATCCACCTACTGGAATAGTGTAAAACACTATTGTCATCAAATTAGACGAGGCTAACTTAACTAAAGGGTATAGAATCGTCATGAAATGATTAGACCATCTGAAAAAATGATTTCCAGGTGCACACAGATCAGGATGGTGTGATCCATTTTTACCTGCCATATCGCGTTAGCAGTTAGACTTCTTTATCAAGAATATGTCAGAGCATGGAAAAAAAAAGAAATAATTTATTCTGTGGTACACTCGGACGTGCGTTGTTGGATATACGGACTCGATTCCACATCAAATCCAACAGAAACCAAGGAATACATGGAAAAATTCGGTACAACTATTGAGAAGATTGCGCGACTTTTCCTTGACTCATGCAGTGTTCTTCCAACAAGGCACAGTGAAAAGCAACATGAATTAATTATAAACCGTTCAAGAAGGCACACTGTATTTTACAGCAGAGGCTATTTATAAGCCAATCGTGGGGCATAAAGGATGAGGATATGGGGGACTCGATCAGCAGAATCAACAATCATGTCAAGTTTGTCTTGCCAACTATATAGATACGGTTACGTTCAGTGGCAAACTGTTCACAACCTTTAACTGAGTTAAGATTAAAGCTATTCTTCCCGAGGATCGAATGCAACTAATGAAACAACTGACTGATGGGCATGCAGCGTACACTATATGATGAGTGTTGTAGAGTATTGAGAACTACTCGGTCTGTACTAACTGGGGATAGCACTGCACGGTTCAGGTGTTGTTCCTGTCAGAAGAGGGATTGCAAAGATCTGGATAATGAGGTTTTCGGACATAAAAATCACCATCATGCACCAACAGCCTCGTGCAGCTTTCTTACCCAGTAGCTGGTCATTAGGAGGAACAGAGCTATAATGCAAACAAGAATACCTCAAAATGAATCTACCTGTTCAGCCAAAACTGCAGCTTGACGTGTCTCTTCGCTTCCTGGTTCGATTGACTGACGTCGCATCGCCCAGTTAACGAGTTGACGCGTATCATTCAGACACGTTTCTCCAATGGACAGAAGGTGTTCAAGCATCGCCCCGCAAGTTGCCTGAGCTTGCTCCTCTTGACTGCCACTTGAGGTTAGGTGGTCTACAGGTCCCGAAGACCCAGAGATGCTGCTTTGCCTTTTGGCCGACAATCCATGCGAGACGAGTAGGACTCGAGCTAAGTCTACAGCAAGTAGAAAATAAAGAAATTGGAGAGCGTAAGACGCAAGGTCCAGGTGTTCTGTCTTTCTATCTTCCCAATTGCAATTGATAAGGAAAAGGGTATACACAGTGCTATTAAAGAAATTGTACTAAACAATAAACTCTGTGAAACGTTCTCGCTGATTGCTAACCCTGATTATCCCCCATCAAAATGATAAGTTGACTCAAACTAAACGTAAAGTGATCTCATTCAAGACACAATTGTGTTACGTCAGTTTTTCAGATGAACGCACTGAATTAAAAAAAAGTCAAATAGTCGCCTTGAATTTAGTCAGGTGCTTAGTGGAGAGACCGATCGCCAATTCGCAATCAACGATGGCCAACCACCTAAAGAAAACAGATCAGCGATACAGGAGTGCGCAATACGTGGAATGAATAGGAGCGTTGGCTGTTACTAACGTCTCATCAAACAAACATGAGACGGAAAATAAACCGCACAGACCTGATCGGATTTCACTCGCTTTTTCCAAGTTCTGAACGGGAGGCTTTTCACAGCAGAGAAAGCTACGCCGAGCCCCACGAATGCAGAACATGTCAGAACAATCTTTCTATGCACGTGGATGCATGTCGAATAATAGCGGCAATAAGGAATAGATGACAAAAACGGTACAACATAATAAGCGATATCAGAGAATGAACTCCGAAAACTCGGAATATGGGGAGCGAAGAACAATCCAAAAGGACTGAAATCAGACAGATGGCTAAAACTGTGGTCTGGGAGCCTAGTGTGACCCGTCACTCCAAGTCCCTGAGTTGAGGTTAGAGGCAATAACTGTTCAAATGGCCATGAACTAAAAGCGTCAACAACACAATAATGATCAGTTGCGGCAGACACATTTTGGTCCTTGATCGCACCCAAATCAACTTGAACGTTGACGCGATGCACATGCTCCAGGACACCGTCTTAAGGGTCAAGAAATCGGCAAAAACTGTCATCTCAAACTGATAGATCCAATCAAAACAAAACAAGTATTGTAATTTCAGGTCCCAATGAATATCATCTCACGTGGTACACCGTTCTACTCTCTTCCTAGTCTCTCTCAGACACAATATGTATTAGATACCATTCACACTGTTAAGCTAGCCCACTAAGTTTATCCTACACCACCAATTTCACATTGCTTCTTGTCCGGATAGATATCTCTAGAGCTGTTTATCTCAGGTAGTTCTAATTGCTGAAGGATTGCCACACGATTTCATTTAATATACTGGAAGGTTTTGGGCCTAACACCATTCCTCGCGTTCTGTGACTCCTGCGCAATCAACCTCCATTATCTCTGGCATACACCCAGTAGGGTGAGCTGCAACGAATAGCTTATTTCAAAACCTGCAAATGGAGTCAGTCTATGCTGAAAGGCTGACAAAAGATAGAGCTGTTTCCCGAGCAGCATCACCAGTGCGCATGACACGTATCGATTCTGGAACCAGCAACCATGAGTTACACACAAATCACACCCCAAAATCTCACTCCTACAAAAACTTCGTTGTTTATCGGTCCTCGAAGCAGAAGCGATTGCACTAATTCGTCTATTAGTTGAAAGCTAGCCACGGACACATGTAGTCTCGATGGCTTAAAAGCCACCATCTCCCATGTGGATGCTTCAGGCCGTGCAGACGACGTGTTTCGGTTTGAAACACGGTCAACTCCAATCAATACAAACAAAAATATTTTGGTACTTAATGACCGATGGTGTTCAGACGTGGCATTACTTCGACATATGATTGACGTGCTGACACATTGCTTACTTATGATGGAGAAGACAATGAACCAAAAACACAGAGTGAGGCCTTTATCTTGATCTCTCAGACATATATATTGACTGAACACAAGCTCACGTTATACTGCCTTCATCTGGAGATGTTATGATGAGGTCGGATGCACACATAAGTCACAATTTAGATGGAGAAATAGGCAAGGCGTTTGAAGCAGTATATAAGTAGCGCACGACCAAAAGTTAAGCATGGACAGTGGAACTGTATCGTTGTGATAAGAAACACAGAATTCTAATTAAGTAGAAGAGATCATGTAACCTACTGGGATCGAGTGAACGAGCGTTGGCTGCGATGGTGAAGAAAGCCACAAGACCTCGGAGACCATGGATTAATGGTGTCAGACGCTCCAAGAGTTCGGCCACGATGAATGCCGTTTGGTTCAAATCATGCTTACTCCCGGCTTGAATTACACGCTCTACGAAAGAGGGAAAATTGGACCAACCATCGGCTAACCGACTGCAATCCACGGGTGGAAAAGTTCCGTTGAAACGGGTAACCGAATCACAAAGAGCGACACAAATCGAATCCAACTGGGAAGGAGAAGAATAGCATTCATGTTAGAGTTGTGATAGTGGCATACAAAGAATGTTGGACGCAAGATAACAGAATGGAACTACTCACAGACTCATCCGGAAGCAGTCGGGAGGTGTTGGACCGTAGTTCTGCGGTGAGGTTATCTATTCTCTGATTGCATTTTGACATGGTGTTCAGCCAAAGTTCAGAATCTCGAGTAGCAGCTGCTTGGTTCGACTTCGGTTCGGCTGAACTCACGGGTGCTGGCTCAAACTCAGGTGGTTCGGAACCTAGAAGCTGTTCGGAATTGCCGTAACATAACCGAAGGTCAGTAAGACAGGCTTGTGTGTTCCTTGCAGCACCACTGAAGGCATTTTGAATACCAGGATCGGGAATGGTTGGGACCACAGCATCAGTGATTCGCAACAATTCTTCGAGACACTGAGTATACAAAAGAACAATATGAGCAACCAGTGAAGCAGTATTGGTTCCACTAAATAGCTGTACGTATACGGTGAGCCATGCTTATATTAATAACAACCTGACCTACCGGTCAGTAGTTTCGCGCAAACCTTAAATCGTTCGTTCAGCTGTAACTCCCTTTCGGTGCCTAACTGCCATGCCACCCGAAGGAAGCACGAGGGTGCTAGGTTGCCCATGCCTAGACAGGGGAAGTCGCGCAAACCTTGCAAAGATATCATCCCGGGCGTTGGGTTAGTCCATGTACTACACGTTCCGTTTCAGCTAATCAATGCGGGAGACTTTTATGAAAGCTACCCAGTTTAAGGTGCAGGTCAGGGACTCGGCAAATCCGTATCAAAATACCCGTTTGTTCGTGAAATGATATGGCTGGCACCATTACCGCTGAGTAGGCCTTCAAACATGCACAAAGCAACGACATACACAGAGAATTGCACCGTTGTCGGTAGTTTATACAATGAGCCCCCCAAATCCCCTGAAAAGGTGCGTAGAAATCGAAGATGAACGAACAAGTAGTGGAAGTGTAAAGAACAAGACCGTCAGGCAGAGAAGAAACTACCACACGACGTTGAGATGGCAACCGAAAAGCACAGTCGGTGAGATGTTGAGTTTTTTATTCCATTTTATTCTGTGACGGTGGTGCTTTAATACTTCGCAGAAGCTCTTCTTTATTTCAGGCAAACTTTACGTTTAGTCCCTCGGTAACCAGGCTTCTCGGATTACACTACAGGTAAAGTACAGACATCTGAAACAGAATAAATAACAACAGAAACAAGAGGGTTGTATACAGAAATATATGGACAAGTCCCCTGAGCACAGTAGCACGTGCTACCTGTGACCTCAAGACTGGGCTCATCAAGATTCCGGTGCACGCATCCAAGCTACTGCATTCAGTGAATAACTTCTACTACCGATTCCCCACCAACAAACGACTATCAACATTACTGGATTCGATGTGAAACGATACTAGCCATCATGATCGTGGCGCGGCTATCCACACGGACTTTCCACATTGGTGGACAAAACCGTAGCAGCAGGAACCACTGTGCAACACATGGACAATGTGTTTAGCCAGTGATACTCCTGATAGTAACAACAATACTGCCACTAATAACAGTATATCATCCGTTGGGGAAACTGCCTTAAAATTACAAGGCAGAAACAAAGAGTCCCATTAAACAAACAAGTGCGAGGCAAAAACATGCAAAAAAATTATAAATACTTGGGTACAACGTCCAAAAACTCTCGAAAGAAGACACTCACCTGCATCAGGTTCTGCGATGCGGTCAACAGGTTTGCTTGTGTGCGATTGTTGTATGGTTCTTCACGTGCGTCCGAACAAGATAAGTTAACTTGAGGCATAACGCGTTTTTGTAGTTGCTCTAGATTGCTCGCAAGCTGAACAGAGAGGGGTGCAGTAGCAGTAGCATATAGGCGGAGACGTACGAGCTCATCCTTATAATTATTAACAATGACAGTGATGCTCAGCTGCTGTTGAATGACTGCAATCGATTTATACAGAGCTACAAATTGACAACTGAACAAACCGAATTCCGATTTAACACTACAGCCCACATGAAAAGCTGATAGTTGTTCAGATGTAACATCCTTTCGGTGCCTAGCTGCCATGCAACCCGAAGGAAGCACGAGGGCTGGGATACTGTCAGGTTGCCCAAGTCCAGACAGGGGAAGTCGAGAGGCAGAGGTCGGATTCGAATCACGGACCTTCCGGTCAGTAAATTCGCGTTCTAACCACTGAGCCATCTGGAGAACTGACACGAACAAATACAACGTAACGCTGTTGCAAGCAACGGTAGCAAGGTTTATGCGATCGGATCCAGATACATGAATATCAACCCGACTAGATTGAATGCTTACTTTAAAGAGGTCAAATCAATCGTGCTTGAAGGTTCAGGTGTAAGAACGCACAAAGAGCTACCAGGCCATTAACGAGGAAGCACCAAGCAAATACGATGGGCAAGTTGCAGGACAAAACCGGGCACTGATGACCAAAATGGTAGTCTAACCTGAGTGCAAACTTAGGCGCAATCGTGGAGCAGAACAAACGGAACGAAAAAAAATAGTCTGAAAGAAAAACGCGATTTTCTTTAAATGGCCGTACTCTTGGCAAAGAGGTGTATCAGTATCGAGTTCTTAATCAATGAAACAGAGTGGCCTTCTCTCTAGCCCAAGCAAGTGAAGTCGGGAAAACAGCTTTATGCACAGTGCGAATTTTCACCAATGCGGCTATCGGATCACATGATCCCGCTATACACGTTACCACAGTGTAACGTTCATGCTTGCATGGTGATCAGCATGTGAAAATAGGCTTCAAGTTGCTCACAATCGTCACCTGTTAGCCTGTCAAAGATGCCTAGCATCACATCGGAAGTGGAATGTTATGTAATGATAGGAGAGAACCATAGAGAGCTGAAATTCCCTAACTGCGGAGAAACCCTTTTCGTTTGAAAGAGCACTATATGGACCGAGTGCCCAATAACCTACGCCTGTTTTGTAATGCCACTTGTTTTCATTAGGAGAGTCTGCCATTCAGAGAGAAACCTCACTCTGGGTTCATTTCCTGCCATCTTAGGCGTACGTGGAGACTAACTGTGTCGGAAATGGTAGTGACTGTTCCTACCAATACGGCCGTTGTGTCCCATCTAAAGAAATCACCGCAAATTGGTTAGGTTTATCGCATTGCGCATAGCCGAAATAAACAAATCTTCAAAAGTGAGGAGAACTACGTGGCCAACCGAGTTACCCAGCCCACCGAGTAGACCAACAGCTATCAGTTCAGTGTTTATCTTAGCTCGACGTCTAGTCCAGGATTTGTTTGCTCAGACCAACAGAACTTGGACAGGTAGCGTCAAAGGGTTGTGTGAACAGGTGGTCAATGGACGTACCTTATGTGTGTTTCCTGGACACATTCGTATCACCTCACCTCCGATAGTGACCAGTGGTCCGACATTGGAAGCAGTCATTCGTGTGGCGAATTCCAGACCTTGTGTAAGTCGCGCGCGAATAATCGGTGCTGACGTCGCATGAGCTGCGCGAATCAGTTGTTCGGCTGCGGCAATGACCACTTGTTGGTGTGCAAGTGATTGAGCATTGCCGTCTGCGCACTCCTGTTAAATAAGAAGATAATGAATAGCAGTTATATTAAGGTAGCTTAGCAGACTGAATAACTCGCGAGCTAGTGGGCCAAAGGTCAAGGGTGCTTAGGCACATATGGCCATTTCACGGGTTTTCGTATCCACTCAACACGCGGGTGCAAATCAAGTGAGATCAACTGAATATAGATAATAATTAGCCACACTACTGACCAGTCAATGTCCCATGAAATCACCTTGTAGCGGTAACGACTCTGAACAAGCTTAAATCGTTGTCCAGTGCTCCTCTGCTTTACCGTCTATAAGATAAGAAGTTTTCATTATGTTTGCATTCATACTAGGTTAGCCCGCTGTAGACAAGCAGGCTAAGAATTCGCCTATCTGGAGCTTTGAATTTTGGTTGCTCCCTTCGGGCGAATTCTTGGCTGTTATGACCCGAGAGACCCGACGCCATCTCTCTGGAAGTAACTGTGCCCATTATCATTACGGAAACGGAGTGTAGCGCCTATCCATAGTTGGACCTCTTACACGGTTCCTCCGCATATTTTGGAGAATAAACATGAATAGTTTATAAATGTAGGCTTTTATGTGTGAGACAGCATTTTTTAATGAACCGATTAATTTCAACAGAATTCGCCATCCGAGAACATGCACTTTTTACATTTGGTGATTCGTCGCCTTCATAGAATGGTAAAAAATCATTCAGCTGTAGCATCCTTTCGGTGCCTAACTGCCATGAACCCGAAGGAAGCACGAAGGCTGGGATACTGCCAGGTTACCCACTTCTAGACAGGGCAAGTCGAGAGGCAGAGGTCTGGTTCGAACCACGGACCTTCCGGTCAGTGAATTCGCGTTCTAACCACTAGCTTTCAACTGGCGCCAGCGCCACCTTTAACTTTCCGAGAATATTGAACTGGGCAAGAAAATTCATGGGTAAAATGACATAAAAAGGGAACCCAGCTGACCTGGGCAGTGGCTAAAAGACGTCGTATCTCCACTTCGAGCATATCCGCGCGGCGATTGGCCTCGGCTGAAGACATACCAGTTCGACTATGTTCAACTTGTGCTTCAGCACGTAGGTCCATCATCAGATTGGAAGCGACCGTGGCTAATGCTGTTGCCTTCTTGATCAAGTTGATTCCATCTCCAACGCTGCTCGGTAGTTGGCGAGCCACGGAAAGAAAATCCGATACGGTTGGATCTTGATGACCCTAAATTGGGTGCAAGCGGGGAGCGGAGAAGAATTTAGACTGCAAGCAATACTGGAAACAGACACGAAGTGTGGAAGATGCAAGAACTGTCCAACTGAGAGGATAAACGGAATAAAAAGACAGTGAAAAAGAACTAAATTTAAAATAGAGGACCTAGTGCTTCAGGCGGTTCAACATTGCTCGCTCCCATAAACCGAAAATCGTCTGAAGGCAGCTTCGAACAACTTGCAACTGATCTCTTCTCACTAGCAGGCATCCAACAGACACCGATCAATTGCAACCAGGCATGTTATCATGAAGAAAACACACTTCTAGGTTTGGAAAGTAAGCGTGGCAGTCCGCTGTGTCAACTATAACTAACCTGAATGGAAGTTTCTCGTAAGCCATTGACTAGTTCTTCCAGACCACAATGAACCTCACTCACACCCTCGTGAAGATCGTCGCTTAACTGAAGGTGTGCTTCGTGTAGAGCTGTATTGGAGCCGACAACTTCGTTGGACGCACGAATCAACTCCTCTGTGGCCATAGCAACTTTATCGGCAGTCATAGCAACCTGTGAGACAGAGATTACAGCAAAGACAATTCAGTTCCTCAGGTCAACCAGAATAATGAACAAAATCCGCAAAAAGCTTGGGAATTCAAAGTTTTCGGCTCATACAAAAATCGCGCCGAAACGCTTACACCAATGAACCTAGTTGACCACGCACAAAGCTGGTAAACCTGTGCGTGCTTCTGATCTGTAGTGTCTGATGTAAGGATTCTAAAAAGTTAGTTAGCCCGTTCCCCTCCCCCCCCCCATAACTAACTTACTGAAGATCCACAACGGATAACTTCGCTGATGTCCTTTCACACAGATAATCATGTTTGTCACCAGTAGCAGTGAGTGAACATGGCGTTCTGCTAGTCAAGCGAGTCTCTACCTCCCAAGTCAAACGTGAAAGCATGCCATTATCACCACTAGGGACTGAAATCAGCTGTTAAAGTTTGTGCCAATTTGCTGGATACATCGTTTTCCGAAGGGGTAGTTTCTGTGTCTCAGTGCCTGATTGTCGTCTGAGACTACGGACACCTTACTCTCCATCTACCAAACAGCTTCACAGTGAGTGTCATCGGAGTAGTAACCGCTGTCTCCATCTTGAGTAAACAGTGTTTTTACTACTTTTCTGCATCTAATACCAAGATTTATTTCTCAAGCAGTTTCTCATTTCAAGATAAAAGGACTTCACCATTCGCCAAATGAAATCAACGGTAACATCTTGGTGGGTACTACGAAGAGCTGTTCACCAGCCTTAAAATGTTTTTGTTAATTCTATTTAACCAACGATAATATTGATGATAAACATCTTGTCCCAACCATACGGAATCACTTTGGACCGAAACTAGTGAACCGGCTGTAGGGTAGTCCGATAGAAAACCCAATCATAGCAAACATCATCATCTCTAAAGTTGGAGAAGTATGAAGGGCTAGCTATTGAACGTTTTAACCCTCTGTGGAGAGAAAAATGTCATTTTCTACGAAGGAACATTTTGTTTGTTTCGCACAGAGAACGTAAAAAATGTGTTACGTGTTCAAAAATTTATACACTTTAACACTATACTGATTTCTGATATCGACCAACCTCATCAAACAGAAGTGATGTGACTCACAAATAGGAGCACCCATTGGTGAGCTACCCCACTCAAGTCACACAGGTTCAGTTGCTTCACCTAATCAGCCATGTTCTAGCTACCACAGTCTCATTCATAAAGAGTATTGATCCAACACTGTTTGTCAACTGGTTGAATTCGGAAGCGAGCACAGTCCGACTGGACATGTGATGACTTCAACCGCTGGGGCTTCGTCCTTTGACGATAAGGAGGAAGCCGAAGAATTAACCAGATAAGCAATAAATACGATAACTTTGATGTCGAACAGGACCGTGTTCATCAGGGTTATTTTTGATCAGATGTCACGTGATGGCGACAGATACCAACGCGACAAAGGATTTCTACATTTTCTGTCAAGTCACAGGTTTGCCGATTGTGGCACTACTCCAGCCCGTGTACGGTCAGGCAAAAAAGTTACGTCAGCCCTCCGAGTGGCACGAAAGATGCGCACAGTGGTGTTCGTACAACAGCTAAAGACAAATCTTCGAGTAGAATCTTTGTTACAACGAGCCGAAGGACCACCACAGTTTATTGTGGCGATGCTATGGATATGTACAATAGCATAAAATCAAAAGGTCGTAGGCTGTCCAAGGAATAAAGCTGTCATTCGAAAAGCTAGATTTGATAACGTAAAGTCCAGTGTAAGAATAAGGTACGAAGCTAATTAACCGATAAGTTTTACAGAGAAAAACCATAGCGAACTGCAGTTGACGACTGTAGACTGGCGCGTTATGTGCAAGTCAGAACACGAGAGGGGAAGACGAAATGACCAGAAAACACAAGCACTCACCTCTTTCGCGGTGAAGATCAGCTGATCTTGTGACTCGGGTTGTTCCATTGTACATACCACCACCTTCGCGCATGTGACCAGCCTGCTTGCACACTTGCCAGCCGCGGTGGCCGCATGCACCAGACGAGTTTGGGTTGCACGCAAAATGGGAATTGCATCCGGATAGATTTTGGCTGGGTCTTTGCCAGCCAAATCTGCCGCCTCCTGTCCAATATCCAAAGCGCCTTGCTTGGCAGTTTTAACCAGTTGGGCCATTCGATTGGTTACGGCCTACGTTATGGAAAAAATATAACTTCTTTAACGCAAAATACTAAGCAGGTGACTGGTATAAACAACCCATTCCTGGGTGATAAATAGTGAGCTGTCTATCCTTTTTTACGTAATTTGGTTCAATTCAATTCTCCAATAGCACTACAAACATCTTTTGGTTCAAATATACACGAAACGATTAGGGAATAAGGCTCGCTAAGACTCCGTCTGCAAGAGTGACGAAAATTACGACAAAAGAGTAAAAGCGCAAATTTAAAGCCCACGGACATCAGGAATGACCACGATCTGGCACGCGATAACTGCTTAGATCTCGGTTAAATGAACGTTTGCGGCCACTAGTTGTAAACATGGCTGATGGCCCAACAAGGCTCAGAATTCGACACCTAACCTCAGCGTTCAAGTTCACAAACGCCTCGTGCAACCAAAACAGGATTTTTCTCGAAAACACCAACTCAATGCAGTTATAGATTCCAGAAATTGACCGCTAGATAGTACACGTGTTTTTTGGGATTTTGATGGTCTACAGTAAGATACAATGGTTCCCGGTCTTAGTTACTATGTAACCTGGAGCAGTCACAGCTTATGATTTAAGCATTTGACAATCCTTAACACGCGTTCCTCTACCACGCTGGTTGGTAACGATGTGAATCACACCTGTAGCATCTACCACCTATCCAGAACCAGCGGTGACAACAGAGCTACATCCTGTCAGTCAACATTTAAACGGCTTAGCGTAAGTTCCTGAGTGCCATTTGCTTGACCCCAGGGGAGAGTGCGGGCATAAACAGAACGTTCTGGGACTGTACGCCTATCTATCAGCCAGTGTGTAAATACCTCCTTATCGATCGTTTGGTGATTCAGACTTAATTTATCAATTAGGGACACTCGAGTTCTAAATGAACAGTCATTCGGTTAACTATGGTATTTTTGTGATTTCTCCAGTTTGCAAGAAAACTGGTAAGATTGTGGCGAGCCCCAGTAGCCTAGCTCCTACATGTCACAGATGAAAAAGGTCACAATAAACTGGGACCAATGTGCCCTTTTCGTATAGTCACCATCTGTAATGCATCGCTGGATCAAGAACGGCCCTGAATAGCTAGAACGGCTGTCGAAAAGATTATTACGTCTGTTTGGAATAAACGAGCGACGTCGGCCAACGAGCCTGCAAGCATTTTCAGATGTTTGGAGAGAAAAGACGTACCGAGGTAAACGAGACCTGTGTGCTCTTAAGTGTCCCAGCTGCAGAGTCACCTTAGAATGTACACCGTATCGTAACTACGATGTAATTACCTGCGTATAACCTAAACGGATCAATAAGCCGACCCCATCCTTATCGTGAACTGCGACTGCACATGATTGACGCTCAGCGCACCGCAAGGCTGTCTGTCGTCCTGCTGAGAGCAAGTGAAATTCTGGTAACGCACATGGCTAAACAGTCAGTATTCGAGCCCTGACATATTCTAGCACCGTTAACGACAATCTAACTAGACCGATTAAAGTGGGACGATTCCACTAAACTAACCAACAATCTGGACGATTCTACACATTCTAAAGAAGCCGTGTGAAATCGTGAACATCTGCATTCAACCAGAATAATCTATATGCTATTCCAAACGGAAGACTCTACGGACAGAACAATTCAACTGAATATCCGGTGACCTTTGATTGCAGAAGATTGGTCAAATATAAACACAACATTCGAACAAATTGTTGCCTAGTAGCACTGCAAACAAATAGCGAGTGCTCGAGTACATAACACGACACATACTGTGCAACAATGAATCAACTTCATTAACCGCAAAAAGTACTCTGCGACACCCATACACATTTGCATACTTCAAGACAAAATTATCGAACCAACACATGGCAGATTCAGCTGAACCATTTTCGGTCAACGCGTGACGGATCTTAGAGTTTACAAGAATATTATTCTAAGCGACAATTCTGTCAATTAGTTAAGCTGAGAAGCTAGTGACCAAGACGTGTGTGAACTGGCTTTTCAAATCCTCCCAGCTAGTCATGTGCAATTAGGGAGCACCGCAAGCTTTGTGGTTCTTTCGAGTTGCACGGTAGAAGTGTAATATTATGGTTACTTTTGTCCTCAACTAGACTGAAACAGTAAAGTGTGAGAAACCAGTGAAATAAGCTGTATGATCAGCCCATTGACTCACCTCGTGGAGAGAAAGTTCGATGACATTTCCCGGATCTTTCGCCTCAAAACATAGGTTAATCAGCTGGTCCTACTCTTAATGAGTGAATTGACAAATTTTTATTGAGGTTTCCACAAGTCCGTCTTAGGACAACCACCAGCTGAGTTTTAACGCCATAACAGACGTTTGAACCTTTGCACATTCAATGTGCTAGCATACCGCCTGGGATCTTGATCAAGTGAAAAGCAGGTGTACACGTTGGCCAGTTCAACACCTTCACGAAATGGAACAGAAGCTAAGTGTTGATGGTTTGAGAGACGTGAAACACCGCATTGTCCTGTTGCATTATTCTACCATCCTCCCTACTCATGGCAACGAGTGGATACAATGCGTTGTTTAGATTCGACCATCAGAACCTCACTTGCGGTACAGTGTTGACAATTTGATCGTTTCTTAGCTTCAGAAGGTTTCCAACTCGAATGCGAACGATAGCACCCTCAGTTGTCAGTGGTCATTGGTCTCGTTCAAAAACTGACAATGCGATAAACAAACGGCCTCACGTATATTCCCCATGCTGAGGGTACCAACGGAGCCATGAAATCACACGTGATTAGAAGCTCCATAGTAACGAAGTGTTACAGACATTATGCATGTGCAAACGAAAACAATGTCCGTCAGGTAATGATGGCTTACGGTGTCAAATTAGCTTGTAAAGTTAGCGAATTAACACTGGAAGGCGGTTATTGAAACTCTAGACACCACAGGAGGAGTAACCCACCCGCCCCCATGGTAGAGACCTCCTCCCCCCCGGTTCCGCCAACTTTATCGTTGGACTGGTAGGACACTAACCAACACATGGGAGCAGAAAATTTTGGTAATTCTGGCAATACTGCTCTTTGAAGGACATTGCGTTTTCGAACTCTAAGGAACACATCAAATGTTGCTGGTGAAGAGGCTCAGAAGAGCTCAATTTTGTGGCTGCTTATCTCACAGAATAGCACAGATCCTAAGACGCGAGAGATAGGATAATTTTGGCCGTTCGGCTCATAGGAAGAACGTCACATGACACTACTCAAAGAACAGATTTTATCTGGATAGGCCGCATACAAATGACATAATTTCCTTAATTGTTAGATTGTAATTTTTCATGTCACCCGTCACACGTCACACGACACTACTCAACGAACATAACGGAGTGCAAACGATCACTAGTGTTAGAATCATAATATCGTCGGAGAATGGAGTCACATGAACTTTCATCTGCTTGTTCCTGAAGGTACACTCGTAAATCATGTGTGTTTCAGTTCGCACACGCTTGAATCGAGCCGATAAGCGCAGAATGGGCTGTTGTCCTCCCACATGCGCCTCTAAGTCTCATGATACCAAGAACGTTCTATCCGTTCCATCAAACTCTAGTGCTCGCAAAGCTATGCTCGCTCGTACTACGGTTTAAACCAATGAATTCACTTTCAGGAGACTCGTAACACAAACCGGCCATTCTGATAGTCCATGCGTAAAAAATACCCGAAAGGTCAGATTTGGAACCTGACTGTACATTTCATGGACATAAGTAACTGCGAGGTGAAAGTTAATTCTCCTATTCTTGAGTTTAGTTTGACCGCAGGGAGTGTGCAAACACTGCTTTAGCAGGGAAGTTACTTTGACTACTTTATCACAGGTAATGCTCTGAGTGAAAAGATATCTGACAGTGACCGATCCAGCAGCTAAAAGATAGATATAACAGGAAATTCGAAGTAAAAGCAAGCCAGTTCTAAGACCACGGGCAAATTCGGTCAGTTTCCGCCTCAAATGATGAGAATTCATGGAAAAATTGGCGATTTCGGTTTCAAGTAGTACCCACTGTTTCCTAATTATTGTGCATGACAGGTACATTCCCAATGGAATCAGACAAAGAAAGCGAAGTCTGAAACAAGGAGGGGAAGAAAAATTGCATAAAAAGAAATACTTGACTTAAAAGCCACTCGACCATCAAATATCAAGCTAGGTTTCGACAAATACACACATTTGCAAATCAATTTGGTATTCACGGGAGACTCAAACGAATTTCTTGGTTATGATACTCTTCAACTGAATGTGCTGCACAAAGGCTGCCTTATGTTTCAGTTGGTACGATATTCGAGACATCGTAGTATATTTTTATGAGTCCCAAGAAGGGCGAAACCGGTCGTGGGCTGACGAAGTTTTCAACAACCTTGTGAGTAGTTTCCTTTATGATAAAGCTAAATTCTTCGTTACACCTCTCCGGATTAGAGAACGACCTTTCCAGATCACTGTGGGGTGCACAATACTTAGTGAGGCCATTTGCTGCCATGAGTAGAGAAGATGGCAGAATAACGGAGCAGGCAGCACGATGTCCCATGTCTCTCAAGCCATCAACACCTAGTTTCTGTTCCATTTCGTGAAGGTATTGAACTGGCCAACGTGTACACCTGCTTTTCACTTGATCAAGATCCCGTACGGTATGCTAGCACATTGAATGTGCAAACGTTCAAACGTCTGTTATGACATCAGAACTCAGCTGGTGGTCGTCCTTAAATGGAACTGTGGAAACCTCAGTAAAAAGTTGTCCATTCATTCATTAGGAGCAGGGCCAGGTGATTGACGTATGCTTTGAGGCGAAAAACCCGGGAAACGTCACCGAAATTTTTCTCAAGGTCAATGGGTTGGCTTTGTAATTTTGTCATTCAGCTCGTATATGATGTGCCTGTCAAAAATCATCGCACGGCGCGGGAAAGAAACAGCAGAAGCGACTGTCTTAGTGAAATTGAACCATCCGTCATATACTACTATTACTACTGAATTGTCATGATAAAGAAGTATTGGCAACACGTAGAAGATATTTAAAAGAATTCTCAGAAAGTAAGAAACGGATTTAAAAGGTCCGGTTAGTGCTTTTCACAAGCCCATCTTTGTTGAAACAATTCAAAGTTCGAGGTGTTTACATGGTTCTACTGGGGAACTGGTTTCAATTTAGTATCACACCAGGGACGAGACATGATTGCCAAGTTCGCTATCCTACAGGAAGGTCTAAAATAAAAAGGCACTAAAAGGAAAAGTTGAACAAAATAAAGGCAAGAGGGACTTGAGATCAGGAGTACAGATGAGCCTCGTAACTGAGACCGAACTTGACCATATAAAGACACTTGAAATTGCCAACACGGCGGGGACTTGCCTTCGTCGCTGACAGCAGACGATCACGGGCTTCCCAGTCTATCACAGACGGGTAGACCTGAGGGGAGGCAAAGTGGCCATTACCTTGCACGTCGACAGATTCCACACGAGCATTCATCGTGTGCGGTTGAGAAATCAAAAGTAGGAGTTGACGACTCGCGTCACCCACACGACTGGCTGCTTCCAATAGTGCAGCACGGTCTGGTCCAGAACGGGATTGTTCAGCAAGAGAATTAGATGACAAACTCAGAGATGATGCCTGAAAAAAAAGAACGACCAGAAAAGGTTAGGCTAATAACCATCGTCGCGGCAAAGGCGGGTTAAGTTAGCAGCAGCATTATGAAAAGCTGGTGAGGAGCGAGCTTACCTTGTCTAAGTCACCCTCTGATCGGGCTGTGGGTACCGTGGCACGCATCAGTTCGAGAAATGCATCGGACAACGCTTGCGCCGCTTCTTTTAATCCATTAACATGTTCATCTACTCCGTCGCTGTTGGCCAAATCAATCTGATCATACAGACGAACACACTGCATCAGACCGTGTACGTTCATTCCAATCGACGCTAACGAGGCATCCATGTTGGTATAATCAAACTCAACGTTTGGCCCTGAGCAAAAAATTGGTCGCGATGGTAAGCGAAGGGAACAAAAGAGGAAAAGCGGGGATCCCCCACAAAAGATGATGGTGACCGTAGCAATCGGGTCGTATAAATCTCGAGGTTGGTGAAGGAGTACTATTAGTGGCCGATTGCACCAGTCATTTGATACCCTTCAATTTGTCTACAAGAGTCTACAAGAGTGAGAATATTCCTGGGATGTTGAGGCGAACTAACTACCCTACCAACATCCTACTAGAAACTTTGAATTCGTTCCAAAGCTCAGGACGAACACAAGCTAAATCTCGATGAAGCAATGGAACTGCCAAACACAAGCAACTTCAACAGCATAGCAAATAAATCTTACGCGTTTTTGGTCATGCAGGCATGTATCAGTTGTTGTCCATGTCAAACAACCGCTACTCGGGCAAGCAAAAAAAGAAACAGTGAAGCAGAAAGACGACAAACTGTGGTAAAATATTACGAGGGTGAATATTGGATTGACCGAGAAATCGATGAGAAAACAAGATAAGTCAGTAAACGAGCAGTGAACTCAAAGGGGACAACAGAGGACACTTAGAAACACTGTAGACCAGTATGATAAAAGCGGCGGGAGAGCAAGCTTGTTTTGCGAAGCAAGCAGTAATGTGGGATGGTAAAATTTGGGTGAGCGAGCTTACCAAGCCCAAAAGGTTCCAACCGTGAAAGTTCCATCCACTAAGTGTCGGCGTGGAATGATATCAAATCATGTCAAAGAGACACTCCTTCAACAGGCACGCATCTACTTATCAAGTTCTGATCAAATGCACAGTTTGTGTGAAAGTCGTACCAAATAAACAGCAAGATCGATCCGGATATAAGCAGCCAATCAACATAGCAGCCAGATCAGATGAAGAACCAAATGAGACGATCAGACAAACCGGGCGAGGCAGGCCAACTCGCCGAGTGAAGGAGACACAACAATGAAGCGCAACAGTTGATTTTCTTTCAGCCATCATCTGCATACCTGAGTGAGAACTTCCGGTAGACAGAGCAGGCAAGAGTCAGAAAAGAAGGACAAGCCGAAATCGTGCACAAAAGAAACAATTTCTCTCCGTTTGTGCTTGGTGTGTGAGCTAAATGGACGGTGCAAGATTAGTGGCCCAATATCGTGGCGTTTACACAAGACACTACTCCTGCAAACAGATAGTAATGTCATTCCAACACGAAAACAAAGTAAAATCTGTCCTTTGTTCCAGACGATAAAGGCTGTATCACTTGCGTTTTCTGTGACTTGGAGTGGTGCACACCCTGACTAGACCGTGCATATCAATATAACTATCAAAACTCCATTTACGTTATCTAAGCGCAGATCACTCATAGTTTTCAGAGTGGCCTATGTGGAAGGGACTACAAATGGCTCGGTCGATTAGAAATGTACCGGAATATTGGTAGCTTGGGTGCGCTTACTTGTAGTTAATTGAGGTGGCTGTTGATATGCTCACTGGCCGAGCTCGGCGAACAGATCAACACCCACCCGATCAACTATCAGACTCAGCCGACAGGTATTGGTCAAGGAAGTGTAAGGTCCAAGCCCAACATATGTTGTTGTATTACATTACTCCAAGAAAACCCCTGCAACTCGGATGTAAGAGCGAGGAAAAGGGAGAATGGGGACACAGAAAGCATTCTTGGAGAACATGTTGCTTACCTCCCGAAGGTGGCGTCTGTGCAGTGGTTTGAAGACAGGAAATGAGTTGTCCCGTAGCCATTGTCATTGCACCCAAGTGGCTCCATACACCATTTCGCGCCTGTTCCAAGGCCTCCACTCGCCATCGCTTG
This sequence comes from Clonorchis sinensis, assembly GCA_003604175.2. NCBI lineage: Eukaryota > Metazoa > Platyhelminthes > Trematoda > Opisthorchiida > Opisthorchiidae > Clonorchis > Clonorchis sinensis. Next base: position 176,785,194 of record CM030369.1, on the reverse strand, counting down.
GTCGTCTGTATTAAATTTATAGGCCGGAAAAAGGACAGAACAAAGACTGATCTAGGGATTTCGAAACAAAACAATCAAGCAGAACGAATCTCCAGCATCAAGGCAGGAACCCCTTTCGGGCAGATGACAGACTGCAAACCCACAAGGTTGGATAAATTGTTTGATGTTGAATATTTATGGAGATTGCTATGATCGCGTTCGTCATAGTGAGCCTTAACACCAGTTGTGGTTACAATTGATTTTGAGAGAAATGTTCCGTCCTGACAAACTTTTCCGCATAGGCACTCGACCATGTGAATAGCTTCTAGAAAACAGTCTACTCTTGCTAGTTCAGTCACACCCGACCGCAGGTTTCCTCGTTCGACATTGGACTGGTATGTTTGCCAGGTCCTGATAATGTCGTGAACGTGAATGACTGTTGCACATCCACATACAATGTGTGGGCTAGTGCGCCATCTTATTTGAGTGGATAGTTTTTTGTCGATGAAATGCTCAGGTGTATTGTAAAAGGACTGTTTGACAAACGTCACAACATACAAGCACTTTACGATACAAGACAGACAGACATGGAACGGGAGGAAAACATGTCTTTTCGGCACAGTATGGAAGCATCATTACGGTTTCCTGCCAGATGCGTCTGCGGATCTACCGAATGCACAAAACAGACCTTGTAGTGGGGAGAAGAAACACAGTACCTTCTGCACTTAAAAAGTGATTTGTTTGACTTTCATCGCAAATCAGTCTTAGAATGGACATAAGTAAGGCGTAAGGATCGCAAGTAAATAGTTAAGGAACTATCGTACCTATTGTGCTTTTACAAGGATACACTACTAACAACAGTTGCGCGTAGTACCTTTCCGGAGTATTGTTGCTGTGCAACTCGAAGGAGAAACTAGAGCGAGGATGCCACCAGATTTGCTGAGCCTAAACAGAAACAATCGAAAAGCCAGCGGTGGGTTCGAAACATACACCTTTCAGTCGGTAGGTTACCTTCTCAACCGCTAAACCATTTCGAACTCGTTGAGGGAAAGACCATCTTGGATGTTTACTGCCTAGGCGTGTTACAATATAACTTCAGGGAGCTCAAGTGTCAGCGTGCATTTTTGAAAAGGCTTAATGAGCAGAATGGAACAAGATCAACCGAATTGTACGTCAGCGGTTTGGCAGAGCAACCGAACTCCGAATTTCGTAATAGAATTCTGGGATGCATGAAATTCTCTTCCCATTTTGTGTTCAGAGTGCGCATTGTCTGGGTGCATTCAAACACTGGATGGAGCAGCTCCGTTTCCTTCTAAAAGGCTATAGTTTCGTATTTCAATAATAACTCACTGATAGTGATAGTTAGGTGATTAAGGCATCAACTTACTAACCAGAGGCCGAACCCAACCTCTGCATCACGACTGCTCCTATCTAAGCTTGGGTAGCCTTTATGCTTCCTTCGGGTAGAATGGCAGCTAGGTACCGAGAGAGTGTTGCAGCAGGACGATTATTGATTATTGTTCCAATGGAACACAACGATTATTTCCGTTATGAGTAAATCAGTAGTGTAGCCATGCGGTCAAATCTAATCAGAGTGAACATGGTCAGGTAGAAACCTCGTGTAGTTGTTCGAAAGAGATACAGTCGGACAAACGTTAAATGATAACATTTGTCAGTTACCCGTTTAGACTTGGTGTAGAGAACCGCTAGTAGTCAAGTTATCACCAAACTGATCCAAACACTGGCACAACGAAGTCAAGATCATGACCGTTGTAGGCGACTCACAAGCACAGTACATTGATGTTACTCTGCACTCACGAAAAGTAGACTGAAAATTTTAACTCATCCCAAAGGCCGGTGAGGTCTAAATGAAATTTGAAACGCTTGACAAAATGAGTAATACGCCAACTAGAGCAAATACAACCTTTCCATTGAGAACTATAGACATGTGACCTCCTGGAAAGCGCTACGAATCAAACGTGAGAACGTTCAGATACAACATACCGCATCGTCACCCCGAATGGCGTCATCGTCAGCATAAATGGGTGTGTCCAATTCTTCTGCCGCCTCTTTGATGGTACGGAGACCAAGGTCAACACGAGAACGCAGCGCCCTTTTCGGTTGGTCCAAGTCGATAACCTGAAACTGAAAGTACAAGTTCAAAAAAATGGAAGTTTTGGATAACTCAGGCGTAACGCATCGGACCTTGTACAAACAACACTCCATAGCTAAAAACAGGAAAGAGGGAAATCTTCAGAAAAACAATACGAATGATCGATTGGATTAAACGAATCCTACGTATATATGAAATTGAAACGAAACAAGTTGCACAGACAGATCTTTCAAGTGATGAAGGAACTAATCTGGGCACCAGGGACGAGATGCAACATAATTCCGTCTAGAATGGGTTTCCAACTAAAAATTTTCCTTGAATTATTACATACTTCCGAGTGTACCCGCAATTATAGCTGATGACGAAAGAGGGGCATTTTCCAAAGAACAATGGGATGAGTGGTTTGGTGAAAACCTGACCAGTTGGAAGGACATTCCAAGAGTTCAAACCGGTTTCACACCAAAGTTTGATAAAGAAAACCCAAGCAAAAAGTTCATCGGATTCTAAGGTGATTGCATACACGTGTGATTCAGCAATTTACGTTGCGCCATACTATACCTCACTCCTCTATGGCTGATTCAGTGTGGGCGTAAATGGATTAATACGCCTAGGTACAAGACGGACAAGCTTATCATCAGGTTCTGAAGGTTTTGCGCTTATCGTATTTCGATGCCTCGATTCGAAATCCAATAAATGTTCTGTTCCGAGGATGCATTTCACGCACTTAATACTAGTCTGTTTAGGCTTGGGAAATCTGTAGGTATCTCACCCCTCATATTTCTTCAGGGTGGCAGGTAGGCTGTGAAAGGGTGTTACTGCTGAACGACTATTTATTTTTTATTAATACCTAATACTAATTGTATGCATCTACTTTTTCCACCGGCTCGAACGATATCACTCAGTATGCTGCTGTTCATAAAAGCCGACACGTAGCTCAATTATACTGAGTGACCCAGGTATATGTTTGCCTCTGAAGATCTTGTGATATGTCATCTTTTTCAGTGAAATTCCATTGCTACCACTCAATTTCTCCAGCTCACTACATCTCATGACGATTCCGCACACGTTGCACTCGTCTTTAACCACAGTTTAATCGTTCTGCGCAAGGTCAGACGAATATCTATGCCATTGGCAGTTGATAGAACCATCGTAAGCCCTGTAGTTGCCGCGCTTCAACAAACTACGCAATTGCTAACCAGGTGCTTCCGTGCCCACCATGCGGGCCGCAGTGAATCCGGAGTCTATTTCCAGTTACTCATGTCCCGGTCGACGTCCATGCAGGAGTATCGGGCGAGCAATCTAACAGTGGCAAACTCCATTGTATATTTGGATACTGAATCGGTTCAAGTGTCAGTAGAGTGGAAAGTGAGGCTTCCGTAGAGAAAGCAACTTAATTACAAACAATTTAGATCGGCAGGTATCGATATCACGAAAAGGTGGGAAAATGTTTTGGAATTCCTATCAACTGACCCAACCAAATGGAACCTTCATGTGCTCCAATATCGACTACCTTAGGGGGCTATTCTAAAGTCCCATTTTTCTTTCTGTGTCGAAAACGCTGGACACAACTGGATAACCATGACCGAGCAGGCGAATATGTCCACATTTAGGCGGCGTGATCGGTTTGCCTAACCGAGAGTTAATGGTTGGGTTAGGTTAGGTAAATTAAACACATATTTCACGAGTGAACACGTCCAGATGCGCGCGCGGGTGCATTGTGGTAACACGCTTGCCGCGCATTTCAGATGTCCGGGGATGAAATGCCGGTACGGCTAAAGGCATACATCGCTGATGAGATCCAATGGGGGGGGGGCGAAACTCTGGTGTGGATTCACCGGAGTAGTTTCGCACAGATAGGAGGGCTGTTCAAACAAAGGACAGGTGAATGAAACTTCTAAAACATCACGTTCCGCATCATTATACTCTGAATTGATGTACACGCTAGAAGCAAACGAATGAAATTGACGAAAGTTGATGAATTCAAATAGCTAGTTAGGAAAAGTCTAAAATCGGTAGCTCAGCAACAATATTGGTTACAAATTACATCCGGCTCAAGGAAAATCCACAATCACTTAGATGATTAAAGTGTCGTAATATTAGCAGAAGCATCAGCTAAGGTCTTGTGATTCAAACCACGTTAAGGATCTTTCTGAACTAGGGATCAGTGAGTTAATCCCGTGGACAGTGTCACTGTCAAGCACAATTCTCCTATCTCTCTCAAGAAGGATATACCTATCATCATCATCATCATTATCCGGTGGTGACGGAGGAACACAAAAGCACGCTCCATAGTGTGAACAAATCATGGTTTACTATGGATGTGAAGACTAACAGGTACTATTACTCCATTATGTATTTGGGCCCACAATAAGCCTACGACTGAGCTGCTGATGTATCCTATGGGACCAACCGGATAGGATGAGTGATGCTAGTTGACACAGTAACAGTTGCTTGTTTGCAGGTACCCTTAGTGGCTGTTTCTGTTTGGGGTAGATCAAGAGCGTAAAACTCAAATGTACTCAGGAACCAAGCAACACAACTACATAAGCCAAGTGACCTACAAAGGTGCGGAATGGTTGTCCGACAACCCACAGAGGCGAAATGTCTGGCCGGTGAGGGTTTATGCAGTGGTAAGGGGGTTAAACTGATTTGAAGGGAATACGTGTTTAGCTGGCTGAGAGATGATGCGATAATAGCAGTAAATCCACAAAGACTCACCGCTTGACGAGGACTCCCATCTATATCGCTACTGCTGATACCATTCCGGTTGACAATTCGACCGGATCCAATATCGCCACCAGGAACGTGCTGGGCGATCACAGCTTGGCCACGTGTAGCCACGTAGCCCTCGGAGTAGTCACCGCGCCGACTTACAGCGTGCAGATTGCCAGCATGTGCGACGTTGGCCTCGCTTACCCGATGCCCTCGGGATAGAGTGCCATTAACATTCGAAATCACATTTGCTCTAAATGAATCAAAGAGCACCAGCAATGGTTTTTGAACTACTTTTTCTGTCCATATTGAGGAATGCAACATATAGCTGAAGATCAACTAAACTTAGTTCTAATACATTTCCACTCTCGTTCAGCTGGGTAAATCGTGAACAGAAGGAACCGTTTAGTATAGAGAATAAGCACGGAATAACCAGGCAACGTGGGTAATAAGCACAGCGGGCAAAGAGTAATGAATTTACGTAAAAGCGCCCTGTACGCATGTGAAAGCATCTATTAAGAGAGCTAAGTGCACTGCATTTTGGGAATATCTGACAGCAGTTCTGTGTGCTGATATGGTCCTAGCCAAGCGCTCCATTGAAGCACAAAACAACTGTCAGATAGACCGAGTTCACCAGTCAGGACTTTCATTGTTCACCACCACGTAATGATCGAACCACCCAAAATTTACTTTCGTTCAGGAATTGGTAAAAAAAATCCCGCAAGGTATGGGAAGGAAAACCCTTAAATGTACATGCAACCTAATGGCTTCATACATCTTACGCATTCCGAAACGCCCTAAAATTACATTGTCATCTCAGGATTACTTCGAAGGTGGAACATCACTAATTCGAAGAATGCTCCGAAACTGCCTGACAGCAGTTTTAACGTGCTACAATGTGACATGAAGGGGTTTGCATGCAAGCAATGTACGGGGTTATTCCGATTTCTGGACGAGTCGGTGATATTTTGCGGAGGCATGCATATTAGGACCCTCAGCGTACCACGACGTAAACATACTCGATTCATATCAAGGCAGCATGAGAGATTTTTCCATATGTTAAAAACAAATCGTCATACGTTGAAATTGTTCCGGGCTCATCATCAGAACGATTCTGAAAGGGTTCAACGTAAAACCCATACACTTGAAAAATGAGGGAGATAGAATGGATTGAGTTTATGGAAAACGACATCGACTTTACAAGCTAAGCAACTGGAACAGGTTGACGATTTGACTACCAGAAGGTCGAAGCATCAGACTATTTCGGGCAACAAAAAAGTCTTGCAGTTGTAGCACACTTTCGGTGCCTAACTGCCATGCCACCAGAAGAAAACAAGAGGGCTGGGATACTGCCAGGTTGTCCAATCCCAGACAGGGGAAGTCAAGAGGCAGAGTTCAAGTTCGAACCACGGAACTTCCGGTCAGTAAATTCGTGCTCTAACCACTGAACCATCTCGCCCCTTGGGCAACAATCACAGGTTGCAATGCCTGGCATCCTTCATATATTGCAGCATCCACATCCTCGGCGGTCAGATGGGAGATGACTTATCGAAACTTTGTTGAGTCTGCCTTGTGGTCGCACTTCAGAACTTGAATCATTTCATGGGAAACTGGTTAGAATGGCAAATAAGAACATTTGTAATGCTTTCGAAGTGAAAATCAAAACGTCTGCATACGAATTAGAAAGATATGAACCTCCGAAAGTGAGAAATACATAGTGTTATTCCTCTCCTAGATTCTATTCATATCTGACACCCTAACAAGCGTACGACTAACTAAATACGCCACTAAGCAAGCTCTTTTTTGTATCGAGCGAAAGACGAAAAATTTCAATCCACGCCTGTATCGTTTGCGCTTACCTAGAGGGTTCTACATTCTCCTCTACAATTGTGCTCTCCTCATCCCCATCCATTATGGCAGCTTGACGACCCTTTTGGCGGCGTAGGATAATATCGATGTAACCAGAAATTAGTTGACCAATCTGCTCGCCTTCAGTCGTTTGCATGGCGTAATTTCCATCTGGATGGTATTGACCAAAGTCCTGAAGTCAATTGGAACAAAAATTACATGAGTTAAACAGCTGATCAAGCTACTGGAAAAACTGAAGGAATACAACAGAAAACGGGTTCCCGCCCAAGAGGAACTGAAAGAGTTTCAGGTATGTATGATGCGTCCAACACCAAAGGCTGAGATGTTTGGTCATGTATTGCGCATCCCAAATCATCATTTGCCGAAAAGAGTGCAGCTCTTCATGCACAATTCAAATTGGCACGAGGTGGTCCACCTTTGACCTGGTAGAGGGAAATCAGGTCTATTATGATAAGTCTGGGTACTGTCGGTGCGACTCGCCTTCCAGGATGGAGTCCGCGTGATCCTCCCTGTGAATGCTTGGAGACGCTACTAGATATGACAACCAATCGATGTCAATGATGTTGTATTTGTCAGCTTCTATATAGAGTGTCCGCGTGAGTGTCTGAGGATGTAGGCAACTCGGATTGATTGCGGTAAACTATCACTAGGTCCCTTCTCCACCCACTTCTTTTCTTCTTCCCAATAAGCCTTTCAGATAAATTGCGGTTGTGCGGGAGCTAGGCGTCCGCGTTGAACACTGATGTTCGCTCGACGATGGTGATGTGTGATTACTGGATAGGTCAGTGGTCCTCCAATCATCTTTCTGAAATTGCTAGCAAAAAGATCACAATGCCCACCTAATAAATCTTTGTTAGGATGAAAGGCCTGCAGGGGCTACGACTTTCAGATATGATAACAACCTCGCTAGAAATTCAGCCGCTCAAACAGGAGTGACACACATGATTTTCGAGCCATAAACTGCTGTTAGCCGTTTATGGTTAGTGAGACTGCTAACATTAAGAAGACATTGCTTTCGGATGTACCAATCTCCACTGCTGCACGCCTAGTCGACCTATTTTTCATGCCCGCTGATATAACATACGTGCGAAGCATTGGGTCAAACTGTTCAGCTGTAACACCCTTTCGGTGCCTAGCTGCCATGCCACCCGAGGGAAGCATGAGGGCTGGGATACTGCCAGTAAATTACTGCCAGTAAATTCGCGCTCTAACCACTTGAGCCATCTCGCATTGGGTCAAGGCATTGTCCAGTAAAATTTGTCCGTATAGGCAGAATTCCGCTAGGAATAAATGTGTAGATAGTCAATTACCACGTTCGCGTGCAGAAAGGCAAGAGAAACGTACGAAGTGTTGGGTACACACAGTGTAATGTACGAAACATACCAGTGTGAACAAATTCGGTCCAGCAGCCCATCTACGTATTCGGGTGAGTGGCCATGTTTCCAAAATATCTTTTGTATTCTCGTCCACCCTCATCACACTCTCCTTGCTCACCCCAAATAGTCGAGGTACCAACTTGTTCCGACCTTTCAGTTTCTCCTATGAAAATAATACAGAAAGAAAGGAAAATGATATTCCTGATGTAGGCCGAACGGCAAAGCAACAGAAGGAAGATAGATGATTCAAAGCGGTAGTAACTGTCAGGCCCAGCGGTGAACTAGTGGTAGGATGTGGACGACATTTTTGTTAAGTGAGAGAGCAGAACAAAGTCAAGTGTATGCTATCAATAGGACCTAGCGAAGTGCATCAGTCATGCGTCAGAGTACGTTGCGGTGCATTCTGTGTGACAGCATTTGGAGGCAGAACAATCAAAATTGGACATCAAAACAAAAACAGCATGGGCGGAGAAAGAAATCAAATCATACGATTCAACAGTGTGTGCCGCATTTGTGCAAATAAGCTTAGTCTGCCAATATCGTCACGGAATCAGATACCAATGATCAAGTGTAAATGCCAAACTAAAGAAAATGGTTACTCTGGCAAACCGGCGATGGGTACTGCGTGAAAACACTGGAGAATACGCATGAAATAAGACAGTTTCAGGCGGTGAGAACCACGCTTCTATAGTGAGGAAAAAGAAGAGGACCATGATAAAAACAGAATGAACGATAATGGCAATGACCTCGTGCAGATTGGCTGAAACTTGAAGGCCGATAAATCTCGGTTATGCTTTCAAGTAACCTCCTAGTCTGAAAAAAGTTCGTCTGTACATATCTCATATAACATTTACCTTCACCGTTAGGAGCAAGAGAGCGTAAAGCACCAAGAAAAGTCACTTCAAGAGGAATTACTTTGCAATTACTCAGCCTGAAGTATGGTATCTGGGGGATTATGGGAAGTCGTCGAGCTAAACAAATAAACGAAAACGGGCCCCAAAATGGCCATCCGGAGCAGTCACTAGGTGCGGGAGAAGTGATCACGTGCCAGATAGCGCAGGATATCTAGGCTTACACTCAGAACCTAAGCGGTTTTACCCCACGTAAAAATGGAATATAAAAGACTATACGGAAAAATTACCAATGGTGCACATGGCATACCTTGATCAGGAAAAAGGTGATACCATAGGTGGGTAGCGACCGACATAGTTGAATGTACTGTAGCTGGGCTTCCCTTTCGTCGAAATCGCGGAGCTTTTTGTGGGCCTGAAAGAGATGGAATGGAGGTAGTGAAAGGTTTGTGATTTGCTATCGAGAACACAGTAGACGAACAACCTGTCCATATGGTCGTCTTCGTCGCGGCCTAGTTCACAAGCCTATAAGTAGCAAATGCTTCAAGAAGTTGAAACATCCATCACGATTTAAGCGATGGCCTAATAACGTCAAAGGTTTGATCCACTTTCGGAGTGAAGATTCAATCGCCTGTGCGAAGTGATAACACCAGAGGTGAGTCAAATTAACAAACCTCAAAGTAATTTGAATGGTCTGAGCTTGACCCTGTGACGCCGTGAACTGATCTATGGATTTAGTTTGCCTCCACAACCCAGTAGTTGTATTTCAGCAGAAGTGGGCTGTTGGGTGGACCGGCAGATGACCAACAGGCCACAATAATACTGAATAAAACCACATCCATAAATTCTGGGACTCTCAGGAAAGCAAAAGATTGACACTAGTTAGGAGGGACGAGAAAGTGGATAACACTTAGCACAATCTTATTGTTCAATAAGTAATGGTATAAAAAGAGGCAAAAAGAGGTGCAGAAATATTTGCTGAAGTAGGACCCTCGAACAGAGGAATCGGATCTTCCTACTGGGATAATAAATAACTAGCAGTGAATGTGATTGTTAGATCGGAGCGGCTAATGTGCTTTTGTACCAAAAAATAAGCCATTTGGACCAGACGAAGTATATGGATGCGTTGCTGGAAGACGGATTTCTACGCCACCATCTGCGTAGGACCTCGTGGCTACTCAACTTGAGCGTCCGTCAGAACGTGATATGGACCAGCCAAAATACACTCATTTGCATTCCAACTTGGTTATCACGGGTGACTCAATTAAATCTCTCGTTTATGATGTTACATCTGTACAATATATTGCGCACCGTACGAACTGAAACATGAGGCGGCCTGGTGCCCTACATTCAGTTGAAGGACAGTGCAAACAAGATGTTCAGTTGGGTCTCCCTCGAAGGCCGAATTGGTATGCAAACGATTGTATTTCACTAATTTTATGCAGTTTGGGTTCAAGTGTAATATAAGGTTGAGGGAAACTCAGGGACTGCGCTACCTGATGAGCCCCAAGAAGCGCGAAACCGGTTGAGAGCTGTCGACGAGCTTCCCGCAACCTTGAGTGGTGCGTAACGTCTACACAGTGATATGGACCTGCTCTTGTCTCTAAGTTTGTCCGGAAAAGTTTGTTTTCTAAGTCATGATGGAACAGTACCGAAGCGTCAAAAGACAATGAGATATCTACGACAGACTCCTTAAGTCACATAGCACCCAGACCTGAAACTTGGGTCAACCTACCTCTTGAATGCGTTTCTCCACGCCTTTGACTTTTCTATATTCACTTGGTAGATGTTCTTTAAGGCTGTGAACGGAAAGTGTTTAGAAAGTGTATTCCAGTAACGAGTAAAGATTTCGCAGGACTGTTGCTAGGACAAGTTTCTTTATTATGATCCAACTTGGGAAATCCAGCGCTGGTCTCGTGAGCGAATTTCGACAGTGTTAGGTGTGAACTCGTGTTGGATGAAAAGTCCCGCATTTATCCAGGATTGCGATGCTCAAACGCCGTTTCCTTCAAAACCAACTTACCGCTGCTTAGTGGTACATACAGTAGTGCCATCTAAAAGGGATCTTTCCATAGGTGGTCACTTCGTTTTTATTCCAAACCCTCGCTGCGAAGAGTCCATGGGTGACAGACCATGAGAAGACAAAGCTAAGTGAAAGGGCGACTGTCCAGTTGAGCGTTTACTGGCTGGAATTCAAGTAGTTCTGTCTGCACAAAGCTTTGAAACCTATATAACCAAGCCAACTGGCGAGCACGCTGACAGTTTGTAGCCAAAAGCTGAAGTTTGTCTTCCGTCGTGTGCTTGGCTTGTATTAGGCAAGACTGGCACAAAAATGCTGGGTGGGCCTTGTCGATGGTGTCTTACTCGGGCGTGATCCCAGGTTTGCTTACTGCAACGCATTCTGATCATTCTGGAGATTAGCAGTTGGAAATTGAACGTTCACAAATAGTGCCACTGCGGTTGCGACTCCACAGATGACTGTTGCTCCAAAGACAGGCTTGAATTTGACTCCGACCCCGATAGTCTCTACTTCGGAGAAAGTTCCAAATCCTTCTAACAAATGTACGGTCTATTTCTTCTTGAGAGCATTGCATTCAAGCCTAATCATTTACAGCTAACATATTGTTATCTCATGAAAACGATGTGATTCAGTTGTTGAAAACATTGAGCATGTAATTGAATTATTACCAGGAATAAAGAGATTGCACACGTTACGACTGAGAAGAACTAACAAAACTAGGATCAGATAAACAAAAAGCCTTGTACTGAATGTTTTTTATTGAATTATGTGGATATCATCCTGGAGGCTCACCTCTGTTCGCTACATAAAAGTGCAAAATGTTGGAAATCCCGTCTTAGTATGGATACCAATAAAATATCAAGCTGCTAGAAACTGGTTGAAACGTATTTTTTTCGGAGTGTTTGTCATGAATTCAACGCAATAGACGAGTGCAGCAATAAAAAAGTAATTCTCAACAAACAAAAACATATATTGCAGTGGCTAGGTGGACTTTCCAATTTCGAAGTTGACATCGGCTAGGCCATGCGGAGCCCGTCAACACAAGTTACAAAAATTTCGACAGCAATGTTCCCCAAGTCTCAGTGTAGTTCGTTGGCGAAACAAGTGCTATGCAGTTAGAAGGCGATATCACACACTGTTATCCGAGGAACAAACACCATCTGCAATGTCGATCAGCCAAGCCCCTGGGTTGGGTTGTCCCTTTTCAAGCATCTGTAACCAAAAGCCACTGGGAGATCACAGGCACACTCCACTAGTCTGACCAACTAACCTGAGAACTCAAAGTTTGCAACTGCATTACAGTCACATTTGAAGTGAAGGTCATGTTTTTACCCTAACTCAGTTGAGTCATTTAGCACAGTATGTACCTAGTTGTGCAATGTCACCTGACCCCATCCATCCGAAGTTAACACGCTGCTCCTGTTAGGAACTATCGGGTAGAACAATCCGACCAAACTGTCCTCCGTAGAAGCCCAGGAGCTGCATAATATTCGCTGGAGTCCTCTGGGTACAGTTGGTAAGTCTGTCAGCGCATGAAAAGCCACCCAATAAGGGACGCTCTTTGGAGGAAACAAAACGTGCCCAAATGCGGGATGCTCCACATTGCGGGTCATATATCGTAAGACGATTACACTAGTGATGACGACATGACACATAACTTTTGCGCGCCTTCATAGGACGCAGAATTGGACGGAAGGGAGAAAATCCTTAGGCACCAAACAAAAATCCTCTTTAAAATGGATTCCGCTGCGGTTGATCCAGGCCTCCACATTCCGTAAACAAGCCCCAGAGTCAGGGAAAGGTCATGTGATCGACATGCAGTTGGCAGTTGCAAGACCTCAATATGGTTGTCCTTGTCCGCGTTAGTGGAGACCACTTTAAATTTCTTTTGGAGCAGGACTATTAATGAAATATGCTTCAGAGGTAACTAAAAATAGATCCGTCTAAGGGATGGTCTCTCCAGATGGAAACAAAAATAGCACCGGGTCCGCCAAGAAGACTATCTGTCACTTGCTATCCTGCCGTCTGTTGGTTGGAAGACAGGTAGTACTACACTAAACAGGTGACAAATCTACGTGCAAAATTTTGAGAAGAACGAAGTCCTCATGGGAAAAACCGATATGGTTGCCGTGTCGTGGAGTGGTAATAACAGTGATCTCATATCGATATACACTCACTCAATCAAATGATGTTTTGCTTTCTCCGGAGTGTAGACGCCTATCTCTGATTGACACTGAAGTGCAGCCAATTTGATGGATTGTTCAAGAGAAATCGGATGCGTACCATTCAAAATCGCCTCTTTAAGCTGTGAAATGAAACAAAGGTGAACTGGGATCAAACAGTGCTAACTCTGAAAGCTACCTGTTAGGGTTAATTAAAGATAGTTTTCCGAATCGTATCACGATTTTTTTCATAAGCCGATAAAGGGCCTGTGTAGTGAAGGTATTGCGATCAAATCGGCTGTACTAAAATAACAAAAACGTTGGCAACTAGCTTTCTAGACTAATGAATATAAAACAGAAGCAGGTTCAAAATTGAGCACTGCTAGTGGCTAAATTGAACTAGCCACTATAAATTACTACTTTAAGTGGAGCTGATGTATTAATGAGAACTCGGGAAGACCCGAAGTCCAAATGAAAAGTGACCGTGAAAAACAATTTTCTGATGGTAAAAAACTGTATACCAGATTGTACGTGTTTTGCTTCAGTGGCAACGATCCGATACCTAGCAGAAACCCACAAGTGGGTTCAGTACGTATGGACATCGATAAATCTCTGCAAAGCCCTGAGTACGGTTTGCCAAACTGTGAATACTTGTACCTACTGCTGTGGTTCTTTCATCAACTCATCACCATCTTCTAAACTTCAAGAAGAGCACGGGAGGCCTTCAAGAACATGAGGACAAAGCTGCTTTTCACCCACTGCATGCACGAACTTCCTAGTGCAAATTCTTGTTTCCCTGAGAGGTGCTAATAAATCTCTCCTGTAGACCCGTCAGTTAGGACTGATGATTCCGTTCGTCTTGCATCGGTTTTGCAAGTAAGATCTGCGCGTCATCCGGCGCTGACATCCTCAGGCAGCTCGAAATCTACCTTCATATTTTGGTGCCCATTCTATCTGACTGCTTTCAATTTTCGCACCCTGAAACAAACCGGAAAACAAGCTGCTTTTGTTCTCACACTGGACTCATTTGACATTCATCCGCGCAGTGTTTCAGAAACAACAATTCAAGATGCAAGCGCGCTGGTTGCTCTAACCACTCAATCACTGGATATCAGACCGTACAGTGGCAGCGCTTAAAACTCGCAGAAATATCCCGGCCGGTCCCGAAAATAATTTGACGCGTGAAAGCATCAGGGATCGGAATGGAGTGAAAATCTTGAATAAAGAAGAGCGCCTCAACTGGTGGGCCAAGTACTTCGAACAACAGCTATCGTGGCTACCAGCTGCTACTCATCTGGAGCCCACAGTTAACGTAGAACCCTGGACAGTGAACGTGGAACTCCCTACGGCCTCGGAGGTTTATGACAGCATACGTTCTCTCAACTAACACCGAGTTTCCAGTCCATATGACCGCCCACACGCATTGTTCAAAGATGGGGGTGAAATCCTCAGTCAGCATTGTCTGGTTTGTTTGTCTGCATTTGGGAAAAAAGACTCTCCCAGATAACTGGGGAAGGACGGTGATAGTGACCACTTTCAAAAAAAGGGGGCTCGTAGTGAGCGTGGTAACCACAAAGGGACCAGCTTGACCCCGGTCGTAACGAGATTGTTGGCTTCGCCTTACGGTGGATCGTGAAACACCGACTCGAGAGCAGCTAGAGGGATTCCGGCCTGGTAGGAGTTACGTGGAACAAATCTTCACACTCCGTCAGGTGCTAGAACAACGCCATACGTACAAACGACCCACACTTTTAGTATTTCTGGATTCCCAAGGCGCATTCTACTCGGTTGACCGATCTGACCTCCCCAAATACACTTATCCATCAAAGAATGTTCCGGAAGTTTGTGAACATAATAAGTTCTTTGTAGTCTCATAATTCTGGACGTGTAAGAGTATACGGAGAGCTCTCCAAAAGCTTTGGTACACAAAGCGCTGTCCGTCAGGTGTACCCACTTTATCCATTCTTATTTAATTTCGTGATCGATGAGGTAATTAGACTAACGCCAGAGAGTCTTCCAAACCCAATAGCCTGTGACGAAAACTCTGTCGGTCCAGAATACGCTGACGATATCGTTCTCGTCTTCGAAGAGGAGAAGGCGCAGATATTTTTGGATGAACGAACCAAATTCATCCCTCTCGTCTCTTGGTATGCACTTTACACCCACAAACTGTAAGGTCACGCTTCTGGACATGCAGTCCGAATAGGATTTTCTATAGTGGTTCCCTTCCTCATGGAGTAACTAACTAAACAAAACGTTACGACTGTTCGTCAGCTAGCGGATGGTCGAATTAGACAATAGCTGGTTGGACGGAAAAACACCTCGATACAATATATCTACCTTGTATAATAATGAAATGAAACCGGGTTTGCTGGCGACGGTTGTGAGTTGAGACTTTTGTTAAGACTCGGGACATTTCCTGACAAAAGGTTGTGGGCAGCACAAAGGGAACAAACATTACAGATTGTTACCTAAAACTAAGTCACACCTCGTGCATGGTTTATCGGAGCGATATTTTTGGACTGCATATATTGTACTGAACAAATGGACTACCAAAGAGCATTCCCAGTGGCTGATAATTCGACGTAACGAAATGATCCAAGTATTTTATTCGTGAACAAACAATGGAGATTGAAACTGTGGACGTTCGAGTGCATCACCAAGCACGCTTTTACAAGTTATAGAGCAGAACATATCACCGATATACCGCTCATAAGGCATCATTGGTCGTATTGTGCTATTCGATACTTCTGTTATTCGATGACTGCCTGACAGCATTCTGTAGTATTGACAGCTTTCACTTTCAGCTTTCATTGTACATATCCGTGTGTTGCACTAGTTCCCCACCCAAAGCCGATGAGAACAGACGAAAGCTGGACTGGCCTTTTCGGTGGTTTATACGTTGGAAACAAATGCATGCATGCACCAGGCTTCAGTTGACATCTATTCCCACAAGTCAACATGAAGGCTTCGTTGAGAATAAGACTAGCTATTCAAGAAGGCGGGATTATCGCAAAAACATCTGGAAATGTTGAGGTATCAGTCCACGAAGCCTCTGTCTTAAACCCTCCTCGCTGAGATACTTGCTATACCTCATTGGTTTACCTGCAATACAGGCTACCAACTGGTATACGAGGTTCAGCGATATCAATTATCGTTCAACATCGCAGGCGACAGACGATCCTGAAGTCTGATGGCGCTAATCGCTTGGCACCAACGTCTAGATTGCACGCCACATGTAAGCATGTGTTAATGGATATGCTGTGACGGTCTGTGGCAACTTCCACATATGTAAGTAAGTTAGTAGAACCACTAACACTTATTCCACTCCTGCTAACAACAAAGGATTGAGTCTAGGTGACCTAAGCACTACAAGAGACCCAGTAAAAACCAATTCCGGGTAAAAATCCAGGTTGTAAATTGGGGGATTGTCCCTTACTACCCTATGGGCTGCTGGTAGGCCAGTTGTGGTGAATAAACAGCCGCAGCCGTGTGGGTTCTGGTCTGATCAGCGAGTTCTCTACTCCGCTCGAGTAATGAAAGAAAAATTAGATGCGGAATTCAGTTTTTCAGACAGTTCAATGTGTGTAGGTGTGTATCAAGTTTCAAGAAGCACGTCTCAGAGTCCCAAGCCGGAGAGGAAACAATAAGCCTGACAACAAACGCTCCGGGCGTGCGACATATCTGTGAAACCTCCTGATTTTTTTCAGTTGACAGGAACACCTCAGATATTAGCATTCCATGGGTGTAGTGACCAACCTCTTTCACGATATGCCGAGCGCCAACTGCCTCTCGTTACTAAACGAAATAGTGCTGGCCGGATAACTAGCAGTGCCCAATTTCTATCCGAAAATTTCGGATCCACTTGGGAATTCGTGAGATGGGCCCTGGTGATGATTTACGACAAGCTTTGAACAGTTGCAGTTTTTCCCGGCTATACAGTATAAGTCTATTCAACCTATGTGTTTTATCTTAGTTTTTAGGTAGATAATAAATTGTCGAATAAAATAAGAGTACTATCACAAAAACCATGGTGACAGTACAAGAGTTAAAACTGCGTTTCTGGTTTAAATTTTCCGTTCCACAGCAGATGACCAGATTGGAGATATGCAAACCTGACGTGTCAGATCAAACCGCTGGGTTAATTTAGAGGGAATTCGGTGACGAGATTTTGGACAGTCACGATCGAACACTTCGATAACGTTACTTTGAGGGGAGGTTTAAAAAAGAGGTTTTCCAATTTCTAGGTTTAAGTTGGATACAAGTGGGTTTCGTTTGGAGGTGCATCCAAAACGAATGTAAAGTCATAAACAACTTCGAATGCCGTCGGATACATGGATGAAACTTGACGGAAGTTTGTCGCTTGGGTGAGCTTTTAAAAGGCTCCGAAATGAGGTGGATTATTTAGAGATCATAACGGCAACCAAAGAGTGAAAACAGGAGCCTACCAAAGTGTTGAGGTTGCAGGAAATTTCCGATTTTCACCGAAAAGAAATGGAACATTGTCAACCCCTTTCCGCGCAGAAAGGGCCCACAGAAAAAGTAATGATAATCCAGTCCGAAAGAAATAATAGAACAGTTTTACGGGAAAAACCGAGTTAACAGAAATCATCTAAAGAACCCAGGGTTATGAGTTCGTAAGAAAGGAAGACGGTGAGACCCGGAAGTCAGGTGAACAACGAATCTGATAAAAGCATAAACCCGTTGTTTGAGCAATATGAAGTGTCGTGGTATGTGGAGAGGTGGCAATGGTTTTGTCCACGTCGCATTGGTCTATACAACCCAAACCACGGATTTGCTGGTGTGGCAGAACCATAAACACTACTGGATGTTTCTATAAGATGAGTGAGGGTGGTCCCGTTGAGGGTCTTAACAACACACACGGTGCGGGAAACTTCAACCTGGAAGGCAACAAGGCATGTGAATGTGACCTTTTATTGGTAAAATTCCTCAAGTTGTCAGCTGCCGTCTTCAACAAACCTAATACAGCTCCGTTCAATCGGCAGTCCTCACGCTTCCTCCGGGTGGCGTAGCAGCTAAGTGCTGAAAGGGCATAACAGCCGGCCAATCTTATTTTCATTTCATTAGCAAGTGCAACAGCTTTGT
The DNA here is from genome assembly GCA_003604175.2 of Clonorchis sinensis. Taxonomy (NCBI): domain Eukaryota; kingdom Metazoa; phylum Platyhelminthes; class Trematoda; order Opisthorchiida; family Opisthorchiidae; genus Clonorchis; species Clonorchis sinensis. The sequence continues at coordinate 176,767,006 of CM030369.1, read as the reverse complement.
AACACAGTAATCAACCGAGAGCGGTCCTAAGGTGCAAATGACTTCAAAACTGCGCTCGTTTGGTTTTTAATCTGGGTAAGATCGAACTGAGCGCAAAAAGTGCGTTTTGACATTTGCCAGTTTATCAGTCCGTAACAATCTGCCAGCGCATGGTGTATTGACAGCCAAATACCATAAAGAAGAAACCGTCACACCTAAGCTAAGAAGGCGCCGTCCTAGTCCAGATCTTTCAGTTGTGACATTTAGATGCAGTTACGAAGTGCGTGATTTGAAATATAATAGTCGATGTTTTACAAAAGCCAGACTTTTAGGCGATCAAAATAGACTTGCCCACCTGCACGCAAAAGTTGATGGAACATCAGCTGGCCTCATCCGATAACTTTATGCGGACAGCCCTACTAGCACCATGAACACCATCAATATCATCCCCGACAGAAATACCTGGACACTGGTGCTTGACAGATATACAACCGTAAAAAAATACTCTAAAAAGTCCTATTGTGGACAAGAAAACAGGATTAAAAAAGAGAGCCCGGCGCTAGGGTAACCCACATTGTACTTCCGAACACTCAATAAGATAATCTGGATAAGAACTGACAGTAAGAATAACACTGTTTTGTTACATGTGCAACAAAAGACCAAGTCGAGACAGCTTGTGTTGCTGTATAATGCGAAATTTAGAGTAATTTTGAAGGTGATCGGTAAATCGGACGACCAGAAACGTATGGAAGGACTGTATTCACTAGTAACAGAAAAACTCTATGGATGCCATGCGCTATCTGACTGTTTATCCATTCAAAGGATGCTGAGTGAAAATGGAAGCATCGCTGTTTTGCTGAAATAATATTCACATTGAACGGTCAGGACCTGGTTTTCCCTTGGGAAAACACCAACAGGAACACCGACAACTAACAGCACAGACATTCTGGGTGCGATTGATGAAGAAGGTGGTTTGATGTGTTTGGTGTGAATAAAGAAAACCAGCAAACGTAGGGTCATCGAACCACGGTGTGATTAATCTCTCACCCGTCCCAAAATAAGTACGAGAGAACCCACACAGCACAACTAGCATATTGTACCATTCCGGTGTAAAAAAAAATATCTATGAGAACAATGTGAAGCGGTGTGTATGTGCATTCCCATGAAGTATTTCCTAGGAAAAGTACGGAAAAACGAATAATGAGCAAGGCGAACATACGAACCTGAATGTACAGCAGATTCAGCTGGACTGGATCCCTAGTGTCCACGTTCTGATCGGAGAAGAAATATTTCCGTCTAAGGAAAAGGACCTCCGACTCATCCACGCCGTGTTGACGTAACGATTTCCCGTGCGATAACCAATTCACTGGAAACAGAAAGGATGGTTTCGCTGATGTTCACGGTATCGTCGAGTATGAGTAAGGGAACTTCGAAGAAGTTATCTCAAGCGAACACACAGTTAGATCATATATATATATATATATATATATATATATATATATAGGCCCATACCCAACGCCACGGACGCCGAGAATAAAAATATTTGCAGATATGCGTGGAAATGACAGTTGCATGGAAGAGCAGAAACCTACGCTCATCATCCGTGTGCAACTTCTGTTTCATTTTCTCCAATTTTTCCTGGTCCCGAGCACCACCTTTATGTTTACGCAGAGTTAGTGTACGCATTCTTTCTTCCTCAGTCATCGGCCGGATGAGTGAATACTCTTCATGATTGGTGATACCTGGACGAAAAAATCAAGGGATTCTATGTAGGTGAGCAAATAAGAGCCTGAAACATTCCCAAATGAATTCTGAAAGGCAACTTGGAATACCAATAGAGATTTCATCCTGCAAATGAAGACGATCTGCAATAAAAACCTGAGAACCACTGTACAGTTATTTCACCCTTATTGAGAATCATTAGCAGTGTGCACTCCACTAATGTTTAGCGTGACTACAACCCGCAACCTCCCAGCTGGCAGTAGAAAACTATAATGTCCGACCACGGGAGCCTGACTAGCAATGTGTTTAGTCGACACTTAGACTATATATATATATATATATATATGCATGGTGTTTAGCTCATGTATCACGTGGAATAGAGCTGATCAAGGGAAAAGTAGGCACAAAAATGACAAGCGCACCATTGCAACAGGCGTCATCATTTATGTATTCTTGTCGTCTTTAGAGTTCAACCCATGGGGACGGAGGGCAGCAACTGAAGTAATCTTGGTGATAAGTACCTTCGGACTTCGACAGCACTTCGTTTTCTCGCCTCCAGATAGCAGTTCCAACTTTCAAAAATTGTGTACCGAGATAGAAAACGACTGGACGTTCGGGGAGAAGGCCCATATACGCGACATTTTGTGGAAATGGTTGCGCTTAGGGATCTAATGAACTTTCTTTCTCGTCGAAGAACCCGATCGTTACTGATGGAATTACCCTAACAAGGATGAGCAACCTTTTTACTACACGAAAAAAAGGACAACGAAAAGAGAGGATTCATTATCGGAGACCATCTACATGAATTGGTGGCGAAAGATCAAACACTTTGAAAGCAAGACGGATCTAAGATGGCTTGCAGAGATGCATATCAAAAGGTTTTGAAAGGTTGGGGATTAAGGGGGGAATATGGACGGTGTCCATCGGTTTGGATGAACGATCAGTTAGACGGTAGGAAGGATAGACAGACAGAGATTATCTGAAGAATAGGACAGAAGAAGAAGGACAGAAGACGTTAGCAAGGGAGAACAACCTCCGAGGTAGTGGAGACGGATAAAAATTTGAGCTTGTCGGTTGTGGGTAAACAACATTGATCTCTTAACTTAATCTATTGAGAAAAAGTAAGAGGGATCCACATTTCAATAGTGAAAACAAAACCACTGGGTGGGGTGGCTTTGGACTTTGTACAACGAAAGAAGAACTAGTGTGAATGTTTTCGGGACTGTGAGAGAAGGCTGACTCGCTCCGAAGCCTTTTTCTCAGGTGGTTCACACGAGTAGCCTAGAAGGGGTTGCAAAAAGAGATCAGTCCAAATCGGATCAAAGATTAAAAAGCCGTCAAGAGCAGCAAACTAGGAGCTCGAGGGAGAGTGTGTGAGACAAAGAATTTAGGAGCTTCACATGCGAGCACAACAGATGAGTTTTCAGAAATGTAAGCAAGATCGGAGTTCAGGATACACACGTTTTGTATCGAATCACAAAATATTTGTAGGAAAGTAGAGCATCTGGACGAATAATGGACGGTGATATTGACGACATATTCGCGGACGCTGAAACAACAGGTGTGAGAAATTGTTGACATGGCGTAAAAATAACGTATAGAAAAAAGTGACTCTTAAAGGCCTAAGTCAGTGATATGGCGGGCTTTTGAAACAACTCCATCCAAATATACACCTAGTGATCAAGATTATCTTATCTGGGTGCCGATCGTACATCAGAAGCTGAGCAATGTCAACGTGCCAACCGAAAGCCTCGGAAGTATCTAGTGGTACCAGATCAAAGATCATTAAAGCACTCGAGGGCAAAAAATAATACTTGTGATGCCCTAATACATCACCCGTAGAGCAGCCGCACCTGAAACATTCAAGGTGGTGTTAGTTTCGTTTTGAAGGATTGACTCGAAAAGTTTGGATGAAAATGAGGTGAGAGATAGGTTGACAATCGTTCGCGTCGGACCGTGGACCATTTTTCGGAATTTGAAGTACATGGGATAATTTTCAAGTGGTCTAAAAGACACCAGAGTTAGGTTCTGGAGCGAAATTTCAAAACGCAATCAGACGGATGTCGTCCAGACATGGATGTTTCTAAATGTTTAGATATAAATAGAAAATTGCTGGGCTTTCACAGTTGAACTGTGGAGAGAAGTGAGAGGAGATTGTGGGACGAGTCAGGGCAGGGTAGGAAGAGCAGTGACCTACAAAGAATCTAACTTTTTTCCCGTGCATCGGAAACTGGCGGAGACATGAGCCAAAATTAGAACTGACTCGTTAAGCTGCAACAAGGGCAATATCCAGCAAATCTCGCGGCTCATAAACACATCTTATACCTTAACCATTGTGGCCTTGCAAGAATTTCGGATAAGCATATAGTCTGAACGGTTGGAAAAAGTGACGTGCCCTCGCCAAGGCCGATATGAGCGGTTTTTCATGGACTAAAACGTGCGTCTTTGGACAGAATGAGGAACAACATTCACCGGACAGGAATAAATCGGAATTAACTATCAAGTAGTGCGCCAAATTGTCAATGAAACCAGAGGGAACATTTAAGATGGGCGTGTGTACACAGCTGCCCGGTTGGCGAAACACCCAAGGTAGAAAATCTGTCAAAAAGGGGTGGTGAAGGATGCGTGGGCAAAACAGGATCGTAGCATGTGATGGAACGATGGCCAGAAGAGCCCATAGGCGCATATGAGATAGTGAGTATAGCAAAGCATGTATACTGAGGATAGAATTCAAGGTTTATGAAGTGCAGCCTTCACGGTGCAGAATGTGAGCGGAGAAGGACACTATTTTGGATAAACAGCTAATGTTAAGAAACGACTACGATTCACAACCTGGCTGACTAGTGTTTTTTTTACTAGTGTTGAGGAAGAAAGCGATATATTCGGACTTGAAAGCGGTCGATGGTACTTATTTCGCAGGATGAGTCCGATTGGAGGGTGGACTCGAGACTGTTACGCAGAAGAGTGAAAAGCTCGAGTGCGAATTGGCATTTGTCGAGCGATATGCAAAGCGTGCGCTGTAGAAGGCCACAGATGCAGCGTAAGAAACAGTGAAAATTAGAGATGCCACCAACAAGGGATGGAAAGTAGACGAGAAGTGATGGGCGAAAGGGGAACGTAAGATAATAGATAATTGGAAAATTGGAAATATATTGTATCAAGATCGCCGGGAATCAGAGTCTTCGTTAAGAAGAGGACGCAGGAGATTCAGAGGACAGTGGGTGGTATACTCTCATCCCTTACTTGGGAACACCGCTGAATACGAATAGGCTTTTAATAGAAGATCGGTTATTCGTACGTGGTAAATCGGTATTGCTTTGAAGACAGGAGACTCAGCTCAGGGGCTTGGAGTGGCGAATTACGTCCTACCGATGGTCCAGGTGGATGGGCGTTGGATATCTCCCGGGAGCAAAGACCGTGTTTATTTGCTGATAAGTAAAACAAACCGCACAGGAGAGCTAAATATGCCGCCCTTCAAAGGGAGACTTACTTCAAGACAGTGTCACAGTCGGTGTAAGATTGCATATGCATCCAGCGTTTTTCGTTGTTCGACTAATCACCTCGCCGCCGTTAGTGCTAGAACATTATTAATAGAACAACTGATTCCAAGATGTTGCTGCCATTACTGGATTGTGGTACAGGGTTGTTCCAGTAAAATAACAGTACTTTGCGCTTAAGGGGCGCGGAACTCATTCCACAGTGACAGATATCGCCAGTTCGTCCGAAACATTATGAGTGGCTGGCATCCCAACACATCACAACATAACTAAGCATCACAGTGTAGTAGCTCTCGACGTAACAAGCCTTCTGGCGCTACTGATACTTTGAGTCTTAATGTGGCACACGAAACCTCAACCCCTGAGCATCAAATAGGATTTCGGTCAGGTAGAGGATGCGTCGACCACATCTCCGAACTCCATTCGGTGTTATAGCATCCCCAAACGGCTCAAAATCTTGGTGTTCCTGATTCCAAGAATGCATCAGATACTGTCGATTGACCCGTGTCTTTAACCACGTCTAATCAAGGGAGGACGACCAAAAGGCTCTCCAAAATTCATATATTTCTAGGTTTGTGAGTGTATGACGATCTCTAAAAGCTCCTCTATAAGAAGTAGTGTCCAGTAAGGATGTTACCGCTTTTCATTTTTGTTCAGGATCAATGAAATACGAAAGCGAACACTGGAGGGTCTTTAAAACCCCGGAGATCAAATCGTTACTGGTGAAAATCTGGATGCTCAGACGATACCGTATGAAAGCACGCATAAAGCGCAAGCGCTAATGAATAAAATTACCACCACCAAACTATCTTTTGGCACGTGCCTATAAGTTACGCATTAGAATTTGCAGTCCTGAACACGCCCCTTGCAATCCAGGAAGAAACAATGGAGAATTTTACGTGCCTCGGCAATTGCATTAGCTCCGACGGAGGTGGTCTGATGAAATTAGTGCGCGAATCTTGAAGGTTTGAATCACGTTTACCGATTTGCCATCTGCTTTGTCTCAAGGGTTGTAAGTGCAAGGATACAGTAACAGTTGTGCTATTGTTTGGTTGCAACAGGCATCTGTGGGTGGATGGTCTTGGGCGTCTTCAGGCTTTTGATCACCCACTTCAAGACTGTTGTTGGCATCGGATGGCATCTTCAAATTCGCAATAAAGCAATTAGGAGACAGACGTTTGATTGTAGAACGGGTGTATTAATGACAGAAAATATCCAGAACCTTCAATTGGGGTGACCCAGTCATGTGTTGCGCATGTCAACTCATCGCCTACCGCGCATCCACCAAAATACGACAAGTCAGGTAGATAAGTTGTGGCGTGGTAGACAGGTTTGAAAGAGATTACAGTGAATCTGGTTGTTGTTGGTGCGGTCCACGTCCCGAGATGGGGTTCCCGTGACCCTCCTTGTGCTTGGCTAGAGGCATTGCGAGAAATGACAGCCAAGCGATTTGAGTGGTGTCCGTTCTGTCAGTTTCTTCTCGGATTGTGTAATTGAGCATTTGAAGGTGTAGGCACTATTGAATACTTGAGGTGAGCTAGCACCAGGGTCCTTCGGTATTCAGCCTTTCGTTTTTTCACCTTAAGGCTTTAAATATAACTGGACAAACTTTGTGATTGTAAGCTGGTGAAGTATCGGTGTCAACAATTATGTCGTTGTCTCTGAGTAGGATAACCGTATAAAGCCTCAGTTGCACAATCCCTCTAATGACTTCAGTTTAGGATGGGAGGTCCAGACTTACTGGTACCGGGCTGAGTTACAGAACTTCCTCGGCTGCTTGACGCTAAACAAATCTCTCTGCCCAGCGTTCTATCACCTTGTCTAGGTTGCTTATGAGTGGAACTTTTCTTTCGTATGGGGTTTCCATGAAGGACAGTTTCCTCGATAAAAGATGCCGACTAAGTTAGATTTTCCAGAAGTCTCGCGACTCGGACGCCGGTGCCATTTCGGGAACATGCTTGGCCCACCAAGACCCCAAATTTGTCCATAAATCTTATGAGACTTTTTTATCATGCAGGACGCAGTTTTAGTTGCCACTTGCCGAAGTGCACAAGTGAGCCCCCACGTTCTCAAGTTATTAAGGGAAGATCCATTGTCTGCTTTTATCTCCGGTGGTCGTTCTGATAAAACTGACAGCTTTCGCTTTGTCGTGGTGCTCGGACTTCAGCGCTGTAATGATCCTGTGGCCTACGTCGGCTGGAATTCGGTTCCTTAAGAACCAATTTGGTCAACGAGGAACAGTCAGACGAGTCAGACGAGCAAGTCCCCATACTGCAATCTGGTGGCACTCTTACTGTTCGCCGCGACAGGAGTGTCAGAACAGTAGGGTGTTTCCCCCTAGTGATTAGGATTTCTATATTCGTGGATGTAATGATGCTACCCTATCCCCTCGAACGACGGGCTAGAAAAGGTCGGCCCTAAAATACGCACACTTCGGTCGTCAAACGGTTGACCATTATTGCCAATGAATTACCAAAAAAGAGCCGAGAAACGAATAAACCTTGTCATGAGCCCGATGAGACCCTAAACGCACCTGCTGTGCGTGACAGCACCAAGGGTTGCGCAACTTATTCCCTGCACCAACCGGTCAGACAAGTCCTCTGCAGACAGGTGGATCAAGCATTGAATAAGTGGTTCAAGCGTGATTCTTTCAGGTAACTCCCAACAACCGTTACTCCGCAGTTCAGAGCAGTAACTTTTCAGCAAACTGCGGTGGTGGACATGAATGATGGTTATCAGTGGCTCCAGTTTCAGTATCCGGTAGAAGCACTGCCAACAGTAAACCGGTTCAATGGTGCGCCTTGATTCTAGCTGCCACAGTTTCGCTCGCTGATGGTTTTTCGAGGGAGGAATGGATACATACGCATTGAAGGAAATAACTCTAATCGGTGAATCGTTACGAATGGGGTCAAGCTAACCACCCGTGATTGCTGCACGAACTGCGGGCACCTTCTTGAAAATTAGCACTATCACCGATTGTCCGGTTGCCTGGGAGTCTACTTTACCAGGATGCAAGCAAACAGAACAGACAAATGCTGGGTGAGGACCTTATCCCCACCAATCATCATGGCGAGCATGAGGTCATCCAGACCAGGAGCCTGGTGGCGCTTGTGGGAACATGTGCATCCGAGCCTCCGAGGCCGTCTGGAGTTTCGAGTTCACCGTCCAGGGTTCTACTGCAGTTCCAGGATCCAAGTGAGTGGCAGAAGGCGCCCACGAGAACTGATGTTCAGAGTGCTCGGTGCAGCTGTCGATGCTCATTTATTATTCAAGGTCGTCGGCCCACTTAGATCCTTGGTTTCGCTCACAGACAGTTGCCCGAGACCGTTCAACGGGTATTCCCAGATTTCCGGACCTCTTCAATTTTTTAGCCTTCCTTGTCCACCAGGAATCACGGTCGGCGTGCCCCTCATACTCACTCGACGTCTGATAATTCGTCGGGCCAAATTGTGTCCAGGACCACCTGGAATACGTCCCTGAGAATCAACCAGTGGCACTGTTTTGTCTAATATCAAGTGCTTCAGCATGCCTGATAGCGCCATGCAACAAGCCTAATTCCCGGTGCCGTGCAATGAGGTGACGACCTCGTCCAAGCGTTAATTCACATCTGGTGGTGGGGAACTTGGAAGAGACTCCAGCAGACGATTCCGGTAAATTCATCTAACACCCGAATCTGCCAGTCTCTCAGTGTCCAAGCGATTTTCCCGCACCTTATGTGGCCCTGGGGAACGATGAGACAAGCGACTCCGAACGAGGGCATGGTTACAAACCACAAATGTGTTGTAAAACAAGAGGCAGTTCGTTACTGACCGCGCCGTCAGTGAATGGTGATGACAAGATAAATGTGTCCGTGGCTGCGGCACAGTTGGAATATACCATGTGGTCAGACGACTTCGGTACTGCACAAAACCGGAGTGGGGCGGTGAGCAGGCCGCCGAAGCAATCGTTTGCCATTGTCCGCAGGACGGTACCGACCCCTTCACATCCTTACGCAGCGGCCTCTAGCTCACCAGACGTGCCCAACAGGAAGCGAGTAGAGATTAATGAGGCAGTTGGCTCAACAACTGTGCTTGAACCCTGAATTCAAGTTTGATACACAGTGCACACCGATGTGAAGCGAATCCACTGTGAGGAAAGCAGTAGCTTATTGTGCTGCTTGTCTCAGAGTGCAAAAATTAAAAGCAGCCAGATACACTGGGTGTCGAGGCGATATTTGGTTGGCCATCTGCGTGGATGTTCAGCGCCGCTAATTTTGAGGTTCAGAGGTCCGATCAGGAACAGGAGTTTGAACCATGAACCTTCTCGTTGAATTATTAGGATCCATGAAGCTCTCACTAACTTCTGTCGTTTTTGCCAAAATCTCAGTCTTTTTTCGAAGAGCCATGTGCGTAAGATCTGCGCACGCTCCATGTTATTATAGAGACTTGAAACCCGGGCTACCCTAGCGGATGAGGTTTGGGGATTGACCTCGATGAACCGCAGCTGATTTGCTCACACTGTCACAAAGCCCGTGGAGGTATGCTGCTGGAATCCAGAATATTTCACTTAATTAAGCATTCCTAACACAAACCACTTCGGTAACATGACCTAAAGTTTGATATTATCAGGACAAACGGTACAACGCGTGCGCACAGACTACCTAAGAGTGCCGCGGTGCTCATTGGTGCGAACTTACTGTGCGAATGGGAAAGCCCCTCCGGTGGAGTCGCGAAACAGTAAGTCAGCAAACAGCACAGTGAAACTTAATACAATGCTGAGAGCGCTTAGAATAACATCATCATATCTGCTCCACTCCAACCTGAACTGGGACATTTATGGTTTTCGTACCACTCATGCAAGATAGGCCGTGTAAAAGAAAGTGCCTTATCCCCTTAGTTTCCTTTTCCTGCGGTCATTTCGCTCGTGCAAACGTGAATGTTCGAGTTCTCAGGGAACAGGCGCCTAAAAGAATATGCAGATCAGGAGAAAAAGGAAGACAGTGCTGAGCACGCCTGACAACCGTATACACACACTACAACTAAGACCATCAGTACGCAAGCAGCGCGCCATACGACGGCTTGCAAATCAATGTGTATGTACAAAAATCAGCGCACGAATAACACATCAGAGTATGCAATGCAAAAAAAGGGTAGCAAACATAATTTGAAGTCTCAAAACAGTGTAACGGAAACTAACCCATTTTCGAACATATTCGGTCCATGAGCTCCGCTACCGTTTTGCTGTCATCCACCTGCAATACCTTCCGGGTGCCATCCATTGTCTGTATCACCAGAAGGCGCAATTTACTCCGGTATTCAACCTCGAACTAACAAATGCAAAGAATTAAAAAATAAACTAACATTATCACGGAAGTGATAATATGACAACATCCGTGAGTTATCCAGCCAAGAGGAATGCTTCGGATCAGGATCAGGAACGAAAATTCCATAGTCTAAAGCTAAGCAGAAGGTAACAGAATCAATTATCGGTATTTACGGTTGTTGACTTTAGCTTCTGGTATTTGGAGCCGAATTTCGCAGCAGAGGTCTGAGACACATAAATCTTTTTCCAACTTTAACACGTAGGTGTTGGTCGACGGAGGGACCCGAACGATTAAAGTGCAAAATGACATTAGAAACTCGAAATGCTCGGGAGATCATACACCGCGCCGCGACGCACTCAACCTTGACGCTTGAAATGCGCGCCCTTTTATCCGTGGATGACGTCCAATTCTGTCCGCCAGCTAGTCAATATGATAGCTGCAGTGAGTTACTAAGTTACTACCTTGTATTTGTAGTCAATGGGAAAAAAGATTGTGTTGCGGACAAGAACATTTCTCCATTAAATTATTCTCAATTGTCGCAGGTTTTCTCAGCTCAGAAATCGTTCTTGAACTGAACGAACCGCCTACCGGCGCTGTTGATGATATTCCACTAGCGACCTGGTAATTGTGTTACATGGCGATGGAGCGCATGACAAATGGAAATAGAAATGTCCACAATGCTGTATAGCGAGCTAAACAAGACAGGCACAGACTACCTGCAGTCTATTTGACAGAAATCTCGTCGGCCATGCCTAGTTCTCTAATACGTCCTTTAGTTTGTCGAAAGGGAAGCAGAAATCCAAAGCGAGGGCCACATGAAAGCCTAAAACCACAGTGGGACCGATAATCGAGCAGTCTGCTTGCCGTGAGTCAATCGAAATAGAATATGGTTAAGGGAAAAAGGCAGATAAGTTGCCAAGCTCGGCGAACAAGCTAACATCTGGAGTTTAGCCTTAGTTACTACCACTCCCCAACACATCCACTGGACTTATTGGTGTTCCCAGAAGTACTATGGAGAACACTTCAATCCAGGTAGAGTTTTCATACCTAAGCAAATCAGTTTTCAGTGTCCGAACCAGCCCATCATATTAAGCCTTGTCTGGCGTTACAGTGCGCTTATTATTGGGCGGGTCGCGTTATCCAGCGGGACATCTACAGAGGCGGTTTATAACACAGTAGTAGGTAATTATTTTAAGGGAGACAGCTGGTTAACGCTCATAAACCAAAGACTAGTTTGATTCGTCTTCACTGTCTCGAAGAAGTAAACTGTGGCAACAGCCCATCCGGAACATGCTCGTCTATGTTGTGGTCAGTCGGTCATAAGAATACCAGGAGTGTTGCCGGAATCTGTTCCCTTTTGTGTATAAGATATATAGCTCCCATTGGCTGCTTTCCCTAAGAATGTGAGTAACGCGTCCGCCCCTCCATTTGTTGCAGTATCATGTACGAAGACAGACAAGAATACGCAAAACCTGGCGGGATGCTTGCTGAAGCTGCGGACGCTGAATGTCATTTTGGTGTCCACTTTTGAGAGCCCACTAGCGCGAAAAATTCCTCGTATTTATTCTTATTTCCCAGGCATTCGGGCAGTTTCCCCAATGGGAGAATTTTGGTTTGTTATTTCTGGTCGCTAAAAGGGGAGCGAATGTTAGCCGCCCCAGGCATATTCGTGCACAATGAAAAAGGGGCCCGTCTATTTGGATGGCTGCCCGCTTTTAGCTTCCAGTGCAGGAGGATTTTTAGATCAGTGGAGGCAGCTAAAGCCCTTACTGTATTCAAGTTTATAAGGTAGATGGCTTCCTTGTTTGCACATACACAGTGACTTATTATTTGGGCAACCAAAATATTTATGTATAGCAAAATACCAGGTTTCCGTCGCAGCTAGACTGAATTTCTGGCCGCAAGTGTGAGCGCATGTCAAGGCTTGTCGTCTCCCTCAACCAAACCGCAAACTAAAGGGAATATCCTATAGTATGCACAAACGTGTATTTCCCTCCATGATTGTTCAGTCGTCATGAAGAAGGCTACAGGAGCAGCAAGGATAACACTGCATGAAGCATGAAAGCAGCGGAATGACAATTTAATGCTGAGCAACTCCCCGAAGTTTGGAGATTCGGCCAAAATTACTGCCTTCGTGCTGGAAGCTCTGAACAGAGAGGGCGTCAGAACATGCGACGTACTCATTGTTACCGGTCTATTATATCAGCAGAAACATGGCAGTACTGATGAGATGGTAGAAAACGGGTATCAGCAATTTAAATATTGGAAACGAGAGATGCCGCTAGGATTCAGTCAAATCACCTAATAAAACAAACTAGGTGTGCAAATGATTTTAAATTGCGCATTTCGTGTAATTCGGTTCGAAGTTAAACATACGCTTGACAGACCCTACGGATCGGAGCAGGCCTGATGGACCCCAAGGAGAGGGAAGCCGGTTCAGTGGCCTATCAAAGGGGTTTCGGCAACTCTATATACAGCGTTTACTTGGGAAATATAATAGTAAGGGAATTTTCCGTAGTTTCTCCCTCGAAGTTGTGCGGCTTTATGGCAGAAATGCTTTAAATTTAACGCAAGCGTTGGAGACTGCTTTAAAATACACGAGAATTATGGAGGCATTCGGATCAAAAAGTCTCTGCGCTAATTGCCCGAAGAAGCGTATTAGGTAACTCATAGGGCTGGCAGGGCTAGCAATAAAGATATCCAGGAAAACCGACGCTTCACAGTTAAGCCGTCTGCTTTCATTCCGACACAACCATGCAGACCACCAGATCTCGTATAGTTGGTGCTTCCTTCAACTGCTGCTTGGCGAAGTATTATAGAAGCCGATCCCTGCATGTACACCCAAAACAGCAGCAGTTCGAGACTTTTGTGCAAAAGGTGCTCCGTCGTTTTAGCAGGCATTTATGATGTTTTGCAATCATTCGTTTGCTTTCATTATCTATTTCGTCAATTGCATAAAACGCCTTTGTTTAAATACACACAAACTACAGAAACGCGCATTTGTACAAGTAGACAGAAAGACAAACGTGGTTACATGCTTCGACTTTCTCTTTTGATTTTGCCCGCGCTTACAGTGGTAAATCGCGAGTTTCATGTACTAACTGTGGTGCCGAAACATTCCACACTGTCTTCTGATTTTAATATATGTTAAACATGTCCAAAAGAAGGTCCCTGGACGACCATAATTGGGTTATTATTGACCCGCTGACCTAGGCCGACGACGGGCTATTAAAAATTTTTTAGGTTGTTCCACTTGATCCTCCTTATTACTGTATACTCAGTGTAGCGTTACTATTTCTATTTCTTTGCCGCACACTCCTGGTAAAGCAGACTATACTAGATAGATCACTACACATCCCACGAGACAACGCGAATTGCGCAAAATTTGTCGCAGTTTCTGCATGTGATAAATTCTGACGACCGACAGCGCACGCTTTGCTGAGTGCCCAGGGAGGTTCTGTTTTCGCCGGTGAAATGAGTCCTTAATGGTGACATTCTATGAACTGGAACTTAACTGCCCAATAAGCAAGCCTATTTTTGACATGATCCCTGTCAACCGACGCCTGGCGTGCAACGAAATAATGGAGTGTAGTTCCCTAATGCAGTAAGAACTCCAGAGTTGAAAGTACGAAAGTACGTTGAAGATGAATTTGAGAATGTGCCGACGAACCAAGATTTCTGCTAGTACTTCTCCAAGTGCCTATCTATATTATCAGTTTTGTGGATGCTTACGCTATTCTTCACTGAGGAGAAGACACGTCCTCGCTTCTCGCGTGATCCGGCCAACGTAGCCGTGCGGTTTCCATTATGAGGGAATGTCGTTGGCCACGGGATTGAGCTATCATGCATAGCTGAGGTCTGAAATTTAGCGGCAGGCCTAGAAGTTACTGCTGGTAAACAACATAAGTGAAAACGTGTGCAGTTATGTCATGGTGAAAGGCAGTCGTTAACATTTTTTTCGGGAAATTTCCTTGCACTCCCTGAGGCAATCGTGCTTAGGGGCGTTACGCTTTTCAATGATAATGATCTCTCACCAGGCTGGTTAAAATTCACCCGCACACTGTCTCATAATGCTGCATTATCTGCTTATTGGTCGTGCACCCTCGAGAGTCGGTCCATTCAGAGAGATGCAAAATGGCGTCAATATTGCACGACGCGTCAAATAATCTTCGATTATTATACTTGGTGCAGGGCAGGCTTCCCAAACAACAGTGTTGTGCCGAACTCGTATGATCCAATTCATGTAATTAGTTACGTCGGACGAGTAGAACGGATCCAAAGGCTGCTCAACCATCCACTTGGTTAGAAGTTACATTGGAAATTAAGCGAAAATGAACCCTGATTTTATAAACACCGTGAACCGTCACCCCCTGCTACGACTTGGATTTGTTCTTCATTTGGCAGGCCCGCAGTTGTGTACGAATCGGTGGCGTTTGGTGACCTTGAGAATTGGATCACCTAAACAAACAGCTGGGTAACATATCGCCGAACGGTAGAGTCGGAGTAGATAAAAATCTTGCAAAGTTTTTAACATCGAACTCCCCAAGGTTTTAGCAAAATCAACTTCAGTTTGGTTCCAATGATCGGCATTATGATAAGTACAACAGAGCGGAAGCTGCCCGTTGATGTTTTGTTTCGAATGACTGACAAAGATACTAATCCTTGGCAAGGTTCAATGAAAATTTTTGCGTAGAAATTCTGCGTTTTTTAATGTGTGCTGAAACCAAAAATCACCATTAATTCTGCCACGATACGTTTTAATTAATCTTTCTTCTCAAGTATTGTCGCGCATACAATTTCAAACTTGCGGTACAATGACCTCAGAAGTGGCCTCAAATATCTTTGTTAAGAAATTAGAGGCTGTGGCTGAGAAGGGTTAAGGGAATGCCTGACAAGTAACCATGCGGTATTAGTACGTGTAGCGAGTAATCAAAGAACCAAAGTTGTTTTGCGTTACGAAAGGGTGTGCTGCAAATGCAGCCAGTGGCCAGCAAAATTAACGGGAAGTCGAGGAATCCGAAGAGGCCAGTAAGCATTTGCCAGTGCATTTGCTATTAACAACCAGTACATGAAGCATCGGCTGTCCATATCTAGGTCATCTAGAACCATATTAAACACAGCCATAAGGTGACCAAGTTTTTGGAAAATCGACGGCTAACCAAAGAGGACTTAGGCACCTGCAGGGCCCTGCTGAAGTATAGAAGGCCCTGTGGGTAAAATGCGGTGATTTGTAGTCGATAGTTTGGGAAAGTCCCCTGCCACTCAAGACATATACAACTACTACCGGAAGTTTCGACTACCCCGGTTGAGTGAGTGACAAATAGTTGGGTTTAATTGTGGCAGATGGTAAGCCATCAGCCCCGGCAAGGCCTCGCGACATATGCTTGTGCTGCAATTAGAGAAAGGTCACTACAGCCACATATGCTTCTCTAGATGACAACAGATAGCGCTGTTTCAACGCTTCCCGAATGTAGTAAATGTCGATGAAACACGCGCAACATACCGTTCTGGGTGCAGTTAATACCTTACCTGTAGATACAGGCTCCACTCATTCCTGATCACAGATGGCGTGGGTAACGGATGTTTGATTACGTAGGTCTATGTTAAAAGCGAACAATACGCCCCTATGCGCAAACTTTTTGCCTTGTTCAGGGAAATGGTCAACGAGCAGTACCGAGTGAGGACTTTTGCCATGAAAGAATTGGCTGCACAAGTGCAGGCGACCAGATTAGTGTTTGTCTGTGACGTTATATTGTGTCATTCTCACATTAGCAAAGCTATCAGGAAACACACACTTACCATATGGCATACATGCACTTTGGTCACGGGCATTTCCTGCGAACAACCAATGCATACTTAACCGTATGACTCGCCTGGAAAATGCCGTACAGTAGGTTTCCTTTTGAGTATAATACTAGCACAAAGATTTTGTCCAGACCTGCATTTGCCGCACGAACTCACGATTTGTCTCTTATTCCACGGCCAGCTAGATGTACATCATCCGCAAATGGACTTTGCACGCGTAATTCAGGATGGTACATTTCGGCAATGTGAACAACCACAGTCTGGATAATGCCAACAATCGCCTGAAAAAGCAGATGAACCACTTAGACACATTGGGAGGAGCCATACAGGTGTCTCGGCACGCTAAGTGACCCATGCCGGAATACGAGTTACATACGCTGTTACCTTGTGAACGAAGGGAAATCCCGGAGGACGACGGCCACGTTGTAAATGTTCTCTGTAAAATGACTACGATGCGTCCTGCCTCGTTCTGAGACACTATGGGCCGCAACCACAACGGCTGCACTACCAATGTGTTGAAACTAACAAGGTGAGGCATATCTACGTTGATCAACCTATAGTTCCTTGTGCAAACGCCCAAGTATTCGCGGACAGTTGGCACGCTTGCTGGTAAACGCACATGCCCCTTCTTCCGGGTAATGTAGCTTTCTTGCATCTATTTGTTCTCCGTATTCAGAGACCAATCTGTTCCAAGCAGTAAGAAATATTATTCAACTATGACTTCCTAGGTCACTTCCCCATCCACTAACGGTGGTTGTCCGATTACAACCTATCGGAGCAAGGGATACCCCTCAAACTCTCCCAAGCTACCGCCATCAACTTTCGATGGCCAGCGTAAACAACTTACATGGGTGGTGGATAAACTGCAGGTACTTGGACCCAGGAAGTATACGACCGTCATCAAACAGTGGATTGCTCAGAGGCAAATGCGTATTATATGATGTCCACTGTTGTGATGGTGAACCTTTCCTGTTTTAGAGCGTGGTGAAGATCTTCGGGCTTGTCCCAGTATAGTGCACTCCGGAAGTCCGTATGCGTCCGCATTTCATGCTCCAGGGGGGAGATAATTGACAGCCGTGAGTTACTACCACAATACTAGTAACACCGCCGTGGAGCGCCAGTTTGAGGAAAGAGACGATGATGATTTCATGTGACGCATGTGAAGGCCGCCAGTTCCAGTATGTTCTCTAACGAGACATCATGTATTTCAGGTAAGTCTCGAATTGCTTGAAGCTTATTACCCAGTGAGGGTCAGCTACAGGAAATAGCGCAACGCGAATCGCGTAGGCCTGGAGCTGAGAGATTTCTATCGCTGAAGCGCTGGCTTCACAGAGTGAATATTGTTCCCGGTTTATCAGCCGCCCTCCTCATTGTGATATTTAGGTAAACCAACTTATACCTCGTCTCATTTCAGAATGTCAGTAGCTCATTGAACAGTACGCGCCGAAAAGCTCGTACACATCCTCCAAGGGCATATGTATTACTCAAAACTCCCAATAAAATTCAACTTTTCCTCTCGTCCAAGTGAGACCCTTGATTTTCCCTGTCGGGATGGATAAGCGTCGGTTACACCTAGCCAGTTGATCGGCCATTGTGGACCACTAATCGTGTGTGTCGGTTAGGTTCTTTCAGTGGCACACCCTGACCAGCAACATGAACGTTCCAACATGTTTTGCCACTTACGATGGAGAACTCTGCTGCAGTTTACCACAAAACTTGATCTACGGGTATAAATCATCACCATCTTACGTTATTCAAACTTCGCATGAGTTATCCCAAAATAATGAATGTGTCTACCGCGATGACATCTCCGAATATCAATTCTCGAGGTCCCAGAACACAGAATTCCAAATTCGTTCAGTCAAGCAGGATTAAAATATTAAAAATAATTGAGGAAATGACACTTCCGCATATTCTGCATCCACAAACACAATGTGGACTTTAGAACGCTCAGTTAATTATTTCAGCTGCAGAACTACTTGCAACTTCCGTCCATTGTAAACGATTCACGTTTCATCGCAAGTGGCAAAATTTTATCTCATTAGGCAACGCTTTTCCAATCGGCGATTGATGACCTTGAGGATTCGCCCACTTAAACCAATAATCCAAGCGGATGAGTTGCAGAAAAATTCATTAAACATAGACATTCTTCACTACAAATTGGCAACCTCGTAGTTTTTGAGGAATCAATTCCATTTTGCAAATATCGAGGGCCGGCAATGACCATGCTTGCGTCCAGCAACAACGTACCTTTTTGGTCCACCGTAACAGTTCGTACCGCTTGGTAATAAATTTCAATTTCAATAGGAGGCAGTTCGGCTTTGCGGTTGTTACCAATGTGGTGAGTTGTAATGAATGTTGTAATGAATGTTATAAATCGCCACAGTCGGTAGCGTTCCCCGGTTTGTGCTCTTGGTCTATTCAACTATCTTGTGATTAACTGAACCCAGTTTTACACAAGTATATATCGTGTTATCACGCTACTGTATACCATTATATTCCCGATTAGTACATATAATACATGACACTCTCGTATTGTGTATGTAGTGGTGTACTATCTATATTACTCAAGTAAACTCGCATGTACCGCAAATATATCCGGTTGATTACTTTCCAGTAATTCCGTTTTTTTTTTCAGGATGCTGTCCGCCGATTGTTTCGACCGATTATACTTCTCCTAGTTGACAAGAAGTGAACGAACGCATCGATATCTCCTGATGTCAAACGCACGTTTAATTTACGTCTGACCAGCTAAAAGCACCTAAGTGTTAGACTGGTGGTGGGCTTTTGAGACTGAAGCACGAGCGGGATTTTGTGAATTTATAGCAGGTTCCACAAGATATACAAACCCGGTTACCGAGTTTGGTCACCGATCTTATTCAACGTATCACAGGGGACAGGTCTTTTTATCGTCCGTTACTGTACCCAAATTACATCGGTTATGTCGTGCTGAACTGTTACTGAGTATGTGAAATATCGATGACGTTGGCAATAATAGGTTTATTTCTGCAGCCTGCTTGTTTAAATTGCTGAAACCCTGCTCGGTAGCTTAGTTATCCGGCAGAAAGACGGGTCAGAGAATAGAGCTTTCAAAGCAAACAGTAGTACACGAACATCGAGTAAATCGGTATCAGTGCTAGGAAGTTTCATGAGAGGTTTATCACGAACAAACCAAATTTCACGGTGGATACATTTTTGGGGCTTCTCGTTTCAAACACTAGCTTAAGCGCTTGTTAGCTGAGTTGGCTGGTACGACGGGGTACCTTTGATAAGCATCGTTTAATATAATTTTACATGTTGCAGCAATCGGTTTTTCGGGTTGAATAATGCGGGTAGTTAAGTTAGCTCAGAATCGAATATACTGTCGGTGTAGTAGGTTCAGCTCATAGGCCTATGGCCTTTTTCTGTTATGGGAATGGATGTGTGGTACCTGGGATGTATAGCAATAATAAACCGGATTTGCCAAGTGCATCAGGCCGTAGCTATCAAACCACAAGTGCGCTAATACAACATCCCATTTTGCGCATGTGTCACAACCGGGGGCTACAAGTTCGGAAGGTAAAAAGCGAGGAAATTCATAAGCCAACAACATTTTCAGATGAACTTAAAGCCAAATATCGGGAGCAAAAGGTGTACTTATCTGAATAAAGAGGCCAAGTTCATATATCTCGTTTGGAGTTCCACATGCCACGTGATCTCAATGAATCAGTTTAAGAGCTATAAACCATATACCATGTGCACATTGGTTCCAGCTGCTTCAGTTTCGATCACCTGAAAACGGAACAGTGTGGGACATGCAGCCAAGCTTTGAAGGCGATGGCATATTTAGTTAGTTTCGGAGTCGGATAGTTACGCATTGGAGACGATAGTGTTGGTGCACGGTGACCGCGAGATTGGGCCATTTCTGTCAATGTCAGTAACCATTGATGAGTTGTGTACCGCTAAGTTTACTTCATTGCCAGGTCATACACTGTCTACCTCTCGGTCGCTTCTACTCAGCACAGGGCTGGGCAAAAAGAGCTCTGTGAGCGGACGGTATTCCGGCATGCGGAGTAAATGTCCTAACCAACGTAACCTATGAAGCTTGAGTGGTTCATCTATCGCAGAGGAGAGTTCCTTGTTCCAAAGATCATCTGGCGTACCTCAGCGTTGCTAATCTGATGTTCCCACTAGACCTGACCGATGTTTCAGAGACACCCATGCTCAAACACTGATATCTTCCGTATTTCATCTGCGCGTAGAGATCACGTTTCTGATCCATAAACCAGTATGGACCACACCACTGCAGCGTAGCCTCTGTCCTTGACAGACAAACGCACGGCATATCGGCCCCATAGATGTCGGAGTTGGCAAAAGCTGTCCTGACCTTTCCGAATCGAGAAATAATCTCATCTCCAGCCAGTCCACCGGAACCCATAGAGCTGCCCAGGTAAACAAATTTATCTACCACTTCGATTGGCTCACCCGCAAGCATGAGGTGCGGGTTTGATCCTACCCAGTCTTGTAGCAGCACTTTACACTTTACGGGTGTGAAGCGCATGCCAAACCGTGCGGCAGAGTTAGTTAGGTTATTTAAAATCGTTTGCATTTGAGAAGGATCTGAACCAGGGACAGCAATATCGTCTGCATACTCAGTGCCTGTGTGCGGACGTCCCGGGAGCATTTCAGCTCCCGAGGTTTCAGAGGCAGACAGAGAAATTTCAAGCAGCATATCAATAACAAAGTTGAAGAGGAAAGGTAAGAGAGGGCAGCCTTGTCTTACACAACTGGACATGGTGAACTCAGGCAAAAGCTTCCCGTATAGTCGTATGCGTCTGCAGGAGTTCGCATACAGTGTCTTCATAAAGGATAGAAATTTGGAAGAGACACTTTTGATCGCCAGGCATTGCCAAAGTTTCTGGCGATCCCCAGCACCAAAAGCAGCTTCAAATCGAGAAAAATGACCAACGTGGGACGTCTGAAGGAGTCTGATATATCTGACATCACATAATATGGTCTGCCATTTCAATGGACAATTTTCACTTCGCGCCTGAGTTTTCAAAACTCCGGCCCTGTTTGTTTGTGTACCGAAAGATAGCGCTTGGGGGGAGTTGTTGTGAAGGTTTCATGACCATTCTTGAAAAACTTTGATTGCCAGGCCATCTCTGGACATTTAAACTCGATTACTAAGAAGATTTATCTGGGTTAAAGTACTTCAGACGTTTATGCGATTACAGGCCAGTACGGAGTTTTATAGACAGATAGTCTTGATTTAAACGTTTAAGGGTGCTGAAACTGAGGTCTGAGTGGAACAGTAGCTGTGCATCATGTCTGACAAACTTGCGACTGTAGGCGAGAACGGCAAAGCCTCTACATTGCAACGTTCTAGAGTGGAAAAAAAGCATGGCGAGCCAGAAAAACGTTGACTGCACATCCTGCGACTCTCCAAAATACGGCTTTTGACGGAGTCAGCGTCAGAAAAGTACAACAAATTTTCCATAGGAAGGAATTCAAAATATCGCTAGCTCGAATGGATTTATTGGCCATTGATCGGATGGCGGTTGATCTGTTCACCCAGCTTAGCAATTGGATTGCAAACATGTTATCACCATGCAAGGGGGCATCGCTTTTACTTCGGTAATTTTCATATTTCCGCCTGCGTTTACATAGTTTCTGAAGAGCAGTTAGCAGCTGCAAAGTAGTTAGTTGTTTGGATTTTAGCTGGTGGGATTTGGTTTTTGTTTTGGTCTGGCCATCTTGCACCTTACCCAACGAACCAATAAGCCTGCGAAATGCTAGAAACAACATTGGAAATTACCTGAAGGGTTGCTTGTTTGTCCCGTCTAACCGAGTTTGTCCACCTAAATCCGACATCTTACAGCTAAGCCTTCTCTTATCAGAGCTATGATTTGGCCTAGCACAGTTGGTCGGTTGCAAATGCTAGCCGTAGTACGAGTCACGGACAGTGTAATAAAAAACACAAACTTCATAATTACACTGCTGCTACGGTATGTATTTATCCAAACCATATCACCCAATGAAGACAACTCGATCCGGTGACTGGACCTATGTATTTGCTGCCATCACCACCTGATGGTTTTGCGACCTTAGGTTGCGGCACAAAGTTACATTGGCGACAAGATGACAATAGTTGTGGTCTTAATTTTACTAGCTGTGGATAGGGTATACGGCGAATGGTTCTAGGCCGATAGGCTTTCGCGCAGAAACAGGCCGAATCAGCCCATCATCAGTTTCACATTTATTCAGGGAGGGACTCAAGTAAGTCAAGCGGAAGTACTGTTGTAAGCCTTGTATTCAATGCATCTAAACCTTCCGATTTCATAGGAGGATAGTAACAAGAGTACGGCTATAGTCCCTAATAGGCCGCCTCTGTTTCTGGGACGTCGTCAAGCCACATAAGTGAAACAATAATGGGAGTAAAAGTGAGCTTTACTGGAGATTTTGTAAGTATTTTTATCCGAGCAAGGACAAGTCATCAATCATGATCAGGTATATGTATTTGTTAGGCAGCTTTGCCTGCATCAAGCATTCACTTATATTGTCTTCCGTGGAAATGATGTCGTTTTCCAGGGGTCACCAATGAAATAAGTAGGACAATAGTGCTGAAGAAACTGGTAAGTGGACGCTGACATTTTGGTGGAAGTTAAAGGGACCGCAGGAAAGAACATAGGACATTGGCGCATTTTTAATACTGCTGTGACTCTCTTTCACTTACTCCGGGCAGAACACATCGATTGTCAAACGAACCTGTTTTCGTAACAAACCGACCGACCGACCCAGTAGCCAAGCTGAAGACTGAGCTATTTTCATGAGCCGAGGGGTTAGCCGATTGTGTAAACATTTTTACTTATTTTGTCTTCTACTGTTTCACCTAATTCGACCTACTCCGCAAAAATTGTTCTCAATCTCATTCTATCATTACAGAGTGCTTGCCACTGAACTGTGCATTATCTTTGTGGACTGGACAGTTGATGAATTGTTTCTGTATCTTCACAACCTTGTATGCGTTGGAATATGCCACTTTCATATCAGTTCAATAAAGCATGTTACCTAAATCTTTAGGTCGCCGGCTGGTAAAGAAACACTGCACAGGCTGGCATTTTGTGCTTTGAAGCCTGAACGTCAGCAGACTGTCTCATCCGTTGTATGGAGTAATATATATGCGTAAGTGGAGAATTTTGACAACTCCTCAGCACTCTTGACTCAGAGCAAATACAAAAGCACTGGCACTGGCATACATCAAGAGGAGTGGTTTTTTTCAGACACTGAGAAACACCTATTAGGTTTACGAAGGTGGCACATTAAACTGTCGAAGCATGGATGGGTGTTCCCCCTATATAAGACAAACCTGCTGAAAATTCACAGGCGTTCTGAAGGACTTTAGTGATAAGCTATTAAACTGTCTAATATTAGTGAAAGTCAGGCCTCCAGCCGAAATTTCGATCCGTTGCCCAATTTTAAGTAGTAGGAAGCAAATAAGGTCAGTAATACCAGTGCCGCGAAATTCGTTTTGTTCCCTTCTTTTGCTTATCAGCCGCAACCTCAGCACATTCGCCACCTTGTTCATGAATTCGCTTGGTTTGCGTACGTTTAGATTCAAAAATTGGTGACAGTTTCGCAACAATTCGTACGTTTTTTCTCCAGATGATTGTCCAATTGACACATATACTCTTAGTATCATGATCTTGCACCCCAGATTTTTCTGCTGAAATGTCTACCTGGGCTATTCACACCCTTCCACAAATTCGGTCAGAAAGAGAGGCCGCTGAGCAGAAAACCTGGCGAAGTTAGAGGATATCGTCGCTTCTACTCACTTCCCTTTGTTAGTTCACCGGAATTCCTAGTTTAATTGTTGGCTTCTTACAGACTACCTAAGTTGCGTTTTCATCCGTCCCGCCCACTTGAGTCTCTTATTGATTCAGTTAGGTTTTCCTCAAAATAGTTAAAGAGTGAGCTTACAAAGCTACATGGGGAGGTTAGGCTTAATGTCTTCCAACGATCACTGGATTTAAATGTCTATTAAGTCAACATTGGAAGTGCCTTGGGAGACTAAAGTGCAGTAGAATGTGGCGTGCCCTGGAGAAACTATGAAATGGCAGGTCCAGCGCAACTGTTGATATTCACGATTTAAGTCAGGAGCTGTCTAGCTCTTCTTCTTCCAGGCACATCCCGAGACTCCTTCCTTTGTTTTCTTGGTCGATGGTCACCCTACCTGATGATATCAAGAGGGGACTGGTGCTCTTCTAGTTCCCTTCTTATGTACTCCTTTCCTCTCCATTTGTCTGACGAATTTGTGTCCACAAGTCAGACGCGTGAATGCCCCAGATGAATGCGCATAACGTTTCCTTTTAAAATAGACTCCCTCATATTTCGTCCCACTGCATTCACCTTTCACCTAGTGGTAGAAACATGGTAAAAAAGTTGGTCGTGGATGGCACCTTCCAGTTTGCTTGTAGCCGCTCAACGCTTCGAGCTGGATGTGATTAATTCATGGAACCGCTTCCTGAAAACACCTTGAACTATGAATTCGTCCATGTCTTGCACGGTTAATTCACACGCGAAACTGGTCATAAAGCTCCTCTATTTCCTACCAGTTCCAGTGTTCTGCGGAAAGTCATTATTTCTGCTTTGTTACGTCTCGCACCTCCTCCGTTGCATAAACGACAACGACGTGGTTACCGAAAGCTTGTGTATTGGTTCCCAGGCCTCTCTTCCACTCCATTAGGCTTTCACTAATCTCATGAGCTGCTTATTTTTATAGTTTTCCCACTTGAGTGTACAAGTGTGTCCAAGTAATTCCTTCAACCCCCATTGTGTTTCACTATCCCATTCGCTACATTATGACTGACGGAGCACTTCTAGTGACTAGTCCCAAATCCTATTCCGTTAGGTATCTGAGTGTTATCTAGTAACAGAATCCTTCCTGGGTAAAGTGAGGTATCTTTCACCTAACTCTTTAACGCAATGAACCTCATTCTTATTTCTCTTATTGTCAAATTTCTAGTGACCTGCACTCATTCACTTGGCTTTATTGTCAACATGGAACGTACTTAGCGCTCACTTCTTGATGCAATAACTTCTTATGCAAGTGTTGTATTCAAGACAGAACCAAAGTTGTTCAACCTGCTTTCTTAAACAACCTGTGACCTGTACCAATCTCGCTTGGAAAATTAAGCTGGATTCTAGTCAACTCCTGCACTTTGATCCATCCAAAAATAATTTCAAACTCTAACGCATAGACCATGTCTAAGAAAATTTTCGCGCGAAAATCTGTTGAGCGAAGTTCTAGTGTATCCTGTTTGGCACGCATTCTTGTGCACCTTAGCCAGTTGTTTTCTATAGCGCTTTCCTCTCTTGTTCCCTGTGCACTCATCTAGTTTCTTACTCCTGCGTTGTCTCCGTTACTGTCTGCGTGATGCATGCGTGATGACGCGTGAGGAGTCACTACCTAGCAGTGCATAAATCTGGACTTGGTGTGATTTTTTGTCATCGTTAAGGGACGGTGAATGGGATACCGATGTAACATTTTGTCCTGCTACCTCAGCAGTTAAACTCTAACGAGGATAGTCACCTAGCACTGTTACTGTGTACTGCTCACGACAACATCCGTGCTGGACACTGGAGCTAGACCACTGTAATTCGCACAGTAGCGCCATTGATGCAGTTGTATCGAATACTGAAGGTGCATAACAGGCTCGATCTGTCACCTGTGCAAACGGAGAAACCTTACGGCTTTTCGTAACCGATCCATGCTGGTTCAATCGCATGAACAAAACTCAAAACGAGTAACAAATGTAAAAAAGGAAAATGTGTAAACTTCAAAGCGTTGCATAGTTTTTGGTTAAAATCCTAGTGAAACATGCATGTCACCCATCTGCACATATAAAAAGCCTCGTATTCTCGTGAACTTTGAGACATAGCCTGGAGATTTTTTCGAATTACCTCCCTACCCCGGTCATCTTTGGACCGTTCCTGCTAAACAATTGCGTACCAACTAGGAAGCCAAGTCACGTTGTAGTACACCGTTGGGTACATTTTAAAAAAATCATTTTTGAGTTAATAGTATGAGAAGATTCGGGCTTTTCGTGGAGAGTTTGTCCTGTAAGTGAAGCCAATTTATGCTGAAAAGCCGAGAAGCCGAGTATTTTTCCTGCTCACACTATTCATTACAGTTATGTTTACATTCACTTTTTCCCTATCGATCATGGACCCCTAAAGCAGCCATACCGCCATTTTTCAATAGATCATTTCGGATTGAATGCGCCCAACGAGCCAATCAGATACAAGAGGTCGAGAGAAACTCCGATTCACAGGGAACCAATCACACTACTCGAAGACCGCCTTCGGAGCTACCAGATGATGTTTGAAGCTATGTAAGCACAGGCCGAAGAGGAAGAATTCACCCACTTAACCCCGCACTGACGATGTCACCCCGATTAGTGATAAAACGTTTGCAATCCAACTGCCAAGCTCGGCGAACAGACCAGCAATCGATCACCTCGGTTTTGATTTACTGAGTCACCTAAGTGTAATCGCTTGCCAGTGGGTTTCATCAGTAGATGATGCCTTTAATAGGATACAGGCATCAGAGAGAGCCGTCTGGACTATGTAATTACGAAACTTCTGGAGTGCATTGAAGTCCTGCAGGAAATTACTGCTGTAGCAGCACAGTCAAGTGCGAATTCCCTACCCGCAGTTACGAACTGATGTGCAGTTACTACTTTTGACATTTTCAACAATATATTTGACAGCATCCGGTTGAAACACACTAGAAACGAAAAATTCAGCTGGGACTTCGTGAAAACCAACTTGATATGCAAATGAGTGTATTTGTCGAAACACTAGAACCTAGCTCTGTCAAAGTGACGCAGTCGTTCACTTATGACCAACTTAAAACATCGTTTTATCCTAGGCATTCTGAAACTTGAAAATGGCCAGAAACCACTCAGTAGTCACTTAATACTGTACACCAATTGGAGAGGATGGTGACTACCCTCTTGGAAAATTTTCGATTGGATCATGTGACCAACATTTTCGAGGGACCTGCAAACCTTCATGACTGTTATTCAGCTTATGAGGTGGGATATTGTTCCTAGTGCATCGCTAGTCCCAGGAATTTTTTCTATGGGGAAGTTAGGTCAGTAAACTTGAGTCAAACAGGGTGGTATGGAGTCACGAGGCAGTTTCTTTCGGTACTCTTAGTTGTGGAATAGTTCCACAAAGGTTGACGACAGACAATGTAATTTCGGTCAGAAAAGCAGTGCCACAAAGAACTCAGCTCTTGGCGAGTTTTTTACGAAGACTTTAATGTATTTACCCGGAAAACTGTTTTCGCTACAACAGAAAGTAGATATGACTCTTCTACAAGATAGAATGTAATCATGGTTCTAAGGCCGGATGCACTATTTTCCATGAAACTGGCTTACTAGTACCAACACAAAATGCGCGGTATAGATAAAGTTAGCAAGGAATGAGCATAGTGAAGAGCTAGAGAAATACCGAGAAGGACTAGCTTTCAGATCAAAGCCTGGATACGTCAAGACCACATGTGATAAGACAGAGTTGTTATTGTATGTATAGAGGAATATGTAACCTACGAATATCTTGTATACATTTTCGGTAGATAGCGATACGGTACTTAGAAGAGATAGCTATGCACACCAAGGTAGCACGATGTAATACCGAGATACCAACTTGGATATTCAAAAGTACTGCAATAATTTTCTCACAGAAAATGAAAATAAACTGACAAAAAGGTAGAGTTTGTTGATTTTTTGTGAATGTTCAAGGTTAGTATTCCTTACTATAGTACTGAGTGGTCCCATTGTGCTTCGGTTCAAAAGAACTGTTTCCTGATAAAAAACAGTTTGGTTTATAGGTATCCACTGCAGACTAGTTAAGAAACTAAGTCCTAAATTCCGGCTAATCACGACAGTCATTGTGCCAAACCTTACATCTCTAATCAACAAGAAGAAGATCAAAAACTTCTGTCCGCATTTGCACACTGTCAGTTTGGTGTGATGCGGCTAACCTTCTAATGCGATAAAGCCTTAAACTTAGGATTGCCGTTCCTCTAGTTGATTTGCACAACTTAGTTGGTAAGCTGTGAAATACTGAGTGGGTAGGCTAATAAAATGAACTAGCAATGATTTTCATCACCCGGTGAATATGTTCTCACTATGTACGGGCTTCTGGTAGTCTCTTGTTTCTGATGGTCACTATCAGAAATGACGCTCTTGGTTAGGAAATATGACACCTCCTTTAGCCGCGTTTTTGGGTCAGTAAACGAACAAACAACGGGGTTTTTGCAGTGCTGACACGCCACTTCATGAAAATGCCTTTGCCCTCAGAAAAGTCCAGACGGGTAGTATGTGTTTGGAGGGTCAGTGTTTTTTCTGATTCCGTAGAAGCTGGCGTAAACTTACAAGGTTTTATAGTCCAAAAGCAAGACACAAGATGCACGAGGCGTTTTTCTCCTATCAACGGAGGACTGGGAAGTATAAAGCAAGTTTATAGTTGTTTATTTTGTATTTCAACCAAGTCTTCTGGGCAAATGCATATCGATCCTGAAACACTGGCCCCAACCCAGTTTGAACTTCACTCATCAGAAACTGTTCATGGACTAGTATCGGGAAGAGTTGCACTCGTTCAAAACTTAATGTACCCAGTGGCTTTAACCGCCAATCTGCCCGATGGCGATCAAAAACAACCTTCACTGAAGTGTGTACATAGTCTTGGAAAAAACGTGTTTCCAAGTGTTGATCAAGCAATGAGATCGAAGGGGGCGCACTCCGTGCCTTTCCGTACTGCTTACTAGCAGAAGATTCAGCGAACGAAAATTCGAAACTCATGTTCGGTCTTCTCCGAGAACTAGAATATTCGTGTACAACCACCAAGAAAACAAAGGTCACAGTGGCATTTGTTGGACAAATTTCCTAGTTTAAAGTGAATAAAATAGGGTTATTTTCTTCAATCCTTATAATCTAATGTTTAACATCGTGTGTTTCAGCCTTCAATCCGATTTTAGATGAATATTTAACCATAAAGATTGGCTTTATACAACTCTCCCAGTGAAAATGACCCACTCAACTAACAACCATCGAAATGACCTGTAGGTATTCTTGATTGGAAAAAGCACCTTTTGCGACCTGAAAGTTTTCCAAGAACATAATCTGCTGCCAGGGAAGAAGACTTGCTGGCGATCATGCGCATGGTTGCCTTTTCATCACTGCATCACTTTTACTTCCATACAAGTAGAGTAAACCTTCCATGAAGAAATGTTCAACAAAGTAACCCACAAGCCTGTGGATATTTTCGAATTCTCCGTCGGTGCATTGCCGAAATTTCCACAAGATTTGGGACAACACCGCCGAATTGAACAAGGGACAGTAAAACCAGGTAGGAAGGAATCCCCTTAAGTGTCCATCTTTTTACCTATCAACGCCTTTAGTCACTGTGACTCGTAAACATGTGTAGGAATGAATTCTGGTTGCTAACGAGCTAGTACTTTACCGTATTACGGCAATACATTTCGATGACGACCAATGGATGAACGCTAGAAATTCTTTCAACCGACCCACTGTATCCCCGACCGGACATTTCACAGCAAGACCAACTGCCTTGACCGAAAATAAGCCGAACTTGAAGACGTCTGAGTTTAAGTTTACATGTGTGTGGGCATGCGTGGGGGGATTTCGTGTTAGGTCAGTTGATATTTCAGAGCAGAGCATCTGTTTTCTGCTCCAGGCACTTACCACATGCTTGGTTACCAGGTTGTCTACGACGCAAACTTTCGTCAAAGTACGGAATAACAAGCGTATCGATAAGGGAAAAGACCACTTTCAACTCGGCCACTGATTGCAGAGCCAGAGAATATCGAGAAATAGCGACTGAAAAGAAATGTCTTCTGTTCAGATGACAACGCATTCGAGTGAAAAAGTAGTGTGGTCAATAAAATTCAGATAAGAAGAATGAAACTCGCACTGCAGGAAAAACAGGGGTGTAAAGATGATTATAGCACATGGGAATACATGGGTAGTAAATGCTATCATCTTTGACATACTTCTTCAGGAGGAGGCAGCGGTGTAAGGAGGTTGAACAGAATTGATTTAACCATCAGGGACTGGCTATTAAGATACAAATCGCAATATACTTGTATTGTGCGGTCAGCTGTAATGTGTTGAAGCAAATGAACCATCTATCGAGTCAATGAGTTAATGAATTACTGCAGTTTATTCTCTCACTTGGTAGTAGATACGGCGCAGAAGTAAGCGACCCTTCTATGATATCAGATTTCCGGAAGGAATATCGATCTGTCAGTTAAGGTTATGTTAATTTGAAAAACGAACATTTCCTTCTTGACACTGGAAATTTATCATTGTGTTTTATCATGTCAAGTTAGCTTAGAATGAATAGATTGTTCGCCACCGGGTATTTTACCTCTTATGTACAAAACAACTTAACGATAAGACATCTATAACGAGGAACACTCGGCTTCTCTGATGGTTGTCCCTTATTGAGGTATTTTACTACGTAGCATGTGATTATAGTAACACTAAGACAGAGAAAGATTATGAACTTCGCCTTCCAGCAATTTCGGACAACACAAGAAATCCTTAAATTGTGCACTGTCTGAACATGAGTAAGCGTTGAACAATGGGTTTTGTTTGTTTTTATTGCAGTTATATGGCATGTATTTGTATACCATGCACTGCTGACCTGAAACACCAGGTCCCACCGGATGTTCGAATCGAAAGATCTGAAGTTACAATAAACAAATTTCAGTAGCAATCGGATCACGTGAAACGGAGCTACCGGTGTTTGGAATTTAGTAATCATACGAAGCGGGACACCTAGTTGTAAGTTGTAAACTAGTACACCGTATTCCTAGTGAAATTTGGTTACAATATCTTCAACGCAACCCAGGAATCCAACTTGCGTGCAACGGAAATGAGGCAATCATTGAAAAGGATAAGGGGAATTTGGTGTGCTTTACAGCCCTCAAATGATTTTACAAATCCACTTCTCTATTTCGTTCAGAGCTAGCTAGTTGAAGCTAGTAGGTGATCAGGTTCAAAGTTATTGTATGGTGAGAGCTATCCGTAGGTCGAGCTGCTATCACCAGAGTGAGTTTTCGTTTAACGCACTTGTTTTTCATAAGCGAGAAGCGTACAAGCAGTAGTCCAACAAAGCAGGTTTAACATCGAGCTGCTCTGTCCAGGCATTCAGCTGGGGCGTTGCGACCTATAAACACTGCGGCACACCGGAATACTGAAGTCCGTGGTGTCCAGCGTGGACTACCAGTAAACAGTCCTGTTTCGTGACCCCCTTTGAGAGACTGGCCAGCTCCCTGATTACTCAACTTACTAAGAGTTGTGTTTGACTTTGAGTACCACCACAGCTCCGAACCAATCGGTGTTACTTCTGCACTCTCGTTTGCAACGGAGAGATCCGTGGAAAAACAAACTCATAAGCAGCACAACTCGGTTGAAAGTTATATGTAAGTCACAAACACATAGCGTTCCCATTTGTGCAGCCACTTATCTGTGATAGTTATGATATTGTGCAGTCGTCTGAATCTTAAAGCAGTTGATGGTATCAGGTTTGGAAATTTTCAATCCAGCTTTCTTCTTGCAAGTGAATCCAATCTGGGCCGAAAAGGTGAGAAACCCTGTAAAGCTATTTCGTGCTATATGGGAATCAGCAGCAGAGAGCATCTCACGAACATCCTGGGAGACTCGAACTCAAAATATCCTGGCTAATAGTTGAAGAATTACCCATCTACACACCAGCGGGTTGACCATAAGTGTGATTTACTCTCTGGAAATTCGTGAGATTCGCATTACTCGTGGTTCCCAACAAGCATGAGGTAGATGTACAAGGCTTCTCAACTTCGTTGCTTAAAATGAATTCATCTACACGATGAAAGGTATACCTTGTTGTCAAAAGTTTATAGGCAGCCCAGGGAGGGCAATAATCCACAAGTCACGTGAAGCTTCCAGCTGAGTCGTCCTCACTCAAGCAGCAAGTTAACACGTGACTGCGTGATGTGGACTGCTTGATTGGAGGATGAGTGATGTTCTATTCTGCCAAGGTGCAAGTTGATCACACTGCAGATCAGCCGCTCGCGACAGAATTATTTAGTCTTCAACCACTATTCGGGAGGTTTCGCTTTCGAATCTCCCCGAAGGCTTGTGGAATATGAGCTGACGCTGTTTATCAACGAGGATGAAAAGCTGTACGGTGCTTCCCGACTTTTTTGCGTAGGGCAATCTCACTTACAGGATACTGAATTGAATCTTGATATCCTTGCCCTAGCTAATACAATTTTATCGCACTTCAACCCGTGCTTTCATCCCTATCTTGAGAGCGAACAGGTGAGATGGAAGATGCTTACTGTGCGTGAAGGCCTGAGTGGATCAGAAGCTCAGACAGTCGGGGATTTTGGTCAGAAGTGGAAACACTAAGGCGGTTCACAGAGACTGACCACACAGTCTTTGGGTTAAACGTTCACTTTTGTTGACTAGGGACCACAAAACCATTGAAAACATGTATTGTTGGGGTTTTCATCTATTTTTGAGAGTATGTAGTGCAGGATTAGCGTATACCCACACTGCCTATGTACTCGGCGCCACACTCCCAGTCAAGGAGAACTGAATGGTAAAAAAGGATGCCGATGACAACGGAATTTAATGGAGCTCTGCGTCACTACTAAGCGAAACATTTCATCTTTTCGAAAACGTATGTGGAATTATAAGCCAGGCAGGCAGACACTGTTTAACATGCGTACGTTTCATTCCTCGGAAATCTCAACGGCGAATAGATACAATCGTCAACTCACCTTGCGAAGCAGATTTTACGGATTCTCCTGAAACTGTATGGCTAAAATATATGAAGCTTTTTTGTTACCGAGTTCCGGTGAATGAGCCAATGGGGTTGATTGCTGTTCTTGTCATCCAGAATTACCCTTGAATATTGTTGTGAGACGAAGGACAGGATGAATAACACGAAAGCACTTGGGCACATCTAGGCAGTTCCCTGGCTCTACCCAAACTCGCCCATGTAATTTATTCCCTATAATTTGCTCAAAACTACTAATGTATATCTGCTTTGTCATGAAAGTTGAACTAGGGTATGACAATAACATATCCATCGTCATTCGGATTACGTCGGTGAACATTTTCGGCTTTACAATCTCTAAGATACTTTTATCTAGCAAATACCAGAATATACCTTGTTACTGTCAGGTATCTGGCCTAGGATTTCTAACAAAGGCTTTAACTGTCTATTATGAATGTTGAACACCTCTGGCGATATTGCAAAAAACGACAAATAATAGGCGTAATAAATTACACATAAGGTTGTTAAAAATTCTTTGACAGCGCACGACCGGTTTCGTCCTTCTTGGGGCTCATTAGATGGGCGCATTCCCAAGCTTCCATCCAACTTAAGTTTTACTGGAACCCAAATTGCACAAAATTCGACTGTTACACTCATCTGATGAAGAAAAGCAAAAAGCAGGAATTCAGCTTGGTTCCACCATTGAGTCTCGAGTATTGGTCGAATTCCCCATAATTTGAGTTCAAGTAGAACGCGATTTTGTCAGAAACTCAAGGACTTTGCCTACCTGATGAATCTAAAGAAGAGCAAAACTGGAAAAAGTTT
This sequence comes from Clonorchis sinensis, assembly GCA_003604175.2. NCBI lineage: Eukaryota > Metazoa > Platyhelminthes > Trematoda > Opisthorchiida > Opisthorchiidae > Clonorchis > Clonorchis sinensis. The sequence continues at coordinate 176,733,037 of CM030369.1, read as the reverse complement.
GGAACCGATTGAAAAGTCATCGTTTCAGAAGAGCTTGGTAGACAGTCGGTAGTTTTCAGTTGGGTAATGTTTCGCTTTTGACACAAGAGCTTCATCAAGTCAAGTGAACAGGCCACCAAGTTGGCCAGGTTATAAGGCAGACGGGGCACCAATCAGGAAGTCCTCTTCAGATTGTCACAATAGGTCAGTGATGAGTGCCAATTAATGACTCTTGTCGACTAGTGTGCTTGACAAAACTGGTAGTGGGCGGTCGAAGAGTTTTAAGTAACCTTGTGAGTAGTGTATCACGTCCACACAAGGTATTGCGTTATTTCGAAAATCGTGCCAGTTGAAACATAAGACGACCTGGTACAGCACAGTCCGTTGAAGAACATCACTAGCAAGCGATTTAACTTGGTATCAGGAGGTTTCTCTTGAAAAGCAAAATGGTACGCAATTGAGTGCATTAGTCGAAAGAGGAATAACGTTAAATCATCATGGGTAGATGCACGGTAATCTGAATCAGGTCGCTAGACTATACTTTAGAGGAAAGGTATTCATAACCGTGTTAGTCCTGTCACACTCCTCGTTATTTATCTCACTATTTGCTATCTAAGGACCTGCTGCCCTTCGACCTGTCGTAATTCTCTACTTCAAAGCTGAGGATATCGATTCATCGGTATCGAGTTTCACTGCTGCGCCTTCTTTTCCGTCAGTTCCATCAACCTTACACACAAATACGCCAACCTGCTGAAGCGAGCAGTTAGACCATCTAGACAGAGACCTCAAATAGAGAGGGCAATGCCTCAAACAAGTAGTTTTGGACTGTCCTGCATTAAAATGTCACGAGTTGCTAAGCTCGACAGCCAAAGTGTACCAAGCCGATTTGGGATTGCTTTGTCCAATAGTAGAGAAATATTTAATTCCTTGAAGGCATCAATATCAATTTTGCTGCGGTAAAGCCTAAAGCTTGGAACATAAAAGGGCGCATTAAACATACTGGAAGCAAGAGTTGTCTAGTAGAACCATGGTCATTTCAAGGCGAACAAGGTACACGGCAATTTGTCGAGTAGAAACTATGGCCCTTCTGACAGAGTGAACACTCAAAGGATTGTTCAAACTTGGTAGATAAGCACCACAAGCTGAAGACTAGCAATTGATTCACTCAATATGAGAGCTGGAGGATACCGCAAAGAATCAGAAAGGACAACATAGCATTGTCCTTATTGGAACCTTCAAGGGAAAAAACTGATAAGACATCAGCAGCCATGAGAAATCAAGTTACTGTTTGGTAATGGCGAATTAGTTGTACGTGGACTTTTGGACGGGAAATCTCCGGAGGGAAAATGTAGACCCGGAATCAAAAGGATCAGCAAGAAATATTCAAAGAAACTGCCGCAACTTTGGTCGACCAGTTAAAGCTCAATTCATCACCTTCATACAAGCCACCGATCCCATAATCAGAGGACGATTGTGGGCCATACTTGGGTCAGGATAACCCAATCAGTAAAATTGTAGCACTTCGATGAGTGTGCCGGTATCCCAAAGTTTGTCTTGGAAAGTGTGTACCAATCTGTCTCATAAATAATGGGATCAGAGTTGCTCTTCTAGGGCTGAACTGCGCAAGGTGGTCAGTAAACTTTCACAAATCTTCCTTCTGTAATGGTAGGACTAGAATCCGGGGTCCTTGTACTGAATTTGAAGAATTCGACGCCAATATGGAAACGTAGTAGAAGTTTGCTATGTCTATGAAGGTACTTGGTAACTCGGACACGGATAGAACTAATTTGTACAACTGATTGCTGATCCATTCATTTCAAAAGCCCGCCAGCCAAACAACTCCAATATCAATGGGATACCGGCTTTCTGCTGCATGACATGGGCTAGGGTGAGCGAGCAAACACAGGATCAGATGAATTCTTTCACGCTTACGGTCTAAGTACGAGTACACTGTGCGAAGCGGTATTAAGGGCGTCTGATTTTTGCTATATATTCCCCCTTCTATATTTAGAACTCACGATACGTGGCTTAAAGCTAGTAAATTGATTGACTTTTTAATCATTAAAATCTTAGAAAACACCAGGCTATGTACCATGAGGATGCAAAATATCAATCAGGTTAGCCACAGCCAAGTTCGTAAATGAATACTTGTCATGGTGTGCGACATTCATTATTCTCCCTTCATTAGAGATGAGGTACTGATATATCTTCGGTTGCTTGGTTACTCTATGCATCCATGATTGACGTCTGGCATTGGTAGTGGAGGTCCTGTAACCAACCGTTTAGATAGTCCTCACTACTACCTATATATACACCCCCTATCGGATTTACACTTGTACAGTGTGCAAGCCAGTCTAGTAGTCAGGTATTCTGGAACCGGGTAAACGAATTCCCTGTCCCGATAATATGTGTCAAGGTATTATAACCATGGTACAATATTCCTGTACCGCTTTTCCACGACACACTTCAGTTGGTCATCAGTCCTCTTTATGCGGGGTTCTGCCAATAATTCCAAGCCAGAGGTCTTACTTCCCTATCGTCGTTTTCCAAATCCACAGCGGGAGTTCAGCAGTGGCTTGGATTAGTAAGAATCCTCTTTTATTTTCTTAGGCTATGTCAATAAAATAGGCTGGACCATATGGGTCGTGGAGAACGGACTCACTCGAATCACCGACTTGCATATACTCCCACTCATATGTCCAAAGGATCGATCGTCCGCCAAATCAGTATGTACTGCGTGCACATCGTGGTCATTCAGAGAGGTATTTTCATATCCGCGTACTGTTGGTACGGCGAGCCTGATGCAGTACTTGCTTGAAAAACCCGAAGCCCGAATTCAAGTTCACAGACCTATTCAACTTTGAGATGCTCGTTATCTGGTTACACACCGTTTTGCCTTTCAAGACAGTTTTCATGTGTAACTCCCTAGCCTTTGAAAACCGTACGCAGAGATGCTTGCTAGGAACTCATTCACACCCGATCTTGCTTTAGGCTATTCAGTGTTATATATGGGTTGTTAAATCCGACAACTCGGAAGGTTAAAACCTTTCCCTTTTCTTTTCTTCTTTCTCTTTCTCCCCTTCTCCTTCTGTCCTTCTTTTCCCTTTCTTTTCTCCTTCGATAGCAGCGATTTGCGTGCCAGTTGACAAAATGATTTGTTCTGTTCATAGGGACTGAGTATCTCATCAGTGAATAGCAGTCACAATCGAGAGTACTTGATCTATGACCTGTCTACGAGCACCGCTCGTATGAAAGGCAGATTAGACCGATGTACACAGTCAGGGTCCCCAAAAGTATTTTCTGAGTTCTGCAAAATTCCTAAAAGAAATTCGACTGACTGAAGGCGGCAATGAAAGTACCGGATAAAGTTTGTTCTCGTTGACTGGTCATCATCGTTAATGCATTATAAATTAATGAAACTATGTATGAACTCCTGTATGGCCAGATTAATTCACAGGTACAACTGTAAAAGGAGGGAGGAAATGAGAGCACCGATTAGTAATTCAAGGAGTAAAATACATGACGTCAAACTAACAGTTGCGAACAGATTGCCTCGTAGACCGACATAGAAACTGCAACCAAATTTTTCGGAAATCATGATAGGTGACGTGTCTGACAGTTGGATGTCCCGATTTGTGATAAAGTTGAAAAATTGATGTCCTCAGTAGTGTTTTGGAAACCAACACTCTTGTTGGCCAAATTCTAAGAATTTTGGAAATGAACGGCACTAATTTCAGACCTCTCCTAGGTCCCTGAAAACTGGCGAAACGGCCGAAAAGGACCCGAACTTATTACTAGTGTATGGAGACAAGCCTTTCGCCGCGAAGTCTTCCATCAGCGAACACCAACTAAACAGTTACAAACTACTGGACAGCAAGGTAAACACCTCATATGCACATAATTTTTAAAAACTGAACATTTTCTTCTTGTACTTTCGTAGATATTCATTGACTATCACGCAATTGTAAACGAATGCTGCAAAGCGGTCCCACAAGTTCCGTAATAAACCTCACCTTCCATAAGACGCGAGGCGGAGCTTCGAGAAAACCATATACTACTCGCATGTCTCATCAGTAGTATCCGCCGCTACACCAGAACTTGCTTTACTTTAGGAATAGTCACGAGTGAGACGGTCATCAAATGCGGTTGGACAAAAAAGTTTTCGTGTATCCTTTCAGCCCAAATTATTAGTTTATACGATATCAAAGCCTGAATATCATACCTGTGTTCTACTCAACTTTATGACTAATTTCATCTACAACTTCTATCTATGCTCAAATATGCTCAAATATCAGCTAAAACTCATCCAAAGAACCATGATTATTCAGCATCCAGGGATATATAACGTAAAACTCAAAACCCGGTCATACGAAATGAATGGTAGTCGACTGCATCCTCAAACCTTTGCGGTACGGGAACTGACGAACGGGCATAGCGGATAACCAGCAATAGGGTAAAGAAACAGAATCCGGTAGAGTTTGGAAACTTCGATTTTTAATTAAGATCATGGTATAACTTTGGCTTAGATAGAGGTGTTTAGCGAAAACCAGCGACGCGCACATGATGCGTTCAGAGCATAACAGTGCCTTGTTAATCACATATACGTAACCGATTGGGAAGCGCATAATGACATGTGAACTTAGAACTCATGAACCTGTAGATAATTTTGGACCAGTCATAGAGGGCCGAAGTTTTGTTGTACTAACTCTGATTCTTATAAATAAAGTTCATGATCACTGTGTCACTAATTAGTGGCAGAAGAATGACTGCTTTTTTTTGCTGCAACCGGAATATTTATAAAAGGTCCCCAGAGGTCGCCTATTGTGGTTGCTGTGGTGGACCAGATAAACGTCCGTCTTATACTGAAACGTAGGGGAAGAGAGAGATAGAGCCAGCATATTAACACCAAGTAGGGTGCTGGTGTTCATTCTAGTTGGTGTGTGGCTCTCGACCGATCTCTTATTGATTCCAGACCGAATATAATCCCAGGTTTATATGGGTTTCACTAGTTCACTGACAGCAGTAAGCCCGGCTCCACGCAAAAGCGTTTGCAGTACCACGCTTATTTGCGGATATCCAGAGACTGAAAGTTAGACCAATCCATATCGGATAGCCACTGTCCTCGTCCAAAATAACTTTGAAACAATTGATTGGCCTTACTGGATAGCTCCGTATTATCGGGTTCCAGTCCCATTCTCCACCAATGGTTACAATAATCTGTGTATATGATGGTTAGACGTAACCATGCTGCAGTCGATGCACACAATGGACCTGCAGATGGATCTGCAGAAGTTGGCCTGATCGATCGACAGATCAATACTCAATCCACCTCTACAGAGGAACCTATCCTGGTAGAATAAATTAGCAGGCTAATCGATCCATCTATCATTGTGCAACGCATTGAACTAAGGATGCGGTGAACGCACCACTAGGTGTTTTCACCTATGTAGTTTCTCATATTGAGGGCATTCGTTTCTATCGATGATTGGTTGGAAGTGTCGCATGAGAAGTGCCCTAAAGGGTGGCAGAAATGAATTATCCCGCAACATTCTTTGACAGAAAACACAGTCAGCTATATCTGATGAGGCGGATTTCCTAGTTTCAGTTTCCATTCAGCCAATGAACCGACAGATCAGCTCAGACAATTAGCTAGGCAAATGTTCTGAGACCCTTCCGTATGGCTAATTATATAATTAGAAAATTGCCAGTTGACCCACTGCACCAGTTACGAAATGCACTGACTACATCATGCACCCTAAGAGTTGCCTAACAGCAGAAAAATATGTCACTTGGGATTCCGTTCCGACAAAGAATCCTGCCAGAATTTGACAAAAATAACTGATCCCAAATTTTACTGCGTTGAGTGAGTTATAAACCGACTGTCTGTTGTACAGTTTAAGTTAAATGCGGTTGCCGCAGTTTTCAACGGATCCCTTCATCTCTTTTATCTTAGTAAGAAAGAGTTGATGCGAGTTATCCTGTCTAAGAAGCCCTAGGCAGTGCGCGATATTAATAACCCGATTTTGGCTGAGTGAAAATAGATCATTCATTATCATCGATAGCATAACTTCAGTGTTCAACTGATGCTTCGCTTCTGTAAAAGTCCACTGTGAGAGTAACAACAGCTTGTTGTCCTGCTTGCCTCAGGGGGTTTACATTAAAAGCAGTCAGATAGTTTGTGCGTCAAGGCTTGAAGATTGATTTCGAGCTGTTTGAGGATGTCAGTGCTGGTTGATGCGCAGATGTTGCTACCAAAACCGATGCAGGACGAAAGGAGTCATCGGTCTCAACTAACGGACCTGCGAGAAGAGAGTTATTAATGAGGTGGATGGAGGGGGAGGAAAAATGTGTGAAAAAGAACGAAGGTAGACTTCACTAATGGCCTGTTTTCTCTTACCCGCCGTGCTGTATGCAGCAAGTAAGATGACCCGGCTGATGGCACCACAAGACGGCCTATGTGGCCTGAGATTATCTATAAGTGTGCAATTCATGGCTGTATGTGGGTTGGGATACTGTCAAGGCGTCCAGACCTAGACAGGAGGATGATTAGGGTCTTCAACCAGACTTTGGCTGAAATTCATGACCGCAAGACAGCAGTGTTTGGCGGGAAGTGCGAATGTGTTACCATCTTTGCGGAGCAAGTCACCACACATGTTGCAACCGCCAACCTGGAAGGTCAGATGACTTCTAACCATTGACCGACTTGGTATGATGGACTTTATGGATGCGCCATGGAAACCATAGCTCAATGGGTCACGGTGGCACACACACACCACGGTAAGGTAAGATTAGCAGATAAAAAATTAAATAACCGTAATCTTTCAAAACGCATCATTTGATAAAAGCATCAAGTTATTTATGTTCCCGTTATATGGGCATCGTGACTCATCAGTTGGGTTAATCAAACAAGTGACTTTTAGAAAAAAACTCTCATCACGACAAGGTCCCAGATATTCTAAACTAGGTTCAAGCTTTGGATTGGGGCCATTTTTTAATTAAAATGGGCTCTCAAAAGCTTATATGTAATATCTTAAGTGTATTTGTTGGGGGTTGCAGGGTACCAGAAATCTGTTGAATGTGCTAACGTCTATCAGCGCCATTTGTCTACCATTCGGCATACCAGGTTAGAGGTTTTATCAACAGAGATTGCTTTCAAAACCATTACGAAGCCCTAATGATAACCTGGCTCCTTGGAAGCAGCACATCATTCCACCTGAAACACTCAAGTGTGGTTAGTGTAACACTGGATCCACGAGTCGCCTAGCCACGACATCTGATTGTGTACTTTTTTGTCGGGTCTAACCTGAAGCGTATACACGGTAGTGTTTGTCGCCCCTGCCGCGCCTCCCTCACGTAGAACTACAGTCGCATTGCCGTGTTTAAACCAGCCATTCTGTTGGATGCTGGAACTAACTGTCTCTATCCCCCGTGGTACGTTGCTCCAAATGCGATGTCTTATTCTTGAAACATGCCCAGAGATAACAGTTGAACTTTCGGCTAGTTCAGTGTCGCAGAAATTCTGCCTTACTTCAAACCAGTTTTTCTCTGAGTTGGTATAGGTTCTTGGTCAGACCTGAACAAAACGCAACATCCTTGAGCCAGACCTAATGTTTTAATCATCTGACGTGTCGGGGCATAAGGCCTTGATAGGCGTCACTCAAATATCATTCGCGCACTACGACTTGATTTCTATCAATTGGGAGAAAATCATTCGTAGCATGACATCCTCCACTACGGCTTTATTTTCAAACAAATTTTGATTGTAACCTTTCACATCTCTGTAGGATGTTTTACAGTATAATTCAAGTTCCTTATGTTCAGTTAATAATCTTGCCAAATTCGATGACAGTAGATAGGAATGCAGCCAAATGTTCCGGAACAAGCAGGATGCTGGCCAGTTCATTAAATTGGAATGTAATGTTGATATATCTGAGGAAAAAATATTTTCTGTTTGACTTCTGGAAACACTGGCTGTAGGTCTTGGACTTGACATATTGGCAAGAAATATGACTTTTCGTTCCTGATGTCTGATTTCGGATATTACTTTTGAGAAGAATTCTCGTAAGGCTGATGTTCAGAGTGAAAACCCTGGTACGGCAGAGGATTTTCCTTGCTGGTCTGCTCCAATATAAACGAATTTTTGGTCCAGTGCTCCCCTCTTTGTTGCATAACATACCCGAAACAAGTTCCGTTTGTTTCTGTCAGGTTACTCCGCAGTGCTTGCTTGCACGGCTATTCTTCTCTGAAAAGAATAACTGAAGGGACCAACCAAAGGTGGATTTCTAAAAGCCTATCTCTGCACCGAGGGAACTGACGATTGAACACAGAACACTGGACTGGAATTATTTTTCACAACTGAAAAATATCAGTTTCTCAACTTGTTAGGCCTTCTGGGATGTGGGATCCGCAATTTTCACAGTGATATTGAGCTCCGACGACCACAGTTCGTCCACAAGGAGATGAGTGATGCATGAAGGTAATTGCAAGAACGGAAAAAACGTAGGTTTGCGAGAGTGAAGTTTGCAGGCGCTACCAAGGAACCAAATAAATCTATGTGCTTGGGAAGTTCTGATAGGCACTGGGGAATACAAGATACTCATTGGATGTAGATGAGGTCTAACGAAAAAACATACCTAACGCCTCTCACAAGTTTTTATTCCCATGCCTCACATGTGAATGCGGATAGACAATAGACGACGATGCGGATAGCCCGTATCTTTCACAAAATGTGCGTTCGTTCACCTCACCGAATAAATACTGATCGCACTTGCAACAGACTTCCGCCAGGGGAAAGTGATCTGTTGTGCGAGATAGTTCATCCAAAGGGTGGCTTCCCTAAAAAGAAGAAAGTGTACTTCCTCGTGGTGTACAGACTCCACTACTCATAAATATACACTGGAAGCCGATCTCTGTGCCCTCCCCCACAGAATAAAGGTCATCGGTTTGCTGTATTCGTCTTACTTAATCAACATGTAATGTAGCTTCTTGGACAGGACTATAGGGATTTTCCTAGACGTGTGCAAATTGTAATCCGACTTAATTCCCAAGATTACTTTGCCCTTGAGTCTAAGTTGGCCCAAAAGATACACTTTTCTGAGGACTATTTTTCAATAAACAAATTCGTTCTACAAAAATGTGCTTAATGTACAATTTGTCCACTAAGTTTCATGTGAAAAAAAATATCTAAGCGCATTGTACCTATTTCAAGCATTAAAAGGGATCCAAAGTGACCTGAAAATAAGCTGAAGATAGAACCCTATGGTCCCCAACCAGCTACATGGTTCGTAGCATCTTTCTCAGGAAATGTTTAACTATCGATTGAGAGAGACCAAAGTCCGCCCTACATACGTATTTTTGCATGTGAACCGTCCACTTAAAGTCAAAACAAATGGCCTGTTGTCAAAGCGATAAGAAATGTCTTAGTAACTAGGCGACAGCGCTCCAATGATACACAATTTGCATTAATATGGTAACGAAAGTGATCAACTGTCTCCTCCAGTGGGGTATCGATGAATCTGCAATCAACTTCAACTAAAAAGTTATGTAGGACCCACTCGTAAGCCTAAAACCATCCGGCGAAGTTCACAGGAGATTTCTTCACACTAGGAATCAGAAATTTCCGGGTAGACGTGACAGAGTTTCTAGTACGTTCGATCTCGAATATTCTTCAGTGAGCGCCTTATATATGGAAGTTGGTACTCAGCTAGAGCAGTCGAAAATTCTTATTCGACTGCCTCTGGAAAAAACTCTGCTTTTGGAGGTTATCTTTCATGAGTTCTAGTTCTTGTGGAGTTATCCAATTCAGTTTGTTTACACCTGCTGTTTGCTAAGTTAGCCGATGCGTGATCACATGTATGGTTGCAAAAAGTCAACTTATTCATAAGCCCTAATCCTGGGAATTTAAGAGTCCAGAAATTTTGTTTAATTCGTCTTATGTTTGAGAGAGGATTTAGTTTACGCGAGATACTCTCATTTGCATCACTTTTGCTTTTGACGCATGATTCAATTGAGTCCTACCGAATTTCTCGTACATAATGGTCTTTTCAACTGAATATGCCGCACAAGACCGCCTCATTTTTCAAATGACACTATATTCGAGGTGTCGCAATACATTGACTATATGTAACACACTACTCATAAGGTTGTTGAAAATCCCTTGACAACCCACGACCGGCTGCTGTATTGGGATGTCTCTAATATCGCACCAAATGGAACATTAAGTGGCCAGTTGCAGCACATTTAACTTAAGAAGACCATTATAAAGAAGAAATTCGGCTGGATTCAGCTGAATTTCCCGTCAGAATGAAACTAGTGTGCCAATGAGAGCATCTGGGTTCAATGAGACCCCCAAGAAGGGCGAAACCGGTAGTGGGCTGTCGAAGAGTTTTCAGAAACCTTACGAGCAGTGTGTTACTGCAAGCTTTATTTTACTTACGATGTTTAGTTCACTGCAACTGGAAAAAAAGTGAAAACGTTGAATAGGCTATCAGATGGGTAAGAAGTAGTCGTAAATTTTAATTACGCAGTATAAATAACCAGTTAAACGTCAACAAAGAGGGACAAACGACCTTTATTCACTTCAAGTGCTTTCGAGTGGTTCCCAATACTGGATCAGAATTCGTTTTCCTCTGCCCATTAGTGGTCGAGTTGATGCGAAAAACACGAATGGTTCACTAGTTTTATTGGGAAATACATGTCCTATAACACCAAAAGTTCGGATAATGTCACAATGAACCATCTTAAATCTCCACGAGTTTGGTATGATTCAGCTGAATAGCAGAAAGCTTTTGTGTAGAACTGTGTGCTATAGTAGCACACTAACTGAAGGTGATTTTGCAGACCTTCGCCATTTAGCCATCTGATTCGATGAACTTACCAAGAGATAGTTATATTTCAGCTGGAAACAAATGATTGAGCATGAGCTGCACGTGATACTCATCCAGTGGTCGAACCGAAGACAGGCTAAGCTAAGAGTAGTTCCGCTGTTTGGGTTCAGCTTTTAATTAGACCGCCTAATTGTCAAAACAGCTCTAAAAGGTTAACTATAGTTAGAACAACAAAGAAACTTTGTAAGCACCTTGCAAACAAGCTCGTCTGGGTCATCTAGACCGAGCTGATTAGTCTAATGGTAAACCTATGTGTTTCTCTGTTGTTGCTTTTCTAAAGAACTCAGCTAACTTGTCGTGTTCCACCGTACTAAGTTTGTCATGCGGGTTTGAGTTTACTGGTCGGGAAGTCTACAAATCTGAAGGGCAGTTAAAGATGCCTTTTCTCTCATCATTCTGAGTGATGTGGTATTAATTACTGTCATATGTTTCGGTGGTTTAATGGAGTGTGTGAAAATCTTGTTGAAACATTCAAATAACTGCAGTAACCCCTTCCAGACGGAAACCAACCTGAGGGAAGTTGGCCGCTCTTCAATGGGAAGCAAATTAAAACATGACTGACGCAAGGAGTTCTTTTTGCATTTCCTGATTAGTGGTTATCAGGCACAGGGGTACCCACTAGGAGGGTTACCGTACATCACTGTCCCAGATGCCAGATCTGGGACCGCAAACTTATACCACATTTCATCTCCGCTGGTCAGAGTATCTCTTTCCATAAAAGGTCAAAAGAAGCATCTTAAAAATAACAATGGATAAGTCATCGTGGATAGTGGACAAATCGGTATCTTGCACCAAACCGTTCAGTCTTATATGGCTTGACAACTCAAGCAAAATAAGAGAGGTGGAGTGTAACAAGCACGACCTAGCTTAAAGATCTAGTAGACTGTCTAGAACAAACGTTGTTCAGGCAAAAACAGTTTACTTTCTTGGTTAGTGTAAGGGGCATTTCAGATGACACAGTTATGACCAAAACCCTCTATTTTCGGTTGCGTTCAGTAGTCGATTCAGTCTTTTTGCTCAGTTTCTGGTGCCCAGAAACTTAAGCTTACCTGGTTCGCGGACTTTTGTTTGTAATTGATCCACATCTATTCATTAGGTTGCCTGAAACTCTTCAACAGCGCACGACCGGTTTCGCCCTTCTTGGGACTCATCAAGTAGGCGCAGTCCCCAGTTTCCGCCAACCTTATGTTCTACTTGAACCCAAATTGCACGAAATTAGCGAAATACACTTATTTGCATACCAATTTTGTTTTGACGGGAGACTCACCTGGAACCCAGCTGAATCTCTCATTTATGATGTTGTGATGAACATGATTGACACTCTATTCATTGCTCTATTCATTATTCTCTTGTTTTAATATTCCATATGCTGTACATATACGCCAATTCGAATACATACGTGCTACTTGTTGCGCTGCACTGAATTCTGGATTTCTAGTTCGTCTGGTTATACTGATATACGTGCGCAACTTAACTCTCACACTTTGGCGTCGCGATTGGAACAATTCATCATGCCTGCCGAAATGGAACCATTAGATGTTAATTCAACTGCGCGAGACGTAGAAGATTATTTGGAACGGTTCGACATATGGTGTCTCACAAAATCTGATATGGATGACAAGAAACTCACGGCATATTTCCTACATTTCGTTGGCAAGGAGGCGTATACGTTGATCAAGAATTTAGTATATCCTGAATCTCCAATCGATATTTCCTACAATGAATTGAAGAAAAAAGTTCTCCAACACTTCAAACCGATTAACTTCGTAGCAGCCGAAAGAGCTAGGTTCAATATGTTGATCCGCTCCCATTCTCAGTCGGTTCGTGATTTCGTATTGCAGCTGCAGACACAGGCAGCCAAATGTGACTACGGCGCCCAATTGGAAGACCAACTGCGTGATAGGCTCATTGCTGGCATTCAACTGCCCGAATTACAGCAGAAGCTGCTGCTCTGTCCGGATCAGAAATTTCAAACTATTCGGAAAATGTGTGAGCAGTATGAAGATGTCAAGCATGTAACGAAGACTGAGGAAGCAGTGTTGTTAAATTATTCTAAAAGAAATGATTCAAGGATGCAGACGAACAACAAATTCAAACCTCGAACAAATTCTCGTGCCCCAAATCCATCAATACGCCACTTCACAAATCGTAACTCTAATTCGATGGTTCAAAAATTTGGGAAATGTGAATCTTGTGGACGAAACCATTCCAGATATTCATGCCCTCACAGGCAAGCCAAGTGTTTTATCTGTGGTAAAACGGGACACATTCAACTTGTCTGTAAGTCCAAAAAAGTGTGTCACTTAACTTCTGACCCAAATACCGAAGTGAAAGCATTATCTGAAGACATTTCTACCTTATCTCTATCGATTTTGTCCCAGAATTCGTCACATGTTTTTAAAACTTTGATATCCGCTTCTGGTCAAAAGCATGACTTCATTGTTGACACTGGTAGTGTTGAGTCCATTATTCCACAATCGGATCTAACTGTATTCTACCCCAGTGCCGTGATAGTGCCTACAGATGTTAACATTCGTGGTATCACTGGACATTCCGTACCTCTAGTTGGTAGTTGCACGATTCCTGTGAGATTGCCCCAAGGTACCTCTATCGATTGTAATTTTTTGGTTTCAACCTCGGGACCATCGATTATCGGACTCAAAGTTCTGCGCTCACTGCGAACTAGTATCACCTTACTGACTTCTGTGAATGTGAATGAACTCAAACAACTGATTCTTAAATGTTCTAAGGCTACAGGTGGCATGCAAATACCCAAGGTGAGACTCGAAGTTACAGGAGATCCTATATTTCTTAAGAGACGAATTATTCCATTTGGCTTACGCGAGCCTGTTCGTCAAGCATTAAATTCAATGTGTGCGAAAGGAATACTGACTCCTGTTGAATCATCGAATTGGGCAACTCCGATAGTTACCCCACTAAAGGCTGATGGTATTACTCCGAGAATTTGTGGTGACTACCGGCTAACGCTAAATACGCGGTTACTACAACGTACGTGCACCACGGAAGAGCCCGAAGATGTACTATATCGTTTATCAGGTTCCAGTGTGTTTTCAAAAATCGATCTAAAAGATGCCTACCTTCAAATACCACTGGACGAAGCCTCTAGTAACCTTACCGTGATTAACACACCTTTTGGGTTATTCCGATACAATTTCCTTCCTTTTGGTCTGAACGTTTCACCAGCTGTATTTCAACAAGTTATGAATACTATTGCAAAAGATTTGGAGGGTGTTGAGACGTACCAAGATGACGTCATAGTGCACGCTGCTGACAAAGCTACGCATGATATGCGTCTGTTGTCTTTACTGAAGCGATTTTCTGAGTTCAATGTAGCTATTCACCCTGACAAATGCACTTTTGGTGTCCCATCATTTTCATGCCTTGGTTACATTGTGGATGGCAGCGGTTTTAAACCCGATACAAACCGCCTATCTCCTTTAGTAAATGCGCCATCACCAACCAATCTACAAGAACTGCGTTCAGTTCTAGGAGCACTTCAGTACTACTCTCGTTTTATTCCCAATTTTGCTAAACATGCAAGTTGCCTGTTTGATGTTATATCTGCCAATCAATTTTGTTGGTCCTCCAACCATGAAAAGACGTTGCGTGTACTGCTTGGTTATCTTCAGAGTTCAGCTGTTTTGAAACCATTTTCCGCCAAACATCATTCGACCATCATTACTGATGCTTCTCCCACTGGAATAGGAGCAATCCTTGAACAGTGTGGTAGACCAGTGATCTGCATTTCCCGTCGGCTTTCAAAAGCCGAACGTGGATATTCTCAGACTCAACGAGAAGCACTTGCTGTATATTGGGCTGTCAAACGGCTCCATAAGTACCTTTTTGGATCAAACTTCACCATTGCTACTGATCACGAGGCTTTAAAGTTCTTGTATCATCCAACAAAATCTCTAGCGAAGTCATCTGCCGCTATGGTGCAACGGTGGATTATTGCACTCAGTTCGTACACCTACACGATTGTTCACCGTAGTGCAAAAATGATTCCCCATGCCGATTTCTTGTCAAGAATTCCATCAAGCGACTCTGATTCAAACAATTCAGATTGTTTATTGATTCAACCATTACCAGTCAAGCGGGATGCGCTTGTTGCTGATACTAAAAGATATTTTGCTCCCATTTTTTCTGCACTACGACGTGGCTGGACGCAGCAAGAACGACGCCGATTTCCTGCTTTTTACTGTCGGCGCGAAAGCTTGTCCGTTACTCCGGATGGTTTGTTGTGTTTTGAGGATAGAGTTGTCATTCCACCGACTCAACGAGCGGCTGTTCTTGCAGATCTGCACTC
The DNA here is from genome assembly GCA_003604175.2 of Clonorchis sinensis. NCBI lineage: Eukaryota > Metazoa > Platyhelminthes > Trematoda > Opisthorchiida > Opisthorchiidae > Clonorchis > Clonorchis sinensis. The sequence goes on along the minus strand of CM030369.1, from coordinate 176,717,845 downwards.
TGGTCATTTGGGTGTTGACAAAATGAAATCCCTTGCACGTTTGTCATGCTGGTGGCCAGAACTGGATGCTGATATCAAGCATACTGCTAAGAATTGTGTTAAATGTGTACATAAGATTCATAACAAGTCTTCACAGTGGTATCCGTGGCCAGTCACTTGTGAAGCATTCCAACGAGTTCATGCCGACTACTGTGGTCCTTTTCTCGGTAAATACTATGCTTTAATTGTTATTGACGCGTATTCACGTTGGCCCGAAGTTTTTCTAACTATGTCTCCAAGTGCCGAATTCACACAGCAAGCATTGAGGAAAGTGTTCAGCCATGAAGGTGTACCAACTGTTTTGGTCACTGACAACGGCACGCACTTCACTGCAAAATTCCTCGAGGAATGGTTAAAAGGTCTTGGATGTCGACATCTCTTTACTGCTCCACGACATCCCCAGTCGAATGGTCTTGCTGAGAATTTTGTCCGAACACTGAAATCTGCCATTATTTCATTCTCTCCTACTACTTTTGTGGAATTGGACCGTGGGATTGATAATTTTCTAATGCAATACAGGAATGCCGTTCATTCTGTTACTGGGAAGAGTCCCGCACTTCTATTTAAATCTCGTTCGTTGCGTACAAGCCTTGACTGTGCCAAAACGGCTGATGTTACATTTTTCAAGGGTAATGATTTACGACCTGCTACAGGAATAGTACTTTCATCAACTGGCAAACGGATGGTCACAATTCTTGATTTGGATGATCTCTCTTGCCACCGGAGACACATTGACCAGGTTGAGTTCAATACCAAAGGTCAGTCTGTTAACGGCACTCCTGCTGTTTCAAATACTAATGAGTCCTTTGTAGATGATCTTATAGTATCCGAACAAAACGTATCTGAAGAACATACAACCTGTGAAGAGTCTGAAGTTTCCATTCCGAGAAGATCCGAAAGATTGCGATCAAGACCACCACTGGACTATAAACATCCACACGCTCATTCAAGGTGTGGCGGATGTGATGAACATGATTGACACTCTATTCATTGCTCTATTCATTATTCTCTTGTTTTAATATTCCATATGCTGTACATATACGCCAATTCGAATACATACGTGCTACTTGTTGCGCTGCACTGAATTCTGGATTTCTAGTTCGTCTGGTTATACTGATATACGTGCGCAACTTAACTCTCACAGATGTTTTTAAGCAATGTACCGCGATATCCCGAATATCTTGCTAACTGAAATATGAGGCGGCCTGGTGCAGTACATTCAGTTGCCTAATAACATCATAAACGAGAGATTCAGCTGTGTTCCAGGTGACCCTCTTGTCAAAACCAAATTGATGTGCAAATGAGTGTATTTCGCTAATCCATGCCTGGTTGCTTTGCATGAAGAGTCTGATAGCATGTTTAAGTTCCCTCAGAACCACTGCAGCAGTAAAAGTGCTGTCTCATACAGCGCTGTAGTATTGTTCTTGCAATCATCGATGACGTAATTTCACAAAGGAATTTATGCCAATTCATTGGACTTAGGAGCTTTCTCAACCCTCAAATAGCACGAAGGCTTGAGTAATGTCAGCTTAACCAGATCCACAAAGGAGGCGGTGAAACTTCAGGATAGCCTGGTTTCATGGATTTTTCGTTCATTGGCTCACATCTAAACGCATGAGCTTTTTTAAGGCGTGGTTTCCACTATCCTCTATTTCTATTAAAGCTTGATGTATTTTGTTTAACCTTGTTGGTAAAAAGAAACAGCAAAAGGGTAAAACACAGCAGTTGGACCCCGTTAAATCATGAGTGTGATTTGTCATTCGAACATAAGAAATCAAAACCCTTCCAGTCTTTGAAACAACAGTGAGTTTCGATCAGGTTTTTATATGAAACAAGGAGAGGTCTACTCTTGTGCGACGGAAACTTATTGCATCAAGGTTAACATTACAATCGGTAACATAGCCAAACTAAAGTTTGCCCCATGAATTAGAATAGGTCAACCGAGAACGCTATCAAATAATCGATGAGAGGTAGAAATCACAAGGATCTTTCGATACGTAGGTGCATACCTAGCTCTGACAGTTGGTATCAGAGCCCTAATAACGCTACTTACGATGGAATATCCCGTCGGTGAGGGAAAAATGTCAATCACAGATCCTTTTGGAAGATCCAGTTCGGCAATTGACGTGACGGTTACTGTGTGTGTGTAACTCACTGTTACGGATAATTATGTTGTAACTATGCAGCTGCAGGGTGGGCCTACGAAACTGTGAATAGCCTGATTCTGATTAGAACAAGAGAAACATCTGCCGGCTATAGGTCGCATTCTTGTCCAAAAATCATCCAAATGCAGTCTTGTTGGCACACCTGATGATGCTCGTTTGTGAAAAAGCACATCATCAAATGCCCTCAGACGTATCTTGTGGATGTAGTGCTATTACGGCTTTTCATCAATCCTACATATCCCCACCCTTGTTCACCTTTGAACCTTCAGACTTGAAACGAGAGTGTCTTAGCCTAGATGGTTGGAAGGCACCGGACAGTTAATCAATTATTCATGTTTTCTATATACATCATGGCTACAAAGTTGTGCACAGTGCTGGGCCAGACTATTTAGTATCGTGGGTGAAGGGAACAGAGGAAACGTGTAGCTGTGTTAGAATTCCAGGCAAATCTAACATAATTTAGTAAGACGTGCTCAAACGTGCAGTCTTTCACCAACCGATAATAAAGAAGGTGGTCGGGTATTAAATTTGCCGAAGTTTGAAACTTATTCAGTCCGGTACTACAGTGCAACCTATTTCACAAGTTCCCTGTATACTAAGTAAAAAGCTGGCCATCCATTTGGTGAACATCTGCCTTGTGTGACTTCATTGAAAATGTGATGAGCAAGTCCGAATCAGCAGAAGAATGATCTTTGTTATCAGTGTGCTCCAGTTGTGATTCAGCAAACAACCCAAAGAATCACGGTGGAAAATCATTGCGCTCAACTCAGTTACAAACCCCAAATTGAGGTTGCTCCTCCCTCATTATCATAGACCAGTAACCCTTAGCTTAAAGGATGTAACTTCCGTAGAGCATTTCTTATTTCCGAAGGGGTCGTAGGAATGAAGAAGTCCTTATGGAGCGATGGCGTTGTCTGTGTTCTGGTGCCCTTACCCGTTACCAAATCAAACAACCTATGCTACAGATCTTCATAGGAAGCCCTTCCGTCGTGTGACCTCAGTTCTCTTATGATTGTTTCAAGGAGTAACTTCCTACTTCTTCATACACAGAATGAAAAATGGTGCTAAATAATTACTAGTGCACCACCTAGTGACAAACAGTGACACTGTCAATGTTCAGGCATTTCGTCAGTGTATCTCAGAGTGTATCTCAGAGTCAGTCTGTTGTTTTTATCCCTGCTACCCACGTATACTCGGCGATCTCATTAAAATGCAGTGACAAGTAACCGATGTAGTCAAATGCTTGTCTTTGTGTGTCATTCCGTGGATTTGTCCGGACCACGAGAAGAGGGTTGTGTGTCTAAACCAGCCCTGCGCACACAACACAGGATTCTGGGACCTGGGGCCCGTCTCCCGGGCCACCATGGGTATGTTTCATGTCTTTGGAGTGGTGACTGATAGATACCTCATCGCATGTTCCTTGTGACAGACTAACAGAATTTCGGGTGAACGCGTTTAACAGCTTTAGTAATAGTTCGATGGAATATACACCGCGACACAGTGACCTGGGATAATGATCGTGTGCACCTGCTGCCTAGGCAATTAAAACTCAAACGTTTTGTGTAAGCAAACTAAATTTGAACAACAATGACACAAAAAGAGAAAAGATATCATGAAATCCGTGGTCATAACTGTGGTCAAGATGGTCATATTCCTGAAGATTATCCCAGAATGCCCGAAGATTACTGAGATCCGCAACTCTTCTAAACTCCGATCAGATAGCCTTGTATCGAGACCAGACAGTGCCCTTCAAAATATAGCGCGAGGCCGTTGGTGTAATATAGCTGTTGTGCTCCATGTCGGTGAGTCTTTCTCCAGCACTAAGGCACTGGAACGGAGACAGCAGTCAGATATAACAGATTGGCGACGCCCGAAACCACGGAAACATGACAATAACTACTGAAGGAAGGAAATTCAAAATCAGTTTGAAGCGGCGCAATTGCGTTTGGTGGAAACCTTGAAACAACAACTTCAAATTCAACTACCAAATTCGGCTCCAGATACAAAATTTAGTCGGCTTGATCGCCAGCAGCATCACGGAGTTCCATTGTCACCCTGATGCTGGATTAACCTTGGATTCGTGGTTCAGACGTTACGAAAACAGTTGCACAGTGGAAGCAGAAAGATGAGGCCTAGAGGGTGCGCTTTTTGCTTAGAAAGCTTGGCACAGCGGAACACGAGGGTATTACAACCTCATCCTGCCAAAGAACACACGAAATCTCGGTTTTAATAAACCCGTTCAGCAACTTTCAATAATTTTCATTGAGCGTTCTTCTCTGTTTAATCTCCACTACCAGTGTATGAAACTTGCGAAAAAGGAATCCGAAGACGACGTCGCTTAAGCCGGTAGAATCAACCTTGAATGTGAACACTTCAAGTTATCTACCATGACCGAAGACCAATTCTAGTGTCTTATTTTCATTTGTGTTCTCCAGTCGCATTCAGACAGTAATATCAGAGCGAGACTATTGAACAAGCTTGAACAAACTCCCGAGATAACGCTACAGTCCATTACCCATGAGTGCCAGCGCCTTTTGAATCTTAAACACGACACGGCCATGTTGGATAGATCTTTATCTAACCCTGCTTTCAACATCGCCAAGACGAAATCGAGACAGCCTCCCGTGGTGGCAAATTCGAACGGAGGAAAGCCCCCTTCACCATGCTTGGAATGCGGCAAATAGCACGTTGTGCGACTGTGTCCGTATAAAAACACAAATGTTCAGTGTGCAATCGACGTGGGCACAATGAAAGTCAGTGCCGGTTAAGAAAAGCTAGTCGAAGACGCAGTCAAACCCTGAGGTCCCGAAGCAGACAGAGCCAGTCAGAAACCCTATTTAAAGTAATACTTGCCACATAGGACAACCAGTACGATGCTCATCACAAGTATGTTACAATCATACCAAAGGGGAACACAATTCGATTGCAGATCGATACGGCTTTCTATGATTGGTTCGAGGATGCACCTGGAGGAATATGGCATCACCGAAATTCAGACAGACAATGAACACCGTCAGAAATGCATCAGGAGGCAAGCTCCGATTGCTTGGTGAATTTGCTTGTGAGATGGAGGTAGCAGGCCACCGCGATTGCGGCAGTCTATCTTGCTGCTTATGAGCCTAATCTCATGAGTATAGACTGGATCGGTCGTATGTATCTCTCAGCGTTGCCGATCCACAACTTATACCCGTCAACACCCACAGAAGGGAAGCCAACATTCCGGCCTGGAAACCATGTGCTTGTGATGGACTGTCGTCCGGGGCACCGAAAGCGGACTGTGGGAGTCGTCCTCAAAAGAATAGGTCAGATGATCTATAGCGTCCGGGTGGGATCATTGATATGGAAACTGCATGTCAATCAGCTACGGCTGACTGAGTGCCGTATCCCAAAAGCGGAAGAACAGTTATTAGACTTCACCCTGTTCCCTGAAACCCTTGATCACCCAAGACCAGCACCAATAGCCACTGCTTCACACGTACCGCCCAAGACGGATCTATTGCTGCAACCGAGACATCGTACCGCTTGTGCTAGAAAACTGGTCCAACTTGATCCGCGCCGACAATCTTACGTTGAACGGCCAAAAGGGAGAGGTGTCAAGAAGGTCAGATTCCCGAAGATTGTCCCAAAATACTCAGAATACCTAGAATGCCTACTGAGACCTTCAAATTCCACTAAACACCGATCAGAGAGCCTTGGATCGAGGTCAGACAGTACCCTTCAAAATATAGTGCGAGACAGCCTTGGATAAAGGTCAGACAGTGCTCTTAAGAATAAAGCGTCAGACAGCCTAGGATCAAGGTGAAGCAGTGCCCTTAAAATACAGCGCGAGGCTGTTCTACTTGCACTCACTCGCTTGTTCGCAATAAAGCTGTTTTTCCTTATCGGGGAGTCTTTTTCTCGGCACTAAGGCACTGGAGTGGGGAAGCAGTCAGATATAACAACTGGGAGCACAATAAATAACTGATTATCCTTTGTCGCCTGCCCCGACTTTCGGTCTTCGTTACTTAAAATCTGTACTGCAAGTGTCTCTTGATTCAACGTATGAAGCTGAATGCTAATTCTGGGCTGAATCATCAGACGAAGCAAGTTAAATCCGGTCGATAAATCCGGTCAGTCATGCGACACTTGTATTGAGATATTTCCTCTTTGAAAATGAGGAGATATTTTGAGGAGACGGAAACCTTATTCCGGTTCAGATGGTCCGTTTTTTATGGAAAATGAAGGTGAATAAGTTATGCTCTAGCAACATTGTCAGCCTGGTAGCGACACTTCCTCTTCTGTCAATGACTGCATGTGAGTAATCAAAATTTTCTCAGAAAGCCTACACAGAAGTTAATTGTTCTAGTTCCACGAATTTAGCCTTTGAAAAGACAATACACTTCTGTGGGTAGTGGAAAAACGCGATGATAATTTAAATAGTCTAAAGAGTGTAAAATTACCCGACGTCGTCAATTCGACACCCCATAAGTGAAATTGTGAAAAGTTATGTTTTTCTTCATCGTTGCTAATGTGGAAAGCGTCTAGCAGGAGGAAGTACTCGAGTCACAAAACGGCAGATCAGCACAGCCGATACAGCGAAGTCCTGTACACACTTCTGTCCGCTTTTGCACACCAATATACAAGTGTTAGTTTTTGCAGTTCTATCAGCGCATCTATTGGAGTCCGATTCCAACATATCTTTCGTCTACATGCAACTCCTCCCTAATAAAAGTGTGAACAGGCACTAGGCACAATGTTCTGTCTAACCGTTCGGTACCAGCCAACATCGAACTTCTGTTCACTAGAAAGCGCAGTTCTAGCACGTTAATCTCGATTAACTACTGAATACAAGAAGGATATAAGGAGGAGATAATAGAAATAAGCAGTCATTTTATCGCTTCAGAAGCCGTGTGCGAATGTTAGATTTGAATACAGAACAGTTCTCCTTGGAAGCGATGAGCTAAACAAACATGTGTAATGAAGAGTTGAGGAATAGCAGTCGTCCGGGATGATTGGAACCCTCTGCCCTACACCATTAGCTATCATGCAGCATAATCATAAGTCACAAGGGACTGCATAGAGCAATTGAAGCCTTTTACCTCTTTGAAACCGACATCTAGGTGGTCTGAGCAATGGGCTAACGGCAAGTTCAGTTGCACTGCGTAAGAGAACCGCACGCGACAAAAAAACCGTAGCTAGCCGTTATTGGTGAAGCTGTGCTTTGCGGTTTAGTGGGGTCGTCCTGTCACGACATGTGCTGTGCGTTGGCGTACACATATCAGCTCAATTCGTTCTTTTATTGGTTGGACGAACTCCCCGCTTCGCATATTCTACCAATAAGAAGCCCACGATAACTGACCTCAGGGCAGCACTGCTACCGCGCTGATTGGTCTGCTTCACATTGGCGCCCTATAGTGTTCGCCTGTCTCACTTTGCTTATTGATCGCCTCCGCTCGCACATTCAACCTGGCCAGCGGATAGCAGTGTGCTTTTCCATCCATTCAGCTACCACTTGGGTGCGCCAGCTACATTAGTCCAGCCTGCCAAAGACTTGGTAAGTATTTTTTTCAACTGGTCAGTTTGCTATACGTTGTCGCCTGCAGTGGTGAGAAGTTTGAGCCATCATATCAGCTGATACCACGGAGTAGTCAATTCAACCTCAGCTTTGAGGTTTGTGCCTTGAGGTTTTTGTCTTTCGTTCGCCCTGCCCTCCACGGTGTGGTATTTTGTCAAACACACACTGCCCATCAGGAACTTCTGCCCCCGTGTAGTCAAATCGACTACAGTCTGTTAATCGGTGTGGGTCTCCATTGTCGCACGCGGGTATGTACGGACAGACAACGTAGGTTAGACACGTATGAATCAGTGTAACTACGGTTACTGATTGGCTCGGATCAACTGTGATATCGACGTGTTCCCTTTGTTCGCGGTTAGATCGATGGGGCTTAGCAGCAAACAGCATTCCCAGCGCTTTGGCTACTTCGTTCGCGGTCGTGCCATTCCCAGTAAAGTTCATAAACGTTTTATATTCCGGTGTGGGGTGCTACCCGTGATCGTAAGGTTGAAGCAACTTAAAACGCCAAAGGATATTCTGATGGATATAAGCGAGGAAGCATGTAGAAAATTTCGAATGAGAGCAAATGGGAACACCGTGCCTTATGCTCTCGCGTCAGGGGAATGTCGGAAGAAATGTAAGAATAGCGGGTGTCGAAACAAGGCCAGTGCATTGTGTTTTAAATGTGAAAAGAGATTCTGTGGGTCATGCTGTGCGGGATCCACCAAGTCTGTTCGCGTTTCTCTGTGCAAATGGTGCACCGATTGGCCATCCGCGTAAGTACCTGCGTGCTTTCCCCACTCTTAGTTTTATCTCATTACCTTCCTAAGATTTTATTGTCTTCCAGTTGGCACTTGTGATCGTGATCTTCATTTGATAATCAGGTTTTGTCAATTTCTAAACATTTCTGCTCCCGAATTACTCCGTTCCTTCCGGACCATTCAGTTTGGCTTGGATTTCAGGATCGTTTATGCCCAGCGTGTGAGGAGCACCAGGCTTAGTAACCATATCTAGACTATAGCTGAAAGTATTGGACGTCAGTGTATTTACGATTGCTAACTGGAGTCTATGGGTAGTTACTGCTTGACGACTGAGCTTGGTTATCAAGACGTAGACAGTAACTTCCGTTTTGAGTGACAGACTTTTACCCACGGGTGTGCTGATGCCTGATACTGTACTACACAGTATCCAGGTGGAAGGTCTGAAAATCCACATCTACTGTTTTCGCGGTATTCGGTCCGTCAGGCGAAGTTGAGGGTAGTGATATCAAGAGACGAAAGAATCTGAAGCTATTCGTGCTACGAGCTATGCGCGTTGTTCTGACACTGTGGAATAACTAGACAAGTTTCTAGATTCTTCAGCCAGGTTCTCCGGGTGCTTGCGTCCAACTGTGGCAATTTTTGCAATATAACTGCGGTATGCCTCGAAAAAAGCACGAAGACCAAGTGACTACCAGGTTGTCCAGGTCCAGACAGGAGTGATCGTGAAATAGAAAGCGGTTTCGAATCCTGGACCTGTGCTGCGTTTTGAAACCTCATCCGTCGTGCCCGTCCCATTACCATGGAAGCTGTAAGCCGACTGACTCATTTTCAGCTTGTGATCCTACATGTTTTTAGGTTTTTATCACAAAGCCTGGTTTTGGTATCCAGCTCCCGTCGGCAATAGTCCCGCTTTGCGGTCAAATTTTGTGAATCGTGATTTGAACTTCGCAAATCAGATGTCACCAAATTCAGTCCAGTGTGTCCCGAAATCCAAATAGTTTTTATCCAACTATTCAGCCTGGGAACATCTGCAAATTGTTTCGTCCTGTTCTACTTTGAATTACTAAAGTGACACTTATTAACGAATCGTTGTTTTCCGCAGGATCTCAACTAGCAGAATAACACCAAAAATGAATGAGAAAGTACGGAAGTAAAAATTTGTTCTGAACAATTCTAGGCTAAACGACGACCACATCACATGACCTGAGTATCTGGCCCCGGGTGATCGATCGTTGGCTAGTTGAGTGATGTTGACCAATTTGGGGCGTAGAGTGATGGGTTTTTCAGCCCAACTGCGATCGATTCGGCTGCATTTACGATCAGCTGCCGGAATAGTTTTGATCGGTCATTTGGGACTGGTGATATCATCCTGAATGAGCGAACCTGGCTGACTTATTGACCTATTCGAAAAAGTACGGTACATTCGATTTCACACTTCAAACTTTCTAAGCCCATGTTTTTTGTGTGCCAAGCTTGGAATCGTACGGCCAGTTTAGTTTGTAAACCACGGAGAAAATAGACAATAACCCTTCGCGCACTTCTGAAGGATTTCATGTTTGCTTTTACAACCGTATAACGAGTACCGTGGGCTTTCGCACGATCAAATCCCTCAAGAGAATGGTTCCATTCCTCTCTCACACCAACAACGATAACAGTTTTCGCCTGGTCCTAGTATTGTTCTAGTATTGCCCGTTCATGGGAGGGAAAGCGGGGGGAAACTGTGCTGTCTTATATTGATTTGCAGCCCTCAGGTTTTAGGAACAATATTTGCGTTCTAAATTCCCAAGCTTTGTAGACGGATTGTTCAGGCCAACTACCTGATTGAAACCCTATCTGCTGCACTTCATATTAGGACCCTGACCCGAAACTAGGCGTAGAAGATAACGCCATAGTATAACAGCCAGTGTGATCAGATTGAACAGAGTGTACTGGTGGCCGAAAGGTAGTGATTTTTAGCACAATATTGTGCTTCATAAGAATAAGTACTCTCTAAGGGGGTCGGATCCATAGCATTTAAACCTTCTCGACACCTCTGCTTCTCAGCTGTTATCCTGTTGTTCAAAAAGGTGTAGTAGAATGTATGGCGTCTAGCTGCTTGACGAAGAAGTCCTTAGTTGAATTTGTTCACCGACATTTGGATAAGATGAGCCAGTTCTGTAAGGTACAGCCAAAGAGATCGACAATGTCTGTAAATAGAGAAGTCTCCTTCAAGGGAGTTCTGTGAGCATTCATCTCGAAAGCCTGGGACGTAATTTGGTAACTAAGTAGCGTACTGTTTGGGGTCCGAAGTCATGCAATCATTGTTTTATTACATTACTACAAGTGCCGTAAAAAGGACGACAGCTAGACTGTGATTTTCAATGTGTCTGTGTCAGAATTCCTGACGTATCAACGGATATTGTTGGCAAACTTGAGAACTTCGTTCGATATCTGTTTCATTACTTCATGTCCAACTGCTTGACTTTCGTATTTTTCGAGTGTCATCTTCAGAACAATCTACTATTGCAATCTCCAGCAGTTACTCTCATCTTCCAACGAAAGCCGTAAGGTTGTAGTTTCAGGAAAGCGATTTTCAACTATTTGACCTGATTTCAGTAGGTTATCTGGACTATCGATTGTTTTACGTGCATTTGCCGCGCCATCGAACTGCTTTTGTCCCTCAATTGAAAGACTGGCGTGACCAACCAAGCTTCTGAATATATTGCAGGTTTCAGTGCTTAAAAAACTGGATCTGGTCGACTTCCCTGATGGAAGATAGCATTTCACATAGCTAAAGCACACGACAGATTGGGTACACGTTAGTGTATGAAAAATTCATTTAAAACCCCTCAACAGGGAATTCCGGACTTTTGTGAGTACTTATCACACACTAAAACGACCACTACGACCATGACTCCCTTTTTGAAGAGCAATTCGTGCATGATTTTTCGTTGACTTAACATGGTTTTTCTTCCTCAAAGTGATGATCGCTCTCGGAAAACAGTGTGCGCAGATATCCGCCATCGGAAAGCAGTGTTATCAGAAGTTTGTTGAGGTCTTAAAGGTGTCTCTAAGTCTCATAGGAATGTCAGTGGTTTACTCACGGGTGACCGCGGAACTGTCCTTAAGTGCGAGTCATCTGTTACTGAGGAATATGGCATGGTCTCTGGCTCTTGTCAAATTTGTGGCCCTTGGAGTTCTTGTCCTGGATGATTTCCATCGACCATCATGCTAGAGTGAGTACATGTCCGTACAAGTTACGATGGATTTTGCACTCTGAGAGAGACCCACATCCAGAGGTCTGTTTGCTTCCAGATTCACCAATCTGAATGAGGGGTTTACGATATTGACGTACACATCAATAACTCAGCTACGCAGCACCGAACTCTATTAAGCGCATCTCGTGGTGCTCATAATTCGAATTTCGTTTAATGAATTCATCTTGGTGTGAAGTACCGTTTTTCGGATGCACCTGGGAAGCGGCATTGTGCAGCGGTATGCGCATTTACATTCATGGATTCATCGGAAGTACCCATAAATCTAGGCACCGAAAATAGAAAATTACGTCAGTAAAGTGGATATTATGAAATGGAATTTGAACTCCGAATGTTTCGATGTTTTCTTCATGGTGGTTCATCCCGTAGGCCATTTTCAGGCGTACTACGCTCGCTTCCCACGTGTGAATGGGATTATGAGGAAACGAATGGAGAACCGTTCCTAGGAACACGCGAGATGTGTCGTTCTGCAGGGCCTTATTTCACAGTATCGACCCTGCTGTACAGTGCTAACATTAGCTTCGTACAAGGCATTAAAGACTGGCACTAGTTGTTTGGAATGCCAATGATACGCTTCAGCCTCCTGGGAGCGAAGTACGGTTACTACCCAGAAGAGATATGCAGTCACTAATTTTGCGTCATATTGGCACAAGCACCAAATCGTTCAGCTGTAACACCCTTCCGGTGCCAAGCTGCCACGCTACCCGAAGGAAGCACGAGGGCTGGGATACTGCCAAGTTGCCCAAGCCTAGATAGGGAAAGTCGGGAGACAGAGGTCGGGTTCGAACCACGAGCACTACCAAAGAGTGGTTGTTCCCAGTGTCATCGAGATCCAGCCTTCAATCCAAAACAACTAGTTTTGTTAATCGTTCATCTGTAAACCTAGCTCGCACCGAACAACCGGTGTTTGTCCAGCCGGACTTAACTTCTCTTTTAATTCGGAAGTCCAGTCCTCCAAGCTAATTAAATCTTTGGGACAAGTTCAACGCTAGTAAACACTGAACATAGCTGCGCTCACTGTACTAAAACACACTCCCTACATGTTTAGCTTAGCCACACTGTTTCCTCTTGTGTTAGTCGACAACTGCACCGAGAATAAGGTAACACACTGCTTATAGGGTTGCTGTTAGCACGCGTCCGAACCTGGTCAGATAGTTGATGTTAGTAATGCTACCTGGGTGTTTTTAACCGATGTGCACACTTGTTTACTAATATATCCCCGTAATTACTAGCCCTGATTCGTTTGCCGACGTAATTGTTTTGAGTGGTCCATCAATGAATACCTTTCTTTTTCGACCAACAGAGGTTTGAATAACCCTCGGATGTATACAAAACTCCGCTCACCAGAGAAAGTGTGTTCTTGGTTTTGTACGTGTAAATGATAAACTCATATTGATCGGTCAACCGATTGTGCGCGCGTTTGTCACGTATGGTCATGTCACAGGCCAAGTTAGTCACTGCCGTTCTTTCTTTCGTCGGCGGTCATGTGCGTTCCGTTTCCGAAAGAGGTGGTTGTGGTGAATTTTCCACAACTAGCAATCCAAACATATGTGGGAAACATCAATGAAGTGACAAATAACAATCGTTTCAGGGCTTACGCTTCTCGCTAATTCTTACTTTAAGTAAGATTGACCTATTTTTCGCGTTGAGAGAAAATACGTCTGTGAGTCACTGTTATTCCGCTTCCAGAGAAAGCACTAGTAGCATCGGCCACTGTCATATTCTCGTGCGGGGAATCCTCCCTACAGAGATTCGGCCTTGTGTACCATTAGCTGAACCCTTCCACTATTTTCCCTTCATTCTCTGGTAAGCACTCAGCTGTTCGGATAACACAGTCTGTTACCAGCGCCCGACAAATGGATTAGGTTTGTAGCGGCAGTTCCGCTCTGGCATTCCGGTGGTCTGACGTCTTATAAGTAAATCAAAATAAATCGTTCAGCTGTAACATCCTTCCGGTGCCTAGCTGCCATACCGCCCAAAGGAAGCACGAGGGCTGAGATACTGCCAGTTTGCCCAAGCCTAGACAGGGGAAGTCGAGAGGCAGAGGTGGGGTTCGAAACACGGACTTTGCGGTCAGTAAATTCGCGCTCTAACCACTTGAGCCATCTCGTCTTAGGGTCACAGTATAATAGTAATAGAACCAGGGTGTTTTCACCAATGTGGCTTAGTGCTGATTTCAACTCACTTTCATTGGGTTGATGCGTGCAGGTCATTCAGTGGTTGTTATCCGGACCAATTTGTCGCGCCCCTGAAGTTGTACTGTCTGGCGGGAAAACAGTTCGGCTTTCCTGAGTTCAAACCAGATTGGTGACATCTGGAGAATTTGGATAACGGAAACATTCCATAATTTGCATTGTATAAGCTGGCGTAAGCAGGGTTTTGATCAAATGTTCTCTTGTGAGGGGCTTTCTGGCTAAAAGAGGAATGCTGTTTTAGGTCCAAGCAGTTAAATGAAGTAAATGTCTCCCCATATGTGTGGCCTACTTTCCCGACCTTTTGTGTCTACGTACATCAGCATTTTTCTGACATTCGATATACTCTCTGACCTATCACACGAAGCAAGAGCAGCACTAGTTCAACCCTCAACGTTTATTGGATAGCACCTGAGGGTGGATGTATTGGCTGTCACACATGATCCGCCACATTCGTTATTAGTGACGCCTCAGTCGACTTAGCAAACCAGTTAGCATTCTACTCAATAGACAGAAATGACCGAGTAACAGCTTAATTTGTAAGCTTTGCGTGTCGCGTTTTTTCCGAGGAGGATGACCCGCCACATTACACTTTTGAACATGAAACGGTGGTGGAATGTTGCTGACCAGTAGGGAGTCCTGAAAATTGGAACCTTAATGTGGTCAACTATTGCCTATTCAACTCAAGACAATGCGATCAGAATACACAATCACTGTGATTCTACGGCCAGCATTTCGAGGGTGGCACGTGGATGTGGCATTCACGTGCATACATATGGTTGCCTGATTGCACAAATAGGTATTTCACGAGGATGAGAGGACTATAGTAACAGCACATGTTAACGGCCAAGTTACCTCTACATTGATGTAAAATGGGTTTTGGGAAAATCATTCCCATATAGTTTCATAATTTTTTCGACGTCTCGTTGATCACGAAATTCCTGCGTACGTATTATCATTTATCTTAATCCACGTGATCATTGACGGATAGGATGTACTTAAGTAAGGTAAACAAAATTATTGAAATTATTACTACTACTGTTCTATGTTATATTTCTGATTGTTTACCAAGTCCTTCTGAGACGTCTTTCATCCACGAGTGAACACTAGAGCACATGGGACCATTCGGTAAACTCGTCTGAAATAAACAAATGGTGTTGGATCACCTCACTCAATATAGCTTGTTGCAATGCGAAATTAACTGCAGGTCCAGAAAAAACTCAGCATTGTTTTTACTTCCAACTTTTTTGGAAGATTCCCATAGCGTGATTTGGCATGTGGTTTAGCCTGTGATTTACCATTGAGACATCTCCACATGGGATGGAATCAAATCGATAAAGCGCTTTACTCGCAACTTACGCGTAGGCGTAGTTTATCCGATCCCACACTTCGATAACGTCGATTCAACCACATCTATGACTTTGCAGTGGTTCGTTCTGTCGATTATGCGCTATTCAATGATGTGGCCATTTTGGAGAGTACACGTTTTCTTTAGACAGTGCGTTACTTTTCAGGAGCCTTCATTTCTTAGCCACCAATATAGTTGAAGGTCTTATGGTAGCTGCGGTTTTGTCTCCACTAATTTGAAGGAACTGATTTTGCGTCTGGCAGTGAACGTTCACTTCCAGCTCAGTCGACAGTTTCACAGACCGACGGATGGACACTTGGTTCAGTGTCTGCAGATCTATCCTTGTACAACGTTGGAAACTCAATAGTGGTCAATGCAACAGAATTTCCTGAATGCTGTGCGAGATATGTTGATGATGCTTTTATGGTACGTGATTCATTAAGTCTCTCGCTATTCTGGATGTTCTTAATGGGGTTCTTCCAGGTATATCCTTCACATGTGAATTTGAACAGCAATGTCAGCTGTCTCTTCATGCGCCCAAGACGGGTTGACACGAATTCTTGCGTATCGCAAACCAACATGGACGGGTCCTTAGACTTAGTTTCGCAGCTTTGTTCCTAATAAAGGAACTTGTTTGTTGCCTGCTTAATGGAGCAGTAAAAATTTGCCTCGGGACCACGTTGACTCACGAACGGGACTTGCTAAGAAGTTTTTTCACAAAATGGCCATTCAGAAAGATTTTTAGCGAAACACCTCAAACCGTGATCACTACGGGAGGCAAAACATAAGCTGCTCTACCTCCACCGTCCTTTCAAAGGGAATGTAATTAGTGAAGTACAGACTTAAAGATCACAAAATACACTCTGCACAACATTATGCTCTAGCTCTGAATGTAGTTCCCATCAGTCGTTCTGTAGTCATGCAAGGGCCAAATGACAAGCTCCTGCTTCACACTTCAGTGTTTTCGAATTTGTCTGTTCCTGCGGAGACAGTTGTAGGACGACAAAGCAATCGTCAAAGCGCATGTCTGCGCACACATCGTCTGTGTGACAAAGGGGATGACGACACAAAGTAAACAATCCTGTTTATTTCTTTATTTGTTGACACTAAACACACTGTTGATGGTTTAATTACGCATAGGCCAATTTATGAAGTACAAATCGAGATGCCAATTTTATATGAACTCGTTTTTTTCTATCACAGTAACGATCGGTACCCACGTTTTTGGAGCTTAAGTTTTGTTCCAACATTTTCTCAATAACCGGACGATCACCTACCTCCCCCACGTGACTCGCCAAACTTTCTTCAGTTTTATCATTCTTAGGCGTTGACTATCGATTTTACGCAGACTGGCATTGACTCGCTGCTTTAGTCAATTCCGTTCGTTGCGTAGATGTTCGGGTCAGTATAAAAGATGCCGAAAAGGTCATTTTTGCTCGAATAGTCCAAAAATTGAAAACACCTTTGAGCGCCCAAATCACAATTATTCAGTGCTACAGATTGGTTGAACCAGTTTTACAAACTGCATTCGTTTTCCACCTGTTAGGCGAACTTGGAGGACCAGTAGCCAGTGGCCAGAACTCCGCGATACCGCCAAAGAACACGCTAACGCCCATACCTGGATCTTCATTGTGAATAGTAGAGTGTACATTGCAGTGATGTACTGCTTTGCTTTTTCAAAAGAGACGTTTGCTTAACGTTGAAATATTGGAGCTTACATTGACATCTCTGATTGTTTGAGAAACGCAGGTTTATTCTAGGTTTCATTAAAACTAGAGGACTTCACAGCGTAGGTTTGATCATGATCGGAATGTGAGGACCAAATAACCCTTTGAATAGGAATAGTCTTTTCTCGATGATGTTCAATGTTTGACGAAGGGGTAACCCAATTCCAATATGCACCTGTATTCAGGAAGTATTTTGGTTGAGTGAATGGCATGCTACACGGGGCTGTTGAGCCTTGTGTCCTTTTTTCTACCCAGAAGATGCTTGAACTCAACTTGCACAGATGATCCGAATATGTCTGGACGTGAAGTTAATAGTGAGATTTCCGAAAAAAAAACACTTTGATATCGTTGATGATGATGACCGGCTCTATTTTGCGCTCTGCGGTGTGAAAAGTCGCTAAAACGAGCCTTCGGGAATTTGCGGTAAGTGTGGCACGCGTATTTCATCAGACAGGGAAACAAAATGACCTAGAGAGCGAGAGCTGTCCAAATTCTCGCTAATTTACCGGGACTTACAAAATTTGTTCCAGAAGAAATTCACACTTCGACACATTTTCTTGATGGTAGTGTAGACTTAAATGAAACTGCCGCGAAGGTAACCACTTGACGACTACGTCGTTGGTTTTCCGTTAGCCTACGGTGGGAACCATAAGGCGGTTGATATAATTGGCAGTCGGTCAATGGCCGGACTGAACCAGAAACTGAGGCATATGCTAACAGTATTCAAGGATTCTTCGTGCATCACCTTTTCATGGTCTTCTATGTGAGCAAGCTGAGGAGTGTGATGTGAACATCGATCTGTTCAGTGCGATCGGTATGGGTAGCCAATGAGTCGATGGCTGGGAAAATCCTAGAAAATACCGAAAGTTCCATGGGGATGACAGAATTTGAAATGACATTTTTGCACAAGAAATTTATTATTGTTGGTTCTTTCCGCCAACAATAAGCCACACTAATCATCGATTGTTAGCTAGAGAACGACGCCGGGTTCATTGGGCGGCAACAGTTGGGCGAGTAAGCACACAGAAAAGACTCCTCGCTTACATCCGACGTACAGTTTCTTCGAAGACAAGAAACCATAAATGATAATTGCTGTTGTTGGGATAACAGTGGCAACTATCTTTTCAGAGTATATTGTATTGTACTTTACTGCACTGAACCTGACTGATCTCACGTGAGTTGTGCCTACTCTTTATGGCAATTAACTACCAGTTTCCATTCCTGGTGTATTGCTATCTATGGTTACGATGTTTTCGCTCCCGTAAGAGCGAAACGGGAATTCAGCGCCTTCTTTTGCTGTTGGCTTTCCAGGTGGGGGACTACTCGTACGAGAGTAATGTGGATGAAAATTTCACAAATTCAACAACCACTCACAAGTATTCGTTGATGTGCTGTATAAAGACCCAAATGAATCCCGCAGCAGCCTGTTTACCGCATATGCAGTTAACATCATAAGAGAGGTCGATAGAATCTCCCATGCATACTAACTGAGTATGCAAATTAGTTAAATACAGTGGGGCAGGAGATGTTTTCTGATCGTGGGCATTGAGTTCATACGAGCGACCGTTTCTCAAGCGTTGCGCGTTTCTTTGAGACAAATTAGACGAATTGGCTCTACAACCCTGGCGTTAAACTAGTTTGTCTTCGAACCGTAACCCTCTGGTTGAAAAAAATTATGAACTCTTCCTAGTTCACTACCCCGAGAAATCGCAGAATGTTTCATCGACGGCATTGCTCCTTTGTGGAACAGTGGTCGATGTGGGCAGCGACATGGGCTTTATGCATTGGTTTACTGAGACTTCATTTGTATCTGGATTTTCAACAGCTTTCATGAGGATGTGATACAACTTTTTTTCGTTTGATGTGGATGTCTAAGATATTCCTGCATAGTTATGGTTCGGATATCAGCTCAGCATTGTTGTTGGCCCTGTCCATCTAGAAACTACTGTTTTCTCAGCAAACGCAACCTGAATTAGAACCACTAAACACGAGAGGATATCACGAAGACGTATTCTCATGTTAAAAAAATTATGAAATATTGATTTCTCATCCTGTCATTCAGCTCTATTTTCCTTCGGCAGTATTCCAGTTGTAAAGTGTTCCAACGTATGGTTCCGCCCACTTACAAAAACCTAAGTTATGACTTATGTTCGGCTCACTAAAAGAAGTTTACCTGTGTGATGAGTTTGTCTATCATCTGTACATGTGATATCGACTTTCTGAAGGCAGATTCAGGCTAATAATATGAGCAGATGGTCAAGCAACCGTCATTCGTAACGAAGTTGAAAAGAGCACACATTACACAATAATTACGATGTATTTCACGGCGGTTCTTCGCGTGCGCACTCAAGTCAACGTAATAAACAAAATATGAAGGCACGATTCACGGAAAAAACCGACTGATATTTAACGATTCAGCCTCCAAATCGCCAGGGTAGCATCGACGGAACGGACAAGTGTCTCCATCTACACAGCTCGAGCTTCCATTTTGCAATGACACCTGCCTCTACAAAGCTTGTTCACTCCAGCCAGAATTTGTTCGGCTGTCTCTAATCGAATTTGCTTCCTGTAGGTGGCTAAACAACTACACGTGAAACGGTGGATAACTCTGAATTTGACAGGCGAACGGAGATGGAGACCTCGTGATCGACGGGCCGGGAGTGCTATTACACATGCTGAGAAGGACTTGTTTTGTAGCGTATTAAGTGCGCTTTACTGTAAGTGTGCGACTTTGTTCCAAGAACTCACTAAAATCGTCTCTACACGTCTGGAACTGAGATCATAGTGTCCAGTATAGGCGTTCGGTATTGTGTTTCCGTACAAATACCGGTGGGTAACCGTTGACTGTAGTATGCGCCTGAAGAGATGCAGCGAAGTAGATCCGGATTAATATACACACCTACAATGTTGTGTGATCTTTCCAGATGGGTCAGTGGTGCCTTCTCTTGGAGAGCAAACTAGCCACCCGGGAAACCAGAAAGTCCCTCCTGTTCAAGTCTAGAGAAGATTATGTCCTCCAGAGAGGGATCGCTAAGGAGAACCTTTATTTGGGATTCTTCCTGTGGTGAAGGAGGATTATAACACACCTTTTTATTTATTGTTCGAAAAACTATTATTTTGGGCGTACACAATATCTCCTTTCATAAGTTATTCCAGGTCGGTCACAGTCTGGATTTTAGCGACCGAGCACATTTCTTCCTGTAGGTAATATGTTCAACATTTTAACTCCAAAAGTTTGCTCCGTTTGTCCAACATGAATTTTGTTGTGTGCTTTCTCAAAAATTGTTGTGAACGAAAATGACAAGCATTCTGGTTTAGAAAATATTCATCTCAAGACTGACTGACATCGTTTTTTTTTTAAGTCAGAGGACATGAAGATACAACGTTCTTCTTCAGGCTATCTACTCCTTTTCTTTATTCAACATTGCTCTTAGTGTTGCTGAAAACCCTTGTCGGCCTTTACTGGAGCTAATCAAGTAGGAATAGTCCCGAGTTTCCCGCAACCTTGAACGCCGAACTGTTCGTATTGTAGTTGTGCGATCATTTGCAGTTGAGCCGGATGTTAATGGGACACTGAGCTGTTTTTCAACTGAACATCTCGTTTGTGATAAAATTCAAACGAATAGGTTGCGCAAACGCTGTCTGATGTTACAACTGGAACGATATTTAGGGTATCGAAATGTTTTTTGTCCAACAGCAATCACAGTGTTTCTGAGAGCCCTTTGATAGCCCCTCTTGGGGCGAATCAGGTAAGCGCAATCCCTTAGTTCCAATCACCAATAGCCTAAACGGTGGATTCAGGTGATATCTGGTTGGGTTCCCTGTAGATACCAATGTATTTTGCCAATGAGCGCATGTCTACTTCGTTGTTCAGCTTTGACAAGATTTTCTGTGGAATTTTATTTGGGCTACCGTGTAATGTGACCTTTCATACTACTGATATCAAACTCACCGGTTCGGGTAATTTTCTAAGGGGTTGGACAACTTAGACTGCCATGTTACATATGAAACTCCTACCTCGATGTGCTAAACGCTGTAGAGGGGCAAAACATACACGCGAAGTAGGGAAAACCGTTTTTTTGTCGCATTGATAAGTCAGGCAAGTGGCCATTCTGAAAAAAACAATGACACCAGAGCATATTGCTTACAACTGGCCACTTGTAAAAGACATGAAAGCTCAGTTAAACTCAAGTCATTTTTTGGAAACATTTTCAAATTTCGCGAGTTACGGGGATACCTGATGTCCACTTCGCGTTTCTTCTTTGAGTGCTGCGAAGGATCTATTAGTGATGCTGCTTTTACTTCTTGTCTTGTTATACGCATGACGGTTCGCTTGGATGGTCAGTTTACCATCGATTGATAATACAAAAAGCCGCATCGATTAGACAATTCCTAACCCGGTCGAAGTTTGTTGGGGCCCCATGGTGACAACAGTGCGATTGTGCATGTGCAGCCGTGTGGGTGCCTGGGTGTGTTTGTGTATATTTAAGGCAGCGGTAACCAGCTGTAGTGCGGTGTGCCTTGCGAGGCTGATAGCACTATCCAGTGGATGCAGTGGATGCTCGGGAACAGTCGTTTGAAGTTTGCACACATGTGCACCCATACACCCATGAGAGATTAGCAACTAGCTATTCAACGCATCCGGTGGGGAATGCTTCATTACAGTAAGTCACATGACAGATCTTGATAAAGCCACCAATGCGAATCGATAGTATGTGTGGGACTGTCGCTGTTAGGGCCTTAGTGGTAATCAGTCCTATGTATCCTAAAGCACTCTGGTGATGGGATACATACTTCGTTTTTTCTGTCGAACTGTACAAATCTATGATCATTTGGAAGATTCGACAGGACTTCTCCAATGGGAGCCCAGACGACCAATAAGGCCTCACTGCATTCTGCTTTTGAGCTGACAATTCCAATTTCATCCGTGCGCTAAATCAATTAAAAGTCCTTGAGAAAAAGGAGGACCGAATCAGTGGTTCATATTATACAGATTCCACGACGAGCTCTGTTTTCTAACTGCATTAGGGTGTTGACGGGTTCAGTCCATGATAGCAAATATTTCGGCAAGCAGGTTTATACCTCCAGATTACGACGTAATCTGTTCGAGAATTCCCCGTGAGTGTCACCTCAGTTACTGGGTTAAAGTGGTTAACATGGATTTCAAAAATGTATTTCGTTAACTGCGTGTGGAATAGCTTTACAGTAACAAGACGATTCGACTTAATTCTCCATCGTGACTTCAGTAAACTAAGAATTCTGTCACCGTATCCTACTTGCCAAACAACAGAAATTCACCTAGTTGTGACCCTGGTACAAACAAACGATTTCCTCATAGTTAACAAAGCCTGACGGCTCTGTAGCTTTGTCAGGATTGATCTAGCGTGATATTTTCATCCAACTGTTTTTTCCACAAAACTCTACTCCTTGAATCTCAGGTTATTGTTCGAGAAATCCAACTTTTCTCACATGGGCCTACAGTCTTCTGAATCTTGAATTACAGTCATGTCGTTCTCCAACTTCCGAAGTAGAGAGGAGGCGTCATCCAACAGCACATGTACTCCCCTTTTCTGCTTCCCAGCTCTTCCTGGGTAGAATCGAACTTTGTCTTCCTTCAAATACAACACTCTTTCATCCGCGTGTGTCTTGCCAATCCAATACCTTGTTCAAGAATACGCTGGAAAGTCGTTCATATGGACAGTTGTCTGCGTATTGTTGGATTTTTATCGTCTTACATTCATCCTGTCATATATAAGTTACCATTGGAAAAGTCGCCTTTGTCTGGACGTGGTCTTTAACTTAAGGGGGCAGATTTGCTCACGAACTGAACATTCACTCTACTTTGTTTTGCGTGTAACTAAATCCTGATGGTTTACTTATTTTTCCTTGCTTGTTTCCACGTATTTTATCGATTACCTCTATTGATCCTCCAGACTAACCTACGGTCGATTGTAACCTATTTAAAAGGAGCCATTGTGCTAGATATAGTTGCTCCAGATATTCCATGTCTTTATAAATACTATATACATAGTATATATAACACTGGTATTTACTGATGATATCTCCGTGATTGCTGACAACTTGCCAAACTTAGCGAACAGGTTAACCTGACCAACGCATCATAACTACTCATATTTGGCATATTGTCTGTCGTAACTGATCCATCTGGAGGTACCTCTGCGGTTAAGGGGCGAACTTACTGAAGGGAAGGCCCTTGGTTCCAACCCAACATTAGCTTCCATATTCCTCCTATCTAGACTTGGGCAGCTTGACAGTATCTCAGCCCTCCTGATTCCGAGTTACACAGCAGCTGTGCACCGAAGCGAAGCTACAGCTGAACATATGTTCTTTTACTCGTCTTTTTCTTCTCAAAAAATGTCATCTTACTTTCCAGTGGAGTAGAAACCTAGGATGATTGTGACCCCGGATTATAAGCACCTTGTTTAGTGCTCTCCCAAGTATCGAAGTACTAAACTTAGATAAACAGCTGCTGCACAAATAGCGTAGCAAACGACACAAACTTTATTTAACCCGAAAGACATTCCCCAGTCTAAGAATTCTTTTGTGCGAACAAGGGCAACTACAGTGTACTATGAATGCCAGAATAGCACGGCTTCCGCACTGCTGAAGCCACTGGTCAAAGCTAGTCTCATTTTGGAACTAGTCAATAGTGAAACTGGCGGCGTCAGCTAACCGTTACACTGAAGATTTACTCATTGTTGCCGTGACTGAAAGAATGGTACTCACAACACTGCCGGGTGATCATTGGAACATTTGGGGAACTGAAAGAGGTCCTTGTGAGAAGGAACTTTTGTGGAGTGGGTGGCAGTGTTTATTGTTTACAAATTGTACTTTCCAACATCTGGAAAAAGTTCCATGGCCCCAGTTATGGGGTGGCCTGTCTTCGATGGATCACCTTAGATCCTAAATATTGGTAAGCACTGTTGTGGATAACCCGGGAGCGGCTTCAGTTCAGTTAACATGTTTCATTCACTCACGACCGTAGTCTGGGCTACCTTCGTTGTGGTACCCTGGAGCTTCCACTGAAGTGAAGAGCTCACAACAGCGTTCCTCACTGTCCACTACGTGTTGTGGGATTCTCTCTAAAACCGACCGATCACAAGAGAGGCCAAATATCCCTTTCGCCATGAACATCTTTCATAGGGAAGTGTTTTTTTAGTCCCTGCAGCGGTTTATATGTCATGCAGAGTAGATACCCAAAGCTCCCAACTTGCCGCAACAAAGCGAGACGAACTTCAGCTTTGCAATGTAATTAGAAGGTCATGCTGGTATCGCGCGCATTCCGTTCGGTTGGAGAGAGGTAGTTTTGTGTGTATGTTTTCGTGAATAATAGGAATGTGATAGCTATCTGGATCTGCTACCTTTACTCGAGGAAACCCAGATTGACTGGCTGAGGCCCCAGACTTCTGTGAGAATGTCGCCTACACGTGGATCTGAGTGGTCACTTGACTGTCGAATATCGGGCCCATTCAGAGTAAAACAATATAGAATATTTTTTCGTTTATGTTCGCAAAATGCATAGTGGCCTTATGTGCTTCTCTGTACCTAACTCATCTGACATACTGTATACTGAATCTATCAGGAGTAGCTAACTCTGCTAGTTTAGTTTAGTTTAGTTTTTGTGCACCTCTCGTTCATATATCTTCCTCAAGTACGGGGTACTTAAATTCCATTCAGTGTTTACTCTCGTCATTGGATTCATTGTTAGCGTTGCAAGCTGGGTAGATTGCTTATCGATTTCTCTATCGCACACAACCGCCGCGCTTGCGGACCAAACAGCGTGTCCTGAGCAGAGAAGAGTGGGTCGACCAATCCGATTCTCAGCCCATGCGCACCATCGCTAAACGTGGTGTTAGGCTGTGAATGGTGAGGTCGTTGTGTTCAACCACGCATTGGCTGTCACACGCACACAAACGCAGATGTACTGAAGCTAACGCAACTGCGCTGGTTGGCGCACGCAAATTTCCTGGGTTTGTGGTTAGAACTGGCACGCGGCGCCCAAAGCACCAGGCTTACACTGTGCTCGTATCGAAATCAGTCTGACTGTTCCGAAATTCACTCAGTCAGTTTACACTCAGACTGGTTGTTGGTCAGCATTCTTATGAAGGCCAGAAATAGTGCTTTAAATGGCCTTTTTAACACGGTGTTTTTTCAGTTGAACTTCTTTATCATACTCGTGGGATCAGTCGATTGCAGGAAATCTTACTACTGGACTTACTCTTTTCAGGTTGGAGGATATCCCGATGGCATCTTACTCAGCACCCTCCATCGAGAGCCCACCTGAGCGGAGTCTCTGTGAGTCCATTCAACAATCAATAGTGTCGATTTCCAAAACAACCAATCGGGAACCAACACCAGAAGAAGAACAACTGTCGAAGTTGCTCATTGAAAAGATACTACCTCCGTTCAATAAATCCATCAAATTGCAAGCAATCGTTGTCTATCAAGCGGACCAGGAGAAGATGAACTGTCTTCTCGTGAATCGACGTATTGACAAAAGGGATGTCTTGAATCAAAACGAAGTCAAAGCTTATGGTCTAGATCAGAAATCTCGGTTGTCGGACTCTGGGTTCGTCGAAACTCCGGGACGCGCTAATTTGACACCAAGTCCATCCAAGTCACAGGACAGCACTTGCCTTACAGAGCAAAGCGAGAGTATCGAACATGGTTCTCGTCGAAAACGCAAGCTGTGCAGACCATGTAAAATTCCTCAGAATGGTGTGATAGAACCTGTGCCATTTCGTTCCTCGAGTCCTAATGCTAAGTTATTTAAAGAGGACTCGCCAGTTCAGAGTCAGTCACCGCCCGAACAGCAGCCATTGGTGAGTGTAGCTCCTACTTCAGTGGAGGTGTTGCCAATCACCCAAAATGGACTATCAGACAGCGTTCTTCTACCCGTCTCAGCAGTCACTTTACTCCCCAGAGTGAGTTTATTTTCCCTACCGGTCACTGTCCTTTCTACTCTACCTCGCCCAATCCTTCCGCGAGTCGGCATTGACCGACCAGCGTGCGTTACCACCGTTTTTTCCATGCCCACCACTCTGTCACAACCAGTTCCTTCTATTCACACCCGACCACCAGAACCATCACACATGTCGGAACAAACCAAATCCCCGGCATGCTTCACAGACAACAACTCGCTTAACCGCCGCTTTGGTAAATCGTTTATCTGCAATCAGTGTCGAAAGGACTTTGCATCACTGAACCTCCTTTGTGCACACACCTTTTCTGTTCACCGCGGCTTTCGATGTACCATTTGCAGGGCCCAGTTCACCCAGAGGTCGAATCTTCAGCGTCATTCCCTACGTCATGTTGGATTTAAACCATTTGTATGCAAGATTTGCGATAAGGCGTATTATAGAAAAGATCACTTAGTCCGTCACATCGAACTCACACATCCTGGATGTGATCCACGGGTGAGTCTCACAGTCAAACTCAGTTCAGCTGAGTGTTTGGATTTTCTTGAGAAACTTCAACAGAAGAACCTTGAATCAGAGCAGGCCGAACTTTTGTACCAAACTTCGGAATGCGAAGTGATGACAGAAGGCCAGAATTTGTCTACTAATAATTCCGATGTCACAAACAAGGCTGCTGAAGTCGGTGGAAATGAGCTGGCTCCCGAGGTGGTGGCTCTTAAATCAACTGTCGGTTTACCCTTGCCCCAGCCAGTAGAGAATTCAGTGACTGGTACATGAACAACCTAACTGAGCGTGTATGACTCACCAGACATCCACACATTCCGGTCTGTATATACTCACTCGTTTTGGTTTGTCATCTGTTCATATTGCGGGTTTATTTTTCAAAGCCCTGACTCATCTTTTCCGCTCCGTCGTTGCGGGACACGGGGCTTTTTTTCGACTATTTTTATGCACTTACCGGCTGTGGATCTCTTTTTAATGTACTTCTATCAGTTAAATTTTGTAAAGTGGCAGTTCATGATAAAATTCTACAGAAAAAAATCGGTTCATTCTAGTTCACACGTACCGTGGGAATGGGGGTCTTTTGTTGTTTCTGCACACTTAGATGTCTTTTCGTCTGCAGCTATTATTCGTCGAATTATTAACCGACGCGCCCTTCTCGTGCAATGAAATTCGCCTAACCATCTTCATTATGCGTTTGAGGTAGTGTGCGCGGCTGATTGTTGGACTACATGTGTGTCACTCTGTCTATTTTTTTCCATCGCTCCACATATCCGCATCGATCGTTTAGATATCGGGAGTGTGTAGGTCAGTCCAACACACGTCTAAACTGTGGAGTTGTATGGGTCCACCCGTGCAATCTAGCTCGTTGGCTGTGTCACGGGTCGATATTCCACAAAGAATGACAGCAATTGTCGGCTTGCTTGCGTCCGGATTGGTGAGTCACTTGGTGCGCGTGTGCTCTTTCCGTACTTCAGCGGGCGCTTGAACGTAGAAACACGCATCTGTCATCTGGGTGCAGAAAAGCTCATAAAGTTGGATAGGGTGAAATCGATCCACTTCCTCGGCCACCTCTAGATTATCTTTCGCGTGAGTATGCAGGATCTATGCAGACTTTCTCAACATAATTCGGTTTGCTTGTTTGTTCGTTAATGCTAAGACTCTGATTAGTTCGTAGGATCGTCGACTTTAGTTATGTGAATGATGATGAACTAACTGTTCTTCATGCTTCTCGGGCGCAGTTGCCTCTGCTTTGCCCTTCGGGACCAGTAGAACCTCAAATACGTAGAGCATATAAAAAAAACCTATATTCCACAACATTGCCAATATAAAAAACCAGTCAATTACTTTACATCCTTCTCCTGGTGTGTGAAATGGGTATCCGGGGCTTTCTAATCTTTGATGGGCCTGCAACTGTCCGGCTCTTCATCAGGTCGCTTAGTAATTCCTATTTATTTCTAGTGTCAACTGCGTCTGTGAGTTTCAACTTCAGTGGCCAACACTCTAGACCTAGACGTTCGTTGCTAGTGGGCCGCCTTTTATTCCTTAATTATCTATTGTTGCATTTGCATTGATTCGGCCCCATAGGACAACTGGTTGTTTTCCTGATAAACAGTGAATATTTTCGTCCTTTGGCTTATCTTCTGTCTCGCCGTCACAAAGCAGGGGATATGCTTTTGTCCACGGCTTGTATTGCCACTCTTAGTCTGTGCTAGAAAGGCAGATCTTTTCCCGCCTGGTTGATTTCCGTTGGCCTCGGGGAGAAGGGGGGCGAGGGCAGTTACAAATATATGGGTGCTTTGGACGTGACTAGTCTTTCAGGATGTGGTGTATATGGTGCAACCGAATTACCCGTCTAACTGCACAAACTAACCGCCAACAATGCTACTTGATCTTGAAACAGGAGGCGAATCCAATTTTTTGTGGCAACTACTGGTAACATTGAAGGCAGGCAGTTCGATGGACTATTTGATCCCTAGCCCTCAATGTGGTTGAAGAGACCCGGGTTCACTGCTTGATCTGTACTGAGCTTCTTAGGTCAAAACGAATGTGGAAAAAACTCTGGTAAGACATGAGGACATGGACGAGTCGAAGTTACTCAGGTCCATTCGGTCAAGACACCCTAAGCTGTTTTGAGTTGGCTGCGTTCCCTATGCAGTATAAGTTTCTGACGAACGGTAGATGCAAGTGCTTTTGGGAGTCCGTGAATGCTGGCACCACTCATGTGCACACTCATTGGTATATCAATCTGGTCTTCGAGTGAGACTCACCTGAGTCTTTCGCTTATGATATTCTCCAACTGAGTGTGCTACACAAAGGCCGCCTCATGTTACTATATTCGAGACATCGCAGTATGCTTTCATTAAATAAAACCACTTACAAGGTTGCTGAAAACTCCTCCAAGAGTTTCCATCAACCTCCTGACTAGCTTCCTTTGTGAAAAAACTCATATGCTGTTTTATCGATGCCAGTCTCTTCCGTGACACTCCTGAATCATACCGGACACAATTGGTGTCTCGAGAATGCTAGTGATCGCTGACCATCCTTTGCTCAGTAGCGTCTGTATGTACCCGCTCGTCATTTGTTTGATTAGTATTCTGAGCGGTTTTGCAGAATCACTGACATATGACGTGACTGTCTCGCCCGTGCTACCTTGCCCACTGGTGCTTCAACCGACAATCTGAGAGATATTTATGGTGTCATAATGGACAGTGCCACCTGTTCTTGGTTATGAACTATCCCAGTGACGGTGTCGGGCAGCGTTTTTTAGGTGAACACATATTTCCTTGTTTCCCTCAAAATAAGGTTCGTTTCAACTATTCTCAGTTGATGAGTGCTGTTAGATGGGTAAATAAACTATTGATGTTTTACATTCTCCATTCGGCGTAGGAGAACAGAGTGTCTTCAAGAGGGTATCCCTGATCCATAGATTCAACCGCAATACAAATAATTCTCAGTATGATCGTATGAGCAAAATTATTGGCTTGCTACTGTGCAACCAAAATTTATTTGAAGAATAGAAGAATAAAATTGGATGGGGAAAGGACCCAGTGCTAGTCTACAACGACCATTTTTAGTGCCTACACTTCCAGGCACCCTGGATAGAAACTAACAACATAGACGCCATTCACATCTATTAACAGCCACATCTTGCAGCGTCTCTAACCAGGACCAGTGAGAATCATGTGATCCCTATCCTGGAAGGTGAGTCACACTGACAGCACATAGAATTTTCGTAATCTCTTTCATAACCCCCAGCTACATCGAAGGTTGGCTACCTTTCTGCTTACGCCACTCTGAATTGGGCTCAGAGAGCAACACTCTCTTCGGCAACCGATGATTCGGCATGCGCAATACATGACCACATCACCGCAACCTCTTGTGCTGCATACATTCCTCGACTGAAGTCCGGGCTGTACCACCGAACGCTCGTGTTCCGACTGTTTTCTACTTCACCGACCACAGCCCACACGAGTTTTGGATCTGAGATGACTGTTGTCAAAGGCCTGAGGACGTCTCAGTTTGGCTGCTCGCAGAGGCCACGTCTCACAGCCATTCAACAAAACAGCCCGTACTATAACCTGATACACACGTCCCTTGACATTTAGAGACATGCCTGTTTGCCTCCATATGTGTCTCAAATTGGCAAACACGATCCGACACTTGGAGTCGTGCACTGATCTCGTGTGTCACAATAGAATCGGAGCTTATAAAGCTTCCAAGATACGTAGAACACTCGAGTACCTCTCGTTGGATTGCGATCGGTGATTGCATGTACATGAGCATGACCTTTGTGGGTGAAAAGCCTATGCCGAGGGATGAAGTGACTTTGATCAGCTCTACCATAGGTACCTGTGCCTTTTGACCTCTTCGAAAATCGGAACGAAGTTGTCTACAGATTCTAGACCGATAAGTTTTGCGTTGGCAACTATCTGAACACAAGAGTTTTGAGGAATCAACGTCCATCTCATCGTCTTACGGATCTCAAAAGTGAATAGGAATGAAGGGAGTAAGCGTCCTTTTTGGACAACACTTTTTGTACCGAAATTTTTGAAAAGCTATCTGCACACTGAAGTGCCCCTGGAATGCTGAAAACACGAAGAAATTAGTGTATTTACGAACTTTCGGGCCCTGTCAACAGAGTCACATACATCCTAGAAATCCAAGAATACTAGAATTTTTGGTCGCTTACACCTATGGCATTGTTCTCATACCTGATGGAGTTTGAAGTTTTAATCAAGGAAACCTCCACCAGGAGAAAGTCATCCCTCGAGTTTATGCTTCCCGGGCCACCGTAAGGCGACGAAGGACAAGTGACCCCAAAAGTATCGTTACGGCTGAATCCAAGCTAATCCCTCTGTGATTACCGAGTTCACCACGGGGCTCTTTTTGAAAGCATAACTATAACCGGTTCTCCCCAGTTGTTTGGGACTCTCTCCTATCACCATATGGAGACAATTAGATCAGATAAGTGACAACTAAAGGCTTCACTCCCATCTCTGAAAAAGGTGAGTGCGACATCATTCGGACCGTAAACTCGCTGGGGCTTGGCAGGATGCATGCGATCATAAACCGAGGTCGTAGAGGGCTCCAGATTCATGCCTCAGGGTTCTAGCGTAGTTTAGTAATCCGATAGCAAGAGGATACACGAATATTTCCCCAAATTGCTCGGCCCTGTGGTCGCGAGGTCCTACTTTATTGAAGACGGTCGTACCAGTTTGATCCTTCACAGTTTCGCCACACGGCTCATCCGAAGTAGTCTTCGAGAATTCGCGACATTCTGCGCCTTTTCCATTTCCTTAGCTTTCCGTACTCATCAAGCTTTATGGTCGGCACGCATGCTAGGTTTCACTTGATGTCTGATAACCTTCTGGGTTCAATTATGATCGGGACCGGCGGTAACGTTCCTCGGAGTCCCAAGCAACGCTCTTATTCTGTCTGATATCCAGTTCTTGAGTGGATCTGGCAGTTCCATTTGCAGGCGACATTGTGCAAAGCTATGGCGAACTGACATCCGATATTGTAGCAGTTTGAAGATAGCTCAGAAAACAGTTAGGACAAATGCATTCAGGTCCTGGATCTTGTAGCCTCTCATTTCCAGGCCCACAGCTCGAGGCTGGAAAGTGAGAAGCGGCTCCGTAATTATACATGGTCAGAATCTATTCAAAACGAGTGACAATCGTTTAGAGATATACGACATCGGTAACTGATGGCATTGTGATCCACTGGATTCCATGTCTGACATACTGTTGGAGAACATTATGTGGCTAGGCGACTCCGGTTATTGCGGAAGTGAGCAGTGCACAAATGCAGTCTGCGCTGAGTACACAGCTGAATCCGTAGTTTGCCGGTGTCTGTGCAAACCGAGTCTAATCCAAGTCAAACACCGAAATGAGTCTCAGATGCGCCAAGTCGACTCATTTGTGCACCGAAACCTCCGGCAACCAGAACGATATATGGTCCAAACGTATCAGGGAGGCGGCCGTATTACTGAGGGAGCAACGGTTTATCTCTGGCGACTGATGCACATTTATGGGGCATTATTAGAAAAGATCAACATAGAGGTTCAGTGAGTAGAGTGAATACAAAAGATGCCCGAAAAAAGGTCAAAAGTCCTCGCTTGAGTTGTCGAGGTATGAGGTTGACGGAAACTCGGGGACTGTGCCTACCTGATGAGCCCCAAGAAGGGCGAAACTGGTCGTGGACTGTCAAAGAGCTTTCGGTAACCGTATGAGTGATGTACTGCAAGCGACTGTTGTTCTTCGTCCAAAAGTGAGTTCAAGATGCGCTGGCAGTCACGTGATTGGCTTGAATCTCCATGTACTCACGTGCTTCTAAAACTCTGGATTCATTTTGATGTACCCGGAAATTTTCTGACAAATTTCAGCTGATCACTTTTGATTACCGTACCAATCACACACAATGGTCAGTCATACTCGTCAAAATTGCCGTTTTCTTCCTTTCTGGGGCTCATCAGGCAGGCCTTATCCTCGAATCCCTATAAATCCTATTCTGTATTTGAACCGCGAATGGGATGAATGAAGAGCTAAACATTTGCAAACGGACTGTATTAACGCAAGGCTCAAATTAACCCCTCGTGCATACTGACATTCAACTGAATGCACTACAAAAGGGCCGTCACACGATTAAGTTAGGACGACATTTAAAGAAAAAGTTTTTCTTTTGGTATGACAATGTTTATAGGACTGATGAAGACACTGATGTTCTTGCTCTTTTCAGGTCTTATCAGTTCGGTCTAATCCCGACAACATGCAGGTAACCTGGTATTTGAGTAGTAAATAAGACTGGTTGGAATTCGAATTCAAGGATGAATATTACGAGAGAAACGCCACTGGGAGCTCCGGTTAAAGGGTTAATTGCCGAGATGGTAATGCGAAAGTCGGAGAGGATATTAATCCCAAATTACCGATCCTTCCAAAAAAGAACGATCTAGAACAAACAAGCCAACTGATAGACAGCGTTTTTGATGGTAGCAACTTCAAGATGGAAACAGAAGCAAGTGATAAACCGGCACTTTTGGGTGTTCTCCTTACCAAATTACCAAAAGGAAAAACAAACAGAAAGTTGACGCACATTGACCTAATTCTGAACCAACCAATCTGTCAAAAACAGAGCTGCGTCCGGACACTGTTCAGATGAACGGAGACTCTGCAATGTAACAGAATCCAGAAGAAACGCCCATAATGAATATTCCAAAAAATCCACTCCAGCCAATTCAGCAACCCGAATACAAGGTGAAAGATTCACAAAGCCATAAATCGAGAGCATGTCCGTGACCGCAAGGTTACCACACAACAACATGAGATAAAAGTGGCCTATTGACCTACAAGCACCCTGTGACAAACGATATCGAAACCAAAAGGAAAACCAGATTCAGTTGAGGAGACTACCGTCATCGACAAATTTCAATGCAAAGATTGTGACAAACATCAGGTGGGACAGACAGGAAGGAACATACCAGCCAGAATCAACGAGCACAAACTTGATTCTAGAAAACGCAGTCAGTTCTCACTCATCTCTGTACACAAAGACCAGGAAGGACACGAATTCAAATGGAACAGTGTCAACATATCTGGCCAAGCAAGCTAGATGAACGGATGTGTTGTACTCCACCGACAAAACAATAAACAAACACATCGTGATCGACCCTGTTTACCAACCTCTGAGGGCAAAAGAGCTAAATGGTTTCCAAAAGGAGAATCAAGAAAGATAAACAACAGACCCAACATCAAGTGACAAACTAATTAGGCTACAGGGTAAGACTCAAGCCCGAAGACTTTAAATATATTCTGCCCTCCTAATCGTCATGAAATGGCAGTTATTACCACTGGTGTCGACCCATATGTATGAATCCGGTTTTTGCACTTCACTTTGAATGGAAACAAGTTAGGGACGTTGGTTGACCACTGAAGGTGTTGTTCTCTTTTCCACTTCCCATGCTCCTCGGCTGGCCGAAGCATCGGTGTCTAAAAACAGCGAGTAACTTCCTCAATGAATCGGCATTTCCGTCAGTAGGGTTTGAATGTTATAGTATTCTAATATATGTCGCGTTCCGTTCCCCCCTGGTAGCCTACTTTGTTCTGACAGCAAGAGCCAGTGGGTCGGAGGTCACAGAATATCGGAGGAAATGTAGTAGTCAGAATACTACATTACCGGTATCAAAACTGTGATCTTAGTACATATAGGTGTTTGCATTGAAGGAAGACTGCAAGAGATCTGCCTAGAAGATGATGAAGAAACAAAAAAACTATCACATCGCACTGACAGGAGTTGTTAGGCTCACCAGTAAATTTAGTAGAGGAGCACTGAAGCAATAACTGAAAAAAATAATGTGAATAGGTCATGAATTACACTGTGTGTGCCGACAGACATCCATGTATTGTTCACTGGATACATTGCGAAGAAGCTATTTTGTGTGCTTCCATCTTTTTAAAGCCTGTTGTGATCTGATAAACTGCTGCTCAAGGTAGCTCAGTTGTTAAGGCTTGAAACTACTGACCGGAGGATCCTTGTTCGAACCCAATCCAAGCTTGTCTATCGTTCCGGTCTAAGTAATGGCAGTCTAGCATTATCTGGGTCTGCATGGCAGCTGTACACCAAAAGGGTGCCACATTCGGACGATTTAGTTTATTTGTTATTTTTTTTAGATTGGTGCAGTACCTTGCATACGCTCCTTCCTCCAAAAAGTGTCTACCACCTGAAAAAGGACTATTTCCTGTGTTTGCCTTATTTTAACGGATAGAACTACAGTGTTTTATCCGGTTTATGCTGAGGAAATTGGCTAGAATATCGGCTTCTTCTAAGGTGAGACAACTGCAATGAAAAATAAAATGTCTGTTCCACAAATTTCCTCTTGAGTGGGATGATTAATGCAAACGGTCTTCATTTCTTATCACGGTCAGCTTCAGTTGTTTCTTCCCACGGTACACAGAAGTCTTCCTAAGATAGCCCGCTTCAAAAGGAAGAAACTTCAGTTGAGAGTCTATAACAACGCTTCTGCCAGCCAGAACCCGCGGGCCATTTACGGGAAAAGTAGACTACCATTTACCTCGTAAGGACCTCTCTCAGTGGATAAATATAATTTGAGTTACATGCTGTTAAGAGTCATTGCAATTGCCTTATCCTATTCTCCGTTACCTTGTATTCGGATATTTTAACGGTGTGACTGTGCAGTCAACTATGTTCATCTAGTAAGTAAAGTCCGTTGGGGTCACGGGATAGTGTGGCTGGTGCGCGGGCCTTTAAAACTG
This sequence comes from Clonorchis sinensis, assembly GCA_003604175.2. Taxonomy (NCBI): domain Eukaryota; kingdom Metazoa; phylum Platyhelminthes; class Trematoda; order Opisthorchiida; family Opisthorchiidae; genus Clonorchis; species Clonorchis sinensis. Next base: position 176,682,615 of record CM030369.1, on the reverse strand, counting down.
ATAATTATCACATGTGGTACACAGTATTTTCTGGAAGGGACACCATCGGAAAAGTGGGCTTTGGTGCTCCAAAGCAGAAGGTTTGCCTTGAAAAAGTTTCATATTAGATTATGGTTTCGGGATGAATCTCTAGGTGACAGGATTTTCTTATATGGCATTACATTTTACACAAGAGCATTTTATAGGTCTTTTTGCATGCTCTGTGTTTCTGATTGGATGGTACCCCATCAAGGGTGTCTTCTATCCAAGTGAGTCTACGGTGGCGTCCACCATCAGCCACTAGATAAAGTAACCTCCTTTCTCTGGAACAACGCCATCTCAAAAGAGGATAAAACATCTCTTTTCACGAATTCATATTCTCGGGGAACTTGCTGTAACAACGGTATTTACTCAGCTTAGTTCTCGGTCTGAACATTCCAAGCTAGCGTTCATGACAAAACAAACACTAAAGGTGAACAACGTGAAATTAACGCTCAAAACCAGGTCAAAAACTCATGTGCAGCGCGTCATTTATAAAGTGTATGCTGCGACAACATCCTGGAAATTCTGATGCCTGGACGCGCTATTGGCCACTGGCATTCTGCAGATACTAGATCATGATTGGCTGTTGGGTCCAGACTTTCAACCACTCAGAGCTCGCCTTGATACTTGACTGGCAAGCGGCCCGATCTTTTGGCCAGTCGCGCGCGGGGTAGGCTTCTTGGACATAACTGCGAGCGGTAAAGCGGTATCGGTGCGAAATCCCGCCTAACACCTCCCCCTTGAAGTTTGTTAACGTGGCTTCGAAGCTGCGGGGTGCACATCCAGCAGCGCGGCCGTAATACGTGTTCGGGCTGGACCTCCGATGAAGTAGCTGATGTATTTTCCTCAATGGTACAGAGAACAAAAGTGTCCAGGAGCATCTCTATACTCAGCTCACTCGATCCGGTGAACAGTATCTACGCATTTGTTGACCGGGTTTGGTTTGAGTGCAGGATATACCTGGCCTGGACAACGTCAATCTCGTAGAGCACTTTGATGCGCCGGCGAAGGATGAGTCCTGGGATCTACAAAGGGTATCTGCCGCTGTACTCGAGGACCAACACTATCTGGCCTTCGCTGAAGGAGCGTGCGTATGCGCCATGATGCCGGTTAAACTGGTTCTCCATTCTCGTGTTGCGGTGACTCAACTGGATTTTCTGTGGCCGGATAGTGTCACGTGATATTCGAATTTTCCTTCGGAACAGAGTCTTTGCTGGTGACAATCCATCAGGCGGGTTGGGGTTTGGCGTGGCCCCATATGCCGGCAGGAACCTTTGCAAAATCTCTTCCGTTGGTCCCTCCCGTTTGGACTTCTGAAGTGCACGCTCCAGAGTGTCAGCGAAGCGTTCCGCCTGGCCGTTCTACTGTGGATGAAACGGCAGCGAGCGAACATGAGTTATGCCACAGTCCCGGCAAAACTGTGTGAACCCCGACGACGTGAACTGACTGCTATTGTTGGATACAATAGCCCCTGATATTCCAAAGAGACTGAACAATCGTCGGAGTTTCAGGACTGTAGTTGAAGTTGTGGGGCTGTTCACTGGTAGAATATGCGGTCATTTGCTGTAGGCATCGACGACAACCAAAAACTATTGGCCACCAAATGGACCTGCATAGTCGACGTGAAGACGAGACCAGGGTTCGGTCGGTTGCGGCCACGACCGTAGGTAGGAATTCTCGGATGACTTGGATGCTTCACCACACCGCAGGAAAGATTTAGATGCTTGCTATTTCTTAGTCCATCCAGGGCCAGTAGACAACTCCCATCAAGCGCCTTCATCCTGTTTGTTTGTTGGTGTCCATTATGAAACTGATTCAGGATAGCTGGTTGTAACTTCTTTCCAATGACAACACGTTCTGAAAATAAAGGGCATCCGTCGGCTAGTGATATTGTGTCATTTCGGCTAAAGTAAGGTCTCAATTTTTCTTTTGGGCAAGCATGCGGCCATTGGTCCCTGACCTGCTGCAACACAGGGTCTTGGTCGGTAGCCTGGCAGACCAAGTCAGTAGTCACTGGAAGAACTGCTTCCGATACTATGTGGTTCACCTCCGGTTCCAAGGCAATTGTTCAACTGCAATATTTCCTGGTTCTGGCCTGTCTGAATCAATGAGAAGTGGTAGTTCGTCGGCTTGTTCGAGGCTAGTTGTGGACTGGTGCTTGATCTTGAAGTCGGATGCGAGAAGCAGAGCGGCCCATTGCTGGAGGCGATTGGCAGTATACCCTAGAATCCCACTCTTCAAGCCGAACAGAGCAGGGAACAGCTTATGATCGGTCAGTAAGGTGAACTGATGGTCGTAGAGCATTTTATGAGACTTTTGGGCGGTAAACACGACCTGACTGTAGGTGCGCTTGGCTGTTGTCATGGATGGGGCCGCATGTGCAATGGCTTTCTGGCTGGTGTCGGCAAATACATGGGAAATCACTGGCCAATTCCATAGCTCGAAGTATCCAACGGTTTCAAGTGACTGATCATAGCAGGTGAGAAGCAAATCAAAAATCAGCATGGACTTGATTGAGTCAAAGGCGCGTTGGCATTCTTCTGACCATGTCCATTTGTGGTCCTTGGTGAGTAGCTGGTTCAGTGGACCTCGAAGGCGACGCATGGAGGGCAGAGGCGAACTGTAATCGCTGACGAGACCCAGGAAGGATATGAGGGATGTTATGTTTTTGGGTGCTGGCATACGTTCTACGGTGTTGATGTTCTCCTGGTTTGGTCGGCGGCTCTATTCATCAATAATGAAACCAACCAACCAACCGCATGAAGAAGATGCGTTTCCTCGGTGCACTCTGAAGCCATACTCTTGAATACGACCAAGCACGTAATCAAGGCGCTGTCACAGTGTACCTGGGTTGGAACCCATGACAATGAGATCGTCCAAATAGGCGGCAACTCCGGGGGGCATCCTTCAGCATCGTATCCATGATCTGTTGAGATATTGTCGGCACTGTCTTGACACCGAATGACAGTCGGATATGCTGCAACAGACCGCGGTGGGTATTGATGGTCAAACTTTCTTGGGATTCTTCCCCGACTTCAACCTAAAGGTGGGCATCGGCCAAATCAATCTTCGCGAAACATTCCCCCCATTCAGTTTCGCGAATAAGTCGTCCTGAAGAGGAAGATGGTGCTGATGGGTGTCCAGTATAGCATTGCGACCGTTGCAGAAGTCTGCGCACAACCAGATGGTCCCGTTAGTCTTCTTCACCAACACAATCGGTGCGGCTTACACAGTGTAGTTGGTCGGTTGGAGAACACCAGCCTTCTGTAGTCAGTCCAGTTCCTGCTCAACTATGGATAAGGTTGCATATGGTACTGGGCTTTTTGTCCTTAAAACTGGTTTGGCATTGGGTAGGAGGCAGAGTCTGGCTCTTGCTTTTGTGCACCGTCCAAGCCCGCCTTCGAATATAGATGCATAGCGTTGTAGGAGGTCCTCAAATAAACGCTTCGGAAAGTGAGTTTTTTCGAAGGCACCTCCAGGTGCTTCCTGAGTGAGGTTGCAAATGAAATTAATCGGATTTTCCAGCAGATTCAGATTATCGATCCAACCCAGCCCCATGAGATCAAGTTTGGGGCATGACGTCAAGCAGCACGTGGCTTGTGCCGTCAGGCCATTGAAGCTTATGGAGCAGTCAACCTCGCCAGTCACTTTCAGTTTACCGCCAGTAGCATTACGGGCTCAATGTTCTGTCGGTCTCAAGTGCGTCTTACCAATTTGTTGCCATGTTCGTTCACTGAGCAGCCTGATGTCGGAGCCTGTATCAAGTTGCAAACGAACTGGGATGTTGCTGATGCGAACCGTCACAAGCTCCCTTCGGCAAAGTCAAATTTGAATATCGACGTCGCCGAGTTGGATCGTCATTTGTGATCTGCCCGGTGACGTGCTGGTGGCTGCGGCATCTGAATTAGGCGTAAATCTTTGTGGTCACGACGATTGCACCTGGAAGATGTATGACGCTTAAATCGGCAACAACGAGCGAAATGCCACTCACCGCAATGCCAGCAACTTGTGAGAACATAAAATTGACGGAAACTCGGGGACTGCGCCTACCTGATGAGCCCCAAAAAGGGCGAAGCCGGTCGTGGGCTGTCGAAGAATTTTCAGCAACCTTATGAGTAGTACGTTACGAATATACATGTATCGCGATATCTCGAATATCGTAACATCAAAGACATGAGGCGGCCCGATGCAGCACATTCAGTTGTCTGGAGATATCACAAGTGAGGGATTCAGCTGGTTTCCAGGTAAGTCTCTCGTAAACAAAATTTGTTTGCAAATGAGTGTATGTCGCTAATTGTGAGAGGCTTGTTCTGTTTTCCACTGGGCTTGTTGTCATACTTCTTTGGTTGACTGCGTACTCTGTACACAGCCCCTTGCAGTGGAGTGATATGTTGTTTTCCGTATGCGATACGGCAGACTCGCCCAATGTAATGGTGTTTCCCGACGACGATTTACCTCCACCAGACGCTCAAACAGCTGAATACATTGCAACTTCGCTTTCAGGCCTCCATCTATTTTTTTGGATCCTGCTCGAACGAGAAATTTACGAGCAAAATTCTTTCACCAGTGCGTCGTCAATTCAAAGTTGGAAGGATATGGTTTCATGGATATAAACTACTGGTACTCTGCCTACGCGGGCGATTTGCACCAATGTGCGCTCATTTCTGTTCGTTCAACAGCGGATTTATCTGATTTGCTACGGTTTGGTAATAGAGTTTTAGTACTGCCACGCGCAGCAGGTGGTTCTCCAACGCCTATAAACTTCCTGATAGAATTCAAAGATCGCACTGCCATCATGCTTGTTTCAGGACGGTACAACATTTAGTTAGCCAACATATGCCACCCCACTGCCACGTCATATATGGTAAATGAACTGTGTCTGACCTCTCTGTACCCGAAAACCCTGGCTTTGTTTCTGAGGCAGTTGGAACCATCCGAGTTGATCCACTCTTGTTTACCGTCTATGGGGTTCCTGATATTATCGTAGGAAAATATTGCGCAACCTTTAGGCAGTGTAACGCCGTAAAAAGAGCCCATAAAGACCCGAATGTCAGGTGAATCTTCGCCTATTCTGAAAACCAGTGGCCTGATTATAAATTGTATCCTACACAATGGCAGCATCCTTAATAATCATCGTCCATGATGTACGTCTGTAAGAGTTGCAACAACCGAAATGTAGATGAGGTATTGCTTGAAGTCATTGGGTCGGCTGGTGCCTGGGTGGCACTCTCCATAAGACTGTTGACAGTGATTTGGGTCCAATCTCTCATTGGGTTTTTCAAATTGGTTCCCATTCTGACAATATCCACCTAAGCAAAGTCATAAAACGCGCTCAAAGGAACTTTAGAGATAGTTGAATGAGGACTAAATTACTATGTCACTTTTAGTTGCATTACTAACCCTTTTGCCTAGCGAACTGGTGTAAACGAAGGATCCAAGTGGATTCCAGCTGAATACGCAGCGCAAAGCCTGCCTAATGATTCAGTTTAGACTACGTTCAAAGTGTCGAACCATTGTTCTATTCACATTGTTTACAAGGAACAACATTTTGTTAAATTAGACATCACTGTCTGCCTGAATCATAAGGCAGACTATTCACTACATGATCAGTCAAAGAACGTTACAAACAAGCGATCCAATCCATCCTGTAGAATAAACTGTTGTTTTGAATTCAGGGGCTTGGTTTTGAGAATCTGGGTCCACGGACTCTCAAACAGGGCGAAACAGGCATTCAGCCGTTGGCGAATTTGAATCGCTCTTACTTTCGGTTTTTCTTAAAAACGAAAAACTGCATAAGTCCTGTTCTGATATCTAACAAACACGTGTCATGGCAGAATGCTTCGGAATGTGAATGTGCCTAATTTTTACAAGTAGTTCAGCAGTCATTCTGTCGCGATTGGAACTCACTAGGTGAATTTAGTAGGACCATCGCAAGTTGCTTTGCTTATCACTTTTCACCATTCACCGCATCACTGCACACCACTCGCCACCCTAGGGCGCATGACAAATAAGAAACAAGGAATTACTTCACTGCTTTGAAATAACTTTGGAAACTTGGGCATACATGGAAAATTGTCCACTTTCGGTAGACTGTCATCGTGCCAACCTGGTCCATTCGGATAGTCTGCAAGCTATGTCCAACCGGACTATCGTTTTGCTGCTTCAGACACCCATCGCATATTACCGACTTGCACTCCTTTTAGTCTATATAACGACCACTGACACGGGGAGCGTTCATATTCAACTCCATAGCGGCACCGTGGCAGCTGCACGAAATTAGTGTGATCGTTGTAAAGTCATCGCAACATTGTGCCTCGATGCGGCATCTCTGCCGCCCAATACGCACTGGGGCTGTTAACGGTTTACCCATGAAGAGAACCTATTCCAAATTTGGCGAAATACACTCATTTGCAAACCAATTTTGTTTTACGAGAGATTCACCTGGAATCCAGCTGAATATCTCGTTTGTGATATTTCCAGGCAACTGAATGTGCTGCACCAGGCCGCCTCATGTTCCAGTTGCTACGATATTCGACATATCACGATACATGTATATTCGTAATGCACTACTCATAAAGTTGCTGAAAATTCGTCGACAGCCCATGAACGGTTTCGCCCCATTTTGGGGCTCATCAGGTAGGCGCAGTCCCCAGTTTCCGTCAGCCTTATGTTCTACTTGAAACCAAATTGCACGAAATTGGCGAACTACACTCATTTGCAAACCAATTTTGTTTTACGAGAGATTCACCTGGAATCCAGCTGAATATCTCGTTTGTGATATTTCCAGGCAACTGAATGTGCTATTTCAAATTTTTTTCGTGTTGCTTTTCTCAGGAATCGTATGAGTGATTTAACGGTTCAACCAGTAAGAGAAAATCAATTGAGTAGGAAATAAGGTTGATGGAAATTTGGGAAGCAGCCTACCCGATGAGCTCCATGGAGGGCAAAACTGGGAATGGGCGGTCGAAGAGTTCTCGGTATTTCTGGATCAAGAAAGCACTTCGAGATCTTAAATAGATATCGTTCTAGCTGAAACACCAATCTTCGTTTGTGCAGAACACGCAGTTGTATAATGTCATAAACGAGGGAATCAGCTGATAAACAGTCGAGTCTCTCCCGTTAACGCCAAGTTTATTTTCAGTTGAGTGCATGAATCCACTTGCGTACAATTGGGAGCTCAAGTAGGGAGATTCGGAAACTATGCCTACCTGATGAACCCTGAGAAAGCCAGAAATATTGTTGCACCAGGACTAATTAAATCACGCTCACCTTCACGACTCAGGCTGGTTACCACACCCTTTTTTCGCAATGTCCATTCACAAGTTGCCAACACGGCTTGGTATCTCAAAGTATGTGCACATCAGTCTGTCGGCCAATGGCAGTCCTTTATCTGGGTGACGCAAATGGCGTGTTCTAATAAACCGGATGGCGATTAGTTGTAGATGACTGACCCAACGATAATGATGTGATGGCAGAAGTTCACTCACAGCAGCAGTCTGACCGAGTGCACACCACTGCCAAGTACAACCAGGCGAAAAACACAACTGAATCAGCTTCAAATACTTCCATAATACCATTCCCAGCTTGTGGATCGTAAACTGATTTAACCATTCATTAGTTGTGAGTATTCACACGATTATGGCAATTTATGGTCTCGATCAATGAATCAGGTGACAGTCCCAAGACAAACTTTATTTCATTTGCGTAGAGAGAATACAAGACATTCAGAACAATCTCACCTGATAATTCAGTTAGTGAGGGAGGACATTCTCAGGTAGCGAGGGTTCATAAAAATTCTATTGATTTGTATCTCGACCACATACGGTCCCATTAATCAGAGCTTCTCAGCCAGTCTCATGTAGTCCGCAATAGTGCTCCGCAGATGTACAACAAGCTATCATCGCTTCAAAATAAAACTCTTGTTTTAACAGAGATACTAATAGGTCGTACACAAACTAATGACCACCAGACACCGAATTCAATAGAATAGAAAATTGCGTTTGAAGTCTCAGAAACGAACAATCAAGAACCACTGTTACCTGGGTTTTTCGGCAGCGGCGGTACAGAAACGGCACACGAAAAAAAAACAATTAGGATAAAATCTTTTCAAACGGCCTATATCTTTAGTACTCTAGAATATTGAAAGAGAATGTCGAAAAATTGTCTCGGACGACAGCAGACTAACGGCGTGGCCCCAAGAAAGGCGAAACCGGTTGTGGGCTGTCGAAGAATTTTCAGCGACCTTATGAGTAGTGCATTACGAATATACATGTACCGCGATATCTCGAATATCGTAGCAACTGGAACATGGGGCGGCCTGGTGCAGCACATTCAGTTGCCTGGAAAAATCACCAACGAGAGATTCAGCTGGGTTCCAGGTGAGTCTCCCGTGAAAACCAAATTGACTTCCAAATGAGTGTATTTATCGAAATCAGTTCAATTTGGGTTCAAGTAGAACATAAGGTTGGCGGAAACTCGGGGACTGCGCCTACCTGCTGAGCCCCCAAAAGGGGCGAAACCGGTCATGGGCTGTCGAGGAAGTTTCAGCAACCTCATGAGTAGTGCATTACTTATATACATGTTGGGATAAAATCTTTTCCAACGACCTAAATCTTCAGTACTGTGGGCTATCGAAAGAGAACGTCAAAAAATTGTCTTGGACGACAGCGGACTGGCCAGACATTCAGTTTGTTCATTGCTTTGGTGGTTATCGTTTGCTGAATTATTTCAGCACGGGTTCATGCTTCTTTGTTCCTTCATTCAAAAATATATATTTCCACAAGTACCAGTAAGTCGACACGCGCTTTCTGGAACTTCCGAGATATTCTTCGTATCAAGTGAAACTTCCATAATTTGCGTTTGTTCTATAGTTTGTTCTATAGTATCATCTGCATCGTTCTAACGGAAGATTTGCCACTTTTCTGGCTCTTTTTATAAGTTGTCTCTGACTTAGATTCCCTGGATGAAAAAATAACGTACTTTTGACTTCTGAATAAAGAAATGACACCATCGGCTGAGCGGTTTAAACAGTTTGAAGGTCAAAGTCCGCATTCACTGGATCAAAACCTACGTTTCGGCAATCTGCTGAGACTGTATTTCGGCATCGGAATTATTTAGCTGTAAATAAACTCAGCATTTTGCAACGAAACCCATCCGTCCCGAAATTTGTCGCACTGGTCATTTCTGCCAAGATATTTCGGAACTTGATCTGTTGTCAAAATCCAATGGTTGCCATTTTTCCGTAGAATTTAGGGGGTAAAACTACTGTACATCCTCCGGTTTTGTATGTGCGTGGGAGTAGCAATTTTAGGGCGAAAGTGGAAATCTCTTGTTTGTGTGCAATACTTTTCTGCTTTTGACTTTTGGAGTCCGTTCCTTATTATGCCACAGCAGTGGTTCAAAAGTACTCTAGTTTGGCGCATCAAAAACAGGTTACGTGTGCTTAACTGGCAAGCAAGCCGGTGGCCCTGACCAAACCATCGGTCAAACAGCGGCCTATTTTTCAGAAGCTGATGACTATAGTGTCTGGTTTAAACAAACCGTGGGTTGCGCTGTCACTTTTGGAATCCCATGCTTACTGTTTGCTTGCTGGTGTTGACCTTCTGGCATTTTCCCGAGGGTTGCAGTCTGACATCACGACACCTTAGCAAGTCCTGTCACTGCTGAACCTCCACGCCTCCAAGACATTTCTTAACACAGGGAATCCTGTCTTCTGACGCCAACCTCAGCTAGCCCATCGTGTGCTGGCCAACCGAAAGCAGATCCGCCGAGCCAACTACGCTGCCGTCCAGACCCTACACTTCCAAAGATGGAATGATTCGGCGTCTGCTGTGCTCGATGGGTCGTGCAAGTATCTCTACGAAGGTAACTGTGGTCTATCTCTGGATGCCGAGAAGTATTGGAAATATGTACTCTTTTCTCCGAAATTCAGAGATAGCCGTCTAAGTCACGCAGTGCTACCGTTCGATTGGAGTTTGCTCTATCCATCTATAGATGAAAATGCCGGTTATACGATCTGTTTACTGAGCAATTCGTCCCCAGATCTGGGCAAGCTCACATCAAGAATGCTTCGCCGATTCAATACCAACGCCCTCGCCGGATATTTCTACTTACTTTAATTAGCTCAGGGTTGTCCGCCGCATCTGTGTCGTGTTCGTATTACGATAGTTCCGAAGGTCCCAAATCCGACTTCACCGGATTAACTGAGACCGATCTCCGTTTAATCCAATCTTGTTCGATGCCTTCATAAGGAGCATGCTGATCACTGGAGCAGCAGACTGCAACTGCTCTCACTCCAGTTTGCATTTCTACATCAAGACGGTTGCTTGGAAGCTACATAGCTGTTACAAACCCTCCGTCACTTTTCAGCGGCTGCTTCCAGCCTCTGTTTGGCGTTTGTTGACATCTCAAAAGCATTTGATTCGGTTTCTCATGACACAATCGTCAGATCTGCCGAGGCGTTTAGAGCACCGTCACCTCTAGTTCGATACATCGCACAGTCCTATGAAAACGCTGTAGCAGTTTCCCCAATTCCTAGGTTCACTTTCACAGAGGTGTGAGGCAAGGAGATCCACTCTCCCCATCACTATTCATCATGGCAGTTGATGAGGTTCCTGAATTCTCGATGCCGCGGCTAGAGTACAAGGTCCATGACACCTTGGTGGATGGCTTTGCTTTCGCTGACGACTGGGTCGTGTGTGCAGGAAGTCAGCCTCACTTTAAAGAGAAGTTTGAAGCTATTGCGGTCGAGTTGGGAAGAGCTGGTATGAATATCACTGCTCGAAAGATGAAAACAGTGATGATTTGTGGGGACAGCAAACATCGGGCGACAGCGGTTTCAGTCAAATCTTTTTGCTTCGCCGAGGAACTCGTTAACCATATAGATCCGACAGACACCGCGACATAGTTGGACATCTCCTTTACTTCCAAGAGGAAAGGAGTCTGCACCCACTGACACCAGCCGCACAAACTGCTCGATGAGGTGATGCGTGCACCGTTGAAGCAGCATCAAAGAATGGAGCTCACGAGGACCTACCTTGTACCGAGCTGACATATTCGCCCGTGCTCGGCCAAGTCCAGCGAAACACACTCAAAAGGTTGGACAACTACATCAGGACTGGGACTTCCTGAGGTCACAGTCAGTGACTTGTATTTGCTCACCATTTTGGGCTCTACGCGCCTTTGACGCTTTTATGCATGGTACATGGCGCTGAGTGTCCATTTTTGCCATTGACTTTTACACCTGGCCCAGTATGACGGACACTTTGTGCCTGGTGTGCGAGTCTTGACTGTGCTAGCGCTTACCGCGCCTTGAAGAGCATTCAGCATTGTTTGTCCTTTCGTCGTTTGTTAGTCTTTACCCGTGTGTTTCCATACCAAACATTCTCACATACGTTGGTATTCAACTTGTCTGACTGGAATTGTTGGTGGCACGACGTCGAATGGGACGCTTCCCTCGTTTTATCTAACATTCTCCTGTACACCCTTCCACATGTATCGCGTGGATTTACCCTTTTTGTTTGTGAACATGCTGCTAAAAAATAATCGGTAAATGAAAGCTCCTAAATATGCTGATTAGACTGAATTTAAAGCTTGAGTGTACGATTAATAGCGCAACACAGCAAGGTGTGTTCATTTGCACCGAGAAATATCCCAACCTTAGGTGGGAGTGTAGCGGGAATACACAAATAATGGGGATGCCAATTGCGATACCACACAAATGAGAAAACACTAGTGAACATAAGGTGAAATTAATTAGCAGTAAATGTCTTACAATCTGGGTGCACAAACTTAGGACCTTCATTCTCTCACTGAAGCCCTGAAGTACTCACGCGGTTTGGGTGATTTGAGCCAGGTGAAATAACGCCTATTTTGCTCAGTCGACCGAGAAGACCTGTACTCTTTCAACAGATGAACTGACCTACTCGCAATATCGTAGAAATCTCCTTATCTGCCTCTGCGATAGCTCTCGTCTTTCAATTCACTTCCGCTTTTTTATGTTGCACGAGAGACAAACGCGTTTCATTGCAGCAGCTTACAACCCGTTGAATAGCCTTCATTGACAGTCTGTTGACGTCTGCTCAGAACCTATTTCGTTTAATACCCCATGCAAATGACGTAATGCCCTGTGGTGAGGTGGTAACTTTGACATTTTTGTATCCTGTCTAACTAAACACGCATGGATTGTTTACCATTCCTGACCCAAACGACACCAGTATCCTGTTTCGGTAGATTGCATTCAGTCAGTGAACAACTTTAAAGTGCAATTTGTGTGCTTCAGTTGCACAGTTTGGCGATGAAATCTATTCCACATGAGTGTCAATTAAATCCTCACTTTCGGTTGGGAGCGCCAGTTTGCTGCTTGTTTCTGGTAGAATTCACTTCACGAGGAGCCAGCTGCTATCGTTTGGTCGTATTATCAAATATGGGAGAAGAACATATTTTATAACAGTATCTACGTAATGCACTACTCATAACGTTGTTGAAAATTCTTCGACAGCCCACGACCGGTTTTGCCCTTGTTGGGGCTTATCAGGTAGGCGCAGTCCCCGAGTTTCTGTCAACCTTATGTTCTACTTGAACCCAAATTGGACTGATTTCGATAAATACACTGATTTGCAAATCAGTTTGGTTTTGCGAGGTACTCACCTGGAATCCAGCTGAATCTCCCGTTTGTGATGTTTCCAGGCAACTGAATGTGCTGCACCAGGCCGCCCCATATTTCAGTTGCTACGATATTCGAGATATCGCGATACATGTATATACGTAATGCACTCCTCATTTCGTAACTATTATTCCACTGTCCCAAAGTGTGGGGTGAACGGCGATTTGGACCTAGGGACTAATACATACTAATTGTGCGAAGAATGCATATTTCTGCGCCTATTGAATTTAATGACTGCTGGTCATACTTCTATCGGACGCTCTCATACCTCGACATCGTGTGCTGCCAGCCGACTCCAATGAGTCTTCATACTTCACAGACAAAGTTCTTCATCACGGTCACGGTAGCTTGTTGTGCCAAGAATCACACCTACGAACCAAGCCGCACCATCCTCCTAATACTGGTCAGCGAATGCATTGTGGTGTGGTGAACCGCGATCATGTGATGGATGCTGTTTTCGTCCACGCGATGAGACGTAATAACGATGAAGAGCTTCATGTGGCCGAACTCCTCCGGATCCAGTGATATTTTTACTATAATATATATTTATACATAATTGTGGGCTTACCAACAGCAATTTCTGATTATCACTGATATACTGAACAATCGAAGTGTAGTCGTATGTGGTCATTGACAAAAAATCGATTGAAAGATTGTGATCTTCCGTTTCAAGCTCAACAACTTTGTTCTTCTGAATCCAACTGGTTGCTTCACAGGGATACTGAGCATCATTCTCCGAGTGGAACTTATAACTGTCTTCACCTAAGCCAACTTCTCCTTTATCCTTTGACAAGAATCCAACTCTTCCGCTTGTTTTAGTTTGTGGCAAGTTGGGACATACTTAGCCTTCTTCGAATGGAACACTTAAATAGACCAACTATAAAGTGTCGCTCCTTGTGAGCAGTCTCTCTGCAGACAGTTAACTAAGCTCGCTGCGTTGGTCTGTGTTACAAAGTACTACTAGTAGGTTGTGCCGAAAGCAAACAAATTTTGTTTGCCATCATGTTAGTCTGTGCGGTAGTCTCTGTTGTGTTATCCCTATAGCACCAAGCTCTTCTTCTGGGAGACATCTCTTGATCGCCATAGTAGATGTAGATACGATACACTCAGAGCATCACTGAAAGTCAACCCATTCGCAGGTTACAAGATGCTATGTCTTCGATGGACCACAGTAGCCCGCCGGAGATTCTGCCGACCAGGTTTGCGAACCAAACAGCTTAAATACACAAGCGTGAAAAAGGGTTTGGGCGTTCGGATCTCATGTGATGCATACACGTGTATGGTGTCGACAATTTCCACGCTTCCAAGTCTGCATAGGACACGTGAACAATCTAACCAGAAATATGCATCATAAACTGGCTGGCCGTTTCAAAAACCACCTAGACCCACAGTCCCATTCGTATCACTTACGCTATTAAGTATTGACATAAGAAATAAAAATTCAGTTCAGACTCCTCCATTGATGCTTCACAACCACAATAGGTAGTCCAGACCAGGCTGTCGCGGTTCAGTACTGGCTAGCCAAGTCCTCTCCACTGCATATTGGCCTGGGTGGTAAATCCGAAGCGTCTTAGTGACGTGATGGGACAGGTTCAATGATGGGGTGTGTATAGGCAGTTGTAAAAAACGAGGACATTGGGTAGGGAATCGCACGGCTAGGGCGTGCAACATGTGATGGGTGCACTCACACATTTGTCGATGTATCCCCCACCCAACGGGAACCTTGCGGGCTATGCACTCGACCAAGTGCACCTTACCACTTCCGATGACTGTCCTATAGTGAGTGTTCCCGCGCAAACTGGTTTGGTTGTGGCATTGTTCAGGCTTCAAGTGCAGCGTGGCTGAAACATGTCTGCGTTGAACAGAGAGCACGATTGTACTTGTCTAATCTTTGTCACCATTGAAACGGGCTAAGTGTGTTGGCAGAGAGTGACTACGGAAGGGATATGCACAAGCTCTAAAAACCCCTGCATCCTGCATCCTGCTCTAATCTGTTCTGCAGCGACGCGCATAATAAAGTACATCTCTTCGGACAACTGTCCGAATAGCAGTTATTTTGCTGATTGTAAGGTGAACAACCACGCACAATACGTATCCGGTGGCATTACGTAACCAAAGCACCGCTTATTTTACTTTACGTTACGCTGATTGTCATGACGGGTTGAGACCACACCATAAATGCTCCATACTGATGTTACCAACACCACAGGCTAGATCCGCTTAGTTTGCCAGGTTGGAACCAAATACCCTAAAATCCAGCTTCACAGTGTGGAGCTTCAGCTACTTTTCAAGATGGAGGCTCCACCCCAGACATAGTGAAGAGGCCACAGCAAGTTTGCAAATCTTGCTTTCGTTTTTCGTTGTTGGGGCAAGTGGTCGAACCAGTGAAGCCCTTGCTGCTACATCAGTTGCCTGGGCTGCGTGATGATGAAACAAGCCTCCGCAACCACTGGGTTGGACACCATGCCAAGCCATCGATTGTTCAGAGTGCCACGCTGACAACAATCGATAAAGATGCCCGAATCACCACGACTTGACAAGCCCTGTGACATCCAGAAAATACGAGGGGAAAATCCTATCTACGGGACAAGTGAATATTCGTGAAGCGAGTGTACTTTATTAAGGCTGGCAGGAGGGACCGATGTAGCAGCAGTTGTTGTAACCCTGTGCACAAACTGAAAACGAGAGAAACATTTGAAAAAAGTTTCGCTATGTTAATACAACGGCATTTTTGTCTTCAAAATGAGTGTTCATTTTGCAAGGAAGTCAGCGCTCCCGAAGTCCACCGCCCCATTAGGGTGTTGTTTATTGAGTACGCTGGCACCCAGTTTGTCAAACTAAATTCATCATTAGAAATTAGACAGTGGTATTGAGCGTCTAGAAATGAATGCATCGACTAGTTTTTAAGGTTTAACTAGGGAGCTGCGCATAAGAAAAGCCGCGACAAGACATTCATGACAAATTCAACGTCAACCTAGTTACAACCTGTGCAGGAGGTACGTCGTGTGATTTGAGTGCAAACAAATCGTCTGCATTTCTTTTCGTGCAAATTTTATCTCGGGGAGACTGAGTCCATTTTTCTGGCCACACATGATTTACTGTTCTTCCAATGCATTCCCGGACTGACTGGAAAAGCGTTTTTCTCGCTTTGGTTCCAGAGGCATGCTAGCAGAAAATCTTGAGTGACAGTGGAAACTCTGTGGGCAAAGTGACGCTTGTTTCACCCGTCCTTAAGGATCCCGTCACATGCTCCCGACCAACACAGCTTTTATGTGAAGCTTTTCTAGTTTGCAACAGTTGATCGAAACTCAATCTTCTGCTCGTATGCAAAGCCACAGTGCTGCCCTACTCCTCATTAAGGTCCATAAGGTACACTTTCTGTGAATGAAATTTCGATAAAACACTGCATATCTAGATTCCCGGTGACTCTAAGTTGCCAAAAATGTCTTGGAAAATCTGCTATAACCGGTGATTTGAACGCGAAAGTTTCACCACTGGTGGAAGACTTTATCTCCTGGACTTGGAATAAGAGTTGAAAATACGAAACGAATTCCAACTGATCAATGGCTCTGTGGGCTACAAAAAAAACCCTGACGATTTGAGAGCAGCATACACCCCATCAGAGTGGAAATAAAATAAAACATGAACATTAGCGAAATACACGCATTTGCATACCAATTAGGTTTTGACGGGAGACTCCCCTGCAACCCAGCGGAATCTCCCGTTTATGATGTTTTTAAGCAACTGAATGTGCTGCACCAGGCCGCCTCACGTTTCATTTGGCAAGATATTCGGGATATCGCGGTACATTGTTTAAAACATCAGCTGGGTTCTAGGTGTCTCCCGTCCAAACCAAATTGGTATGCAAATAAATGTATTTCGCTAATTTCGTGCAATTTGGGTTCAAGTAGAACATAAGGTTGACGGAAACTGGGGACTCCGCTTACCTGATGAGTCCCAAGAAGGGCGAAACCTGGGCTGTCGAGGAGTTTCCAGCAATCTTATGAGTAGCGCAGTACGTCTAAAATATGAACATCCTAAATCTTAATAGATCACATGGTTGGGATTCTGCAACGAGGTGATCACCAGCACCCTAATTCTGTTTGTTTTCGTTCCATACAATCATCTTATTTCCACACGAGTAAACTGTTATTTGACAACCAGGCAGTGTTTGATCAAGCAGATCCAGGGCGCTGCTTTCGGTTTCTTGACAACAGTATAGCAGATGGCGGAAACGCTTTGGGAATCAGCAGAAAACTGGACTGTGCCGTGGAAAGCGTGGTTCGTGAGTAGTACAGTAGAGTTGCATGCTGCGAAGCAAAGCGATATTCCCATTGACTATGTTTACCAATGGAACACACGGCAACGTTTCGTCATTTGCTCTAGGATGCACTCAAGATAGAGACCACAGTCGTCTGTCCAAGTGAAGAAAACGATCACCGTAGAGTAGTCTTCGATCCGGAAGAGGCAAGGGAACCATGTCCCGCAGGCCAGGACCATGAGCAATTATGTGGCTTCCATAAACTCGAGCGACCGCCGATTTATATTTGGGGATAACTGGTTGAGAGTGTCTGGGAATAGTACAATGCAAAACTGCAGGTAAACATCAAATCACCACTCACTGACCGCATCTTGCGAGACTCGGCTTTAGGTGGAAATCAGCAGAGCAACGTCCATTCCTAACCAATAGTGATTGGTGACATATCATTACGTTTGGCATAAACAGAAGCTTCTGTCGTTGATATCACATTCGTTACCATCGCATGAGGCCTGGAGTTGCTTTGAATTTGATTTTTTCTTCAGAAATCTACCTATCTATCATGCCCGCGAACGTCACCTTTTTACCCCTGCCAGTGTGACGATGAGAGTCCGAAATCTTGATGTCTGTCATCTTGTATTCCAGACATTTTTCAAAACGTACAGTGAATGTGCGGTGTACGCAACTGAATCAACTCATTCCAGCGTTTCCACATGACCAGTTGACCTTATCCACTCGCCACCCACCTGATAACCAATCCAGACTATACTGATGGCTCAGCAAAGTTCAGGTGATTGTCTCGCCAATGTGATATTGTCTACCAGTGCTACAATTGCCTGTAGGCACCGAAATTCTAGTAAACTGTTGATGCGTCTGGATGGATACTCTAACACACCTTTCATTTGAGAACCATCCTACAGGTGCGATGCAGAGGTCGGACAGTGTATTTTTGTTTTTCAACCGCAATCCTGTAAGACAGCACAGCTACCCGTCGTATCATTTTAACTCATTAGTGAGCTGTGCGAAGCCTTTTCCAATGCATTTTTGTCACACCATCTCTTTTTCGACATCAGTCATCGGCTACTCAAGAATGGTTCCTTCATCCCCAGTAAAATGCGATTTAGCACTCGTCATTATGTTGGTATTATCGACAGTTTTCCGCAGTTGTTTCCGCTGTCACAGCAATTGTGTTTTGGCTTAGACTAATAAGTCTTGTGAGGTACTGAGTCAGATGTACTCTTGGATTTATTTGCTAACGAGGGTGACAGCCACGACGGATCTCCCTGAACAGTGTTTGAACTAATGAATACCTGTGTATGGCCGAATATGGTACCATATGCAATTCGCTGATGACGATGTAAACTGGGAAGAACATGGGGATTGGCGAACTATCACGTAGTGGCGGGCTGGGAGCCTTCTGCCGAGCAAAACATGGTACGACTAAAAAAGGGCTCGCTATCAGTAACTATGTGACCTCATAATCAGCTGGTCGCATGTGATACATATACATCGGAGAAGGACACATATCCAGTCAAGTTTTATTGTTACTGGACTCCAGCCCCGCCGCTGAAAGCAAAACCTTGACTCTGTACAATTTTGCTCCGATGAAAACCATCACTACGACCGTTTCCCTTTTCGACGAATCTTTCTATCACTGGTCACCACAGGAAAAACGACTCTCCTCCAAACAATGAAACTGTGCGTTACATTCAAACGGAACCAAACCACCAGCACGAAGGGACAAGGAGAATAATCCGTAATTCAGTTTGTCTATCTGTAGTGTATCCGAGGTCCTCTTATGAAATTCATGAAAAGTGTACATTTTAAAGTATCCGTTCTAACTCTTCGCGTACGACCAGTGATGTTTGGTGACGTTTTCCCACTGACCACCCCCGAATGACTAGCACTCACAGGCATGTCACGCATTGATGCATTTAATCTGATTGGCTATTGTTTAGAACCGTCTGATTACACGATCAGGTTTCATGGGACCACCATTGGAAGTGGTCGATATTAGTCTATTGCACTGAAGCACCGACATACTGAGGTGTTCCGGTGAAGTGAAAACAAAACGCAGCTAATAGCGGTAATTCATCGAGAGTTTCAAGTATCATTCAACTCTAGGTGCTATGTGGTGTTTTATGCAAGCAGTTTGTGGTGGCGAAGCTTACAAGGATTCATACGTGACTGTGATGCACACCCAAAATCTATCTGTAGTTCCCACTGATATCGAATTAATTCGGAAGTATTTAAACACTGCGGAAAAATAACTCTTATCTGTGCCAATCACCGTGTCGATTTTGGGTGATTTGACACAGAGGTCCCAGCCTCTTTTTTCCATACTGGCTGCGTCCGGTTGGTTTTGTAAATATTGTGAGCGGATTTTTCACACGAACACAGTAGCCAGATGTTGGTTACTCACTGGATGAATCTCAACGAAATTAACTGAACGGACTGTATGGCCATTAGCATCATGACAGAATGAATTTCGCAAGAATCCCAATGGCTCCATTCTGGTAGCAAATAGATCAGTTCGCCAGACAATTTACCTAATTGAACCCATGCTATCTTGTCGTCAGTCCACAAAACGGCCTCCCTTTTTAGGCAACTGCCGCTCAGCTGATCACGGTTGATTGATAAAGTCACAAAAACCGCGTATCGGATGGCAAGTCTATCCTTTAAGGCGATCTTAGCAACAGGCTATGCGGTTCTCACTGAACTTATGAATGTGGCGACTGGACAGAACTGCTTACCCTGAGACGTCTGCTGAAATATCTTTTAGGGCTTCAGGTTGGTAAACAAACTGTGTTGGATACTAGCTACTTCCAACATGTATTTATTTAACTGAAGCTAACCTGTGCTGGGAGACCGGGTAGTATGCTACTGCCTTCCTAAATCGTGAGGATTCATTATCAGTGTGGACTTCACAAATCTTCAGAAACGTTCAAACCCAGTCTATTCCGATAAGTAGCTGAACGCGGGGGAGTGCATGCGTCATCCATTTTCCTCAATTTCTCCTCTACAGTCCAAACTGGAACAAGCAGGCTTTCAAAACACATCAGTCAAGGCAGCTATCTAGCAAATTTGTGGTCAGTTCTGATCCCAGAAAATCGCATTCTGTAATGAAGAAGTGAGAAACGTTAATAGGACAAATTCATTGATCTTTTTCGATAATTGCTTCTGACCTGCACTGGCAGTGTGTGATGCTTGCGGATTCTAGGTTACGCTTGCGGAGTTCCTGAACGTAACTAGCATTTCGTTTGAACAACGTACATTTGAGCCAAATGAGTAGTAAAGTGCGAACCCTCAGTATACCTGATGGTTGGAATGAGCGACGCATGGTCTGGGACGGAATTTTCCTGCCTGCAACTTTTGGTAACCATATATGCTGGAGATTCCGTCCGGGTGTCGTATCAATAAAACCAGGAGGTCACCGCAAACTCTTCGCGAACAAGAAAGAAGCGGCATCTTCTGGGGCCACAAGCAGTTGGGCATCAAGTGATTCGGATATCGGACAGACATATTAGTTTACACTTGAGGGTTGGGTGTATGGACATGTCTTCATCTTTTGGAAAAGCAACTTTGGCTAAGTGCCCTCACCATCTTCGGCATCACCTTTATCATTCCGGTCATCATCATTTTCGTCGATATAAACTAGTGGTAACTTGCCATCAAAACATGTCAATTTATTTAGAGAAACCTCTACCTTATAAAAAGGAAGGGAAAAAAGGTATATTACTAATCGGCTACAACCGAGGCGCCTCGGTGCATACAGTAAAGGCTCTGGATAACTGCTGACAGCGGGAAGCAAGTGATTTCGGTTAGTGGAGGCAAGTTGCACATGAAGCACAGTTATATCTAATGGAACAACATACAGGAGAACGGTATGGTCGTTGATTTTTTCGCTGAGCTGGGCAATTGGATTGCAAACGTTTCATCACCAATCGAGGTGACGTCATCAGTGCGTTGTTAGGGTGCGTGGTGGTGTGTAGCCATCGGTTGGTGGTTGTGCATGACCAAATTGCCCAACTCGGCGAACAAACCAACGACCATCTACTACACTTTTCCTCTATGGGGAACGGTATGTTTAATCATGATAGGTAGTATGACTTGGATGGTTCAGACCGTTTTTTTTATATTAGTATATGATGAGAGAGTACCATATGGTTTGCTATTCTCATTTCGACGGCCGACACAATTCAGTTGCATCACGGCTCTGAACGATCACCGTCCTTCCTTCTTTTGTGTACAGCAGGGAGAAGTGATTTTTCAAGAAGACTGTCCTGTAACCACATATGGACAGAACCCCCCCCTTTAAAAACGTGGAGTAATATGAAGAACATTACTGAGAGATTACCGCTGCCGTGAGTGATTGTGAACAGATAGAGTGGAATTTCGAGGCAGAATCGCTGCGTTATTTAATGAAAATCATCCAGCAAAGCCAAATCCAACTGATGAACCTTGAGAACGCAGCTTCTGCTTCAATTGTCAATTTTGGATGAAACTGCAATTAGAAGCGTTTCCTCCTTTGTCAGCAGGCCACGTGATGCTTTGAGAGCTTCTAAGTAGCCAATCACAAGTGATCAAGAAGTCAATGGACAACCACCCGAAAGGTTGTTGAAATCATACATACGATAATTGTAACTAAAGTTATGAAAGCCAACCAAAAAAACGATAGCTTTAATGGTGTTTCGCACACAATATCAGGCAGCACCAAAATTTAGTAACGTATTAATAGCTTAACTGAACCAGTCTTGTGCTTGGGCGAAAACTACTCTCGTGAGCGGACGACATCCCACCAAAAAACCGCAGTGGTTCCAGATATCTGAGTCAGTTATCACGAAGTGCTCTCTAGGTTAAACTTAACAGCTATAGTTCGTGATTTATGAATGATATGCGGGTAGTATGAATTCGTGGGCAAGATTAAAATTGATGCCAGGAATTAGAGGGGATTCATGCGCAAAACGAATACCCGATATCGAGTATTTTCGCACACGTATCCGACGCACTGAAGAGGTCTGACATCGTATTTTCGAGGTGACAAGAGGGATATCGTTGCTCGGATATGGTTGTCAGGGTGATGGATAATTAGGGCTAATACCTATGCGCATCCCAATCTATCTCTCCTTGAATGGCTTGCGGCTATCTGGTTCATTACATATGCAAAAATAGGATGGTTTGATGGGCGAACTTGCCTATTCTTCTCGTGTGTGTGTGTGTGTGTATAGATGATTCGACTTTCTAGTCAGTACACGTGTGTGAAACTAACTCAAAGTTGTATGGATTTTTCTTTTTCACGGTGCAGTTGATGTTCCACTTCGGCTGCCCTCCGTTCTTTGCATACATGTTTTACTTTTTCCAAGCGCAGTGTAAGTAATTGCTGTTAGACAGGCAGGCTATGCACTCAGGAGGTCCTGAATGTTTGCTGTTTCTACGATCCGAGTTTGAGTTTCCGGAAAAATGCTTTCAAGTTGAATGCCGTCCTCCATCTTGAGATAAACAAATAATGTCTCATCAGTAACGCAGTAGACTAAGACTTTTACCCTGAAATGAATTAGATTTTTCGACGTTTGTTCCAACATCTTCCTTAGATCCGATCGCAGGATTAAAGATGTGTTTGCGCGACCAACCTGGCAGATGATGTCCTTAGTCAAGCTAGAACTCAGTTCTGGTGGGACTTTTGCATCTCACTAGCAGTCCCTGCAGTGTGCTTGGTGGCGACGGTTTCCATGCAGATCATTGCTGGAAGCACTTCAATGAAATCCAGACTCGGCCATTATATCATGCCAAAACGACAGTCTGCAGAACACTGAGGCTCAAACGCCAACAAGTCTCATGACACCAACGTGTTGTTTTAAGCAGCAGAAGAAATGTTTCAGACGAAGTTACTAGTTCGATTGGAATTGCCGGTTCTCCACTGAAGTGAAATTACAGTTGGACTGTCCGTTGAACGAACTAGAGTAGCCACAATACAAATTGTGAAGCAGAGAAATCGTCCAAACGGAATAGTACAGCGTACCATTTGATGAAAATATGTATATGTGAACTATCGAAAATGGACAGAACATCAGCGAAACTGCAAAATAATTTATTTGTCTGACTCTGTAGTGATTAGCGGCCCTAAGGAGTTTGTAATGAACAGAACAAACTATCAAGGTAAGTCAGATATAATGTCACAAGGTGAACAATCCAAGGAATCTTGGCTCACAGTTCACAAGCGGAAATTTCGCAGGTTCGTATTCCGTTGAACCGCCAAAACAAGAAGAGAAGGTTCAACTTTCCTGGTATCCCAAACTTCCTGTAATCGCAATATTAATTCACTGATGTGAATGGATAAGTCCAGCTAAAATTTTTGTTTACTTTGGGAATTGGTGCTAGCGAATGTTACTCAACATCCAGTCACATCAAAAGTCACTCAGGAAAAGGTGTAAAATCCCGTTGAGCCCAAGGAGTGGGGGCTCGTTGTTGTTTTCATTAAAACCAACTTTGTACGTTATCGTGACGAATATTGACAGGGATTAATGGGAGGATATTGAGCATGGAAAATAGCAGTTTATAAGTGCTACGGTCGTGTAACCATATTGCATTGCTTAGGTCACTTTCTACTTGCCAAAGCAACTTCGTTGACTATAGTATCTGCTGTGTGCAGTTTCTCAGCAAATGTAGGTGATTTTATTGTGCTGACTACAGAAACCCAACAAGCTGTGGTTATTACTCACAAGGTTACTGAAAACTTCTCGACAGCCCACGACCGGTTTCGCCCTTCTTGAGGCTCATCAGGTAGGTGCAGTCTCCGAGTTTCCGTCAACCTTATGTTTTACTTGAACCCAACTTGGACTGATTTCGACAAATACACTCATTTCCATATCAAAATATACTGCGATACCCCAAATATTGTACCAACTGAAACATGAGGTGGCCTTTGTGCAACACATGCAGTTGGAGAATATCATAAACGAAAGACTCAAATGAGTATCCCGTAAAACTCAAACTGATTTGCGAATGAGTGTATCTGTCGGAAGTTGCGGTTATGTTTTGATTATTCGATCTACTTCACTGCCAAAGTTTGCGCACTTTAGAAGTCACCTGAAACTTAGAAAACTAATGAAAATGTAACTTTTTGCAGCCTTGAAATCGATGGCGAAAGTAACGAAGACATGAGTCGGTGGATTTCAGTGAGAGAAGATGCGACAGGCGAGAAACACATGGTGGCCGTTCGGCAACTACCAGCGACAACATTGATAGCTACCAGTGTCAAGGACAGTCCACCCAAAAGTCGGAAATAACTTGCGAAAATCGGTATCGTTCAGAGATGAGTTAAAGTAGCATTCCCTACAGTCTCAGGTCACTGGTTATCTGTGTATTGATTTGGGTATCGTGTTTGTTGATAAAATCATCGCACTCTATAATCAGTCTTTCATCTTTACCGATTAACCTCAGAAGACCGGTTTATCCAACTCACTGGATGTGATTCTCCACGGTATGTTTACGTACTTCCAAGGGAATTGGTGGAAACCGGAAAGGTACCAAACCTTTACCCTATATTTCATCCTAGTTTACGGATTTTTATCTTTTTACCAAGGCTACATAGCTTGTTGTGAAAGATACAGCTATTGAAGTGGAAAATTGACACTTGATGGCATCATTAGGAATCCCAAAAACGTTTTCAGTTATCATTTATATGGGGTTTTTCTAAATAGCACACTTCGGTGCACATTTCATTTTTACCCATTCTTCGCTTAGCGGACCGCTAAGTAGCCTGATGGCGTTCATTTGTGCAATTTCGTCATTTTCTCAATGCCCCCAATGATCTTCTTGAGTGGAACCTGTCTTAACTAAGGAATTTGCTTCTCTCTACTCAAGAATTGTGGATTTACTTTTCTGTAAAGATTAGAAATTTTCGTAAGTGAACTGATTTTTACGTGGGATTTTCGGTGCTTGCTTCTTTGTCTGAAACTGTGATTAATTGTGCTTTACGACTAGACCAGCCGTTGTGTTTTGTGATATCCCTAGATGTGAATATTCCCCCTGATACGTTGTGATGGTTCCGAAATCAACTAAGCAATTTATCATTTTAGTGTGAAGCGTAGATAACGGTATCGAGAAACGGAGAGTCCTAACGTTCTGAGGCAGTTCTCATATGGGAATATCAAATGAGCCAGTTATAAACTACTGACAGTATTTTAGTAGCTGAGCGAGTGAATCAACTTGAACATGGATTGTGGTAAGTTATAGCGGCATTTCTCGACTATCTGACATCTTCACATTCGTGCCAGTTTTCATTTAAACAGTGTGGGTACCCAGATCTGTTTTCTTCATATATTTGTGCGACTGCCTAGATTCTGATTCTGCCCTCACGTCAATAATAAAATTCAGTGACCTCTTATTGCCGGCTAGCTGTAGGCCATTTTACCGTAACGGCGATTGAGTACTCCCCGGGATGATGACTCAGTAATGAACAGTTCAGTTTACTAAGAATCCAGTGTGGCTATGATAGTTTAATTGAGCCAGCGGACTCCAGTACATGTTACACGCAGGCTAACTTACGCGACACTACAGAAAAGTACACTAAGAAAGCAATGCAACACATCCTATCTTGATAAGGATAACTCCAAATAATGTGGGACCTAAGTTCAACGAGCAAATGCATATTGTATGGGACAGTTGTGGTGAAAATCGCATTTGACTTTGGTTAAAATGAGTTCACATGAACTAATTAATGAAACAAAGTGTACCACGTGACCGAAAACTTACAACGAGTAAATTATGGCAAACGCCAGCATAAAAAGTGGGTCAAAGTTGGGAGGAGGCCATTGAAAGCTGATAAATAACTTGCCCGATTATCGGATGGAGTAAATAGGGAAATTAATCACACCTTCCATGGCCTCAATCATTGACGACGGCGGAAGGGCAAACTGCCTGTATTCATTGGCGGGAAAGGAGGAACGATGCTCTAATGTCAGTGAAAGAACAGTCATATTAGCACATCTATGAACAGATCTTTCATATGGCTGGCTAGGCGCCTATGGGAGATACAAAGATTGAGAGTGAGCACACGGGGATTCCAAGCCCTGCGTGCTCAGTTTAGAATGCATCCCAAATGTCGACACAAGAAAAATCGAGAAATCCCCTGGACCATTTGGGACAAAATTTTAGTGTTGTTTTATCGTCGAGTGTCTGCGCTAGCTGTCCCAACGGCCTAATTCTTCGATCTGTCACTCAGGAGTCATAAGCTACTTGAGGCTTAGAAGGATATATTGGTCGAACTGCCCTTTAAAAATTTCACGTGATCATCGGCCTATTAACTGAATCTCTGGTGAGAAAGTTCATGAACAACTGGTCTGACATGACACCAGGTATAACTAAAACGTTCCAGCTTCACACCTCTATAATAGAACGAGTCCACGAGAGGACTGGTGCCTACTACTCGATAGAATTCTTGGGTTTAGAAAACGGATGGCTGAATACCAACATAGGTAAGCAAATTTGACCCCAACAGAGACTTGTACCGTTATCATCATATTGCCCCACTCAAACTACCAGTTAGCCACTCTCCCAAAAAATTCACGGTGGCCCAGCATAGAGAGCTGCTGCTAGGTTTCCACACTTAGGTTTAAGTTAAAGTAATTGGAACGGCCTGGAAAAGATAGTAATGCTTTTGTCAAAGTTGGACCATGAACCACTCTACTTTATTCCGCATGTGAAACAGGTTATAGGCAGTCTTCACGGACGTCTTGAGGATTCGGCCACTTATCCAACCTTAACGCGTCTTGGCAGTTGGCAAGAGGATTTGTATGACTTGTCGGGGATGTCTGGCACACTTTCATTCCAAACGGTTGCTTACATTTCAGGATAAATAGCATTACTATTTGCTAACCAACAGTTAAACCTATCTTAGGGGAATTGGATTCCGCGTTTCCAGAATTCATGGAGTGACTCCAGGAACAAAGGCCATACGATGCTGGCGATAGGTAAAACTTCCGGTGCGGTATCTTCTGCTGAATTGGGGAGTCCATACCTAAAGTTCACGGAATCCGAGACTTCGGCTTTCATTCCCCGTAGGACAAGTGAACGCGGGGACCTGAAACAAGGGTAACAGGTTTTTCACCGTTGACCCAGCAGACACACAGCGGGGACATGGTAAGATTTTTAAGCTCAGAGCGCACACCTTCATTACTGAGGCCCTTGGTTTCTTAAAGCGTAGCAAAATAGCTTGAAAATTATTCCAAGGTCGGTAATTTAGTCGGCAACAAAAAATCATCCCTCATGAGGTCTTCTTAGTGGACAAACCCCACCATCACCCGACCATGCCTCTGTTGACATATTCCCCACAAATGTGGTAATAAACCTATTATTATTACATTGACTCCATAAATAATTCTTATGTTTGCTATTTTCACACAATGTTTACAGGGCCAATTTCATGTTAGAATACGGCGGTCTGTATCAGGGGGTATTTCGTTCTGATCTCCCCACTCATAATTTTACTTGCACTTAGACAATGATTCAGTAAGTGGTGAATTGTCCAATGGGTGAGATGCGACATTGCCCCAGAGTTGGATCTTGGTGGTTTATTCACCTTGGCTCTCAGTTGCAATAATAATGATGATCTACTTCTGCAACTTGGCACCAACCCACAGCTGTTTCTCAGTACTGCAGTCTAAGCGCAACAGGTTTCGTTGTTCTACGTGGTGTTCTCCTGCTGAGAGGTAGCTACTAAGTCTACTTGATCACAACGCCATAAAACACTAATAACAAGATCCAGTCCCTGACCACGAATGCTCTGGAATACGTATGCTGATTCAAAACACGCACACGTCTGGGACAGGTTTTAATCGACTTGCCATGACAGTCATAAGAAATGGAGGCTTTATTTGCGCTAGGGACGCTCCGTGAGCAACAACTCAAAAAAAAACTTTTTAAACCTTTTTCCCCATGCTCAAAGACTGCTCCTGTTGGGCGGCGTTCACTGATATTCGGGATGAGTAACTACAGCTGTCCACGCCACCGGAAATTCTGCTTGTGGTGTATGCATGAGCTTACAAAGAAAAACATAGATTTTAGAACCTTTACCGACGCCCCATGAAGCGAGACATTGTGGCGCATTTACTGGACGGCTGAAAGGATGCCACTACAAAGAAAGCCGTCGCATAAACAAAGGCGTGATGGAACCAAAAAATAATCAGGTGACAGTATCTACCGCTCTCTGAAAGTCCAGAGACTGCTTCATTCAACCAGTGAAGCTGAGTCCACTAGGCAGACTTTTATTGAGTCTAATCAATCGGAGCACCGTAGCAAACTCCGCTTAACAGTTGTCATCTAGCGTTGATATTAACTTTAGGATTGTAAGCTTCGGCTTCGTATCAACTCAAGGTTTGTTTCACTGGCAGAATCTCTACTGTGCGATTTACGACACATGGCTTGGCATGTGTCCAGCCGTTTTCTTTCACTACAACCGTAAAGTTATCACCCGGCGCGATTTGCCAAGGCTTAAGTAGGCATGCCTCCAAGACATTAAATTTACCCACGAGCGACATGTACTTAACGTTAAGTGGGATGCATTAGGTTCAGTTTCCGAAGAAGACACAAGTTATCTGGTAGAGGGAGAGAGACTGCTCTCTGCTGTGTTGGTAAGACCTGGAAGAACTGAGACAGTGTAGGTGCAGTCATTTTGCAAGTAACAGCGAGGTTGGGTAAGAGTTTATTGAGGTATAGCTCAACCCAATTGATTGTTCTCAGGCCGGAGTTTGTCTCAAGCATTTAGCAGCCAACCGCTCCCATAGAGCGTCAGCCGTATCTTGGTGGGAGCATTTAGTTAGGGCTGTTTTCTCCGGTTGTTTACCACATTTATGGGTTTGTTGAAGAGGGTGAGTCAGTTTATGTGGAGGAAAACTGGTGATGCCCCTCTCTGATGCTGGTGAATCGACTGCTGCGCGGAAGACCTACTTTGGATAGGACTAGGGTGGATCTAGTATCTTGTTCAACTAAACTCTATGTTCATGGTTTTTGTTTGGTACTCCAGTTCACGTTGATGTATTTCAAATAGGTGTGAACCTCGTTTGCGCTGGAAAAAGGTTCTGTCCCTGTTCTTAATGATGTAGAAATTGTCAGCTGACTTTCCTCCCGGGGAAGGATTTTTGAGGTAGAAACGGAACCTCAAATGTCTGTCCTCTTCTGTCACTCGCTCCAAAATTATGGTCCAAAATGCTGCCTCCTGTGGTACCTCAAGGAAAATGCAGAGAAATATCAGCAGTGATAGCTACCTCCGCGCCAAACGTTTGCCTCCCCTAATGTTAATCAAAACGTGCGTCCCGCCTGTCCCCCAAACCTGGTTCACAGCGGAAGAGAACCGCCAACATAACAAAACCCCAGCGGAGCCAAAAAGCAAATCGCCCTATTACGGGAACCTTCTCTTCCCTGTCCTTAGTACCGGCACGGCTCATTCACACCCTTCTCTTATTCGGCTCCGATGAACTATCCCAGATTCCATCTAATTTTCACTTGACTTTCCTACCCGATCTTGCCCTGCCAGGTAATGTTGAGCTAGGATACAGGTATGGTAATTACGATATTTGCTGCAACGACTATAGCAGACAAAACCATTTGCGGAGTTTCTCGAAGCCTTATCCATTTCGCATAAAGACTATCCCAAAAAGGCCCCCGTGGCTACAGCGTACCTTGTGTCAACTCCTCACGTAGACAAGTGAAAGGCGTGTTTTTATTTCTCTCAGAATCTGTATCTCTGTCTTCAGCACCCGTTTGTTTCTTAGGTAATTTCCTCTCCCGCTGTAAAAATGCGATACAGAAAAGCCTAAAAAGAGGAGTTCTCTGCTGTTTCTCTCAGTTATATCGAAGGCGATGTGTTTTTATGCAACCTTATTCCTCGTTTCGCTATAATCCCTCACTAAATGATCTTGGGTGAACCTCCTGTCCCAGAAATCAGCTGGCTCCCAAAGGAAGTGTTCACTTTAGGTTTCGGCTCTACTCCGAAGCAAAAATGCTATGCTGGTCCTCTCTGTGTTTTAATTTGCTTGCTGCTTTCCTGTGGATACTGATAATCATTTATTCGATCCATTGTGGCAAAAGCATAAGCTCCTACTAACTGTCAACCCATGGGTACCTGTTCCTTCTCTTTAAGAATAACGAAAAGCGTTCTCAAGGAACCTCCATAGAATATTACAGTATCACATAAATTGCTCCAGCAGGCCAAAGCCAAGTTCGGTTTAATCCGAACTCGCCCAGACGTTTCCGAGCCTATTCTTCTCCGGCCTTAACAACTCCACCGAACTTCAAATCTGGATCGCTTGCGTTTCCTTGTTTTTCCGAGGGTTGGGCACCATACCACACGAACTTATTGCAGGGTGTCGAAGGATCCCGGACACCTCTGCGCATCTTTTTCACCGGCTGACTTCTTTAATCTATATCCTTTTCTCTGAAGTAAGAATAGGCAGTTCTCTCCTCACTCCCAGTCCCTCTGAGATGAATCAATGACTCCGCTCGACTAAGTATTCGTATTAACTTCCCTCGATCAGTTTTTCAGACAGAATTCAGTTCCTCCTATTTGCTAATGGTGCACAATGTCATATGTTGGCCAACCTACTCCATACGAGACAAGAACTATCTGTTTCTAATGCTATCAGAGGAACAGTTTCCTTAAATCCGGAATTAACCGTGCACACGACTTTCCACAAACCTGGTGACATCCACTCCAATTTATCAACGCCATCTTACCTCGGCGTAATCCACAACTTGAAACAAATCAGTGATTCACGGATTCACGGATTGATACACAGGATCAAGGCTTTCGCCCAAGTTTCTAGGGTTGGTTTTGTTCTTGTCGTTCAGCGGCTTTCGTTCACCTGAAAGGCACAAGTGGAAAAAGGGTGTAGCACTGCTCTTTAAGTTCTCAGCGCGGGGCAGTATGCTTGCCAGCGCGAGGACTCGCGTAAATAAGTGTCCAATAGTGTTTTGAACTGAGTTCTAGAGGGAGCGTGGACAACCGTATCAGGAAGGTTATTCCACGCAGCAACTACCCGAAATGAGAAAAAAGTTTGCCTAATGAAGGTGTGCGCTCTGAGCTTAAAAATCTTCTTATCACGTCCCCACCGTGTGTCTGCTGGATCGGCGGTAAAAAACCTGTCGGCCAAGCCTTGTTCAAACAAAGCGTAAGTAAGAATTAAGTCCCATAGGAGGCTACGATACTCCAAAGGAAAGAGGTCAAGCACCGCGAGACGCGTTTCGTAGTCCATGGACTTGAGACCGGCAACCATTTTCGTAGCAGCCCGCTGGACACGCTCAATGAAGGTTACGTCTTTCGTGCGCCCTGAGTAGACAACCGGGTTGGCATATTCAAGGAGCGGTCTGACATAGGCCCCATAGAGTATTTGGAAGTCCGTGCGAGTAATACGAGAGAAGGTACGCCGAATCATCCGTAGAACAGCGAATGCCTTCTGAGGGCCGATTTCTCAAGGTGCAGTGAGAAGGACAGGTTTGGAGAGAGCCAGATACCCAAATCCTTTTTGGCATCTATCCTCGTGATGTCTTCTGGTCCTTTCTCACCATGCATGACAAAGGAGTTCGCTGAGTCTCCTCCAAATGACATATGGACGCACTTTTCGTCATTCAGAGGAAGGTGCCAGTCCAACGACCACTGCTTTGCGGCGTCTACATCAATTTGGAGGGCACTGGCATTGGAACTCCACGATTTCAAGTCGTCCGCAAAAAGTAGACATGGACTTGCAAGAACATCTGGAAGGTCATTGACGTATATCAGAAACAGCAAAGGTCCCAAAACGGAGCCCTGAGGAACTCCAATGGAGACCGGCGCCGCAGAAGAGTAGGTCGAGCCTACTTTCACTCGGAATGATCTGTCTGATAGGAATGCCTTGATCCAGTGTAGGATTTTCCCTTGAATCCCGTAAGACTCGAGTTTGTGGAGCAGAGGGACGTGTGGGACTCGATCAAATGCTTTTGAAAAGTCGAAAAATATGGCATCCGATATGAGTCCCTCGTCCTTGGCTTGGGTTAAGCTGTCCATAAATACGAGCATGTTCGTCACGCAGGAACGGTTTGGGAGAAATCCGTGTTGAGTTTGAGAAATCAAGTTGTTGGAAGTAAGGTGATCTAGAATGGCTCGCTTCAGAATGCGTTCCATCACCTTGCATGGCACGCTAGTGAGGCTTATAGGCCTGTAGCTGCCAGGCGATAGTCGGTCACCAGTTTTGTAGATTGGCGTGACAATCGCTTCCTTCCAAACAGGCGTATCCAAAACTTCTGCTGTGGTCCCTTCCCCTTCTCCTTTTGTCAACGCGCATTAAAGATGCCTCCGAACCACTCGACCTAACCGTTGGATTGGAAATAGAATGGTGGAAAAGCAGTGTGTGATGCCGCGTCTTCGAACGAATTCGCCAAACTGATAAGGTGTAAACTGTGTACCACTATCGGACACAATACTTTCCGAGGTACCAAATATTGCGAACAAATGCCATAGTTTAGTGACCTTTGCCTTCGTAGTCGCTTCAGACACAGTAGGGACCTCAGGCCACTTACTGAATGCAACAAGGATGGAGAGTTTTCCGGTGATTTTTCCGGCAAAAACCAACTAGATTCGCGGTCACGGTTTTTCTGGCCGTTGCCAGGACTAACGACTGTTGCTGGGGTAAATTCTGGACCGCCGCGCATCGGAAACAACCCCGAGGGGCCTGTTCCAGTTGCTTATCCCTACCAGGACAATAAAAGTAGCTATGAGTGAGGGACGCCATGTGGCTTATCCCTGGATGTCCATTGTGGAAATGCGTTAGGACCCAGCGGCGAAGTTCGGTGAGAATCACGAAGTTGTCACCACAGAGAAGACACCCAGCGGTAACAGATAATGAACTCCGTCGTTGAAAATGTTACCGGAGTTCCCGTGAGGAACAGGTTGTTGGCCACTTGGATTGGTGGTAGTCTACTGCCTCTTGTAGTGTGCTGTGATATTCGGCGTCCGCGTCAGAATTCACGGGTAGTTCGTTCATTGTCTTTAACACCGCAGCACGGAATTGCGGTAAGACGACAACCTTTTCTATGACTGTATCTTCTGGTTACAACTCAGGAAGCAACTAGATGCGTTGGCCTGCCCAATTTTCTCGGTTGAGGCACACCTTACTATAGAGTTGAAGCCGAGCGGAATCGTGTCCCATTGTGGTAGGCGTTTGGCTGTGTAGACCGGACTAGCATACTTGGAGCCAAATACAGCCAGCAATAGTTTGTTTTACGTCACAAGCGTAAAGTGTAAGCCGTAAGACAGTTTGTGGAACTTTTTCGCCCCAAAAATGGTTTCTTGTGCCTTCATCTCAATCTGAACGTAGTTCTGTTCAGCTGGAACCAGCGGCCTCGCGGCTGAACGGTCGTCTTTTGCGTGCAATCACGGAACGTATGAGCAACGACTTTGCCAACTTTACAGTTGGATGCGTCACTTGTGAAAACGATACGCAGTTTGGGGTTAAAGCGCGTGAGTAGAAGTCCACACTGCAACAGCCGCTTCACTTTGAATGCAATCTGACTGTCGCGTGACCAATCTCACTGACATTCCTTCGTGAAAAGCTGGTCGAAGGGTGTGCGCAAACGATGCATAATTGGCAGAAAGGCGCTGTGGTGGCCAGTCAACCCCCCAAAAGACTTGAGTTCAACAAAATTCGATGGGGAGTGGTGTTCTTGCAATTGCGTCGATACTGGACGGGTCGGGTCGGCGGCAATTTTTATCGATAATAAAACTGAGGTACTCCACAGAACTCAAGAGGGACTCACGGTTTTCCTTCTTTCTTTAGCCGGAGCCCATAGTCATGTTTGTGTTGAAGGACAGCGTCCAACTGAGGCAGAAGACTTCTTTGGTGGCCTCAAAACAAGAATGTCGTCAACGTACGCAGCAACTGCGGTCAGCATCGTGTCCATAACCTGTTGGAAGATTGCTGGCACAGTTTTCACTCCGAATGGCAATCAAGTGTACTTGAATAAGTCACGATGTGCACTGAGCACCAAAAAATGTCTGGATTCCTCTGCGACTTGCAGGTGGCTTATGAAAAATTCAGCTTTGCAAAATACTTGGAGCATCTTGGCAAAAATATCGTCAGGTAAAGGCAGTGGCTGGTGATGACTGTCCAAGGCATCATTCAGACTTGCAGAGTAATCGGCGCAGATACGTACGACACCCCGTTGCTGTTTGGCAACCACGAGCAGTACAGCCCATAAGGAGTAACTAACCGGTTTCAGAACTCCACCATCTTCCAGGCGCTTGATTTTGGCAGTGATAATTGGTAAAACCGCGTGCTATTGGGCTTTTGGGTCTAAAAACTGGCTGTGCTTCCGGGCGCAGATGAAGCACCGCTTTTCCTTTCTGCATTATCCAGGACCTTCGCTAAACACGTCATCATATTTCTTTTGTGGTCGTGGGATCGTGAAGTCGAACGGGATACTGGCCCCAGACACTCGAAATTGAGGTTAGTTTTGATATGCTTAATTTATCAATTGAAAACGTTGAAAGATGCAAGCAATCGATCTGGCGGGCCCAGTGCAACTTTTGTGGACCCTTGATTTACGCTCACAACATGGTAAGCTTCCCACAATCCTATTTTCCAGGTCGACTGAACGATAAGGGATACTATGGCGTTTGGCGGTTGCAGAAATCTTAACCAAATTCCTAGAAGTGTCAGGGGCTTTCATTTGGCTCATCAGGTGTGCACAAGGATAGAAAACCAGAGGCTTTTAGGCACTAATTTGCTAATACTCCACGTGCCCGGGCTTCCATAGAAATCTTTCTGCTTTCCTCGATTCTGCGTCCTGGGGGCGGTTGCTCCAAAGCTTCGTATGAACGGCAATTATGTTTCTCTCTTCAACCACATTGAGCTCTGGATGACCCAAGAGCAGCTGCAGCTTTCTGTTTTACTTCCTCCCACTTACTGATCCTAAATGTGCTTACCAAACCTAATCGTCTCAGCGAAGTTTTCTAAGCTAGCGTAGGGCTTTGCAATGACAATACCTTGGCTGTCAAACCCACACTAATGGCAAAGCTTTAGTTTCTCCATATTCGCGAATACAGGAAAGCTTTATTAAGTAGCCATTTGGTGCTATATATTTTGAGGAGCGATACGGTTGATTTTGGATTTTCGTTTTACAAAAGCAATACTACAGAGAAAACAGGTCCTCCTCGAGCAAGCCGTGAGGATAACATAACGAAAAGGGTCACAAAGGAGAGCGAAATGGCAGGGGTGAAAAACTGAGACCTGAGTCCTTTGTGGAAACTTACTGGCGCAAACGGAGCGTCCAGAGGAGTGAATATATAATTAGCTGGGAAGGGATACAGACGCGAGGGCCATTTAAGAAAAGGTAAGCTACAAATGAATGGAATTGTTTTATTGACTTTTTCAAAGTTTTTGGTACGTTTTTATAATTTACACAAAAGCGGGCCAGAAAATACTGGAATACTCTGAAAATAGAGCTGCTAAATGGTAACTGGGCAACAACAAATTCACCCAAAAGATGAACCAGATAGTCAGCTTTATCATGCTGAGGGACAGATAATGAGAACTACCAGAAGACCAGGATCAGGGTGCGTGGTACGTTCGAAATCGGTTTCGTTTTTCCCTCGTGCTAGTTCGTGAAAGAATTCTTTCACGAACTAGCACGAGGGAAAAACGAAACCGATTTCGAACGTACCACGCACCCTGATCCTGGTCTTCTGGTAGTTCTCATTATCTGTCCCTCAGCATGATAAAGCTGACTATCTGGTTCATCTTTTGGGTGAATTTGTTGTTGCCCAGTTACCATTTAGCAGCTCTATTTTCAGAGTATTCCAGTATTTTCTGGCCCGCTTTTGTGTAAATTATAAAAACGTACCAAAAACTTTGAAAAAGTCAATAAAACAATTCCATTCATTTGTAGCTTACCTTTTCTTAAATGGCCCTCGCGTCTGTATCCCTTCCCAGCTAATTATATATTCACTCCTCTGGACGCTCCGTTTGCGCCAGTAAGTTTCCACAAAGGACTCAGGTCTCAGTTTTTCACCCCTGCCATTTCGCTCTCCTTTGTGACCCTTTTCGTTATGTTATCCTCACGGCTTGCTCGAGGAGGACCTGTTTTCTCTGTAGTATTGCTTTTGTAAAACGAAAATCCAAAATCAACCGTATCGCTCCTCAAAATATATAGCACCAAATGGCTACTTAATAAAGCTTTCCTGTATTCGCGAATATGGAGAAACTAAAGCTTTGCCATTAGTGTGGGTTTGACAGCCAAGGTATTGTCATTGCAAAGCCCTACGCTAGCTTAGAAAACTTCGCTGAGACGATTAGGTTTGGTAAGCACATTTAGGATCAGTAAGTGGGAGGAAGTAAAACAGAAAGCTGCAGCTGCTCTTGGGTCATCCAGAGCTCAATGTGGTTGAAGAGAGAAACATAATTGCCGTTCATACGAAGCTTTGGAGCAACCGCCCCCAGGACGCAGAATCGAGGAAAGCAGAAAGATTTCTATGGAAGCCCGGGCACGTGGAGTATTAGCAAATTAGTGCCTAAAAGCCTCTGGTTTTCTATCCTTGTGCACACCTGATGAGCCAAATGAAAGCCCCTGACACTTCTAGGAATTTGGTTAAGATTTCTGCAACCGCCAAACGCCATAGTATCCCTTATCGTTCAGTCGACCTGGAAAATAGGATTGTGGGAAGCTTACCATGTTGTGAGCGTAAATCAAGGGTCCACAAAAGTTGCACTGGGCCCGCCAGATCGATTGCTTGCATCTTTCAACGTTTTCAATTGATAAATTAAGCATATCAAAACTAACCTCAATTTCGAGTGTCTGGGGCCAGTATCCCGTTCGACTTCACGATCCCACGACCACAAAAGAAATATGATGACGTGTTTAGCGAAGGTCCTGGATAATGCAGAAAGGAAAAGCGGTGCTTCATCTGCGCCCGGAAGCACAGCCAGTTTTTAGACCCAAAAGCCCAATAGCACGCGGTTTTACCAATTATCACTGCCAAAATCAAGCGCCTGGAAGATGGTGGAGTTCTGAAACCGGTTAGTTACTCCTTATGGGCTGTACTGCTCGTGGTTGCCAAACAGCAACGGGGTGTCGTACGTATCTGCGCCGATTACTCTGCAAGTCTGAATGATGCCTTGGACAGTCATCACCAGCCACTGCCTTTACCTGACGATATTTTTGCCAAGATGCTCCAAGTATTTTGCAAAGCTGAATTTTTCATAAGCCACCTGCAAGTCGCAGAGGAATCCAGACATTTTTTGGTGCTCAGTGCACATCGTGACTTATTCAAGTACACTTGATTGCCATTCGGAGTGAAAACTGTGCCAGCAATCTTCCAACAGGTTATGGACACGATGCTGACCGCAGTTGCTGCGTACGTTGACGACATTCTTGTTTTGAGGCCACCAAAGAAGTCTTCTGCCTCAGTTGGACGCTGTCCTTCAACACAAACATGACTATGGGCTCCGGCTAAAGAAAGAAGGAAAACCGTGAGTCCCTCTTGAGTTCTGTGGAGTACCTCAGTTTTATTATCGATAAAAATTGCCGCCGACCCGACCCGTCCAGTATCGACGCAATTGCAAGAACACCACTCCCCATCGAATTTTGTTGAACTCAAGTCTTTTGGGGGGTTGACTGGCCACCACAGCGCCTTTCTGCCAATTATGCATCGTTTGCGCACACCCTTCGACCAGCTTTTCACGAAGGAATGTCAGTGAGATTGGTCACGCGACAGTCAGATTGCATTCAAAGTGAAGCGGCTGTTGCAGTGTGGACTTCTACTCACGCGCTTTAACCCCAAACTGCGTATCGTTTTCACAAGTGACGCATCCAACTGTAAAGTTGGCAAAGTCGTTGCTCATACGTTCCGTGATTGCACGCAAAAGACGACCGTTCAGCCGCGAGGCCGCTGGTTCCAGCTGAACAGAACTACGTTCAGATTGAGATGAAGGCACAAGAAACCATTTTTGGGGCGAAAAAGTTCCACAAACTGTCTTACGGCTTACACTTTACGCTTGTGACGTAAAACAAACTATTGCTGGCTGTATTTGGCTCCAAGTATGCTAGTCCGGTCTACACAGCCAAACGCCTACCACAATGGGACACGATTCCGCTCGGCTTCAACTCTATAGTAAGGTGTGCCTCAACCGAGAAAATTGGGCAGGCCAACGCATCTAGTTGCTTCCTGAGTTGTAACCAGAAGATACAGTCATAGAAAAGGTTGTCGTCTTACCGCAATTCCGTGCTGCGGTGTTAAAGACAATGAACGAACTACCCGTGAATTCTGACGCGGACGCCGAATATCACAGCACACTACAAGAGGCAGTAGACTACCACCAATCCAAGTGGCCAACAACCTGTTCCTCACGGGAACTCCGGTAACATTTTCAACGACGGAGTTCATTATCTGTTACCGCTGGGTGTCTTCTCTGTGGTGACAACTTCGTGATTCTCACCGAACTTCGCCGCTGGGTCCTAACGCATTTCCACAATGGACATCCAGGGATAAGCCACATGGCGTCCCTCACTCATAGCTACTTTTATTGTCCTGGTAGGGATAAGCAACTGGAACAGGCCCCTCGGGGTTGTTTCCGATGCGCGGCGGTCCAGAATTTACCCCAGCAACAGTCGTTAGTCCTGGCAACGGCCAGAAAAACCGTGACCGCGAATCTAGTTGGTTTTTGCCGGAAAAATCACCGGAAAACTCTCCATCCTTGTTGCATTCAGTAAGTGGCCTGAGGTCCCTACTGTGTCTGAAGCGACTACGAAGGCAAAGGTCACTAAACTATGGCATTTGTTCGCAATATTTGGTACCTCGGAAAGTATTGTGTCCGATAGTGGTACACAGTTTACACCTTATCAGTTTGGCGAATTCGTTCGAAGACGCGGCATCACACACTGCTTTTCCACCATTCTATTTCCAATCCAACGGTTAGGTCGAGTGGTTCGGAGGCATCTTTAATGCGCGTTGACAAAAGGAGAAGGGGAAGGGACCACAGCAGAAGTTTTGGATACGCTCCTGCTGAATTATAAAGCAACTCCGAACCCACATTCTGGACGGCCACCGCCCAGCAAAGGTTTTGATGAACAGACGGTCGACCCGAACGCATGACGCTATCCAGCAAACGCCTACGTATTTTCAATCACCGACAGGAGAGAAAACCAACGTTCCGGCGTAGAGACCTTGCGCTTGTGAGAGACTATCAATCTGGGCACCAAGGATACACTGTTGAAGTCGTTTTCGAAAGAATCGGTCCAAAGATTTACAGCGTCTCGCCGAGATCATTAATATGGAGGCATTACGTCAATGGCAACCCATTACCTGATCCCACAAGCAGAAGAACAGTTACAAGGTCTCCGCCCGCTGCGTCAGACATCTGATCTCCTGAGACCAACACCTATAGCCACTGCTTCACGTGTACCACTTAAGGCAGATCCATTGCTGCAACCAAGACGCGTACTGGTGACGCTAGGGAACGGGTGGAACCCCTTCAACTTGATTCGTGTCAATAATCTAACGTTGAACGGCCAAATGCGGGAGATGTAATGAAGGTCAGATACTTGAAAACAACCCTAGAATCCCTGCTACCTATTGAGACCCTAAAACTCCACCAGAATCTCAATAAGGAAGCCAGCAAGCAACCAGGCCGGTCAATCACTCAATTAATTCAGCAAAGCGGATGAGCATTCAGGCACGCCACAGAAGCGCGACCGAAAATGACAAGTGTTCAAGAATTTTACAAAAGCACGGTCGATGTCGATCAGTATTCACCGAACGCCTAGCAGGCGGCCTGGATCAATGTAAGAAAGTGCCCTTTAAGTAGCGCGGGCCGTTGTAATTTCCGCACCTGCTTGTTGCAATAAAACTGTTGTGTTCCTTGTCGGCGAATATTTTTTCCGGCACTATGGCGCTAGAGGGTGGATGGAAGTCGGATATAACACAACCTTTCCTATCGCATCGTCTAAATCGAGGGTAGACGTAACATTTGCCTTCTTGCACTGAACCAATGAGGCCTACAAAATCGGTTGAAATACACAAGGCGTTCAGAGTCTAAATCCGTGGTAAGTTTGTCGACGAGGTCAGTAAACACGCGCGATAGCTCTCCCAGCAACGTTGGCTGTGACTACAGAGGTGGTTTTGGCTCAATAACTAAAGAATCTTACCGCAAAAATCCTGTCGTTTCGTTTCAGACAGCGGATTTTTTCACAATCTGTTGCATCATACGGGGATCCTCAAGACATTCAAGCAGGAAATGACAGACTCTCTATCCTCCATCCTCCCTCCGTCCCAAAGCAGTAGAAAGCTGCATGCTTGTGCACTCGGATCGGCAGTTATCCCGCTGTGGGCCCTCATGATTGTGGTTGGAAAAGGCTCAACAGAATAAAACACAATTGAGGCAAATAAACCTAATATAAGCCGGGGCTTGTGCATGGGTGGTAATGAGAATAGCTATACCAGAGTCGTGGTGGCCCAGTTAGCACATATGGTCACTTGTTTGATCACTGCCCCGGGCAACCATCGGCCGATGGCTGTGCTCCACTAGGCCTCTTGATAACGAACTGAGGGTGATGCTTCGAGTGATGATGCAACGCTTGTAATCAGCTCGTCAGTCAACCAATCAATCAATCTGTTGAGTGGGCAGTTGGGTGCACACCGCAAAGTTGCTGTGAATGACGTGATGGGGGGATGAGGAGTACAGACCCATGGGTGTGGTTAAAGCGGTGGTGGATGATTGCACGCCTGATATTAGTCTTGATACAGAAATTCGCAAAGACCATGATCAGCATCAATGTTCCGGGAAGCTGTTCACTGGAGGCGTCGATAATTTTCTTGAGTTGGTGGGCGGATTTGGCAGAGGCTGACGAAAAAGCAAGCCGGCTCAAAAAGGACAGTGCAATAAAAGAGAAGTCACATATGAGGCGGTTAGTATACCCCCTATGGAAGGCCGTTCCGCCATGACCACATAAGTGGAATTGTGGGAGAGTAAAAACGGGGGTTGTCGTCTTTGAAGAACATAAAACGTGTATGAGACGCAGGCGACTCGGTGGATAGTAGACCAGAGCGATAACGTCGGTCAAGAGCTCTCACATGTTCGTGGCTCCACATAGGGCACTTCATAAGGCTGCTTTGCCACATTGAACCCAGGGAGTTAACGCCTGACCGAGTATTCTGCCATGGGTCGAAAAACATCCAACAGGCGGTGCGTAAGTTATGGGGGTCGGTGGATGAAGGGCAACGTAGAGACAGGGTGAAACTTTTCACAGCTTTCAACGAGAATTCCGAAGAAACCTGCTACATTGTGAAATCTGTAGACACCCAGACGCCATGGACATTGAGATGTGGTGAAAGGGGAATGACGACAGGACCTGGAAGTCAGGAGGCCAAAAATTACAAGGTGTCGTGTATAGGGTGAAAACAACGCCAACTTTCAAAACACTCAAAGCACCTTCTGGGTACACCAGCTGAAGCCTGAACTCAGTGAATATGAAACTGCGAGTGACTGGTGGGCCTTATTATCAACAAATCAGACGACCTCTGCTGGTCAGGTTACCATCTCGTGAGTGACCAATCACATGCCAGTCAGTCCTATCGGTCCTTGCAGAGGCCGGCGGCCCACGTGGTTCAGTCAGGCAGTTGGTCGTAATTTAGAGTGCTTGCCGTTTTGGCTCACTTATATGTAAGTTTTGGTGAGGTACAACCTGAACTTCGGCTCACGAGTTTTTTTCTGTTTTCCACCCACAGGCTTGTATCCTTCCCCAACAGCCTCATCATATTTAATCTTGTCAAGACGTTCGAAATCGGTTTCGTTTTTCCCTCGTGCTAGTTCGTGAAAGAATTCTTTCACTGTTCAAACTATTTACAGAGTTTACACGTGTTATTTGATAAATTTTCCCACACTAACATAACATTTACGTGATAACCTCTGTTACTTTGCACTCAGTTCCTATTCTGCATCTAGTCGCAATCATGTCATTAGTCAATACAGGTTGCTCTCTGCAGTCATCGTTGGTCCACAACAGATGTGGGCGAAATGGCTGTCCGTCGAACGTGAGACGCGGTATGCAATGCCACACCTGCAAGGCCTGGTGGCACTTTAAATGCACGGGTTTACAGGACGACCAGGTAAGCCAACTGGCTAACTCTCCTGACCCGTTTGTATGCGCCAGCTGCCTCTACATTAAGGGTGCAATGCATTCCCCAACTAGGGAAAAAGCCACAAAAAACAAGACCAATTCCTCACTACCGAATCACACAGACCAGTGTAAGTGCTCCTCGTTAATCGATGTACTCGCGACGAAACTAGAGCTTCTCTCTAAAGCTCTGACAGACGCAAACACTAAAAACGCAGCGATCTGGACGAAAGTTGACAAGGAACTTTCCTCGCTGAACGAGTACCTTGCACTACCCACCCCTGGTCTGCTGGCTGCCAAAAAGGTTATCCAGCTCTCCGATGCGGCAACAAAGACCGCCACGGCGTCCCTTTGGCTTACCTGGTCGTCCTGTAAACCCGTGCATTTAAAGTGCCACCAGGCCTTGCAGGTGTGGCATTGCATACCGCGTCTCACGTTCGACGGACAGCCATTTCGCCCACATCTGTTGTGGACCAACGATGACTGCAGAGAGCAACCTGTATTGACTAATGACATGATTGCGACTAGATGCAGAATAGGAACTGAGTGCAAAGTAACAGAGGTTATCACGTAAATGTTATGTTAGTGTGGGAAAATTTATCAAATAACACGTGTAAACTCTGTAAATAGTTTGAACAGTGAAAGAATTCTTTCACGAACTAGCACGAGGGAAAAACGAAACCGATTTCGAACGTCTTGACAAGATTAAATATGATGAGGCTGTTGGGGAAGGATACAAGCCTGTGGGTGGAAAACAGAAAAAAACTCGTGAGCCGAAGTTCAGGTTGTACCTCACCAAAACTTACATATAAGTGAGCCAAAACGGCAAGCACTCTAAATTACGACCAACTGCCTGACTGAACCACGTGGGCCGCCGGCCTCTGCAAGGACCGATAGGACTGACTGGCATGTGATTGGTCACTCACGAGATGGTAACCTGACCAGCAGAGGTCGTCTGATTTGTTGATAATAAGGCCCACCAGTCACTCGCAGTTTCATATTCACTGAGTTCAGGCTTCAGCTGGTGTACCCAGAAGGTGCTTTGAGTGTTTTGAAAGTTGGCGTTGTTTTCACCCTATACACGACACCTTGTAATTTTTGGCCTCCTGACTTCCAGGTCCTGTCGTCATTCCCCTTTCACCACATCTCAAGGACCTAAGCGTCCGGATTTTAACTCTACTTGGTAGGAAGAGATTGTCGCGCCAACGTACAAAATTGATGACCAGCTATCGCCCTGCATCTAAAGGCCTATTGGCCTTACCAGCGGATCGTGCAGGTGATGAAACACATTCTGAAACGGGCCATCTTATATCTCCTCACTACGAAGAACTTGATGTCACCAGCGCAACACGGATTCCTCCCAAACCGTTCGTCGGTGATGAAAATTCTCGTTTTTATGGACAGCTTAACTCAATTTAAGGATGAAGGATTCGTATTGGATGCCATATTTTTCGTCTTATCAAAGGCATTCGATCGAATCCCACTCGTCCCGCTGCTCCTGCTCTTTTTCGGCGGCGGTTTCCATTGGAGTTCCAGGCTTTGTTTTGGGGCCACTTTTGTCTCTGATGTATGTTAACGACCTTCAAGATATTTTTTCAAGCCCATCGCTACTTTTTGCGAATGGCTTGAAATTCTGGGGTTCATATGCCAATGCCCTCCAAGTAGATGTAGACGCTGCAAAGAAGTAGCCGTTGACCTAACACCTTCCTTTGAATGACGAAAATTGCGTCCATATGTCATTCGGCGCACCCTCCCCCGTATTACTTGCATGGACTTCCAGGTACTCTATGGGGTATACGTCAGACCGCTTCTTGAATATGCCAACCAAGATGTCTACTCAGCATCCAAAAAGACCCGACCAAAAGCTGTCACCTTGTCGTGGTGGTCGGGCCTCTGTGCTGCAATGGTCCTGCGGGCTGTACTGGCTGGAACTCAGTTCCTAAAGGTTCAGCCATGCCAGGAAGGCCAACGGGGAGCAGCCCGACGAAGAACAGCGAGTCCCCGTAATAATCGTATAACGAGGCGGTCTGGAGGTAAGGTCGTACTGTCCTCTGCGA
The DNA here is from genome assembly GCA_003604175.2 of Clonorchis sinensis. Lineage (NCBI taxonomy): Eukaryota > Metazoa > Platyhelminthes > Trematoda > Opisthorchiida > Opisthorchiidae > Clonorchis > Clonorchis sinensis. The sequence continues at coordinate 176,638,478 of CM030369.1, read as the reverse complement.
TAGGAGTGTGAAGGCAGTAAGGCGTTTCTCCCAGGCGACCAGCATGTTCATATTTATGGAAGCAGCGATGCTGCCTTCCCCAGAGGAAGGACGGGTTAGAAAAGGTCGGCCCTAAAACCGCACACTCCGATCGCCCAACGGTTGACCGTGACCGCCGACGCATTATTCAAAACGGTCGAAATACTTTTAAAACCAAAGAGTCCGGTGCTGCTCAAAAGGCACTTGCTGTGCGCAGCCGCATCAGGAGTGAGACAGTAATGCCCTTATCCCTGCGCCTTCGGGCCAGGCCGGTCCCCTACAGCCAAGTAGGTCAGACTATTGAGTCACTGGCTCCGGGACGGGTCCCCCAAGAAAACCCTAACAACCGCTGTCTCGCGGTCCAGACTCTTGAGTCAGAGGCTAGGGGCAGGGTCCCCGAGCAAAACCCTACACCCTCCCACTGCCTTGTGGGTCAGACTTTTGAGTCAAAGGCTCAAGGTGGGGTACCTCAACTCAACTCACTTCTTCGGCCTGGGTAACCGGGATGTATCATTTGCCCTTGCAGCTCTTCGCTCGCCGCCGGCCTCCCCTCCCTCCCAACCCATCGTACAATGCAGTGCAATCAATCCATCTGCCAATCCCTAGTCACTGTTGCGAGTGTCAACCATCGTCCAGAAAAATAAACCAAAATAATCACTTACTAGCTTCAAAAGATCTGATCCATGTTGCAGCCTATAATGTCCGTACTCTATGTCAAATTGGGCAACAGGCATCCTTTGCTGAAACCTTACTTTCCCTCTCTATCGATGTATGTTGTGTCTCCGAAACACGCACACAAGACTCCACTTCGGTCGTGCTCCTCAAGCCGCTTAGGGCGAACCCAGCACTACGCGTGCAGAATGTGGGCACCTCCGTTCGTCAACTTCGACAAGTTTCAGCAGCTGAAGAATATCGAGCTAACCTGGCTAGAAAGCTACTGGAAACGCACAGTCATGTGGACGATGAAAATTGCTTGGTTGATGGATGGAGGCGAGTTAAAGAAGCAATGCTCTCAGCTTTCAGAACTGCTTGTCCAGCCCATCTGACTCGACTCAATGAACACTGGATATCTTTGAGATCAGCAGATCTTATTGCTGCCAGAAAGTCCGTACCAACAACTGCGACTATGATGGCGCACGCAGATCCCTCAAACGCCGGATAATCAGGAGCTTGAAGAATGACAGAGAACGCTGGTGGATTTCGAAGGCCCAGGAAATGGAGAAGGCATTTGCTGCAGGCAACAGCCGTGCCCTGTTTCAACTCATCCGATCAACGGGTCAAAAGAAGGCACGTGTCAGTGAGACAATATGCGAAAAAGACGGAACAACAATTCACTCCCTATATCGCCGTCTTAAGTGGTGAGCTGAGCACTTCCAAGAACAGTTCACCTGCCCCTTCAACACAACCACTGGAAGAAACAAACAGGCCCGAATGGAACATTGAGAACCGTAGTCATCATCCAGGCGCCCTGGCGGTACCCAAGTCCATGAACTGCACGTCTACAAACAACCTCATTCTACATTGGCTGTCGTGTGACGCCATCAGCCGGGTCGCTTTGCTTGCTGTATACAGCGGGGTGGGTTGGAAGAAACAGGCTACTACCGATGCCTCCTCTCCTCTTTTATACGTTCGTTCTCCCCTCTCAGCCCGTTTCTAGTGACCTCTTCGTAGACCCCTTCTTATGGACTGACATTCATTCACCGCCGTTACATACATCTACGGTTAACTCGGCGGCCATGGCGGAGACACTCCAAAATCATTTTTCAAACCCTGACGCCCAGTTCATCTGCCAGCCCTTAACGTTCGCATTCTGAAACAAGTCGGACAACAAACTGCTGTTGCATGTACCCTGGATTCATATTCTAATCACGCATGCTGTTTGTCTGAGACCCAATTATGGCTGTTGAGTTGACCTACCGATCGGTTTCCTCTCGCTTCCGGTTGCATACATCTGTTGATTCAGAAGCCGCTGCGGCTGCATCTGCTAGGGTTGGCGGTGTTCTAAGTAAGCGACCTGAAGGTCGAATGGTTGCCCATTGATAGTCGCCTCTGTGTGGTTCGTTTGGCAAAATCTGTGAGCGTGTCCTGATATTCTGTAGGCGCAGACAGCCGCTGGGCTTTTTTCTGCCTACTCTTCAACAAACTATCCATGATACACTCAAAAGCAGCTTTTACGACGCTTTGGGTATCTTCTTGCGGTGGGTTAAGAGCTCAAATATTGTGGTTGCCGGGGCTATGAATCCGCGAGTAAGTTAACTTGGCGCTGCTGAGGCTCAGTTAGGTGGCCGTGTTGTACAGATGACGACGAACGCCTGCACCATTTGCGTGCTGACTATATGCTGCTTTATACAGTACCAGCTTCCGCATCGTCCGTGGCCGCTTGACCACATGGCGCCCTCGCACTCGAAACAAACTCAAACATAGATTAACCACATCGTCATTAGCTGTAGTTAACGTGGGTCGCTCGTTCTGGAACAACTATGTGAATTCGGATCACGTGCTTTTTCACTATTGCTTCTCACTACCCACAAGATGCGCACCTGAAAAGATACTGGGTGCCCCGCTTGTCAGACGGTTCAACCAGCGAAATCTAGGCACTGGACCCAGAGCAGCGCTCTAAAACTGCTCGAAGCTTGGATGCATATTCCTCTTGGTCGAGAGTGTAGTACCGCTAGACGAACTGCTAGACTTCAGGTGAAAAATAGCGTCTACGCGGATAGAGACTTGAATCCAGAAGACTGAGGAATCAGGAAAGGTGATAACCTTTAAGAATGTGCCTAAATTATTCCTGTTGATATGCACAACGGGCCCAAAAAAGACTAGTGAGGGATACAATCACTAATAGCAACGGCTCGGGTATTTGCAAAAAAGAAGAGTGCCTAATTCATGGAGCTGAGCACTCTCAACAACAGTTCAACTTGCCACCTGCAGTTGTTCAGCCGGATTCCCGGCTGGCAGCACAACCCTAGACGGCGTCTGAAAAGCGAATACCTTTTTTCCATCAAGCGTCACCGAGCTGTCGACCCTGACGAACTTCCACCGCTCTGTTCAAAGATGGAAGTGAAATCCTCAGTCTAACTTGTCTAACTAATTTGTCTCCATCTACGAGAAAGGGGCCGTCTCAACCAACTAGAGTGAGCCGATAGTGGTGCCCATCTCATAAAGGGTGCTCGCAGCGTGTGGCAATCACAGAAATTAGCTAGACCTTTTTAACCAGACTCCTTGTGTAGCTTATTTTACATCGTCTTACGAAGGCGCGCGAAGAGGAGACCCGAGAACAGCAAGCAATATTCCGGCCGGAAAGGGATTGTGTGAGCCACGTCCTCACATCCCACCAAATGTTAAAGAAACGGCGTGCTATGGGCGCCTTACAATTTTAACGTTCTTCAACTTCAACTATGCGTTCGATTCTGTCGACTAGTTAGTTCTTTTCAACACGCGCAACAGAAGTCTATGAATGCCATACGCTGTTTGTATTCGAATACTTGTGGGTGCGTAAGAATGTATGAGGAGCTCTCCTAAGTGTCAAAACGGCATCTCACTTATCCTCGAAGGACGCGTGTATCAGACCACAGTGTTGTATTGTCATATGGTTGCAGCACTTGATCAGTTCGGGCAGAGGATCTGAGACGTTTTCAGGTCTGCGACCGCCAACCTCTCAGAAGTGTTACAGCCGAACGAGTATTGTTATAATTATTATTTATTGATATCGGCTGGAGCCAGCGAATTCGCAGCGAGGTGGTCAGCAGATGGGTTTTCGGTGAAGCAAACTGTTTTCCTTAAAAATGCATGCAGCACTGCAGGCTAATGTGTCTGGACCATGTGTTTCGTATGCCGAGAAAAGCGCTATTTTCCGTGCCTGTTTCGGAGGGTGAACACCTAGAGGTGTGAAGAAGTCGACGTAGTATAAGGAAATAAGGAATGTTACAAAAAATTCGGCTCCCAAGTCCGACCCACAAGTTAGTGAGAAGATGCGGTGTTTTTTTCGAGCACCGTTTCCCTGGCATCTGGATCAAGTGTCCGAACCGTGAGGTAATGGCTGTGGTTCTCTTGCGGGAGTCTTGGAGCCAATGGCAGTATTCTGACCCGCTTGGCTTCAGGGCGTTATCCTGGTCCGAGGACGCAGAACGTAAGACATAGACGTTTGGTCCTTAATGCTGGTGCGCATATCATCACCAGAGACAGCAACATCAGTGTTGACGCTGATGCCTCAATGCCGTACAACCACAAAGTTTACCTAATTATATTTGAATCCTTGGAATAATCAAAGAGGAGAAAAAGGTGGGTGAGGGAGAGGACCTGGTGCTGGGCTGTCGCAAGTATTCTGAGTTGTCCGCTGTAGCACCCTCTCGGTGCCTAGCTGCTATGCCACCCGAAGAAGGCATAAGGGCTGAGATACTGCCAGGTTGCCCAAGACAGGGAAGTCGAGATGCAGAGGTCGGATTCGAATCACGGATCTTGTGGTCAGTAAATTCAAGCTCTAACCAATGAGCCATCTCGCTCCCGTACCAAAAAGTGGATTGTTTGTCAACTTCTTCGTCATCTGCGTAGAGCTTGCGCTTTTTGAAGCATGACCTTGTACTCTGCAGGTACAAGGGCATCCCGAAAAATGGTATGGTGGTCAATTTATTCAACAGTTCTGGTTAATTGTCTTCATCTTTAGAAACGAGGACGATGTACTCCAAATCGACAAGGCTGTCACCAGCAACGATGTGAGTTGCTGTGTTTGTTGTTTTTGACGAGGAATGGAGCGAGGCGCAATCATGGTAAGAACGGAAAAGACCGAGGGCCCAGAAGCTAGGTTTCATTAAGCCAAAACTTTGACGGTGTGAGCTGAAACAAGAAAAGTGATTTAGCTTTAGGAAAACGGAGTAACTATACAACACACATCCCGCAGAGATAACTGCCCGGAGGAGTTTTATAATTGAGTAATGTCGGACATCCGTTGCGCAAGAAATACGGCCGTGTCCGCTGTCGTACAACCAATGGGTGTTCAAAACAATTCGGCATTTCAGTTTCCGAAGCAGATGAGTCAGGTAGTTCCAGCTTAACACACGAATCAGTATTAGGCTGCGATTGCTGATGTTCGGAGGCTGCAGCACATTCAAAATCTGTGGAAGATGCCAGGTGACGTATGGAGGCCGTTTCTTCCCTGCTGTTATGGTGGGACATGCGTACTCAGAGTTACACTCCAGGAGCTCAACCTTTCCGACTACGGGGTCTTACTTGGAAGATCGTGTACTTCGTCGCATCAGAACTGGTCTTGGCGAAAGCAACCACTGCGGCAATGATGTACCGATCGCGGATTTCCGATTATAATTAAACGTTCGCCCGTGTGGAGCGGCATTGGTGGCGGTGCACAACAAAGAACGGGTCGAATTGAGCGCCTTTTGTAAGACAGTTTCCCAATAGCTGATTTGTATAACTTTTGTTCGTAATGAAAGCGTAATAGCTTTTCACAAAGTTCCATTTAATCGTTTCATTTGACCGTTCCCCCTTGAGTTGTATGGTGTGTCCGACCGGTGGCAACGCCTTTTTCTTGAAGAAATCGCCTAGTTTCATGCGAATCGAATGATGAACCCCGATCCGAGTGCACGAAACTAGGCAAGCCAAATGTAGCGAAGAGTGGCATATGGCTTGATATCACCCTAGACGAACTTAAATCTGGACACGGATAGGCGAACGAGAAGCGGTAATACTCACCTACGACCGTCAGTACATATTTATTTCGCTTCATCGAAGACAGTGGTTCTTTGCATTTGATGCTTCGTTCAAACATTTTTGTGGCTTTAATGAGTGTACCACTAGCTGGCTTGAAGAAACGTGGGTTCAACTCCGCACACACGTGATGTCTGAGGACAAGTCGGATGTCCTCTACGGAGAATGGGAGATTCTTGACACGAACAAAATGCATCGTGCCTGTTGCTCCAGGATGGCACAGAGTTGCGTGCAAATGTTTTAGATTCAGTGTTCGCACAGACACCCTGGGAGATCCTGCTAGCGGCTCTGTTTTCGGTGCCTCGTCTGTAGGTTAAGTCAAAAGAAAAAGGTGGTAACTCCATCTGTCATCGTTGGACTTTGTCATTCTTTACTCTTTTTTTATCCTGCTGAACACATGAACGCAACGGACCGTTGATCTGTTACAATCTTGAAATGGGTCCCGAGTGGGTAGTGTTTCCATTTGACCACTGCTTCGAAAATTTCACACGTTTCTTTCTCAATATCAGAGTGATGCTTTTTCACTGGCAGGTAGTGCACTTGAGACCAGCGCGACCAGTCTGCCGTTTTGGTTGTGTGTAGCGGAAATTGCCACATCAGATGGGTCAGTTTCGAGCATCAGGGATATTCTCCGATCGACAGTGGCCACAACCGCGTCTACCAACTCTTTTCTGAGACTTCAAACGCTTTTATAACAGACTCAGAAACTGGGAAAGTTGTATTGTGAATGATTGGGTAGATTTTGTCAGAGAAACTGATTATCCAACGAGAATAGTACGCTAACAAGCCAACCACATGGAGAATTCATGTCAATCGGAACGGAAGCTCTCGCAAGACTGAATCGTTCAGGGTCTGGGTTGATGATGCCTTACGTAATTTCACAGCCAAAGAGTTTAGTGATGGAAACTATGCTTTTATCGTGAATTTACTAAAGGCCGTACTTTTGTTCAAGAGGGACAAAACGCGGGAGTTTTCGATCGTGTTTTTGATTCTTTCTACAAATACTGACATCCACATAAGCATATGTCCCGGTCAGCTTTTCAGTGCGTATTAGATCACAAACCTTTAAAAGCACATTGCTTCATTCGTTACCATGAACGGTATTCGGCGAAATTGATAGAGGTTGTTGCAAGCCTCAAAAGCTGTGTAGCTTCTGTAACTTTTCTTAATGTGTATATTAAGATACGCACTTTTAAGGTCAAGCATGCTGAAAATACGATATTGGTCTATTCCACACTCATATCCTCAATTCTGGGGGACTGGATAAGCGTCCGGTTGCGTAAATCGGTTGGCCGTAGTCAACAACCATTCGTTTCCTCTGTCGCTTATTTGTCGTGATGAGCACTTGTGCTCTCCATGGAGACTTTGAAGGCTCATTGATTTGTTGGTCGAATAATCGCTTTACTTTATAAGCAGAATGGTGTCTGGATTTTATGGCGATGGGCTCACACCTTGCATCAAGGTGCGCAAAATAAGTGAGAGTTTCTGTTTTGGAGGCTATTAGACCACAAAGCAAGAAAGAATGTTTATCACTTAATACATTACTCATATGGTTGCTAAAAAGTCTTCGACGGCGCAGCACACTCAGGTGAAGGATAGCATAAACGAGAGATTAAGCTGAGTCACCTGTGAAGACCAAACTGATATGCAAATGAGTTTATTTGTCGGAAGTTGCTGTTATATTTTGATTATGTGATCGATTTCATTGCCAAAGTTCACACATTTTAGAAGTCGCCTGAAAATTGGAAGGCTGGCAGTGAAAATGTAACTTTTCAGCCTTGAAACTGATGGTGAAAGCAACGAAGACGAGTCGGTGGATTTCAGAGAGATAAGCTGCGACAGGCGAGAAACACATGGTGGCCGTCCAGGAACTACCAGCGACAACATTGTACCTGAGAAGGAAAGCTACCAGTATCGGGGACATTTCACTCCAAAGTCGGAAATAACTTGAGAAATGTATTGCAATATTTCGAATATCGTACCAACTGAAACATGAGCGGCCTGGTGCAGTATAGTCAGTTGCTTAAGAAAATCATAAATGAGAGATTCAGCTGGGTTTCAGTTGAGTCTCCCGTCAAAACCAAATTGGCATGCGAATGAGTGTGTTTTTCGAAGGTTTATCACTTTTGCATGAGATTTTCACGAATTTGTGAAGCTTAGGAAAATCACGTCATAGTAGAATATCGCACACAGACCACTTACTACTGAAAACTTGAAAGAGGGAAGCTTGCTTTATGTTGCAATGTTAAGAAACAATGTCCAACACTGAAGCTTTTGTGCTGGATGGATGCCAAAGCGATCTCAGATGATGACGGTAATACGGGCTTTGGATTTCGGAAATGAAACTTTGTGAAACTACTAGTGTAGCGGCGGTACTACTAATGAGGCGTCCGAACAGTATGTGGTTTTCCTGTAACCCCGCCTCGCGCTTAATGGAAGGTGGGATTTATTGCGGGACCTGTGGAACTGCTTTGCAGCTTTCATTTACAATTGCGTGATAGTCATTAGTATCCACGAAAGTTCAAGAAGACGCGTGAGGATGTTCTGTTTTTAAAAAAACAAGGCGCATATGAGATATTTACTTTCCTCCAACAGCTTGTAACTGCTTAGTTGGTGTTCGCTAATAAATGGCTTCGCGGCGAAGGGCTTTCCTCCTTACACCAGTACCAAGAAGAGCTCGAATTCGAATGCCATTGGCTTTCATATTGGTGACTGTTTCTTTGACACACTCGGGGGCCACAGCACTGATGCAAGATAGTGCACTTGAAACGAATGACATGTTGCTCAGACCAGTAGTAGATCTGCATTCATAATGCGGGTGACGAGCATAGCCACAGATGAAACATGAAGACCCCATACTAGCAACGGTTATCCGTTCATGCCGTGATACTTGAGAACGTGGAACGTGGAATGAACACTGAAACGATTGGAAATAACAGAGCAAGTATACAATACTGGGTTCCGAGGATCATCCAGCGTTCGCCTCATTATTCATCGATGATGAAGTTGAACGGGAATGGAGAGGATGGACGTTTTTACTTGACTACTTTGGAGAGCTCAGCATACTCTCACACTCCCGGAAGTATGTGAACATAAGAGCCGACCTATGTTCACAAGCTTCTGAGACATCCCATGTTGAGCAAATGTAATAAGACGCACTGACTGACCGACAAAGTTGAACGCACTTTCTAAGTCAAGGGGCAATAGGGTTGTGGGTTGTCTGTACATATGGCGTTGCTCTACCATCTGACGGAGTGTGAATTTTTGGTTGACGCATCCTCTATTGGGTCAAAATCCCGATTGATGCCCACGGGCCGAGGTTTTACTACTCGCCATTACAGTACAGCCATCTGTCCGTCTTAATATTTTCCCAGTGACACTAATAGTTGACCTCACGCCAGTGAGATACCGATGTTGGACATTTGTGTTGCTTTTGAAGGTCTTGTTAATGATGATGGTGATGAAGTTGCTTGTGACAGTTGACCATTGTGATGGTGCTGATAATGGTCGTTGCATCAGAGTGGATGACAACGGTAGTTCGTCCACCACGCAAATTTTGCTTTCTATGTTTTTTGATGGCAGTATATTTTTTTGCCTTTTATAGTAATTTATAACTAATGGAGTGAATGCGGATGCAGAATGTTTGATCCCAGTTTTTCATTCGAGGACGCGGTACGTGATTTCGTTAATTCGTTTCCAACCTAATCAAGGTGGCAACAACCGCTCTCTGTACCGAGTCAGAGCTATCAGCCACCGTTGCCTCTAATCGACAGTTGGTTGACACTCTTATTGAAAAGTATCGCATTGAGAAGGGAGCAAGTCTAGACGTGGATTTTGAATCCCTGAAGTCCGCGGTTCCAAAGATTCGAGATGAACGCGATCGAAGGACCCGATTCACTGGTAACGTTACATTTTTATCTTGGTCTTCTATCTACAGATGTTGTGCGGGAAAAAAAGACAGGTCATGTCAAAACAAAACCTGATGTAATTTGTTGTTTCCTAACGTGCATTACTTTGTAGGCCGATAAATATGTGTTTAATCACGCGGTCGACAAGTATCGTGAAGTGTCCTCATTTATGGAACTCAAATTGGCGAAACCTTTGCTGAAGGTGCGTTACTGTCAAGCTGATCGTCAACATCGTCAGTGTAGGCCTTGACCGAAATGTCCCTGGAAAAGCCAATGCCCATTCAGTGTGCGTGCATCCCCGTCGCCCTCCTTAATCATGATATATGCGCATGTGCCCGAACTGGTTCGGGCAAGACGTTTGCTTTTCTTCTCCCTATCCTAGAGCGATTAACCAAAAAGCCTTCTGGCACTGCGCGTTCCATAACGCGCGCTTTGGTTATCAGTCCGACCAGAGAATTGGCTGTGCAGATATTCAGAGTAGCCGAAAAATTGGTCGCCCATTGTCCCAAGATCCGAATCCAACTGGCAGCAGGTATGTTTTGACCTCTATTTACGCTTATTTTCCAGGTGGTCTTGATTTACACACACAGGAAGCTTCGCTCAGGTTGAATCCAGACCTTGTTATAGCTACTCCAGGTCGATTAATTGATCACTTATCGAATGCACCAAACTTCAACCTACAACAGATAGAATACTTGGTTCTGGACGAAGCAGACAAGTAAATTGAATTATTTTCAGGGAGGCAGACCCTTGCACAATATCAGACTCTTAGATGAATACTTCGTTGAACAGATAAGCGAAATTGTCAAACACTGCGGGAGACAGAGGCAGACACTCCTTTTCTCTGCCACAATGACGGAAAGTGTAAGTGTATATCGTTGTTTCATTCCCTACCTTATTTGTATTTTGCTATTTGGGCGCCATGCTCTCCAGTCTATCTGTAGTAAATCCATTTACTCATTTGGACAAATGTCTGTCCTCACCTGCCATTTTGGAATCCGTTCGCCATGTCTGTCGCACCAATATTGGATTCTATGGATTACCATGGCTTGTTAATTGTTTTCTAGCATAACAACTACACGCTGTAGATTACGACTGCCTTCAGTAGCACAGATAACCTCGTGCTTTCCTTGCTATGCCACTACAGACAATACTTTCCCAGACCTTATTCCATTGAGACTGCTGTATGCTGTGTCTCTGAAATGCACATACAGCACTCGAGCGTCGTCATACATCTTGAAACGCCAGGAACGAACTCAGCCCTCTCACTGTTCTTGTGTCCGGTGATCCATAACCGATTACTGGCGGAATATATGACATAAGAGTTGCACTCAGCCCTAGAGCTATGTGCTTTACTGAATTGGATCCCAGTGAACAGTTGTCTGCACCGCTCAGTCATCCAGCTCATTCCCGATCAATGCTACTCGACATAAACGTTGCCTGTTTGTAGTGTCGGCATAGCTTAGTGACTAAGGCGCGAGCTTACTGACCGAAAGCTCCTTTTTTCGAACCCAACCTCTGCATGTAGACTGCTTCTATCTAGACTTGGGCAACGTGGCAATATCTCAACCCTCCTGCTTCCTTCGGGTGCCATGACAGCTATGCACCAAAGGGTGCTTTAACCGAGCAGTTTCAGTTTCAGTGTCGGCATATGCCCCAACAGACTGCAATTTCGACACTGAGGAGGATATTTTCTATTGAGATTTATCGGGGTTTATTCGCGAAGCAAGGAACACAGGCATTTTCATCCTTGTGGGTGATACGAATGCCTAAGTCGGTCACCTGGGCCTCTTCGAATCACTTCTGGGCGGTAGATTCGGAGTCGCTTGTCGCACAGACAAAGGAGAGCGTTTCCTCCAGTTACGTGCTTATCATCAACGGCTTCTAGCCAACGCGAATTTTCAACATAAACATTCGCATCGCATAAGCTGGTCGCCACCAAGTGCGAAACCAACCGTGGACCCAATTGGATCACATAGCCATCAGTCACTGGTGAAGAGCCGCAATTCGAGAATTCCATTCCTTATGGGAGGTAACTCAGCGGTTGAAGCGCCAACTTACTGACCAGAAGGTTCGTAGTCCGAACCCAACATCAGTATGTCGACTGCTTCTCTCTATGCTTCGGCTCTCGTAATTCCTTCGTTTTTTTACATTGGTTCCAGCCGCTACAGTTTGGATCACCGGAAAACGGGAATGTGGAACGTACAACGAAGCCTTAGAGGCGATGGTATGTTCGGTTTGTTCGGAAATTGAGTAGCTACGCATTGAAGGCTATAGCTTGGATGCACGAGCGCCACTGACTGCGCGATTGGGCCATTTCTGCCAGTGTCATTAACCACTGGTGATTTGAGTCCCGGGGTCCCCATCCAGGGAGGCGGCAGTTGCCCGCCCGACTAAGTTTACTGGTTAGCGTTTTCGTACTTCGTCGCCAGGTCAAACACTGTCCACCTCTCGGTCGCTTCCACTCAGCACAGGGCTGAGCGAAAAGAACTCTGTGAGCAGACGGTCTTCTGCCATGCGGAGTAAATGTCCCAACCAGCGCAGCCTATGAAGCGTGAGTAATTCACCTATCGCGGGAGAGTTTCTTCTTAGAACCATCTGGCGTACCTCAGCATTACTAATCCGGCGATCCCACCAGACCGGATCAATGCTTCGGAGACACCGATGATCAAACAGTGGTATTTTTCGTATGTCCTGTGCGTGTAGAGGCCACGTCTCTGGTGGATCGTACTGTCGCAGTGCGAACTCTGCCCTTGACAGACAAGCTAACGTCACGTCGGCGCCATAGGTGTCGGAGGTTGGCAAAAGCTGTCCTGGTCTTCCCGATTCGAGAAGTAATCTCATCTCGAGCCAGTCCATCGGAACTTACACAACTGCTAGGTAAACAAATTCATCTACCACATCGATTGGCTCACCTGCAAGCATGAGGTTTAGGTTTGATCCAACTGAGTCTTGCAGCAGCACTTTACACGTTGCAGGTGTGAGGCGCACGCCAAACTGTGCGGTAGAGTTATTTAGGTTTTTTTAAATGGTTTACATTTTCGAAGCGTCTGAACCAAGGAGAACACTCGTCTGCATACTCAATGTCTGTGGGCGAACGTCCCGGGAGAATTTTGACTTCCGAAGTTTCAGAGACAGGCAGAGAAATTTCAAGCAACACGTCAATAACAAAGTTGCTGAGGAAAGGCGGGAGAAGCCAGTCTCGTCCTACACCATTGGATCTGGTGAACTCAGGTGAAGCTTGCCGTATACTCGTACGCGCTCACAGGAGTTTGCAAACAGCCCTCAAAAGGGACTCCTGTGATCGCCAGACACCGCCAAAGTTTCTGACGATCATCAGAGTCAGAAACAGCTTTCAGATCAAGAAAAACGATCATCTTGGGACCTTTGAAGGAATGATGCTGTTCAGAAACTTGCTTGAAGGTAAGAATATGGTCGATGCATCCTCTACCAGGGCGAAACCTTGCTTGATTCCCAGGAATGTCTCCCCTGATAATCCATCTACCTGCGCAAAATAATGCCAGAGAATCCCTCGAGACGGTGTATGCTGGTGAATGGAATGTAAACCTCAGTCACCCGTAAGCAGGAGAAGTGATGTGCGGAATATATCTACGGAAACGTGTGAAGACAACGGAATCGGATGGTCTGTATCCAGGTCTCTTTAAAGAGGAGGTACAACCGGTTGCCCATCTGACAAATCTCATTGGCGCTATATGGCTTGAAGAGAAAGCACCTGCAGAATGAGGTACGTCCACAGTTGTTCCTGTATTCAAAGAGGATACGCGAACAATGTACGAGAACCACCGTGGCATCGAAAGTGCTCGGTGGTCTTATCATTCGAGGGTCTACTGAACATGGGGAGGGGCAGATCCATTGAAACCTAGCTGAGACAATGCATCGATCACATTTTCACCATATAAAAAATAAGATATAAATAAATCGTCCAGTTGTAGAACCCTTTCGGTGCCTAGCTGCCATGCCAATGGAAGGAGGCACGAGGACGGGGATATTGCCAGGTTGCCCAAGCCTAGACAAGAGCAGTCGAGATGTTGATGTTTGGTTGGACCACGGACCTTCCGGTTCGTAAACTGGCGCTATCTCACCCCCTAACAGATTATGGAACAGTGAAATTGCTTTCAGCCACCAACAGGGTGGTTTTCCTTGACTTAAAAGTTGCCTTTAACTCTTTGGACCGTCAGGCTCTACGCCAGTATCTGTGGAGCAGATGTATCATCCAAAAATTCTCTTCCCTCCTTGAGGCGCTTTACGCCAACTCCTGTGGACCTGTTAAGGTCTACATAAAGCTCTCGACTGAGTTTACTATATTAAATGGTGTCAGGCAAAGCTGTCCCCTTTCACATTTTCTATTCAACTTCGTCATTGACATGATCATGGAAGACTCACTCCTAGCCTCCAATGCCTCAAACGCCCCCAATATTACACTTTTACGTATACCCTCTTCTGCTCTTCCCCATCCCAATTTGAATATTCTCTCTGCAGATCCCAGCACTAGGATCGACCACTTTTTTCGCCATTCACCAAAAACGACTACAGCTTGTGATGATGGTGCCTCGTAAAGTCGTAGGGGTAGTGCTGTATCAGGAGAAATAGCCCGATTTTGTCCCAAATGAAGGATGAGACGACTTTTGCGGTGCACATTCAGTTGTGTGACTCTGCAACCGTGCTTTCTTAGGCAACCATATCATAAGCCAGAAATACTAATGAGTCGCCAAACGTCGGTTAAACGTTGGTACGGGAATTTGAGAGGCTATCTGGCTGTCTTCCCGAATGCCTGTCACCGTTTTATTGCACCAGGCAACTTTTAGTAAAACCTTGGTCCGACACGCCTCAGTCAGTCGGTCCCGATCTAGGTGATTATCCTCTTTCTCATCTTGCCGTCGGACTTTCCGTATGCTATCTCATCCGGACGTCAGGACGATCTGAGCTCAACTATAGGAACTCTGGTATCCAACCATGCGTTACGTCAGCGAAGCGCCGTCGGCTGTGGGGGATTCATGAGCGCCCTAATTAAGGGGTACAAACTTTTCTGGACCCGAAGCTCCCAGGTTCTCTCTCGCGATCATCCCTTCATTGACTTAACGTGTCTTGATATCATCAACTGTCGAGGAAACTACTTATTTTATTCTCACATGCCGATAGTCTGTCGCATCAGCTGTCCCTTGTTTTTACTGACACGCGGGGTACTATGAACAAATCACCACCAATCGGTGGGATGGGATATTTCAACAGCCTGTAAGTGTTGTTGGCTGCACTGTTCATTTGCTTTGGACAGCAGCGGGGCGTTTGGAGGGTTCAGAGGGTCACAAAATACGAATGTGGCGTCCGGTAATGCCGGCAAATCAGTTGTGCTTTGCAACACATTGATTTTCTGTAGTATATTGATATGAACTTAAATGAAAACTTGCAGTCGGGTAGCACATGGGTAAAATCCATGGGTTCGATTGATTCACTGAAGTTTGTGGGTATGTTGTGGTATAACTCAAGAATGCACATTGTCTCCGTTTAGAACAAAACTTCCTTATCGTGATGCAACGTTTTGCCTGCCTACACAGATTCTCGTACCAGGTTGGTGGGTAGAGACCTGACGAACGCAGTCTCCTGGCACTTCAGGTTGGGAATGGGAACAAGAACTTACCTGAGCATCTTGATCGTCCTCCGGTGTAGTTTTAAGTGTCCCAACATTTAGGCGTGAACTTCACAGGTGCCATTTCGGCCGTTGCTTGGTGACACCATCTAGGTCGTCTTATTTGCTGCATACAGAGGGCCGATAAGTAAATACATGCGACGGCAGACAGCCATTTTTCATTGTTGTTTCCTAAGTTCTCTCTTGTTGAGTTTAAGTCATCATGTGGACGCTATCGACTACGAACCTCGGGTGATCCTGAAGCTTCTGCAGCGGCTTGCGTCGGTGTTCGTATAGCCCTCAATACTCTAGTTAAGGTTCCGTTACTCAACTGGACACCTATGAGTGGTCAACTGTGTACTATCTAACTTCCTACTCAGGTAAAAACTCGTAATGGTCGAAATACTGAACACCCTTGTCTGTCGTGTCCTTTTATTCACCAACTAACTGTAGCTCTCATTGAAAGGCACCTTCTATCGAGAACTAACCACCCTGTTGTCCACACCTAATAGCAAGGACGCCTCCGTTAAGCAGAGACACGCCTTTTTAGTATGTCTATTCTAAACGTAAAACGCAGTGATAATGTTGAGGGTCTCTCACAACTTTGGACCAGTTGCTTCTCAGGAATACCGGATTTGGACGCATTGGGTTCCGTCTCACTACCTGGCATCCGCTACAGTGTGAGGGTTTGTGTACCTGTATGACTTGCTGAGCTGTACTTGGTGTTTCACTTTGACAACCTGTAGGGTTTCTCATATCGTGTTGGTCAGTCGATAGAAGTCTGGTGAACACGCTCTCCTGGTCCTTCAGGTTGGGGGCTAGAACAGGCACGGTGACTTGTCCCTTAAAAAACGAGTACTACTGTAGTCATAGGCCGGCACTCACTCGCTGCCTTTCAGTCAGGATTTTGAGCCAAGGACTTTGGTTAAAGGCCACAATCGTCGTCCTGTCTAGGAATGGGTGCCTGATATTACCCCAACTTGTGTGCAACCGTGAACTTCAACCAGTCGGCGGTCGCGCATTGTCATCATCCAGAGATGCTGCATAATAAGGTCGGGTAAGCGAAAACATGCTACTACTGGTGCTTTACCTCTTTCTCTTTTGGGTTTTCCCTCTTCTACCCCACGCCATCCTAATATTGATTTATCTATGGGTCCCAGCACTAGGACTGACTGCTTTGTTCGGCATGCATCGCGACCGGCTACAGCTTCTGCCTGTCAATCTTCAGTGACGACCCTTAATACTCGAGGTCTGTTTTCTATCCCCTAAAACTGGTCTACTTAGCTGCTTTTAATGTTCGCACACTCGAGCAAGCAGTACAGCAAGTAACTCTTGCTCATACGCTAAATTGCCTCCTTGTTGATATGTGCTGTATGTCAGAATCAAGGATCCATGACGCAAGTACTGCAGTTGAACTGACTTCCCCCTCACTCTTCCTGTTCCTTACACACATAGTTGGAGTTCCATTAGAGGAGCCGGTGACATCTGTCATCCAGTCCACTTCTATTCAGGAATCTGATGGTAGGTGACTCTCTGTCGCCATCCGACTCTCGCCACCGTCCCGATATGTGCGGTGGTTGGGGTGCCTTGCGCACTGGGTTTTCCGGATAAGTGCTGTGGCATTGGCCTTTTTGCCGGCGCATAGGGATTACCGTTGGCTCAGGCGTGAACCTCGGCTGAAACAGTCGTCTCTGCTGCTAAGTAGGTGTGCAGTGCCGTCATTCTGTTAGAGGGGGAGGGTGCTAAAAATGATAGTCCGAAGGTTTTATTCCGCAATGATTTTTTATTATAATTGTATTATTATTTTATTAATTTTTATTATATATTATTAATTATTATATTATAGTTTATTCCGAAATAATGTTAAGACTTATTAAGGTTCCAAGGCCGTGTAGCCGGTCTAAAACATGGTTGTTGTGGCCAGGTAGATACACCCTGTCCTACCGACTTGGTATCTCGAAATGGGAATGGTATAACATTCCATGATAAATCGGAAATGATCGCGTTTCCCTGGACAACCGTCAACCGTGGACTCGTGGGTCTTCCAAACATTGCTGGATCAGGTTGATATCCAGACGGACCGCCTTAGTTCCGATGAAAATGAGAGGATACTTTATGGATGTTGCGGCCGTGAATGAAACACACCCGACCTATGAAGTCTTCGCAAATTTGGCACTGGATGTATATTTTGCTGGATTGGATACTGAACAAGAGAAAACCGGGATCATTGTGTCGGTTTTGTCCAGTCCGCTCGACTCAAAACCTCGTGGAATAAAGCCAGCCTTGCACCCCTGTGGCTGAGGTTGACAGGTCAAATCTGTATGGTCGGTGCATACGCTCCAGCGCTCTGCTCAGCTGGCTTCCGCACTGGTAAGTTCCGATCCATCCAACCCAATGGCAAATCAACTACCAGAGGATGACGACTGTAGTAAGCTAGATCGGGTAATTGTGTCCTAGATGCTATGACTGGTTTGACGACGAAAACTGATGACTGAATGAAGCGCCTTCCGAATCTCCCCCATTTGATCGGCGGAGTTAACAGCTAGAGGATGTTCAAAATGACCTGACTCGGCCGTTCGGCAGCATGAAGGGCAAATCGTTTTGAAAGCAAACTTTCTTCGACTATCGAAGAGAGCATGGAATTGTTGAATTGTCAGGCAGCAGCACTGCCTTTCTATGACATTGCGTTTATTCTACTGACTAACGTGATGTGACTGGAAGAAGTTCTACCAGAATTCAAGTTGTACTAATCGTGCCACTCTACAAAGTTAAAAGCAAAACAAACCTTTGTCTGACAACTACAGAGACATCAATCCTTTGAGTTGTGCGCATAAGCTCACGGGGCGGGACCTATTCAACCGTTTGACAGTAGAAGTTATTGAAGCACAAATCCCAAAAAGAACAGTTTAGTTTCTGTGCTGAACGAAACACAGTGGATCTGATATTTGTTGCATGATGGCCTCAGGAAACGTTTCGCGAACATCCCCAGCCCTTCCTTACTGTCTTCTAGATTTCACGAATGCCTTGGACAACTTTGGCCGAGAACTATTGTGGACGGTTCTTTCAAAAAGTGGTGCTCCGCGGAAATTCATCAGCTTCAATGAAGGAAGGAAAGAAATGAATGGACCGACGTCAAGTGGTTGCGGAATCCTGGCAAGCCCAATACGGGGTGCATTCTTGCCTTCGCTCCGTAGCTAAAGCCTTCGTGAACGACGATGCTAGCTTGCAATTCGATTGATGGACCGGAGCCCGAGATAGCTCAGTGGCTAGGGCACGAGCTTGCCAACCGGAAGGAAGTGGATGTGAAAAAAAGGACGGCATGCAGGGAATCGTCAACTCAGCTGTCGCCAGCTTCGAGCCTAAGAGCCGGAGCGTGTAGACGCAAGGGTCTGTTGGGCCTGATGACCGAATAGGCTGTATGTGCGGCTGGGGTCTTGTTTGTGCATGCCGCATTGATTGGTCAGCCACCAGCGTGCTCACGTGTCTATCAGATCCGCCTTAGCTTTCTGAAGTTATCAGCTAGTTAAACCTGCAACAGTGGTAAAAATGATCATCACTGTACAGATCACGACCTATCGGAATGGCGGTAGGTTGGCGGTACTGGAAGTGATTCTGATGACCATCATCGTGTAGACGAAATCAAGCCCAATCGTAGTTAACTGCAGAACGCATTGCGGATATATTCTGGATTCAGCTTATTATTAATAAAGCCCTTCCCCAATCCATGAGGAGCAAACAACATTGGGTCCAAATTGTAGTCTCTGTCCATCCGTGTCAGCAAAGCCCCACCTCAATGCCCTGGATATTCCGGAACTCTAAACCTGTAACGATGCTGCAAGTGACTTTACGTAGCCATCGTTGCATAGAATAAGCTGAAAGATTCCTAACACTAGCTGGCCACATGTTTATGCTTAAGATGCGTCTTCTGAGAGATAAGGGCCACCAGGTAACCTTTTGTGTGTACTTTGGGGCTCAACTGTTTAGTTATATCTTGAATTGACGGTTATTAACGACCAGTTGGGCATGCTGATGGTGTGGGATCCGCCCCTCCTCTCCCTCCAGTCTTGCTCCCTTAGGTTTACACCGGGTACAAGAAATTCGGTTGGATGCGCATGCATCTCAGTGCAAACCCTGCATGACATTACCCAGTGTGCGCGGTAATAACACAATGATTACTGCCTCGAATAATTGTGAACAACTAGCATATTTTATTCGTTTACGAGAATAATGATTCGAGTTCTTCTGTACATGGTATCTAAATAGCTCCTGTTACATTACGGGGGCGAGATAGCTCAAGTGGTTAGAGCGCGAGTCTCCTAACCAGAAGGTCCGTGGTTCGAACCCCACCTCTGCCTCTCGACTTCCCCTGTCTAGGCTTGGGCAACCTGGCAGTATCCCAGCCCTCGTGTTTCCCCCGGGTGGCATGGCAGCTAGGCACCGAAAGGGTGTGTTACAGCTGAACAGTTTTTTTTGTTACATTATCATGCAAAACATGGTCCACACATGTGTACAGTTACTGCGGTGGACTTGTAGCCAGTGTTTTGTAGGTGTATGATAACAATTCGGGATGGTCTAGATCCGTTCATTGGTAACAAATGTGTAAGGACCGGCAAGCTTGACAGGGTACTAAACGGATCACCAAACTGGTAGTTGGGTTCTGTTTGCATCGTGAATTTATATACTTTATCTATAATCAGTATCGTCCGTTGCGTGTAGTATACAGATTGGTAATTTCGAGTTAATGAAACCTTCGGAAGAATGGTCTGTCATCAAACGAACTGGAAACCAAATTTTCCCGACCGTGTATGTTGTGTACTGCCCACCGTAGTGGTCTCTGTTCGAAATAATCTCTCTGTAAAACATATCAACTAGGTCGGTATTTTGTAACCCTTTTTGTTTAAATTTTCACCCAGTGCAGGGAGATAATTGTATCATGCACAGGGAGCTAAGGGGCAATTTATCTACAAAGTTCGGGGACTTTTGGTCCTGGTACATTTTTTGACGAATATTATATGTTGTCCAGAACCCCGCAGCTGCAAGACATTGTTATTTATCGGTATGCACATTCGGAAACTTGTAAGCGTTTAAAAATACTTATTTCATACGTATGTATTAATCAAATCGGTCATATACGACCTACAACATTAGACTGTCACTTCCGGCTCTCTGGTAATTGTCATATAGACTGTCAGCTGGAACACAGGAGCACGTGGATGCTCGTTTGTGTTTCATGTGCACTATACTTTATAATCGACATGTGTGTATCCATTCCGACGGTCCCCGACTTTGTTAGATAACGAGTATGTGCTACGGTTGACTTTCAATATTTGTTAGTTAGATCCTGTCCAGACGATTCTTATTACTCAATCTTTAGCCGAATAGATGATAGTACCCCACCCTACTTCTCGAATTTTCTAGCGAACTAATTCCGGGATGGGCAACCCCCTGTTGGTGACCCACCAAGAGTGGATTTACTGAGGACTGGGGGATCTTAATTCAACGAGTCAATGCACATTTTACCAGGAATCGGTACAAGTAATCTACCAGTACCTCAGATGTAAGAGAGGACTGCAGAAGCTGATGGAAATTTTGCCACTTTTACACGGGGATGTCCCCTTGTTTGGAAAACTCGAAAGACGAAAATAAACAACAGACAACAAAGATGTCTGAACTTCCATGAAACCTTCGGTGGATAAGCCATCCCGCATATAATAAAGTGTGGCATCCTTACAAGGGTTTGATTTGCCCCACAGTATTTTGAGTGTCGCAAACCAGAGTTTTTTATGCCTTTGGTTTCGAGTGTAGATCCTCGCAATAACTCGGATTTTCGTTTTGGCTGATCTAGTATAGGTCTGGTACAGAACCGTTGCCATCACTATTTTATGCTATCTCTTCTGATTTGGCTGATGAAAGTGACGCGGGTTTTTCCCGAGAGTCTCGACCAATCTCCAATGGACTGTCCATTATCACCCACATTTAGACTTCGCCCAATCCTTTTCGTTCAAGTGGGACATTCCATAGATTAATCCCCTTACAACTCCACGGTGTGTATCTTGCGTTCACTCTTGCACCTTCGCTAGAAACTTTTCGATTTTGTAGAAAAAACGATACTCGATTTTTGGTTGTATTGCGTGCTTTCGTTCGTGCCCTGTGTGGACGATAACACACTGCGATTAGTAAGATTTTGGCCCAATTTGCACTCATTTTGCCTCCTTCCGAAGATGCCCAATTTGCTTGTTTGGAGAGTTCACATGATTTGCCATCAGAATGGCAGTGGGCCGAAGGCCTATGGGGATTTACTACGTCGTAGGAAATAACGGAGAGAGAATGACGGATGTCCACTAGTTTTATAGAGAAACTGACTCTTATAAGTGTATTTTATTGGTTAGTTTTTTGGGAAGGAGCCAGCCTTTTTCGTGGGATTGCGCGAATCTTTTTAGCTTTTTGGGTGGTTATTAGCTAATTGGGGGAACACTGTCGCCTAAGAAACAGCACACTTCCATGGCCTTGTTTATCTCGCGTTACCGTTATTCGGTGCGACAAGATTCCTTGAAGCGGATGAGGATCTATATGTAGCCTTATCCATCGATAGTCCGATTATGATGGTCTACTTGACCCTCCGAATGAGGTACATCGCACATTCAGTTATGGTCTTCATTTGTCAGGTCTTTTGTGTACAATCTACTGGCTATCTTCGTTTGGGACTCCGTAACGAATGAAATCATTTTTCTCGTATCCCAGGTAAAAGAACTGGCCACACTTTCACTAAAAAATCCGGTTCAAGTCTTCCTCAACCAAACAACTGCGGTCGCAAAGCGCCTGCAACAAGAGTTCATCCGCATTCGACCACATCGTGAGGAGGATAGGGCAGCCATTTTGGTTGCTCTGCTTGTCCGCACCTTCAGCAAGCGCACAATCGTGTTTTTACCGACGAAGAAAGAGTGTCACCGAATGCACATTGCCGGTAGGTCAGCCAAACCGGATAAAATGTGTGTTCATATTCTGTGGCCTCCAAACTCCGCTTTTTGATCAACAAGTCCACTCACAAAGGTTTACAAGGTGAGATCGTTTTCCTCAACGTCGTAAGTTAGCTCAGTGGACATTCAAATGCTATTGGCTTGATGATTTTTATGATATCACTTAATTTTGACCGGGTGGTAAGCTTAGCATTTCTTCAACACTGGTGTAGATATCTCCAATGAACATTTGGTCCAGTTGCTAATTTCTAAAGACGCATTTAGGTCACTCTTGTTCAGAGCTTCATGGAGACATGACTCAAGCTCAGCGTCTCGAAGCACTGCGCCGCTTTTCTGAATCAGTGGACAGTCATCCTGCCGAGTCAGCTTCAGGAAATACCGCCTCCACAAAACCCGTTGAAGATGTACCCAAACCCCAGGTTGATATCTTACTTGCAACCGACTTGGCTGCACGTGGTCTCGATATACCCAATGTACAAACAGTGAGTTTCCCGATTTCATGTACTCCACTACAGGCTATGCTTCCGTTTTAAATCTTCTACGACCTTTAGTGTAGTACGACCTCTAAGTGTTTTTTTTCCCAATCAATCGTTGGTACAGACTGGCGATTTGTGCATAGCCAAATTGTTTGTCCAACTAGTTTTTTATTCTCGAAGGGGATCGAGCATTTACCAGAACAAGTCTTCTCCATTTCGGCCTAACAATCCACCAACTGTCTCTGTGAGGTAGTGTCACTTCTCTGCAAGCATTCTAAGGTCCCCCTACGTAAAACCCGTGATAATTTCAAATGTAAGATATTAACGAAAAGCCTGCATAACATGGATTAACGTAGTTTTTTTGTACGTGACGTCTCTCCGGCTCGTATTCCGAATAAAATCGACTCGATTGTCATTGCGGACAGTCATGGAATACACTTAGAGGGCTGCTTCCTACACTACTACTTATATGTGTTCGTCTAATTTCTCGACCCAAGTTTATCGTGCAAGCGACCGGAAATCTGAAGCCATGTACAGATCCGTCAAATAAACGAGCCAGGAACTTCACACGAAGACAGATAAACTACAGATTTTTGCAACAACATAGACATACGAAAACTCGCAAACGCTCGTCAACTGCCACCGTCCGGCCTAAACAAGATGCCATAGTAAACAGCGCCAGCATTAATTGTTTTGAACAAGACTGCTAGCTTCATTTATCAATGACACAGAATCGCACTTTTCCGAATTAGCTCAACGATGCTCTCTGGGCGTCCCCCGTTGCCTCACGGTTTGAGTGAGGACGGTGGCATATCAGTAGTTGGACGGTTGCTAATGCTTTTATATCAGCAGACTCGAGTAGCTTTTTGATCACAAATTGTAACAAACGTACCTTCGACACCTTGTTTGTGCCTCTATGGTGGTGCTGATGATCCATTTGTCCGATCCTGCCCTATCGTACGGGGGTTTGGCAAACCCATGTTAGTACGGTTGAGTCGGACGGAGTATGGCTTCCTATCAGGAAGGTCAGATTCCTGAAAGCAACTACTGAATGCCCGAAATCTACTGAGACCCTCAGCTCTGTAGATGTTGACCAGACAGACAACGCCCCCTCAACATACAGCGCCTCACAGCTTTCTATCAAACCCAGACAGCGCGAGTCAGCGTTGCTCAAGGTCAGACAACGCCCCCGCAGTATGCAGCGAGTCGCAGCCTATACCAAGACCAGACCGCGTGCGTCAGCATTGGACCAAGTTAGACAGTGTCCCACCAATGACTAGCTTGAGTTGTATTCTCGCACTCGCTTGTTCGGAATATAGCTGTTGTGTTCCCTTCTGTGAGTCTTTTTTCCCGGCACTAGGCACTGGAGCGGGTCAGCAATCAGATACAGCAGATTAGCGAATCAGCAGACATAACACTTCCAATAACCCGTTTTGTTCGGACATTGTGATAAGCTGTCCCCAGAGTTACTTGAGCCTGTGAAGAGAGCCATTCGTCAATCCGTTCCGTCGAGTGTCAGATTTTCTACGACCGAAAGCCAAGATCCCAACTGTTGAAAACTTTCAGTAGTATATGTGCCTTTCTATAAACCAACTTGATTCTTCAATGAGCTTCATATGGGTTGTGTTTCAGACGCTGTTTTCGTCCTTTTTTTTCTTACGGTTTCACACTGTATTGCCGTTTTAGGAACTTTGTTGTTGAGTCTAAACAATTTCTTAAGCATTGTAAGTGCAACAGAACTTGCCAGTCGCCTTTTTGCATAATGACGTTTTTTCGCGAATACCATGCTTTTGTTAGCTTTCTGAGTGTTTTGGAACACTTGTATAAGGTTGATATTAAACACCTTTGCAAATAAAATGGGTATCTCAAGTAGCGTAAAGGTAGTCATTGACGGTTAATGGGAATCATCGCGTTCATAGCAGTAAACCTGTGCTACTTTTTTACAGCCTTGCTCGCTCACTTTTTGTCTGCTGAGACTTATTCGCGCAGTCAATTAGTTCATTCACTCATCTTTCTGTAGGGGATGAGCCGTGATAACTTTTAGTTTTGTTGCAGCTGGCTTACTGTCAGCGGTGGTTGGTTTTCTATTGACTGTGTTTACTCTAGGTCGTTGCTCGCATTGAATGAGCTTCGGTTCGCTTGTTTGTGACTGTCCGAGACGCTCCAATTTTACTGCCTTTGCTGACAGAGCTACAGTGGCCCGATAAAGTTCTTATTTCATCCCCGAATTCAATACAAGGCCTCGCTGTTTAGTTCACAACCCACATTCTTACTTCCCTGTGAGAATGAGTAATCTGACCTAACTGCCACATGACACCTTACCTTGGACATAGTTCATTTAACATCACTGTTTTCATTTACTACATTTTCATTTACTTATTCATGTCTACTTGACTTTTTGCAGATTATTAACTACAACCTTCCCCAGACCATGAAACAGTACGTCCATCGAGTTGGTCGAACAGCTCGGGCTGCGAATACAGGCCGGTAAGTTGTGCCTAGTAATAACTCCGTACACGTATCATACCATGGTCTTATGGTCTCATTGACTGAAACGTTTGCTTTCTGTTGAGACTGAAGACATCATATGCTTGGCTCATTTGTAAGACGTTACTCACTGTCAATGTTGCACGGAATCCAACTGACATCAGGGAGATTCCCCACAGGTATCGTGAAGCCGCAGTTGCAAAAATAAATGTGAAGACCAAACCAAGTCGACAGCAGCGGGACTCGTTTATGGAGTTTTTGTTATTTGAAGGTTGTTGCGAGGTTGGGTGAGATGGCCCAAGTGGTTGGAGCGCGAATTTACTGACCGGAATGTCCGTGGTTCGAACCCGACCTATTGCTTTTCGACTTTTCCTGTCTAGGCTTGGGCAATCTGGCAGTATCCCAGCCCTCGTGCAACCTTCGGGTGGCATGGCAGTTAGGCACCGAAAGGGTGCTACAGCTGAACGAAGGTTGTTGCTTGGCGAATTTTCTTATCGCGTTCAGTTAACATCACATTGGGCCATGTCCCCTCCTATGCTTTGGGATTCTAACCCAACAAGGTTGTCCCTCCCTCGTTGAGTCTTTCTGTTCACTTTAAGGCTTTAAGTGTGATTAAATAAACTTTTTGTGGTTGTATGGCAGCCAAGCGTCGGTGCCAACATTGATGTTGCTTTCTGTGATTACGATACCAAGTTACTTCCTGAATCCACTGTTTTACAGACCACAGCGGTGCATGATTGACCTTAGCCATACTCTTTTGTCACGTTTGTAGAGCGCTCACCTCATTCGCTGTTCTCATCTGTAATTTTGTCTGGCTTATGTCAGGCCAGAGAGTTTGCATATATTTTTACACAGTTGATCTGGAACCATTTGGAGTGTCTTGCGGCTTAGTTCTTTCATGTGAGCACTACCCACTTTACCCTAACGTTCGGTAAACTCGGGACATTTAATCTTTCTATTTTAGTGCTGTCTCCCTGGTCGGAGAAAACGACCGTAAACTGCTGAAACAAATCATCAAGGAAGCGCCCTATCCCGTCCAGGCTCGAGTTATTTCCCCAGGTAATTCGAAGAATTTACTAGACTTTTTCTTGTCTCATTTAATATTATATTACTCGGTAGAAACCGCGGGATATACTGTGTAGTTTTGTCCCAGTTGGATCTCATTGGGCTGCGCATTTCTGCATGATCTTCAACTCGTGAC
This sequence comes from Clonorchis sinensis, assembly GCA_003604175.2. Taxonomy (NCBI): domain Eukaryota; kingdom Metazoa; phylum Platyhelminthes; class Trematoda; order Opisthorchiida; family Opisthorchiidae; genus Clonorchis; species Clonorchis sinensis. The sequence goes on along the minus strand of CM030369.1, from coordinate 176,612,049 downwards.
TGTCGGTGCATGTTACAAGTACTCTAGCTTTGAGCTATGAACGACCGAATAATGCGTTTAATGTTTGCCCAGATGCGCCTGTTATTGGTGCATTCACACATCTAATAGATTGGATATCACAGGATAATAGTGTCTTGAGCGCTGTTTGCTCCGAAGCGTTTACTTCTGGTTTTGGGCTGATTTCCTTGTTACTTATGCTACTGACTGGCACTCCATCATGGTCTAGTCTACTTTTCGGACGTGTTTCGGGACAATTTGTACGATTGCTGAACATGCCTACTGCTATACGTTTTTCAAGTTTCCTTGTTCTGAAGGACTGTCTTCATATTGCAGCTCGGTGCTTTGCCAGTTATCTCCTTGTTCAGTGTCGTTACCGATAACGAAACCTACTTGTTGGATCAGAAGCATTCTGCTTGCTAACTATTAATAATTATTTGCGCACCATCTTTCCATTTGAATGGCACGGGAACTTTCAGTTTTTACCAGAAATGACCTTGTTCCTGAGGCTATGTTGAATTCACTCTCGGGTCTATTTCCCCTTTAAGATTGACATTCATTTGCTTATTTACTGTTATGTCTACTCAGGCGCTTGATGCATTTAGCCATGTCTCAACTTCTGATTTTCAGAGGTCATCAGTCGTTTTCGCGAAAAACTTGAAAAACTACAAGGAACGGTCGAGGAAATCTTAGCTGCCGAGGCAGAGGAACGAGAACTGCGAGCTGCACAGATACAGTTGGATAAGACCGAAAAGCTGATGACCGAAGGTTCTCAACCCAAGAGGGACGTGCCGAAGCTTAAACGAGTGGACTGGTTCGTCGAAAGGAAAAGGCAGCAGAAGCTAGAGGCGCGAAGTAAGTAGTCTACATAAGGAATTTTGGCCGGACGCTTCTCCTTGTTCCCCCTTCAGAAAGCCCGTCACGAAGAAGCAGGATCTTACCGCGATCTGGTGATTTGTACACCAAAATCCATCGATCTATGTTGGGGAATGTACCTGTGATACTCATAGAACCTTTTATACAAGGTTGGTCTGGTGAATAGTCTCCTGGTCCCTCAGGTTGGACGTTGGGACATGTCGAAGACTCGCTTCTTCAACATGTAGACTGCTGTGACAGTCTTACGCCAACCACCACCGCTTTTTGGTTGGGCTTCCGACCCAAGGACTTCCTTGAGCACTACTAGTCTTCCTGTCTAGGTCGGGGTACCCTGGCAGTATCTCAGGCCAGGTACAACCATGAGTCTAACCTCCAGAAAGTCTTAAACGACTCCTATGTGCAACTGATTAGACAGATATTCAAATTAGACTAAGGGTCCATTAGGGTCTCTGGAAATATTGGTCATCCGTTGCGTCGCCAAGTCCAGCGCAGTTTAGAGGCCACACCAAGTTGCTTTGAAGCAAGTAGTGAAGGCTATGGTCGATTTGTTGTGGCGGCTTCAAGAAATTTCAGAATAAGTGAGTAGCCATGGTGAAGGAGAATAGCAAACTTGATGGCCTGTGGTAGGATATTTGGTTATAGAAGTTGGTGGTGCTTTTGGCCTCCCTCAAACATATATGGTATTTTGAGAAAGATAACTTCAAGCACGTGCTCCTTCATTCGAACGTTTAGGTGCCTGTCGGTTCACTCAACTCTACGTTCATATTGTCGCAACCCACCAAATTTCATTGTCCACTGAAGCAATCATACCTCTGGTGGAATACTTCCCTAGAATCACTGGTACCCCGGGATGCCTAGATGGGGCTCAATTGCCTGTCTGTTCTAGTCCATCAGGAACACGTCGTAGCTTTCGGAAATTCAATTCCATTGTGCGAATACTGGGCGCCATTCATTGGAAGAAAGACACCACGAATGAGCGATTCAGCTGGATCCAATTGGGTCTCCCGTTAAAACCAAATTAGTGCATTTCATGAGTGGCATCTAATTCGGGCCCATGTACAACATAGGATTGACGGAAATCCGGGGACGGCGTCTACTTGATGGGCCCAAAAAAGAACGAAACCGATCGTGGGTTGTCGAACAGTTTTCAGCAATCTCGTGAGTAGCAAGTCCCGTCTGAAAACGCTCTCTCTCTCTCTCTCTGAGCTGCATTTTTCCGTACAACGAGAGTAGAAACCAACTTACATAAAGGGAAGCGTTGTTCTGCCGATTCACCACAAATAAAATTGGCTATTGTTACCCTTTAAATAGGGCAACAGTATAATAATCTAGCGCCTTTGACGTTCATTTGATGGTATTTGCACTTGACGATTATGTACCGGGACAAGTAAATGAAAAATACGGTACGCCTTTAATGTGTGCCCTTGCTGCGTCGTTTTTAATTCCAACGACAGCTTGATCTGCGCCCTCTTGTCCTACGGGGGCTAGCTGACCAGAACTGTGCATAATCATTCCGTCGATATCTTCTACTGGTAGGGTGATCTTGAATGAAGTGCAGTTTTCAAGGTAACGTCTGAGCAAAAGTTAACGTTTACTACGATTCAGTTCAGTACTGGGCTGGGCGAAGAGAGCTCTGTGAGTTACTTCACCTCAGGCCCGCACCCACCGTCATAAACTGCGGTGACTTTATCGTGTGTTACGAATGCTAGTTTTGCTTCTGATTGAAAGACGGATAAAGTCAGGGGGACTCACATTGCTAGCGTAGCTGGCTTAATGTATGCATGTGCCAGGCTGGCACGAGGCTCATCTCTCCTTGTTACTCAACAAGGATTTCTTAAAGCGAATGGGTATGGCTGTGTGTTGTATGTATGAGACTTGTAGTGTCGTAGTGATCCCGGAAATCAATCATGAAAAAGTCCCTAACTCGTTCCTGGAAAGCCTCATCTTATCAGACAACCTTGTGAGCAGTGTGTTAACTTAACAGTAAGTCAGATTTTTCATTTGCTGTCATTCTGAAGAAGGTTAATAGAACAGTAAAGCGAAGTTGTCCGGAAAAAATGAACTATTGTCACAAACTTCGTGTTTCGATAATAAAAGCAGAATTTAATCAGATACAAGACTAAGACCGGTAGGTATGTTCCTGTCGGCTGTATGCAAGAGACTAAGATCTGTAGGAAAATTTTTGCAAAGCAGATGCTTTGAGCAGTTCATACTCGAAATGTGAAGACTACAAGATGGAGAGCTGAACAACAACAACGATATGCTGCTTCATGTCTATATAAAACTCCTATTCGAAGGCCTTTCGATTCCAGATGTAGTTCCTAAGACGGTGGACTGCCCGTCACGCCACTGGCGAAACAACTGTTACTAATGCTCCTCAACAAGAATGGAGCAACCCTTGGCTTATCAGGATAGATTAACTTCGATTAAGAGTATTGGCTATTTGGTTTTACGCTTGTCTTGAGGAGAATGGGTTAATTATTTCTCCTTCTCATTTGTACGTGTTTTCTTTTTTAGACGCCAAGAAAGCTAAATTATCCCGAAAAAAGCAGAAACAGAACTCTAGTGATTCGGAATGAGTTGGATTTTGTACATTCACTGGTAAAATACACAATACCACATACATGCTCATACGGACGACTTTTTGATTTTACCTTTCCTTCGACTGAGGAGGATTTCCCGTAAGAGCACCAGTACCACAGCTCTCGTCGTTTTGGAACTTGCCTTTACTGTGATTTTGTTTATACGCTTGCTCATATCCTCTTCAAGGTGGCTTATTGTTACAAATCTATAGACTATAGACGCGCATCCAACGATATCCTTTAATATTGAAAACAGCCCTTCGCTTAACTAACAGCGTTCAAATGTTTAACTACGATCATGAAACATGAAGGGAATAAACCGATATGCCTTTCTACACGCGTAAGACCAGTGGTATGCTTACTAGAAAGATCCTCGGGCCGAGTCTCGCCGTTGACCCCCATTTGGAATGCCGTGAACTGCGGCTTTGATACTTTATACGGATCGCATCGGAGCGACAGTTGAAATGATACCTGACCCGGTCTCTCGCTTAACTTGTGGACCTCATAGATCTACATTTAACCAAAATCGTGACGGAATTCCGATGGTTTTATCTGGCTATATGGACCAAGGAGCTTCTGAGGGTCGGCTAGATCCATTGCCAGCGATACCGGGCTTTGAAGCCAACCTTACGACTAGCGCAAAACGCATTAGTTATCTAAAGCGCCGATGTTTTTCTGTTTCCGTTTAAGCCACTAAGGTTAAAAGTTCAATCTATCTTGTGCTCCCTACGTATGGTTTATCAGCCGAAGCTGCTGGGCTGGGTTTAATTCTGTTACCGCACGATACTTCCACGGGCTACCTCTGTTAGGTCTCAAGGTCCTTTTGGACAGGTCATATGAAGATCCCACAATACACAGCTCAACGATGGTCGAATTTCCGGCTTGGTTACTCATTTTTGGTGAATGCTTCACTTTCTATGGTTGGTGGCTGACTATGCGTTCCGGAAACTATTTGCTGTAATTCATCATCAGAAATCTGGTAGGCATGCTAGACCCGTTTTCCTTCCATTTTTGCAAGAAACGGAACAGGTCATATTTGGTAGCGCGAAAGCAGTTTCGCGTGCTGTATGCTAGCGAGAGTTTGAAGTCACTACTGTCTGAAGGGAAAAGTTGTCCTCATGCACAGGTACCAAACGCAAGTGGTGACCATTATTAGCTGATGAAAAAATAACTTAGAATAAACAAGGCACGCGAGACCACCGCCTGGAGTCATCGGTGCCTCTTCAAATCTGTCAACAACTACACCTGAAAAATGCAGCATTTTCGCACTCCACCGTAACACCCAAGTCACTTTACAGAAAACCCTCATCATCATCAGCTGTAAGAAACCGTTTACTTGTCGTACAGTGGTTGTAGCTGCCACAGTTTCGTCCGCCGATGATTTGGGGAGGGGAGGTAGGTAGCTGCGCATTGGAGGCGCGAGCTGCGTAAATGCACCACTGTCAATGGGCTGTTAAGTCGGGGGATTGGGAAGGGGGCTATGCATTGAAGGCAATAGCTTGGATGCATGAGCGCCATTGAGGGCGCGATTGGGCCATGTCTGACAATGTCTCTAACCATTGATGTGGCCCGTCTCGGGGTCCCCATCCAGGAAGACGGCAGTGACCAGCGCAGCTGAGTTTGCTGGTAATGGCTTTTATACTTCGCTGCCAAGTCATTGTTTGACCGCACCTGGCTCGTTTCCACTCTTCACGTGGTTGTGCGAAAAGAACCCTTCGAGGAAGTCGGTCGACTGGCATGCGCAGTACGTGGCCAAGCCAGCGCAGCCTATGCAGTGTGATCAGTTAATCTATCGAGGGTGAGTTATTTCTCCCGAATACCATTCGACGTACTTCAGCATTGCTGATCCGGTGTTCCCACCAGATTCGGTGTGAAGACAACTGTGATTATTCTACCACGTCTGAGTGTATCACAGCTAGCGGGTCTAAACGTAGTAAATGGCGTATAGCGTTGGATCAACATAAATTGAATACGGAGCCAAATGCGTGAACCACTGGATCACGGTGCGGCATGATCCACGTAGAGAGAATCTCGCCAAAGGCGTTTTAACGCGTTCTCGGTTTGATAGCGTCAGAAACTGACGATGGTTTTTTCTACCTAACGTGAACAAACACTTTTCTGTGAGAAGCAGACGAAAATATGTGCTAATTGGCTCATTTAATGAAAAAAACCACCAGTACAAATCAAATCAAAGCAAGAAGCTACTGATCACTGTATCAATTTGAAGGGAATGTAGAGAACGGTAGGTATGCAATAGATAGTGAAAATACTAGGTTGTCGGCCAAGTGAATGAGTCAGTTCCAAAAAGGGATGACGGTAGTTCATTTCGACGAGGGTAACTGGACTGCGTGCCGGCCTTGCGAATTGATTGACTTGCTACCCAAATGGCTCGCCGGATGTGTTCAACAGGGCCAAGGTTCGGGTGGCGCGAAATGAAGTAGGCCAAAGCACCGACAAAGCTGTCTCCAGCACCCTATAGAAAAATGACAGCAAACGAACTACGTCCAGGATGACCGGTTTCGGATAGAAAACCAGAACACTTTTCAATCCGCAACGATGGCATCTGTTAAAAGGCTTATAGTCGTCACGTAAAAGTGGTGACTCCCCAGATATTAGATTACAAGGGCGTATTGAAGTATGCACTGGGTGTCTTCTGGAACACGAGGAAGGAACCAACCATATGGCTTTGAGCCACCGGAATAACATTTTTGTTCCCTTCCCTCTTTATCCTGAGTTCCTCTTGTTGGTTCCGTATAGTTCAAATTCGGTTTACAAGGTACATATGAAAATCCAACACACTGCACTTCGCTCTGTACGCGTCCTAGGAAAATACTTCGTAAGCTAAATGGATTTAAAATCAGGCGACCTAGTGGACATTAGGAGTGCAATGACTGTTTTACTTTACTTAGCCGGATCTGCCGACTGCGTCATCTTTTTGAGACATGTAGCTTTACCCTGGTTAACCGAACAACATCCTAGTGGCGAATATGGTCTGGATAGAATTTCAACGTAGTCGTCTAACGTGATTGGATGGAAAAACACACATGAGCTACAGTTATCGCTACATTAGTACGAAAGCAAAGGTAGCTTTGACTCGGTGATAGAGATCGATCCTATAAATATCAAATTAATTTTTAAAATGCATCAACTTTCTTATTCCACTGATCGACACTAGAAAGATTGTCAATCGAATCGTGCGGCGTGCTTCCGGTTACTAAACGGAGAAGAGTTTGTGGCTGATTTAGTTTGGCCGTATGATCTTGCAATCTTCGTGCAAGTTATTCAACAAGTTGATAAGCTCACGGAGAAACTGACGAGAGAAGCAACCGCTTAACGACATGAGCACTCAATGTTAGTTGCTTTTTAATCATCGCTCTATTTGTGCACATTTAAACCGTCAGTGTGCGCCTGGGTGACCTAGGATATCTTTTATACTTTTCCACAAGCCCAAAATTTGGCTGAACTCTTATAAATTTCGCACACTGTTAGGGATCAGTTGGCTACGTCATTCGTTGCAAGCGCCGCCGAACAGATGTAGCGAAATTCGGTGATCAATCTGCTTGTGCAATTATTCTGTCTATTATAAGGCTTGGTTATATCTACGTATGTATTCAGAATGTTCTGTCGGAAAGTTGCACCTAACTGGCTCACGCTCACTGCGATTCCAGGTTCCATGGGAACTGGACACAGCTGAACAGCCCCGCCCGGATAGCCACTTAGGCGAAGCCTCTGAAGTCTAGGGATGGGGCAAGTTGTTTGTCCTTCTTCCATTTATAAGTTTTCCGGTCGTCTTTTTCAGCAACAAGACGCACCGTGATGTCAAAATTGCCATACAACCGTCCATTAACGCGAACTACAACCACTGATTGCCTGTGGACTGTGGTCCACTTAGTTGTTAAGATGTGAGCCAGGCTTCTTCACCACAGAGGATAGACGTGTCAACATTTGCAGTGCCTAGTGAAACTGAAAAATCGCAAAAGTTGATTGGTTTTACGGTCACGCATTTTCTTGGGCGGTGGAGAGTTTCAATGAACTACTGAGTTAATTTTCGGAGTCTCCGAATGAGAGCAAAAGTGACCTCTCTAATGGCTTCATATCACTGAAAAATCATTGATGCGCTATGACGCCACATGGTGTGTTCCTATGCCTACCATGCACGGACATCGTTCCTTCACATGCAAATTACTTTGTAGTGTGTATCGCTCATGTACTGACCAATAGCACTGCGTACCGATGTCCTTTCGCCGCTAATAAAACCGAGCAGCAGGTGTTCATTTTCACAATGAGTTTGCGTGTCATACGTCTAATATACCCAGCAGCATATCTACATGAGTCGGAGTCGACGAGTATTCGGCCTCTTACATTAGATAGCGATTGGCGAGTCTTAAATCAGGTACAAAATGTGGTGGCATTGTGGAGACTATGGTTGAGCCAGTCTACAAGCCGCCCTTGAGTAGTAGATTGACGTGTACAGGTTTCTCTGATGTGTTAACCTGAGGCCTCGCGAGAAAATGCGTATGTGACGAGTTAAAGTATTCTAGAAAGCTGTTTTCCATTGAGATATTTACCACTGGACATTCTGGGAGCAGTGTGGGGTCCTTTGTTTCAGGGCACAAAGTAGATTCCATTGAATCTCTTCAGAAATTCTACAAAACACAATCACACCAACCCAAACGTATTGCCTCTGGGGCTGGAACGATTGCAATCAGCTTGCGTGATCCTATCCCGTACGGTGAAAAGCACTTTTTCAACACAGTTTAGCTCCGGTGGCCGAACCCATCCGCAAGTTCGCGCGCATCTTTAACCACTGATCCCTATCACTTCTATTCTGTCTACATCTTGTGGTCATTCTTTTGGTGACCGTGGATCAGCTGTTAAATCTCGTGCTGACCAGTAGCTTTATTCCCCACTTTTGACCATATTCTGCTCCCTATTTAGCCACCTATGTGCAACATGTACACTCGTGTCACCTGAAGTTACTGCGGCCGGGTGTTCGTCAACCCTTGCATCCCCTGAGGATTTTTGACACATTGGAAGTCGCGTATCACCAACCTGCACCGAAGAGTCTCTGATTGAAGGGTGCTGTAAATCGTCGCGGACGTCCGTCTCGGCATTTTCAGTTTGCCTTTCTACTCGATTCCTTCGTGATTAATTAACCTATTCACACTAACCATGAATGTTGGGACGCTCATAGTGCGCGTTGGCGGCGTAGGTGACGACGCGACGTATGTGGCGTGTGTCATCGTAGAAAAAAACGCACAAGCTACAAGTAACGTTACCTCACGTGGATGTAACAATGATTGTGGCTTTATTTAATGCCCATATTGCTTCCATGAACTAATGACCAATGACTGATACAGCAACACTGATTGGCCGGACCGGAACTGAATGAGTAATACACATTACCAGTCGCGTATGCAGAATTTATCCCCGTCCTATTTTGAAGAAATCAGGAGCCACAGCTAGAGATGGACGGTTTGTTTTTCACGAATCGATTACGCTAAATCGGCTGATAGCATTATCTCGGTGTACATGTTCGGTGGAATATGAGCCACGCGACCAATAATGTGATTGATTCAACTCCATCTGTGGAACAATACTTATCCTCCAACCCCGAGTAAGGTCGGATTATCACTGGAGTGGCAGACCGCTCATCAACACGGACGCCCACTATCAGATCGTTCGGGATCAAGTCGCGAGTTCTCATGGGTGACGATGAACGAGGGAGTGTGAGTCGGCTGGTCCGAAAAATTGTTCAGCTTTAGCACCATTTCGATGCCTAACTGTCATGCCACCAGAAGAAGACACGAGGACTGGGATATTGCCAGATTGCCCAAGCCTAGACAGGGGAAGTTGAGAGGCAAAGGTCGGATTCGCGCCACGGACCCTCAGGTCAGTAAATTCGCGCTCTAACCACTGAACCTTCTCGCCCCCGATCTGAAAAATCTATATCAATGTCCGATTTCCGGATGCTAGACTGAAGATATGGGTGAGATAGAAAGGTGGAACATAGCTCCGGAAGGATGAATACATGTGATGAGCGAATCCTGATTGCCATGATTCAGTTATCCTAGTTGGTGAACCATCAGCAATAGGAACAGCAATTCTCTGAAGGTACGTACGGTTCCGCCCTGCCACAAAGCACACAAAACCCGCATACTATTCACCGGAGTGTCCGCTGGATTTTTCGCGTTTCCAATAACTACAGAAAGCCCTTCGAATCTCAGAAGGACAACTTAAGGCCTGTGTTTCGAGTGACAAGGTATGTCCCAGCACACAAAGTCTAATTTTAAACAAACGCCACCGACGAAAACCTGCTTGTTGACTCCGTTCATAAATACATACACACACAACTATCGACAACGTATTCTTACACAGATGGTCGCCGGTCACGCAAGCAAATCCAATTAACAACACCTGAAATCCACCAGTGACACGGACACCGGACTTAGATGAAGCGAGCTGGTTAGTAGCATGATAAGGGTTCTTTCAGTAGTTCGTCCCCACAACGTGCTGTTCACGCGAGACGGTGACCTCTGATTAATCCATGTGACAGATTCCACGTAAACTTTGACATGTCGGTTCCACGGTTGCCATTCTTGTGGCATGATCCGTTCGTAACCTCCGATTTGGTTGATGATCCTTTGTTTGCAGTGGTACATAGGTTGGGTGGATTTCTACGTATGAGTCGATTGAATTTGTGGCGTACTACCATGTTCCTAGGAGCTTCTTTGCTTACCGCGTGCATGTCGCATACATGTAGATAGTAGATAGACAGATATACGGATGAAAGAACACAATGCAAGAACCAGAAAATGTAATACTTTCCTTAGTTTCAATACACAAACATTACGAAGACCACAAATTCAATGGAGAAAATGCGAAGGTCTTGGCGTGTGGAAACACCGGACAAGCAGAGGAGTTACTAGAAGCATTGTAGTCTGTCGCAAACTCAGTCAACGGACATACTGGAATCGACTCGCTCTACGTACAACATAGTGAAAACCTTGGCGATCTGAAATATGCAGACGATATCGTTCTCGCCTCCGAAGAGGAGGAGAAGGCGCAGGTGTTTTTGGATGAACTGACCAAAGTCATTCCGTCCTTTGGTATGCACTTTGCACCCAAAAATTGTAAGGTCATGCTCCTGGAGATGCAGTCACTGAACACGCCACTTACTGGTGGTTGATCAGATGGCAGTTGATCTGTTCGCCGAGCTTGGCAATTGGCTTGCAAACGGGAATGATCATCCAAACAACCAGTCATGACCAGAGATCACCCTCCTGCGCATCTGCGGGGCATACATGAGCAGAAGCACGGCACTGCTCAATGCCTACAAATCAACACACTACCACGCAGTGCTAACGTACTACGCAAAGATATCAGCTGGATTGATAACGAAGTGCTGGCAACCAAATTACTCAGCTCAGCTAACAGAACAACGGGCCTCTCTACAATAAGAGTAACCCCTTGAGAGCATGTAGCCAATGAGCCTATGAAGAATTCAAGTGTGTAGTGCCCCTAACTGGGAGTTTTCAGTCTGTTGCGCTATCGACATGAACTGTCATCTCATGATGACCACGTTCAATATGAAGCCGGCTATAGGGGTGAGTAAAAGGACTGATGATATAAAGGCAGCTGATTACTGTCGACTAAAATGTGGACGACTGTGTATTATCTAGAAAGAATCTAGTCATTAGATTCCACTCCTGAAGAAGTCACCTGCAAAGCAGACTAACCAGTCTCTAACCACAGTACATATGACCTCATGGGACGAAAACCATCGAAAACATGTACCCGAAACGTTCAAGTCTAGAATTCAGGGACGGCCTGAATGTGCAACAAAAGAAAGGCAGAAATCATTCCTCGATGGGTTTTTCCAAGGTACTTTGGTTTCTGTCTGTAATAGTTTTTTGGCTCATGATGTGGGATAAATGTATCAGACTTCTTTTGAAGGTAACCGTTATTGGTACGATCAACGATTGCGTCCAATTATATTTCAATAATCCTATTGCTTACCGTAGTATCCACGGCGTCTGAAATTGTGGGAGCTGATAAATGAAGTATGACAAAATCGGCTGATGTTCCGGTCTGGAACTGTTTGGTGTGAACAATCGAGACATCTGGTGGTAGTTGATCTGGTATTTTGGTAGTCTCCAGCAGTGCGACCGTTCCTTTTGAACCCATCGTGATGATGGGATGTTTGACACCCTGGTTTGATAGCCACACGAGACAATGACGGAATGTTGAAAAGAGCGGATCCATATTGCCTTTTTTAGAGTCAAATTCAGGTACAATGTGACCATAACCATGAGCTAATTGCAAAGCTTCAGTTTCGTTTGGGCAGCAGTAATCAGAAACAGCCAAAAGCTTTTTCAAGACCTCTAGCTGGTTCGCGCCTTGGACAGGTACGGTTGGTGGCGCCGGATTCAAAATTGTGACTGCACCGTTTTGTTGAGCAAGTTCCATTGCACGTAAAGATGTTGTAGCGCACACCTAGAAGGTGAATTACGTAGTTGGAGCATGAAAGTACTCAGAATTGAAGAACATTCCGAAAATCAAGCTGTTTCTTCTAAAACGGAATAGTAATAAAGGTATGAAAACAGATCAATTCAATGATATGTTAACAAGCAACTGAACAGCTGTGTCGAGTTGTCGTTATGTAAAAACGCTGAACATCGTTGGTGTTAATTGGAGATCCACAAGGGCTTTGAAAGAAAATCCTGATTAGGATGTTATTCACCCGAATATATCTCCTACAAACGTTGGCTCAAAGGAATTCCCGGCTGTTGCGTATTTGGTGAAAGAGCACCACAAATGACAGATTAATACGTAGCTCCTTCAAATCTGACGTAAACACCAACTAACTGTACATAAGGGCCACAAAAAACAGCTTGCTAAACAAAGCTGACCGAAATTCAAAGATTTTGCCCGCCAGATTAGTCGAAACAGAATCAAACGGGAAATGTTTTTTTTTACCTTATACAGCCAGTGATGTCTGGGCAGCACCCCCTTATTTATACCAAAAACTTCGAATGACCGTGTATATATACCCATACCCAATTAGGGATCCGGTAGGAGAAAGTAGCGCCAAGTGATTCACCGTCACCGCCAGTAATACACTGGTGCTTAGCCACCATACAACCACGACAATGCCTTAGTGAATGGAGGGAAGGAATGCGAAACGTGGACCTTATGTTGTCATAGAAAACAACCAAAAATTGTTGACAGCGATGCTCTGAGAGTGGAATCGGTGGAGAATGTCCCGTGTTATACAACTGGCGCACGTGAGGATGCATACCAATGGGAAAAGCAACCCATCATTTGAATGGAATACAGTTAGCTCCCGGAGAGAAATATTCAATCACGAACAAATACCATACATACACCGTTACGCAGAGACTGGATGACGGCGCTGCACCTCCATAACCTACTAATCTATACTGGGGAGTGTGCATGTGACACTCACAGAGCATCTCACACCAGGCTCGTCAATGGATAGAGGTCTGACTAACAGTCTCCTGGTCCTCCAGGTTGGGGGTTGGGACATGTGGGGCGACTTGCTCCTTAAGACGTGGGCTGCGTTGGTGATCTTACACCAACCACTGCTTCGCGGTTGAGCCTTTGAGCCAAAGGTTTTGGTTGATGACTCAAACCGTCCTCATATCCATGTCTGAGCGCCTGGCAGTATCCCAGCCATCGTACAACCATGGAATACAGATTCAAAGATAATCTCATGTCACATCGGCCGTCGCGCGGTGCCATCAGCCGCGTCGCCCACTTGCTGCATACAGCAGGATTGGGAAGTGAAAACGGAATACTGCTGACACCTCCATTTCTCTTCCACGTATTCGTTTTTCTCATTCTGCTCACCACGTTTCTAGTGGCAACGTCGTAGGCTCGTTCTTAAGGAATGACAGGTCCATTCACCGCTGTTAGATACAACGTCCACAGTTAATTCGGTTGCCACCGCGGAAACACTTCGAAATCATTCTTCAATCTGGACGCTCAGTTCCTCTAGCAGCCCTTAGCGTTCGCACTTTGAAACAAGTCGGACAACAGACTGCTCTTGCATGTACGTCGGACTTCCTTTCTAATGATGCGCGCTGTTTGTCTGAAACAAGTGTTTTAGACCCAATTGTGGCTGTCAAGTTGATCTCCCGATTGGTTTCCTCTCGCTTCCGGTTGCGTACCTCTGGTGATTCAGAAGCCGCTGCGGCTGGTTCTGCTGGGGTTAGCAGTGTTCTAAGTAACGGAGCTGAAGGTTTTCTGGTCGAATGGTTGCCCGTTGATAGTCGATAAGCACTGATAGTCGTTGCCGTTAATTGTATCTGCCTATGATCCAACAGACTGCAGCTCTGATACACCCAAAAACAGCTTTTGCGACACTTTGAGCGCTTTGTTGTCGCGGGATAAGAGCTCAGGTATTGTTGTGGCCAGGCTGAGGCTCAACTGGTTGGTGGCATTGGACCGGAATTGATTCGCCCGGACAACGACGAACGCCTGCAGCGGTTACCTGCTGACCACATACTCCTTTTGTACGGTAATAACTTCCGAAACGATCGAAGCCGCTTGACCACATAGCGCCCTCGCAGTAAACTAGCGTACAACACAGATAGAACACATAGACATTAGCTATAGGTGATATGGGTCAATTACTGGCTGTTGCATGTTCTGAGACACCTATGTGCAACTTTTTCACGCGCTTGTCCCATTCAGCAACATAGCCCTGGACAATGAAGTTAGAACCACCAAAGATCTCGGAAATAAACGAATGGCGTTCTCCCCTCAAGCGTCATCAAGCAGGTGGTCCTGAGGAGCTCCCACCGCTTCGTTCAAAGATGGTAGAATCCTCAATAGGTGCTTGTTTAACTAATTTGCCTCTATCTGAGAGGAAGCGGCCACCCAAACCAGCTAAAGTGAGTTGATAGTGGTGCACAGTTTCAAAGCGGGTTTTTGCAGTGTGTGCCGTAGGCATGCGTATAGGTGCCTTACACACTTCATGCTCTTTAACTTCAAGTGTGTTCGACTCTACCGACCGATCAGTTCTTTTCAAGGCGCTTGCGCAACGTGGTACGTCCCAGAAGTTCGTGAATACTATGCGCTGTTTGTATTCACATACTTTTGGGTGCGTAAAAGTGTATGGGGAGATCTTCTAAGGTTTTCCTACGAGCAGTAGTGTCAGACAAGGATGACTACTCTCTTCACTTTCGTTTGATTTTTATTGATGAGGTACTGAGACGAACACTGGGATGTTTCCAGTCCGAGAGAGAACCTTGCTGACCTGGAATATGCACACGACATTACTCTCATTCTCGGAAAAAAGTCGTAAGCATTGGAAGGTTGGCCAAGGTGGTCCAGTTGCTCAGCATGTGTTTTGCGCCAGAAATTTCGAAGTCATGCTACAGGACGTACAGTCTTTGAACACACCTCTAACAATTCAAGGAGTTACACTGGAAGGTGTGGAACACTATACATATCTTGAAAGTTTAATTAGTTCTGACGGTGGTGTGGCAGACGAAGTTAACGCACGATCGTCGAAGGTCAGAATTGCATTTGCCAATTTGCGCCCTTTGTGATGTCAAAAAGACAGCTTACTGTGTCTCGAAAGACGCGTGTGCAATGCGGCCTGTATTGCTGCAAGACTTGTTCAGTTCGACCAGAGGATCTGAGACATCTTCACGTCATTGGTCAGAGATGTCTGAGAAACATAGCTGAAGGCGACGAATTCGCAATGAGTTGTTCAGGGGACGGGTTTTTGGTGAGATAGAAGTTACTTCCCACAAATGATGTATCCAACACAGCCAACTAAGATGGCCGAGCTATATGTTACGCATGCCGAGAAGAGCGCTGTTTTCTGTGCCTAATCCGGAGTGGCGGAAGCCGAGAGGTGAACAGAAGTTGACATGGCACAATCGAATGGTGGATATTACAACATGTCTGGGTTCCGTTGGTGCTGTTTGCCCTCCAAGATCAGGTACACGCGACCCTCCCTGCGCCTGGCTAGAGACAATGAACGATATGGAGGCTAGCCGGTGTCAGTGGCGTTCGTGTTGAGGTTGTTTGAGTGGGTGCTGGACCTGTGAGCATCTCGGATGTTTGTGGTAGGCTAGCCTTAGGTCTTTCTCCCTCCTCATTACTTTCTTTCTGTTATAAGGTTTCTTTGAAATAAATTAGTATGGCTTTACGGCAGTGAAGTATCGGTGCTCTAATCTGTTATCGTTGTCAATGATGATGATGATAATCATCATGCGTACAGCGACTGACCGTTGGATGGGCGAGCCAACTCAAGACGTGCATGACATGAACTGTGTTTGGGAAAAAGCTGAAAAACAATGTAGATC
The DNA here is from genome assembly GCA_003604175.2 of Clonorchis sinensis. NCBI lineage: Eukaryota > Metazoa > Platyhelminthes > Trematoda > Opisthorchiida > Opisthorchiidae > Clonorchis > Clonorchis sinensis. The sequence continues at coordinate 176,596,250 of CM030369.1, read as the reverse complement.
AATGTTTATATGGAGTTCCTTTTAACAGGACTCATCACACAATGGCGAAACTTCAGCCGGGCCGTCCGACTAGAAAGTGACAGCGCGCTCAACACTGGGAATGGCTGCTTGTCATGTTCTGTAGGGTTTCTAACGAAGTGCAGCAATGACACGGACCGAAACTAGGGGCCGCGAAGACCTCGCAGCACTCAGTTCGACGGTAGCTGCCTTCATTCTTGTTCCAAAATAAGTTCAAATAACCTAATTAAGGTAAAATGCAAATATGCCTAGTAGTCTTCAAGTGGTGCTAGTGGATGGACCGGCAACCCGATGGTGCTTTAAGATAAAAACGCATATTAATACTTTGTCAGCTGAGGGAGGATGTAAATTCACAGACCGAAGGTTAAACGAAATACAGGTATAGAATTTGATTCCCAACCTAACTGCCGTTAGGTTCCACCCAGGGATCAAGACGTTGGTTTTTACCATATAATATCTTTGATTAGCTCACTAACAGACAGTCTATTGGATGCCATTTGAGGATTAGATGGAAGTAGTTTCGTGCATTCCCCACTGTATTGGCTTTTTTCATTCTTTTGACTTTCTGATTTCAACACGATTCTCTATCCACACACAAACTTCATTTGAGTTGGTGTCTGGAAGACTGCTCAGCCGAATAATGCTGCGATCCCGAGGGAATATACTTTGTATCAGGAAGTGACCCTGATCGTTCTGATATCCAGTGATAAGTATGCGGGAGTTCGGAAACACCACATGCCAAGTTACCAACGTCACGTATAGCAGTTGTTACCTTTTCTTAATTCCACCGATGTCATCTAAAGCGACTACTTTCGAAGCACCACATAATAAAGTTGATGTTAGCTTATTACATGACTCAGAAAGCTTTTCGACTGTTAAACAAGAGCTCTGCTTCGTACGTCCAACCGGGAAATGCAGCGAAAATCTACATCGGACGAGAGTATGGTCTAAATTAACGCATGTATTTCAGAATGATCGGCACCCGAGTGTTAAGCCTGGCAGACAGCAGTTAACAAGGACTTCATTACTTTAGCTCCACGATGGTTCAACGGTAAAGGGCGACATGGGGCACAAACATCAGCACGAAACTGCAAAATAAGCTCACCGTTATCATTAACTTCTGGGTCTAAACTAAACATGTAAGCAAACCGAACCTTGCATGAACTGGGGTGCGTTACTTCTACGATTAGAATTATAACCGAACTCTTCGTGGTGAATCTGAGGGTGCTTACTTCTCGACGGAGAGGGTCTTTCACAGAAGCGGGCAACAGCTACTTGGTACGAAAGCGGTAGGTAGTATTTCGATCGTTCAGCTATAGCACCCTTTCGGTGCCTGCCAGCCATGCAACCAGAGGCACGAGGGCTGCGATACTGCCAGGTTGCCCAAGCCTAGGTAGGGGAAGTCGAGAGACAGTGGTCGGGTTCGAACCACAAACCTTCTGGTCAGTAAATTCGCGCTCTAACCATTGAACCATCTCGCAACCAGTATTTCGGTCGGTGAGAGTTCTCACGGAGAAAGACAGAACGGTCCAAAGACGACTGTCTGCACGCACCTAAGGAAAGTTGGTAGCTGAGAACTACACCAACACCGGTGCAGACAGCCGCGGCAGCTGAAGCTCACGGTCAACAGCATCTAGAGAGCGAAGGTGTCGTAATTTCAATTGCTTATCTTGGATCTTGTGTTCAGCCTTCGGAAATGCGGCAAATGTCTATTGATTAAGTTTCACAAGGGAATGCAAGAGCAACTTGTTGACCAGCTTTCTTAAGTGTTCGGACGTTAAAGCCTAAAAGTAAAAACGACGGGAAGGGGTCCGATCAATGAAAGTGGAGCGGCAGATGTAAGGGGTGGTGTTATCTTACTGAGGTACTTACATCTGGATATCATGGATGAGCGAGAGTCAGATGAGCGGCAGGATAGTCAAGGGAGGAAAATGAAGAGAGATTGGAGGGGTCAGCAGTCACATTGTTCCTCTTATCTGCATTGATGCATGCAACGAATAAGGTGATTGGATTGATAGCACCACGCGACGGTCTTTGTGGCGGGAAGGTATTTTACCTGTAAAATTCATGGTTGTATGTGGACTGAGAAACTGCCAGGGCGCCCAAATCTAGACAGGAAGACGATAACGGTCCTCAAACAAAGCCTTTGGTTCAAAATCCCAACCACAAAGCAGCGGTGGTTGGTGTACGACTACCGCAATGGTGTAACGCTTAAGGAAGGTTGCCACATTTGTTCCAGCGCCCAACTTGGAGGACAGAGGATTGTGCTTCTCAGACCGGTATCCGCCTACCAACCTGGTGGGGGAGGCTCCGTGGATGCCTCATAAACATCTTCGGGTATAGCTCAGTGGTTTGCTGAGGCGAGCAATTCGTCACACCACGATAGGGTCCAGTCTCTGTGAGACGGTACGAGAACTCATTCGTCAAGTGAAAAATGCCCTCTCAACTAATAAGATATAGAAGGAACTGGGGGTCCGTATAAATGACAGGCCAGCACGAAAAAATACACTGAACCTTCCGGTCATGCCGAAGAGTTCGGATCAATGACCAATGAATATGTTAGACCTCGTAAACAGCATACCGGTGCGTTCTGAAGGTCGAGAGGGCATAATTGGTAATTAGCAATGTGTAAGTTGACAGTTGATTACACTGCCAAAGGTCGTTTGAAGGCTTTCTCGCCAACCAAATGGACACCACCATAACGTATATATATATATATATGTATATATATATATATATATATACGATAACTCAGTGCGACTGGTCAGGTATAGAGCAGCTTTGTCGTGCGCTAAGTGGTGTCTTTACAATACGTTCCGTGTTGTGGAATGCTTTCATCACATTCAGTTGGTTCGTTTGGTAGCTTCACGTCAGCAGTTTTGCTACCGATCGTTTGCAACCGGTTGCGCCGAACAGCTGTTTTAAGTAGTTTCGTTTTCTAAAGTGACTACCCCGTCCGCCCTCTCCGTTCTGTTGTGGTCTGAGTTACTGCCATTCAGCTCATCAGTCTCCATCCGTCCTTCCGTTTCATTTGTTTTCAACTCTATTTGGTCGTATACTTTGTTCCAGTCCTTTCATCCATTCGGTGTAACTAACTTATCACATTCTGGTAACCTGTTTTCGGACTGTGCAGTTCCCGAGTTCTTCTGTGTCAAGTTGTTAATAGACGAGGTCAGTTTTAAAGTGTCTTCTATTGGCTTTCTCGACATGATTTGCCCCCGTTCCCGGTTAAATGTATACTGGTAGGTAATATTTTTGCGTTATCCTCGCGCTGAATTTTGTATATGATGACAGTCATTTTCATTGTTGCTTCTGATTTTGATACTGCTTTCTGAAGTATTCCCAGACAGTAAAAGTCGTAAAAGTTTTGCAGCCAATTCAGCAATGTTCTTGATTCGTCCACTTCATCTTAGCATTAGTCAGTTGGTCGGGTTTCATTTTCCAACAGATTCCCAGCTAAACTTTCTTCGGTAACCACCATCTTATGGAAATTTTTAACCGTCAGTTTACTGCCTTCCGATGACGTTGCCGTGTGTTTCACTTCGTTTGAACAGTAAAGGTATGCGTATGTTTGTGACAGTTTCTACTGGTTAGTTAACTTATTGGCTAGTTGGAAGTGTCTGCGCTATTGATTAGTCTATTTGACGACAACGTAGGCCTGTATTAGATGCAAATTCGTCCGACAGACGCCCTTGTGGCGCAACCGGTTAGCGCGTTCGGCTGTTAACCGAAAGGTTGGTGGTTCGAGCCCACCCAGGGGCGCACGTTTTGTCTGTTTCAAAATAGTGTGTTGAGGTCCTAATCGAAGTGCTTTCGTTGGTTGATATGCTGCGCCTGTTTCCATCATTCTGGTACAGTTTGAGGTTAGAGTTTCAACAATACTGTAAGAAACGTCAGGAATTACGAGAGAGCAGAAAATCCTATCAGTGTATTCCAATACTCAGTCATCAATACAAGCGGTCATTACGCAGACTGAAAAGTACGGAAGTTTAAGTTTAAACAATGATTTCACTCGGTTTGAATTCACTGTTTACACTGAGAATCCTCATTGCACTTGGACGACTGTTTTTGAACGGCAAATCCATAGGATTCCAAGTGCTGAACTCCTGTCAAAAGACATCAACAACTGCTCACTCCCTACTTGAGCGCTTGCTTTAAGACACTTGTGTCACTGGAATCACCAATAAATTTACATTTAACATGGAAATCGTAAAGTGAACGTGGGGGGGGGGTGGTTGCATCGTTCCTCCAGACGCTAACATCAAAATTTGGATTCAGCACGTGGTGACAATTTCTCACACTCAGAATAGGTGAACTGCAGAAACAACGGAACAACGTTTTTAACGAAGCCGAGTTCACTCAGGGATAAAAATGTGGCGACGATCTAAAGTTCATGGCTATCCTTATCGCTGTATCTCAGTTCAGTGCAGTCCGCGATACCTACACAAGGTTGGTGTAAACCAGCAGTACGCTTCGGTAAAAAATCAGATGACTGACACACCAGTTTGGCAACCTCCATTGGGACATGAGCCTTAAGATGTGAGCTGAACATTCGGACGGACCACCCGGCTCATGGAGAGAGGGGGTTAGATGAGGGAATTGTAGTTGCACTCGACCGACATGTGGATGAGAGGAATGGGAATCAGCTGAGCAAGTGTAGTTGAGGTGAGCATCCTCTAGCGTAGGAATGAATTTGTGGACCACTCGGATGGATAAAACAACACGCTTACTAGAACCAATGGAAAACAGGTAGAACTGATTTTTGAATTTAGCTTCGCGGAGGGCAATGTGTGAATGATTGACATGACTGGCCGAACACACTTGCCTGGTACGTGTAAGTGATCAAGCCAACCGACGTTGCAGTGTTTGGCCATCCACTCAACTCATACGACAACGATAGATGTGAGTGACCAAAAATAACACTTTAATTGATCAGTTTCGGAACGTGTTCAAACTGGACACCAATAAACGAACCAACAGAAACAGTGTAAGGGAGACCTAGGTCGTTCTGTAGCCCTGTTGTGTCGCATAATCGCGCGATGTAGTTTTTTTCAGCTCACAAACCGTGTGCTGAAATGCGGTGAGGTTTCAGCTGCTGCAGCTTTGCTGACTGAGGGTACGGAACATAAAGAATGAGAACCACTAGCTGGAGGCGATGGCCTAAACTGTGCGTCGAGGACAAATGGATCTGTCCGTCCATTATGGCAGGAAGTGACAGCTACTAAGTGAAAGCGATAGGTTGGATGCAAGAGCACTATCGACTGCGTGACACTACCATATATTTCAAGGTCACTAGCTAGCTCATCTCATCCCGTAGTCCCCATCCGAGGAGACTGTAGTTACCAACACGACTAAATTGGCTGGTATGAGCTTCTATGCTTCGTTGCAGTCAAGGACTGACTGCTCCTGGTTCTTCTCCACCCAATACAAAGCTGGGCGAAGAGTGCGCTAAAAGGCAAACTATCCTCATGCATACGAAGTATGTTGCCCAACCTGGGTAACTTGTGGAGTGTGACCAGCTGATCTATCGAGGAAGGGTGAGCTTTCCCGAAAACCATCTGGCGTACTTCAGCATTACTGACCTGATGTTCCCACCAGACCTATGCAATATTTCGGAGGCCCGACGGTCAAACAGTCTTTGAAGATCATTCGCGTGCAGCTGCCTCATCCCTTATCCATGAAACAGGACAAATCAGACCACGGCATTGTGCACCCTACTCTCGACAGTCACTGATGTCACGTCGGTGCGACAAATGTCGGAGGCTGGCAAACGATGCACCGGTTTTCCTAATTCAGGCATTGATTTCTTCTTTCACCAGTCCACCGGAACTTGTGCAACTGTTCAGATAGACGTACTTATTATTTATTTCTTTTTATACTTACCTACCACCCGTTTTTCGATCGCGGAGTCTGGTAATTTGATTGCATACGTTTCATTACTAGTCGTGGTGTCCTCGTCAGTGCTAACGGCGGTCAGATATTTGCGACTAAATTGCCGAGCTCTGCAAAACAGAACGACAGTCATCGACAAATTGATTTGCAAATGAGTGTATTTGTGGAAATCAGTCCAATTTGGGTTCAAGTAGAACATAAGGTTGACGGAAACTCAGGGACTGCGCCTACCTGATGAGCCCCAAGAAGGGCGAAACCGGTCGTGGGCTGTCGAAGAGTTTTCAGCAACCTTATGAGTAGTGCGTCACGTAAACATCAACAACTGTTGTCTTCGTAGAGTTAAAGTAACGTTCGATGCAGTCGACCGCAGTGCTTTGCGATAATTTCACTCCTTCATGTGAATAGCATTTACGACAGACGTCAGTCCATGGACGCGTGAAAACCTACCGCGAAAGACCTCGTGAATATTCTCCGTCAGGGACGACCTTTGTCACCTTTCCTTTTCAGTCGCGTAACCAAATTAATTATCAAAGAACGTTGACTATGTCTTCCAACTCTGGTATGGGGGTTATTCCCGAGGAAGACTTCAAACATGCAGAGTATGCAGACAATATTGTACTGCTTGGTTCTCGTTTCGTCCGGATGCAAGATACATTAGAAAACCAAAATAATGTTGCCATGCGATTTCGAATACGCTGTAAATCTTCAAAGCATAGGGTCCCACTACAACACTGGACGAGTACACCAAAGCTGGTTATGGCATCAGAATTGCTAGATAGTGGGCAGATCTACCTACCCAATTCATTACTTCAATTCGGATGGTAGCTGTGTTGACGAAGTAAATTCTATGGTCGCTAGCACCTGTCGTGCCTCACCTCAAATTAGGCACCTCGGGAGTTGACATGACATTGGCCTGTCGGTGAAAGGCACGGCTCACAACGCGGTAATGTTGTGGACCAATGTTGGTTTACGATTGTGCATAGCATTATGGTATCATGGTATCAGGAATTTTGAAATACTGACGTGCGACCAATGGTATCTGGCAATAAATCAACTGGCTGTTCAATCGATGAGTCGGTTTTGCTGCACTGACTACTCTGGTTTGGCCATGTGATATGTATGCCACACTCCGGCTGCCTCCCCGTACCTTGTTTGCTGGGGGTGACAGGAAGACAGTGCAAAGTGGACAGCGCGAGACCTGCAGATGGAGCGTGGAAAACATAACGACGAATCATGGCAGCGTTGCTGCATCTTGAGGCTACTAGTTCACCAGGAAGTCCGCCGCTTTAACGGCTGGCAGTACGATCACCCCATTAGTGACACGGATATGAGAGACCGCCATGCAGCCAAGCAGCTCAAGTATTCACTGAAGGCGAACTCATGTTTCACGTATCCAGTTAGAAACGTTTCGTTGTTTTATTCGACACTGCAAACAACTTTTGACGGACCCCAAGTGTAGCAGAGTGAATCAGATGGCGGACTAATCACGAACGAATCTATATGACCTTCCGACGATGCATACAAAGAGCGGCGATTTGTCGGTTTTCTCTCTTAGCGCTAGTGGCAGGGAGAGCCATCACATTAAACTACCTCCGCATCAGCACTCCTCAAGTGAATGCACCTCCACTGACTGCTCCCTTGAGTTGTATATGACCCTGTTTCGAGATGTAACCCTGTTAGGTCGCCGAGCGATAACACACCAGTGACGTCTAACTTCCTCCCTGACATTCCGGTCCATCGTTTGGCAGCGCAACACTCTGCATTTGGTCTCATCCATCCAAAAAGAACTATGGTGCTCTGCTTGTACCTGAAGAACTCCGACCACGCGCTTTCGTCTGGACTTCTTCTTATCGAGGGTATCATCCTTCCTCAAAGCGAATAAACGATTCTTAGGCTAGCATGAGATTGCCGTCCTCATTCTGACCCCGTTCTCCTGTTCTGCTTCTAATTACGGTCGTATTGTCGATAAAGCTACACTTAGGTTATTTCCGATCTGACTGACATTTTCGTTTAACTCCACATTGATCAGCGCGTTTTCCGACGTTTTGGCTACAGGGATCAGAACTAATTTTCCATATTTCACTCAGTGCGCCAAAGTCCGCATTACCACACCAAGCAACGCCGTTGTCCACCGCCATCTTCATCAAATGCTTCTCGAGTCCTTCTCCTCACATCAACGGAATAATGACCAAACATCATGCTGTCCATTTCAGACAGGTTTGGTAAACAACCGTGGATCTATGGCTGGACAACGTTTCGCTTTAGCATAAAAGCCTCTTTAGGCGAAATGAGTATGTTCTTAGCTTAACCGAGCTTTAAAGCAGATGGGGAACCAATCGATTAGCAGATCAGCCTTGAATGTCGATTAAAATGTCCTGTCGGTTAGTGTGGCTGTCTAAGTTTACAGTCGACGAGTCGTCCGAGCTTCACTTGGTAGTTCCTCTTGAGTGTCCTTGGTAAATTTTGTGGGCCTGTGCGGGTTCGTAAGTGCTACGACACTGGTTGGGAAGATGAGATTACGTGAGTTTTGAGCGGCTTGGGCTACATATTTCAGATCTAAGCTAGGTCTGTTGATCGCTGTCCTGCACTGATGATTGCACACCCTGTCAAGTGTCAGATGTACCTGTCCAGAACCGTCCTCCACAGACTAACCAGTTCTACGCTTTCCACTGCTTGGCGATTTCCGCCATAAATCTAAAGACTTTTTACCAAATCCTTCTGAAACAATGGCTTCTCTTCCAAACATTTCTCAATTAGTTGAAAAAGATTAAATCGTGCTGTTCCATAGCTTTAGGCGACACAACGCGGCTACAGAGTGACCTAGGTCTCGTGCCTATCTTCGCTCTCATTGGGTGGTTTATTGGCGTCCAATTCGTACACTTTCAGTGACTGCTTGAAAGGGAAGGAAAGTTAACGAACCACTTCTACTCGTTTTCCCCATTTGTCTAAGTTGTTGTGTTACCTGTCCGAGTTTTCCACAAGCCTAGTCTTACACTGGAAGATGCTTACCTCAATCCCCTGTGTTCAGCTTATTCACATTCCTCTAATCCATATGCCGTTCAGTTAAAGGGAAATACAGTTCTTTCATTCCACCCCCTTTCTCAACGAGTTAGATGGTTTGTTTGAATGCTGAACTCACAACTTAAGACTCTATGACGCAATATCACGACGTCTGAATCGAGAACGCCATACTGGCATGTTGGTCATCCGGTGCTTTGCTGAAGCGTACTGCTGGTTCATAAGAACCCTCTGTGGGAATTCCGGACCGTGTTGAAATAGGACATAGTGTAAGGATAGCCAAGAACTTTAGTTCGTCCCGAATGAATTTGGCTTCGTTAAAAACATTGTACTGTAATTGATTACTCCTGTTAAGTTCACTGTCTCTGAGTGTGACGTGCTGGATCCAAAGTTTGATGTTCATGTTTGAAGAAACAATGCACCCCACTGTTCACCTTGCCACCTGTGTTAATGCAAACTTTGACGGTGATTCCACTGGCGCATGTGTCTTAAAGCAGGCGCTCAAGTAAGGGGTAAGCAGTTGTGGATGTCCTTTGACAGGGGTTCAACACTTAAAATTCGATAGACATGCAGTTCAAAATGAGGAATGAGGAGTCTCAGGTGTAAACAGTGAATTCAAAACGAGTGAAATCATTGCTTAAACTTAAACGTCCATACCTTTCAGTCTGCGTAATGACTGCTTGTATCGATGACTGAGTATCGAAATACACTGGTAGCATTTTTCACCTTTTCGCACAATTCTTTTGAAGCAATCGGGTTGACGTTTTCATAAAGGTAATTACGTCCAAGGTTGCTAAAAACTCTTCGAAAGCCCACGACCGTTCGCCCTTCTTTGGACTCTACATCTAACGTCCAAACTTATTAGTTCTTTTTCGAGGATCCCGCTAACTATAAGGAAAGTAGCAAAGATATGACCTTCGAAAAGGATAGCAAACAGAACGCCAGTCATAAAGTGAGTTACCTCAAATTGACAAATTACAACACGTCCGTTCAACAACCCAAGTTGTTGCGCCATATTGATTTCTGCTGCACTCAACAGCATGTTAGAACCAGGTACAACAATGATGCGGTTTTCACCACGGGCATGCTCAACTGTGATAAACGCCGTGCCGGTGCTCGCTTCGATCGTTTCAGTCACTCCCCCTGAAAAGAACGAGGACACACTAGGAGGGCCAACGATGTCGAAAATGGGTGATGATGAGGAAGAAACACTTCGACATAAAATCCATTGGGTCTGTTACACTCACACATTCCCTCAGGTCCGACTTTCGATTCCGTGTGAAGCAGTAACCATATAAGTGCCTTGGGAGTGAAATCGGTTCAAACATATGCTCAGTGGAAATGTGCAACAAGAAACCGTTCTTTGTTCTATATCTGGATCAGACAGAACAGGGTACGTCAATTCAAAGTCGACGGGAACTCTGTTCTGCCTGCGCACGAGCTGGGTTCATTAAGCAGGTTGTGCTTCTAGGAAACAATGCTTCATTTGAAGGGGCTGGCTTTGACCGTATTTGACTAATCTGTATCAGTTTGGCCTGTTGACCTAATTGTATGAAAGTTCGAAATTTAAACACTTCTTAGTCAAATGAACGGCGAGGATCCAAGATAACCTTTTCGGATAGCTCGGAAATGATGGTAACTGCTTGTTGAGAAGAGTAGATTTAATGCTAGTGGTCGCAGGCTGATTGCTACTAAGTTTATTTTGACGGTTATTACAGCACAATACAGAAATGAGACAAATATGGAGGGAATGGATAGAATCCGACATCAGACACTAATGTTCATGTGGAAAAATTAGTGTGCTGGTGTCCGGGTCGCCAACACCCTAACCATGCATAGTTTTGAGTCAGTGGGTAATAAGCAAAATTGTAACCCCTCTTTATACGTACAGCATAATTGCTCGATACACAGAGAGAACGATTTACCTAAAGGGAGCCTTCGACCAACTGAGATTGATAGCAAAAGGCAGGCGATGGAAGCCCCAGCCTTCTAGTCGATCAATTACGGAGTATTCCGGCCCAGCAGCCTTTCTATTACCACATTCAAAAGTGTCACACACCAATAAGTAGAATGATTAGAATGAATGCACCAGTATCATCATCATCGTTGTCAGCTGTAAGAGCGGCGTACAGTGGTTGTAGCTGTCACAGTTTCGTTCACCGATGATTTGGGGAGGTGAGGTAGGTAGCTGCGCATTGGAGGCGGGAGCTGATAAATTGGTGCGTAAATACAGCACTGTCAGTGGACTGTTAAGTGGGGGGATTGGGAAGAAAGCTATGCATTGGAGGCAATAGCTTGGATGCATGAGCGCCATTGAGAGCGCGAGTGGGCCATGTCTGACAATGTCTTTAACCATTGATGTGGCCCGTCTCGGGGTCCCCATCCAGGAAGACGGCAGTGACCAGCGCAGCTGAGTTTGCTGGTAATGGCTTTTATACTTCACTGCCAAGTCATTGTTTGACCGCCTCTGGATGGTTTCCACCCTTCACGTGGTTGTGCGAAAAGAACCCTTCGAGGAAGTCGGTCGACTGGCATATGGAGCACGTGGCCAAGCCAGCGCAACCTATGTAGTGTGATCAGTTCATCTATCGAGGGTGAGTTATTTCTCCCGAATACCATTCGACGTACTTCAGCATTGCTGATCCGGTGTTCCCACCAGATTCGGGCAATGCTCCGGAGACATCGATGGTCAAACACTGAAAGTCTTTTGACATCCTCGGCGGGCAGCGGCCAGGTTTCTGATCCGTATAGTACTACGGAGCGCAACTCGACCCTTGACGGATTAGCTGTTGTCACGCCTACGCCAAAGATGACGCAGGTTCATAAAAGCTGCTCTGGCCTTCCCAATTAGGAGACCACCGAGGCTGATACAGCTGCCCAGGTAAACAAATTTGTCTACTACCTCAATCGGTTCACCCGCAAGCACTAGGCTAGGGTTCGGGCCCACCCAGTCTTGCACTAGCACTTTACACTTTGCAGGTGTGAAGCGCATGCCGAACCGTGAGGCGGAATTAGTTAGATTATTTAATATTCTTTGCATTACCACGGCGTCAGATCCAAGAAGAGCTATGTCGTCTGCATACTCGATATCTGTAAGCGGACGCCCCGGGAGCGCTTCGACCCCACAGGCAGTAGAGGCTGATAATGAGTCTTCCATGATCGTATCAATGACGAAATTGAAGAGGAAAGGTGAAAGAGGACAGCCCTGTCTGACACCACTTGATGTGGTGAACTCAGAAGAGAGCTTCCCGTAGACCTTCACACGGCCGCGGGAGTTGGCGTACAGCGCCTTAAGAAGGGTCAAGAATTTAAGGGGGACACCTTTGCTCCACAGACACTGCCATAGTGCCTGGCGGTCTACAGAGTCAAAGGCAGCCTTCAGATCGAGAAACACAACCATTGTTGGTTGCTGGAAGCAGTGTCGCTGTTCAAGAATCTGTCGGAGGGTGAAGATATGATCGATGCATCCTCTTGCAGGACGGAACCCAGCTTGGTTTTCACGGATTTGTCTCTCCCTGTGTTCAGTTAACCTTCGAAGGATAAGACCAGAGAGTACCTTCGATGCCACAGCTAACAGGCTGATGCCACGGTGGTTTTCGCACAGCGTCCGCGTACCCTTTTTGAAAATAGGGATAACTGTCGACATGCCCCATTCTGCAGGCACCTTCTCTTCGTTCCATATAGCACCAGCAAGCTTTGTCAGATGGGTCACCAGGGATTCTCCGCCTTCTTTGAAGAGGGCTGGATAGAGACCGTCCGGTCCTGGTGCCTTCTCACGTTTTAGTACGGATAGTTCGTACTTTATTTCTTCTTCCGAAGGACGATCAAGGTTTACATTCCACTGGCCCGTATGCATTATCTCCACAGGCTGTGTTGCAGGAGGCCAGCTGAACTGCTCTTCGAAGTGTTCGGCCCATCTTTCCAGTCGACGTTTTTGGGAGTGAATTAATGAGCCGTCTTTTTCACTTATCGTTTCGCTGACCGTTGTTTTCCTGGGACCAGTCGATCGTATCAGTTGATATAGGGCACGGCTGTTTCCCGTAGCAAAAGCCTTCTCCATCTCTCGAGCTTTCGATTTCCACCAGAGCTCTCGGTCTTTCCTTAGGCTCTTCACTATTTGGCGTTTAAGGGATTTGCGTGCGCCGTCGTACGCGTTGCCTGCTGGTATGGATTTCCGGGCATCAATCATGGATAGCGACCGCGCCGATATCCAGTGGTTTTGTGGTCGAATCGGGGAGGTTGGACAGACAGCACTGAACGCCGCTAACATGGCTTCTTTCACATTTTGCCATGCTTCATCTACACTCGCACTGCCAGTGCATGTAGAGAGTTGTTGGGCTAGCTCAGATCGGTACTGTTGAGCTATGGTCGATCTTCGAAGATACTGGATTGGCATGCTTCTTTCTAGTTTGCGAGGGCCTGAAGGGAAGCGAACTGTCAGGCGTGCACGCACCATGGCGTGATCGGAATCAAGTGGAGTGCCCCAAAAGGAACGGCAGTCTTGAATTGTGGCTCTCCACCGGTAGCTGATGGCCACGTGGTCCAACTGGGTCCACGGTTGATTTGCAGTTGGTGGCCGCCAGGTCACGCGATGCGAACGCTTATGTTGAAAGTTCGTACTTGCCAGAAACAGTTCATGGTCAGCACACAACTGAAGGAGTCGATCTCCGTTGTCTGTGCGGCGAGCATCGACTCCAAATCGACCGCCCAAATGTGATTCCAAGGAGCTCAGACGACCCACTTGAGCATTCAGATCGCCTGCAAGGATCACAATATCAGTGCTTTTTGCCTGACGAATGAGCCCGGATAGTTCTCGATAAAAGGTATCCTTCTCAACATCAGAACTGCAGTCCGTTGGGGCATAAGCCGACACTACAAACAGGCACCGCTTTTTATGCCGAGAGGCATTGAGCTTGATTGAACTGGATAACCGGACGGCCCAAAGCCGACTGTTCACTGGGATCCAATCCAGCAAAGCGCGTTCAGCTCTGGGGCTGAGTGCAACTCCCACGCCATATAGTTCACGAGTCATCGCTTCTGGGTCACCGGACACACGGAGGGAGAATTGTGGAAGAGCTGAGTTCATCTTTGGCGTTCTGAGATGCATAATCACGCCTGGGTCTTGTATGCGTGTTGCAGAGACACAGCATACATCAATTTTAAGGGAGTATAAGGTTTCAGCAAGCATTGCCTGTTTGCCAAGTTGACACAGACGACGGACGTTAAAAGCTTCTATATAGAAAGGATCTCGTAGATTCAGAAGGGTGTTATTTTGTTTACTGTTAATAGGCAGCGAGGAGCATGACCCTTCGGTCAGATAACCGACAGTCAAGTGATCCAGTGATGTTTGCTTGTGTGGTGGGAAGGGGTTAGGGAGGGACATCGGTGGGCACCGAACTGCGCGGGTAAATGATACCTCCCCGTTGCCCAGGCCGAGGAAGGTTTGGTTGCGGTACCCCATCTTGAGCGTTTGACTCAAAAGTCTGACCCACAAGGCAGTGGGAGGATGTAGGGTTTTGTTCGGGGACCTTGCCCCTAGCCTCTGACTTAAAAGTCTGACCCAGGAGGCAGTGAGATGATGTAGCGCTTTGTTCGGAGACCCTGCCCCTAGCCTCTGACTCAAAGGTCTAACCCACGAGGCAGTGGACAGTAGGTTTTTTGGGGTCCCTGCCCGGAGCCGATGACTCAATAGTCTGACCTACTTGGCTGCATAGGACCGGCCTGGCGCGAGGGTGCAGGGAGTAAGGCATTACTGTCTCACTCCTGAGACGAATGCGCACAGCAGGTGCCTTTTGAGCAGCGCCGGACTCTTTGGTTTTAAAAGTCTTTCGACCGTATTGAATAATGCACCGGCGGTCACGGTCAACCGTTGGGCGATCGGAGCGTGCGGCTTTTGGGGTCGACCTTTTCTAACCCGTCCTTCCCCGGGGGAAGGCAGCATCGCCGCTTCCATAAATATGGACATGCTGGTCGCCTGGGGGAAACGCCTAACGGTCTTCACCTTCCTGTCGCAGAGAACAATACGACTTTACCCCCAGGCCGCCTCGTAGCACGATTACTCGACCATTACCCGGCCACCACGTCAAGGTGGTAGCTTAAGGCCGGGAATCCACCAGTATAAAGAGAGCCGAGAAGATTCGTTATCATAAACAGTTGTCCCACCAATGAAGTCCCGCGCTGAGAGTCGTGACTCCAAATAGGCCCCGTAACTCAGCAATCCGGCCATCCAAATCCATTTGGCACACAACGACATGAGCCGCGCACCCTCAAGGGTATCAGTAACCCCAAAATCCACGCCAGTCATATCGAAAGAAGTCTTGCAAAAGTGTAATTTCGACTTCCTGATTCTTGCATGCTGAAAAACTGAGCCATTCACACCCGTACACATAGTTCGAAAATGCAAAACTCAATGAGCCCAACTGTTCTATCAGATGACGGACCCTGAATGAGCCTACTAATAGACCGGAATGTACTCATCCTAAAAAATAAATGCACTCAGATAAAGATGGTGGGAAAGGATGTTCATCGACCAACATTCCCACGAAAACATGTTTTAAAGAATATATCCCGATATCTTTTTCAAAGTAGAAAGGATCCTGGCATGTCCAGAACGGATTAAAAAAAGGTCGCATCTTATCCAGTGGGTTTCGGGGGTTCGGTAATCCAATCAGCCGAGTTAAGCATCAGCACTAAAACTGAATAACCAAGGTTACTCCCCTATCCCTCAAAGTCAGCTGACTGTGGTGAATGGGTCACGCAGTCTGAGGATTACACTGATGTCCTTTCTAAAGGGTGGCCTGAATTCGGGCTCCGGTACTATTCTGCCACGGCACCTTGACGAGACCCAAACACCCGATATTGTTTCTGTCCCGGACCTAGACTGTCTCTTTCAAAATGAAGCGACGCCCCTTGCTAAAGGCATAGTAACAAAGGCCTACTGGCAGTCACGAAACCGTATTCCGCGACATAAGCAGCTGAGAAATGATATCACCCCACACTACAATGTTAAATAATCTTGTGCTTCTGCTCATCTCCAATCAGTTCTAGAAATTCTGCATCCTTCCTCTCGGTGATGGCCAGAACTGTCTCGGATGAGAACACATTTAGATTTTCACTAAGATTTACGTTTTGATCACTCCCGTAATCCTGATGGGGAACTCCGTCGTCCTTATCTCTTATTGGATATCCCTCCATTAATAATTATTGGCTTGGCCCAATAAATTGCGTCTAAGCTTGCAACTACGTTTAGCGATCAACTCCCTATCCAGAATCTAAATCCCTTCACTCCTCTGCCTCCCCCCTTCTATACAAGGAGTGCCAATTACCCTCTGACCGCAGAGACTACTTGGCTCTCGACTTTCACCACGTACTCCATTCAGGAGAACAAAGTACTACAAACCTGTGTAACAAAATCCACCTTATAACACTGAACGGTTTAGGGCGACCCCATCGCTAGACTATTGTGGCCCGCCTGAGAAATATTCACTAAGTGAATTGCGATGCTAACTAAGTTTTGCACAAGTCTGCAAATCCTATTTATGGGAAGTCGCGAAACTTGGTCTGAGACAGTATGGAGTGGATCACTGAACGATAGGAAACTTGGCGTTACAACCAAAAAACACCTTTCAAGGTTTTATGACAAGAATACAAAAGCCCCATAAATAATTGCGTCCCGCCATCCTGGGAGGGCGGGGCGACCTAGCAGGTTTTGCTGGCAACCAAGTTTGTGGAAGTTTGTGGGACCTCACAAGGGCATTTGAAAAGGTGAAGCATGGTAGATAAGCACCTAAAGCTATAACCTGAAGTGTGCTGAAAGTAACGGTCAAAACTCTGCCAAAGCAATATGTTTGATTTCCAATTTATTCATTATTATGTTTGCAAACAAAATTCAGTCAAGTGAGTATAAGAGCGAGCGCATGATCATGCAACGGACCATAGGCAACATTGTTCAATGCGAAAAGGCAACTTCTGCAGTAAATTCAATGCTCCTACGATGTGCTGGATATACATCCACACGGTCCGCACTGCATAGGTGACTAACCTGATTAGTAACACTTGAAAAACCGTCAACAACGGCACATGTGCTACATACGATTAGGCATGGAAAACCCGGCTCAAAATCCAGGACAATCATATGATTTTCACTAATCAGGCGATATATAAACTCGAACAGCCTTCCTACATAACCTCGGAAGTCCATGCTCAGTTCACTCTACTCAACCCGACAATTGGCTAAAAATCCTGACATCGTCGAAAAAGTACAGTAGTTTGAGAGGTGTTAGTATTTAAAATTTATTTCATCAGTCACAAGGATGCAATGATCATAGGCGAAAGTTACAGTAATTTGGAGCGAACACCAGTGGGTCTCATGACAAGGGTCGGGGTGGGGTCAGTTTCAGCGTGAGCAAACAGCCTAAACTCATAGGTTTTGTGCATATTGTTAATTGTTGCCCCTAATTAGCATCGCAACATACAAAACCGCTAACATCGGCTTTTGTTTGTGCAGCGAAACCAGGAAGGTTAGAAAGCCATGCGACCTGATAGAGATATGCGAGGTAATCGATAATCCCCAATTACGTGTAACTGACTATTTGTCTGCAAACCGAGTGGCTCATAGCAACTTCTTCAAAACTTAAACAGCCAACGATCCGTGTGTCTAAACGTAACTGCAAAGATCTCCAAGGTCTCCAGAACCCATGTTTGTCGAGTGAGGGAGGGTAAACCAGGAAGTACTGCGACGTGTTGCATAGCCAACGAGGTTCCGACCTGTAAGGCGATATTCGATAGCAGGTCTAATGTCACGGTCCGTGGTGGTGGCGATAGTGGTGAAACTAGTGCAATGGGGGAAACAAAAACAGCCGACAAGTAGAAAAGCTCAATACTGGCTAGAAGACGAGCATAGGAAGAACAACTTATGCAATCTGCAGAAAGTGCTCTGAAGTTCGGTAAGACATTCGACTGCATCCGCCGGGCTATACTACTGTTAAGGGAGATCTGTAAACTGAGGTTAGGTGAGTCACTGCGCGACTGGATGGAACCTTTAATGTCCAGAGACAATGGCATTTCAGAATAAACATAACGTTTTCACAGGAAGGACTTGAAACAGTAGCGGCCACACAAAGCGCTGCCGCGGGGTGAAGGTCATTCACGCTTTACATCAACATCCCATTATATCGAACAAGCCCACCACGTGTACGGCTTACCGATCACCTAAAAAGCTAGTGTTGCCGACAGACATACTGACGAAGTACAGCTACAAGCATGTTTGGATAGACTAGAGGAATTCTGCAGGGGATACAAACAGTCCATCAAAGCAAACGAGTCGGAACTCATGAGAGTGGAGTGGGCATAGAAGACGGAAGTACATATCTCAGATTCTGAGCCCATTCCACTAATGCAGACAACACACTGCTTGGGTATTCATCCGACACGACCTAAAAACACACGCCCACACGGCACTAGCATGGACCAAGGGGCTGAGGGTTGTCCAATAAAACCAATTGAACCTCCAGCCGGACACCCCGAAATGCTGAACGCGGCATCCGCCCGACCAGTCGTGAAATGCGGACAGTCCACGCGCCACCTGTGCACATTGGAAGGATTATTCCGTCCGTCGATCAGCTATAGCACCCTTTCAGCGCATAGTTGTCATGTCATCCGCAGGATGCAAGAGGGTGGGATACTGTCAGGTTGCCTAGGTTGGAGCATTCAGGATACTGAGGTTGATTTCGTACAGTGGACCTTCTGGTCAGTAACTTCGCACCCTAACAATGAGCCATTAGCGGTTCTACTACTGAATACAGGCGTCGCAGAAAAGGTCTGCTGTTTACCTTTAAAGGGGTAGAAATAGGGACGCATCAGGAATTCCTGTAATTCCCCCCAGTCTAGCGTCAAGCAAATGAACCCAAAAATTTAACCTGAAAACTTGGCGGACAGATAGAAACAGCGAACAATCGGTACTGATATCTCACATGATCCGGATTGTTCAGATGCACTCTTAGCGTGAAACGCAATTCTTCAGGTTGTAGAGAAGGTACAGTTGGATAGGTAAGAACGTATGTTTGGTGGGGATTGGGTCTATCTGAAGTTAAATCACGCAATTTCTATGCTGACGCCCGACCAAAAGCTGTCACCTTGTCCTGGTGGTCGGGCTTCTGTGCTGCAGTGATCCTGCGCGCTATACTGATTGGAACTCAGTTCCTAAATGTTCAACCATGCCAGGAAGACCAAAGGGGAGCAGCCCGACAAAGAGCAGCGAGACCCCGTACTACGAGTAGTCGTAATAAGAAGTGGTCAGGAGGTGAAGTTGTGCTGTCCTCTGCGACGGGAATGTGAAGACAGTTAGGCGTTTCCCCCAGGCGACCAGCATGTCCATATTTATGGAAGCGGCGATGCTGCCTTCCCCCGGGGAAGGACGGGTTAGAAAAGGTCGACCCCAAAAGCCGCACGCTCCGATCGCCCAACGGTTGACCGTGACCGCCGGTGCATTATTCAATACGGTCGAAAGACTTTTAAAACCAAAGAGTCCGGCGCTGCTCAAAAGGCACCTGCTGTGCGCATTCGTCTCAGGAGTGAGACAGTAATGCCTTACTCCCTGCACCCTCGCGCCAGGCCGGTCCTATGCAGCCAAGTAGGTCAGACTATTGAGTCATCGGCTCCGGGCAGGGACCCCAAAAAACCTACTGTCCACTGCCTCGTGGGTTAGACCTTTGAGTCAGAGGCTATGGGCAAGGTCCTCGAGCAAAACCCTACTTCCTCCCACTGCCTTGTGGATCAGCCTTTTGAGTCAAAGGCTCAATATGGGTACCGCAACTCAGCCCTCCCTCTTCAGCCTGGACAACCATTACAGATCTTCGCTCACCGGTCTTCCCCCTAGTTCCCTCTCAGCCCATCGTACAATGCAGTGGAATCAACTACTATGACGGGATAGTTGCTGTATCGGCAGATGTTTCCCGACCCATACCCCAAAATACCTCAGAAACTCACTGCGGTCAATGCCAAGTGCATCCAGGCGAACAATGAAGTTCTGCCCGAAGTTGTCAGAGCCAACCTGAAGCTTGAGTGATCAAAACTTTCTTACTTTCGCAATGAGGGCCACTTTGCATTCCAGTAATCTAGCAGCTACAGCTTGATTAGAACCTTTCCCGCCAAATCCCATTGCAAAACTTTTGCCCATAACCGTTTCGCCTGCATTTGGATGTCTTTCCACAAATCTGTCAGGATAATAAGATCCAAAATCAAGACTTACATGGACAAGTCGGTATTAACAGAGCCTACCACGACTACATCGAATTCATACATATCACGCGCTTCCGGTTGACCTTGGGATTCACGGATTCACGGATTGATACACAGGATCGAGGCTTTCGCCCAAGTTTCCCGGGTCGGCTTTGTTCTTGTCGCTCGGCGGCTGGCGTTCACCTGAAAGGCAGAAGCGAAAAAAGGGTGTAGCATTGCTCTTGCAGTACTCAGCGCGGGGCAGTAGGCTTGCCAGCGCGCGGTCGCTCATGAAAAAGTGTCTAATGGTGCCTTGAACTGGGTTCCAGACTGAAAGTGGACAACCGCCGGAGGAAAGTTATTCCACGCACCAACTACCAAAACGGGCAAAAAATTGCCTGATGAAAGTGTGTGCTCTGGGCTTGAAAATCTTCTTATCATGTCCCCGCCTTGTGTTTGCTGGGTCAACGGTAAAAAACCTGTTGGCCAAACCTAGTCCAAACACGGCATAAGTAAGAAAGAGGTGAAGCACCACGAGACGCGTTTCATAACGCACGAATTTAAGGCCATGGAGTAGTGCACAGAATCGAGGCTTTCACCCAAGCTCCCCAGTTCGGATTTGTTCTTGACATTCACGGGCTTCCGTTCACCTGAAACGCACTGGGCGGCATGCTTGTCACCGCGAGGCTTCACATAAAAGCCTTCGATGGTGCTTTGAACTCGGTCCCAGGTGCAACGCGAACAACTGTCGGAGGAAGGTAGCTCCACGCACGAACTATTCGAAATTGGAAAAATCCTCTTCCAATAAAAGTGCACGACCTCAGCCTGAAAATATACTATGTCCTCGCCTTGTATTAGTTACTTGCACAGCCAGCAACCTGTCTGCCAAACTTTGTTCAGACAAGGCACAAATAAGGTCCCCTTGAGGGCAGAGGTGCTCTAGGTGGAGGAGTTCAAGCACCTCGAGAAGCATCTCACACTTGAAGTCAGTAACTAGCTTCGTGCTCACTGAGCACGCAGAATGAGTGTAGCGTCCTTGCATCTGTTAGTGCTCTACGTTACAAAATCAACTAGGTAATCAGAAGACTATAGGCACTAATAAAATACATGTTGTGAGAACGAGGTACGATAATAGGTGCACCTTCATGAGACAAAGTACAATGTCAGGATTAAACAGTTCAAAAAGGCTGACTTATCGTTTTCAACATAATAATAATAATAATAATAATAATAATAATAATAATAATAATAATAATAATAATAATAATAATAATAATAATAATAATAATAATAATAATAATAATAATAATAATAATAATAATAATAATAATAATAATAATAATAATAATAATAATAATAATAATAATAATAATAATAATAATAATAATAATAATAATAATAATAATAATAATAATAATAATAATAATAATAATAATAATAATAATAATAATAATAATAATAATAATAATAATAATAATAATAATAATAATAATAATAATAATAATAATAATAATAATAATAATAATAATAATAATAATAATAATAATAATAATAATAATAATAATAATAATAATAATAATAATAATAATAATAATAATAATAATAATAATAATAATAATAATAATAATAATAATAATAATAATAATAATAATAATAATAATAATAATAATAATAATAATAATAATAATAATAATAATAATAATAATAATAATGTTTATTCCCAAATTTTGGGTGACATACCGTCTGGCATGATCATACGTTTACAGTCAGAATGAAGCATGACTGGGGGATTTGCGGGTAGTGCGGATTGCGCGAAAAGAGGACAATGTCATAAACAGTGGGAAATATCCGATGAAATAATAATAGGTTGCTTTCTCTCGTTTCGTGTCCCGTGTGCGTGTTGTGTACTCGCTTGTGTATCTAGGGTCGTTGAGGCGTGTGTGTCGGGGTGAAGTTGTGACGTGGAAAACTAACAGTGTGAGATCACATAGAGTCGCCTCGACGCGTACGAACGGGAGGTGAACTTTATTCGGTCAAGTTTGCAGGCAAGTCACGATGTTGTCGTATGATGTTAGTGGTTGTGGGATAAACAAGATAATAGACAGTCTACGTGGATGTACCAATAAAATTAGTTTCAGGGGTAAGTAGACAAGAGGGTAGCCGCTACAAACTACAACCGTAATTGGTTGGTGCACTGAAGAAGCGATCTGACGCAGATCCCATAGGCGTATGGATTCACCGGCTGATACACAGGAGTAAAAGCTTGGACAAGCTTCCCGGGTGAGATTTTCGCGTCGGTCGGTGGTTTTGTCCAGCTTGAAAGGCGCGGGTTGAAGGGGCGTGGCGTCGCTCAGTGAGTTTGCTAATGCGAGTTGGGGGGCACCTTCTGTCTTATATGTGTGCTTCAACCTTGAAAGCCTACCTCTCTACATTTAAAAAGTATCCAAGCAAACACTGCATAGACAGGTAACACCTGAAGGCGAAGATAGTCTTGAGGAAGGAGGACAAGCACGTCGCTGTCAATGAGCTTAGGACCGGGACCCATCTTCGTGAAAGCCCATCAGGTAAGTTCAACGGACGATTTTGTCACTCTTGAATTGCAAGTAGATAACTTGTTTGGTGTATCCAAGGTTCGGTCAAACATGGACTACGTTGGCTTTTGCAAATAGTAGGGAAAAGGACGTCTATATTCCAGAATGGCCATTATCTTTGGTGGACCAATGAAGATATACCTGAAGACAATTAAGTTGCTAGGCCCTCATTTGTGTCTGACCTCGGAATGTCTTTTGATTTTCTTCATGGAACTCGACAAGATCGTTTCCCGGCTTCCTGCAAACGTTATTCGCTGAAATGCGCCACTCCAGTGCGCACAGCTGTGCTATGTCGATAGCCGTTGGGACCCCAATCCTCCAGGTGTCCGTAAAATGTTGAGCACTCGTTGGGTTGTTCACTAATACAGGTAGGCAAAAAGGCGGTTCTAAAACGGAACTTTCAAGCACTCTAAGATGAACGGCGCAAAAGAGGAATAGGTTGATCCAGCATTAACCCGAACATTCCATCGTAGATGAGAGCCTTGACCCAGCCTAGGATTCCCTCTTGAACTACAAAGACCCCGAGATTTTGGGCACCATCATACGTCCCATATGAGCTGCTCATCTTTGTCTTGTATTAGACTCTCCCTAAACACAAACGAGAGAACGTTTTTTGGAGGAAACCCTGCTGTTGTTGATCTTGTAGCTTAGAATGTCCCTCTTCAGAATGCATTCCTTTACCTTGCACGGCACGTTGACGAAGCCAAGATGCCAGCAGACTTCCGGCGATAAGCCGACACCAGTTTTCTATATTACTGTATCAATCATTTAGATCGAAAACGGAGGAGTCTTACTCCTTAAATCGACCTACTGTAGACCTAGGGTAGACTTTTCCCGAGCTTACCGGCGCGCCCGCCACGCTTCTAAGATGTCTCTCTTCTCTCACCCAAAAGACATGGGGTTTGCCTGCTAGTTCATAAAATCGAACCCTTCTTTTATCTTTTAATTTGTCCTGCCATGATGTTATACGCTGAGGCCCTGATGTTGGCGATTCTGAGGGATAAAGCGTTAAGTTGATTAGTTTCAGTCAAAGTACACACTATTTAGCACATGAAGACTCGTACCCTTGAGGCGGAATGTGTTTGATGCTGTTCAAGGGAGATTTATGCCCCATTTTATTGTTTGAGCAAGTCGGACACTACAAAAGTCTGCTACCTCGAGGCCAGTCAGTGGTCATGATCAAGCTGGTGTCCGACTTGCAAGGGTCCTATCCAGGCTTTGCGTTTGCGGTTTAAATGGCCTTTGTTGCACCTGGGTGCTTGGGTCTCTTGCATGAGGAGGGGCTTAATCGTGAAAATAAGACTGCCTTTGTCTTTCGGTATGATCGGATTTGTCAGCGATTACGGTTTATTATATGAACACGTGAGCATCGATGTCATATCACTGAAGCTCAAGAAGCTGATCATGTTGGAATGTCGTCCACGATAAAACGCAAGACAAGGAAAGGAGTACCCGGAGCAGCTGCGGCTTCTGCGAATAACAACGTGGCTTCCGCGAAAACGAGCCGGCGCCTGGATGTCGTCTATCACTGAGGCATTGTTACCGCAGTCAGGTTCAGAAGAGACAGACAATAACCTTTGTGCAAACGAGTCACTTTTTTATGTGTTAGTAACATCCTTCGAAAAGGGTGGCCTAAAACAAAACATACTCAAAGTTCGACTGAGGAAACTGGGCGCCTCAGTGAGGTAGAGTCCTCTAGGATCTAACATTTTGAATAATCAAATAACAGAAAGTTCGTCAAATAGTTAGGGAGGTTAAAACGGTCTTCATGCTGGAGCGTCGTGTACGAGGGAGAAGATGTACGTCGTGTTCGAAAGCTACTATTGATCCAAAGGTGAACATATGGAATGCTTCGCCCAAATTTAGAGTAGGGCTATGTGACTTTCCAATGTTAATCCGAAAACGACGAGCGAATGTTAAGACCACCGGTTTATATGGGGTTTCGAGTAGGCCGGTAGATGCCAAGAGTACACTAGGCACCTCAGTCAATGGCACTGCCAATTACAACAGCGGATGTCCTGAGCAGCCCGCTTCGGCAGTGTGCATTAAGTGGCCTGCACATTCAGAATTCCGCCTGTGTTCACAAACGTCCGGGATATTCTGAACAAACGAGATGGGCTCAAACAGCTGGCGACGTCGTCGTTTCCATTGAATATTACAGCAGCACGAAGGTGACTGAAGGATGCGGGAGCTTGCGTGGCCAATATGAACATTCCGGGTGCTTCTGACTCTAGATTCAACAGAAATGAGTCGATCAACTCTCGCAAACCGCGACCATCAACGCTGTTGTGTAGACCATCGGCCCAAGCAACCACCCGTTCTTCCTTCGTGTTTACGCATGCACCTTGGACTCGGATTGGGAGGCTGAGGTACCGAACAACCTTGCTAAATGAGGAATCATTGGTCACTTTGCGTAGCACTCGGCAATGGCTAGACACAATATGTTCCATACGCGCTGTATCGGAATGACTGCACTCAGACTTAGGATACCAGGCCCCTCATGTTGTGTATTGGTGTGGATGTAGCTGATCAGTATGGACGAAGCCAGCCACGAATAGATTGCCTGGTGCAATTTACGAACCTTTTCAGCGGGTTTTGGTGGGCATACTTTACCTTATCAAGCAGTCTGAGCACAAGTATTTGTAGGCTCTTCTTTTCTTGGAAATAAAGGAATGCTCAAATATTCCATGGTTTCTTTTGGAACCGAAGGCTTGATAGTGAAGCAAAAAGGGTCGCCCGATATTTCATATCTTCACAACTCACCATTGCCTGTGTCTTGCCAGCTTTTCCCAACTCAAGCGCAACAGCTTCATGCTTCTTATTAAGGCAAGCCTAATTTTCTGCACACACGACCCAGTAATTAGTGAAAGCAAAGCCATCCACACTAATGTGTCGTGGAACTGTCATTCTAGTTAAAGC
Organism: Clonorchis sinensis; assembly: GCA_003604175.2. Lineage (NCBI taxonomy): Eukaryota > Metazoa > Platyhelminthes > Trematoda > Opisthorchiida > Opisthorchiidae > Clonorchis > Clonorchis sinensis. The sequence goes on along the minus strand of CM030369.1, from coordinate 176,570,595 downwards.
ACGAACAACCAACAAACCTCATCCATTTCCATGATGAACAATATTGGGGGGATTGAATCTCTCTAACTCACATCTCTGTGGCGGTGAACCTCGGAAGTGGGGAAAATTGGTATAGCATTCTCATAAGACTGTGCTATGTATCAAAATAGGGGTGATGGTGTTCCAAACGCCTCGGCAGATCTGACAACCGAACCAAGCGCTCCAGAGATATCAACAAACACCAAACTGAGGTTAGAATCAGTTGCTGAAGAGAGAAAAAGGAAGGTGTGTAAACAGTGATGTAAGTGCCAAACAACCGTCTTGATGTAGGAGTGCAAACGGAACAGAGGGTAGTTGCAATCTATGAGCTAATGAGATTATCGAACCAGAATCGATGGTACGGAGATCGCTCTTAGTTAGTCCGGTGCAGTCGGATCTCGACTTTCGGGACTAGGGTAATACGCGCACAACACAGATGCAACGGACAACCCTCAGCTAATAAAAGTAAGTTGAAATACATGACGAGTGCGTTGGTCTTGTCTCGGTAAAGCATCTTGGGCGTGAGCTTGTCCAGACCCAGGAATGAATGGTCCATTGAACGGATCGTACGGCCTACTTTCTCACCTATAATTGACTCGATCAAACTCCAATCGAATGTTAGCACTGCGTGACTTGACCAGCTATCCCGTATTTTGAAGCAAAGAGCACCTGTTTCCAATACTTCTCGGGGTCCAGAGGTAGGTAGCAGTTATATTTGTATATATCCTCCCACGATCCATCGGGCGCAGCAGACGTAGCACCTTTCCGTCTTTGGTAGTATATGGTCAGGATGGCGGCGTAGTTGGCTCAAAGGATCTGCCTTCGGCTAGCTGGCACACGATGGGCTAGCTGACAACGGCCCTGGAAGTCAGGATGACATGTGTGTGGAAATGTCTTAGAAGCGTGGAGTTTCAGAATTGACAGGAATTGCACCGGTGTCATGATGCCGGACTCAAACCTCGGGCAAATTCCAGAAGGTCAACATTGGTAAGCAAATTGTCAGCATGAGACCTCAAGAGTGACACGGCGCAATCCACGGTTTGTTTGAACCGGGCGCTATTGTCAAAAGCAGGAATGGGCCGTTGCTTGGCTTCAGCACTCAAACATGAAGTTGCATTTGAGTCTGAGTCTTCTCCTAAAAGCCTGATAACATGATTACGCATTAGCCTTTACCATGACTAATCCGCGAGCTGCTCTCCGCACTGCAAGGTTGACAAAAACGGCAACAAAGCAAAGCTTTTCGCGGGTTACTGTCCTCAGGATATCTGGTCAGAACTTATCAAAGCCTTTGACTGTGCTACTACGTTTGACGACATCAATATTATAAGAAACGATATGCTTTGTTACTTAGGCCTTCTGTACTCCCACGTGTCGCTTGAAATTGACGACTCTAACCACGTGTTGAAATGGATCAGCCGGCTAAAGCTTTTTTTCATACATGGGAAACCATCACTGCAGAAGAACAACTAATTCTATTCATGCAATAAACCAGGTTGAACGTACTCAAATGGCGTGCAGACATTTTTAGCGGAAGAGTTGCGAGGGGTTGAATATGCGAAGGGGTTAGAAGCACGGAACGTATTTTGCGAAAGCTACTGCCTTGTTAAAAGCGACTTAATTACATTTTTTGCCTCCTCCGTGGCGATACAAACATTGAATTTCATGAGCGTCCTTCACAGAAAGGCAATCAAAGGAGAGAACATCGTTTTAGGTTTCACTAGCAGAGCAGACGCAGTCTTCCAGCCCAGGCCGTCACGCGGAATCATCGGTTCCTAAGACTCGCTACTTGCTGTGGTGCTAGAAGAGGAAAACGACGACAATTTTAGACACAAACTAGACGAATACCTGAAAGAAATGTGGCATCAAAATCTACCTGAATGACCGGAAAACTCATACCACTAGAGCGATGAGGTTAAAACTGACTACCAACCGCCCTGTATCAAAAGAACACTGAATGTCACTAGATACTTCAAACTGGGAAATCTCTCGTTAAAATTGGCTTAAAATTTCCTTGACATACGACAGGCAGAAAAACCGTATACTGTCCATAGTACCAGGGAAATATTTCTATTTCGCAGCATTTAGGGACAGATTTACATCTTCCTAAGTTTTCCAATGGCTACAAGATGACATCCACGGTCCATTTGTCCCACAGTGATAACTTAATTAAAGAATAAACGGAATGTCGTGGTACAATAATATTTCAGTGATCTTGCGCATGGAACACAGCTTTGTCATTGACCAGGACAGACGTATACACCACAGTCGCCATCAACATCAACGTCAGCAACCAAAATTTGGGCGGACTTGTTTCGCTGAAAATGTGTGAACAGCGAAGGATCTGCCTTCCGTGTAAGTAAAGAACAAACGAAATTCAAGCACATGTGTCTAAAGATGGTGAGCGGCGGATCCTCACAGCTACACAGAGCAGACATAATGTGCGATGTTTGATGGGTGCCATTTGAACACTTTCAATAATGATAAGCAAACTTCGATGCAATAACATAACTCACTGCGGGATGCTAGTGTTAAGCTAAAAAAATGAAAAATGGAAAGTAACCAGCACTCAAATTGCCTCATTTGTTCAGATGCTGAAACATCTTGAGTAGTTTATGAATAATCCAGTTGATATCGTGATACCGATGTTAGTCCCCAAAGCTTTACCTGAGAACGTGGGGAGTTATAGTTTCAGAAGGGCATGATAAAAAATCGGTAGTCCTTAACTGGGTAATGATTCGCTTTTGAAACTAATGCTTCATCAGGCCTACTGAGCAAACCACCAAGTGGGCCAGGTTTCAAGGCAGACGGAGGAACAATCAGTGAGGTGTCTTCATATTAGCGCACTAGACCGGTGTTCGAATGTCAATTGACGGTTGCTGTGGTTGTCAAAATCTTGCGTTGATGGTTTGGGAGAGTATCAAATTAGTTCTGACAGGGTTTGGTTTCTTATCTTCCATTTCAGGGTGCTTCAGTTGATGCGGGTGACACTGGCAGATTTTGTTAAGCTTTATGAGTGTTGCGACAATTTAGTTGGGAGGAGGGGAGGTGGGTGAGGTTAAGAGATAATGACTACTCTTCCTTCTGATATCCACACACCATTAAGCGTCAGCTCGACTGATCCAAAACCGTTCACCACACGTTTGCCAGTTCCACACCTATTCTGTTAACACTGGGATGCTTGGCGATTTCTACCGCCTCGGCTATCAGTCTCTGTGACGTGGACCGCAGTTCTCGCCTCAAAACCTCAACATTTTCTAAATTTATTTTGTGTCCCGTGTCCAGTGCATGTTCCGCCGTGGCCGAGTCTTTCAGGAACGCTCGATATTTATGCGCGTTTCTCGGCGGTCTGTTTATTTTCCTCCTATGCTCTCCAATTCTTGTGTGAATTTACAATGCCCACTCCAGATACGCTTGAGACGCGTTTCAGCAAGCTATCGATTTCGGAACCACCTAAATGCAGCGCGATATTTTTCATGGACTGGTTCACCGCAAATCGCACTGGTCACACAGGCCGCGTGACGGAGATACTTGCGACCTCAAAAAATATCATCTTACTCACCAAGGTTTGTACTATATTCAGAGAACAATAAACCAAATATTCGTATGGTGGGAGAAACTTCATTGTTGAAGCATGACATTTATATTATTTTTTGGAAAACCGCTCAGTATATTAAGAGAATAACATGGAACTTATACGCATGGACGTAGTGAGGTAACCCAGCAGCTAACTAAGCGGTAACTACGAGTAAGCATAAACCAAAAACAAGGTGCGCGGAACAAAAGCGCTTTAAACAGGTTTCCTTAAAATAGTGGTAGTTTTAGGTAGTTTTTGGGTTTCTTAAAGGTACTAAGAATTGGTACATTTATATCTAAGTCTTCCCGAAGTTCCATGGTATTCGAGGAATTTCGGGTCTTCTTCGTTCGCAGTGATCAGAACGACAAACAAGATTATCTGTTTCGCGGTGCATCCACAGCACCGTATCGTGAAAGCAAACCTGCGTACGGCATGTGCCTCTCCAGCGTGTGTCCAATGTTTCAGGCGTATATACCAACAGCCAAGCGCCAAAGTAGTCACTGCAGTGCATTCGAATAAAATTAGAACAGAAAAATCTCATAGTCGTTCCATACGTTAAACTCATTCTCAAACGGAAACTTTTGAGGTCGGGTTTTTCTGAGACAAGGTTTGTCGTTGAGCTCACAAACAACGGGCTTTAGTTTTTAAGCTTCTAGACACAAAAACTACTGGAGGATTTCTTTTCTTCGGCACTGATACCTACTACGGCTCTATTGGTAGCAAAAATTTTCTGTTTACTAGGGGACAAAGGAAAACATTTACGGCTTATATGCGAAGTAAATACCTTAAAGGTCTTTGGCTTAGGGCTTCGACGAAATTGTGATTCGGAATGCATGCAAGGTGGGGACTGAAGGATAGATGAAAAATTCTAACTGAAGCAAGAATATAGTTAGAGAGCACCTTTTGCACGCAGTTTAGCTAGATTACTTGAAGTTGTGGCTCTTGGTAATCAGAACAAGCGCGAGGGACTGGGTTCGACCTTGCCATCCTCATAAAATAGCTAGGAAAATAAGCTTGTTTTGTGCCAAAAATACATTTGGAATGGTTTGGCGAAACAACGTGACGATAAAATCATCCAAGTGAAGACAACAGTTCACTGTCCCGTGAAATTGGATCCAGCTCGTGAGTAAAAATATCGCCGTCGTATCTGACTACGTTGCCTTCAGTAATGCTATTTACAAGATTTCAGGAAGTGGCGGTAAAAAATAATGGGGAGTAGTGATACAAAGGATGATGTGGGACCGACTGAAGTCATCGCGGCTATCAGCAGTTGTAATTTGCATGCTCTTTTTGCAGTTCATTTTGCACCAGGGAGTCCAGTCGAACATGATGCCAGATTAAACATGTAAGTGCCTTCTGTCGTAGCTAGTTGAGCAAGTTTTATCAAAGGGTCCCCGATGGACGGTCAGCGTAGCGCGAACAGCGCAAAAACGAGAGCAGTCGCCATAGCTTCCGCCTTCCGAAGGGATGTAAACGAAAAAAACGTATTTCTTCTTGCTAACCACTTTGTATTTATGCAATATACCACCTACCTGATGAGCCCAAAGAAGGGCGAAACCGGTCGTGGGCTGTCGAAGAATTTTCAGCAACCTTATGAGTAGTGCATTACGTATATACATGTATCGCGATATCTCAAATATCGTAGCAACTGGAACATGAGGCGGCCTGGTGCAGCACATTCAGTTGCCTGAAAACATCGCAAACGGGAGATTCAGCTGGGTTCCAGGTGAGTCTCTCGCAAAAACCAAATTGATATGCAAATGAGTGTATTTCTCGAAAACCTTATGAGTAGTGCATTACGTATATACATTTATCGCGATATCTCGAATATCGTAGCAACTGGAACATGAGGCGGCCTGGTGCAGCACATTCAGTTGCCTGAAAACATCGCAAACGGGAGATTCAGCTGGGTTCCAGGTGAGTCTCTCGCAAAAACCAAATTGATATGCAAATGAGTGTATTTCTCGAAAACCTTATGAGTAGTGCATTACGTATATACATTTATCGCGATATCTCGAATATCGTAGCAACTGGAACATGAGGCGGCCTGGTGCAGCACATTCAGTTGCCTGAAAACATCGCAAACGGGAGATTCAGCTGGGTTCCAGGTGAGTCTCTCGCAAAAACCAAATTGATATGCAAATGAGTGTATTTCTCGAAAACCTTATGAGTAGTTCATTACGTAAGAGAGCGAGATCCTCCAAATTATTTCCGTAGCATCTGCTTGTCACGCGATTCTGCGAGAAGAACTTGAGAAATCTTAACTTGACCCGGTACCGGGTCAAACCCGAAACCCGGTGTGTCAACGAACTACCTCAGGATTCAAAATATAGGTACTGAGTATGTACGTTTTTGTGGCTTTAGAGCCATATATTTTAAGCAAGTGATTAAGCAGGTCGACAAAACTTCGCGTTGGCTTGAATCTTACACTCACATATATATCATTTCGACAAAATTAAACACCAGAAAAATTCTGCACAAGTTATTTCTGTATCTAGTAATAAATGTATGGAAAGAGTTGACATCAAATGATAAAATTACGTGACAGTACGAATTAAGTGTGCTGTTCATCTGAAAGCACTTTCAAATGAATATCTTGAAAACCCTATTTGGAAGGTTATTTTTTTTTGAATCTGCAGTTTGCGTCAGACATCGTGAACAGGGTAAATCACGGGACTTGTCCCTCTTGATAATCTCATAGTGATGGTCGACCAACAATCTCCGAATGTTCTCGGAATCTTTTTGCCTGCATTCAGAAGTGTTATAGTAGATGATGAAGTGAAGTATAGCATACCAAACAAGAGAATCAAGCATTCCAAACTGAACTTTTTTGACCGACTTACGAAGGCGAAAACGAGTGACTCTTTTTCCAAGGAAAAGGAGATTACCTGAAACTTCCTCTTCTCAGTATGTGTATAAGTATTCCGACAGCTGCCTCAGCAGGATTCACCGTCAAGTCTTTCATCCGGGTGCAACAATAGGCAAGAAGTGACGTAGTACGTCCGGATGTCGCTACCGCGGAACAGTGTTCCCAGTGGTGACAAAACAGAAGTTACCCATTAATTCCTCTGGATGACAAGGACAGGCTGACAGTGGTTACTTCATCCACGTTTATTTGCTCCTTCTGGTGTGCCTCTAGTGCTTTCTATGTGGACCTTATGAGCCGTCAGCTTGCCATAAGTATCCGCGTGAAAAACAATGAAATCGGACATCACTTTGAAGCGCCAATATTGCTCACCTGATCAATACGGCCATAGGGTATACGAGATCAGTGCTTTTCAAGTCAGTCATCCAACTAAACATGCACCGCACGTACCATGAAAACAGCTAGATCAATTCTTATTTAGCTGTGGACACCCAGTCTATACAAACAAGCGAGCCAGATTTCCCCTGTTAACTTGGCCACATGTTCAAGATATGACAAGTGAAATTTCCGATCAAACATCAATAGGAAAATGACAGTGATTTGTCACAACTCATGTATTTGGCTCCTAACCCGGGAGATTTCACTTGCTCCTTAATTCGTACTCGTAAGTAGCGTTTGTGTGTGTCCTTCGAACGCATGCAAGATTGGAGCTGGCTAGTTAATGATAATCTGAGAACAACTGTCAACTTATTATGTTTTGCTCTTAATGTGGATATGAATAAAATGCTACCCAAGGAGGAATACAGGAGAGGTATTGTAATACATAACTTTCAAAGGAAGACTTTTCTGCCTGGCATGGGAAGACAATGTACAGGATAAAACAAATTTATCACACATTTCATTTTCCCATCCCGCAAAGATGTGCCCAGCTGAAACCCTATCATTACAACCAGGTGCAACTGCCCTCCAGACAGTCACAAGACTGTTTAAGTCACTAATGAGATGTGTGACACAAGATACAATTACTGCACAAGTTGTGGTTAGCCTTCAATCTCTGCGGCATAAAAACCACTTAATAAACAATGGTATTGCGCAAACACTAAAACTAGTGCATATTACCTAGACAATTGTTGCGATAGAAACCAATGCAGTTGTATGGACATAACTGAGCTATTTGTGGTAAGTCGTACAAGCATTTATTCGACTAATTTGTTTTGCAAACGGAAGGAAGCATAATTTACGTGCAACAGGTTTAGACTATTTTCTTGACGCAACACACTACTAATAAGGTTGCTGAAAACATTTTGACAATCTGCGAGTGGTTAATCCTTTCTGACATTCATCAGAGACACAAACTTAATGCAAAATGTACGAAATTGGTGAAATACACTCAAAGGGTTCTAAAAAAACTTTTGAGTGGTTGTTCGGTCTAGCAAATATGCTGTGATATCTTGAAACACACAGGTAGACTTTGTGTAATACTTTCAGGTAAATACTGTAAAAAAAACTGCCTCTTCAAGTGAGATTCAGTTGACGCTTGAGTTAACACAAGCCTAATCTATGAAAAAGTGCACTTTGCCAAAATGGGATTTTTTTCGATCCTGACCAAAGAAGCTGCCACAACATTTCGGATAAAACTGCCGTGACGAACAGCAGTATGACATTGCTACATAGCAGCTGAAAGCTATTGGATCAGTTCAAGTTTCACATAGCAGCTGAAAAAAATGCCTAAAATAACAAAACAAGCATTAATTGTTCAAAACTAACCCTACGACTTTGTTAGGGGAATAGGCAATGATAAGAAACGATACGACACTAGTATGATGGTAGGTATGGGTTGAAGTATCTCAACCGAGAATAGACCGATTTTAGGCATCACCGTTTAGTAATGAAGTACCATCCAATCATATTCGGACCCAGTCGCGTTTGTAAAAATAAGGAAAATCCACACATTGTTGTTTGTCAGCTCATTTTGGGGGATAAATCGAGTGTAACCAATGACAGAGTTTCAATTTTTGATCATACTTAAATATAAAATAACGGCAAGCTGTTTATCTAGAGTTATGTTCCTCAGGAACTACGGGGAAACTTCTGCAGATGGCATTATGCTACCCTTCAGAAATTTTCCAAGAGGTGTTATTGATGGTGTTCGGATTTTTTACCAACGGTATACGTGCTGATGGTAGTATGAGGAGGTCTGGAAATTTTCAATTGAGATTTTGTTCCGCGATGAGGCCAGTGTATGCCGAAAAGTCAGAGAGTCATCTTCCTTGCGAATCATCAACACTGTGCATCTCACGAAACGGGTTCAGGGTTTCGAACCCGCGATCTTGCGGTCAGTAGTTGAACACTTAACTGTTGAGCTACGAGCAGCTGACAGCAGTCTGATTAATTCTCGCTTAGGCACGATATAGTGCCATTCATCCGTCAATCACAGAAACCTCATCGCGTACTCACTTATTGACCGACGTATTAGTATTGACGTTTACAGACGGCAAATCGTTTGATTCAAAGGCTTTTGGTTGTCTAAATATCTTCAGGCTGTCTAAAATATAGTATGCGGTACGTAACCGTTTAACGTTCATATGCATAAAACGCCTGTGAATTTTGTTGCCTTTAGGCAAACTTGGCTCGCCGTAGATGAGATCATCCTCCAGTTGTTGAAATATGTATACGTTTTACTATACGGCATAAGCGACTAGTCGGCATAAGCCAGGACTAGGATTTACTCAGTGCATTTCAGGGTAATCACGTGGAATGTACTTTTGAGGCATCAGCTCATAACCATGTCGAACAAGCTGAGTCGACCGGCGCCACATACGCATCGGTTTGCAGCAAACCACGTCTTAATTTAAAGATAACACACTGTCGGCCAAAACTACTTACTGCAGTCGTCACTGGTGATCTCAGCATTACAGCATCGGCGGATGACTTCAAGTGATAATGGGACTCAGTATCAGGGTTGCCGTTAATACTGTGGGCTTATAAGGTTATTCAGTACTAGGTATCGTCGATATATACTTCTGAGGGTGAGATCAGGTGCAGTTAAAAGCTTATCCATCCATGAATTTAAAGGGTATTTTCTTGAACAAATAAGCCTTTTATGTCGCAATGTAATAAACATGGTTTTACAGACATAATTTCCAGAAGTGATGATTCTCCGAGTAGATTATGGATGGTTCGTGTACTACGGTCCACGTGTCACGTAGACGACATTATCAGATTACTATTTTCGTTAACATTTTCGTGAAGCATTTGAAAAGCAATATCCAAAATGAAATAATGCGATCTGATAATGGTTCTTTATGAAAGATTGAATGAGGGACCTCTTTTAGGAGGAATCATAATCGTGATCCCATTAAAATGCCATTTAGAACATGAATGGTCTCGGTGGTGGGTCGCACAAACTTGGGACTTTTCCACCCAGCCCGCGTTTGGCATACATTCACACAACAGAAACACTGGAAACTATCGACGGAGATATGATGAACGAGCGTCAGTTTAGATTTCACCCTACAGCCAAGGTCAGTCCGTACTTGACATTCAAGAAGCACGGCAAAGCTGTGTCATTCGTGTTCGAAATAACTAAAAGGGTGTGTCTCAGGGATTGCAAACAATGTAGTAATACGTAACCTTTTGGTTATCAGCTGAACACTGCACCATTTGTTCACGATTCGTTAATCACCAGTATGAGCAAGTTGCATTCAGATAAGGCGTGGTCTCCAGTTTTGGTACTTCAGCTGATCCGACGAAAAATGACTCCTCGTTGATGAATTTGCAGACGGGAAGTAGAGCAGGACCAGGTTGATCAGTCACTCTGGAGGACTTGTATCTGCTTGGCAAATAACTTGGTCTCTGTAGAGGTTTATGGATTGGTGTTGCTGAAGTTTCACAACAGATGTGAAACAGCAACTCTTCAGCACAGACTGACTTCACTTGCGGAATGAAATCTTTATTTGTACCTCAAAATCCCCGCACAAAGAGGAATTAGAACATAGATTTCTGCAACAAAAACATTTATTGACTGTGTTTTTGGCTAGTGTTCGGCGCAAAAGCATGTTCCCGGAACTCAATCTATAAGCATTTGGTAGCAGATTTAGCTCATTCGATGAGTCTGAATTCATATAAATATCTGTTTCGGTTAGGTTGGATGGAAGTTGATACTTCGATTGCAGTACGGTGCTGAAGACCATTCCCTGGATACAATCTCAGCCCAAAGTGTCATCAAGTGTGATCTTGTTGCCTTTTTGGTTGGTTCTCGAACCGATGATCATGAAATGTTGAGGAATCTGCCTTCTTCAGTTCACCAAGACTGTTGTTGGACTGGGGCTTCCTAAGACCATATTCAGTGACTTGTGTTTGCTCACCATTTTGGGCTCTGTGCGTATTCACAACAACTGTATGCGTGACACATAATATTGAATGTTTATTGCTGCCAGTGAACTTCACACCCGACGCTGTATGGCAAACAAATTCTGCCTGACGCGCTAGTCTTCACTGTGCTAGAGCTGACCACTGGTTAAAGTTCATCCGGCACTGTGTACTTTTTCATCAGTTGCTGGTCTTTCCATGTGCGCATCCATACCAAACCGTCTTACATACCTTGGGGATAATTTCGCCTGATTAAAAACTATCGATGGTACGCCTTCGAGTAAAAGGTTTCCATCATTTTTAATCTTCCGGATATCTCTCTCTCTCTCGCAATTTTTGTGTTTGTGTTCATGCACTTCAAAAGTAAACGATAATAGTAGTTAAGTGTCATGCGGATGCAAATGTGCCATTAAGTCCTAAGTCAATTGGTGGAACAGTGTTGCATTCGCGTCGTTGTCCACAAACCTAGTTGGTGTAAAATTACCCAAAAGCCAAGTGCACAGCTTTTGTATCCCGTTTTTTTTTTACGTCACTGGCACATCGAGATTGATAGCCTTTTAAAAAACTGCATTCCCAAAGCCAATCACACGGGACAGAAGGTGGTTGCTCTTCACTAATTTACTCCTATATGCTTACTAGCGTAATTGATTGATAGTCATTTTTAATCAGAATTCCAATTTGAGATATCATGCCCACAACTGCATCTTGGGTGTTATTTCTCGATCACATAAGACACGCTCCGCATGTGTCATCTATTTATGTGTGATAGGTCTGTGGACCCATTATCTAAACACACTTGTGTGTCGATAGGCGGTGTTGAACACACCCATCTGCTGTGTGGTTAGTGCTAGCGTGTTTGTCCAAACTAGGCCTTGATAAAGCGCTTATGATTGCACACTGTCCCAGGATGGTGAAAGCCAGTCACCAGTAGTTGATCCGATGCGTCTGATGAGGAACGGTATGCACATATCTTTCGTACTACCGCATATGCCCATATGTGGTCAGTCCCCCACTTGACAACGTGCTTGGCTTTTTCAACCAATTTCCCTGATTAATATCCTACACTGGTTAGTTCATTCATCAGAAACGCCGTCTCTTGTCAATTCTTGGAGTGCTTCTGACATGTATCCTGGCATCTGAAATGTAGGGAATTTCAAGTCATTCAGTTATAATCATTAATGTGACTTTCAGCACTGTCACAAAGTATACATAAGTCCTTGGCAAAGGGTACCAAACAATGAATATGATATGCGGGGAATTAATTCGGAACCATGTAGTAGAGTAATTGGGAGGGTGTTCTTGCTTCACAGAAGGCGCACACCACATCAAGCCTTTGAGAAGTCTGTGTTCCATGTTCTCCGCAGGTGTAGCCTCTACCCAGAGGGGTCCGTTTTGGGAGTATTTAGGTATAACAATGTGTATTCAGGATGCACTACTCATAAGGTTGCTGAAAATTCGTCGACAGTCTACGGCCGGTTTCGCCCTTCTTGGCGATCATCAGGTAGGCGCAGTCCCCGAGTTTCCGTCAACCTTATGTTCTACTTGAACCCAAATTGGACTGGAAACATCAAAAACGGGCGATTCAGCTGGGTTCCGGGTGAGTCTCTCGTAAAACCAAATTGGTTTGCAAATGAGTGTATTTCTCGAAATGTATTTAAGATGTTTTTTATAGAATCCTGCATCTGTTGTGGAGATATTGCCCACAAAAGGTGAGAAATGGTGTGCCGTACTTTGTGCAGAATGCACAATTTTAGGACCACCATCCAACATCCCGGTCACTAGAATGAATGGGTTGTGTAGTTGATTTAAGAACCTTGCGGTAAGTGTGTTATTACCTTCCAGTTAGCTGCTTTATGAACCATCCACTTAATCGAAACATTATTCGACCGTATGGAGTGAATAGCTTCCAGGTGGTGGAATGCACATATTGGGCATTCTGCAGTAAAGCCCGCAATTCGAAGCCCTTGGATAAGGGACATTTTCTGAAACCTCTTTAAAAGTTCAAGGCACTCGACTAACCCAAACAATCAGCAGGAAACTTGGTCTTGTGCGACCAAAATAATTCTTTGAACTAGCAGAGACAGATAGCATCCACCTCATGTCATTTAACTTTTGCTCTGCGTTGCAAAGTTGTAGCCCAACGAACTAAAGTTGCCACTGTGCTGGCACACCGAATTATCTTGACAATAAATTGTAATTTGCATAGCACTGGTTGTACCTTAATAATGCTCAAATCGCTTTATATTTTTTACGCCAATACTTCGTGGTGGTCACGTCAAGGCTCTTCTCCATTAACTGACATCAGTTGAACTGAAAACAGATATTGTGCGTCTGCCTTCATGGGGTGGAACAAAGGTCTGTGATTGTCAGGGGACTCTTTGTCTATGAATTTTATTTTCAGTGTGTCTTCAAATGGACACAAGTTGTCATCTGTCAGCTGGTTATTAGGAGTTTTGACAGAAGGCTTCATTCAGCGTTGTATACACCATTATGAATCTTTCTGGATAAAGCTTGCTTGAGGTGACGCCCGAGTCTGTTTATACAATGGAACTACAACTAATGGTTCCATAAAGTAAGAAGATTAACTTTAGTATTTGCAGTTTGCAAAAACTAAATGACTGACATCTTGAGTAGACTTGAATGGTATAAGTTTCTGTTTACAATTTCAGCAAATTTGAAGCCAGATTTAGAGGGCCGAACAACAATAAGAGTGCTTTGTGAGCCAACCAGGTTTACTGATGTTATCTGCTTGCTTACAGAGCACACTGATAGAGAAATATTGGCTAAACCAGCAAAACAACTTCAGAAGAAAAACAAACGTTTGATCACAATTCAGAAGCGAATTTCTCTTATTTATGTAGCTCCAAAAACAAAATTCCATATACATTTTCCTCGACTCTTTACTCACTGGGTGACCGATCGACAACTCATTTTCGACTAACTGGTATCGTTCAGCTGTAACATCATTTTGAGGCCTAGCTACCATGCCACCCGAAGGAAGCACGAGGACTTGGAAAATTCCAGATTGTTTAAGCCTCGACAGGGAGCGTCGAGAGGTAGAGTTTGGGGTCAAACCAGGGCCCTTCTGGTCAGTAAATTCCCGCTCTAACAACTGAGCCATCTCGTCCCTTTGGACTGACTAGGTGATAGGGCATAGAAATATCGAATGCTCAAACCGACCTAGTCCTTTGAGCATGATTAAAATCGATTGGTTGACTGTATTAACTTGCCACGCAACTCTCCTCCAGTTTGCGCTTTATCCAGGCTAATGCTAGCACTTCCCACTAATCAGACATCTGCCGGCTGCACATGGTCTAAAGCCAAATTACGTCAGAGGGAGGGTTTTATATGGAGCTCGAGTATATGGGAGGTTTACCATCTATTCCGATAAAAAATTTCCAGAGTTTTTTATTTAGGTGGTGACTTAAGAGAGGGTTACTACATTCGAACTCTGTACATTCTAATTATTCTGAACATTTAATATGAAGGACCTCTTTCTTTTTGTTAGACCATCATTGACCCACTTTAGGGCCCAGTCTGGCTGAATTGCGATTTGGTGGTCCCCAGTTCGCGTAAACTCTCGTGCTATTCTCCTAAATGGGTAGCTAAATCTGCAAACTAAGAATCAAACAATATTTATACCTTGGACAAATAGTACACCTCATAGTAACTTAGGTAGAAAATTCAGTGCGTGCTTCTCACTTTGGTTGAGTTCCTGACGAAAGCACCTATCTACCATTTATTTAGGTTAAAGCACTGACAACAAAGCTTTGACTGGACTACCGGAGTCCATGTAAGTTAATGAAATTCGTTGGAGTGAGTGTACAAGATAAAAACAAAACTGCACGAAATCCGATTGGACAAGCATGGAAAATCGATATCAGGGACATGATACGGCAGGCTTGGATAAGGTAAAGAAGCGGCAGTATTCAGACCATAAAATTAGATATGAGGTGTGAGACGGAAAGGGTGGAAGATGCTGAAATGAAAACAACTCCTAAGCATATGAATCGGAATGCGTCTATGTCTTCATCAAGACAACGCCAAACTAACTTGTCTTTTCGATGGCGAGATTCGTTTTGAGGAAAACCGAGTGTGCCTTCGTAAGTTAACACCGAGTAGAGATGCGCTTGTTATGGAGCTTTCACTGAACAGGACACTGGCACAATTTTATGCATTAAAAAATCGTACGTTTCTCAAGAAGTTGGGAATTTTTCAATCGAGATTTTGTCCTGCGAGTGAAATCAATCTACTCTACAAGCCTAGAAACAGTGTGAAGCTTTCTGATGATTATTGGGAATCGTCAGCAATGTGCCTTTCACCAGTGTTCATACTGAGATTAGCGGCTGCATATCCTGTACAAATGCGAGTTGATCACACTGCTGATCGGCCAGTTGTGATAGAACACTTTGGTTTTCAAAAACTAGCAGGGGTTCATGGGTACGAATACCGCTAGAGATTCGTTAGAGACTCATTGATAACTATTCTCATTGAGGAAGCAACACCTGCAGACTTCTCGGCTTTTTTGCATAAATTCACTTCAATAATGAAATCTCAAGTGGAAAGCCGCAGTTTTATTTTTTGGACGTAGCATCAAAGACTGAGTAAAACCAGTCTGAAATAATCCAACTTTAATCTTGAAAAATCACAAGAGATAAAAGTTCCCATCGTAAAAAATTCTGACCTTTAACTTTGAACCATCTATGGTTAGTTGATTATTGCGGCTGTAACATTATAGATACACATATACATATACATATATATATATATATGGAGAGAGAGGGTGGCAGATATTGGTTAGGCAAACCTTAAATGATGAATCTGCGTCAAAACCAACTAGTATCCACCCAAAAGTTCCTGCTTTAATGTTCGTAATACACTACTCATAAAGTTGCTGAAAATTATTCTATAGCCCACGACCGGTTTCGTCCTTCTTGGGGATCATCAGGTAGGACCATTCATCGAGTTTCCGTCAACCTTATGTTCTACTTGGAACCAAATTGCACGAAATTAGCGAAATACACTCAGTTGCAGACATGACAAACGAGGGATTCTGCTGGGTTCCAGATGAGTCTCTGGTAAAACCAAAGTTGTTTGCAAATGAGCGTATTTCGTTAATTCCTGCTTCAATATTTTACAGCTGGGCATTAAACACGTCACTCTTGTCTGTTGCAACGTAATTCGGTTGCATATGGGACCAGCCGGACTGCGATGTATAAAAATGGGTAACAACAAGCTCGTGGGTAGAGCTCAGTTCTATATCGGGAGATTTTTTGGCTATAAGAAGATAAAAGAATTTTGGCAGTTTTCATCTCAAATCAGAATTGATGTGGGACATCCTAAAAGGTAAAGAAAATTAAACAAGGTCAAGGGGTTATAACGCTTCGGAAATTGTCATAAAATGCCTCGGTGCAATTCTTAAGAGAACCTTATATGACATCTAGGATCTACCTAAGAAATCTCGAACAAACAAGTGCTGAATTACCCTAATGATTGCGCCACAATTAGCACTTTATGCTAGGGATTGGAAACCTACCAGGATGCCTCAAAATTATAGCAGGTAGTAGAGTCAGAACTGTGACTGTGAACCATACAGGCTAGGCAGTAATGAGACCAAACGGAGCCATTTTCGGGGCGATCTCAATATCTTTTTGGGAGGTTGGTTGTTCTCAAACTACCTCAGTATGTGATCAAGAGGTCGCTGTAAAGCTTAGCTCTGTAGGTCGATGCAAATAAGCCGAAATAAGTGACTGAAAAAATGAGGCTTTCCAATGGTATTTGAAAGAGTTGCATACGGCAACGTCATTTGTTTGAAAGAAAACAGCTATCCATGGCGAACTGCGTTCTTTTTGTATCAAGTTTCCAAACTGATTTACTTAATTCACACGGTAGGCTCATGTTAACTGCCGTGATTGTTTCGTGCAGTAGTGTGCGGGTGTTGTTGAAGTATGCAATCCTCGAGATTGTCAGAACAGCAAACGTTATGCGTCACACATACGCTGCATTTACTAGAACAATACATTGACACGTGATGTATGGAGCCTATGGACAGTGCTGTCGGAGAGCAATAAAATGATATTATGACGGAGGTTGCAATGAAAGCGCTTTATAGGTGCCGCTGTACTGAATGTCGGTATAACGCAGGCAAGCTGTACCGATTGCTACTGTAAGCATTTAATCAATACCTAATTCCGCACCAGTCGGGTTAACTAGGAAGGGGACTTGTCAACTGATACTGTGGTTCCAAGATCATGAGTTGTTATCCAACACTAGAGGCATAGTTAGGTAGATTCACACTTTCACAGTTCGGAGCACCGTCATGAAACAGACTTAGCATGAGCGGGTTAGCTCTAATACAAGTACCTGCCTGATCAAACAAGCTGACGCTTTGCAGTCTGGGGAGTCAGTCCTAAGTCATTTTTAGTCACGGACTCAATGACAAAATCCCTACTCCATGACAATTTTGTACGTTTTTGCATGAAAACTGACCAGGCGTGGATTCTTCAATAGCACACACATGATGCATTCTATTTGTTGCTGTAGGTGAACGAGTCCTGTAAAACAAATACGGAAAGGGCTCACTGATTTACATGATATTCACCGTAGAACGGATTCTAAACACACTGGCTAATGACAGATTACCAGAATAGCATTCGGTTTCTCAAAGGTGAAATACAGAATCAGCTGATTCAGAATGGAGGCATTTTTACCACTATCACAGCTTTTGTGATGTGATGGCACATCAGCTAGGTTCGTTCGGCTTGTTAGAAGTACTTCATATATGAACTAATTTAGCGTTACCGCTACTTAGAACTCTTGCTTGTCGAGTAGATTATTAGTGTAAAGTCCAGCGACAAGCATTGACGGGTTAAAAAGGATCTCTTGCTGCAAGGGTAGATGAGTTTAACAACGCAACCTGCATGTGGGGGGTGGATGAGTTTAACAACGCAACCTGCATGTGGCGCGACTCTGGTCCAGGTGTGTTTAATATGTAAATGCGACCGAGTCACTAAGTTGATTTGAACGGAAAATACACAGCTTGGGAAAATAAGTTCTACCAGAGGAGGACGATATGGCATCTGTAAGACAAGCAACTAACATCAAAAGTGGGGAAAACATACATAAACCCCTAATATTGAAGTCAAGTATCGTATGTTCTAGAAGAGACATTCGGGAATTCCGAGTAGTGGGAAGCCCTTGCAGCAGAACGAATGGGTATATGGTTACGAAAATCCTATCGTATTACCGGCTGCGGCAGCGAAAAGTCTCGCTTGCAGTTGTAATAGGAAATGGAAAAATTGACGAGTTACAGCGATAGTAGGTGATGACTCCATAGAGGTGCCATAACCACTTGTGACACAGGGTAAACAAACAAGACAAATTTTAAACCGGAACATCATTTCTAAGGACCAGCTGAAAGCGTCGCAAGCAGAGGTGGTAAAATCGATCAATATGGCATCGCGACCGAATAGATGATCAGCTATCTACCAAACATTATCCAATGTGAAGTTCCGAACAATCACTATTCCATTTCCTCTAGTGGAACTGCATAATCGCACTAATACGTGCCACACTTTTTAGATAAGGATTATGCCATCAAATCGGGAATAATTCCAGCCCGGAAGGGAAGAGACCGCGGTGGAAAATAAGTAGTATGTTGTTGGGTCTTATTCATTCCTTGTTTCCCAGTATACCTCCAATACTAAAACCTTTCCGTCTGTCCTTTTAGTTCTGAGAAGTGTTGTATGAAGAAAATGATTGCTATTGGATGAAACCCTATCATCTACCTGCCAAAGTGCTTTGATGATTGCAGACTATGTAGGCCAAACAGATGAAAGTGATTCATCCTACCTGTTACATACATAAATAACTTCGTTATTCATGTATGCGGTCTCATTTCTTCCGGAAACACGTGTTCGTGTATATATTATCTGGGTCTGTAATCGATCACTGATTGATTAGCCTCGATAATTAGATATACAGCAGTGACGAACTAACCCCGCTGTGCTGTATGAGGTTGTGCTTATCTACAGTTGAATCACGTGACGTGATGTCAACCATAGTCGCAGACACTAACACATGGTATGTTTCCGAATTGTAAGGTTGGCATCTAGCTTCAGTTGAAGGGACCGCATAGTTACCTGAAGAAAAACGCGAAGAACAACTTCACGCAGAGAGTTCTAATTGAGACCATTTTAATTATTATGTTTGGTCTGTACAACATACATTAAACTTCAGTCTGTTAGTTATTATCAGGACCACTTGTTTCTCTGAGAACATGAACTCTGATACGGATGTTTTATCGACGGTGAGTACATAGAGGGTAAGTCCATACGGTGTTTGGTTTAAATGGCCTTTTTCTTGCCGTTCGCAGTGTTTCACTAAGCCTACTGGTAACAGTGGAGCACGATTTTACGCTCGCAATTTTTCGAACTTGGGATGAGTTAATAGAAACGATACATCCAAGTGTTTCTAGACAGCTGCGTAATTGTGAAATCAAGGGAACCGAAGGAGAATTAGTAAAATATGCCCTCGTTCCTTGGACATACATAATGCGTTTTAATCTAAATTATTTTACGAAGGCAGGCTTCAACTCTCAATAAGGTTCACCTACTCATTAGCATCAGAGTACACTCAGCACTATGACGTCAGTCGATGTAGGTTTGAGTGAATTAGGAAACTGAGTATATTAAGTACGTAGAAAAAATACATTTCAATAAATGACGTTGTACTTTACGCATCTTAATCAGAAGCATTAGACAAAAGCTCATTTCTCATTGATGCTTGTTTGTAGGTAACTAGTTAGGGGAAACACAAAGGGTCACATTTTTTACTTTAAAAAGTTACGTTCCTACGGTGATTGCAGTGATTTACTGATCGATTAATACTGTCGACCGCCTACAGTATTGGGTCAAATAGCGCATACTTGTTTCCACACTGGCAGCACTGAATGAGAAATCCCTTCTCCCGGTTCCAGTGGCCTTCAAGCGAACAAACTGAACGGATATCCCCTCATGTTCCAGTTGAAACGACACTGAATATATCAAATTATCCTTCCTGATGCAGCACTTCTTATAAGCTCATTAAAGACTCATCTAAAGCCGGTTTTATCCTTTTTTAGGCTGGCTTAGTGGCTGTAGTCAGCGAATTCTCATCACAATAATTCTTTAAGGGGTTCTTCAGACCTTGCTTGGTGATCAAAATCAAAGCGCTTCCAAGTAAGCTGCACTGTGCTCACAACTCACCGGGAAAGGAATTCGGCTGACTTGCTGCCGCTTTCACAAGACGTTTAACTGAAATCTTCCGAAAGCTTAAACTACTGCAGCCGGAACTTTTGTAGTTATAACACCCGCAAGTGTACGTGGACGTGGTTAGCTCATTGTCCTCCCATTTGTGGCGTGGTTTTAACCGGAGATTTAATCCAGTAAGCGAAGCCAATCTGTGTTGATTAGCCGAGAAGCACTTTAGGGCTGTTTCCTCCTCACTGGGAATCATCAGAAGTTCGCGTCCCACAAAGCTCTATACAGTCTATTACCCGCAACGTCTCGGCTAGTAGTTTGAACACTTAAACCTTAGGCCAAAAGCGGCTTATAAGCTGTGTGATCAAATCGCACATCAATTACGGGATCCACACCACGTGGTCACATATGTTGACTGGTTCCTCGAGTGACCTCTCACACTACTCTACTTCACACTATAAACCCTATATTTGTAAGCGTTCCACACGGACTGATTTGAGCAAAAGGAATTGGCTGAGCAAATCCGTATTTTGACAATGAATGACGATGCGGTAGATGCATTCTCCCCGGATCATTCCATCACCAGCTTCTGAGTAAACTGACGGGTTTTTTGAAAACAGCGTATTATTTTCTTGTGCACACGCAACTGAAGGGATATCGCCTTTGGATGTTTCACCTTTGCTTCGTGATTACTGTTCACCATCAGTCCTGTGTGGTGTATGTAGCTAACCACAACTCAACAAAATGAACCAGTTTTAAAACGACAGTTAGCCCAGCGATATTAGCATTTAAATGACAAAATGGCGCCTTTCGGGATGGAGGACTTCATGGACAGATTAGATCATTTCTTGGTAAAGCTGGGTTGGCGCTTTCCGGTTCAAGTAGGATTGACCTGTATGATGATGATGACAAATACCAAAAATAATCGTTGGCTTACCTACCTAACTTGGAATCTGGATTCAAACGGTCTCGTCACCAATCAAAGTGGTATTGTCCCTGCATTGTGCACCTAAGCTACTCATATTTAACAACTCAACACAGCAAGCTAAGTGAAGAATTAAGGAGTGTCCTACGCTTTAATCCGGCACTTTATAAGTCACGGTTAAGAGCACTCACAGATTACACCGCGTAGCGACTTGCCCAAGTAACTTTGGTTCCGTAGACTTTCGAACATTATATCTTACCCTCGAACTTTCCCCAGGTAAACCTCATCAAGTCTGGACAGTTTGAAAGTGTCACACAAAATTCACTAGATTTAACCTGAAGGTGATAATACGCAAAAAATTGAGATGCCAATCGGCCACCCACCAATTAACACCAGTATACGACGTGGAGTACACTCAAGATAGACGAAAAGCTTCATCAAAACTTGTTGGCATTCAATAAACAAGAAAAGGCACAATTTATCACAATCGATGGGCAGGTTGAGTGCAAAGATAAATTGAAGGTCAATTCAAAAGGGAAATGGATAAACATATGAAGGATTATGCCGAAGCGTACACATATTGCAAAAGTGTTGCCATGGCAACTAAGGCTGGCTGGCAGGGATCAAGACGATCAGGGAACCGGGCATCGACGAAGATAACTGCAGAAAAAAATAAGAAGCAACGGTGAATAGAAACGATATCAACACAACACTTTTCTAATGCGTCTGGGGGAAGAATAATTTCTTGGGGTGGGGAAGGAAATTTCACAGCCGGATTTTCGGAGACTGACAGTGACTAAAGTGCATCAAAGTCTCTTTTCCTTTGAATGTAGGATTTCATTGGTGTATGTTGTTTCCGTCGGTTTTGACCAAGCTTGAGCTTTAGCCGTTCTAGGTCCACGTCCAGGCCGATTTTCAAATGGTCATTCATTGGAGGGGCAGCCCCTCCGTTCAGAAGCGCGCCCTTACCTGCACTCAGATCGGTTGAATTTTGACAACCAGATTCACCCCATTTCATTGAATTGATCAATTCAGGAAGCTTAGTAGAAGCTTTGTCATCCTGCTTCTCTCTGGTTAGTAGTGTGCCTACGTGAGAATTCCGCTTTTCTACAGAAATCGAATACTCAAAGGATTTGGCTCGGAGTTTCTCGGATTCATTATTGTCTCTTAGCGAATGTCCTAATTTTTCGGAGGAAATACTGGAAAATGACCCTTTTTTAGAAGGAATATAGAGATGTCCAAATTCGCCAACTTCAGGGATACAGAATTGCGTTTTGTCACTCTTTTCTCTATCCTTTCCTTGATTCAAATCAGGTTTACTGCCCAATAAACAGACTGGCTCATTCCGAACTAGCCTTTCATCTTCAAAATGAACTTCCCCGTCTTTTGCTTGGAAGTTTTCATCTTCCTTGTGCTCCACAGCATCATCAAGAACCCTCAGTCCTCCCGGTTCTTCCAGCGGCTCGGAGTATTTCTCGATAATTATATTATGGATGTGTTCATCCGCTCCTTTGGATACTTTTTCTAATGCACCTGCCTTTGTGTGTTCACCAACAACAACCACCTCTGTAGAGCGAGCCTGTCCAAGATTTCGTTGAAAATCTTCCATGTCCAATTCTTCAGAGCGAGGTTGCTTGAGGAAACCGTTATTCCCAGTTTGTTGTACACCAGTCTCTTCTAGTGGTCTGTGTACCTCTTTCAGGTCAATACCCGTAGTTGGTTGCCGATGCGGCGTGTGTACGTCTGTATTCGTTGTGGGTGAGTGCGGGAGATCACGTCTTTTGGGGATGTCGGGAACATCCTAAAAATAAGTCGCAGAGGTGCACATTGATTGATGAACAAACAAATAAACCCTACCATTCAAAGTAAATAAAGATAAAATGCGAAAACTGAAACTTCAGAACAGTCGTAGTAGGTAAGATGTGGGTCACGTGATGAGATAGGACGCATAGTAGACTCAAAACTAGCTGAATTCATTCAGCTGGGAAAAACAATGGTGATGAGAAACACTAGACAAACGAAGGCTGGTCAGGTGAGTGTGGTTCAGTGAGTCAATTTTACGCAATGTAGTGAACAGTGTCATACTGTATCCCAACCATAAACACAGCCAAAATTAAGCCTCTGTAGACATCTGTAGACTTTAGCACGAATGGAAAATAGTGATTTAACCTGTGTGTACTTTTAGGTGTGCCTGAAGAACTGCGATTTAAAGGCACACATCACCTGACTTAACCTGATTGCGGTAGCCTTCAGCAAGTCTGGTCAGACATCAGCTACATATTCAGAACAGAGTTCACCGACAAATAACGTTCACATCTGAAGTTGAAGTACTGAACTCAATCGAAGAACTGTGGGGTGGAATATTGGAAAACAAAACGAATAAGTGGGCATAAAACGATCTCAACAAGAATGATATCAGAGGGCCCAATTAAAGAAGGAAACCAAACTTCACACTCCATCGTTTGACGAAATTTGAAGCAGATGAGAAAAAGTACATTCGTGTCATGTAGACTAATTTAGTGAATAGCTATTCAGAAAGAACTGCATTTATATGCGCAAAAAGTACCTAGATTAAAGCATCTGTACAATTCCCCAATGGAGTGTATGTATCATAACACATATTAGCGTCCAAAATATCGGATAGTTGCTGGTGTTGCTAATTCAGGGTTAATGTATTAATATACGTTTGATTGACATGAAAAAGGTTTAAAATTGTGGATGGGTGCGGTATTTGGGAAATTCACATTTGGATCATTCCCTTTGCACAGCCCTGTACATGTGAAAAATTAAATTACTACTGTACAAATTCAGTCCGGATGTTAATTTTGTATCACGCTTGCCTTATCTTTACACATACAAAATGCACGTGCCATGAACACTGAAGTAAAAGTTGGGAAATGTAACGGAAATCCCCTGGAGATATGGACACCAGTCTGACTGCGACATGGAACTGTGATGAGCACCCAAGTAATGGTTGGGCGGCTTATTGCCCGTGGCTTATTGCCCGCATTTAATGAGACCTTGTTGCGGTAATGTTATGCACAGCCAGAAAGGTCCCCCCCCAGCCTAGAGAAGTTGCAGTGGTGTCTATCAGCTGACCATATTTGTCAACGATAGTACACACTACAAAACCTTTACACACCAGTGCGTCAAAGTGAACAGAGCATCAGCGCTTAAGTGTACTTTCGTTAATGCCCCCCGGTTCACACAAATGGTCAAAGAGAATTAAAACAAGTAGCACAGAATATGAAGCTTTGATTAGAACTTGAGATGATGGATTCAAAGGCTATCCACTGATAAAAAATATCAAGGTTTTCACAAAAATCAGTTTTCACCGGGTACTATCCCATTAGGTGCAAACAATATGAGTGACCTGTTCAATTCAAACGGCGTGTGCTAGTTTCGGAAAAGTGTGAAACCAGACGGACGAAGTAAAGTCCAGAGTCCACGTAATTGCGGTCGTCGATACACTCGATAAGATGACAGTTCAAATTGAAACGTGGTAGGGTCAATGTTCAGCTGCATAAGTTTATGCGGAGTTTTCTTAAAATTCAGTAACAACATTCATATCAAGGGGTGATCCTACCGACTCGATTTTTTCAAAATACAGTACCTGAGTTGTAAAAACCAACAAGCCCATATTGTTAGTGGGCTACTGGTAGACGAAACTGGGCGAAAGAAGAGGCAAAAGCAAATTGTGCGCCATAAACGAAATACACCAAACTTAAGGCAGAGATTCACTGTCAACAACTTACGTTATTTTCGGGTCGTGAAGTCAGGTTTGTTTGAAGTCGGTGGCCTAAAACACGGAAGAAATGTGTGTAGTTAAAATGAGCACAACAAGGAGGTGTTGACTGTGGAGCAGCACGTTTTATGAGAGTTGCTATGTACACGGAGTAAAATAAGAATAACACATCAAGCAGCATCACCGACCTGGAATGAGGCGGACCCATAGGACTACTGTTACCACTTGGAGGAAAAGGAGTCACCAGAACACGGTACAAATATATCCACTGGGACAGAAAGTCGTTTATCCGCACTAGTGACCGTAGAATACATGTTCGGCCAGCTCGCGGTGAATATTCAGAAGTGGAGTTGAGGTGTTTTTCGGCAATTTTGCCTGTCTTACGAGTAGCCGCTAGATCTCAGAAAATTCGCGTAGCCAGATGGTTCCGCGGTCGACCGCAGAACCAGCAGCTAACGATAGCACGGTTATGAAATGTGATCAGTCGTGTGCCCTATGGTCCGGCACACTGAAAGTAAAAATTCTGTTTTTTTTGTGAGATAAGGCAATGTATATTATTACAACCCAATTAGGTCATATCAAAATAGCGGATTAGTTTACTTCGCCATGCAACATACAATGGGTCATTCTGGGGCTGGATGTGACCAGAGTGCCGTATTTTGAACTAACCCTAACTAATTTTCCCCGACTCGAAACTTTCACCGGGTCTGTTCTGTCATCTTGTGTCAGGCTATCTAACTGCGGTGGTATAATGACTGCCTCTTCAGACTAGCTAGCCTTGTTTAGTGGTTTAGTCAAAATAATGCTCGTTTAGTCTTTCTGAACATAAGAAAGGTTTCTCTGGTTAGATGGTTCCTTGATTGGCGATCAATACAATTTTGTTCCATTATCTCGCTATGATAACTGCTGGTTCAGAAGAAAAGCTCTCTAGCTTGGATGATTGATTCAAAAAATTTTGGCGAGTCGATGGTTTCTACATTTCTAGTAGTCGCTAAAGCGTTTGATTTGGTTCAATCAGTTATGTCATAAGGAGATCTCAGACATCGTGGTGCTACAATATGCTGTGTGCTGTGAATGACATTCACCGGCGAACGACGAATTCTTTTCTCTAAACCGATCATCCATCTTCCCAAGTGTTTTGCGAGCATTTCGCCACCGTTCGAGGAGATATCATGTAGAGATTGCTCGGTGTATATATTCACTCTAGTCAGCATGCTCAGCTTCTCTCCAACCGCACCCAAATCCAATTGTCTTTCCAAGTCCACATGTGGAATTGCTCAGTTATCACCTATCCCAACTAACGAAATCAGCTCATGATAGAAGGTGTACCTAGAAGTGGAATTTTGTAACAATGTTGTAAAGCACCAGACTATGTGAAATTGCTATCCTGAATCCATTGTCATACTAATCTTTTAATCTGCTGACGGAATTTGTACTAGTGACAGCACTTTCGTTTCAGATTGTCTCATGTTCGGGGTTACAATCCCGGCATCATCATGGATATGCACCGCTGATGAGCTCTATTCGCAGTGAAACTCGGGTCCAATGTTGTCTGGTTTGGGTCAGTTAGAATGGTTGTACCAAGACAGAACGAGAACTGTTCAAACAAGAGTGATGTGATTATGCATTCTGCAAATTCCACAACCACCGACAACCAGTCGAAAATCGCCAGAATTTCTCAGGCATCTGTTGAACTAACAGACTAGAAATTCTTGACACGTAGGTGCATCAATCGACGGAAGCGGGATGGTTGCTGAATCATCTTCCGAGGACCTTGGCATAGTAATCGAATCGCTGAAGCCCGAAGATGTTTGTCAGTGCGGACTAGTTAACTCACGCGTGTACAGCTTGTACTGGCGGATCCGTTTTAGCATGCTCACTTATGCCAAGTGATGTCGGGAGCTCAAATCATGGCACCACAGCTGAGCCCCACTAACATTTGAACTCTAGTCCGGTACACTCCCTCTTTGCTGTCAACTAACTGAAAAACTGTTACGGCAAGGATTAGGCTATTGAAAAGAGTATGGTGTAAAGGTGAATATATTAAGGCACGGAAATAATTGCCTTTGTGATAAATATTCAGTCACGAATTAATTCGTTAAGAGGAGGCTAGGTCACCTCAATCTACTTTTACAGTGTCATACAACAGAGTATGCTACACAAGCACCGCTATATGTCTCATTTGGAATGATATTCAAGACTACCATGGTTCAGCAACACTTACGAGCTTGAAGAAAACGTACAACTCAGTGTTCTAGTGAGAAATTAGCTAAGTGGAAATGCGAGGACGAGGAGCAATTGGTGGGCTCAAAAGTGTACGAAACTGGTCCTCGGGTGCCCAGAGTTTTTATCCAGCTGATGCTGGACAATTGTCTGTATCTATTAGGAATGTCTGTTTCTCCTCAAAGTGAGGTATGAGTTAATTTAGGCTCTGGAAACCAGAAAGACTCATCAACCGCGCGGTTTATATTGTCACCACCCCAGATATATCCACTTGCTGTCTCTAGTAGTTCTGATCTATTTGAGCCGTCGAGGGGAAATCCTGAATGTTCCTACCTATTTTGCTGTAGGTCTATCCGGGAAAGCACTTATTTTCTCAGCCCGTGAGTTGCTGTGACCCTGACTGAAAAGAAGCATAGCAATATATCTTTCACCCTCCTGGTGAAAACAATTTGCGATGCGAACTGATACTGATCGCCTTTTACTCCAACAGCAGTGTAATTACGCAAAGGCCAGGAAAAACAACCCTTAGTGCGAATTCCTTGCTGACAATGTGCAATTTGCAATTTTATTATTTGTATTTTCTAGAAGGTAATTCCGGGTGTTCGTCTCGCTTGCTCTTATGTTCTTATGCTTGAAGTAAGTGAATAGTCGAATCAAGTTCTGTTGTTTCTGATGAAGCCCCGTCGCAGTATGTAGTATGAAAATGGTCTGTAGGTAATAAGAGTGAACCCCAAATCCTTTCACGATGGATATTCCAACGTTCAGTTGAGAGTTGATCACAGGTCAATGGATAAATTCACAGTCTGGTCACAAGTCAAGGAAACCGAAGGAGGGAGGCATCGGCCAAAACTCCGTAAATAGATTTTTGTCCACTTCATCAGCGAAAGTAGCACTCCTGAGATGAATTTTGTTTGGGCCCTAAATGTTAGTTACCGTATAGACAGGTATGCAAGTTTCAGTATGATCCGTGTTCGGTGCTGTAAGCACTCCAATTTCTGCTTTCTTAATGAAAGTGCGGGATGATAACAGCGTTACCCTTCAACACCCCGTTGTATCCATTCAACGTGTCGTATGCGGCACCCACCATATCTTGATGCATGCAATCTTTTTGAAAACCTCAAGGTCACACAAACATCAGTTTTGCCTCACTGGATTTGTCAGTCCTGTGCTTCCGTGAATCGACGATTCCGATGTCTCCGATTGTCCGTGAGGCAGCGCAGTGAGGTATTAATTATGGTTCCACCGTCCGCAATAATTGCTCTCTCCACCTTAATCTACCGTCGAGTTTACGTGGACTGAAGCACCACGAAAATTCAAATGAGCTGCACAGTCGTGTTGTGATCGCTTAAAAGAAGTCTGTGCTAGAGAAGTTCGCGCTCAAAAAAAGAAGGGGGAAACTGAGCTTCCAAAGCTCACGTTTCCTTGTGGGTCCATATAGATACGAAATACAACCGAAAGAAAGTGGATTTTATAGAGGTTTATTGTAAAGTTTAAAAGTTCGTTTGCGGACATCTGAAGATGGTTTTCATTTCCAGTAAATCGAAGAATGCTGAAACAAATGAGGTAAAACGGGCAAAAAAATCCCTGTTTGTGACGTATGCTGTTGCACATAAATAACTTTGTGTTCTTCAGTTTAAATACTATCACTTCAGTAGGAATGTGTGCTATTGCCTGAGGAGTACTCCACCGAGGCTCTAGTTTGAGCAATTCCACCGCCCAGATGAGATCAAAAATGCACTTCTACTATTCATGCAGAGAAGTTTCTAGGAATTGAAACAAAAACATGCTTCGTGTGAGTCCAGTTAATAGAAAGCAATGCCTTATTGTCAAACCACGGGCTCGCGTTGGTTCCGGAATCAGTTGCATGGGTAGAATGTGGTCTTCAACGTGCTAACGTTGATGAATAGGAATGTGTTTCCCATTCAAATCACCGAACTCGATCGGTTCTAATATCTAACAAGTTTATTTTACTTGGGGTGCTAAATATGACAGATTAGAGTCAAAATGTATTCCGGTACTCTCTGATTCTTTTTTGTTACAAAAGAGTGGAACAGAACAGAGTAAGGCAACACAAAACCGATCCTCTCCAGCATGAAGTTGAGTTGTGTTTTTTCGGCACCGCGGAAGATGGGTGCTAGTAAACGCCGATTCACTGGTGACATTCCTCGCGGAGCTAAATACACAATATCCAAAAAACATTAATACCTCCATGCTTTTCTCCACTGGATCTTGAAGTACACATCCACTGACCATAAACAGGTCATGGGATACTGGTCACAGGATTACTGTATTTGAATATAAGGGAGAAAAATTTGAAAAAATTTGTAATCGTTTTTCAGTGCACAAAATCTCCCCGTATCCCAGGCATATCTCCGTGATCAGTACCAGGAGACGCAAACCACTCGCAGTCTACTCTTCACCAAAACATGGAAAGTTCATCATACTATACTCCACACTGATACTCTTAGCTGTACGAGAGGTTCCACTATTAGCAAGATGGTTCATGAAGTACGTCAGACTTCTACAGATTTTCTCAGACTAGTGGGACGAGGAGCGCAGAGAATGCAAAAAAGAATCTACACTCACCTGCTCTGCTGGGTGGACAGACTACATGTCTGAGATGTTCCATATGGGTATCAACAATAAGGTGGCGTTCTTCAAAGTGACGTCGCGACTCGGGGTCCACCACAAGCAGGCAGACTCGGTGGGGGTCGGATTTGATGCGCTCGACAACTTCCATGTGTGGTTCACTAACTGTCTCACCAAGAAGGAGTTGGCAGTTTGGGTACACAAAAAAAGGAATAATTCCCTTAAATGGTATTCATAGGATTGTACATTTAAGCATACTGTTGTATTCGAAAAATAAACAATAAGTTTCAACTTCATGGGCAATGTGACTTGCGGAGAATGAGGCTATTGAGGAGTTCTCAAACTAATAGAACAGAGAAACAATGCCACACCTATGCCATTATAAATACCAACAACGCGCATACTGTTGTCATTGTTATTATCATCAACTCCATTATCTTTTATCTTCGAGAAGAATGGTGAAAAACAGAAAATCAATGGACCTGAGCGATAAATGTGAAAGGACGCACAGGAGGACATTAGACGAAACGAAGAAAACGTTACATTCGAGGGCCTGCCATAAATAGTTTCCGGTAAGACAAGATGATTTCTGACGTATGCAAGAGTTTTTTTTAGCATGGAAACACACTTGTAAAGACCAGCAACTGAAAAAAGGACAAATAGTACTGGATTTAAGACGCAGGGCAGTCAAGACCTGTACATCAGGCACAAAGTGTTCATCCGTGTGAAAGCCAATGGAGAGAATGTACATTCAACGCCAAGTTTCACGCATGAAAATGTCGCAAGTAGGTAGATAGCCCGAAATGGTAAGCAAACACAAGTTACCGACTGTAAACTTAGGAAGTTCCAGCCCAACAGCAGTCTTGGCGGACTGAGGAAAGCAAATCCCTCAGCATGTAATGATAATCGGTTGGGAAGCTAAAAAATTATCATCACAGTTGATAGTATGTAGGTCTGAGATGATGGTGAGAGAACAATTATCAGGATTATACGTCTACTTTCTTCATTCCACACAATCACTCTGCGCTCATCCGAGACTATGCTTATGTCTAGCACAGTCGCTTGGAGCAGCCAAACAACGACAAAAGACGTCGAAATAGGTGCTCTCAACGCCTCGAAGACCATGTACTCTAGGTGTTTCGTGGGTATCCTGGCAACACGACTGTGAAGAGTGCATCGACAGTCACGAGTAATCAAACAGGACTGCAGAATACACACCAAACTCTCCGTTTGACCATGGTTTCCACGACAGAAAATCATCTGGCCACTAGGATCCTGTCAGATGCTTCTAACTGCCATCCCAAGCAGGTTGCACCGAGGCTAGATATCGCGGATAGATATCCGAGGGAACACGCGTTCTAGAAACATAAGCAATAGATTAAGGAGGGGTGAAGTGACAAACTCTCGCAAACCGCAACCATCAACGCTCCTTTGCTGACTACAATCCCGAGCAGCCACCAATACTTCCTTGGCGTTTACGTATATACACTGGACTCGAATCGGAACGATGACATTCCGAACAACATTACCAGATACCAAATCATTAGCCACATTGCGTAGCACACGACACTGGGTAGAGACAAGCTTTTCCATAAGCGCTCTCCGCTGCATCGGGATGGTTGCACTCAGACTTGGAATACCAAGCCCCCCATTTTTTACCAGCGTGGATGTAGCCAATGTCTTTTGGTAGACGTAGCCAGTCACGAATAGATTGCGTTATGTAACTGTCCAAACTTTTTGGCGTGTTTCGGTGGACTTGGCCGGGCGCAAGCGAATGTCAGCCTCGGTATCAGGTAGTTCCTTGTAAACTCTATTCATGATGCGGCTTCAAAGGGGCATACTTCACTTCATCAGGCAGTTTAAGCAACCTCCGTCAGTGGCTGCAGACTCTTCTCCTCTTGGAAGCAAAGGATATCCCCATATACTCCACGGTTTCTGTCAGACTCAGAGGATTGACGAGTTCCTTGGCGAAGCACAAAAGGTTCGACTGAGACTGCTGTTACCCGATGTTTCCTGCCCCCACAAATCACCTCTGCTTTCGTCTTCTGGGGGTTGACTTTCCTACCAGGTCATCCCAACTTGGCCGTAGCAGCTTCAAACTACTCACTTAGGCGAGACTGACTTTCTGCACACACGACCCAGTCATCAGCGAAAGCAAAATCATCCACTAACGTGTAAAGGAACTGTCTTCCTAGTTGCAGCATCGACAGTCCACGAACCTCATTCACTGCCATGATGAACAATATTGATAAGAGTTGGTCTCGCAGCCTCAAACCTCTGTGGCGGCGAACTTCAGAATTAGGAAAAACTGCTACGGCGTTCTTATAGGACTGTGTGAAGTATGGAACCAGAGGAGAGGGTGCTCCGAACACCTCGGCAGATCTGACAATTATGTCACGCGAAACTGAATCAAACGCTCTCGAGATATCAACAAACGCCAAACTGAGGCTAGAAGCAGTCGCTGAAGAGAGATAAAGGAAGGTGTCTAACGGTGATGTAGCTTCCAAACAATCGTCTTGATGTAAAAATGCAATCTGGAGTGGGGGGCATTTGTAGTCTACGGCTCTAGAGATCGGCAAGCACCTTAAGAGAGCACCGGGAAAGATAATTACAGTAGGTTGAAATACCCAGCGAGGGAATTGATTCGGAACTGGCGAAGTATCCTGGTCGTGAGCCTGTCCAGACCTGTGAACGAAGTGCTCTTTAGACAGATCGTACCACCAAATAGCTCGTTTTTAATCGGCTCGATCAAAGTTCAATCGGATGGTAGCGCCACGCGACTTGGCCGGCTATCCACATGCCACCTGTTCTCACTACTGTTCGGCGTTCATAAGCTGGCCACAGTTTCAGTTGTAATACTCTTTCAACGACCCATCGTACACAGCAAACGCTCCTCTTTCCTTCTTCGGTAGTCTACAGAGACTAAAATTTCCATCTGTATGGAGGTGTCGACACAATACGTGTAGAAATAGGGAATGTGACCACATTCAAGTAGCTGGACTGAACTACCATTCCAAAATGGTGTGAACGTCCAAACTCTTATCTACAGACCTTGGCATGTCTCCAAGCAGCTGGAGAGGGCCTTGTCAGAACAGGTGAGATAATCCTGACACAAAAATTCGGACCGTCAACGCAGCCGTTTGTACTGACCAGAAAACCGTACCTTCTCGAGAACTGAACGATTTCGATCCATTGTGCCTCCGATGAATCCCTAAGGGTTACTACTTATGAAATACGGGTAACGGCAAGTGCCATCTTGGTTGCCGCGGCCGATGTCCATTGTAGCTCTTTGAACGTCGACCATCGCAGTGGTGAGACTATCAAGTACGTCAGAAGGATTCTGGTCCAAAGCCTCCGCCGAAGGTGGTGGTGCCATGTCGAAAAATAAGTGAAATCCAAGAGGTACTTCCAAAGCTGAGCCACTGTTTCTCAGAAAATTATCAATGCAGAACCTACAGTTCGGTCTGTTTGTCAGCATAAACAACCACATGATTCGTCTGCTCCGTCCAAAGAGATAGAGGATTGCATCAAAATTTTGCCTTCACAAGTATCAGATTAACTTTGCGCATCATGTGCTCGTGATATACAGGTTCTCTTACATCAAACCCTTATTACTTACTTGCTACCACTGACTTATAGCTGGGCTGACTATCTGTCGCTGCCTATCTTCTCCAGAGTTCGGACAGACGTGCTCTCCAACTGTTATGGAGCGGCCGATGACAGTTAAATTTCTAGTAAAATGCCATCGACTTTAGCGTCTGCTCCACTTCGTCTTGTAACTTTAAGACTCGGTAGTGTGGAGTTTCCTCAAAGAATGGTCGTGTGGTCAGTTTTGCCACAGATAGTCAGAAAAGATCAATATTTTTAGAGTTCATAAGTTGAAGTTTTGGTTCTTGGAGCCGCAAAATCGAAAGTGAAATTAGCAAAAACGTGAATCAATGGTAAAGCTGACAGTAACCGAGACCCTTGAGCCGATCACCACTTAAGGAATGCTATCCAGAGTGCATACTTATTAATCATCTTGGAAGCACGAGTATTTTAGATCTTTTGTAGAGCGTCGAGGGCCAGTATGACACAGTCAGAAAAGAGCAATATTTTAAGAGTTCATAAGTTGAAGTTTTGGTTCTTGGAGCCGCAAAATCGAAAGTGAAATTAGCAAAAACGTGAATCAATGGTAAAGCTGACAGTAACCGAGACCCTTGAGCCGATCACCACTTAAGGAATGCTATCCAGAGTGCATACTTATTAATCATCTTGGAAGCACGAGTATTTTAGATCTTTTGTAGAGCGTCGAGGGCCAGTATGACAACCTTGTAATACTTGCTTGGCTCTTACAAAATCGTAACGATTCGCTGGAACACCCAGACAACAACACACCCGATTTCAAAAGCAAATATTTGGAAATTTTCCTGTGAATCGCTTCCAACTAAAAACCCAGAGTTTGTTGGAGACAACAGTTGGGTCATGCTAATCCGTCTGTTGTATCCGACAATATAGTAGGCTCATATTCAGGTCAGTAAAACCCATCCAAATTAAAATGTCACTGTTTGAATTTCGTTACAACAAAAATCTCCCCCAAAAGCCCCCGTCAGATATCAGTCACCACTAGAAACCTCTTTTTTGCACTGCACCTTTTGCTTTTTTGCTGCAAAACGTTCGGTTGCCTGTGTTGTAACTGGGCAATCCCGCAGGTTGTTGCGGAGAATATTTGTTGAGTAAAACTACGGGGTTCATCGGTCATCGTATGTAACCCCACTCATCCAATGTCATTCTCTCCTGACGTTTTCACTGACAATAAATATGGGATCATACAGGTTCCTCCGCAGTTAGGACAACTTTTGTAGAAGTGTTACAGTACCCTTCTGAGAGAGCAATCGAAAAAAACCAAGCGAATTTTGTCGTGCTAGAGATATTCTTATTTCAAAGGGATCGACGGCCCATCTAAACGGTCACGTGTTTTTATTATATTGTAGCTAGTGCAGGGTCCGTAGATGGACGCAAACGCACACAGAGGGAGAGGGATTAAGACAGTGAGCACGGCAATCTCGCGTTAGACATCTTTTTTCCAACGACGATGGGATGACACAAAATGGTGGGAAAATAGCAGACTGCATTTCATTTACACATCGCTTATGCATATCTTGGAAATAGTGCGTGCTGTATCCTCGATCCAGACAGAACCATTAGCGCAAAATACGTAGATCACGAGTAGACATTTTTACGAACAGGATACCATGGTTTCGATGGAGTATGATGTGGCCTCATGGAAAAAATGTAGAACTGAGCCGATAAAAAAGAGACAGTCAGTTGGATAAAACTGGCCCAACGACATATTTGCGAATGGTCTATCAGTGAATTAAATTTCGCCTGACTCAGGCAAATAAAAACAAGATTTAATCGAATCGTTGTGATTGCCGAAATGTCAACAGTCCAAAATTGATCGCAAAATCAGATGAGATTTTGTGTGCTCGTGGGTATGTTAGCACAAATTAACAATCAGTGTTCTACACTTTTCCGTCATTCAGCTTTCCGCAAAACCCGTTTTGTGAGGAGGAATGCCTCTATTTTCATCAGCACTAAGGAAAAAATGAAGAAATGCTCAAGGTGAAAGAAAGTTGCGGTCGCGCAATTTTCATAATGTAGCCCACATATCATCCCGCAACATATCCTCCAAGTTTTGTTTTTCCGAATAATGAGAAGTAGGAACATTTTTAACCAGTTACCAGGGCATGAATATCCACAGTCACCGTTTTCACTTTGTTCTTACCTTGAAAATCTAGTCCATAAGAAAAAACCTAGATAATGGTATATCAACCTGAATTGTATACCAACTAAAGGAACTTGTGGTCGTTTTTCGTCTCGGCCTGTCCAATTAACTTCAAGAGGATACGAAAGCAGAAAAAAGACTTTTACCCTCCTATTCGCTGTGTTTGTTAACTTGACTTCATTGCCGATCTTATAAATAGGACTCATACACGCACATCACAAGTGAAAGCACTGCAAGGATGGCAACATCTGGTACCACATTATCAGCAGCGCAGTTCAAAATCTGGACGATTCTAGTTGAATAATGCACTGGAAGATGGTCTTCCACACGATACACCGAGTCTATTCTACTGTATGTCGCCCGGCTTATACTACAGGAAAATATTGGAACCAGAGTTTTTCGACCAACTGATCTGTTTCCCGTTTACTACCGTACTCATCGAGGTTAGTGATACACAGGTAACTCTTAGATCTCAGGTGAACATTTGGCCGATTTATCCTTAGTTTAAACGATAGCATAAATTTCCAAAGTTCATGGCACATAAGGTTTTAGGTGTCCTGAATACAGTCTTGTCTCGTTGAGAATGACACATAATAGGCAGGCAGTTGTTTTCAGATTGGCGTCTACTAGCCAGCAAAAATAACGTATATGTATGAAGAAGAAGAGACCTAATGGAAACAAGAATGCAAAGTAAACGGAAGGAGGCATCCAGTCTCATCTAATTGCGAGTGTATGTCAGCACATGCACAATTCTCTCACGTTTCTGGCGATGTTTAATCAGAGAATAACAATCATCATCGTGATCCACATCACACTAGTGTTCAACACTGACGTTCCACTACCGTACAATTGTAGTTTATTTAGCATCCCAAAAGTATGTGAGGAGGGAATCCTGCTATAATCATTCCGGGGTGCCTACACCTTTAGACACTCATGAAGACAATCTGGATAGAAACTGACAACAAAAATACCATTGAAATCGACTGGCAGCTATATCTCGCAACTTCCTGAACCATGCATAGGAGGGTCAAACAGACCCTAACTTGGAAAGTGAGTCCGTACAACACTATTCAGATTTT
Source organism: Clonorchis sinensis (assembly GCA_003604175.2). Lineage (NCBI taxonomy): Eukaryota > Metazoa > Platyhelminthes > Trematoda > Opisthorchiida > Opisthorchiidae > Clonorchis > Clonorchis sinensis. The sequence continues at coordinate 176,534,199 of CM030369.1, read as the reverse complement.
TCTTACTAGCTATCCCTCTGCCAGATCATAGTTTGGCCACTTCGCTACCTGCACCGATGTAAAGTGTGCATGCAATCAAAACTTCTCGTCAAACGACGATTTGTCATTCGTGAAAAATCACCAACCTCTGGCGGTTTTTGATTCTGGACACATTCTTTGCCCATCTTTATTCCTTTCTTCACAATAAGGCTTTCAAATAAATCATGGTTGTACGGCAGCGAAGCATCGGTGTTGAACACTGATGTCGTGCCGTCGATGATGATGATGATGATGATGATGATGATGATGATGATGATGATGATGATGTGTCAGTTGTGCAGGCGAGCACTTGCTTTCTAGGTGTCCCACTGTAGATTTGCTTGCACGAAACCACATAAATTACGGGTCTGAGACAACGGTTACTGAAGATCGCCGGAAGTCATAATATCACTCATTGCTGTAGCCAAGCCTCATGAACATGCAAGAAAACATCCCTCACTGTAACCTGGCATACATGTCCTTTGAGATTCAGGGAGATGTCTCCTTGTCATCTACTTTGACAACGCATTCCGAGACTTAAAGGTTTGTACAGTGACCTTGTCAGTCAGATTAAAATTGCAGCCCAAACAACTTAAAACATACGTAAAATGCCCCACAAACTCGAATGCCTCTCCTTGGATTGTAAGTGGAATGTTCGGTGAATTCATATTCAGGAGCATTCGCTTACGCCTTGTGGGTGTAAATCACACGCGAACGGATGGGACAACTTCAGCCATTTCATTCCAAAACATCTAAGCCTTCTTCTCCTCTGTGGAGATCAAAATTACCTTGTTTGCAAATCCCAGGTCGACAATGAGCTTGTAAGCGGCCACTCGAAAATCAGGATTTTGAAGGCATTCTGGAGCTTGTCTCCTTACCTCGTCAGTAGCAAAATCGAGGCACCACTTTTTGCACGGAAGGAATTGGAGAGCTCCCCATTACTACGGGAATCCATTAGTCCCGTTTTGAACATGGGTCAGTTTATCAGGAGAGCCTTAGTCCGGTCTGCTTACAAGGCTTGGTGTCCACTGTCCACTACCTCACCGTGTCCACTATCGGTTAACATTTTTATATCTTTACTGCAGCACCACAAACAACAGTATTTTGCCCAGGACTTAGACGGCGTATAGATTGTATTTTATATATAGCCGACGAGGACTGTGATCTTCCCAGCCTGGCTTGAGGATCTAATGGTACCCGTTGTTTGTCGTGGTTCAACAGTGAGGAGGAATGATCGACAACCATCCCTCGAAGAACCACTGAGTTGAAACTATAGCTTTTTACCTTCACAACATATTTATATATATACAGAAGAAGTTTCGCCTTTTCCACGATGCGCAGGGGCAGACTTCGTAAGTAGCCAACCTTTTATGACGAAGCTCAACAAAACAGCTGCTACTCTTAGCGGAATGCATTCATTTGCACGCCAATTTAGTTTTGACTGGAGACTTATTTGAAACCCAGCTGGATCATTCTTTTATGAGTTTTCAACAGTCTTATGAGTGGTGAAATACGTTTATAAATACTACTCTTCTTTTAGGCTACATTCTGCTCAGTGGAGAGGCAATACAGCCCCAAGGAATCGCATTTGTTGCTTACGTATTTCTATAATCACTCCCTGGTTAAGCGAACCACGCTCTGAACTTTGAACAAGTTGTATTTCATGTTGGTGCTTTATAACAATTAAGCATTGTTTCAAGGACTTCCAAGTGAGCAGTCTTCCAAATGCACTTGTGCATGTTTTTTAATGACGTTGATGAAAGTCAGCGGTTACTTTCACTCCAATAAATGGTCAACGGCTGTCACAGGTAAACGTAACAAAACAGATAGATAGTCTTAGAGAACAATTACGAATTGTAACAAACATGGGATAGAAATTGGGTGCTGCATCTGGCTCATTTATCTTACATTTTTCAATTCAGTGAATCTAAGACGTAAGCGTCAATAAAAAATGTATCGAAAGAACCGTGGATTCTTCGGGTATTTATAGTGTTTAAGAATAAAAACCTCTAGAAAATGTGGTAAACACAATCCTATGAGAAAGTGGCCGCACTGAGGGTGCATTATGCATGAATTTTCCAGTAACTAATGATAAGTAATCAGGTGAGAAATATGACTGGTGGAAAGTCGGGGGTAGGATTACCTGATGAATCCCAAAGAATAAAAACTGCTAATGGATTGTTCGAAGCTTTTCAAAAACCTATGAGCAATACTATACCAAAGGAAAGTAATCCGAGTTGGGAAAATCAATTCCTTACCACAGGCACGAAAAGTTCGTAAGGATTCGAAAATGGTTCCCAAGGATCGTACAAAGGGGTACCTGGAGTGACCTTGCCTGCCTAATTATGGTATCTCACACTTGATTATAATTCGGATTTTACGAAAAGTTTCCAAACTATCCTCCATGTTGGTGCATCTAAAAACATCCCCCTGCACTTGGAAAGATCGCGTCTTGTTCCACTCAAATTTTCAACGAGTTTGCGCCGAATTGCTCATTGTCACTATTTTATATATGGGCTAAAACTTATACAATTCCGTTAAACTTTCGTCTGTCATCCCCCGAGAAAAAATTGGGGCTAGTGCATGAAAAACCTCGTTTCAAACAAGCAGAGCGAGCGGAGCCTGCAAAGGTCTCCTGAAGGTATGGCAAAAGCACCAGTGACAGTGTCAGCCTTTATATAACTGTTGATTGGTGACACGAGGCCAATACCCGAGGCCATTGTCACAAGGAATTTCCACTGTATGGTTTTCCTTTGAGTTAACTTGGCCATTTACTTATCCACAAGGAACATACCTTTCGGTTCTGAGACAGGTCTGCTTTTGGAAGCAAAATTCTTTTTGACGTAGGTTACCCGTTTTAGGTTGGTGTCCTACGTATAAAAACATGCAATTGTAAAAAGCACATCTTCCAAAACCATGGGAAAGGGATCTAACTATAAAAAAGTACTTGAAACCAAATCATGCTTCATACTTTCGAAGAAGCCATTAAAATAGCAAAGGGAGAAGCAAGACCAAAGAAGCTGTTTGGTTCAGCCAGGTCAGTTTATCAGCTATAAACCATGTGCCGCGGGTAAGTTGGTTTCTGATGCCATGGTTTTTGTCACCGGAAAATGGGAGAGCATGGAAAATATAGCAACCACTATGTAATGTCATCTGTCGGTTATAAAATCTGCAATGCTGCATGGATCACACTGCAATGCTTGCAGTTTTGAGCCAACCTTGTCAGCCGACGAGAAAATAGTAAATGTTGGCTTTGTAGTAGTATCTCCGTCAGCTCTAAGCTTATCAGGGTGTGTAAATAGTTTCCACAGCACTCGCAGTTATCAAAAGGGCACAAAAGCCACGAGTGGATCAAAGAAATACATTTAGAAGCCTCTTCGGGTCTCCAAGAGTAAACGTATATGTATTGTCATTAGTTTGCATGAGGAAACTGGATTACCCACTCATTTGATAGCACATTGGAAGACTGCACTAGTTGTGTAAAGTTATTGTTTGCAGTCCCCTTTATACCCGTTTTACAACTGCAAAGGTCTTCTTTATTATTGTAAAAAAAGATTCTTACTAGACTTACTAATGTGTAAAATTTTTCGAGAGCCCACGACCGGCTTCGCTCTTTTTAGGACTCATCGGGTAGGCGCAGTTTCCGAATTTCCGTCAACCTTATGTTCTACTTGAACTCGAAATGCACGAAATTAGCGAAATACACTCATTTGCACACCATTTCGGTTTTGACGGTAGGCTCATCTGGAACCCAGCTGAATCCCACGTTTATGATGTTTTCAAGCAACTTGATTTACTGCACCAGGCCGCCTTATGTTTCAGTTGGTATGCTATTCGTGATGTCACAATAAATGTATGAACGTAATGCACTACTCATGAGGTTGTTGAAAACTCTTCGACAGCCCACGACCGATTTCGTCCTTCTTGGGGCTCATCAGGTAGGCGTAGTTCCCGAGAGATTCAGCTGGGTTCCTGGTGGGTCTCTAGTCGAAACCGAATTGGTATGAAAACGAGTGTATTTTCCAAAGATTCTGGTACTTGATGAGTGACTACTGACATAGCCTCCACTGTTCCCAAAGGATGTTCCCCCTCCATGTTGTTTCCGTAATCCAAACTTCGCATTAAAAGATAGGACACGATAAGACAGTCGATTAGAAGGTCCGCGTATAACATTTATCGACCACCTATAAAGGAAAAACGGAATGACCTTGCTGGGGATTGAGCTCTGAGTTTTTTCCCCACCTCTTATCGTATTGTTTCTACTGCTCCATCGCCGACAAGAATAATACCATAGTAAATTGTTTCGGCCGACAGTTTCTACTTTCAAAACTTAATTCAGATATAGTCGAACCTCTACTGGAAACAGCACAGCGACGTGGCGGGGGACACCAGCAAGAAAATTAAAATGGTCAGTCGCAGAAAAATTCCGCATTTTTTCTTGCCACTTAATGAGATCATAAATATATGGAACTGTTTTTGTGTTAAATTCATATAAGTGTTCAAGTCAGAAAAGACATATACGGCTTGATCCACAAATATACGTTGCTGGTTCTAACCTCAATCCCCTTTCAGTAAACCGTACTGTGCGCCCGTGTATCTGTCCTCTCTGGCAATAAGGAAGTATGACTCCTTGCGTTACTTTTGTCCATGCTTACTTCAGTTGGTACCGGAGGAGTTTGCTTGTCCTACTGAAATCTTATCGTTGAATTTCAAAAACTCTCAAGACCCGGTTTTCTTATCCCGGCAAGCTGCACACAAAACGTTAAGCCAGTAATTGTTAAACCAGTATAAATCCTACATTTGACAGCGGTCTCTTCTGTTTCTTACTTTCCACTCACCAACCACAAGGCAACTGTGACGTGGTTTACCTGCTCTGTCGAGAAACGAACTGTGTCAAGTAATAATGAATGCAGAATTGCAGTTTGATGATTGATCTGATGGCAACCTGATCAAATTACGTTTCTGATAGTAAAATCTAGCCTCTGGAAACAAATAAAAATGTTAACAGTTTGCAAGGCACTACTAGTATTTCGACTTCAAGCTAATTTTGCGCTGACCCTTTGAAGATGGATTAGAAAAATGGCGTAATGTTGCGAAGCAGATAAACTAGCACCCGGTCCAGCGCCCTAAAAGCATCCTTTCTTGTGTGGTATGGGAGGTCAAATATCATACAAAAACCTTGGTTTCTAAACGCTCCAACTGTTTTAAATTCTCCTGCTCTTTTGCGGCAAAGTATAGTGCACGAGAAATGCGTACGCAAGTGTTTTAACCAGGCAAGGACTCAAAAAATAGCCATAACCTACCGAAAGCCTCTGTGAGATTCATCTGTCACATTCATAGATTTGATTCAATTCTTCGAAACCTCTAAAGGATCATGCTTTGACGTAATAAATGATAGCCTGTGGAGTACTGGAATGTGCCAGGATATTCTATACAAAATAACTTATACGTTTTTAGCATGAATGGGAGTGATTTAACACGGGATCACTGAAGGGGTCGCCGTCTAGTTGTGAGTTAACTCAGTTTAAAAATGCGGCGTCTTATATCAACAGCTTCTGTAAACGGTACGGGTGAACATTGTCAGATTCTGTTGGTTAGTTTTTACAGGGCTGTGCTGTGCAGGACCGTTTTTTGGGGCCCTGGAATACCCCACAGATAATGTCCGTGAGGTTTGAGTGAGTAAATTTTGCGTGCACGAAGTTTGGGTCCAACATACCAAAGTACATTCACATTACCGGTGTTGAATTTAGATTTCTGGTTTTCATGAACTCCTCCTAAATTATCTGCTGCCTGGAACTGACTGCCTTACGGTGCTCACATATAAATGTGGTAGATTGTTTTTATTGCATACTTAGTGGATTAAGGAATCCACGGAACTCAAGAGGAGACCTTATGGTAGCACTGAGAGACTCATTTGTCCAGGTTACATTAACACAAAAGATGGTTTCTAAAGGCGTTTGGATTCCAGTCTGGGCAAGTGCACAAAAGACGTTTGTACAGTAAAATTCCCAAGTGAACCAAAAAACCGCGTGTCCGTAGAGACAATTCTGTCTTTTGATTTCTGAGGGTCTAAGAGTGATTAACTGCGATGTCTAAATCATGCTTGATGACCGCGATGTGAACTGTAAACAAGAGCAGTTCCTCTCACACACACCTTAGCTTCCACACCTTAGCTGATAGCTGCTGGTTACGAATTTCAGCGGACAGAACAAAATGGATGTGTGTACCTGTGACAATGGTGCATAGATTCTTTAGCTTTCATATTTTCTACAAGCGGTTTCCAACCAGACCGAACAGCAAAGTAACTAATCTTGGGTAGACCTCATATATTTGGAGATCAGAATAGAATTTGCACCCGGTTTGCTATGCAGCTCAAAGCAGATCTTTGGAAATATTTAGTTTATTGGTCAGTGACAGGATAATTGATGGTTTGCTGTTATTGTTCCATATATTGTAACGGGTATTGGGTGGGGTGAGATAACATAAGGAAGAAAACTAGTGGATCTGGGGTTGAACTCGATGGGTTGTTTGTTGAAGAATTACTTAAGTGATACAAAGATTGAACGGAGACCACTTTTGGTTAGATAATGAAGAAGCACTTTTGAAAGCAGGCAAGTCAACCGGGACAGCAGTCTAGCTGCGAAAGATTTCTGAAGGTTAGCTGAATAGGATAAAGGTAGTAAAAGAACTGGAAAGCGATACGGGCTTAAAAACATCCAAAGTGCTCATCAGCTCTGTTTTGAATCCTTGTGGATAAAAGCAGTCCTCTACAGAATACGTTTTGGTGACTTCAGGCATCTTGACACCATGCATCATTCAGGGTTTTATTGTTACGCTTGGGTTATGGGTTTCACACTTGAAAGAGGTGCTTCGTATTAAACTCAATGTAGATATTCATTCGTAGGCTGATGAAAGTCTAAAATTCCCGAAGTCTTTTTGGGCAAACTTGGTTATGCGGTGCGCCACTTTAGCTAGCTCAGTATAGCTTCACTCACAGCTAGAAGAGACTGTGTATTCGTACAAAATACACACTCTCCCTTCCATTCCATTTTCTGCTTTGGTAGCCGGGCTAATTACAGCGTAGTACATCGTCACATTAACAATCTTGTAGGATACCAGCAGTTTATCGCCTGCAGCAGCAAACAACTAGTGGGCTTAGATCCCTTAAATCCTGTGCTATTACTCAGGTCTTGTTAAATGACTAGTCGTTCTCAGTGGCAACGGTACGCAACTTATGGTAACCTAGGGATTTGTTACAAGGGTTACATTGATTACATCAATAGCGATGGTACTTTTCATCTCTCCAGAGATTGGTTTCCAACCTTCCAAAGGGGATTGTGTGGGTGCTTTCCAGGAGACTGGTTTAGTCTCGTATGTCATTTAGAGGCTTATTTTTGTCGGAAGCATTATAAAGTACATTGAGACCGAGTCTTGCTGTACATAACAATGATCTGTTTACCGGGTTTAATCATTCAAACCTCTATTTTCAGCCTGCCTAGACAGGTTTCCACCATTTTTAATAACGACTCCCGTGCCACATAACTGTCCAGTTTACCTGAGGTCGCAATGTATTGTACTTTGTAGTAAACGTTCTGGCAATCTGAATGAATACTCAGCTCCGGCATCCGGATATCCGGTCAAACATTCTTTGTTGACAGGAAAGTGGTTAAGATACAGCATATTACAATGAGACTCGCGGTGTTCCCAGAAGAGAATGCTCATTTTCTCCAAGCGTATTTGTAAATGAGCGATAAAGATGGAGTTTGTCGTTTTTAAGAAGATGAATATGACAATGATTGGTCAATTTCTGACTAAATCCGACAATTTGCACTCCTTGTAGATGAGATGTATGATTCGTTGCTTCTAGTGCGTAATGAAAATGAACCAAATATGGCGGCGTTCGTAGTATTCCAATAACGAGAAAGCAATAACTTAGGCCAGATAGGAAGCATGTAGCAAATAACCTAATGGCAACTTTCTCTCAGCATCTTGAGTTTGTATTCCATAATCAATAAGTAATTTTTGTCTCACCTGGCCAGCGGTAAAAAAGAGAAGGCTATTCTTAGCGTACTTCAGTTGAATGATATTTGGAGTAGATAGTAACGTGAGTACGGAAGACGCTGAAATGGCTATTGGCTGGCCAATGAGGATATCGCAAACCTCTATAACGCACATGTTCGACTGATAATGCTGATAAGTTGATGATGGAAAAAACAAAACTGATTTGCGCAATATGTGCTTTTTGCTTCAAAATTCCTCTAGCGCGTGCTCTTGAGCGTCCTTTTCGTATTTTACCTTTGGCAACAACTGACTGATACACTCATAGTTTTAATACACTATTTCTTACCGCCACATTATGCTATTGTGGCTGTTTACTCTGAATTTTGCACTGAGATTCTGAGAAGCTTTGGGGGGTTTTCACACTGGTTTCTAACGTGGAGGTTTGTAAAGTTGCTTTTCCATGCTATACACATGGCCACGCACTGCGTGGATAAAATTTGATTTTTGTCACCCACAACCGTAAGATCATCCGGAAAAACTGCGTGAATATTGGTGATATTAAACACACTGAATGAATTTCAACTTTCCGAGTTCCCGATTTTGAGATACGGCATAATGCATAGCAGGTTCTAAGCTGATAATTCCACGTCAATTGATTGTGGTGAACCTAACACTGTATCCTAATTAAGCTTTCTAAATTCGTGGGCGGTTCTACGTTGGAGCTTTGCTTCTCTAATAAAACCTGTGGAAAAGACAATTGCGAGCGTCTTCTGTTTTCATAAAGTAGCAAAGCATGGTATTGTCTCAGTGGAGTAAATTGGTTTCAAACTTCCTCGCAAGCGCAATTCTGCGGAAGGCCGTATTCCCAAATCTAACGCCAAGATCTGTCAACGACATGTTCCACTGTGGCGGTTAGGACGTCATGTTTGCCGCGTGTGAGTTCCAGGTACCGTCTTGATCGTTCATAGGTGTGGTGGATCCACAATGCTCTGGATTACTCCACCGTGTCTTATAGGTAACGATTTTTGAAAACTGATCGTAGTCTTCACAACCCGCGTGGGGAAAGTTATTTATCAGCTAGCCGTATCTTCAGCTTTCAATAATTTCCTTGCACACATCTGATACGTATTGCTGTGTTCCACCACAAGGACTCAAATAGCCATCGGTATTTTATCACCTGAAAGAATAATGTCGGCTGCGCTTTGCAACGTTCGTATTTTAGGGCGTGGAGTTGCATAGCCTCAGGCTTTTGCCATATAACCATCCCCATATGTATAACACAAGCTAACTTTCTAGAATCTATGTTTTAATTCATGACCTGGTGTTGCAGGGTCGCATGTCCATCCCGTTTTCCATTCCATGATGTTATAAGCACCAGATCTGCCTTTTCAGTCCTGTCTTAATATATTCAGCAAGCCGTTAATTCTGGTAACTGTTTGGCAACAGATATATGCGGATAAGCTCAAGAGAATGCCTTATTTGCTCTTCTGGAGAGAAGATGCAGCTTGTTGACAATCCTTGTTCTCGGCGAATGAGAACTGGACAAAAAGACCTTATTCGATTGCAGGCCAGACGAATTTTGAACTCGCGGAAATATACGCCTTCTAGTTCTGAGCATCCGTAGATCTTGAGGCCCCTCCATACTTACTAGCATAGTGCATAAAAACAACCCTTTTTTGACACACCACTAACGGCTTCTCTCTGCCTTTGGTTTTTTATTCGCACCTGCTATCATTTTGTGCATCAAATTTTGGCTTGTTGGGATACATAAGGCTTCATAGTCCAAACATACTGATCTAGGGCCCGAAGGAAGTCAATGTGCACGAAATGTACCATAGACTGATATTTTCTTCTGTCGCATAAAGCCTTAAAGTCAGCCAGTGAGCTTGTAACACACGATCTCCTACAATGGGACCACTGCTCAAGCAAATTAGGTGTTCCAAGTGTGTCAGAAATTTGTGTTGCTGTTCGATTCCTGAGTTCACATGAGAACGGCGGGCTTCGTCCATCGTCTGTTCTACCATTGTGTTTGAGTTAGATGTCTCCAACTCCCTGTGTCTACACCCCTAGCGATGGCAGCTGTAAAAAACCGACCCAGCACGCGTTTGCATCTTTTGACGATCTAAACTATTTGTTTTAGAGTCCTGCCTAGTTCCGCCAATGCACTCCTTGGAAGTCAACAGACTCGAGGTCATCTCTCGAACCTTCACTCTAGTAAGTGGCAATTCCTATGGCAAACAAGTGCAGAACATCAAAATACCTTCCCAACCTGGAGCTGGCACCTTGTCCTGATGGTCGGGCTCCTATACTTCAATCATCCTACAGGCCATACTCAGTTCTTCAGCCCAGTTCTTAAAGGTACAACCATACTCGAAAGGCGAAAGAGAAGAAGCCCGACGAAGAACAGTTAGTCCTCGTACTGTGAGGAATCGTATTAAGAGACGGCATGCAGAAAAATTCGTAATGTCCCCTGCAATAGGAGTGACAAAACGCATTAAGGCGTTTCACTCAGGCGACCAGCATATCCATATCTATGGAAGCAGCGGTTGTCTTTCCCAGAGGAAGGACGGGTTAAAAAAGGTCAGCCCTGAAAACTTCACACTCTTATCACCGTGACCACTAACGCATTGTTCAGTACGGTTGAAATACTTTCAAAACCAAAGATTGCGGTACTGTCCAAAAGGCATCTGCTGTGCGCAGCTGCACAAGGCGTGAGAGAGTAATGTCGTACTCCCTGCGCCCTCGGATCAGGCCAGGTTCTGCAGCTAAGTGGGTCAGACTGTTGAGACACTGGCTCTGGAAAGGATATCACAAGAAAACCCTAAAACACTCTGCCCCGCGTTTCAGACTTTTGAGTCAAAAGCTCGGAGAATGGTTCTCAAACAAAACCCGGTATTCTTTCACGGCATTGTGGGTCAGATTTCTGAGTCAAAGGCTCAAGGTGGAGTACCTCGACCAGACCCCATTGTTCGGCTTAGGAGACCAGAAAGTATCAATCTCCCTTGCAGCTCTTAGCTCACCGGCCTTCTTCTACATTCCCTGTTCGCACTCACTGAACAATGCGGCACGATCAGTCTATCTGTCAGTCCCCTATCCAATGTTCCGTGTATGAATCTGCGCCCAGAAAAATAAACCAATTACTCACTTACTAACCTCAGAGGATCTGATCTACGTTACAGTCTCAAATGTCCATACTCTGTGTCAAATTGGGTAAAAGGCACGGTAGTTAGGCACCGAAATGGTGCAACAGCTGAACGAGTTGTTCACTGAAACCTTGCTTTTTCCTTCTGTTAATGTATCTTATGTCTCTCAAAACACGCATGCAAGACCCCACTTCGGTGAAGCCAATTAGGACGAGCTCAGATGCTTCACATTTCACTCTTCTGCTATCCGGTGATACTGACACAATAACTCGTTGTATCTACGGTTTGAGAGTTGCACTCATTTTGCAGACTGGACTGAAGCTCAGTGAACAATCGAATTTGCGCTATGTGGTTGTGTGGCCCAATTAGGATCAATGCAGGTCTATGCGGTAAACGGTATGCATTTGTTGTGTCAGCATGCACCTTGATAGACCGCAGGTCTAAGCCTGAAAAAGAAGGGTTTCATCAAGCTTTGTCACGACTACTTCGGACAGCAAGAATAAAGAATAGTGTAAACCAAGCGGGTGATATGAATGTTCAAGTTGGTCAACTCAAACCGGAAGAAGCACGGTTGAGGGTCGATGCTTAGCGCATGGATAATTGAAAGCGACTGCTTACGTTGTGTGCTGACCATCGTCTGTTCCTAGACAGCAAGACCTTCTAACACAAACGCTCACATCAGTTTAGTTAAAGTATACCAACCACAAGAGAGCCCTGGAACAAAGTGGACCATGTGTCTTTCGGTTACCGATGTAGGGCCTCAATCAAATGATGTTGTTTTTTCTTGAGTACACAGCTTGACTGTGACCATGCCATTGCCTGAGCCAGATTATCACTTCACTTTCCATGACCATTACGTGTACCAAAGCAGAAAAGTTCCATTCATCAACCTCGACAGGCTTCAGTAGCTCAAGCGTATGGATCTGACCTGGAAAGAAAGCTATCGGAAACGCACAGCAGTTCGGATTCTGAAGACTGCTTTGAGGTTGAATAGGAGCTAGTAAAAAAAGCTATGTCCTCGGCTTTTAAATCTTTCTGCCAAGCCATCCGACTTGACTAAAAGAACATTTGCTATCATCGAGATCAGCAGATCTTATTCTTGCCAGAAAAGGCATACCAGCAACGAGCGACTGTGATAGTGAAAGCAGATCCCTCAAACACCGGATAATCAGGATCCTGAAGACTGACAGAAAACGCTTGCCAATTTTGACAGCCCAGGAGATGGAGAAGGGTTTTGCTCTATTTCGGCTAATTCGATTAACCGGTCAGAAGAAGACAGGTGTCAGCGAAAGGATGTGTGTACTTCACTCAGTCAATCGTCGTCTTGAGCGATGGGCTGAACGCTTCAAACAACAGTTGAGCTGGTCATCTTTAACAGAACAATTGAAAAAAAACCAGCGGGCCTGAATGGAACATCAATAGCATCCGGCTGTCAACACCCGAAATCCATCGTGAGATATCAATCCTCAGGGATGACGAAGAACCTGGCGCAGATGGCCTACACTTCGCACCCTTCAAAGAAGGTGGAGAGGTCCTTGTGAATAGTCTGACAACCATACTGCAGAAGATTTGGAACCAAAACGGAAGACCTGTCGAATATAGCCGATCCCAGTCTTTCACACACAAAAACCTGCGAAAATTATTATCGCATCAGCTTGGTAACCGTTGCATATAAGTAGCTTTCTGGCATTATTTTGCGCAGGTTTGTGGATTATCTGGAGAGACAGGGTGATGAGAATCAACCTGGATTTTTCACTGGCTGAGGATGCATCGACCATAGTTTTTACCTTGAAACAATTCTTGAACAGCGTCTTTGGTGAGCCCTAGTCTTTCCAGATATTTTTTTCAAAACTTTTCCTTTCAGTTTGTCGTAATTTTTTTCTTTTGCCCGGTTATTATTGAGGCACACCTCGATTCATCGGATTTAGTCGAGATTGCTATTAGCATACGTTTACCAGACTATAATCCCCGCAATCCCAGGGTATGATTTCACCAGGTCAAGGCTGTTTTTACTACCCGACGCATCACCTCTCAAGCCACCCGATTTTCCTATGTCGTTCAGCATCTTCCTTATGATGTAGCAGCGGAGGCAGAAGATCTGTTGGAGGATATCCTCAAGGAAAATCCCTGAATCCCTTCGAGCGGCCGTCATCAGTAGGACAGGATAGTCCGAAAACAAGATGCTGCGGGACTTATTCACCACAGTGGAACTTGGTGACAGATCGCTGTCACAACTGCTTTGCCATATGCACAGTCTCCTCTGCGGCCGTAAGCTAGCGGTGGAAATTATGGCACAACTATGGCTCGATAAACTTCCACTCTTCATGTGCCACGTCATCAGTGATTTCGTTGATGACCATAGCTTGGAGCAGCTAGCCCAAATGGCGGACAAAATCCACGAAACCTACCCCAGCCACCCCGTCAACTCCGTCTCTCGCCCTACGCCCACTACATCCACAGATTCCGACCCAATAGTTTCTGCCATTTCAAAACTACAGACTAGATTCGATACCTTGATCGATCGCCTCCAACGGCTAGAGATCAACAAGAGTCGATCACGTTCACGATATCGACCGTTGTCTCATACCCGTCCCTCTTGGTGGTGGCATCACCAATCTTTCGGTCCTAAAGCACGCAAATGCCAACCGCCTTGTTCCTTCAAGCCGCGTTCTAACAGCCCTTTAAACACTCCGGCCAGTCAGTAACGGCGACGATTATCTGTGGCCCTCCTCGCACTAGTCGCCTATCCCACATCACCGATCGTTCAAGTGGTCTACGACTCCTCGTAGATACGGGAGCTGAAGTTAGTGTGCTACCACATAAGAATCCACTTCCCGATTCTACTTCCTATCCGTTACAAGCCGTTAAATGTACCCGCATCGCTACATCCGGCGAACGTTCCCTCACCCTTGACCTCGGATTGCGACGTGCGTTCAAGTGGATCTTCCTTTTGGCTGACGTCCAAACACCCATCATTGGTGCAGACTTCCTGACCCACTACAACTTATCTGTCGATGTTCGACACACACACTTCTTGGACATGCTAACTTCCCTCTCAGTCAACGGAATTAGTGCCCCAACTTCACCCACAGGTATTCGAGTTATCTTACCTGATTCCCATTTTGATGACATACTTAGGGATTTTCCAACCCTTACTCATCCATGTCAGTACACCCAACCGGTCACTCATTCCATCGTTCACCACATCCAGACGAGGGGTCCACCTGTCCATACCAACCCCCGTCGACTTCATCCGGATAAGCTCCAGATGGCAAAACACGGGTTTGAACACATGCTCGAACTCGACATCACCCGCATTTCATCGAGTCACTGGTCGTCACCCCTGCATATGGTACCCAAGATATCTAAAGTTGATTAAAAACCTTGCGGATATTACCGTTCTCTCAATAAAACCACTATCCCAGACAAGTATCGCATCCCACATATCCACGATTTCGCCAGACCACTAAACGTCACACCTTCAGACGCCCCACGCTGGTCGGTTTTCTTAATCTTCAGAGACTTTTGCGGTGTCTGGCGATCAAAGGTGTCCCCCCCCCATTTATACCCCTTGTGAGGACTCGGTAGGCAGACTCCTGTGGGCGCGTATATGTATACGGCAAGCGTACACCTAAGTTCACCACAAACATTGGTGTAAGACAAGGTTGTCTTCTCCCGCCTTTCCTCTTCAGTTTGTTACCACTGTGTTGTCTGAAATTCCCTCGCCCGTCTCTGAAACATCTGGAGTCGGAATGCTCCCGGGACGTCCGCCCACAGACATTGAGCATGCAAGTTTTGACATTTAGGTCTGTCCAAAGTCAGTACTTTTAAGTTTTCATGGGTAGTTTGGTTTCAGATGAAAGTGAGACAGTAAAGGCACGGCGCAATCAAACTTACGGACGTTGATGCCGTTAACTTCCACAACCAGGTCGCCGTTCCGGATACCTCCTGCGTATGCCGGGGAGTCAGGATCGACTTCACAAATTGAGTTTCCCACTCTTCCTTTGACACCTTTCAGGCTAAAACCATATCCAGTGAAGTCGTTCCATTTCTGAAGCTCACACAGTCGAGCATGTGGAACGGACTCCATCTTCGTGTGTATTCCCTAGAATGTGGCTTTTTCAAACTAGGTATATTTACTGTGACCATGAAAATGGTAAACATAAACAACAGTTTGTTTAAAACTACCGTAAGTCAAGATGTGATAGAGTATATCCGACTTTTGGAAACTATGGACTTGGGTTTTCATTTTAAAATTTCACTGGTGTGGTTTGTGGCAAATTGTCCGGGTATGTGAGTGTGAGGTTACCTTGCAGAATTCTATCCAACTTTCCCTTTTGGCAGGGACGTCCAACAGTGGACCCATATTGCACCTGGTTAAGATGCAAGCCATTCATCGTACATTCAGAAGTCCGTCTGAATATTATCCGCCCCGTTACTCTGAGTGGTACATGTGTGAGGTTAATAGGCCTTCGGTCATTGATCGCCCCAGACTCACCGCCGTTTTAAATGGATACTTGATACAGTCCATACTCTCTGTGTTTGGCATCAACGCGTTGCCTGAAGTTAAAACGTTTGACACTTCACCAGATGTTCCCCGAGTCATTTTTTTATGTTGTTTGGCCTCTAACGTTATTTCGTTGTGATCTTGTTGCGGACCACACGCTCGTTTACCCAGTTTAGTTCCGGCCTCGCACAACACATACATTGTTGTAGCTCCTGAAGAGTTTTTTCTTCATTTTTCTTCATATCGGTGTGTTTCATTACCGTCGCACAGCATGTTGAACTGAGCCCATACAAAAACGACAGCGTCCTGAAGCTACTCCTTCGGTAGTGCATCCTTATTTCCGAAATTGCCAAACAACTCAGTCATGACAACTTTAACAACGTCTGCAAGATCTTCAAAGTTTTGTGGTTCAGTTCATTAGCTACGAAAGATTAAGTTGTCAGCGGGAAACAAAGAGGACACCGTATGTAATCCAAGCTTGTGCCCAAGTCCGACATAAGCTCTGGAGTCCTGAAGGGCGGGAGGATGAGAAGTCGGAGTGGAAAGCTTTCAGCATTTTATCGCCATTCCTACGTCATCGACAGAAGTTCAGTTTTACACGCCGAACATAAATACCAACCGTTCCTAAAGGTTATTTGCAACTGAACTCGTGGGAGAAAGTCTCGGATTCTGTCGAGCAAATGGAAGTGAAAGGCGTTCCAAAGGTGTATTTACCTTTCGGGTAAATAATACGATCGATTTCTACAACCCATAGTGCCAAATACATTTATCACACGGTTAGGTCATTGTAAGAACAGTTTCAAACTCAGACACACACTTTGCCAGACAACGATTTTTTCCCACTCCGGGAAATTGCTGCATGGACTAACCATCCTTCAACAGCTGTTCGCACGGCCTTTAGAACTCAGTATAAGACACTTTGTTATACTATTTTACGTGTTCAACCATTGCTGGCAAGAGCACTGCCCAGTGCTCAGAAATTGAATAGAAGTGCCACACCCTTTGTTGGCCCGATGCTTTCAGGTGGGTGGAAGCAGCTGGAAAACAAGAACGTACCTAAACCCAGTGTTGATTCCTGTATTCTACTTTTATTTTGTACAACGGCATTCCACGTTTTCGCTATTTCGGCTTTGCGCCCATACCACCTTTCTTGATTTGACCTGAACATAAACCCTACTTTGACCTTGACATCGCACGTGTTGTTTAAGTTTACACGTGGTTTCGCTCTCTCGTAAACACGTGGCTTTGAGTCGGTGTTGACCTTGGAATCCGGTAGGAGTTGGCAGTTCCTGAACCGGTGTATAGAAGCCGACATAACCCCACGATTTGATGTTTGTACAGTTTTATTGTTTTACTATTGTATTTTTAGTATCGCATTTGTGGATAAAAATTTTTTGAACGGTTTGGCTTTTGGGTTTTTGCGCGTTCCTTTGAACTATGGTTGGTCTTCCATCGTCTGCCGCCCCAGTACAAGAGCACGACCCTTTATGAAGCCCCCGTTTATCGGATAATGCGATCTGTGAATAATTTATCCCATTCACAGGTGATTTAGCGCACTGCTAAATACCCTATATTTAAAATCTCTATGCGCTCTGAGAGAACATCCTGCCCGTAACTCATAAACCAGGACTACAGAAAATCATTCCAAACTGCCAGGAACCAAGAATGACTCATTTTGTCGCAGCTGCGCCGACTTTCTTGACAACAATTCACTTTGTTTTGGATCCAACTAATCCAATCTATGCAGGAGAATTCTGTAGTGCTCTGCTGCTCTCCTGCGCGGCTACTGAGGACGATAAGGTTTCCTAGTCTATGACAGGTGACTTTGGCCCAGCCAAACTAAAGTATTATAATGTTTATTTGCGAATTGTGAACGGCATGCCGTCACGCACTATAATAATAACGCACTCAAAATAAAGGCATGTCCAACATCTGCTTTCGGTGTCCAGCAACACACTTAAACAGGGCTGTCACACAAATTGTGTGCATTATCCGACAGATTATACAAAACTTGCGTGATTCAAGTGCGGCGGACATCGAGAGCAGAGGAACACAATCATTAGCTTACTACGAGATCTGTAGAGAACACACCCGCTTGGAGCAAGATCGGACCGCAACAACCCGAAAATAGCTACCAACAACCCAGGGGAAGGCAAAACTTGGAAGGCTTGCCTGACACATGATAAGGAACTTTAAATTGCGAAAATAAGAAAGAGAGCAAGGTATCCGGAGAGCATAAAGTGATTCAGTGATCTGGTCGGCCAATTTGAACAAAAACTGGTAGACATTTCTGGGGCCCTGTGGCCTTGGACAGTTGCATAAATGGCCAGGCTCACGAAAAATGCAAGTTAGGGCGATGAATTACATAAATTCATAAAAGAAATAAATGGTGGCTTACATCCCAGTGAACCTGTACGGATTCATTGGTATCGCTGTTGGAGGGGGTCAGGTTTAAGAGATCTTGAACGTCCCTAATTACATGCGAGTTTCCTGAATATGCCAGCCTGAAGCAAAGTGCCTCGGGGCATAAAGTTTTCTACTGCGCAAAATGGAGGAATATTTGACGGCAAAGAGCGATGGCACAACGATCAGCTGTCTCCCTTAGCGTCAGCTAAAGCGCTCTTCAGTTTAATCCTTCGGCCCAGAGTGCCAACAAATAAATATCGTCTATCCATGCGACTTTCGACCAAGTCCAGATAATAACCCTGAAACACTACTTCAGTTGCAAAGTGGACCTGTCCCTATTTTTTCAGACCCATACCGACAGAGTAAGTCTACCTCGTTGGTTATCCACCCAAACCTTAGTTCACTACAATATTTTGGAATGGTTCTCTCTTTATCGGACCATACCTAATGGTGAACATCATTTGACCGCAACAAACTCTGGCAGAATGGCCGCTAAGCTGTTGGTATAATGGTTGGATTACCCGTGAGACAGGCGCAGCCAAAAGGCTATCTAGTCCAATATCGTCAGCAACGGATGCCATCCATTATCTAGCATAAAATATGCACAGACTGATATACAATACTAAGGAAGAACAGCATAAAAAACGGAAAATATTTAGTTCTAGCTCGGCAGTGGATCCTGTACATTAAGGACCCAGCAGCGCCAAAATCATTTGCCAACATACATTTCGAGCGTTAATCGAACACAGGCTGAAGCTAGACAACTCGTGATTTTTCGAAATCTGCGACGATAACAGTGTCACCATCTCATCTTTTAAAACGTATTTGTATAATGAATTGTTCTGCAAATTATCTACATGGATTCCACTCGTGTAAATAACTTTTGCTGTTTATATGTGCATCACCGATCGAATACACAGGTACATGCTCGGGGATCTCGATGACTGCTACTCCTAGTTAAAATCGTGGTGGCCGCATTCAGTCTTGCCGGATAACTCTAGCTAGGTTGGAAGAAAGTGAGGCTTGCAAACGTTGATGGCCTATGCAAGTGTGATCCTGAACAGCTGAGTGTTCCATTGTTCCTTGCATAAACCGGCGGGACGACAATGTCGTCGAGCACAACGGATAGCTTAAGTAAACTAGATGACGCACATGACTAACATGCGGTAGGGGTTCATGCTGCCCAATCAACCAGCGACAAAAGTACGGGGTACACCTTCTTCCAGTAGGTTGCAATCCAATGGCCACCGTCGATATACTGGGGAGCAACGTGAGAAAAAATTTATGAAGAATGTTTCTCACTGCTTAGAAGCGACTGATCGCTAATTACAGAGGACAAATAGATGCAGGAGAACCACATCGCCTGGTAGAAAGTGCATGCGCATTCTGCAGCACAGGTGGCATCCGTCTAGGGGCACCTTGGCGTTTGCACCACGAACTAAGTTGGTTAACGTAGATTAACCCCGCCTTGTTTGTTCCAACACTATGATAGTGTAGCCCTGGCGGTCGCGGCCCCAAGTGCCTCACAACGAAAAATGTGCGTACGCTGTCATTCCACAGATAACGTTCAGGACGTAGCCATCGCCCTCTGAGATTTCACGTCGATCGCACTGTACCAGTGTCATCCGTGATCAGGATAGTATAAAGCTTGTATCTACACGCTAGGTAGTATTTGTTTTAAAAAGCTTATCCAAAACGCTTTGTCGCGTGCTTTCCGTCGACATTTACTACTTATGGAAGGCGCCGAAACAATGCCAACTGCTGCCATCTGATGAGGCATATGTGGCTATAAAGGCATTTTCCTTACTGCGGCACACGCACGCATCCGGCGTCTTAAGGTTTAGTGGGACCAAAAGCATATAATTTGCCACGATGGAACCCAGCTACGCGGCATTTACTCAACAGAACTAGTCGACACTTCCGGGGGTAATTGTATATGTTCTGACTGGTAAGAATCTCGCCAAACTCATCGGCCACAAACTTCCACACTTCACACAACGACGTTCCACACTCCAGCAGGGCCTCGCAGGTGCTCAAATCCTCTCCGATCAGCTGCCGATTTATCGAAAGCCGAAGGTTCAAAAATTTAGAAATTTTATGTTGTGCTCAAGAAAATAAAAGGTAGCCGAGAGACGGTTCTCCTGCCTCCTTACACGGTGGAGAGCCGGTGCTTCACGTACTGTCTGTTGATGGCAAATGTGCCGAGCTTACCAGTTTTTTCGGATTACTCGACTTTCCGTTTCTCTTGCTGGCCGCCTTCTGCATTTATACTACATCCATTCGTAACGTTGCTGCTTCTCTGCAGTTTCACTGTACGCCATGAGTCTGATGTTCCTGTTACCATTTATCCGTATTGCTAATCCCCCCACTTCATCATCCCCACTTGCGCTTTTTGTGGCCCCGGCCATAAGTCCAGCAGTCCAAGGCCACTAGGCCTCAGCGGTGTTTCTACGTTTCAGTTCAGTTTGACTGACTGAATGACGCCAACTCTGGTGCTTCACCAGATGAGATGTTCGGGTTCCGCGTTCTATACCTTTATTCATATGTGAAAGCCGGAAAGCCTCCTGTTTTGCCCCCTCTTTTTGTTTTTGCCACCGCCTTCAACCCCTAACGATCTGATCGTGATCGATATTCTCTCCAAAAAGCAGTAGTAACTGTGCTTCCCTGCCTGTGCCGGTTTTTGATAGTACCAGGGATTAAAACATGAGGGCCAACAAGGCATACGAACACCATGACAATTACTTAGCTGTCGCGGTTTGTACTGGCCAAGTTTTTTTGCTTTGTTCTGCTCCCTGAGCTATTAGTCACTTCGGACAGAGACGTATTTGGAAACCCACCCATGCATGGACAATACGTTTTATTGGGATCTTACGTGGTGTGTCAGTGGTGCATTTGCGTCTACTTATAATAATAATAATAATGTTTATTCCCAAATTTTGGGTGACATACCGTCTGGCATGATCATACGTTTACAGTCAGAATGAAGCATGACTGGGGGATTTGCGGGTAGTGCGGATTGCGCGAAAAGAGGACAATGTCATAAACAGTGGGAAATATCCGATGAAATAATAATAGGTTGCTTTCCCAACTTGTAGGGAACAATGGTCAGGAGGTCCGACTAGTTCAAAGACATGAACATGGCATGAACTAAAACTGAAAACCATTGCTGGCCATGAGTGACCTTGGGCGCTTGGGCAAATGGCTGGAGTCACAACGAGCAAAAGTGGAGATGGAGGTAGAATAATTCGAATAGGGAGCACATGGCGAGTTTTGTCTCAAAAATGTGGCTTAATCTGAAATTAAGCAAACTCACTGTTGTAGGGAAGTCAGTTGCAGCAGATAGGTTGGATGGGGACGTGGTGTTAATGCATAGGGCGAACCAAACATCGTATACGGATTTGAACTTGTGGAAGAGGCAAGCCGAAATTGTGGCAGAAAATCAGGCTAGCCAAATTTGGGCGAAAATTCATCGGGTACGAAAGAACTCGTCCCAGAGACGGGGCCGGTTGAAAAATTTGCTCGAAGTTGCGACTACAGGCTCGATTGGGCGAGGGGTTGCGGTCGAGATTTTGAAGAGAATAGTTGCGGGAGTGCCATCACACTGGGTATGACAGTGCCATGCCATCATTGCACTGACATGCTTCGGTTTATGGACAGCCCCGTAACGGTCGTCAAGGGTGCCGCGATCGGAGAAGGGATACGCAGTTCTGTGGCAGCTGGATCTGGGTGAGACGGGGATTGACACAGAGAGTCAGACGGATGCAGGGTCACAGATAATTTCCCTTTCGTTGGAGGACCGTGTGAGTGTAGACCGGGGACCAGCCAGTTTGAATGAATAACAGTCCTACGGGGCGTTTGGGCAACTGCAGTAGAAGTTTGAAGCTTGGGAAGAGGGGCAACGAGGAAGAAGTAGAATGAAAGCAGTAGCATGTTGCGAGTGTCAGGAGGCATATGATACAACGGTGTCAACAGAAAAAAATCTAAAAGGGGATGACAGCAAGCTAAATGGACCCAGGAAAGGTGGATACGTTTGCTGATCTAGAAACCAAGTACTAGTTGGGCCAGAGTAGGTGCATAGTTTTAGGATAGTAAGAACTTTGTCGTCGAGGTAGCTAGCAGGGAGGCTAGACGTTGGACTAGTTGGAACGGGCGGCAGTTTTTAGCTTACCAAAGAATCATGACATAGGGTCTCCGTTGTGCAAAGAAAGGGGTTAATGTGAGCAGTGACAGTAGACAAGTAAAAAGCGGATAGGCAACAGGCTCCCAGAAAATGGATAAGAACCGTGGCTTAACTGAGATCTACTGCGTCAACCTAACAGGAGATTAGGATTAAGGATCACCAGTCGCCGAGTCACTGCTGTCAACTCCAGAAAACGAATGGTGCATAGCAAAAAGAACAGCCATTAAATGCTAGCTGTGACTGGTTGTAATCAGGAAATAATAATTTATTTGCATTTTGTGCATATGATCGTTATAGATGACAAGAGGATAGAACGTGTGTGCTATGTTTGGATGGTGAAGTGAGCTTGGGATGGTGTGATCCAACTAAGACGAAGGTGGCAACTCCTTGCACGTCGACATTAGCCGTGAGCCTCACACAGTACCCTCAGGCTACCCCATGCATATATATATATATATATAGACAAACGAAAAGACACCTGTCATTCGCTTGTATTTCTTGGTGTTGCGAGACAAATGACAACCTGGACAAGTCCAATCCAGCTACAGACAAACGGCAACAGTGCTCTTTTTTTGGTTTTCCTGAATTAAAGGCCAGGCTCAGAACCACCGGCGATGGGCGATACACCCGTGCTGCTGGAGGGGTGGCGAGTATACGAACGCACCATGGTGCAACGTAACAGGGCGACCCTCCCTGCAGGACGTACCCGTCCACCACACGAGGTTTTCATCCCTCGTGCATGCTACCAGATCTGCAGGGTGACAAGTCACCAAGCAGTCATAATTGCGGCTTGTGCATTAAAAAAAACCCCAGCTACCAGATATTTTATCCGGTCGGGGGAAAGCCAGGCCAGTAATACAGCTCAGTCATTTCGGACAAGCAAACGGCAAACAGCTGCTGGAAGAGGCAAGTCGCGGAGGCAAATGAAACGTCAACTACGTTTTGGGCTATGGGAGTAGAATGGAGATGTTCAGAGCCTGTGTACTATGGCTAAACGAAGACGAAGCATTGGTGTGAGCCGCCTTGTCAAGTAGAGCGCACCAGTGTTGAGTGTATGTGTGTGTGAATGAGTGGGCTGTGGGGCCAAACCAGTATTTCGTTTATGGCGCATCTCCAGACCCACCATTTGATATGCATGCGCTGCGCGTGTTCAGGGGATGCAGAATCGTTCAGAACAGCGAGGAACTAAGGCTTCGGTTTGACTTAGGTTAGTTAAATCCAGTCAAAGCAAGCCACCAGACATTAAATAGAGCTGACAGAGTTACTCAGGGATGGGACCAGGCTTGAAGAACTAGGAATAAGTTGGCTGGATACAAAAGCTCAAGGCCGGAGGAAGGAAATACAACCAGGTCAGTGGAAACGGGCTTAACGACAATTAAGATGGCAGGCGCTAGACATTCTCTGCAAATCAACTACGCTTCAGACAGCGAAAGGAGTTGTGGTCGCAGGAAGTGAACGTCTGCATAAGAGATAGATAAAGTGGTAAGTTATAGACAAGAACACTTGGGAGGGTGACTGTCGCGCTTTTGGGTTAATGCTAAAGGGTTCATTCTGGTGAGTATAAATGCTAGGACCTAGTAACAGGACAGTCGGGGTGAGTGCGCAGATTAGAAGGGCTTAGGGCCTATTTCAAAAAAAGTGTCTAGTGTAAGCTGAGGCGCGAAAAGGCGCTCAGCTCCCTCAATAGAAAGGTAAGAATCGATGGCCTTTCGAAAGCCTACATGAGATGAGATAGTACGGATATGGGAGGGGAGCTTGTTCCATAGTTTGGAATACAGGCAAAGGAAAAAGTTTTGTCTAAAGACAGTTCGACATGTCGACAATGGGAGTAAACACCCAGAGTTGCGAATATTATAGGGGGTACGGGAAGAAAATTCAGGGCAGCAGTCAGCTATGTAAGCCCTCCGGTAGATTAGGCGATGCAGAAGGCCTAGATTCAACCTGATGCGCCTTAGCCATAATGGATCCAGCCCAAGTGACAAACAGCGAAGACGGTACGGTAGTGTGGATGACACCGGAAACAAGGACTTCGTAAACGAGCGCTGCACATTCTCCACAGCAGTCCGGCATGCCTGTGAATACTGTGAGGCGAATTCAGGGCTGGATTCAAGAATGGGTCTTACAAATTGTTTAAAGATAGCAATTAAGCATGATTTGTTATGAAAGGATCGGCGAATGTAAGCGCAGAGCTTGCGAGCTTTAGCCACTCTGTACCTCGCATGTTGGTTAAAGCTAAATGCACAGGAATACCTAAGGCCTAGGTCTCTCACTTCGGGAAGAGTAGGAATCAAGAGCCCATTAAGAGTAAGCGTCCCAGGAGGAATTTGGAATCGATGTGACAGGGCTTGGCACTTTGGAACAGCGAAAGAAAGACAGGACTTGGAGGACCAGAGTGATAAAGAGTTCAGGTCGGACTGAATGTTAGCGAGAGTAGAAACAGAGTCACTGTCCTTAAACGTGTAAGCTATCTTAATGTCATCAGCAAACAGAAAAGGGGATCCATGGGTGATCGAATCGGTGACGTTATTAATGTATATTAAGAACAGTAGAGGGCCAAGCACACTACCCTGAATAACTCCACTGGTAATGGGAAGGGGTGAGGAGGAGAGATCCCCGATTTTGGTGGCCTGGGTTCTCCCAGTGAGGTAAGAGGTGAACCATCGCAGTAGCGGGCCACCAATCCCCGTAGATCGTAGTTTGTTGAGGAGTGCACCGTGGGGAACTTGGTCGAACGCCTTGCGAATATCAAGATAGATAAGAATAATACACAGTCCGGCATCGTAGGCGGACGAAATATGATTAAAGAAATCAACCTGGCATGTGTTAGCTGACCGCCGTGCCATAAACCCATACTGCCGGTTGTTAAGGGTTCTGGTGGTGAGCAGGTAATCCATGACAGGGACTTTGATAAGGCGCTCTAGGGTACGAAGGAGTAAGCAGGTATGGTGGATGCCACGATAGCTGGCTAGAGCAGTTCGTGGACCTGACTTATAGTGTGGAACAATGGTAGAGTGCTTCCACTGACTTGGGACTGTGCCAGTGATAAGGGAGATATTGAAGAGATTAAGGATGAGGGTGGGGACGTCCGGGCCACCAGCTTTTAAGATAAGAGAAGGGATACCGTCAGTGCCTGGGAAATTGGAGTCTCTAAGGCGGACGAGAGACGAAGTTACATCAGACAAAGTGACTGAGAGCGTGCAGAGGTTGGGGCTTGTCTCGTTAGCAGGTATGGTAACTTCGTAACCAGGTGGGGAGCAATGAGTAGATAGAGTCGATGTGGAGGGGACATAGCAGCTAGCGAAGTAAGAGTTTAGGGATTCCACAATGTCAGCAGGGTCAGACAGAGGCTTCCCGTCAGCGGCCACAATATTTGAAACTGCAGATGAATTTGAGAAGCAACGCCGGTGAAAGAGGCGCCCCAGCATCTTAGGTTGTAGAGAATGGGCTATGGCAGCAGATTCCTCGCGCCTTTCAAGAGCGAGTTTGGCAGTGGCAATGTCAGTCGTAAGTTTGTTAATTACAATGAGGAGAGAGAGATCATGGGATTCAAGGAAGAGCCTACGATAATTCCTAAGTTTATGGCGTATGGCGGGTAATCGTGTGGCTGGATGGCAACCTGAAACATAGGAAGCTCGTGTGGGGGCAACTAGATGTAGCGATGATAGTAGGTTGCCGTAAAAGATGTTGGCAACCCTTTGCGTGTCGTCAGAGAGAAAGAAATCGTCCCAGGCCTTATGGCGCAATGAGATTGCAAAGGCATCAAGAATGTCCGGGGAAAGGGTGAAAGAGGTTGAGGGGGGAAGAGTAGGATTAGGTTGAATACTCTTCCAACTGCAAGCGACAATACAGTGGTCACTATCAGGGAACTTCGGGCCAACTGCAGCGGTGGGACACAGATAGCCGTTGACAAGGGCAATGTCCAGGGTGTGGGTACCGCGTGTTGGTTGTCTTACAAGCTGGGACCAGCCTTCGACATTAAGTTGGGCAAGCAGAGGCGAAAGGCGCAAAGGGGAGTTTTGTTGAGCCCAAGCGATCTCAGGAAGGTTGAGATCCCCAACAATTAGTTTGTTTGAGTGAGGTAGAGCTTGGGTGTGAGAAAGAAGCGTGGATAGACGATTAATCGAGCTAGTGGAGTGTGGAGGGGGCATGTACAAACACCCGAGGATGAACGGCGGATTAGCCCGACAGGCAGAAAGCCAGACGGAGTCTGGAGTGTCCGCCAGTAGTGGATCGTCAATAGTGGAGACTTCCATTTCAGTTCTGGCGTATATGAGGCAGCCACCTCCACGGCGATGGGAACGATCGGAACGGAAAACAGTGTATCCCGGAAGGGAGATAAGAGCATCAGGCGTGCTAGGAGAGAGCCACGTCTCAGTGATACATATGAAGGTTGGACAAGCTATAGTGGAGATAGCTTGGATGTAGTGCAATTTAGGTAATAGAGAGCGGGTGTTGACTAGAACGACGGAAATATTGCTAGCGGGATCAGGGGAGGTGGGTAGTGTGGCTAGCAAGAATTTGGTAAGCCCAGGGAGGTCAGTATGGAATGGAGTGGAGACAGGGGAATCAGGAGTTATCAAATTGGTAGGCGAGGCAGGACCAGGTAAGGATGCGTGAGAATAAGATGCTGGGACGTACCGTGATGGGTACGGGGACAGCGTTTGGGTGGCAGTGCAGGCAGCGGAGCTCCATGGACAAAGAGTAACAGGCTGGGTCGGGCAATCGTTTGTAATAACGTAATCAACGTAATCAGAAGATGGTACCGTGTGTGGCAGCTGAACAGAAACAGCGGGATTTAGGTCACGCGGGATGGATGGGCAGGCGAAGTGTTTAAGAAACAGGGAATGAGAGGGTAAGGCAGAGGCACTAAGAGAGCGGTTGGATCTGTCTTGTAGTGCCTTCAGCATCGAATCGTAGGGGGCGGAGGGTACGGGTAGCCAAACTGGGCTGATTGGAGGAGATGAAATAAGAGGCTTATGGTAAGAGATGCAAGATGAGGGGAGGGGACAGGGAGCAACGAGGAAGTTAGTGGTGCAGTCAAACTCTCTGAGAGGACTGGGCTCCGTTGGGGGTGGACAGGAATCCTCTGCGTTGGTTGTGGTGGAATGGGATTTGGAATAGGAAGTCGAGATAAAGTTAAAGGTCGTAAAGGTGGAGCTGCACGTGGCTTCGGAAGGGGCGGAGGCTGTGGTGGAGTAGGCAGTTGCCGAAAAGGGATCCCAGGCTTCGGAAGGGGCGGAGGCTGTGGTGGAGTAGGCGGTTGCCGAAAAGGGATCCCAGGCAAATAGTACGTGGGTTGCCAGAAAGGCGGAACTTGGTAGGGGCTAGGATTAGGTAACGGTCGTTGTGGTTTAAGGATCCTGTCAGGGAACTGGGTTGCACGGTTAGAGGGGCTAGAGATGCGCTTATGAAGAACCACGGGTATAGCCAGGCTTGTAGAAGGGCGAAGAGCAAGAGCTCGGGGAGTGGGTGCGGGAGAAGGGGTTACGGTGCGACGCTTGGACAGCAGGTGCTTGAGTCCAAGGAAGCGCTTTGTTGGGGAGACACGAAGTGTCATTAGGTCAGGAGGTCTGGATAAAGAACCTGTGCTGTCATCCTCGACTACAGCCTCATGTGTGGGCTGATTAGTTACCGTATCTCTTAAATCAGCGGTCGATCTTGTTGGCGTGGTGGAGGTCAGAGATGAAATTTGTGGGTGCCCAGAAATAGAAGTGGAGGGCTCATGGTCATGAGCTTGGGGTGCAGGGCCTGGATCCAACAGGCAGGTTTGTGTGACGCTGTGGCACGCATCAGCGCAAGTACTGGCGGTTGATGGGGTAACAGGTTTAGGTAACTTTTTGGTAAGCTGTCTTTGCAATCTAGTACGGGCAGCTTTAATTTTTAGGGTTTGGAATTTTTTGGTGGAGGAGAGAAGAGTCTGAGCTGTTAGCAGACGCGCGGCATTCTTTTCATCCCGGAATCGCATTATAATTGGGCAGCACATGGACGGTTTCGACTTCCGGAGCCGTCGAGCTGTGCATATGGTGTCCTGCATGCCACATGCAGTCAGGATAGCGGTTTTGGTATGCTCAAGGGGAATTCGATCGGGTGCATTGAATATTAAGACTTGATGCCGGCATTCGATCCGTTGACAAATCTCAGAAGCCATGGTGTCAATAAAAATTGACGCTTTTTCTAAGATTGTTGGATCGCATGTTGCGTCAGGATTTAGAAGGCATGCAATCGACTGTACGGTTCGGAGGGCGGAAATTTCATTTTCCATCTGATGCACACGTGTTCTGAGTTTTTCCAGGTCATTCAGGACCTCGGTACCTACTGGTAGCGGTGAAAGAGGGGTGTTGCCAGGTTGAGGAGGCAAAGATATGTCAGTTAGCACAACTGAACAATCCGAAGTTGCTTGGAATACTGTTTTTGCCGGCCTCGAAAGGTGAGCGGGTTGAGAGCTGGGCCTTCTGGCTCTAAGCCGCTTCTTTGAACATACAGGAGGGATAGCTGATGGGGATTCGGGGTCTAGCAAACGCTTTGATGAGGAAGATGGGAGCGGTGTCATAATGGGATACTTCGGAGCAAGTTGAAGAATGACTGATTTAGTGGAATACAGTTGAGAGTGTTCTAAGGTGGTAGGAAAACTATGGATCGTACTACGAGGGTCACAGTCAATCTTAGATACCAATGTGATGTGGTAGTTCAGATAGGAATGTGGAAGCGTGGGACAGTGGCGGCACGCTGACAGGAACGATTATGTAGATGAGGACTAGACGCACTCTACGAGCTGGGGCTAGAACTGATTACGCCTACTGGAAAAGGGAGGCCTAGTTGGACTTTGCGATCGCAACTAATTGGGGAGCCACTGTGAGAAATAGTTATCCAGTATAAAAAAACTGGTTCAAGACCTATGGATGGGCTAGAATCCTAAAAAAAATTTCTACAGCACCTGACCTTGAATTTTTGGTTTCGCGCGGACGGACGATCTCGCCCTGAACGAAGCATTACCCCTGTGTCATCATCTTGACGTCAGATTTTGTTCCCCATATTCAGCTTTGACGCACCGCTACGCGCCCGCGGAATATGGGATCGTCACACATGCCACTTGGTTTCCACCTAGAGTTTGCCTGGCCGTTCTGAACACTGCTGTATCTACTGAACATTAACATGTTCCAACTTATCCAGCCGATGTTATTATGTGACCTCATAATAACAGTAGTAATCGTTCTGGTTTGGCATCCTTTCGGAGCCTAGCCGCCACTCTACGAGAAAAAACACAAAGGCTGAGATATTGCCAGGCTGTTTAAGCCTAGGCAGGAGCGGAAAATATTTCTGCCCGAAACGCTCCCCCAAGCCTGTACTCTTGCCCAGTTGGTTGTCTCTGAAGTAATATTTACTGAAAACGACTGTTAGCCCCTTTCTAGCTGGCGCGTCATCGCTGGAACTAAGAATCCCAAAAACTAGCCTCCCTGTTTGCTAGCCTGGTGGCTAAGTTCTCAGCTTCCCAAAATAACGCAAATCCTCTCACCCTGCCCTTTGGTCGACTGACGTTCAGTGCAAAGCACGAGACACAACACTTATCAAAAGTGGTAGACTCTTGCATCGCTATCGGAAGCTACTGCATACTCACCGCGGGAAAGCACACAAATAGTTATTAGTTGTGCACTCATTCTACATCTACGCTCTCAACTAGTTTTTGATTGCCAGGTTAGCCAAAAAATCCGTCTTTCCGCAGATCGCTTTAGCATGTTGTCACCCTCAGTTGGAGTTTTATTTTTATCTGGATACCGCTTTAGGTGATGCCTTCCGACACTCACCACTCACTACTAATATTGCCCAATTTCTCTCTATTCCCAGGCTTCAAACTTTGGCAGTGATTCCTTCACCCCCTTATGGCCGTCATTCTTTCATTCTGGCTTATCCCCGGTTTACACTCGCATTGTTTTTCGAATGAATCGGTGTTACTCGTGACTCTATATTGATCTGATTCTACCTGTGTCAACCCAGTTCTCTAATCCAGATCCAGTCACTACAGGAATGCTCATCCCTTGACACAATGGAGCGATCTTTACGTTCGTTATCGGCTGTCCAGAAACGGAAGTGCGTATGATAGCACGGCACTGCCATACACAGTCGGATGGCAGTCCCACAACTATTCCTTAGGTCCACGATGGACGTGAAATTTATGTTTTATTGGCTGCCAATGGCTTGGTATGTTATCTCCGTAAAAACATTCGAGAATTTTGTGAAACAGTTGGTTTCTTCACGTGGCTTCTTCTGTATTGGGTTTGGAAATACTCTGAAGACTACATTTACAATAACTACGTCGTCTGCATAGACGCGAAGGCAAAATATGGCAGCCATTCGCAACTTGTATCGGAAAAAGTTTTCTATATTTGCAGCTGGATTTTCACCAAAGATAGCCACCACAGCTCGTTTGGACGCCCTGTTTGGCTGTTTTCCACTCCACCTGGCCTGTGATCTGCATCCACAGAGATCCCTAACCGAAAAAATCCCTGCGATCTTGCATCGGCTCCGTCTTGCCGCTGCGGATTTCCTCGGCCAACCTGGAAAAAATCCCGCTGCTTAAAGAATCACACATCCAAGCCCAATGACCATTAGTATGCCGTCCGTTACGGGGCTGTCCAACAACCATCATGTCAGACCGATGATGCACGACATTGCCACACTCAGTTTGATAGCAAATAAACCCCTCCTACTCCAGGCCGTGCCCCCTCGCCCACTGGTTCAATTAACTGGAAATAGGAACAAACTCCTAACCTGGTCTCAGCCGTCTCCAGGACGCTTTCATTCAAATCTGCTGAACCTCTCGTTCGGACTTAACCATTTCGGTGGACTTTCAGTCTATGCTCGCCGGTTCCCCATTTTCAGCGACTTACAGTTTTTTGCATGTGTAAGGCACGATGCCTCTTGTTTTGCCCTACCTCGTTTTGTTTTTTCCCGCCACCTTCAAGTTCTAAAATTCACATCGAATAATGCCCACTGCTTATGACACAGTCCGTTTTCCGTGCAATCCCCTGTACCCACGATCCTCGCCAACCATGTTTTTATTCTCACTGTAACACTATGACCATGCCTGAAAGCATGCCACCCACCAGCTGGAAATAAACATTTTTGTTAGTATTTTCTTCCTACACACGACCACCTGGGCCTTTAATTGCAACTACGAGCAAATTGTTCAGCCGGCCGCAACCGCCTCTGCGACGGATTAGTCCTAATCCACCGGATCCCTCTTTCGGATTTAACTACCCCGGTTTTCCGCTGCAAGACCTTGCGCCAGACCTTTCCACAACAGTGACACAATTGCCTTTGCTTAGTTTTGGCGTTAAACACTCTTTTAAGATAAAATTCTCTATTTGTCTCTACTTCAAATTCTTCCATCTCTTCATCTTTGTTTTCGCTTTATGTGACCCCGGCCGTTTCGTCAACTACCCAAAGTCACTCATGACCGGCAACGATTTGTCGGTTCTGGTTTGAGTCAACCGGCTTCATCATTGAACTAGTCGTACCTCATACCTGATTCTCCCAATTTTGTTTCCACAACTACGGTGACTTATCACCTGATGAGCCTTTCTACTTGGTTGTACGTTCCTCCTCGTTGTATCGTTACCCGCTACGTTCAGGTTGTGGTCATCGTGCTTCTACGGGCATGTTCCATACAAGTTGGAAACTAAACATATTTTTGTCATTATAATCAAGCGGTTTCACTCAGTGGTGATACTAGAAGGAAAATTGTGTACTCAATTTAACCTCGTCTATATCGTCGATAAAACAGGTCAGTCTTCTCACTCCTATGAATGAACTCTTGCTCCTTGCACTGATGGTAGCATATATTCCCGGAGAATTCAGCTTTGAATCCAAAAGCATCAATTACTGCAGAGTAAAACACCTTATCTCATGTGTAATTTAACAGAGACTCAGTAATGCTTCACAGTGCGAGGTATTTGATCCAGTTTGTTTTGCCAAGCCCGAACGCCTTTCCTTGGGCTGTAACCGTACCTGCTGTCACCAAATTGTATAATCTTTTGAAATCTGTGTACTCTGGGATGAGTTCGTTCTAACCCGCCTAATATCTCGTTCGTACTTAACCAGTCCTGTTTTCCACTGCGATTTCAGTTTGCCCTCTTACAAAATTAGCTAATTCGTTTACGGTGTTCGTTCATTCTTATTCATTGCACTATCCTCCCATCGAAAATGTCCCTTACATCTAAATCCATTACAACAGTGACATCAGGGAATTTAATTTCCTTCGGTGTTATCAGAAAAGTCGGTTATCTGAAACTAACCACAGAATGCCCGAAATCTCCCGGGACCCTCAACTCTACAAAATGCCGATCAGACAGTCCTGAATCAAAGCCATACAGCGCGGGACGACATCGAACCAAAATCAGACAGAGCCACTGCAATAAAATATAACTCCGCACTCGCGCACTGACACTCGCCTGGTTGCGATAAAGCCGTTGTTTCCCTTGTCGGTGAGTATATTTTTTGGTACTGGACATTGGAGCGGGGACAGTAGGCGCATAAAACATATTGGCGACGGTAAGTCGCTGTCCTTCGGCGGATAATCAACTTGGGTTCCGTGTAGAGAAAGAAAAATATGGGTTCATTTTGAGTTCCGTGGATAAATCTGGTTTTGACATTAACAAAGACAACAATATCGACCCGTTAAGTATCGACACAATTGCAAAAATACTCCCACCACTGAGCGTCGTTTAAATCGATTCTACTACATAATAACCTACTACAGGGTCTTCCTGCCAATTATCCGTCGTTTTTGCACACACTAACCAGCTTTTGACCTAAAGTTTTTGGTAGGATTGGTCACATGCCCATCAAATTGCATTTGGTGCAGTAATGGGGCTGTTTCAGCGTTGAATTCTACCCACGCATTTCAACCCCAAACTGCGTATCGTTCTCACAAGTGACGACTCAAACCCTGGAGTTGCTGCAGTCGTCGCTGACACATTCTTTGATGGCACGCAAAAGCCGATCGCATATGCCGCAAGGTCACTTCTTCTAGCTGAAAGGAATTACTTTCAAATTAAGGAATAAGCACCAGCCGTCATTTTTGGGGTAAAAAATTTTCACAAAATGCTTTTCAGCCGGCACTTTGCGCTTGTAATGGATCACAAACTACTGCTGGCTACAGTTGATTACAAGAAGGATAGTCCGATCTAAAAAGCCAACTGCCTACGCTGATGGGGCACGGCTACACCTCTGCAATAAAGCAAGCCCCAACCGAGAAAATTGAGTATATCGATACTCTAGCGCGCTTAATCGCGCTTCATGAGTTGGAACCAGAAGATAACGCCATAGCCAAATCTGCCGAAAGTCCTTGATGTAGTGTTTGAGACCAGTAACCATTCACCTGTGAATTTGACACCGTCCGCGATGCCACCAAAGTGGACAGCGTACCACAGAAGTCAGTCGACCAACACCAAGCCAAGTAGCCAACATCCCGTCCATCAGAGGAACTTCGGCAAACTTTTTAACGACGGAGTTAATTGTCTTTAATCACTTGTTGCCTCTTCTTTGGTGACCGAATCGTCGCTCCCACCAAACGTCACCGCCGGGGCCTAGCACATTTCCAGGATAAGCCGCATGGATACCCTCGCTCTTAGTCATTTTTATTGGTCTGGTATGGATGAGCACATGGAGCAAGTATGTCGGGGTTGTTCTGGATGCGCAGCTGCCAAGAATTTGCCTAATCGACAGTCGCCCTGTTATCATCATCATCATCATCATCATCATCATCATCATCATCATCATCATCATCATCAAAGTTGACGCTGATGCTTCACTGCCGTACAAATATCATGGTTGTACGAGGGCTGGGATAATGCCAGGGCGCCCACACCTAGACAGGAGGACGATTAGGGTCCTCAACTAAAGCCTTTGGCTCAAAAGCCTAAGCGCAAAGCGGTTTTGGGCTGGAAATGCAATTACATTACCATTTTTACGGAACACGTCGCCACACACGTTCCAACCCCAACCTGGAGGGCCAGGAGACTGTGTTCGTCAGACCTCTACCCATGGACCAACCTGGTATGAGAGAATCTGTGGGTATCACGCGGGCACCCTCCAGTATGGCTCAATGGGTCTCCGAGGTACACAAACCGCCACACCACGGTAAGGTCCGGTCTCTTCTTCTTCCGTTAACAACCAGAATATCCAAATCTGCGAATCCAGGTGAATTTTGCGTGAAAAAACTAACGGAAAAAGCTTTCTCATCGTTGTCGATGCATTCAATAAGTGGCCCAAGTTCTTGATATGACGTGTCACTATGATGTGGCACTGTCCAGCTACCACTTACCTGTTTTCAAACGTCGACCATCGTTCAAGCCTGGAAACCGTTTGTTAATGAGGGACTATTGCAGGGAACCAGAGGTGCGCTGTTGGAGTCGTTCTTAGAAGATTCGGCTAGGCGATCCACAACGTCTGCGTGGGATCATTAATATGCTAGCGGTGTATGAATTAGCTATGGCCGAATGACTGCTCTATCCCAAAAGCAGAAGAACGGGTTCTGGACTTCAACCTGTTGCTTCAAGCCTGTGATCTCCAACGAACAGCACCTACAGCCACTGTTTCACATGTTCTACTCAATAAAAATCCATTGCTGCAAACAAGGCGCCGTACCGGTTGCGCAAGAAATCTAGTTCAACTATTTCAACTCGATCCGCCTCGATAATCTCACGTGGAACGGCCGAAAAAAGGAAACTCAGAGTCGTAAAAGTCTACAGACACTTAATCACACTAGATATAGACCCAATAGGCCCGAATGAAAGCTAGACAGCGCGTGCTAGCGCTGGATCAAGATCGCTCAACGCTCCCTCAGTATGAGGCGCGAGACAATCCCGTACCACAGCCAGACAGTGTGAGACAGCGTTGAACCAAGGTCAGACGGTGACCCTCCAATGAAATCGCTTGAGGTCATTGTATTTTTGCACCAGCACACTCGCACTCGCTTATTCGCATTAAAGCTCTTGTATTTCTTGTCGGTGATCCTTTTTATCCGGCACAGGGCACTGAAGCTGTGACAACAGGCAGTGCCACAAGTGTAAGCCATATTGGTGAGATTGAACTTGCCATTTTTCTCCGTCTCCATTTTTGGGGGCCCAGCGGCTGCACAATGCTTTTAGCTGCAAAACCCTTACAAGTGAAATAAAACTTATTAGGCCAAAAGTTGGATTTTGTTGCGTATATGCTCAAACCTACAACTATCCTAATCAACATTCATATTTTTGTAGCTCACCAAATTTTATTGTCCATTGAGAGAATCGTACCTCTGGCAGAAAAATTCTAGTGGAGTACTTCCTTAGCATCACTTGGAACCTGGATGACTAGATGGGGCTCAAAAGTTTGGATTGGTACTTTGCTCTCAATTGCCTGCCTATTTTAGGCTATCAGGTACACATCGTAGGTTTCGAAAATTGAACTCCACTGTGCGAACACTGAGTGCTCTTTAGTTGCGTAGGATATGGAGTTCTTTACTGTGTAATATCTGTCGACTTACATGGTTCCTCAATGCACGTCCTGCGGACGTTGTCGACATCTATCAGTGGCACCTAAAGGGAATTCCAGTGGCGGTGTATGAAGACGCAGTCGTAAGTGAGTTATTTATTGTGCCGTTACAGTAGGTCTGGGAGGAAACAATGGGAAATTCTTCATGGGATTTCGGTAGGAGCAACAGGGAACTTGATGTACCTTGCATTGGTGCGGCGAGTATGCACCTCTGTGGTGTACTCCATTCTCAGATATTCACAACTAGCCGGTAGGCAATGCAGCGTTGTCAGATACCTGCGTGTGATATCAACTTATATCCCATTGGAAATAATTAAGACTCTTAGCCGGGATACTGCAAAAGGCGTAAAGGCATTATCGGAAAGTGAGGCCAGCTAATGGTCTTTATCATAACAACCGTACGCGATGCGGTATAACTCGACTACCAAAGTGATTGTCCGGCCCATACCTATGCTCGAAGCTGATTACGTGGCTTCAGCTATGTATGGCGCAATGACCAACAGCGACAATTCATCATCATAACCGTATGAGGTGCTGCAAATCTCGGCTACTTGTCGTGAATGCTAGGCACATATCTATGCACGACGCTGGTTATGAGGACTCAATTATGAATGATAGCCTAACCAAAGGTCAACGATGGTCTTGCATCATCATACCTGCGTGCTTTGTTGCTCCGCCATATCCTTGCTTGAAAATTATAAATCCCTCGTTCGCGAGAAGTTTTATTTTTGAATGGAAATGCTGATCACTTAATGTCGTTTTCGGTACACCGGTTCCACCCTGAACATGAACCCAAAATGAAAACTGTATATATAACTTAGATAAAATTGTTCAGACTTTTTACTGTTGAAAAGTCAAACTTACCAGTTCCTCAAACAGTCCCGTTGTCGATAAAGAAGGATTACTTTGTACACTGATGTTGTGATGTCCAGGTTCACTGAACAAACGGATTATTAGACTCATCGAAGCCGAAGATAAAAAGGGGTGCATACAAGGCAGTCATCAGATCAAGTAGAATAGACTTGGTCCCTAGAACTCAGGGATCTTATACGTCTTACACGTGTACCCATAGATGAGCCGTAGTGAAGACCTACGTATCGGGTGGGTGTTTGTTGTCAACTCTGCCTATTTAGAGCTCCAAGTCCTAAATTTAATCCAGTTCTGCATCCCGTCACTTATAACCTGCAGCCATGTTGTCATTAACATCATTTGTGAGAGTCCCATACTCAACTGCATTAACGTATTCACGAAATCGTGGGTCCGTTCTTGGACACCGACTATCAGCTCCGATGCTTGTGTTTGTGAACCAACTCCCTTGTGATTTTCAACCTCCAGGTACTGCCAAAAAAGCTTCCACATTTCCGACACACCTACCACACCAAGATCCACTTGCCTTTTCAGGCCGTCCTAGGCCCTTTTCCATGTCTGTCACATGGGTTATGGCCTCCTTAAACTCATCATTCATGCTAAAGTATTGCCACCCATTATCAATTCCATAAGCTTGGCTGAACTCTCTGAATGCGTGGGCCACCAAATCGGCCACCCCTGATGCGATTTAACTGTCTCTCATGGTGACGCTCTGACTGCGGTCTGCCAGTTCTATTGTATTTAATTGCCTCAGGAACAAATATGCTTCAACCCACGTCCAGGTTTCATACACCGAAAAACACCACCACTCCTGTATTTGTCCTCTATGCTATCGGGGGACTGCACTTTTTCATCATTCATTCCCTGCACGTACCTTGCGTGCCGAGCTACACTTGTCCCTCCTGGTGAGACTTTACCGCTAACCATCCATAAACATCTACCAACCCTTTCTGAACCATGTCTTCTTCCGCACCCCTTGACCTCATAGATGCCAAAGCAGGCATAGGTTACAAATCTCGCTTGAACTACATGCCCCATATCTCTTCGCTCAAACTCATACTCCACCTTCTGCCGTGGGCGCACACATTTCCTCTCCATTCAGTGCTCTACCTACAGTGTCAAATATACCATGATCGACCCTGAACACACCCAGTTGACCTTATTTCACGTACCATCACTCCTTCCTCCAATCCTTCATACACAAAAGCACCTGGCGGGCAATTTTAACAGCTTCCTAGTTAGAACGATTGGCTCGCCAGTCTCATCAGTATACGTAGAAGATTGACCTGACCTTACCCCGTTTGTAGAAAACAATCTGAAGAATCCCCCTATGAAACCAAAGCACCGATTAAAGCAGAGCAAAAGGTGTTGCCCGTGTGAGTGAACAGAAACATACAAAATGCACCCGGCGTGAGCCTCCGGGTCAATTAACCTAGCAGTGCATTTGCCCTTTTTCATAATGGGATCAGCTCATCATCCAGACATGCAAAGCCTCTGTGAACCTCGCGTTCCTCTCCCTTCGCTTGTCCATGCATGCTTCGAACTACTAGTTCCTTTGACTCACCCAACTTACAGGATTAGTAAGCACTCCTTATTACGCAGCAATAAATATCAGAAAGCCGCCCATAACCCAAGTCGGTATGCTATTGTCAGCCCAATCCCCTAACTGGGAACTTGTGAAGGTTTCCTTCATCCAAACTATGGTTTCAGAGAAAGTTGCGTTGTCTCTAAGTTTTGGCTCACTCGTGTGTACTGCTGCTGAGGTTCTTGAACCCACCGTCAAAGACGCATGTGCCTCCTATCCGCAAACCAACGACGCTGGCTGATTTATGAGATTCTGGATTTAGACATATTTCCAGGCGCGGACCTGAGAGTGCCTTTGAAACGCCCTTGAAAACATTAGACCTGTCTATCGAACCTGAACGGCACAATAATAAGGCGCGTGATTCTATGATATCCGCTCCATTTCACGGATGACGCTTGACGCAGAATTCTTGCTAAAAGTGAAGGTAGTTCACGAAATTTTTTTATAATAAATATTCTGTCGGTAAGGAACATGTCACAACCAAGCTCAAACAGCTGGGTGCTTTTATTGACGAAGAACTCCCAGACTATATCATGGTGATGGTTGCCAATAAGAAGAATGAAAGCAGTATGGCTAAGGATCTACAGTTATTTCTGGGAGAGCACACTGCTGAGTTCACTAGATGGTGAGTAATTGCGTTTATCCTTACGATTTGGGTAGGTTGCATTCAACGTTGGAGGAGCTGAAAACACCGGTTAAAGGTATAGCATTAAATAGACCGTGTTCACGTGCTACCTATTTGTAGCTGCACCTGTCGAGAAACAACAGCCTTCTAGTCGTTCAAAATCTCGGCCGCAGAAGCGCAAACCGGACAAAGTACGTTCAGCTTCTGGTTCCTACGGCCGTTCGCGCTCCCGGTCCCCAGTTGACCAACGGAAAACGGATAAGTTGGTTGCTTCGTCGCGTGAGCCTCATGTGGAGGGTGAACTTCTGCATATCCATGCAGATGAAAGTAGGCACTCATAACAGAATAATGCTATCTATAGATGAGTTTATAAATGATGACATATCATCCACTTCCCCGGTCTATGAGGTATTCATTTCGTTCTCACATGCATTTTCTCCCAGGAACGTAAGGTTGTGAGCACCTCTGTCTTGTCTTCTAAAGAGAGTAAACTGCGTGAATCTTATGAGACGGAAGAAGTAGACAAAGTCTCTACCATTCGTTCTGTCGTTAGAACTGCCCCGGTGAGTTTCCATTTTTCTCAGCTATTGAAATTTAACCCTGGTTCGTAACATTCATTAAAGCCATTTGTGCTCCCTATCCTTGTTGCCTAGCGGCTGTTTTCAAGGGGCTGCTAACGGTGGAATTACGTTCATGACTGCCGATTCCTATTTCGGATCACGGGTTACTGTTTTTGTCGAAAGTCACATTCGTCCTCCCCGTTTGAAGTGTTTCATCATCTATTAAGCAGAACTCAATCGATGATGGTATCATGTACCACATTTGGTACAATCAAGAGGACATTACTGTTCGCTGTATTTGAAATAGCGAGGGAGGCTGGATTAACCATTGTTATTACCTATTTTTTGTTTCACGTTCCTTCATCTCCATCTCCCGTCGCGGTTTCTTTTTTCAGACCATCCGTGTTGGCTATCAGTGTAGTTTCGTAAATCGCAGCTACTAATGAATGATACCCAGCTTTAATGTAACGTCAATCAGTACATTGCTATCACTTTCTAGTGTATGCCAGTCAAACACCAGTGTGTATTACTAATGTGCTGCTGTGAATGGTAACGGTGATGAACTTGCTAGAGTTACTCACCTCATTTGGTGCAGAGTATTCCTTTAAATTGCCTTCCGTGCTTACGTTGGGCGCTACATAGTTCCACGGCCAACGGAATCAAGGCGCCAAATTTATGACAAGAATTCCGCCTTACTCAAAAATAAATGTATCTTCTGTTTTGTGGAGGATGTGTGAATTTCCCCAGAATATTTGCAACTTGTTCCAAGGATCCATGCAAAGATGTCTACAAACTCAGGAAATGAAAAACTAACAGAAATATTCACTTGATCACTATTGTAAAAAGACAGCACTACACGATCCAATTCTCTAAGGCGTGCAACTGAATGATCAGGAAATCGGCAATCCCCCGTTTAACATGGGCATATAAATTATCTCTCCGTGCCCAGTTTTAGAGAACCGGTACCCATAGGGACTGTCTTTGATTTCAGGAGTGTGTTCGATGCTGTTAACCAGTTCCTTATCAGCACATCGCATGACGTGACGTCATAGGTTTTGCTATGATGTGCCGTGTAATCCCCAGCAACTCCCCGTAGTTACCTTCTGACTACAGCGTTTTTGTAACGTAATGTAAAATACAATTAAAACGACCGATCTTGCCACATAATACTCTGACGATGCCCAATGGCGAATTCCCACTTTAGTGCATATACCTCCCAGGGAGCTGACTGATTTGCCGTCGGAATTTCAGTCGCGCTTTTCAAATTTACTTTCCACAACTTTTGGTTGTCCGCATCCTTTCTCACTGCCAGATCAGACAAAGCAAACACCGCGTCTGTGGAATCCTGGAAACCCCTAGAAGACATCCAGTGAGCAAAACCGTCAAGGACCACCGTGGCGTGATCATTTCAATAAACAAGGGCGTCTCGACCGCCGGGCCGACCGCTTTGAACAACAGTTCTCGTGGCCACTCTGCCACCAAGTTGCATCCTCGAACTGCATTAGAACTCAGGGCGGTGAACATGGAACTCACTGCGGCCTATGACTGCATATGTTCTCTCAAGCGCCGCCGAGCTCCATCCATCCGCACTGCTCGAGATTGGGGACTAGGAGTCCTCAGTGAGTGTACGACTGGTCCGTTTAGCTCCATTTTGGAGACCGTCCCAGACGACTGCACAGCATTGGAAGTAGTGCCTGTTTTCAGAAGAGGCCCATGGCGAATGAGATATTCACGGAGTGCTCAGATCGATTCCAGTCGTAACCAGACCTTTGGCTTTAGTTGTCCTTCGTCGTCCTATGGTGGCCCATGAGGTATTGGCTCGGCCTTGTAGCGGCCGGATGGCTCAGTGGTTAGAGCGCGAATTTACTGACCGGAAGGTCGTGGTTCGAACCCGACTTTTGCCTCTCAACTGTCTAGGCTTGGGCAACCTGGCAGTATCCCAGCCTTTGTGCTTCCTTCTGGTGGCCTGGCAGTTGAACACCGAAAGGGTGCTACAGCTGAGTGACTAAGAGTTGTGTTGACCAAGTCTTCACACTGTCCGGTGTTAGAACAATGCCATACGTATGTGCGAGGCACACTATCGGTGATCCTGCATTATGAGGCAGTTTTGACTCTGTTGAGCAGTCTGTTCTCCTTAACACGTTTGTTCATCAGGGAATACTCCGGAATTACGTGAACATAAGTTATTTGTATTCTGATATTTCCGGGGGTGTGAGGATAAACGGAGAGCTCTCCAAAAGTGTCCGTATGCAAAGTGGTGTCCGATAAGGATACCCACTACGTCCATTCGTTTTAATTTCGTGGTAGAGGAGATAATGTGTGGACGCTGGAAGATCTTCAAACCTGTGGTTCCAAACAGCTGCTGACAAAAGCCTTGTGGATCCGGAATATGCTGACGACGTCATTCTCGTCTTCGAAGAGGAGAAAAAGGCACAGGTGTTTTTAAGTAGATTCGTCCTTTGGCGTGCGCTTTTCACCTGCGAAGTGTAAGGTCATGCTCCTTGACATAAAGTCATGAACATGCCACTTATGTTCCAAGGCGAGGCGCTCGAATTTCGGAGCCTTTCATACATCTTGGAAGTTGTATAAATTGTGATTCTAGTGTGATGGTTCAAGTGGTTAGAGCGCGAATTTACTGACCGAAAGGTCCGTGGTTCGAACCCGACCTCTGCCTCTCGACTTCCCCTGTCTAGGCTTGAGCAACTTGGCAGTATCCCAGCCCTCGTGCTTCCCTCAGGTTACATGGCAGCTAGGCACCGAAAGGGTGCTACAGCTGGACAGTTGAGTTTTCTAGTGTGGTGGACGAGGTGAATACACGAAACTGTAAGGTTCTGGTGGTTGATTAAGATCAACGCATCTCGATTTGGTTAACGGTGTTTGTTGACTGTGTCAGTGTACGGTGTCACGGACGGCAGCTCTGACGCTGAGAAAGGTGGCTTCTGAGATTTGTCATAGTTACCCCAGTCAGCGGGAGGTAAATATATCGTGATTCTTGCAGGTGATATGAATGCTCAGGTTGGTCGGTTCAGTTTGAAGCTCACCTCTCCATTTATCTGCTGAACGTCATTTGTTTTTAGCCAGCACAAAAACTCACACCGTGTGACTTGGATGCCACCAATTACAAACCCTCCGTGGACCCATTTGGACCAGATGGCAATTAGCTGGTGGAAAGTCTCGACACAAGCTTCTTGTTCATGTCGGAGTGTACCTGTGGACTCCGATTCTGGCATTGTGCAGGCACGCGCATCCATTCGCTTTTCCTCGAGGAAACGCCGGTTGATGCAAAGGCATTCGGTTCAGCGCCAGAAAAACATTTCTGTAGCTCACAGATACGGAGGTGAGTTAGCTGAGAAGTTCCTGGAACTCGGCGAGAACAACGATGATTTGGATGACGACCGGAGAAAGGGGAAAGAAGCCATGGCCACAGCTTTTGAGACCGTCTGCCCGAGGTCGCACACCCTAATGAACACGGTATCTCATCTCGACCAGCCAGAAAAACTATAGTAGCCAAAAATGACTGATGGCAGGCACAGTCCCTCAAGCACCGAATAGTGGTGAGCCTAAGAATTGACAGAGACCCCAGGTGGATCTCAAAGGCCAGAGGGATGCAGAAAGCTTTTGTAACAGGAAGCAACCAAAACTTGTTCCAGATAATCCGATCAACTCTTCCTAGAAAATTTTCACCTCTGAAAGAGGTGGGACTTCAATTCATT
The DNA here is from genome assembly GCA_003604175.2 of Clonorchis sinensis. NCBI lineage: Eukaryota > Metazoa > Platyhelminthes > Trematoda > Opisthorchiida > Opisthorchiidae > Clonorchis > Clonorchis sinensis. The sequence continues at coordinate 176,491,064 of CM030369.1, read as the reverse complement.
CAATCAAAAAAGTCAATTTATCAACTATAAACCGTGCGCCGTAGGCAAAATGGTTTCAGTTGCTACAGTTTCGATCTGGGATGTACAGGGAAGCCTTAAAGGTAATAGCATATTTGGTTAGTTCGGGAACTAGGTAGTTACGCGTTGAGAACGATAGCTTTGATGCATAAGCGCCATTGACTGCGCGATTGGGACTTTATACCAGTGTCATTAACCATCGATGAGTTGATTCCTGAGGTCCCCATCCAGGAAGGTGGCAGAATCGTGGCCTTGAAGGATTTACGAACATTTGAAGAACATTCCAGCTGCGCCCCATAAACTCACCCTCTGGAAGGGCCACTTGAATCCGAATGGAGCGTGGATACCAATCCGTCATCGTCAACGGGAGTCCAGCATGCAATCTTGCTTCAACTCAATAAAGTACCTGGTCCTGATGCTTTGCATCCTCAAAAAAAACTGTTCAGCTGTAACACCCTTTCGGTGCCTAGCTGCCATGCCACCCGAGGGAAGCACGAGGGCTGGGATTCTGCCAGGTTGCCCAAGCCTAGACAGGGGAAGTCGAGAGGCAGAGGTCGGGTTCGAACCACGGACCTTCCGGTCAGTAACTTCGCGCTTTAACCACTTGGGCCATCTCGCCCCTTGCATCCTCAACTTTTCATGAAAGTCCCTTATGGTTATCCAGATGAATCCACTGCAAGGTATCTGGAGTGAGGACAGAATATCGAGAGAATGGAGCGCCCTTGCGGTGGTTTCCATATTCAAAAAAAGGATGCAGTGCTTCTGGACACAGCCAAACATATATCCTCAGCGTGTAGAGTCCACGCCTCTAATCCGTATAATATAGATAACTTTCGCAGCGTGCACCTTCCCCTTGACAAACACACTGACGCCACACCAACAAGGTTATGGGCAATTGTTGCTCTTGTCATCCCGATTCGAGATTCTGGCCAGTTCACCGGGACCCATGGAACTTATTCTGCCACGTCGATTTTCTGGCTTGTAGTCATGAGGTTTCTTTTGATGCCATTCGGTCTTGTAGCAGTACTCTACATATCCTAGATGTGAAAAATAAACCGGGGGGGCTGAATTAGGTTATTTAAAATTGCTTGCACCTGGTCGAAGAAAGCAATATCGTATGCGTACTCACTGTCTGTGAGCAAATGTCCCGGGAGCATTCCTATCCCGAAGGTTTTGTAGATGTGCAAAGAAGTTTCAAACTACACATCAATAACAATGGTGCAGTGGAATGGTGAGAAAAGATAGTCTTGTCTTACACCGCTGGAGGTGATGCACTCAGGCGTAAGCTTACTCTGTGTCCTCTGGAGTTGTCGTACAACGCCTCCATAACGAATAAAAATTTAGAAGGGATGTCTTTGATCGGCAGTCTCCGTTGTGGTCTCTGACTATCTATATCCGGGTCAAGTGAAACGGCCATCGTTGGACTTTTGAGAAAGCAGTGATGCTCGGAAACGTGTTAAAGTGTAGATTTGGGGAGGTTGAAGCTCGCCTTTATCCCTACGCATTTGTCTTTTTCGGTTCTTTATCATCCTGTGGAGAATAATGCTACCCTTAGGAGTCTTTTGGACTTTTGGAGACTAAGATCGTGATCTAAGTGCTTCGTTTTACCAGTGTTTTGTTCTCGTTCCCAATCTTCTGTAGTAGAACCGTTAGATTGCTTAATAACTCTGAAAAGTATGGGGTAAAAGCCATCCGGACGGGATGCTTTGTCATGTTGGAGCAGTGATATTTGACACTGTATCTCTGTTGCTGATAGTGAGCTAACGTCGATGTTCCATTAAGGTTTTTCGGGTTCCTCCAGAGATTGGGTTGCAGAGGGCTAGCTGAACTCTTCTTCGACGTGTTCATTCCGTTACTCAATGAGACGATTCTACGAATCATATGTCTTTCCATTTTACAAACCGGAACCGTCTTTTTGCGCTAATTGGTTATATCAGCTGAAATAGGGCGCGGTTGCTTCCTCCTTCTCTATTTCTTTGGCCTTCACCTGCGTCCTTGTACGTTTTTTGTGTTAGGAGGTACGGGATCGCTTGTCTTTTTCATTTTCCTTTCTGAGAGCCCCCTAGGAGAGGCTTTTTGTGTTTTGGTAGCGAAGCTCCAACATAAATGCTTTTATTATTTGCTCATAATAAGGCTGGCATTACAGTGCATCGGAGCACCCTGGTGACACTATCAGTGATGTTGGCGATGACGGCGGTGGTTACGCTCTAGCTGAAATCCATAGGCGTGGCAGAATTTTTGAGAACCATTGTTGCTTCATCCAAAGCGCTTGGGTCAATAAAATCCCATTTGGATTTAGTGGCTGATTTGGGGCAATCGCATGTGTCGTGCTAAGTGCGAGCATTTACTTTAGTGCATCTAGCATGATCGCCTTAGGCACAATCTCCTACAGTTGGTCTATTGATTTATTCAGCCCCAGTTTTTGTGGTCTCTCCACTGTTGTGAGTTATTTTGGCTATTTTTAGCTGGAAATGTCCATTCTCTTTTCAGACTAAACAACGTTCAAAGGTTGATCGAGCTGCTGCTAAGCGCCTACAGCCATTTGGACGTCTACTCCAAAAAGCTGTCACTGAAGCGAGAAACGAGGTGCAAAAGCACACGTCAACAAATCTTTCCTCTGGTTATGGTTCGCGGTGAGTCGTTTCAAACTGTTCGATTGAATTAAGACATATCTCTGGTTGGGTTCTTTGTTCGGCAACCTGGCTATTTGTCAGTACTCTTTATTTTAGCCGGTCATCGTTCCGAACAGTGGTCACTTGTGTTGGTCGCTTACAAACAACTCAAGGTTATTGAACATCAGAACTAGTTCACCAGGGGTATTTACACTAAAGTTTTTCACTTTTACAACTGCCCTGTTTGTGCTATTATGTTCTCACGAGTGTGGACTGTGGAGAAAGGGCACTTCTTTAGACATCTCGTGTATGGTTGACACTCAGTTAACGAGAAAGCCATGAGTATAGTAAGAGTTTACCGATACACGTGTTGATCGTAGGAGGGTTTCGTTGGGTAGACTTTAGGTAAACTGCCTAGCATTGAGGAATTGTAGGGCTTTGATGAAAGAGATGGACTTTATGTTCTTGGAAAAGTGGCCTTACAATTACGTCAACATGACGCGGTGACATGGAACATGTGATGCGAATTGCATGATTGCAGTGGTGATCTGGAAGTGGCGAACTCGGCAAGACGTTTATTGGCAGTATCGATAGAATAAAGCGAGAGGAAGATTTTGGAGACTGTCAGTCAGAGGGAGACGATAAGGTGTAGCTTTTCGTTGTCCTTATCCTTGACTGTTGAATGTACAGAGAAGTAGGACTGTCACAGGATCTCGAAACTTGGGTTATTCAGGTTGTGCGTAACATCTCCGGATGTCATATACTGGTTGCTACTTCCATTTGGTGCTCAAGTGCCTGTCTGTGACTAAATGTTTTTTTTTGGTGTTTGACGTGCCTTAAATAGAGCGGTCAGTTGCAGCGTCATCTTGGAGTTTTGGGTCGGACATATCAACCTTTAGCTTCCTGTAGAGCATTCGTATTTTTCATGGTTCAGCTGACATCAAGTGCGCTAGTGGATAGTTCGGTACTGATAATCTTTTCCATCGCAACATCAAGGAGGCATTTTGCCACAAGGTAAAATTTTGCACCACTTTTTTCACTCGCAGACTTAGAACACAAGGTTTATAGATATAAGACAGTAACAGAAATTGGACGTCATACATTTTGCGATAAAAGCGGGGATGGGTTCAGTTCTATGGAAAACAGACAATCCGAATCAGTATTTTTTGTGCGCACAGTGTTGATTGCTATGACTAACACCGCTGCACAAATGCTTTTGGTTATGTAGCAGAATTTAAAGGAAGGCCCGGGTAGGTTCGACTATGTGACCTGTTTGAAAGATATGCCGGGCAGCTGATAATAGGCACATGCTTGTCACTGACGTTGAGCTGTTTGTCAGCTGCACGGCCGATAGCGACGTTTCTAGATCGGAGATCCACGGAGAAGAGTGCCAGTTTGTTCTGCCGATGTATGTTTCAATACAACTGCAGGTGGATTGTAGGTGATATGCGTGGAGGGCTGGTCAGACGTGTTGTTAGGATTAGTCTGAAACACTTCCCCTCTGGTTGTGGACACCAGGCACAACTGAGCAGGCGGAAACTTGAGTTTGTGCCTGAAGTTGTTTACAATGTAGTCCCCTTAGGCAGAAGGTATAACAGGACTTCATCCTTGGGAGCAGTGGCAGTCATGTCAGATGGTGTGTTTAGTTTTCTTTGAAGGATACCGGACCTGTATGGTTAGCCGTTGATGACTGACGCCGCTTTTAAGGAAGCTTAATTGGTCTGAGGTGCGTACATTCTTTGCTTTGTGAAACAGTATCCTCGTGAAGTCGCTTATGTAGAGTGGGCAAGAAACTATTAAATTGTAGATCTTTATCCCTTCATATGGCTTTACGGTGGATAGTTCATTGTCAGATCACATTTGGACGTCAAGTTATGAAAACTCCCATTCGTCCTCATGAGGCACTCACAAGTTAGGACGAATTTCATTAGCAGTATCAAAAAGTAAAATAAAGTTGTGATGGGGAATAAAAATCAAAATACCACTCACATACGGTGTGATATGTTATCATGGAGAAATATGAGCTGATGATGGACCTACTGAGCTTCTCATGATCTATATATTCGTGTATTCGTACGACGGTCTTCCTCGTTATAACTGATGACTTTTCAGTTGGGTGTTTCAGCGTATTTACAGTAGGATATAAGTGTTTACAAATATGTATAGAGAGCTATCCAGAGTTCACACCTGGAAGCTAAGGACGGAGTCTTCAAACGAGCCAAATAAGGTACTATGGAGTTTTTGTCGGTAGAGGTTCTGGTGAACATAAGTACGCCGGTGTTTTTTAAGGGGCGTTCGGGAGGACAATCCCTTAGTACACCATGATGAGAAGAACTGAGAAGGATCGTCTCGAGAGTTTAACATGATTTGATTTGTCGGACCCTCAGCGTTTCCACGAGCAAACTATTGATCGTATTGACGAAGTCTTCCAAACGATGCATAGCTAAAACCTTCCGAATTGAAACTATAAAACCGGCAACCCAGCAACCAAGTTTCTGATAAACCGCCCTAGCATATTTATCGCACGCGAATCCTCCCATCACTACTTGTTATGCGATACCGCCTTACCACTCGCAGTTAGGCCCTCATTCAGCCAAGAAACCAATCCCGCACACGATTGGCCAAAAGATCGGACCACTTACGGTTCATCAAGGCGAGCTGTGATTGGCCGAAAGTCCCACCCAACAGCTAATCCTGATCCAGTGTCCATCGAATGCCGGTTGCCAATGCCTCACCCTGGTGTCAGAATTTGCAGAATGTCGTTGCCGCACACACTTTATCTAATGTCACTGTATATGTGTTTTGATCTGGTTTTGGGCGTCAATACGTTGTACACCTTTGGTGGTTGGCTTAACGGCAACGCTAGCTTTGAATGTTCAGACCGAGAACTAAGCTGAGAAAACAGCATTATTGCACTACTGAACCAGCTTATGGTAGCTCTAACCACTGTGGCCGCGGATGAAACCTTTGACGAAACGACACACTGGTACGCAGTAGCGTCTAACGTAACAGTTATACCCGAATTAGTTCACTACTATTATTGGACTGCTGTTGTATAACTTATTCTATCACCATTGTCCATCTTTTTCAGGACAGAGGTATCTTCTACTAGGCAGGCAGCAGATAGCACACAATTTTACGTCACCCTCCCAGGTGGCAGAAAGAAAGAATCTACTCGCACACTGTCTGTTCCTGATAGCTCTGTCGAGGTGAAGTGGTCTCCCGAGAAACGTATTGAATCTGATGTAAAGTCCCGTCTTGGTTCTCGCCGTATGTTCCCATATAGCCGACCATCAAAGTGCAGCGCCAAGGATAGACTCGGACCAATAATCCAGCCGCAAATGTCACAGGTTGCTCCAGTCATCCCTGACGATGATGACGTGATTTACGATACTTTCGATGATCAAGAGGATATGGTCGAACTTATCGAGGGTGATCTGGAGCTCTCCGGTTCCTATCCACACCAACAGGATGAATCCTTGCGTGTCATAGAAGCAGGCACCACCTGGCCATCCAAACTCCGACTGGCTGATCGACTGAACCAGAAACAATTGGTTGTCACCCTTAACGAGACGGATGAGGATGATGATATTGCACCATTAAGTTCAGAAAAGCTTGCAACAAGCAAACAGAAGTCCAAGACCTCCCGGGTTTCTACGTCGACCGATAACCAGGTAGAACAGGTTCATATACCTAGGTGAGTCACCCTATTCTATATGAACATGCGCCCATTCTTTTCTGCATTATGTGGAGAGCTGAATTTCCGTGGGGCGGGATGGCCCAAATGGTTAGAGCGCAAATTTACTGATTAGAAGGTCCGTGGTTCGAACCTGGCCTCTGTCTCTCGACTTCACCTGTCTAGGCTTGGGCAACCTGGCAGTATCCTGGTCCTCGTGCTTCCTTTGGACGGCATGGCAGTTAGACACCGAAAGGGTGCTGCAGCTGAATGATTTTTTCGATTTTTTCCTCGTCTGGCTTATGAGACTATTCGTAGATGCACATTTGTCATACAGCCATGAAGGTACGCCAGTCGCATTAAATCGACGGGGAATTGCAGCTTACACTCTTGTCGCACACGTATGTGTACACTATTGGGTTCGCCAATTAATCTAGTGTATCACACGTCCCTCGTTTTAGCCACCTGGAGCGGTGCAAGTACTGGCCGAAATGCCGCAATGGGGAGCAGTGTCCGTACATCCATCCATCTGAGCCGTGTCCTACATTTCCTCGCTGCCGCTTGGCGTCTTCCTGTACCTACATCCATCCCAGCTGTCGGTTTGACGCATCGTGTACGCGTTTGAATTGCCCGTTCCAACACACAACCAGGCGTGCAATTGAACAGCAACAAACCAGTGCGTAATTACTGTTTAGACCGCGTTTCCGCTTCGCTTTTCCCCTTTCCCGTCCGCTACCACCTTTCAATACCAATCAGTGTTTTACGTCCAAGCACTTTTATGTGGAAATTACCCGGCTTCGTGAGCATCACAGTGGATGGGTGCTGACTTGCGGCTTGTATTTTTTGCAGATAGTTGATCTGTTCCTTGCCTACAGCAACACTAATTCCTCTTTAGACGGCACTTCTGTCTGAAACTTACATAGATGGGAGCCAGTTCTTGCGATCAATTTTTCCATGTTAGCAAAATCCCTTAGAAGTCGCGGGGGAATGTTTTACCTCTACGGAGTAATATTCAAAAAGAAATAAATCATCCACGTTGCGGTAGCTGACAGTGTCCGTTGTGATCTTGAATGTAATTCGTTCTTTAAGTAAAGCGAGAAAGACTGAGTCCTGATTACTCAGGAGAAGCCAGGGAAGCAGTTTTTGACCTAGTGCAACTGACGTGCTATGTTGGTAAAAATTTTCTGCTGGCTCATCCACGCCAGAAAAAAGATTATCGCTATGCGTCTTAGCGGAGCGAAGCAGAATAGTCGAAGGATTGCATACTTGGCCGTACCAGTCATGGCGCACAACTAGCAAAACATTACATTACAATGTCCTAAGGGCTCGATTGTCCGGAACTAGATGGTCTGTGCAAGGAAATCCCTTTACTCTGAACTAGAGATATTGCAGTTCTTTTCAGCATATCCTTTGCCACATCCAACCCTAAGTTCCTTACAAACTTGCGACGTTTTTGTTGATCATATCATCCGTGTTTTCCAAGCTTGATCACCTTTGCGGTATGTATTCTCCAGTTTCAGCTGTACCGTCTGTCAATCCTAGTCAGGTCGTTTGTCGTTTCCAGAATCGTTGCACGAACGCTATATGTCCTTTCTACCATCCACCTGCACCATCCTTCCCTCGCCTTCTGGCCGTACGCCCGACCATCGTCTCCCCCGCCGCAGTATCCACCAGTCCAGTCCCGTGTCGTTATGGTGCTGCCTGTATAAACCGTTCCACGTGCCCCTTCCTTCATGCAGATGCAACTAGGCTGGACAAATTCAAGTGGGTCGCGCCATCAAAACAGCCATCATCCGATCAGCCTTCTAAGACCAACCAATCGTCGTCCACAGGTTCCACCACTACACGTTCCACCGCGTTGTCAGTCTAGCACTAGTCTCTGTACGGTTAGTTACACTCTTACGGTAACCTTCACAAGTTTTATTTGCTTTTGAGAAAATTTAATGAAGTACGCATGTGTTCCTACGAAGAACTTCGAGCAGGAAACCCATAGGTTTATGCGGTCTACACTTTCTCTCTGCGAGCTTTCCAGGAAGGAGCTTGTTGGTGTCATACGGAGAGTACTTCGTGCAACCCTGTGAAAAGATCAAACTCCCCTTAATGGGGAGCTTACGTATTAACTGTTACACTAGGCATCCTAGGGCAATAACTTTCTACTGGTGCACGTTCTTGCAGGCTAACTGACCCAATGAATAGACCGTCATCAGTTATGTACCCTGCGTTCGACTGAAGTGTATTCATTCGAAACTTATGAAGTACCGCTAATGGGGTTAAACTAAGCAGCATACTTTTACGGCCTGAATAAAACTATGGCACTGAGGATCTCAATCCGTACACGCTAGTAATGGGATTATCAGTAAGTACTATTCGCTGCAAACGTCATCCGGGATTTTCGGGCGGATATACCTGGTCACATGCTTCCAACGGTTTGTGCGAATCCATATAATAACACCAAATGATGGGCAATGGCCGAGCAATATTCGTCGATATATCGTTGCCATTTCTTCCTTAGTCAAATGTGGCCTCATGTTCATGGGTAATCTGGAAATGTGTTCACGCGAGTGGTACACCAACTTTTATACTTCGCGAACGACTGTTCGTGGAGTCCAGACATGTGTGGATAGAAGTGTCGTAGATTTTGTCGTGACCGCTAGCATACTTTCTGATACTAGCACCTTAGCTTGAATGCCTTCTTCCCCGATTTTACTCACTTGGTTAACTTCGTTAGGCCTCATAGACTCGTTTTTGGTTCTGTACAGGAGCAATGATTCGCAAGTTAATCTTCTGATTTGTACAATGTCAGTAGATGAGCAGTGTCTGCAGCTTAAGCTAGTTTTTTTCCAGACTTCGCAGGTAGCATGCTTTGATCCATATACATCTCACTTGTGTGATTGTTAGTTCGGTTGAGAAGTATTCGTTGCACCGTTTCAGCTACTCGAAACTGTTTATTGGAAAATGAAACAGCTTCACCTCGCAAGGATTTATACTAAACTGAAGTGAAATTGAACTGCGAATTTGCTTCGGGCTTCTCTAACTGGCCGATTGTAGTGAAATATACAGGAAGTCACCAACAGTAACCATGATAACAGTGGGTGTAATAACTGCATCTCAGAACATTGATTTTTCAAAATGCAAGACATCGGTACTCATTGTCTTCGGGACAAGTACGGTGCTACGGTCACTGATGGGTTTCACGCAATTAACTCCAACTACTGGGAAGCTTATTCAGTAGCCATGAGTAGGTATCAGGACAGAAATCGTGAAGTGTTTCGGTCTATTGTTATTGATCCCAATTGGCGCCTGTAAAACATGGTTGTACCGTCAGGATATGTCCGGACTCTGGAACATCTTGAGCACCGATGACGCTGAAGACTACTCAAAGCTTGGTGTATGAAGAAATTGTTCGATGACCTACCTATCTATTTCACTTGCCTCGACGATTACGTCCACAGTAGTTTGGGAATTTGGTACGCAAGAACGATGCTGAAATTCCCAGCAAACTCTGTCCCATATAATAGATCAAGGGTGGCGTTGCTATCTCAGGGAATAGGGCCAACGATGGTCAATGGCGATAAATCAAAACTACTAAATCTTTCATGCCACGGTTCCGATAGGTGCCGAACCCTCAGCTTTGTTGGGGGCCGCGACACAAAATTGACCTTCATGGCATTTATTCGTTTTTGAACTGTACGAACATCACTGGACATGTAAAAGCCTAGCTGCAACCATGCGGGTGCTGTACGAATATTGCGTAGGCTATATCTACGATTATCCGGCAACAACCTCACACAGCATTTAACACAATGGGGAAGGGAATAACTGCGGCAAACAGAGTTGCTTTGCCCTAAACCATGGAGCAAACGAGACGTCAAAGCTTGGATGCACGTGTCCTCGAGTATCGCAGTAGTTTGAGAACATATCAGCACTTGTCCCAGATTCTCACACGTGCGGTAATTGTACAGGCTATCTTATTTGGACGCTATATTCTGTTTTTTAGGGGGGGGGGTCACAGTGCCCGATGAGCTCACTCGCCATATTCTTAGGAAATTAAGCCACGATGGACGTCGCGAGAGCAAGCTATGGCTAACAGACTTCGCGTTTCTCAAACAGATGTGCGTCTCCAACGCGTCCTAGCTCTCCAACGGACGCTTTCCAATAGGAGAGAGCTCTTCAAAGAAGATTAATTTGATCTCTAACCTTACTTGTGTCTTTTCACATTGGTGACTAAACTTTCTGGCCACCATAAGCTGTATCCCGTCTGTGTTCACCTACCATCGTCCATGTGTCAAATCAGGCGTCAGTGTAAACGAAAATCTGAAGTTATTTCTATCTGAACACAAAAGTATGACTTTCCTAGTTGTTGGTACACCCACTGACTTAAAGTGGTCAATTTGTTCTGGAGATGGTTATTTTTACAGTTCGTTGGGTGGACCATTCCGAAGGAAGAGAATTCTGGTGGATTCTGTTTGAAGTTTCTGCTCATCTTTCGGTCTGAGCGTGTAAAACAACTTGCTGATATTCTACTTTTGTTTAGTTCCAGTTGATGCGTATTTCACCTTACATGCCCGTCGTCGTAGGGTTTGAGAGTCAAATTCATTGTCAAGCGTCTGACTATTTTTCCTCTCCTTTCTTTTGCAGCTTGAATTCATCAATCTTGATTGTCACCGGACATGTGACTGGAATATTCAAGGCTGGTGCGCATTTCTTCTCAGTTGATTCACAGCTCTCTGAACTCAATTGTCTTTGACTGTTATCTGCTGTTAACACTTTAATGGACGGTTTTATGCTGAAGTTCTCGTACTCACGTGGATCACCGAAGGATGCATAAGTTCAACTATTCGTTGATGTCAGATAGTTTCCCAATACAGTACCGCGTTCGGGTAACTCCAAGAAGTTTTCTCGATGAGGTTGCTTCCTGGAAGAGGTTGTATACTTCGTCGAACTAACGAAAAAATCGGTCCCCTCCTACTGTTTGAAGCAGCGTTCATGGATGATAGATTGCTCCGCTTCATCTGGAGCAGAGGTACTAGATGTTCAGTAAGAGTGAGACATACTAAAGCAACTTGGTGAACCTTTATGGTGGTCTTCAGGCTCCCATCATCTAGATTACCTTATTTGGATGCCACCTAGCTTATTCCCAATAACATTTATGACGGAATTTTCCGATCACGAATCGGTCAATCCGTCTGATCTGATACTCTGAGTCCATCGATTCTTATTGATGTGCAAGATGATTATTATTACTACACAAATCCATTAATGGTAACATGGTTGATTGTGATTTGTGTACGACGACCGCTCGCGCCCGAGTGACAACTCCTTGATGTGATCCTGCGTGCCGCTGTTTGGGACGCTTGGAAATTCGTCTATGCGTTAGTGGGATTGTCGTTGTCTTAAAGCAATGCCAGTGAAATTGCAGATAATGAGGTCGCAGTAAGTGCTATGGGCCTTGCATTGCTCCCCTTGCATAGGAAATAGTATTCTGGAGAATCCAAACCGGTTTTAACATTGAGGCATTGCTTATTCCAATGTGCGAGCCGAAACAAAGCCAGAGTCGGAAAAAGGGAACCTTGTTTTCCAGCTACCACAGTGTTCTGCGCGAGGTATAAAGCGGATAGGATATCATTGTCAGTATTCCAGCTCGCGAGTGAGTCGTCTCCTCGCGTTAACCTTCTTCCTGTGAGCTGTACAACATTTACCCGTTGTTTAATGATACGTTCTTTGTTTTGAGTAAGCGTCGTACCGGACAACAGCTAACAAATCGATTGACGTGCCTGTCTTGCTAAAAAGGATTGGCCAATTGACGCAAGTTATCATATCTTGGCCTGTTATTGGGTATAATTCATCTTATGTGACTAGGTGAACGTTGCCAGGTTCCCAGCACAGTAGTTGCTGTGTTGTGTTACCTACCCGCATCCAGGATACATTGCGAGAAAATTCGATTGCAAGATTATTTTTCTTAACATGTCTCTCAGATAGAGGTTTCTAATGGGGGTGGACGGAATGCTAAGTTCACCGTGAAGTAGAAACAACTGAGATTTCATCAAGCTGTCTGTAAGATGGGGACACTGTATTCAGTTCTTGAGTTCCACGCCGATTGCGTAACGACCGGGCCTGTTCAGGTGTGACTGCGTTTAGCTTGATGGGACTAAATCCCGCATATCAAATGGTTATTCAAATAGGACAGCGTGGTAGGGCTAGAAGATGTCATTCGACATTATGGTTTCCGCACAACTCCGGTTGCAAAGTAATTTTTCCTGTTTTTCGTTTCTGGGAGAGCGCACACTGAAACGGATCATTATACCCGAAAAGTTGTACATCCGTTGACTTGCAACAGCCTTGACAGCGATGTGGGAAGAGCAGTGTATACGAGACAGCGCTTAGTAAAGTCTTCCATAACAAGATGACCTGAAACAGGCCAGTTCAAATGAACGTTTGTAATCTTGCTTTTATGTATGGCCGGTGCTTACGGAGGATCATTCACACGACTCCTTGTTTTGTCAACAAACTGAACAAGATAATATACAAGACATAATCCAGTAACATAATAGTAGTAGTATTCAGTAAACATTGTAAATGATCAGTGGTACAAAGAGGATCATTTGTACAAACATTGTGTGGGCTATGTACGGGTGGTAGTGTGTACAAAGATAAGTGATAGATATCGCAGCGCTTGTACAAAGATAGAGGTGAGAAGTCCGGTTTTCACACAGCAAGTATGCACACACAGGTACACTTGTGGGAGAAATTGCAATTGCACATGCTGTTTAATGCCGTCTAGTTATGAGGCTGACAGCGTGACCTTATGTGTTCGCCCGCGACGTTTCTTTTTGTGTGCGAATTGGTGAAGAAGTGGTGAGAACCAAGAAATATGCAGATGTCGGGCTGCATGTTGCGGATGAATTGGTGGGGCTATGGTATTGTGGATAATTCTCCTCGATGATGGATAGCATATGTTTATCACAATTGACACCAAATTGTGGTGCTAAATGCCGATGGCGTACACATAACTCTGACAGAGCGGAAGTAGGGTTTTTTATCGAATGCTTGAGTAAGGACCGCGGGGAATCAGCGTCCGGTAACCAATACTCAAAGATTTGGCGGAATAGATTATGCACAACCGTTTGAATGTCGGTGTGCACATTGGCGTACAAAAAACACTTCAGAGTCATGGTCAAAAGACATACGGACACGAAAGTGAGAAGGGGACAGTAACAAATACGAATACATTATGAGGTTGACGATTAGTAATCACAAACGGCGGGGCGCCATTGTTAGCTCACTAGGGTTATGTAGAAATCCGATGAAACCACTACCACTAGTTTTGACAGTATGGAAATTCGCCTGATTAGACCGGCTGACTTTACTGTATATATAGGGAATTCTGTGCATCACGTAAACAACAATGAGCAAGCTGAAAATACGAGGAATAACAGGTAGGTGGTGTGCAGTAATGTTGTCAGAAACTGAGCTGCTGCAGATAGAACAATGTCTCTCGACGGTTACAGATAGAATGCGCTTCCAACGGAATGAAGTGATAACCCAGAGACCGGACGTGGTGTGAAGTGCAGTGGGTGTAACCACTTATGATTTTGGTGGTAACTATCAGTCGTTTGATGAAGCCAGTTGACAGCCGGTGTCGTGGACAGTTATATCACAGTTGAGCGTTTGACAGCCAATAGATCCTCTTCGTATTTACGGATAAAGTCATCTTTTTCCTAAAAGGAGGCAAAAAGGAAATTGAATGAAGAAAAAATTGAAGTTCGTTGTTTTTACCACGTACGAGCATGGGCGATAGCTTGAGAACAATGGGTGATGTACTGAGCTGCACACCTAGTCATTTGAGTTGTAGAGAAGGAGTAACTAGTTTAGCTAGGCATGGATCATGTCTTCTATTTTTTCACTGCTTTAGAATGTAAGACCCAGCTGCTCATCGGATATCAACATCAGAATGACTTCATAAGACACGTCGAACCTATTTGATTGGGATACGCATGGGTTCGGAGAAGAAACAAATAGACGGAAGTCTTTGCCTTACTCTGGACATGTTCCATAGTCTGATTATGTTTGAGTCAACCTATCCGCAGGTAAGGCCTCAAAAAACTGTGACTTCTGCCTAGATGCGGTGGTTTCTCCAGAAAGCGAACCATTTACAAAATACTTTGTTGTTAACGGAAAACTCAGTTGAATCTATTGTTTATGCTATTCCTCATACCCCGGGCACTTAAACAGAAGCATGTCGTTTGGTGCCGCTGTTGTTTTTCTGTAAATGCGATCAAAGCGAATCTTTCGGCTCCTGATAAGAAAATAAGCTAGGAAGTAAAACATCCTTAACTCGGTCACATTTCATACAGTTGTTGTGTCTATCACAATGGAGCTGTTGACAACCTGAACATGAATTGAATAGCGCCATATGCCCTAGTCCACTGCGAAGCATTGAATTATAAAACGACTGCTGCAGACAGCCCAGTTGATTGCTCTGATAAGACCGGCCTCCTGGTAGTTGAAGGTGAATAGGTTTTGATACATCAAAGATAACTGAATAGCTGCGAAAGTAAGTGCTGAATATATCCGATTTATTCGGCATAACAGTAATGAATCGGCAGCGGGACTTCGAAGGTACGAGTTGCCCCCCAACCGTCAGGCGACAGCTAGCGGTGAAAAATCCGCTGATTTGCCAGCTCAAGTGTACTCGTACCATCCAACCGTAGGTATTTTCTAGTCAAGATTGATCCCTTGGGATCACCCAGCGTAACACTTGCGCACCAAAATCTTCACTCCACAATAGGTGGACAGTGACACTTTCCGCAAGGACCGCCTGTATATTGCAGTCCGATGCATGCCATTATTTCGTCTATTAACAGTAGCAGACATTTATGCAGTGATTTACCAGCAACTTTGCGATCAATGAACAGTATGAATGCGTTCAACTGAATGACATGTTTTTTACAATCCGAGGCCAAGTTGAAAACGTTTTCCTCGGGTATCTGAGGGATAGTTGTACTTGAATGGTCATACAAGGGTGGCGTGGTAAGTAGGCTGCAGTTAGACGTTGGCAGCCTATCCTATCATCCTTACATTGATTTGAGTGTTTTCGTCCTTTTCTGCTCGGGCCCACTTAGAACATGACGAGGAAGGCGCTCCGTGCATAACACCGTTCAACCGACTGAAATCAAGTTCGGAGTGCATGGGTAAACCTAGATTTTGTACGAACGTATGAAAGCACGAGCACCTACCTTCAGGCAAAGTTACGAAATTTAACCGGAGCCCTGTTTCCAACCCAGCCTATGCCTGGTTCAACATCAGAACGCCAGTGCCACGAGTCTCGGTTGTAACCTATGCACTATTCACAATTCATGGTTTGTCCAAATACTTATTTGCGCCAGCCCCAACTGTGTGGACGACAAACTCAATGTGCGTAGCACTCGATTAGACCACTGGAGATAGGTCTCAACAAGGCTATATATTTCATAGACGGAATACACTACTCATAAGGTTGCTGAAAAGTCTTCGACAGACGGTGGTCGGTTTCGCTCATCTTGGCGACCTGCTGGGGAGTGCTAAATAACAAAGATGATAGTGAACTGGGACATACTTTGTGCATGGCATCGATTACGTCCTTTTCTTCCTGAGCGTGTCGCTTATTTAGTTCTTGGGTCTGCTTATCTTGCCTTTGGGCTTGAATCTTCCGCTGATCGATAAATCGTTTCGTGTTGTAGTCGTTTAGCTCCCGGATACGACGATCCCGCTCGGCCTTGTTTTTCAATTTTCGATCGTTCATGACAGACCGACTCGATTCAATGGAAGCTTTGGTTTGTTGAGCTCTCATTTCCTTCACCTCTCTTTCTTGGACGATCCGTAACTCCCGCTTTTGTTCCTCTTGCACTTCTTTCATTATCTGCGCAAACAAAAACGAAATCGTCGTGAGGAGGAGCTAGATGAAAACACTAAACACGAAAGAAAGTTCAACCACTATCTTGATCGATCAAACACTCAAATATGGGTTTTCGTTGTTCGTTTTGCCGATGCCACTGACTGAGTTGCTCCCATGTCAGGGTTTGCCGTCTCGAGGGGACAACCACTGGTCATGGATCTATGGGCTCGTCCCATCGGACTACCAAGTACTCGGAGGAAGGTCGAATAACTACATAACCCCTCCACTAGAGATGCCCAGTCAGACACCGTGTAACTTGGCGACCACCAAGAGCACATCAACCGTGGACCCAACCGGATCACGAGTGGACTTGATCAGAATGATGGCAAATTGATATGAGCAATCAGTATTACTCACCCGGAGCAAAAGTTCCTTGCGCACTTCAATGTAGCCGAGCACAAGATCGCAGATTTCCTTCATCTGAGCAACCTTCAGGTTGGTCCACTGGTCTGCTTGTTGTCTCATGAGTTCGCAAAGCTGTGGGAGATAAACAGTGAGTGCACGAAAGGGGCTTCTAAATGATTTGTGATGTCCACAGAGGATGGGTCCAGGGATCCCGTCCTTATACCCATCTAATGTTTGCCTATCTAAATAGGTCAAGTATCTTGACGTCTATAAAATGTTGCGAAAATGCTTTTCAGTCAACTGCGTTTCAAAATTAGACGAGATAACAAATTTCCAACACCATTCGGATAAACTAACGGACATGCGCTGCATACGTTAATACTTATAAAAACACCTTCAAAGATAAAAGGCATAAAACACAAAGGTAAACTCCTGCACCGCGCACAAATGAAACATCAGGCAATGCATGAACAACAGCACTATCGAGTGACCAACGCAATTTGTTTTATAAAAATAGAATCAAATCACCTGGGACTTTTGGGTTGCCTCTAGAACACTGCTTTGTCCATTTTCTCTGGAAAAGAGATAGAGGAAAGGAGTGAATTCAAATGTAGAAGCCTGATGCCGCCGTTGAAAACGAAAGAGCGTTCGCAGTCTCATCATGCTGCGTCCAAAAACGTTTCAGTGTCAGCGTTCTACACATCGCTCCAATGAAATACAGCGACGGGATCACAAGCCCACGCAACCTAAAAGGCTGGTTTTCAAGAGGGAAAACGGTGCGTGAGGTTGAACTGAAACGATCGAACATCCCCGCAGGAGGTATAAGAGGATGTAGGGTACTGAACAAGGCCTGTTATTTGTGACTGCCGATCTAACCAATGCACCTCAATTTATGCCCCAATACACAATATACGAAAGTGTCAGGTGGCTAGTTCAAAAGACTCAGACCATTGTCGGAAACAAGTTGAAGTACGGAATTGCTTGTGGACGCTAGTTAAAAGTGTGCACAAGCTTTTTTCGCACAGAGGTCAGAATTGCATAAGTGAACTGTGATTACCACAGATAACAGCCTCCCACAGTTTGATCGACTGAAAGACACCCGGTAGAGGATGCATAAGGCCCATTCTTTACCTATTGCATAAGCGGCTTCGGCTAGGTGCAAAGCGGGACAATCCAGCTGAGGCTGCAATATCCGCGAATCAGTGAATAGGGACAGCGTTCTGTTTGGTAAATGCCAGGAGCCCATTTCTGTAGGACGGACGGTGGAGGTTGGATGCATCGCATCCAAGCATGAGTTCGCAGACTCATCATTATTGACTGTTTAATGCACCCATGTGCCACTCGCGTGAGAAAGTTTTGTAAAATTATTCACACGCGCAAAATATTCGACCGGATGGTCTGTGGACTAATCAGTACTTAGTACTGAGACAAAAGCTGAACAATCATATAGTTCGGGAAGTCCGGAGTTGAATTTATGTAATGATCCCGGATCATTTGCAGAGTTAGTTAATGTAAAGCCGCCGCTGTGTAACACCCGCATAGTTGTCTTTATACTGAGCGTCGGTTTAGGTTTCTGCACTGTTTTAAGCCTCCCCATCGACCGTATACCAGCGCCACTATCAAGCGAACGGGTAATTCTTAACTGGTTAGGCTTCGTACATTCTCGGACTACGGTAACAGATGATTACCAAAAATTTAGAATCCGAAAACTTGTCACGAGGGTATTCGGTACTACCAATGTCGATGATAAATCGTTCCTGGAATTCAATTAAGGCAACCGGTTTTCTGGTTAAGCTGCAACACCGTCTCAGTGCACAACTGTGGCGCAACTCGAAGGGAGCAACGCTCACTAACAGTTGATCATCCAATCCGAGACAGTGGTGTTCATTATGGTAAACAACAATCAAACAGTTGCTGGATACTTTCGGAAAATAAGAACCAGAACTTGAACAAGCTCAAACTCTCTGGGTTCATGTTGATAAATTCTGGTAGGTTGTACAGGCAGCTTCCAAAGAGGGGACTGAAGAGTTTCCAATTCGCAGCATTTGCTCGACCTAGGTGTGACATGTGTTCAAAGCATACTACGGAAGTCAACTCGGGAGAAATTTTTGGAGGACTTCAAGTGATACTTTCAAATAGTAGTGGTCTATATTAACGTGGGCTCATGGGCCCTATGTCCAGGTGTTCTAACATTAGGTTTGAAATACTACAAGTGCATTTATAGATGCTTGGTAGTGCTGGGGTCCCGGGTGCGTAGGTGTATGCTGCGCCGTGCAGTTTGGCATGAGACCAAACGTTATTAACTTTGCTTCAGAATGCTAAACGTTCAAATGTGGATTCAGAGACGCCATAATTGAAAATGAACTCATTACGTGACAAGTTTTACCCGAACGCGTATCTATAGTGTCGTTGCAGGTGGTTTTTCTAGTCGTAGCTATTCTAACAACCTTATCCTTTTTTGATGTTAACGACTGTCGCTGATAAAAAGGGCCATTATCGAAAGTTGGACGCTGTACACAAGACCAGGTTACAAAACTACACGGTGGTTTGCTGCGACCATTGCCAAGTCGTGGCATTTATATTGCTCCTCGTGTGTACGATCCTTGAGGGGGTCGTTCACAGGGACCACTCACAAATAGAATCAAGCAAAGTTCTCTGTTCAGGAAAACTGTTTATTTTACACCATTTACCCATTTTCTCGATACCATTGTGAAAAGGTCCATGGCGGCGCTCGTCATTCTGCGTCAATATTAAAACAAGACGACTGACTGCGCTTGCCTCAAACGTAGACAGAAATAATTGTTCGCGGCGGGGAAAACGCCAGAAAGGTAAGATCAAAACGACTTCATTAGTGAGTACGGTTTGTCCGTACCCAGCATACCCAAAAAAGAGCAACTCGCTAGGCGGACCGAATGGTTGAAAAAATTAGGCAAAAATCGAACATACAGGAAGTGGTGAATAAGGCTGCGCTTCACAAAAAAAAACTCGACTGTACTTGGGAAAAGATCTCTCATGGCAGAAAGCCGTGTGTATCGATTACCCAAGAAAACAGCACTGCTCAACGAATGTAGGGCTCGAAATAGCTCGATGGTTAAGGCGCCAGCTCACGGACCGAAAGGTCCGTGGTTCGAGTCCACCCTCAGCATCTCAATTGCTCCTGTCTAGACTTGGGTAACCTGGCAGTATCTCAACCCCAGTTCCTCCTTCCGTTGGCAGCTAGGCACCCAAAAGGTTCTACAGTTGATGGATTTTTTCGACGAATGTAACAAATACAGCAGAGGTGCCTTCAGGTGGTAGGAGACGCACAAGCGCATCATACGGTCAACGAGCAGGTGTCTGTTCATCAAGCAAGTTCCTATTAAGTGAAGTGTGAACACTCTGAGAAAGGCAGAGAAGTTGGGAAGCTAAATATACATTGAATCTGAACCAATCTAAGTAGTAGCTGACTACGACAATGACAGTAGAACCTGTATTACCCAGAAGTCTACCAGCTAGATTGAATAAATAAATAAATAAACCATCTCACAAGTCAGTTGTCATTACCATAACTTTCTCCATAGCGCGCTCAACCAAATAGAAAGTTCACAAAACGCTTCGCCAATAGCTTTATTGTCAATTGTTCGCAGAGGAAGCCTTAGCAAGCGTCAAATCATAAAGGAGAAGTACAATACCGAAAAAATGAACAAATCCTGTCCATTCAAGATGACCATCTTCTACACGTGCGTATCTATGCGGCTCAATAAGTCACCACACAGGCCGAAATTCGTAAGCAGGAAAGTGGCACGAGCAGCCTTATATCCTCCTGGCCAACAAGTTCTGTTCTCACAGCCCTGTAAGATGTTAACAGTATGCTAAGATCTCATTCTGAGCAATCGACACCATATGTGCACTCATGGATGCAGCTCACTGCTCCACTACGTAACAACGAACTAGTGAGCCACCATGACCGGTGGCGAAGTGCCGGTGCCAAGCCGCTCAGCCAATTCAGCACGCCAAAAACCAACTACACAGTTTGAGTTACCAAGGGTACTGTTAAGGGTAATGTATTAGTTTTCCTAGAAATGTTTTTAAAGTGCAAAATATTTTTGTCTGAATCGGTTGTAGTATGCGGGCTCACAGTTCCACCAACATGTAAATGCAACAACAGATAACTCCGATTGATTCGACCGCAATAGTAAGGTGCCTTTACCGAAATAGAGGACGGCGTAAAATGTTAGACCCAGACACTACATGGTTTGAGATGAACTGAAAACGTGAGAACACGCGCAATATATGAACACTTTGAGTGAGGACCTGAAAATTAGTTGAACGGGGGAAGTTTAACATGTAAAAACAACAACAGATAACTCCGACTGATTCGACCGCAATAATGAGGTGCCTTTACCGAAATAGAGGGCGGCGTAAAATGTCTGACCCGGACACTACATGGTTTGAGATAAACTGAAAACGTGAGAACACACGCAATGTATGAACACTTTGAGTGACGACCTGAAAATTAGTTGAACGGGGGAAGTTTGGTCATATCATACACGTTTCAAAGAAGGAAATATGTTCATAATCTTTTACTGGAAAACTAATAAATTGTTAAAATTGTCGGTAACGACTGCTTCCAAGAACGATAACACGTCGCCTGTTATGTAATTCCAAGGGCCTAAGCATTCGACATTGGGAGATGCGTGATATCAAACCGCACGTCCATTGATACAATAGTGTACATTCATACCATACAGTGGTGCACGGTCGAGTGGCCATCATTTGTTAATGTTGAAAACCAGAGGTTTAACCTCGCGAAAACGATAACCGATCTTCCCCCAACTCTTGCGATCCAGTGAGAACGTCAAAACAGTCAAAATTTCGATGTCTCCATGTATTCATTCTTATGGTGGGATGAAAGTCGTATAACTTCATAACATTATTAGTGTGGCATGCAGCAACTGAAGCACAGTTACCCAAGCGGAAACAAGCAGGGAACGCAAGGGGTCAGGCTACGAAACGTGGTTGTTTTGGAGCGCAACGGCGTTCAATACTTAAGCTTAACCGGGAGAAATTCGAATACCACATCACGTGGCAACCTGTCATCAAGCAGGTGGTGGAAAATCACGTGAGCAAGTCTCAAAGCGAGTAAAGGAAGAGATAGTGATCCAAACCGTCAGTGAAGCTGGGGAAAGTGGAGGGAAACGACCGATACAATGACCAGTCGAGCAATACACTATCTGGTTTGTCTGGTGTGCACGTATATGATGTTCAAACTGACAAAAATAAACTATCCAGAGTTCCGCTCACTAAGTAAGCGGCAACTAACCTCACGTACAAGCTACAACACAACAGCGTTGTCAGCCGCAGGTAATCGACAAATAATGTGGTCACGTAACATAAAAACGCGGTATAAGTGACGAGACGAAGATGCAATCCAACCTGATATGTGACCGAATTAAGTGTTGCAAAAGTGATTCTGAACCGAAGAGGTGAGTTCGAGGTCTCGGATGAGGACGAAAACCACGAATCCAGAGAAGATTTCTGCAATACTGATGACCTTTCTGCTTAACTGTGTTTCAATCATGTGACATTCGTGTGACATTTAGTGTAAACTGATGTCCGGCTACGTATCTTTGTGTTTCCGCACCACAGCTCTACTTGCATGCAGACCGGATATGTACCACGCTGGAAAAATAAGAACTTCATTACTAGCCAATAAGGACTGGAAACTTTCTGCAACACTCATCCTGATACTCCCTGATTGCGACCATTGTTTTTATGCGAAAAAACCTAGCCCCGGTTACACTGACGCTGAAGAATCGAGTGAAGCACGTAGTCGATGGCGCCCACATAGCGGAGATGGTGTAAGCCAGACTACTGTACTTGGATCATGTGTTTGAGTTTTAGAAATGCTGAAACGTCTACCAAAATACGGTATAGGCAGTGAATGTACGGCAGCTTGGTCAAGCTGCTGTTGGACAATGAAGGCACTTTGCTCCCAGCAGACTTTCCGAAGAGGACATCTTTTTTTACGGTGGCTCTGCACCGACCTTTTTTTCATTCTTAATGAAGACAGTTCTACTCGCTCAGTTGATTCAATCTCAATCAGCAAAAGGGTGCCAACTAGACAACTGATAAATTCTTCGTAAGCTGTGAAGTGTGGGAAATTTCAGCCTGGAAGCAGCTTCAGCATCGATTGTTCACCGTCAGTACTTGAGACTGACCACTTCCGGAGCGCGGAAAAACACGAACTCCTGGGAACGATTTTACCCAAAAATTCTTTATAATTCATATAAATATGTCAGATATGCTTTCCTTTCAATTGAGGATAAATCGACGAATTTTCGACGGATCGCCAGAGAAACTTTTTGGAGCGAGAAATGATTTATCGAACTGCGAGTGTTAACGTGGGTTTCTCAGCGAATGAGTGAAAAGCCATTCATACATGCCTTGAAATCATGCCAATGTATCGATCGGAACATTTTCACTCAATTTTATCACAAGCGAAAAGCAGTTAAGTGATGGAAAAAAGCTCGCTTCGTGCTTTATCTCGTACTCTTCCACATATCAGGATATGGAAAACGAAAACGTAATAATAAATTTTCCACTGTAAGGATGGATGCTATTATCGTCCATATGGTTGGAATTACATTCGACTTCGTTGTTTTATCCAACTCCGAGAGGATGAATGACGTTTCCGCACGTGATCATAGGCGGCGAGACGAATGAAGTGGCAGCAAAGAAGACACCAGAAAACCGGATAGAAGGCGCGAACAATGCATCTCGTTAGCTTAAACTCAAGCCACTTTGCCAGTGGGAAACTGTTCAACTCAAAATTAGTGAGGTGAGCGGTTCTCCAATGTGACTAACAATAGCAAAAAGACGTTTCCATTGAACCAGAATGTTATTAAGCCGGTTTTGATGCTGCTGGAATAATTGCTCAGTATACTTAGAAAATGTAAGTGCTCTTTTCAGTAAGGAAAACATTCGACAGGTCATATCGAGAAGTCTTCATTCGAAGATCAAGTCAATACCTGAAGTAGTTGAACATACATGGCATGACATCTCATTCAGGCGCGAGTTAACTAGATGTAATAACGGTAGTTTCTGAGCTTAGTTCTCGGTCTGAACATCTCAAGCTAACGTTCCCGCCAAAACAACCAACAAATGTGCATAACGCCCAAAACCAGGTCAAAAACATGCACAGTGCGTCGTTCATAAAGAGTGTGCGGCGACACCATTCTGGAAATTCTGACGCCTTCTGGATGCGGCATTGACAACGGCATTCGGCATATACAGTATCATGAGTGGCTGTTCGGTCCAGACTTTCGGCCAATCTGAGGTCGTCTTGATACTGGACCGTCAATCGGACCGATCTTTTGGCCAATCGCGGAAAGGATAGGTTTCTTGACCGTAGCGACGCCTAACTGCGAGCGTCGAAGCGGTGTTGGTGCAGGATTCCGCCAAACACTAGAGTACGGAGCAGCCGTTCATGGCTCAGAGCGCTTAAGAGCAATTAAGTTGCGGATGTGAGTTCCACGAAGTGCGCACTGCTGCTTATTGTCAAGAAAAAAGAATCCTGGTGCTTCCCATCACAAGTTTGCTTAATGGGATCAGGGATTGAAAGTCTTAATACCGAATTATAGGGACACAGATAACAAATATGGAATACACTGCGAAGTGTTGTGACTGCTTTTGATAAGATCAGTGTCGCACTGCCACCTGAAAGGCTGCTGCCAGTTGGTCCACCGGAATGTGCACGCGAATTGGGACGCCGTTGTGAACTTTGTGCACCCAATGGCTTGCGGGCGTGTTTGCAACAAAAAATCCATTTGATCGTGCTTTTCGGACTAAAATGTGCCATTGACTGAAGAATGTTGTTGGGAATTCCAACTGAAGGTCGTAGTAAGATGGGTCAGCTCAGGCTTGTCCAAGACCAGTTCATCACCGCACTCAAATTACGGGAGTTGATGCCTAATAATTCCCAACCCGAGAGTCGCATTGATTTTCTATTAGAGACAATCTTCTCTTGTTTACAAGATGGTGGTCTCAGTCACTTGAAGTATGCTCATTAGTGTGTCTAGAGCTCCGGTAGACTGAGTTGAATTTAGTCGTGGAATCGTTGCCACTCACTGTTCTCAAGTGATGATAAGATTGGGGACTTTCCGGTCAATGCGGTTTTGAGGTTTGAGACCTCAAATAGTCCCCCCGCACTGAGTGCAAATTCAACGGGGTCTCATGACTGATATTTCACGGTCTCGTATTGAGGACGCTGTGCGTAGCCCGGAAGTTTTCTAACGAATGCTTCCTGAAACATTCGACTTATCGATCAGTTCCTGGGGTACATGAGAAAGCCCATTGCAAAATGTTTAGTAGTTTAGTAGCCAGAAGTATTCTTGCCAAGTTTTTGGTCGGAAAACAATCTGACGGATATACCGCACAAACTATACCACTCCCATCTACAGCCACCTTAGCGTCCAGAGTTCACTTGAAATGTGCTGTGCATAAAATTGTCACAAATAGCAGTTCTACTAAAGGCATGGATATGTTGCTGTCGGAGTCCGAGTCTAAAGCGTTGTTAAATATGACATCAAATTTTTTAATGTCCTTCAATACACCGGGTTCCCGATAAGCCTTCCTAACGCCAATGTAATTAACACACAATATCCTTACCGGGAAGATTGCTGATCTATAATGTAACTTAAGGCTAGGTTTGACGCAGACAGCAGTGTAAAGAGACAGGTGCCCAATTTTCAAACAACCGCACAAGCCAATCTTGTTGACATCAAGATCAAGATTGACCCTGAAGAAGTGCTGGCAGGCAAACAGATGAAGCAAACAAATGTTTGTTCTGTTCTGTGTAGAAGGACAAAACATCGTTAGTGCCTTAACACAACCGCAGAACTTTTTTACTAAAGCTAAGAACCCGAGTTTGGGCATACAGCATGAATCGAAAGAGGTCGAATCGTGATGCAAAGCTGAAATTCTTCACCAAAGACTCACTTTTTTGATGGCCGTTTCGTACTAGAGCGTTCCTTGGCATGAGTGGTGTTCAACTTATCGGTTACTACTGTGTGATTACGTAACATTGTCGTTGCATCCTTGTCCTGCCTGCGCTGCACAAGCTCCAACTCTTTCGACTGTTTCTTCAGCAACTTCTGGTAATTCTTGTCAGTCTGCAGTAAGCTCAAAGAGATCGGGTCGAACTTCGGATCGTCTGACGAAAGAAAACAGACATGTACATACATATAAAGGAAAATCGTCGTACAAGGCTAATCTATGCAAATGACACACGGGATCGTTCATATCTGTACTGGACACAATTAGTCAACCTGTCAAACCACTGAAACAGTAAAACTGACAACGTTCGTTTCAGGTATCGTCTGTCCAGCGAGAGGTAGCTGTATGAACTCAATGAAAACAAAGTCCTGACTTCATGATGGGATTAAGTTAGGCATTTGACAGACCAAACTAGTTGTACTCAAAGCTTAGCACATCCAGTTTGAGCATTTTCCTCGTTTAATTCAAAGCAGAATCAATTCAGGTCACACAAGCCTAGGTAAATAGAGCTGTCTCACTCTAGAGAATAAGCTTTGGCCGGAGCCCATAGAACGAAGACAACTGCTGAGCACAGGGCAGCTTATTGTGGTACACAGATGAGGTATGCTCGTCTGTACGAATGGAATTTTAAGGTAGGACGAACTGTCGATCGATATTTTAGCTGTAGCACTCTTTCGGTGCCTAGCAGCCATGCCACCCGAAGGAAGCATGCGAGCTGGGATAGTACCAGGTTACCCAATCTTAGACAAGAGAATTTGAAATGCAAGGGTCGGGTTCGAACCACGGACCTTCCGGTCAGTAAATTCGCGCTCTAACCAATGAGCCATCTCGTTCAAAAAGTGGAAAGAGCAGGATGTGTACAGTAGGGCTTTCGTTCCACAAGAAAACTGTGGATCCGCATTGTCTCTGGAAGTAATCACTTTGTAGATTTTTTAGTAGAACAGATTTTTCGACACTGATCACTCCGAAAATATGAACAATAGCGATGTATGCAAAAAATTGATGGTGAGATTTGCAGACATATACGAAGGGATGTACATCCATTTGCGCATCAGGGGTGGTTAGAAATCAGTGTGCGTAAGAAGTATGGGATGGGAATTAAAGTAGCGGAATCAAATTTCCGCTACATCTACACAAGCTGCCAGGCGTTGTATCTAGCACTCGACGAACAATTCCCACTGATTGCTCGCATGGATATTCCTAGGTCATAAAAATGGCTGGCCTTGATACAGCGCCTTCATGTGAGCAAAATAATGACGATTCGAATGCATAAAATATCGAGTTCAAAAAAACCATCAACTACGTCGTGAAGAATTCCGGAAAATGTGAGTTTTGCTCCCACTCTCACAGCCACAACTCCAAATCTGACTGAACACTGGTTGCACACTGATCCTCCGCAAATTCTGCTCTGTTGAACTTTGTGCATATTTCAGGGAACGAGAGATTTTATTTTACAGAGTTCATCCATTTTGGATTCGAAGAATTCATAAAAAAAATGATTACAACGCTCTTGGAGAAAATTTTCCCCGTGCCTCCAAAATGAGTGCCACAGTTCACCAACTAATCTTGCTAAAAACGATGGTGTTATGTGTGGCCCACTCAGTCCATGCTACTTTCCCCTAGCATTTTCCATCGATAATTCTCCCAATTTCGCGACGCGTTGCCGACGCTATGCTGACTGGTGCATGTACAACAATTAACTGAAGCATTCAAATTAAGAACGTCTAGTCCAGTTGATTACGCTTGGGACTTACATGAGTCACAAATGCATTACTTAGGGGTGTCATCATATCTGCAGGCAACCAAGGCACTGTTAGTTTTTTGTTGTAAACTGACGAAATTTCACTTTCGTGTTCGACCGATTGCATGTTCCTCGGATTTCCATTGTGACGATTTGGAAGCTTTCATCTGTTTCTAATTAATGGCTACCTTTGATAAAGTATGGAAACACCTGCATTTTATTCAGCGATTTGGTTTGTAAAACAGATAATCACATCAGAGTAAAATGAATCGGCAAAATACAAGACCAGATAGTGAAGTACTGGGGGTATTACATTTGTTTGCAACTGGGATAGAGTGGCAACTGCTTCGGAAACGAGGTTCGCTTTGTACAATTGAGAAGGTTACGTATCCAAAAGAGAATTCGAAATGGACGTTGATGAGCACGACTACGATGGCCGAGGAACTGAGTCAGGAAGCCGGCAAGAATCAAATTGTAATCCTCAAGTGCAGTGAAACCACTAGCTTCCTTGGAGCAAAATCACTCCATTACTCCAGAGGTATCTGCATTTGAGGGGTTTTGAAATCCCTTAAAAGCGACCACATATGACCGCAGGAACTTGTACTATTTCAGTAAGTTTAAGTTTTGGAGTCACCCATCAGTCAGCTTGGTTTCCTCTTTGCCTTCTAGAATGTTTGATAAGGGCTCACCTCATTCAAAGAGAGCACTGCTGCCAAAATCTCCCAGCAATGATGTACGGCAATTGCAGTAAGCCATAAAATGGCAGTTATTTATGGTAAACACGACCTTGAAACAAAGTGAATTAAACGGAAGTCAGTTGAAGAAAGATAATGAGGAGAATCGCAGTGAATTTGTACGACTGGGCACCACGACTAATATATGAAGTCGGAAACATACTGACTCTCAATCAGGTGCCTTGGTTAGGCAAGGTGAAACGCATGGCATCGGATCGTATCCCCAAACATTTAGTAGCTGCAGAATGTTCTTAGACGTCAAGGAAGATCTACAACGACGGTGGAACTTCAGGTGAGATCATGAAAAATTTTAGTTCTGGAAAGAGACCTGGCGAAATATATCAGACTCAATTCTGGCACATTCCGAGACTCAGCGCGTCCCAACGCTAGGAAATCTATGGACCGACTATAAGGCAGGCGCGCCTGATGAGCGAAATCGGAGACCAGCGCCCGCGTAATTTATCAGCGACGAAAAGCCGACGGACGAAGCAAGGTAAGTCTGCTGTAGTTGCTAACAAAAATATGCTCTCGGACTGCCCATCGACCCAATAATAATAAGAGTCCAGCTGTAACATCCTCCCGGTGCATAGCTGCCATGCACGAGGGCTGAGATACTGTTAGGTTCCTCAAGCATAAACAGAAGCACTCGTGATGCCGGGGTCGGTTCCGAACCACATACCTTCGGATCAGTAGGTTTGTGGCCTAGACGCTGAACTTCGCGAGGTCATTTCATTCATTACAACCTAAGTGGTTTACCTGGGAAGTCTCAGGCTGGAAAATTTGTAAGACACTGCAGGGAAGTTCGGTAGTATAGTGAAACCCAAGGCGACCAACTGATGATACCACTGTGTAATGCGGTGCCAGTACTAATCTCGATACAATCATCCTTAAACTGGCTGACGTCTCTGAACAAATCCGATGGTCTTATTTCTTCAGGTTTGAATCGGATACCTAGGGGTCGTACACAGTAGTGAATCTGGCCTAGTGAAAAATCGTGTGCGTTATCCAAACTATGGGCAGGCGTCTAGTGGATCACCAAGTGCTGACAGGCAAATCCGTTTCGGATACTGGTCGGTTATACACATGATGAATGATGGATGACATCTCCCACGGAATGTGGCCGTTACTAAGCACGATACAGTGCCTGATATAACAGAAATTGCTAGCAATCCGTTTTGAATGTACGATTTACTACGAACTGTGAGGTTCGTACAAGGTGTGTGCCACAAAGAAAGCACCACTAACCTTTCTTCTCTTCCTTCTTTGCGCCAGAGGCATCACCTGCCTCGGTCGCTGCACCTGGAGGACCACTTGCGGCGGCCACACCGCTAGCTGGAGTGCGTTTCGCCGTTGTGGTTGGGACGTCAGCTATCTCGGAGGAATCAATGCCCATGCTAGCAAGCTAGAATATGTGGCAGGGAGTTAGCAGGATGTAAACGAAAGTGAAGATAGCCAATTTTCTTGAAGTAACACGCTGCATATAGATCATATGCAACGAAAGCAGACTAGCAAATTACCTGTTTCATGCGTTGCTCTTCCTTGCTCAAAAACGCACGCGGGTCGGACAGGGCATCGACCAAGTCATTTAGCCCTTCCGGCACGTACGTGGTGAGATTGACTTGGCAGAATAAGGTTGGCAGAGAAAGAGGGAAGTTGCCTTCGGTTCGCAGTGAGATGTGTCGATAACCGGCTTGGAGACCATCCAACGGGATCACGCGCTGACCAATCAGCTTGCCTGTTTCCTCATAGACGGCGAACCGGAGGACCGCCAAATCTGGTAAGACGACCTAGAAAAACCATTCGATGGGTTGGTGGCAGATGTGCATACAAAATGCTAGCTGGCCAGAAAAATGACGTGAAATATTGTCTCCCAAAAATTGTTAATAGTTTTTGAATGCAGAAAAATGGTTCAGATAGGTGGTTCTCAAGCCAGGCAAAAGTGCTCAGATTTCCTCCCACAGGATATGTTGGCCATGATCCCTACTGAAAAAATACAATTTTACCGTCACTAAGAATCATGCACTTCAGCAATAGCTGATCAACGATTGAAGGTCTAAGGGTTTCTTGGAATCAAATGTACCGCAAGGGTAGCAAAAGTATCCCAATGCAAAAAAATCTAAGGCCAGCTATCGCAACGAATATCATAAAAAAATGTATTCGAACCGAATCAGCACAGGTGCAGGTTCTTGCATTATCATACAGAACTCAACGAAAAGTCAAAGGGCAATGGAATCGCCACGTTTGGTGAGTCATAACACTGAAATTTCCGAGCGGCGGAAGATCGGGGCATAATCGAAGAGCGTGTGTCGTGCATTAATTAATCATGGTTTAGGTAGTTACCTAATGTCAAACAGCCAATCAGACTGGACATTCAATAATAGTTATACATTAATTATGCAGTTATTCGTGGACTGTACGCTGATTCCTTGTTTCGTATCAAGGATGTGTGCGATCCGTTTTTGTTGCCCCGCGGCGGAACAGCCAGTTTGAAAATAAGAATGGACGAATATTTGTATGCGGGCTCTGTGTTCGTACGAGGAGTGACCTATGGAATCATTGGGAAGCGCAGTTTTTTCAGGGCTTAGGAAAACAACTGACCTTGATAGTAGGTAAAGGAAACGATAAACTCATGCAGAAGGGTTTGCAGATGAAAAAGCGAACATAAACAGATAAATTGACGGTGCGGCGGCTTTAAATCTTCCAAGTTTCAAAAAGAAACTCCGTGACCAATCTGATAGACAGGTAGATATATGAATGAAGTTTTATATAGGAAATCGGGTAGCCCGACCAAGACAACACAAATGTGAAGGGATCGGGTGCAACTATGGAAAAACATCATCGCCAACATACCTTGCGAAAAACAAACACAGCATCTTCCCCGTAGACCGGATTCAAACCATTATTGGGAACGACCCGAGTGCGAAACTCCTTGCGAATCGTATCAGTAGGTAGACCATACATATCTACTTCCACATAGGTGCCCACTTTTCGGTCAGAGAGAAACTGTCCGGATATAATTTTTACCTCACACGTTGCTGCTATGACGCCATCCATGGGAGATTCAGAGAATGGGTCGAACTGACGTTCGAGGCGGCGCATAAATTCGGGTTTGAGAAGATACCTTTTCATGAAAATAAAAGTGTTTAAAGATTGTTTAACACAGATAAAAAAGCCGACAGCCTTGAATGTAGGGTAAAAAAATCGATGTCACTTAGTTTTGCTGCGCGATAAGAAACAGGCTTAAGTCATCCAGCAACATTAAGAATTGTGGAGACTTGACGATACGTTTTTGCGGAGGTCCCGCGCGAAGTGAAAATAGCGCTTCTACTTAGTCGCGGAATCTGGACGATTGATATGCACACTTTTGAATGGTTCTCCGTCTAACCTGATTTGACGCTTCTTGTTGATCCACAATAAACATGAATTGGACTAGAGTTTTGCCCTAATCAGAGCGAATCAGCGGTGTAATTATTGGCTTTATCAGGTGATGAACTTGGGTCATTCAACATTTGAGGGCAATGCGTTACCACAGCTTCATTCGCACACTTCCATCCCGGTCCACAGTGGTAATGACTACACTGCAGAACTTCACCCTAACACGACCGCCGGGCCTCTGGTCAGATCAGTTTAGCGGGATTTTTCCCGTTAAAGTGAGGGTTGAAAGCGGGTATCAAGAGGCCAAAACACGGTTAACATCAGAAGCAATCGCAACAAGTTTTGTACCAGATATGGTGTCAGAACGAAACTAAGCAGTAGAGTGCACACACAGACCCACAACAATCAGGATGAATTAAATTACTAACTTGAAAGGAACAGACAGCTAGCGAAATACACTCATTTGCATAGCAATTTGAGTTTCATGGTAGACCCAGCTGAATCTCTCATTTACGATGTTCTTCAACTAAATATGCTGCACCTGGCCGACTCATGTTTCAGTTAGTACGGTATTCGAGACACTGTAGAGAAGTAACACACATCGCAAACGAGAGATTCAGCAAGGATTCAGTTTAGTCTCACGTGAAAACCAAATTGGTGTGCAAATGAGTGTATTCCGCTAAGTTCGCGCAATTTGGGTTCAAGCAAAACATAAGGTTCATGGAAAATTGGACAGTCCGCCTCTTTGATGAGACCAAAGAAGGGCGAAACCGGCCGTCGGCTGTCGAGGAGTTTTTAGCAACCTTACGGGTGGTGTGTAACATCTATAGCACACAGACGGCTAATTAAAAGCAAGATCGATGAAATTTGCTTCTGAACAGCAAATCTGGACCGAAAACGCAAAGTGAACACGACACGTTCGCGACAAAGAATTCTTTGAAATGCTACTGTATCAATTTATTTTGATACCGAAAAACGTCAAGGCTACCAACTACAGTTAGAGTGACATAAGTCACATAAAAGGAAACGAGATAAAACAACGTGATGAACCACAAGTCGAACAACCGTCCTGAGGATATGAATGTTAGAGCGTTATGATCAGGCCGTGTCAGTGTAAGAGACCCATATCGGGCTAGTCAACAGGTAACTATCTGAGTAAGGCAATCATTGACGCGCGATCTGAATAAAAAGAGGGCGCGAAACAATCCCAACGATTTTAGCGACATGCATTTTAAGAATTTAGATGAGTGCAACTACCGGACAAAATAACGATGTATCTATTTACATCAGGGCAGACAGCCGGAAAAGAAGCACCGAATACTGATAACATAACAGCTGATGAGCTGCTACTGTTTGGCAAGAAAGCAAACAAGGAACACGTAACTAAAAGATAAACCTAATAAATCGACTTTAGATGTTACATAGCACCCCTATTTGATCGTCCTAGTTGTATGCTGTAGTACAGGTAGAAACGACCCGCCTTGCTTTGCTTGACTAGACCGGGCAGCGAGAAAAAACAGTTAACCGTGTACCGTGAAAAACATACAAAATGATTTCTCCACCACAGAAAGCGTAAACAGGTATCAGTTCACCGCGACAACATCTCCTGTTTGTTTTCCACTATTTTACCCCAACCTGGAATTCCATGTATGGAAGGTATTTTTACGGTCATAACATGAAGCAAACTACCAGCAAAACCCAGTCACGCACTGGTTACTGTCGATTAGCGAATTAATCAATAGCCTGGATTGACTATGTAACGTAGACCAATCAGGCGTTTATGTGAAGTGAACCGTAAATCATCAGGAAAAACGGAACGAATTGATGAGTGAGCAGGAGCCAAGGATTTGTCAATTGTGGGCAAGTGGACAGCTGAGATACCTTGCATGCAAGAGGTCTGATGGCCCGTACAAGCAGGGAGACGCACACAAGGCAAACAAATGTCTAGCTAGTACTAGTACGATGGTATCGCACCGTTTCTCTCCACGTCACCCTGTTTTGTGCTCCAGCTTCCGGTGTCACGAGGTCCGGGGGCGAGATGGCTCAACCGGTTAGAGCGCGAGTTTATTGACCGAAAGGTCCGTGGTTCGAACCCGACCTCTGCCTCTCGACTTCCCCTGTCTAGGCTTGGGCAACCTGGCAGTATCGCAGCCCTCGTGTTTCCTTCGGGTGACATGGTAGCTAGGCACCGAAAGGGTGCTACAGCTGAACGACACGTGACGACGGGTTTCCACATCGGTAGGTGGATCACTTAACCGGTACAGGCTTCGCGAGGCCATATAGGTTAAGCGAGACACGCTCGCACATACGCATTGCGCAGTCACGAACAAAGGCCTTAAAGTAATATTGACACAAAACAAATCAGTCTACACGTTTAGTCCAGAGTTGCTTGTAGTGCTCAGTTGAACATTCAAGATGAAGCTTCATGTAAAGCCTGTAAGCTTGTCGTTACGAGGTCCACGTTAGCAGCTTTCAGACCTTCAAGCAAGGTGCCCAGATGTCGAAGCTAGTGCTTGCCAGGATTCCGTTTTTCGTATTCAATTGAACACATAGAAGCTGTTTGGGAATCCTGTTCTCTTCCGTTACGAACAACGCAGACAGTTGAATGTAATCGTCGTCTATATTCCATCACAATGTGTGTGTCAGAATACCTCCGTGCCAGGCACTCGTTCAGTCCAGCATTCTCTTCAGGTAGTGCATTTGAAAGCCGCTAAATCATCGAAGGTTGTGCCGGCATATGGTCACTGCTTCCATGCCACACAAGAGGACTGATTGCAAGATTGCCTTCTAGAAGTGAAGTTTGGCCTCTAGTCACACGTTTCGGATCCTTCATAATTGTTTCACGGGTTTTCTGAAACCCACACTAACCTTGGCAACACAGGATCTCATGTGGCTCGCTGTGGCCGATCAATTCAGTATACGATGTGCGTCCGAAGTAGCAGAAGTCTACGAAGTAGTCCACAAATTCTACCACAGCCTTGATGCGCGGTAGTAAGCGAGTTCCATTTGATGTGAGTGTGCTTCGATTTGAAGTTCAAGCCAAACTCCGTAGCAGCAATTATAAACTGCTCCAAAGTGTCTAATGTTGAACAAACTTCCACCATGCCAATACTCGAAATGTATAACAGTATCATCGCCTACTAAGGCCACATCTACGATGGCCGTTGGTTCTGACCAGTAAGTTCAGCTTGACAACTATGAAACTTGTGCGATGGCTGTAAGACTGAGATTGAAGAGAGCCGGGAGAAGACGTAGTCTTGTATTAGGCCAGTGAAGATTTTGAAATCTATTAAGTCGACCTATTCGGTCGCACCCTCGTTCTCAATCCATCATGTAGGTTTAGGATGAGATTCACGAATTTCGGTGGATAGGCATATTTGGAGAGGATTGCTCACAGATTTTCTCAGATGACGGAGTCAAAAGCCCTCATGAAATCTATGGAAAAGGCATGGGGTGACAGTCGATATTCGCGGGATTTTTGTGGTTGTCCTGCAGCAAATACCACCTCGCTGATAATATAACGCCTCCATCACTTCATCCGTCATGCGCCTGAGCAGAACTAGTGCCAAAAGCTTGTCCGCGCATCTCAGTGGACTAATCCCTTGTATTTTTAACGTCAGGTTCTGAGTCCTTTTCCTTCGTAGAATGATACGACAAGAGCACCTTTGGATTCTGATAGAACTTCCATATCCTGCCATACAGTGATGATATTTGGAAGAAGCGCATTCTTACAGTCGGTCCAGTATTGTTGAACAGTCCTGCCACAAGCACCTTCTCTCCAGCTATCTTGCCATTTCACACATGCATGTTCCCTCGCGGCACCTCCTCGATAGTCGGACAAAGATCCAAGGACAGAAAAATCTCTCGTTGAGGCATTAAAGTTCAGCCAATGCTCGTCAGTCGGTTCAGCAGTTTGTTGAAGTGCTCGCGCCACACAAGCGACGTCTACTTCAGTTCTGGAGAGTTTCGGTTCACCTAATGCTTGGCCGATAGATGACATTCGAATAATCGTAAAACCCCTTGTTCTGCCATCGAGTAACGGATTATTTGGTCTGCTCACTTTGCCTTCTCCGCCATTCGTCCTTGATGTGGTTCAGCAGTCGAGACAGGTCATCTCAGGCACACCTTAGCCGCTCTTGATGCCGCTGCCCAGATAAGCAAGAGATTCCGGAAGCACTCCATCCTTTCCAGTTGCCAGCCGTTTTACATGCTGGTTGTTGCCATCGAACCAGTTAGTTCGTCTCGGGAGCACTTACCGAACTGACTGAGTTCCGCTGTCAGCATTTGGGGTTTAATTTGTTCCGTACTTTTGCCAACGGGGTAAATAGACTGAAGACTGTCGCCGCAGGGGCCAGTTGATGGCGATACGTCAACCTGATTTTCGGATCCTTTAGACGTTTTAAGTATATACTTATTTATACCTTTATTGATACGACTAATGTAGAGTAGCTTACGAGCTTGGACATTAAACTTCGTTCTCACAAGATTCTGGTCAGTCCCACGGTTAGCTTCTAGCATCATTCGTGTGATGCGCGCCTCCGGAACGTCCCACTGGTGAGCGCTAATGTAACTGAGTAACTGAGTGGCTGCTACATTTGTGTGCCAATGTATTAATATGCTGTTGCTCGAGGAGAGCTCTCATGTTGGTAGTGGAATAAATTCTGGGCAGTCGGTCGCTGTGGGCGCTTACAATCCCAGTATCATGACGCCCGAGGTCTCGCAACAGAGGATGTTCACAACAGACACGTGCATTAAAGTCTCCCTGCAAGATAAGCTTATCGATTTTCGGAAATGATCGAAGGACAGTATCAATTTCAATAACTTGTCTGTGTGGTCGTTCGCTGAGCATAGTTTAGAGCTTACATCCTGATCACAAATTTTAGGCCTGTCAATATCGGTCGTGGTGAAACAAGACGTTGTTTGATTCCACTGATCATTTTCTTGATGCGGTCAAACGAGGTGATTCCGTGATTCCGTTTTTCTCTCATTGTGTAGCCGATACAGTAGAATGTGTATCCAGAACAAGCTCCATGAAGAATTTGTTGGTCAGCCAACCGCATTTCGCTCAGGGCTGCGATATCAATTCTATAGCTCTTCGGTTCCTTTAGAACTAAGGAGGTGCACCTGAAAGGATGTCAGATCTGCTTAGTAGCTTCATCCAGCAGTGCACGGAAGTTTTACAAGCTGGTGATTAGCGGTCTCTCTGGGAAGGACTATCGTTCCCGATTTATCTGCAAGAGGGTGGAGCGCAGTTTGAGTTTGAAGGTGTGACTGTCTGGCCACAAGAACCGTGCTTAACACTAACCGCATAGTCTTGTATGTGTCGTTAGTAATACTGATGTTATTTCGATCGGAGGTGTTTATTCGAGCTTTGGTCACGGTCAGATGCGTAACCAGAGTGGAATCCCTTTCTCGAGCAGGAGAACAGTGGCGCGGGCCTACCAAGTATGATTACGATGATTATAGACAAACTAGGCACAATTGTTTCAGCTGAGAATCATGCCAGATCTAGCATCGATCCATATACCCCGAGCAGAACAGCCGGTATGTCAGCATCGATCCGAAAAATCAGACGTGAATGGCACGCCAGTCAGTTCAAATACCGGGAAGTTAGTCAGATTCGGATTATGCCAGAGAACCATGTACCACCAAGTTCCTGATGCCAACCAGATTGGCAACCCAATGGTAAACGTCACCAGCATTTCTGAGAGGACACCGAATATAGAGTATAGGCTCCATTGTCCCAGGCCTTGTCAAAAGCTCATAGTGGAAAAGTACCTAGGCGGAAGTGTGCGCTAATATGCATCACACTTCGGGTTGTTGCAGAAGTGTAGTGACACATGTGTTTTGAGCTTGGATACTATAAAAATCGAAATTCCGACCACTGAGGGTGACCACTTTCACGCTATCACCTGCATTTTTGGTTGGTTGTTTTGAATCGTCATCAACAATAAACCCATGCACTTTTAGCTGTTGTTCTTTTTCTTCTGGCAAATAGGCTCTCTCCACATATATTCCCAGCTAGAAGACAATATGCCGACTAGGTTCAACGCTCGAAGCTTCCTAAAATAACAACAAGGTTTAGGGTATTCAAATAAAAAGTTCCGAATGATCTATATGTTGGACTAGACAATAACACGCGGTCCACCAGCTTACCCACAATTTCCATTGTATTCGAATTTTCCCTGGTTTAACTGCATCGCCAAGTCCGGTGTCTGGAAATTCAATGCCACCATCTGACATCCGGCGTTCCAGAATATCTACGGACAAAAGGAGAATGATGAGGACATTATGGGGATGGGATATATTTGTATCACACTTTACTATAGACATCTTTTGCCAAATATTCATGGAGACCAGGAAGAATCAATGGATAAACAGCAGATTAGGAGTAGTATGCGCAAATTTTTCAACTTTTACGTTTTTGAAGCAGGTAGGTTTTGTATTTCTGTTGTGTTGGGTGATGGTGGAATGGGGAATACATGAACTTCATTGAGTTCCAAGTTTAACCACTGAGTCTTTCGGGCATGAGCACTTGTCACGTCTGCGTTCCCGATCGACCCAACGATGTG
The DNA here is from genome assembly GCA_003604175.2 of Clonorchis sinensis. NCBI lineage: Eukaryota > Metazoa > Platyhelminthes > Trematoda > Opisthorchiida > Opisthorchiidae > Clonorchis > Clonorchis sinensis. The sequence goes on along the minus strand of CM030369.1, from coordinate 176,453,021 downwards.
TGACCAAACATGATTTTAAACTACCCATCTTTTGCCAATTCGTGACTGACTGCCTAATCTATTTCCAAATTCTTCCAACACGTCCAGCAGTGGTCTTCGGGGATATATGGCCACATATACAAACAACATAACAACTGTCACGTTAATGGACCACTGGAATCACGTTCCGTAAAGCTGAAAGCTTCGTCATTACATCAACAGAAACGAGCAGCACTAAACGAAGTCAAGCGTCGAAGGCACACATTAATAGAGCGTGTACTTCCGCTTTTCACAAAGTCAATTCACCGACATCCTCACATCACACTGAACCCAAAGATGTTTTGGTTACGTGAAAGCTATCATTGACTTGTACGAATGGTGAAGCTATCTCATGGACGAGTCGAGGTATGAGAACCTGGCTGCTCCTTCTGGTTTATGGCTCCAGAGGGTGGACAGCAAACAGAGAAGTCTAAAAATCCTGGAGGTAAACTTCACAATTCGAAAACACGAAAGATACAGCGGATAGCATAATCTCGATGGACATTCGTCGTAACAAGTTTCGAATAGAAACACAAGAAGGGAATGAAGACGAAAATGCTAACCTTTATGAATGCGACTCGAACCCACGACCTTTAGACCAATGGCTGCGGACACCGCCGCAGAGCAACGCATGCGCACTTGAGTGAAATATAGATGTGTCACATTTCTACATAGTGGGGTTAGTAGTTGACATTTGTTAGCGCACCACCAGTGAGAACTTCTTTCAACTTCCACACACGAGGACCATACAAATCTACTCCTGTAGTAAACTCAGACCACCATGATCCACAACTGGCTCATAAGCTGCTGGTGATGTTACACTTTGGGGTCATGCGCGAATTACTGCGGCTCTCACCCGGCAGCTGCTGACGCTTCATAAAAAATTTGAGAGCTAGTGGAGACCGTATCGCACCCACTGTTCACGTCGACCACCAATTTCCAGTGCTGCTGGGCCCATCAAAATTTGTAAGTTGGCTAAGTGTGAAGAAATTAGGTTGGTGTTGAGGCTGTCCTAGCAACTACAGACAAATTGTGGATCAAACGATCCAGTTAAGTTTGTGTCCCGGACGGAAGCGGTGTAAGCAGTAATGAGATTTTCGTACACTCCAAAGCAATATGAAGCAGACGAATGAGAACGGCAATCCTGAACACAAGTTCCAGGTGTACCTACGTAGCTATGACAAGCAGAATATGCCCTAAACCCTTTTTATAAGTTCGAATTGAACACGCATGCCTCACACCACGAAGGTGACTGTTGGACAGGATGGTATGTGTACTTCCTTTTTCTCTTAAAGCAAGCATAGAGGACTCTCCTGAAATAGATATGGATGATGATGGTTCAATGTGACACGATAGTTAACTCTTGAATATATATATATATATATTCATGGTTGTCTCTGAGGATGTAACCTGTTGACAGATGTGCATTACCCCAGGGAAGTTATTAGCAGACGCGAAGATGACAAAACGAAGTGTGGTTTCTCCTAGGATTTCTATACGAACAAACTGGCTCACGTAATGAGTATGGCCGAGAGTAAACATCACTGGATTATAAATTGTAGCAAGGTTGAATTTCTGATAGCAGATGACAATTGTGTAATTTGTTAATAGCACGCAGCGAATGGAGCGGCGTCCTTGGGTGTCGTATGATGGAAAAATCAGCCGCGAGTGGAAAAACATGAGTAGGGCACTATCCCGTAGCTCAGATTGCGGTAGAGAGCTTTATTAGGGGATTCAATCGGTGCATCTGGGTGAGGAACTTGAGATGTAAAACAACCAGGTGAGACAGTGAGTTTGCAGTTTAATGAGGTAGTGATCATGGAGGTATTCCATATGCTATTTCGACGGAAGGGGATTACACAGGATGTCCATAGCAACTCACTATCATAAAAGCCAGTGAGTTCACAAACCATTCGAAAGAGATGTACGTTCAAATGTCAGGTATATAGAGGAACCTATGCCATCCATGCCGCACGCTGAGGACGTTGTGACATATTGTCCCACGAGTAACGTTAGTAGCCCATATAATAAGATTAAACTGAGGGGGCTGTTGGTACATATTTCCTTAACCTTATAACCCTCGGGGCCAGTGTTTTTACTTAAAGGCCCATCAGGTAGACCTTGTCAAGGTGTAGTTATTAGGCATTCGAAGTTGTTGATAGGAGACTGATTGACTGGGCAGGAACCCATCGCACCCTGGTAGCTGATAACTTCGTGTTCACAACTAGCTCTCCAACTACGGGTGTTTCAACCAACGACGACCCAGCTATTCCACGCAGCCGAATACATTGAGGTAGACAACTACATTCAGCAGGCTTAAAGTGACTCAAATGCGGCTCCAGACAATCAGGCTGCCTCCGCCAATCAGACCAGCTGATAGCGGAGAACTGCATCTCGAGATAATTTCTTCTGCAGTCAGCTGAAAATATAAGTTTGGATTGAAGAACAACAGAAATCCCGATACCGTGGTGAAGTTTCGAAACGCGCAATCTGTATTGTAGATTAAGAAAGAAGCTGGCATGGGAGAACAGGCTTGAAAAACGACTGTCTACATGTGTGTGCGAGGCCATGAGAAATAAAGTATTTCAGTGCTCTAATACGGGTAGACTATTGGTAAAGCCATTCAGTGCAAATGACTGATTACTTGGGCTTGTAAAACGTGCACTCTCATTCTTTGGTAGGACTGACGGTGTGGTACAGCAACGCATTCACACATACCTCCTGACAAACAGAAACCCAGGGACTGGCCTACATTTGTTTCATTTAATGATCGACACTAATGTCATTTTGCGGGTAACTATAACAATGGGTTTCTGGTTATTAGATTGAGATAGGAAATCGGGTCAAAAGGAAACACAATAAACGACAAAGCAAGCGAAAAAGTCTTACCTGAGGCATGTAATTGCTCGAATCGACGCGGTTTCCCCTGGGGTAAATTCGGCTCATCTGGCGTTTGTTATAGCTAATAGCATTAAGGTCAAGGTGTAGCTATCACGTCATGAACGGTTGTGACATACAACGAAAAACGCACATATGGAATTACACAGTACATTGTCGAAACAACACAAAAAGATACTTAACAAAGTCAATACATTCTTTTTTAATCAAGCCCAGCGCCATGCTCTCGCTGAATGACGACATGACGTAGGATCGATTTCGTTCTGGATACATGCAACGACGCGGCGGCCGGGGAAAGGAAGGGGAGAGTGCACGTTGAGAAAACGGAAGGAGATATATGGACAACAATGACATGCACCAATGTTGCGTTAGTGACTGTACAGCTAAACGGTTATGCAAGTAGACCGGGAAAGTAACAGAACTCAACACCGTGCATGGCCAGTAAAGGCAAAAGATTCGGAACCGTGGACACGCATTTCACAAAAAAAACATGTCATATTGGGAATTCTGTCACGGGAACTGGATACAGTATTCCACAGGACAACGAATACTGTACAATAAGCATGCGAGCTTGTGCACAAACATAAACGTAAAACATGACCAAAACCCCAGAAACAATATTTGAACACCAAAGTCAAATCCAAGCAAACTACGGTGGGACTATATGCAAGCTATTTCTAATGTAAGGTGATGCACCATTGGTTAGTGCTACTGAGGAAGACATATGAAATTCCGGATACTTGACATATTCAATGGCCTGATTTTTCATCAGACCCAACGAGATGGTCTCGCTGAACGAGGACATGTGGAAGTGTAGGTTCTTCTCTGCAGCGTATGAAGGAATTGCGGAATGTTGCACGACAAACAGAAAGAAGGGGGAGAGAGACATGAACCAAGGCGAACATTATACAGAGGAGAAGTGTATGCGGAACATTATTACTTAATGGATTTGGACGCAAAAACAAACTGGAAATCAATTAATCGAATGGAGATACTGAGTCATGTGGCAAAAAGCGTATTTGATTCTATTGATCGGATCAGCCGAATGAACCGAGTACAAACAAATCAATGAATAAGTCAACGGCTGAAAAAGAGCTGGCAACGAAACGAGATGAGATTTTTCGTAGTTTGTAAGTTGAGGCGCGAAACTACAATAAATACATATGAGATGCGATTGGGTTCGTATGCAGTGTAGGGCTGAGGGAACATAGAGTTACACAAATGAAAATATGCAGAAAGGTAGTGTCCCTAGTTAAAAGCTGCCGACGGTAAATATATACCGCGATACTATAGAGATAGAGATGACGCAAGTTAAGAAGATATTGAAGGAAATGAAACACACGTGACCACAATAAGAGAATCGCCACAGCTAAGTAAAGGTCACTTGTTTAATACCGACATCTTTAGAAACTAACGCAAATACTGGAGCAAATCGAGCATCCAAAATCAAGCGTCTCTGTTTTAAAGGCTTCCAAATTTCGGCCGAGCAAAAGGGAGACGGTTGGTTCAGGAGTGTTTAGATCTTCAAACATTAAATGCATAAACATCCATCTCCACATCTCAGTCCAATGAACTGCGAGGGAGGCATATTTCTCTTTTCTTCAGGAAAGCGCAATGACTGAAGCAGCGTAGGTTGCAACATTGCTTCCATTATTTGGGTTAAGAAAAACTCGAATTACGGACACACGTTTATTAGAAAAGAGAAGTCAAGTAGTTAATAATGCTACACAATTATGGGTCAATTATGACGTGACCGTGACATAGTCTGCCAGTTGGTTTCAAAATCAGTTTGCTTCTATCCACCGAGTACAACTGAACTGATTCTGCCCAGTCCTCACTCAGTGCAACGGTCAACTCCGTTGCTACTTGCTAGAACTACCCCCTGGCTGACACTCTTGACCTGCGGACCACAAAACAGGTACCAGCATTGACGAAGAGAGTTGTAAAGCAGGGAAGGTTCTCCGCAGTTGAAGAATGTAACATTTTTCATGCCACTGCGAAAAACGTTTTGTGCCTCCGCCTAATTAGCTTCGTACATTCAGCCATACACAAGCGCTGATTCTGATTGGTTCCCAACATCGATGACAGTATTTCCTTTAGATAGCATGTACTGGACATTTACAGATGCACTTTAAAATTAACCGTGTTTCCAAGGTTTGGAAATGCTTTCTGCATTGAACGGCACTTGTGGAAGCTAAAACCGATAGAACGAATGTTCACTGTTGATCAGGTGGTAGCTGACTTGTTCGTCGAGCTCGGAGATTAGCTTACAAACGTTCCATTACCGTGCCCACACAGTTGAGGGGCCTATCTTCGAGTATATAGCTTTTAAAACACGATTGGTTGCTAGGGCGTTCGTCTGTATGTGATTCGACTGGTCCGTTTGGAGAAAGGGGTGCTGTTTTCCGCGCCCAATTCAGAGTGACGAAAGCAGAGAATAGTCCAACCTTTGACCTGGCAGAGGGGTATGAAGGCGGTTACGAAAAGTCTGGTGGTTTCGCTGCGGTCCCCATAATGGGGACCTACTGCACCTGGTTGGAGATGCTGCAAGATATGGCTGCTAAACGATGCCAATGGCGTTCTTGTTGACACTTTCTGTCCAGATTGTTTGAATGAGTATCTGGAAGTGGAGGTACCTCGAATTCCATTCTTTTCTTCACAATAAGACTTTCAAATAAATCAAGGTTGTACCACACCGAATAATCAGTGTTGAATACTGATGCTACGCTGTCGACGATGATGATAGTTTGACAGATTGGATCGACTTCAACAATTCTGTCGACGGATTTCTCGGCCAAGTACCACGGGTCCATTCATTCACGTCCTTACACTGTTCACATTTGAGCTGGTGTAAGGACCTGAATTCGTAAGATTCATATCGTTCTTGATGCCCATTTGCAGAATCAGAAAAACCGTCCAGTTGTAACACCCTTTTCGTGCCTAGTCGCCATGTTACCCGAATGAAGCACGAAGCTTGAGGTACTGCCAGGTTGCTCAAAAATAGACGGATGCAGTCGATCTACCGTGGTTGGGTCTGAAGGACAGACCTTTCGGTTAGTAAGTTCACATCATAACCACTGAGCCATCTCAGGCCACGTCCATGTACGGAAGCGAGTGAAAATTGGTCGTATCTGTGAACAGCAAGTTGGTGTTCGTGCTTTCCGGTAGATAGCTTCCTTCCTGTCTGTGCCATTGCATCTTGTATAAAACGCTGGTTATTTTCACAGCTTCCAGTTTCCGTTTGGCTTTTAAAAGTGCTTTCATAAGTGTGTTCATTGTCTTGTAGATTGCCGTTAAATTGTGCTGCCTTAACATTCTCGCGGTCAGTTCAGAAATATTCCTGAAATAAGCGAGTTCTCCCCGTGCTTACCCGCGCTGTTGGGTTGGTCGAGTTTATCTTTTACATCCGGGATCTCCGGATAACTGGAGAGAATAACCGCTCTCCTGAATACATGTGTATGAGCCTTTTTTACTCTCTGGCTGCCATAGTGTTGCAGGAGTTTTTTGGTCAGCTTGTTAGGATGAAGTTTTGGTGGTTTGTGTAAGTCGCTTTCCCGCAGACACAGTTTGCATGTTGTTTATTCGAAGCCTGGTAATCAGTACGCCCAAGGATTCTAGCTTTTCATCCTTTTATTCTTCCATTGTGATTTTCCGTTGTCGGAAACGCTGATGAGAAGTGTCATCCACATTCTATATTTTCTTTACTTATATCTTGCAATGTAGACGAGACTGGTGTTCCTATTGCTCTCTACTCACCTATTCGCAAAACTGTACGTTGAATTCAAAGTATGTAGTCAGGCCGCGGTTGAGTAGCTCGCAGAGTTACCCTTTCCAGAGATCCGTTTGGAGCTCCGTGGCTATCTAACTGTTCAGCAACAGTTGTCTTCACGGAAGTGAGGTCCACTGATGTGAACAGCATGATTCTTCACTGTCTCCAACTGTTTTGCATCGGTAATTGAGTGCTGAGACCCACTGATAACATGTTTCATCCTTCTTTTTGAGTTTTGGAATGTAGCATGTTGATGTTTCACAGAGTGATACAATGGATCCTAATGTTAGTGTTTCTCTGTGCATCTTCTGCAGTCCGCAGAAGCTAGGAGGATTCGAGTCACGCATCCTCATTTTCTAGCGTCTTTGTAGAGTCTTTGCATGTCCTGAAGTCTTCTAGGCATCTTACTGACTTTCATCATAATTTTTTAGTTTGATCGTCTTATATGCAGTGCTATGGTGTTGTCGTCAAGAATGGGTTGCGTACTTTTAATGTAGTCCACTTTGTGCGTGGTTGTCAGAGGTCACTTGTCGGCCGGTAGAGTGCACACTGTTCCGTCTTTCCTTGAGTTTTTCATTATCTGATTTTCTTGAGTGAATAGTCAGATGTTCTGTCGCATGTAGTAGCTGGAAAGACGATTTTCTGGGGTTACTGTTGCGTCCTTATTGAGTGTCGCTCTAGGGTCACTTACTCCAAGTTGGAGGCATCTTTGAAAATGATGTCGAGTCCTTTGATAAGGGCGTTCAGCTCGGCCTGTGTGAATCATCTATTGGAGGCTCTTTGTCCATGGAGTTTTCCTTTTCGGGTTTCTTAATCAGACTTGAGTTAGTTTTCAGGGCTGCCTTACTTGTTTTCCCCGAAAGATTTCACTTTTGCCCTACCGCTAGGTCGCTGCAGACGTTCTGGTCCCACTTTTGTGGAAGCATTGGGTCGATTGAGATCGACCCAATCTATTAGCAACTGAGGAACCATTCAACCTACAAGTGCGTTGGGTAGCTACTGGCCGAATACAGACCACAACGCAACACAAGTCGAAACGGATTAGTGGGGCTGCGAGAAAGGTGTTCTAGGTAGCCAATCGCAGCAATACATATCAGGTACTCTTTGAAAACTATATAAACCCAAGTAGATAGGAAGAAAGCATCCATCCAACCGCGCCCTGATGATGGCTCCTGGATTGGTGACTAAATGTTTGCAAGTAAACTACCACGCTCGGTGAACGGATCTACTGCCATGCTGCTGTCTGTCGGTCTAATTCCTTGCGAGTTTAAGGTACCGTGATCCTAGGGATCATTTTGAACGTTGAGAGATGAATGCAGTTAGTATTGCGGCAGCTGGGATTGTACAGAATGGATCCGCTCCTACGGTTTTACTGATAATCCGACCGTCAGTGTGTCACGAAGACGTTGCCGTACACCGACTACACATAAATATCCAGTGCTTCGATCCGCTTCCGGTTCTGCAACGGTGACCATTACCAGGTGGCAACAGTTTCAAATATTGTAAACGCTAATGGATATCAACGTCCTGGTTAGGAGGGTCGATGGTTGTACAGCAAAATTAATTACTGTACTATCAAAAGACTTATGAAAGACCATGTACGTTAGTGGACATAAGAAAAGCAGTCACTGTAATAAAAGGAAAAATGCCAAATCTAAATGGAGCTGAGTGGACTCGGTTGGCTGTTCTTCTGAACAGTTTCGCAAACGCTGAACAGACGAGAAACTGACCTTCAGCGACATCGAATCCTTGGAACTTTACCGGCTGGACATAATTGATGAATGAAGACAGGAGAGGGTGTATGCTGCTTGTTGCTCCTGTGTGTTGGTATTGGACCATCATCATCTGTTCCTCCTCTGCAGTCAGGTTACCCTAGTAGGACAATGAAGCGGACGTTGGTGGACAATAAATGAAGATCATAATCACCGCCACAAATAAAAAAGGGACCGGACTACAGCTTTGAGTAAACAACGAAAACGCACAAGAACCGAATACGGAGACAATCATTCTTAAATGTAACATGCTGCACTCTGTTGTCTCCGAAGGCATACCAGTGACGAGGATTGCAAAGGTTTCTCACTTCAGTCAACATGAGAGTCAAGCCATATAAAAGGGACTAAGCGATGCTAACTCAGAGAGGAGGCAGACTCACCTCCTCCTGGAATGGAGTGTCCGATGTGAACAAGAGCACCAAACGCGCAGATCAAACATGCCATGATGATGACGACGACGACCCAGGAGAACGCACGGATGTGATGAACGGCACGGGCGATAATGCAACGAGACGCATCGTAGGATGGAACGTCAAACAAAACAAGGAAACAAACAACATGCAAAGGGCGATTGGCATGCATATAGATGTCACAATGAGTGAGTACGATACAGAATCCGAATTTGTGCGTAGACTAACAAGTCGAAGTTTGTGGATAAAAAAGTTTATTATTTTACGCTAACCCCTACCTCTTCCGAGGGTACTCCTCAGAAGCAAGCATCGTTGATTAATGTTTAATTTTCACCTGTATAGTGGGCACGTGTGTTCACCTTGTTAATGAAGGTCTTCTAAACAGGAGCCCCATGAAGAAATACCTCGAAAAAAGAGAAAGTTTGGCGAGTGCGGAGATTTTCCCACCTCCATCCCCAGCTGGGAGCACACCTGTTAGTTTCTAAAGGACTGAATTAATTCCCAAAACTAGGCGACGGAACAGAAACATCCTGTCTCAACGACTCTGATTCAATAGTGGACTGGCGCGTCAGACTTTCAATATCACAAGTACTTCTGCCATTTCAGCGGATACTTCTTGTTCGGTTCGACCCGAGGTTGCAAACATTTTACCCTAAGGGACGCACACAACACCATTAGTTGGGATATATGACACACACAGGAACACAGGACAAAGGACTGCAAGACGAGTGAAAATTTATTGAGTTCTCAGTCGCAGTCGTTATTCTGGTTTTTACAATAATGAAAATTTTTTTGATAGTCTTTAATTTAGGTGCGCGGTGCCGTTTGTATTGACTTAAGTGGTAAAGGATAGTGACACATGTTCACTGCAGACATGGAATACTAGTGAATATCTAGAACACTCGACCCAGCTGAAGCGAAATATTTCGTCGCACACTCAAACAAAACAATCTGATGCAAACGAAATTTTACTATACCGCTGTACAGAATTCTTCTCAGTAGTACAACCCATGCGAGGAAGCACTCGGAAGAGGGGACATCTTGGTAGTTCCCGAAGGTGTTACTGTCTAGTGAGAAACACTGATGGGAAATGGGCTTTCGTTCCTCCGAAGTGACGATGACCACAAAAAGTTAGTGCCATTCTTGAACGATACAACTAATTCGGATAGCTCATTGAATAAAAGCGAGAGAGTTTGGTAAACAATCGGTACCAAGCCCTTCTGAAACGATGACTTTTCAATCGGTTCCAAACTTTTTCCAATTGATTGAGAAGCTAGAGGTTGTAGAAATCAGCAATCCTTTTCTGTCGTCAGTCACAATAGCTCGATATAATCACAATAGTCAAGAACGCCCATTAGAGGGCCCGGAAGAATCAATTGGATACACGAGGGTACCAGCCAATGATGAGCATAAAAAGACAACCATTACTCAAATCACAACCCAAGTCCAGATGAAACGACGGTAGGCCAACGATTACTTGGTAAATGCAAGTATTGTTTGTGGAATAATGCCGCGCAGGCTGAAGCCACAAGACGGAATTACATTGGGCTAATTCAATTACAAAGCGTACAAGGCTGATGGGGATGTGAGCCGAACAACTCACAACTGCAAAACTCTCAACTTTTATTCAGTCAGGCCACCTGAATGGACCTATCGTTCGCCTTTCTGAAGCAACTTTCCATAGAGATACCGCACGTCCTTCAATGGAAAGCCGTAGAAACTGAGTCATTTGATTAGGTTCACCGAAATGTCAGCTCTTCGGGGCTCGCTCCTAGGGGGTATCGGTTTACTAACTAGACAGTCTAAGTTGCCGCATGGTACATCCATCTACTTCCGTTGAGCAATTCGGTGAGAAATAGAGCCCCATATCCTCGCTAACAACAAATGCCACAAATGATACAAATTGTTGGTGAAAATGAATGTTCCAGATAAAAAAATCCCCAGGGTAGACAGCGAAGGCACACACAGGACGGGAACATACCTTCTTCATCTGAAGACGCTTCAGGTCAGCGCTTGAACTTCCACCTGATGGAGGGGCTGGGGTGTTACTTGAACTAGATAGACCGCTTTCCCCATTTAAACCTTTAGTCCCACCTTCGGAATCTGTTAGCAGAGAGAAGAAGGAGAACAGCTAAATCATAATAGGATGACTATTCTTGCAAGGCCTTGTTCAGATTGATCAGAAAGCCATATTTCCATATTTACATCGTCTCTTGTCACCATCAGCATGCGAAAACAACAAAAAGTGCGTTGGCGAAAACTTGGAGCACTATACTGGCTCCGATCACAGACATCACATAGGACAACAGGCCTATTGAAGGATAGGACAGTGTGCGCTAATCTGGAAAATATTCGTCAAATATTTACCAAGTAATTGCAACCATAGTCTGCAAATACATACGCTTACGATATTGAGTGGCAAGTTTACTTCAATGAGGATGAGTCATTTGAACGGACAGATGGCTGTGTTGGTGTCAATTTCTTGTATGGAGCGATTGGCTGCCTGTTGGCTCTGCTTTATGTTCAATGTCATAGAAACTTTGATCGCCCCAGAAAGTGTACAATTCTACTAGCATGTGACACTCTTTTCTAACAAGTCTGACCAACTTGGTTAACAATACTTCTCGGCCAGCTGTTGAAATACTTTATCCCACAGTTTTACGATCGGCTTTCGTCGTCAGTCGAGGCAGCATGCAGGGTAACAGAAAGGTGATATAGAACTGCACCGAAGGGTAGGAAAAGCAGCATGCGAACAATCCGCATACAGCGCTCCCCCTTAAAGAGGTCTTCCGTCCAGGAGAGGATACTTTTCACAAGAGTATATAACAAACATCTCCTGATGGACCTCTATAAAATTTTCCATAGCTCGATATGTCACTCCTCACTTCCTCCTTACTCCCAAGGAGGAGTAGACCAGAAAAATACAGGAAAAATCCACATTTGATGAGTCAAATGACAATTCCACACGACGGATAAGCCAACACACACAAGGAACCTAAACTCTGAAACCTGTTCAACCCGGCTAACAGAGCTGAACAATCAACTTAGGTTTGAAATTACAAAAATATCATTGCTAATTACAGCTACTTTACAGTGCAGCGGACAACATCGAGATTAAGTTCCACCTTCCCTACACTCTAATTTTTGGACGTCATCCAGCACGTGGAAGTCATTTATCAATAATGTACCAATTACTGGTTTTAACAAATGCCTTGAATGGTGGTGAAGACGCTATAAACTTAAGTGACCTTTCGACTTTGATTCACCACTGGTTTGCAAGTGTATGACCAAGGTTAATATGGTTACGGTTCCTGGAGGGATGAATTTAGGCTGTCGTAAACGTGACCTGGAGACTGCTGAAATCCCATGAGAACATCAGAAATGAGACATTTACGGGGTAATTTATGGCACAATTATGCAAGATTTTGTACAGCTCATTCATTAATCGATGTCTGTTATTGATTACGACATACTCAGGTAGATTTGGGGTGGGGGGTAAGCGAAGATTACAACGGATTTGCCTTGAATACGAGATATAAACAAGGTCCAGAAGGGACAAGAGTTGAACCCAAGCTCAAGGTTTATCCTGGAGCAACAGTCCAAACACGTGAGGAGTAGGGAAACTACGTACAAGTTGTTCTACAATGATACTAGAGCCCACAAACTTCAAAGATGCTCCTGCACTTTTTTGCAATCTGGAATACTGCTATTGGGGCAGAGACGATCTACTTAAAGAGAACCCACTTCCTCTGGGAAAAGCAAAACTGATTCTCTGACTGCAGTATGCCCTCTTCGGGAGAATTGATCTGCTTAGAAGCACCAACACAAACAATGAGAATATGGGCTAGCAGATTTCGGGCCGCGAGAAATCCCCCAGATTAGAAAGGAAATGATTCGGGCGCTGGCATTTAATTGGAGCACTCAATGACTCAACAGTTAAACAGTTAAGGTTTCCGTGTGTCCAAGCTCATTTCTCAATAGTGAACAGAGTACAAAGGGACATAGATTATATTATAGACGATTCACTTTGTTTTAGGCTGCACTGGACCAGTGTCCTGGTACGGAAAAGTGCATTCAGGCGGCACGACAGCGAGTTGGGAAGGGTTGAGTAAGGCATATGCTAAAGCAGAGGACCGCAAATCGGAACAGTGTGGTTTGACGTGACGAAAAGGCAGTGGAACTTTGGTAGAGGTTAGATAAAGTACAAGACAAGATGTCGGTTGAGGACCTCGAATGAACGTGTATACGAGGGATCGATGGTCTGGGTGGAGTATTTTTGGACAGTAATGTAGACAATGGAGCCTCAAGCACCGGACGAAGTGGTTAAATGTTAGGAGCGAAGAAACAGTAACAGAAAACAACAGGAAGCATTAACTAGCAAGCGGACCATTAACGCTTAAACAGGAAAGCATAGTAAGTTTTCATTGGCCAATAGTGCAGAAGCAGGGCGAGATGGCCCAGGTGGTTAGAGCGCGAATTTACTGACCGGATGGTCTGTGGTTCGAACCCGACCTCTGCCTCTCGACTTCCCCTGTCTAGGCTTGGGCAACCTGGCAGTATCCCAGCCCTCGTACTTCCTTCGGGTGGCATGGCAGTTAGGCACCGAAAGGGTGCTACAGCTGAACGATTTTTTTCCAGTGCGAATAAATAAAATGGGCAACACTGCATTTTAAGGGAATGGCTGGAAAATTAGCTTGGCAATTCGACCTTTTGCACTCGTCTGACTCCTGCTTCGGGCCATCAATCTAGCTTTCTCATTGCTAAGTATGGTGGCTAGGAGAGCGCTGGACTTACCTAGACAGGTGTATGCTGGCTAAAGGAAGTCAAATGCTAACTGACCTGGAGAAAATCACCTTGGGGACGAAAAACATCGTGCATTATTTTCCAAAACGTGAGCCTTTTGTGCGTTGTGCGTTGCATTCACTAGGGCGAATCGTTTTTTCTAAGCAACCTAAGTTGGGACGAGCAATATTGAAGCGCTGGTGCGTCATGCACGGTTCATAGACAGGACAGAGTAGAGAAACACTGGATGGGTACACATACAGTAGTGGGTGGGGTGAAAAATATTACAACAAGATCATGCCGATGGTTCGTGGAGTAAGAGCAAACCGAACTTCCCATCAACATCCACCGTAAGATCAGGGTCTTCAGCAATGTCATTCTCCTCTTGGATGGCGTCAGTTTGACCCTTGAGGAATAACTCCAATTGCTCTACATGGAACAGAGGGACGAATGAAGCCAACATATAGAAGGAGAGATCTGAACAGTGTTGATTATAACAAAGGAAACACAGTGTGAACAAACAAACTTTCGACTCGATGCTGTTATAACATAAAACTGAATGAACCACAATCATTCGAGGTGCCTATATTCGTGTAAGCAACACTGATAAGTTGCACATGATGTAAATACCATATTACAAATCAGTTTAATTATTAGGATTTTCGTAGGATCTGACGCAAGTACGTTCACAACCAAGCTTCTGGCTCACCTATAGTTAATTGGGAACGTAGATACAATCTGTGGACAAACACCTCTTCGACAGCACCATTGGTGTGTGCGCTTCCCTGAATGAAACAGCTATTTTCTGGGAGAGGCGGCATGCCAGATCAGACCACAGCAATAACAATTTTGCAGCAGCAGAGGCACACAGTGTGTGAACGCATGGTTACAGAGTATGCTGAACGAGACTAGACAGGAGCAACTCCAGGCAGAAAAACGTTAGCATGAGTGTTACTAAAGCGATTTAGCACAAGAGATTGATGGAGCAAATGCTTGTGGAAAAATGAAACTTGCGCAAAGGTTATAGTCATTAAGAGAATCGAACCAGCTAAACGTAAACCCGGTGTCGGTTACCATGATAACAGCCGAAGAAAATAATTGGAGGCCCCCGCGCCAAAAAACTCACTTTTTTCTACTTGACGTTTGTCGAAAAGGTGTGGTTTACACACGATAATACTCATCGACAAACTTCTCAGACGAGGAAGAGTTACTAAAGATGATTGTTCCATTTTTACGTTCAAGTTTTTCGTGACTGAGTTTACACAGGCAAGTAAAACTGGTTCATCATCACCAGTGTCAGAACAGCCCTTTAACCCTATGTTTTTGCGGTGAACCGTATAGAGACAGTTCAAAACTGTATTCACATCAGCTTGGGAAAGGTGTTACGAACGGCACTGAAAAGAAAACTGACAGTGACGTAGTGCGATTTAACGGCCGCTGGCGATGCACTGAGAAGCAAACATGCTGGGTGAAAACAAACAGCACTTAATAACGGGATGTTTTCAGAGCGGAACAAGCAGTAAGGCCAAACAAGGGAGAGAGTAACCGGATCATCGCGACAAACCCATAATTGAGTAAAGAAACAGTTCTAGAAACAGAGCAAGGAGTAACACGCGGGTTAAAAAGTAAGCCGCCTGTACAGAATGTACAGTGGAAAAATGCTAGTCTGGCTCAAGAGAAGGAACTTAGGCCCAAATTAATCGCAACTTACGTTTTTCAGCCTCCGGTTTCAGACGCTTGTTCTTGATCAGAATTTTTCGTTTTAATTTCTCTGGCGGAGGCAGTGGGGCGCCTGGCTCTAACTACATAGGATAGGAGACAAAAAACGCATACTACGTCCGATTCAAATTTGATCGAAGTTTTCTCAATCCATTGTAAAAAAATGACATCACAGTCAACTTCCAAACTCAGTCAGGTGAAAGAAACAGGCCAACTGGTTAGCAGGGTGAGTCAGTTGAGAATAACGGTAGCAACGGAATGGCGTTAACTTATTTTCACGCAAAATTCCATCAAAGAGCTGATTCTTTTGAACGGAATGAACTGAAAAACTGTACAGTGGTTAACTAATAGCAAATCAATTATTAGATTAGAGGTTCGGTCCACGTAGAATTGGTCAGGAACCACAGTTGAACCCCGGGCATTTGACATGTGAGCCAAACGCACACAGTAAATACTGACTTGCTAAAAAAAAGAAAGAAAAAAGGACGAATCTCATAAGACTGAGCCATATAATACTTTCGGGTGATGATGGCTGTGCCCACTGCTAACCACTAACTTTGTTAGGTGACGTTGGTCTTGGCATGTACTTCGTACACTGGGAGACCATCTGACTCGCAGAGCACTGTTCACTCCGCCGTGTGCTGAATGGAAGTGATTGAGAGGTGGATAGTAGATAATATGGTAACGAAGGATGAAAACACTAGCCACTAAACTCAATCGGATCGACAAGTACCGTGTTCCTGGATGGGGATCCCCGGTCTCGACCTACCAACGGCTAACGGCACTGGCAGACACGGCTCAACCACACAGGCAGTGGCAGTCTTCCAGCGAAGCTATCGGTTTCAATGCGCAGCTACCCCATCTCCTGGACTAACTGATCATGACATCGCCTTTAATGCTTGACTATATATCTCCCAAGTTCCAACATTCCGGTGACCAAATCTGTAGCACCTGGGACCACATAGCGTATGCTGCCTCACCCCAAGCACATGGGCTTGGTTGGGATACAGCAACTAAATGCATTATAAGAACATACATTATAAGAACTAATTCAGGCGGTCAAGATTTCCGCAACGAAATCGTGTTTATGAAAATTAACTCGAGAAACGGGCTACCTTGGAACTAGGGACTTGGTCGGAACTCGTCTATGGGTTAGGTAGATGAATTTTAGGGTCAAAAGTGGTTGAGTATTCGGCAAAAGTTACTCACAAATAGATTAAAAGTGTACCCAGAAGTCCAGGATGTTCAGTTTCACTAAGTCTCTACGGGATATTCGCTTGCGTGCTCCAAATGCTAACCGGGTACCATTGCAATGTACATTTGAGCAGTAGATTAACGAATGAAAACAAAGATTCTCCGGCAATTCTGTCGCACGGTAAAAAGTCGTTGACGAAATAGGAAATCCACATCGAACCCGCAGCAAAAGACAAAAAATAAAGATATCAATGTAAGGACTGATAAACTCACAGGAAATCCATCAATCGGTTTAGTGAGAAGCATGTCACCCAAGATATCCTCGCAGTATTTGGCCAACTTGTACTGTTGATGTTTGCTGGACAATACACAGAAAAGTAAAAAAAATAGATGTGCTATAAAGAAAGCCAGCGGTGTCGTGTATAGAAGAGGTAGTTCTCAAACCCTGGAGCAGTTCACTTTGTAAGGCTTCATGCTAAAGGTGTAATCATAAAAAATGCGTTTCGGCAAAAAACGTTCGAAGCGAGAAATGACACGTGTCGGTTCTTCTGTTCCGCAGTTTGATAAAGCCATGAAAGACAGGAGGGATCTCGACAAGTCAGGAGACGGTAAATGTCATTCAGGCCTATACAGTAAAGCAAAAGAGTGCAAATAATGATTGGTTGATTGATTATAGTTAGCTGACATCCAAGGCTATACCATGTCGGATAGACTTAGGCTATCTTCCATTGGATAGCATTTCATTAGTGCACCGGACTAGTGTTTTTTTTTCGGTTGTCACCCGCCTCCAGTCGTTACGGCGGCTCTGTGGGCCGCTGTGTACGACTTCTCCGGCTGGCGATATTTCCGGGATGATTGCCAGTGCACTTTTGAGACCGACACCCATTGCCGTGTGGCTCGAAAAACAGCGACCCACCACGAAACGACAGAACCAACAGCTAAGTTTGGGTAAGGTGATCACAAGCCAAACAGCTAGTAATGTGCAGTGGACCGACAACTGATAGGCTGTCATGTTCCCGTGAACCCAGTAGGCCGTGGTGTTGAATCGATGTTCCAGTCCTTAGGCTTCGTCACTAGTAGTTTTGTGACTACGACAGTCAGCATATCCCGACACACGTCTTCGATGAATGGGCCAAATTAGTCAATGGTAGATATAGGTTCTAGACCTTCGGCTAAGCTCAAAGACAAGCACATGACGACAAGGGATAACACCACCTCTCCGCAACCTAGATGGAAAGTCTGCTCAACGTCTTAAACCTCCCTTTCTGTCTTGCAGAATGAATGTAAAGTGCAAGTTCAAACAAAAAACGAGTGATTCATGGGGGGGTTTTCATGTCATATCGCCAATCCACGAACCCGTCACTGCTAAGAGTTAGCAGGGATAGTTAACTTGGTGCATGGATACGGCTCATCCTGTCACAAGAATTAGCTGTATGACTTTAACGAATATTGTGAGATACGCGAAGAGGAGACTTCGTCACCTGACAATGTGTCTTCGAAGTGTAACGAAACTCCAGTAGGCCATAATTTTATTTCGTTTTGAACCGTTTTATCGAGGTGACCCCTCAAGAGGAAAACATATATGCCCTGCGTTTAAAAAAACATATTCACCTGAAAATTGTGGATCACGTAAACACGGACCAGAAACATCTAATCGTCTCGCCACATACAACTAAATGGTGTAGTTCAACCATTATCACCTTAAATTATCGAATGAATTCACTTCACTTGAGCACATGGTACACATGATGACGAAAAGACCAAGGCAGTTATTCATCAACATTTCGCAGGAGGAGACAGGACATTCTAACGTTTTCCGAAAACATACAATTCCGCACAAGAATAGGGGACAAATCTGGCGGTATACGGCATCGCCGAAAGCCACGTTAAGAGTACACAGCTCAAGATAATAGAAAAGCTCATGAAAACCCAAAGAAAAACAATTTGCAACCATAGTTGAAGAAAAATCAACTTCCGAAATAATTGGTAAAAAAATCGGTGGATTTATATCTGGACAACGTCCCACTTTTTCTGGTTAAGCAAGCAGGTTACTATGGTGGTTGATAGAGAACCAGCCAGTACGGTAAATATGTGTGGTGTCAGTTAGTGAGGGTGTCTAAATCTTACGACATATATGTTTGGGGGATTACAAGTCAACTCGTTTGAGTTAGGGTAGTTGATCTTCCGGTTAATTTTGGAATCATCCGGACACTTCAGTCGATGAATCCCTTTGGAAAGCCACCTATAAATTTCGTCTGTGTGGGGCGTAAGCGTTACGACAATCTGGTTGGGAGTATGGGACTATTGGTCCATCTGGGCTATGTACTTGGGACCTAAGCCACTTCTGTTTATAAGTCCTTTTCACTGATAACCGTACATTGTCACGTGTCAGCCCGACGGATCCCTACACTATGTCTACGACTTCTACTCTATTCACACTTGGATACTTGACGATTTCCACCACCTCGATCATCATGCATTGAGGCGTAAATCGTGATCCCCACCTAAAAGTTCAACATTTTCTGAATCGGTTTTGTATTCTGCGTCCAACGCACGCACTGCCATTATCGAATATGGCTAGCGCCCGACATTCATCTTCGTTCATTGGCGGTCTGCTTATTTTTCTCCTGTGCCCGCCAATCTAAGCGTGAAGTTTTCTAGTCGCCTGTCGTATATAAACTTTATAGACATTAGGAAACAGTTCCCGATTCTATCAACCGGGTTCTTCTGGTTTGATGGTAAGCTGCTCTAACCATTCCTGGAAACGTAACTACGTCAAAAGAAGGAAGGGGGCAGGCTGCACTGGTGAGTGCGAGTGTAAATGAGGGACCTACAGTCAAGGCCACCCCGCAACGCTAGAACCTCTTCAAGAAGATCTGGGGTGGAATACATTGAACAGATGATATCGCAGATGATATCGCCCTCATCTTTGAAGACGAAAGTGAAGCACAAGACCTGTTAAATAGACTGACCACCATCATACCATCTTTTGGCATGCGCCTTGCACCTTCAAAGTGCAAAGTCATACTTCAGAATGTGCAGTTTCCGGACATATCCCTTGAAATTCAAGGAGAATCACTGAAGATTGTGGAAAACTTTACATCCCTCGGTAGTTGTATTAGCTCTGACGGAAGTGTGTCTGGTGAAGTCAGTGCAAGAATCTCAAAGGCTCGAATCACGTTTGCTAATTTGCGTCACTTGTGGCGTCAAAAAGGCACCTCACTAGATCTTAAGGGTCGGGTGTACCAGGCTACAGTAAGGGCTGTATTGTTGTATGGGTGCGAGACATGGCCTCTACGGACAGATGATGTGAGGCGTCTCCAGGTTTTCGACCATCGATGCCTCAGAAGCGTGGCTGGTTTTGGATGGCGTCAGCGTGTTAGTCACGAGGTGATTAGAAAACGGGTATTTGTTTGTGCTGCAGGTATATCAATTGGGGAAATCATCCAGCACCACCGACTACGATGGCTCGGTCATGTACTACGCATGCCGAAACACCGTCTACCGAGGCGAGTGTTGTTCTTCGTGCCTCCTTCAGACTGGCGCAAACCGCGAGGTGGACAGCGCATGACTTGGCAGAAAGGCGTGAAAGAGATCACGAAGAGTTTGGGTGTTGTTGGTGTTGTACGCCTTCCAGGATGGGGTCCCCGTGACCCCCTCTGTGCTTGGCTGGAGACGTTGCAAGAAATGGCGGCTAATGGATGTCAGTGGCGTTCATGCTGTCAG
Source organism: Clonorchis sinensis (assembly GCA_003604175.2). Lineage (NCBI taxonomy): Eukaryota > Metazoa > Platyhelminthes > Trematoda > Opisthorchiida > Opisthorchiidae > Clonorchis > Clonorchis sinensis. The sequence goes on along the minus strand of CM030369.1, from coordinate 176,432,733 downwards.
TTTCTTTCCAGATTGTCTGATTGAGCGTTTGGAGGTGTGGGCACCTCAGAATGCTTGACATAGGCCAGCACTAGGTCCCCTCCCTCATCCACTCTTTTTCTCTTCTTTTCACTCTAGGGCTTTTTATATATAATTATATATATATATATATGCATATGAAACTAGACGAACTTCATGGTTGTACGGCAGTGAAGCATCAGTGTCAACACTGATGTTGCTGTCTTTGATGATGATGATGATGATACGTTGAACAGGTTATTTGTTTTTTTTTCAGACGGCCTGAAGAGTGTACAGTGTGATGGCAGTTAGGGAAAGCGGCAACAGCGATTGTTCGCCAGCTGCACGTTGATCACTCAAAATTACTGTTTCTCGTGATGAAAAGAACATAAGGGAGGAATTGGCCAGTTTTCTTGTCCTATTTATATGGAAGAACGCTCAGATAGCTTAGTGGCCTAATTCAGTCGTGGAGTGGCCTTTGTGCTGAGTAGCCGATTGAAGGACACTACAAACGAGATATTTCCTCTTTTACGCAATACGCGTACATTTCTATGGTGAGACCATTTTGCAGACAGTGAAATCTCAGCGGTTCAGAATTAAGCGCGCTGAATAAAACGAGGAATACTGCTTCACATATCCGTCATTATCAGTAGGACTTTGGATGCCCACCTCGCATATAGTGCACAAAAATTCCGTTAGAAGGGGTAAAGTCCTGTAATGTTGTTAATTTTCGGTGATATTGTGACCCATATATCACCGCGTTAGCTCAGCAGCATTATGTGACGCACTTTAAGTGAATTGAGGAAAAGAAACTTCTTAGTTCCAAAAATTACTTACAAAATCGTACTCGTTCAAAGCCCCGGGCCAGTCAGCTGAATTACCAGCCGCGCACCGAAGCCTTTGCTGAGAGACTGAGCTCACGATACTTGTTTGCAGCATTGACTAAAATAACTTCACCAACCAACTTGGAACTCACGCCCCATGGTACCTTTCGCGACCTACCGCATTAGGCAAAAACGTGGGACCACCACACCCTGTTACGTCCAGTAGACAGTATCGGGAATACGGACAGTGGAGCCCAAATAGGGTTTTGAACTTCCTGGCTTACCACATCTAAAGAGAAGTCAATGATTGCATCCCTATTTTCGATTTTTAAGAACAATGTGTTCGGGCACTGCAGAACTAAAACCATAAAGTTCTCCGGTCCTATTTGGAAGGTTGGCGACTTACCCATCAATTCATTTGTAACGTTCGGGTGACCAGTACACAAGGGATGCCCCCATTCTGGTAAGGGGTTGGGAGGTAGCATTGCACAGGTACGAGTGCAATGCTGAGAAATGGACAAAAATTCCTTCGTCTAAGTGCATCCATCCGACTTGTTGGGTGAAGTTTATTAGAACAAATCACGGGTTCAAACACCTCAAGAGCCGCTTGTTGACGGATGACGTGATATTATCAGGTCTTGAAAAATAGGCATCGTGAATGAACATCTTTCTGTGCCAATATAATAACTTGGTTATGCGCTTGCAATTCAACAGCGGTGTTGCCGTCACTGGAGATGATGATGATTGATGGTGCGCACAAGGCGTGAAAATAAGCCATTACACACAAAGATTCATAGTATTCATCAATCTACTGTGTAGCTGGACATGAAAGTCATACGTCGATATTGGCGAAACGAACAACATATCAAAATCTAGACCATTATGTAACACACACATTGGAATTTTGTGAGTGGAATATTCGTGAGCAATGAACTGAACACCAACAACGAGCAGACTATCCGATCCACCTTACTCTACCCCCCAAGAAAGACCACTGTTTTCGTGAGATAATGGGTGCTGCGGTTTCAGACAAGTTGTCAGGTACAATGAATAAAGCAGCGAACGAAGGACTTAGCAGTCATTCTTCAGAAAGAAAAAAGCAGTTATTTTACCCCGAGTGTGGAATATATGCATCACATTGCCTTCCGGATCACACAAAGTAGGAAACCACAATGTCCCCTCGTTTAACTCCGCATCATCGTGTGATCAATTAGAGAATGTGAACGTTGCGAAGCGACGCTCAAACATGCCGGCTAGAAGCCGACACTGGGAACATAAGGACTGAGATGAAGCGCAGCTAAGGTTGTTTCTAGTAACCCGGGAGTAAAATAAACCAGAACGGGCTCAGAAATGAAAGCGAAGATGGAAAGAAGCGAAGTAACGATAGGCCAATCATGCGGAATGATTAGTCATTTGTTCTCGTGCAGCGGGAAATTCTTTCCGAAATAAGTTATGATCGGGACGGATTCGCAAAACCTCAAGGGTACACCAGCAAAGCTAGATGGGCTACTTCAAGTAGGGGGGGCGTCAATGCAAAAACAGTAAATATGAACATTAGGCATACCTGCAGTGATTTTCAAATGACATAATCACCGGATACTCGCTGGTTACAAACGCCGTATCACGTATGGCATATATAACATCCTTGGGAAAGAGAAAAGAACACGAAGGGAGAAAACAGTATTACTAGAAGACAGGAAGATATGAGCCGGTAAATACAAACCAAAATGCTTCTAAACGACCACGTTGTTGGAACAATGTTTATTTTTCCAAAATAATAAACAGGTCGTCTTTCGGTTTCCTTAGTCGAATGCATTAGCATGAAATTGATAATGCTCTGCGTCGGCCCCTTTTCATCACAAAACAAAGTGGTGACGTTACCTTGATACAACCATCACACCTAAACCCAGTCTCCACATCTGATCTTGCATAGTGGATTGCATGTGGGATGGAGTACACCACGGAATAACTGCGAATATAGAAGAATTTAGCAGGGTTGCGATATGCGAGTTTGATGCCAACAACCTTTTGAAGTCAAAATATCTGAGATTTTTTTGTACGACGGGAAAGCGTACGTCAACATTTGCTACACAGCTGATTCATCAGAAGTGCGCACCTGCCGAGCGCTCAAAAGGAAGGATTCGTATCAGCAAGGATTGGCACAAGAGACTTCACGATTGCAAGATGCAAGCAAGAAGTTTCGGTTGGGTTGAGGTGCTTTTCGAAGAAGGGTCAAATGCACACCGATCGAAAAGGGGAAGTAAGGTTGATACTACGAACAATAGTGAGTTTCTGGAGAGCCCAAATGCATACGCAAATAGAAGCACACAGGCGTAAAACCATGTGCCACATATATTATATATATATATATGATGTATGGAAATCGAGCGTTCGTAACATAAAACAAACACACGGTTATTACCGCCAGTATTATACTTCGGAGAAATTCGTGATTTTCGCGTGCTTAACACAGCTCTTCCTTGACTTTTCCGAACTGGCACTGGGGATTTGTCAAGGCTGGGACAGGCGTTGGGAAGTCTTGGTGAGCAAGTATTCTGAACTGTTCATATAGCCCATGGATTGCTCAATACAAGCGCATCAGTATCAGGTCCCACAACTTAAGGGACCCTGAAACTCGTTTTCAGGATCCGTCTCTAAAACCGTACGGCGATTCCTTTGGGAGGTAACGATCAATTACCCGAGCTGAGACACTGTTTCAAAGAGATTACACTAGTGCACGGAATGCCAATGGCACTGAGTTTGATTCCAAATGCAACAGTGATGAACGATAACCTGGTTTGACCGGTTGTATCATACCACCACATTCAAGGGGAGGAGACACAGCTCCACGGTGCTCATCGACATTCACGGATGAGCCGAAGAAGTAATTGGAGGCACCAAGTTGTACCTGAGATCTTTGACTTAGACAAAGATCGAGAAATTCTGCCAAAAATGGGGATGTTGCAAAAGGTTGATCGTTGGACTATGTTGCGTTTCTCAAATTAGGTGCGGCCCTTTGCTGATATGAATCTCACCCAGTCTGCGCATTCCATTAGGTTAAAAAATTCCACCTTTTTCTGTCTATTTAATCAAGGAGGACGGAGAATGCTAGTGTGGCTTTCAGGAGAGTATACTCCCTTTGGAGGGAGCGTATAGTCGAGAGATTGCCGCAGTAATTGAGTTAATGCAGCTGCAAATAATGCTCAGAAACCTCAGAAGCGTTGGTAACAAAATTGTGTGGACAAGTATCTACCTAGCGACTTAATTTTGGGAAACTTCAAACACGAATATTGGGTTCTGGTGTGTGGTTTCTCAAAAGGCATCGAACTCAAACCAAATTGCAAGCGGCTAGAATAAAGTGGTCTTAATTGGGTGTAGATGATTACTCTGTAGAGGGAGCTCACTGGGGCGACTACTGTAATATATTTACATATATATATATATGTATATATATAAAGTCCAGCGTGTACGATAACAGGCAGCTGCATCCGAAAGATATTTCTTGAGCAGAATAGGCATTTGCCTTGGAGTTAAAATGTAATCTAATTTTATACCATTATGCTCACCACGGAAGTAGAGGCTGAAAGACAAACACCTAGTTGCCACCGCAACTACAACGAAAAGTATCGCATGCCAGATTGTTACTAGCGAAAACCAATGGACAGGTAGGACCATATCAACCCGATAATGACAGGCTCCTGCTGACCAACTGACGAAATGGAGGGCGGACGTGATGGGCGGCGACCGTGTACTTGACAATTCGCCTAGGTAACCTGACAAACAAACTGGGCGTTTTGCCGATACGACATCTGACTGCAGCAGACTACTTCATACACAACAGAAAATTACACTGAGACATAACCCGTGAGATATGTCTGACGGTCTGAAAAGTGACAAACACACCCCGCACAACAAACAGGACCAATTCCAGTCGTACCAAGTTCTTCTGGTACTTTCCTTCAAAACACGCGGCGTTTCACCCATACAGCTCGCGATCCATCGCAGTGTGAGAGGATGCTCCGAACTTCGATCAATCACGACCCTTGTAGGCAACGCGACATGCCCAATGATACTTGCTTATTCAGTGAATTAATGCTGGCTTGCTCGCATTAATGGTGTACTGTTACTACCGTACCGAATTACATGCTATCTCGTGGTGAATATCTTTGAGAACTGCCTTTTCTGAGTTACTTTTGGTAGCCGATCCCCTGTTTATCAACGGGTATATTGCCTGTTGGTTCTAAACACCTGGATAGAGTGTGGCACAACCCGGGAAATTCAGTCCTAAGACGCAACCCCCGTGAGCGTAATTACATGGCAGCAAAATTTAGCGTCACTAGCATTGGCATTCCTGTGCTGGAGACGATTCACAGCAGAGGTTTTACTGATTAGTGTATAAGCCTGTTTGTTTGACGGGACCAGGAGTGGGGAACCATAAAAGGCTCCTCAGGACTGGTTAGAGGCACTTGCCAGCAAGGTAGCGAGTCACTTATCATCTTAAATACATTTTAACACACGGTGCTATCGTTCCTCACTACATTCAGACAGAGTAACGTTTTACTAATTTTCTCCTAAAATACTTCCTCTATACCCTGTCACCCAATAAATGAAGTAAACGATAAGTTGAGCGCAACTATGGTTCTTAAAGCGTTCTAGATTGGGGAAAACGAGAAAAATCCCAAACTGACGGCTATAAAATATATTTTGAAGCTCTGTTTGCAATGAGGATGTATGGGAAAAATGGGACAGGCTATCAGAAATTTCCAGGTTATGACAAATGCACACACAGAAATCTGTTACCTGACACTAATTCATCGGTATATTATATAAACAATGGTGATGACTGAAAAATCAGTATAGAACGGGTGCGAGACATAGTGGAAAAGAATGCAGCAGATGAAAAATCTGTTGTCTATGGGTTAACAGAAGATTTCAAATCAGCAACGTACAATGAAAAGTTTGCTTTCACGACCGCCCTCAGAAGCACAGTTGAGTGCGATCTGATCCACATTTTCCCTTATTACTAGCTGTAATCAATGGCGAATCAGCTGAGAGTTGTTTAGGAAGCATCTAGAATGAAGCACCTGACGCGTCGACCTGGCCAAATAGGTTATATCCATGAGGGAAGCGTAAAGACCAAATTCCAAAATAGACAGCGGTGTGATTGACCTCCAAAATCACCAACTAGCCTGTGTGGTAGGATGCCAGACCGTTGTTAAAAAAATATATTCAACCCAGGTGGTACGTAGAATTCGGAGAGAACGAAACAAATCACCACTTACTTTGAATAGGATATCTGTACACATTGCCTTCCCATGAGTGATAATCGGTTCTTGGTCCTCGCCCCGACCATCCCAGCAGTCTAATTCAATACATCTGTAACCAAGGCAAGGAACAATGAGTCAGTTCGACGACAGCAAAACGGTACGGTAAATAACAACCATAAAAGTGATGTGGAAGACGAACAGGGGAGAAGCTAATGAACATCAACAGAGTTTGGAAGGCTGAAAATTTTTGATGCATAGACCCGGAAATACTCTGGTATCTGAATCATAAATGAGAACTTAGCGACCATATGTAATGGGGGTATGTGTCATGTTTTCTGAGAAGAGCTTACCTACAACCAGCTAGCAATACCTGTCGATACATCTCGACAGAGGACTTGCCACCAAACTGCCGTCCACTAAGGTAAGTGTTGTGTGAAGAGTTGATATAGTAATGACTGAGCGGTTGGTCCATCTCTTGATATACATCTAGTCGGTCCAGGAACACACAAGCGTTGTTGTCTGACATGAGATATCGGTAGAAGCATTCAATGGACAACATATCTGGAGGGAGGATGGAGAATATAAAGGGGAATTTCGTCTCTGCTCAGCAAAAGTATGACATCGACAAACGCAAACATTTCGTGGTGAAGTCTCAGCAATGAACTCAGAAGATATATGACACTGTGTTGGGAAATGTGTTCTGAGTGATACGTCGAAGTATCCGCAACTCTGGTAAGTTTACTTGTGGTTCGTCCAATAGCTGAGCAAGATAGTGTGTTCGCAAACGTCTCCTCAATAAGCAGGAACACACAATCGAACCATGCAATAATTAAGTCAGCTAGACAGGTAACAAAACGGTTGCAAAATGCTCGGCTCGGAGAACGGATCAAATCCCAATGGATTTTGAGCATCTGACTAACACTGGAGTGATTAACCAAGCATGAGTGATGTGTCTGAGTAGAACAAACGGATAAGGATTTAAGGACTACTTTTTTCAAGAACACATGGAACCACTCACTCCCTTTGGGGAAGCACCAAGTATAATGAAAACGCAGGTAAACCGTATACTCCAGCGTCCTATTGGAACACATAAAAAATATGTGTCCCTGTGAAGTGATGGGTCGGTTTACACTTACTCAGACGGTAAACAAATACAACCAAAGAACCTTCTGCAGACCTAACATGAATTTTGCTAGAAAGTCAAAACCACACCGCAGCTGTTCCTTTATTTTTAGGGCTCACCAGCATGGCACCGCTATTCCTGGACATAAGTCAGTGACCTGGAACATATTACACACAACGTGAGGGGACGCTGGTGTGCTTGTTGGTGAGCTACCAGCTATCCCTAGAGTGCTCAGAGCAGTGTTGCAACCAATATGGCTTTGACCAACTGCACGAACAGATTAACGACGCAGCAAAAAGGGCGATTTGGACATTTACACAATAAGTGCTCTCTCTACAACTTTTGAAGGTAAAGAAACAATCACAGTTTGAGTAATCATTGATGTACAATCTGAATAAGTCCGGTCATTATGCGAAACGGATCAGTCAGTCCCAAGTTAAAATGAGAACACGATTGTGACCGGGACCATGTGTCCGATCCAAAAGCTTTGTTTGCTTTTGAGGGATTGTTTAGAGGAAAATGTTGCCCACATGCCATCACGCTTCACATGACACTGTGAGGCAAAAGGTCTTTACTTAAAAGGAATATCATCTGTTTTTCATCACTGCCTTTGTGTTTCACTTAGTAGTTATTATGTGATATCCGTGAAAACCGAGCTCAACCCTAATTTGTGTGAGTGACAACCGTTAAGAGTCACCAATCAATCGGATGGAATTGAATACTATTTTTATTTCCTGTAAACAAGGCATACCGAGAAAGTGATAAATCAGTCAGGAATGTAAGGTAGAAAAGAAAATCTAATGGACACGAGCAATTTAGTAGAAATCTCTCACGTGCGTGACTGTTCAGCACATAATGTGGCTTGCTAATGGTCCGACCATGGAACTGGTGGACAAACAAGTATATAATAAGCCTTTTCAGACGTGGTGGTTGTGGAACACAAGTCGATACTGGGATACTGACCGATACTAGCCCGCAAAGTGGATATGGTCGCAAAAATCAGACTTCTGTCTTGTAACAATTCGATTGACGGTAATCAGCTGTAAAGAGCTCACAGTAGTATTTTGGTTGACAATGCAAATTTCATTGCTATTTAGCCATTCTGAGCAAAAGATTCACCCCAAGATGAATTTAAACGCTGGCAACAAAGGAATAACCACAGCAGGAACTCGTCCTAGTTGATTAATTGGGTTGAAATCCCGGAAGTTTCGGTGGCTAATGTCCGGTCCGATCACGGATGTTGTCTGTAAAATCACCTCTAGAAAAGATTGTAAGAGTCGAAAGGCTCTGGCTGACGGATGGGCAACCAGGCGTCCAAGGGTGCTCGCTGCAATCTACACAGGCGTTTTATGAGCAACCAGACCCTAACATGTATTTTGCGTGATAGATTTTTAGTTTATCGCATGGATTCACGAGTAGAATATAGCGAGGGGAACATTGACGAGGTCAGTTGCTTGTTACGCCGACTAACAGAACCCAGCCAGTTCTATTCAGCAATCGTGGTTCCCAATGACGGTTTGACTGATGTTGATGTAGTCCGATGGCAATGCTCACAATGACCGCATCTCTTCCATCATTTCGCCACAACGCCGCAGTAACCACGGTCCACTGCCCATATTTATGTTATTAATTTGAATTGAATGCTTTATTTGAATTTGATTTACTGAGTGAGCCAAACCAAATCATCTCAAGGAGAACATTCGGACCAAGTGCCCTCACCCGATCAGCAGAAGAGGCGGATAGTTAGTTAACACAAGGAGATAGCAAACATTAAACTGTTACAGTATAAAAAGCCGTTCTGATGACAATCGGCCGATTATATGAAAACCCCAATATACATATCAAATCCTATCAAAATATAAAACTAGTAAAACGAACCTGTATTCTTGTATTCCTCTTGAGTTTCGTAATTTTCTTGTATGTACTTTATTGTCTGTCGGTTAGCGAACGGATAGAGAATCTCGTTCAGGCGCGGATCTCGTTGTGTCTTAACCAGGGAAGAAATAGGAAAAGGGTAAGGCTAACAACCCGTAGCCTTTTACAACAAAGCAATCAATTGATTCTCTTGTAAAGAAAAGTGATTCAACAATCCTCTGGTAAGATAAGATCTGTGAGCCTAAATCTGCACTTGGACTATCTATTTGGTCGGTGTTCTGTTCGGTGAGCCGGGTAATTTTGTTGTAAATGTTAAGGTAGCAATCGAGGTGGCATCATCAGTGCTAAGTAAGCTGGCGGTGCGTCGTAGTGCGCCTTGTACAACCTGAGCTGTCAACATTCCCTTCGATAGTGGACTATCTATTTCGAGAGTAAACAAAAGACTAGTGTTACACGGCGAAAACAAAACAGAGACCATAGTTAACTTAGTGACTTAAACAAGTAGCTGAAGATAATTTGCTTAGCAAACCGAAAACTTTCTATTTTTTCCGCCCAACAGCCACGAGGCTATTAGTACACCAGCGGTCACTATGTTGGCGGCAGCTCAACACACACATGATCAACCGCACATCGCTCACCAACGGTGATCCTGGCGCGTTCGAGACTGTCAAATTCTAACTGGGCGCCATCTAGCATATTCATCGCTAACATTATCAGTAAGCTATCGGCGCAGTACTTAACAATTCGTCCACATCGGTTTCCAGGATGGAAACGAGAGGCGTAGAAATACTGTATGGGTAGTAAATAAACGCTACTTCCGAGTCACACGTAACTCAGAGGAACTATTCAAACACCCCGCTAAACACGCCAGTTGGAGACACTAAAGATGAAGATGAAGAAAATTCGTCATGGTCCTCATTTCAAATGTTTTACAAGGACCAAATTTTACAACGCAGTTTGTTCAAAATTGTACGCATATTTCGCGTCTCATTCGGCCAACCGGGTGTGTCAACCGAGTGAGTAGGAAGATGTTCCATGAAGAACCGCGTGTTCACTTCGAGTGCATCCGTTCGAAAAGCTAAACTACCAGGGGCAGGCGTAGACTATTCAGTATACTACTGTCCTCTGAAGCAGATCAGCTGCGAGTCGGTTCCATCTGCACCTTAAATGAGGCTATTCGATTGTGGCGTTCATCTTGAAGATTATTATTATTACTATTAAGATGGACAAGTTCTTTGGACATGCAGCTTGTGATGAAACAGAAAAGCGTATATGAAAACTCAGAGTACGATAAAGCATGGTGACGTGCGTACGACCTGCCAAACAGAAGGAACAGCAATATTCTAAACTAAACGCAAGGGACTAGTCCATCCATCGGGAAAAGCAGACCATATTCATAAAAAACGAAAGACAAAGATACTCAGCAATCCCCCTCCCACCGATATCTTATGGTACATAATGTCAGTCGAAACCGCATGAAACAAGGCGTCACCTAAGTCCAGCAAACAATAGTCCACAAAAAAGTGTAGCATTCAGAAGGTCAAGAGCTTGTGTTACCGTCTTGAGCAAGGATCCCTAGAGTGCATCAGCAGACATCATACAGCGCAAACACGGAAGTCGTAACAGTGAACTGAAATTGTGTTTGCATAGAGGATATATGGAATGTCACGTCTTCCATCCTACCTCGTTAAGAAATTCGATCATTTTGTCTGCATGTAGCACATCCGTGTTGTTCGATCTGAGAATATGAAATGAAAAGGGTAAGATATATTTGATGAAGTGACCGATTATACAGCAATTCAGATACGGTTCAGTGTACATGCGATAGTTTGCTCATTTTGCATTGAAAAAAGATATTTTAGGTTCACCAACCCCATGATTTCCGAAGAACAACATGAGAAAAATTAAATCCTAGAATGCTCACGATCAGGATAAAACGGCGTACAGAAAGTAATTCGTCTTAAGGCGCAGGGCGATGTTCACGACAACCTCAGAATTTCTGGATCACCAGACGTCAGATTCACTTCGGAGTGAAAAATCTATCTTATCCTTAAGGACCAGCCTCTCAAACTTCGATCATAACATTTTACAATACTCAGCTGTATCTCGATTAAACTAATTTTATGCAGCAGTGGTTACGATGCGGCGCACAGCTCGCAAAAGCGGACTGGGCCAGATGGGGTTAGTCGAGTATCCCGTTTGAAAAAGGTAAACAAGAAAGCCTGTCGGATGGATCTGTGGATAAAACCGAGATGTCTCCTCAACCACCCCCAAATATATCAGGCTGCACCGTAGATGTTACATGACTTGCAAAAACGGGAGATATATTCTATATTGAAAGTTGTTTTTGTGCTGGGGATACAAGTCATACCACATAATCAAAAGCCCACGTGAGTCAACACAACCTTCCTAAAATGCCTAGTGCAGCATAGTTTGTGTGCAAATTGCTCTTACCAAAAAAGCGATTATACCTGATTCCGTAAGTTGTCCAGCCTAGTGAGACAGATCCAGAGAGAGGGGTCGACAGTTACAAGACTGTGGGCGCGGAATCTTAACAGTGAATGCGGAGTGTGCGCTTGGTTCACTAAAAGCTTAACTATAAGAGGCGTCTTCGCACTCAGAGGCTCATGAATTGGTGGCAGATAGAGGCTTGTATGATCTGGTGGCTATGAGCTGCATACTGTACTAATAAAAAAGTTCTACCAATGATGTCGTCCCTGACTGCATACTGTACTAATAAAAAAGTTCTAACAATGATGTCGTCCCTGACTGACGGCTGTTGCAGTAGCCCCCAAACACTTTGGAAGTCAAATGAGAGTAGCCAATTCGCAAATCACTGCTGTTGAGAAAAGAATCATCGACAGGCATAGTGACTTCAAGAATGAAAACCTAGCACTAGGAGTGATTTCAGTGGCGAGTGGCTTGGAATGGACGTCAGAACATCGGACTGCGAGTGCCGTGAATAGAGTAGTAGAAGGGAGTCGAGTCTTCTGAGGTGATGAACGGATCGGTTCCCTTCATAAGTAAAAGCTTCTGTGGATCATGTGGAAGAGATTAAAATCCTAAAAGAAAAACATGGCATAAATGGAAGGTCTCAATTCAGCCGTTCCAGTCTTTTCACAAAAAATATCAAGGAAATTCTCTTCCTTTTCGAAGCGCGAAAGACCTTATAACATCTTCACCACGGAACATAGTAAAAAAAATAGAAGCACATATTTCGCACAAAGTAACAATTCCGACAATGGGGGTGTTCCGCCAGATTATTCCCTATCTGCATGCAGAACAGGTGCATGAGAAATAACGTGTGTAATTTTTGTCAAACTTTAAGCCTAGATCGAGTAAAATAGCAATACATTCAGATGTGGCTTCTAATTCCAAAATAGGACACAAAATAATGAATAGTGTCAAAAAATATGGAGAAGACAGCCGAAAGTCATGGGACGGCATCGACTGTGTAATTTGATTTCCGTCCTACAACGGTGACGAGAACCCTAAACGAGAGTTTGCCTTAGGTTCCCCTCCAATTGTCGCAACAAACTGTGGGTGGTACGCCCAAAACTAGTGCGAGAATAACATGGAAGACTGTAAAATGTAATAATGCTCAACCGAGAATTGTTAGGTACCTTCTCCAAGTTAGCAGCCGAAAGAATCCCCATCCATATCTTGATGGTAAAAAGAGTAGAAGAACGAGCAAAGCCAGTGACTGAACCGAGCTGAAGCACTAAAATGCTTCACCTAGCAGAGACCTTATCCAAAGAAGGCTAGAACGCCTATACCTGCAGTTATATACCGTACCCCTTGAATTCCATCAAGAACATTGCATTGTGGAAATACTGCCCAGAAAACTTCAGCCGTTGCGTCCAGTCCCAGTCAGTCCAAAAAGACTAGTTTTGCATGACGCTCCCACTATATGCCACAGCCCACTGGCTGAATGAATTGAATGTGTTGAGTTGCAAAATCTACTCCACACGCAGAATTCAGTTGTAACCGGTTACCACAATTTAAACCTTAGGCGGTGTTCACTGACCACTACCTATCGACTTCAGTTAATAGTAACCAGAGAGGAAAAACGCCAATACTCCCGTGTCCTTTATTGTGGTATCCTGCAAAGCATACTGTTTTCCAGTATAAGAATTTGAGCTATGTTGAGAAATTTAGAGGTTCTTCGTCAAAATCTCCAAACTTGAAGACAACTGATCACAAATGCGACCACCTTACCTCTGAGCACGCAAAACATTTCCCACTCTAAATGAAAAACTTCAAATAGCACATTAGATACGATGTTGGCTGACTGTACACGATAACTTCGAAGTGCCTTCTCGAAATCAAAGGAAACGAACTTCGGTATTGACATCAGAATTTAAAGTGATCCGACAGACATTGTGATTACGTTTACATAAAGGCTGAACATATAACTGGCAGTTGTTCAAGTTTTTTTCTCACAATACATACCGCCGTCATTGTAACCGTGCGGTTCTCGATCCTTGCAAACGTATACAAGTTGTAGCGTACTAGAATGTGCAGTTCGTGATACTCAGTCCCAACACTGCCTTGAACACCTAAGACATACACGACAGTCTAATGGAACCGTCTTGAAACAACGATGTGTTGGTCCTCACCATATTGGAATAACTTCCGCTCAATGGAAACACGCGTCAGTCGGGAGTAATCACCTTTGAAAGTAACAAGCACGGTAAGGGAATCATAAGCTGTGTTCCCCGTTCGCTCTGCTTCATTACACGCTCGAATGCGAGGCATGTCACTTCTTGCACTGTCTGTGTTGACAGTGTAATGATACACTGCAACGGCACATTCGTTGCAGACACGTTCAGGTACTGCCTGCCTTCACTCCAACTCCCATGGAACGACGATGCAGACATGCGTGTGGGCCATTACAATGCGACCATAAGCATGATGGGACAGCCCGCATTGAGCGCATTCACACCGGATCATGCGCCCCACCAAAACTTAACAACAAGTGCTGGCTGTAACACAGGTTCCCTACATATTGGGATCCAAGAATACAGAGCAATTTCCATACTGCCAGACACTGTGCGTACACTGTCAAGGGGACCCCAGTTCTTAATCATCTACCAGCTTGGGCACACATCACACGTTTGAACCTATCGCTCATTCGTCACACCTCCGCCTACTTAAGGGAAATCCAATCACATACGTGCGACTTGCACCAGTGTCCGAAGTAGCTCAACCTGTAAAGCAAGTACACTTTCAGAAAACTAAAACTTATGGGTTGAATCCCCATTTCTGATTTCTGTTCTTTTGACTTCATTACGTATAGTTGTGTTCTTGGTTGAGATGACTTAAACCTCCTTCTTAAAAATTGGCCCCTATAATTGTGGTTGAAAAGTATCCCTTCATCATCGCTGTGCACCACGGACTGTTCGGTACAACTGAATGGTTAAAAACCTATCAAATATGCTGCAGTAGACATAAATTAGTGATAGATGTTTGAGATAGTGGGATCTTCAAGAGGTTTTACTTAAGCTTGGGCTCATCGATGACACCTGAGTAAAACACGAAAACCCCGTTTGACTAAAAGTAACTTCCTGGTATCTTACAAATGCACGCACATACTATATGCCATTCGCTTATCAATTGGTTGTAAGTACTGGTTGAACGCACCGACAATGAGCTATTTGTTTCTGTCGAGACAATGACTCAATGTTCCCTGTTGACTCAGCTTGAAGAAATACGCTACTGGAGAACGATTTTTGCTTGTTGATACAAAACCCTGCGCCGCACAATCTCACAGTTAGCCGTATCCATCCAGATGAGCAGACTGGTTTTCGGAGCAAGGACATTCCCAGAATGTGTGCCAGTGCTAACGTAACCGATAGTTTTTGGGTAAAACACTTCTCATGAAAAGTGATGATGCGAACTACTACGCTACTACAATATTACTACAGCACACTACTCGATTTCCGTCTCATAGTATTGAACCCATACCACCAATGATGGTTCTGAATGACCTGGGATGCAGTCCTAGTCGGAGGAATTGTGCAGCTTCTCATTCAAAAAACAACCACTACTTGAAAACCAAACGACTTCCTACTACAGACAAAACTAGATCGTGTGTGTAGTCAATCAGGAAAACTGTTATAGATGTACTCTCAAATGTATCCTTGATGGCGTTTTCTCGGTGGATATCAACAACCAGTCCTGGCAATAGGTCGTGGATCCCCGGCATGCACTGACACCTGTCTCAAATCCGGTGGAAAAACGAAATCCCAGTACGGAGTATCGGAGGTGGCGGAATGCCGTGTAGTTTACAGTAAAACTATGGCTATTTGTCTCTGGAAAATTTGCCGGCATGGGGAGACTGAGCAACGGTCCAAGGGAACGCAGCAAGGCGAGAATCTGTGAATCAGGTTCCGAAAGCATCCAGTCGAGATCGACTGGATCAAAGGGAATATGCACACACACTTTGACCACATGTGCCGAAAAAAATTAGCATATCAAGCGGCAGAAGTTATTCCAGGTGGAGTGAAAGTACTGGCAATAGACACTACGACTGAAGATACTTCTTTGACAGCAAAACTGGACGTGGTAGATAGCTGCGTATGACAGTGCTAAGTGACACAGGCGATAAAATGCCAGGGATAATTTGCTATCTGCTCCTACATACAAAAGAATGACCTAAGCTAGTGAGACAGCTTTGTTTACAAACCATACCGCAGTCCGGAAAAGATGCATATCTAATGTACACGATGATTTCCCTATCCATGAGCCCCTCCCTCAAAAGAACACATTCCGATTTTAGTGTACTTGGCCTGAAATAGACTACCTTGAAGAAATTGTCTCACAGATGCCAAGAGGCCACAGTAGGTGTTACCTCTGCGGAAAAAAAAACAATTCCAACATGGAAGTAAACTTTATACGACGAGGCTATTTGTGTGCTAACTCCAAGGAAGGAAGGAAAAAAGGTAGTTTACATCTTCAGTGATGAAAGAACACGTGCATATTTCAAAGCGAGAGGTGCAGCCGATTTGAAGGCCCACATGCAAAAGTCCGGATTCGGTCATCGAAACGGAAGTCGGCTGAGAAACTGGATAGAACATTGTTCGCGAAATGTCTTCGGGCTTCCGAAGATGAGTTTTATCTGTATCGTACACCACTACTAGACCAACCACTCTATGCTCATCTTGGGTTGCGTTTTGTCGGAATACAAAAGGCCTCCACATCAAACTGCTAGCGGACTCTCCAGAAATGGTAACTGCAGTGCAATTTCGCTCCAAAGGAATCACATCAGAGCACTGACCAAAAGTGATAGTTTTAGGAGTGTTAATGTCCAAATGCGGTCTCGTGAAGACAGAACTGTGTCCGAAAAATGAACAAACCATCGGACCTTACGCCATAAAACACAATATCTGCAAGCAAGTATGCATACTAACAGATAACGCATTCCAAAACATAACAAAGGCTATCGTTCACGTGAAAACTCTGGCGAGTTTAAGAGTTCCAATATAATAAATAAGACAATCGTTCAGCTGTACCACCTTTCGATGCCTAGCTGCCATGCCAACGGAAGGAGGCAGGAGGGCTGGGATAGTGCCAGGTTGCCCAGGCCTAGACAGAGCAGTCGACATACTGAGGTTGGCTTCGAACCACGGACCTTCCTGTCCGTAAGCTGGCACCTTAACCATCGAGCTATCTGGAGCCAAAGGAAAGTGCATTTTGGGGTTATACATCAAACCGCTTACTGATCATATTTCGGGTATTTTTTCTCCAAGACATTTAGGGCGTTGACTGAACAGATCTTAGCGTAGTGGAAAAATCTGAGCAATCGATACACTACTCCCTTCCAAAATAAAAACTTTCTGAAGAATGTCTACTCGCTTGGAAAGCTCACAACAGTGTTCCCGATGATCACAGCCTATGGTGCCGTCACCCAATGATGGATTAGCTACAAGCTCACCAAACACTCCCTTCGCGTTAGTTATCTCTCTTTTGAGAGGTCACTGTTTTACACGAAGGTGATCAAGACGATCAAGTTGATCTTGAGTGCTCTTGAAGCTGAGTCATGAACTGCGCATATACAAGTACGACAGCGAAGCATCGGTGTTGAACACTGATGTCACGCTGTCGATGATAATGATGATGATGTTGATGATGATGATGATGAAGCTGAGTCTGCACCCTCAGATAGACCACCTCAGAGAACTTGTCACAAGTAGTCTATACTGGAAGGGAGTTAATGCGTGTTGGGGGACCACGTAAAAGTTGTACTTTCCGACAAAACGGGTCTCCGGAGGGAAACCTCCACAAGCAGACAAATCTACAATGCAGCTGCGGCCATCAGCGAGAACTTTTGGGTGAATCTCACTGCATCTAATTGTATAATCACGGCCATAGCCCAAAGGGATGTCCAAGTACGTTCTCTTATATCAAACTACAGATCTTATCAGAAATCGCACACCAGCAACATTACCTGTTGAGCGGGCAAGGCAACTGAGCAGGACCGACACATCGTATGTCCTGGATGTCCTGGGAAGACTTTCATTGGAAGAGAATATCCCCAAGAAGCGATCACTTACTCTCGTTCGGTCTCATCAGGTGGTCTCTGAGCTCGCATATTACTACGACCAGATGCTATGAGCAAGCAAAACGACCAAGCTCATATTCTCAAAAAGTCAAGCTCTTTGTTCCGGTCTTCATAAAAACAACGACTTATTTCGTGGTTAGACATCCTAAGACGGTTCTTAAGCTTGATCCCGTTAAGGCCAATCCAACTAACTGGACCGTTTCTTGTGTGTGGTGCTTGTTTTTGGAGACTATGGTAATGGGTTCCTTATCGGGCAAGTACGAATTGAGTGGATTGTTTGTTTGCTTTTCACGCCCAAGTGGGCTACTACAACGAAAGGCATAATTTTCCCTCGAACGTAGGGTGGACAACCGAACACACGGAAAGGAAATCAATAAATAGCGTAAAGCCAACCAGTTACACGCTAAATTTCAACGAATAACTTACAAAGATTTAAACAAATCTTCTATGTCTGTTCGTGGGCAGATTTTATGGTAGAGTTCATAGAATTTCTCAAACGGGAAAGCTGCGGGTTCGATGACATCATTCTTGGATTGAGAAAAAGAAGAGGCGGAGAAAGGATAAACAGGACAGCGATTTGGCAGCCGATCAAAACGTGGCAAACGAAAACATACAACAATATGGTTCTATGCCAACTCACCTTGCCATGCGGTAGACCTAATTCTTTCAAACTCTGGAACACAACACGTTCGTTGCGCCCCGATGCGAACGTTTTCATTATCACACGGACGGGTATCTTGTTCTTCGGGTTGACACTCAAAGTGAGACGGATCCAGCTAGACGCGGTTGAAATAGTGGTTAGTTGAAAGATCTAATACACTCTGACAAGATTCAGTAAGTGCAGCTATTAAACGTTGGTCATGGATGATTAGCAAAGCACGGTGAACCTCACGTGGAAAAAACGTGGTAACTCCGTAATTACGGGGTGCCATATCTACCGGCTCTTTGTGGATTTACAGGCAGGTGACCAAGACTATTCACTGCGTCCATCTTAAGTCCTCTTCACACGAAAACACAAAGATGCAATTAAGTGCCTATCAAGTCTCAAATTTACGAGGCAGAAATTTTCCCATACATGTTATTAAACCTTAAGCATACTAAGTTGTTGCGGTATCTAGTGGTCGTTGGCCCGCCTACTGGGCTGATTAATTTGAGGGCGAACGTTTTATCATCAGTCTCGTGATATCACCAGTGTACTGGAGGTGGATGTTTACTAGTACCTACTAACACATGCCTTGTGTAATTCTGGTCGTATCGGAAGTGGCTCAAGGCACCAAAGCAGTTTCATCCAACTAGATGACAGAATCGTCAGCATTGTCATAATTAGACATTTCAGTGGTACTCAGATGTTCGCAGAATGCAATCAAATGACGCGCCGAAGATTTTATCGGGGACGTCAAGCATTTTCTAAGGTAGCTGAAACGTCTGATTCGAAATTGATCGAGCTGTGCCAAGAGCAATGTCTTGGAGTCAACATCAGCAAAAACCAGATTCTGGGAAACCCACGCAATCATTGTTACCCCTGCTAAGCACATAATGGCGTTGGTGTAAACAGCAGTTCGAAAACTGGCTCCAAATAGTTAGAGCTGACGCTGAGGTACCGGGTCTCCATGTCGTTTAGGGTGTCAACCACTGGGACAAGAACTAGATTATGTTGTGTTCAGGCTTACTGGCAGTAGTGCGCCACGGGATGTTGTACGGTCGACTCATGCTGCAAAAATCTCCGTAAAGTAAGGAGAATATTGTTTAGACGTAACACACTACTAATACGGTTGCTGAAAACACTTGGACCATCACAAACGACAGATTCAGCTGAGTCTCTCATCAAAACTAAGTTCGAATCACTCAAATACAAGCTAATGAGACGGATACAACGGTCAGCATGAGGCGTTCAGATCTAACTACTGTGAGTGAAATAGTGTGCAGTGATTACGTTAAATACGATAAATTTTACAAAAGAGATCGAAAACGGAAGTGAAATCGACGGGCAAGTCGTACCTCTTCCGTGTACACTGGCGCGCTTTAAGTCTTCTGTAACAAGTTAAGCGATGTTTTTTATCCGATTCACCTGTGAGCTCAACTACCGCACCGAAACAACTGAGATACCGTGAGAAAGCAACGCTTGAAACGAGTTTTCCCTAGTTCTGGAAAGTTTGTTACGTCAGCAAAGCAAGTAGCAAATCCAACCATATTTCGACAAGGCGCGCCGTCAGGAGCACACCTAGTCAAAGAACCAGTTCAGTAAAATTGTCGATACTTTATAGCCCCAAGGCCTACCAGTTTGATCGATTGCATAATTAGCCAGAGCGAGCAGAAAACAAATAGAGTCGAATGTCAAGCGAGCACGTATTACTGGCTTTTCACTATACTATCCGGAGAGCGCCGTTCATCGTACCTGAGTCGTTCACAGCCACAAGTCAGAATAAAAATGATTATAGTGAACACAGCGGGACTCACAGTTCTATAGTGTCTAAATATTCGAGACTATAGCTGTGGAAGAAATGGGCAAACTTACTGCTTGCGCAACTGTGTCATGGGACACACGTTAACTGCCTTGGTGTTATGAGTCAGGCTCCGCAACTGCTGAATCCAGTACTGATGGGAAAAGCGGGAGAAGTCTGTGAAGCTTGGGTGAAGTTTCACAACCAGTGGGGCAAAAAGTGAGAAATTGAAAATTATAGAGAAAAAATGAACGCCAATATACACCCTTTGACGTGATATATGGCTAGGGTAGGAGAAACCATCCTGCTCAACTGAAGAACGTCAAACTAAGATATAAACAACTCGGGGAAGTTGCGGGCATATGGGTACGCTGCTTAGTTGTTAGCCTGTTCGTCGATGCTGGTAGTTGGATTGCAAACATTTCATCATCTATCTGGTAAAATCGTCAGCGTAGCGTACAGAAATATAAGAGAACGTGAAAATCACAAAGTAAAGCATCTTCTAGGGAAATATAATTACATGAAAATTAATTTGGTGCTGATTCAAGTGAATCTCTCATTCATGATATTTTTCAACTAAATGTGTATACAAAAGTCACCCCTTGGTTCAGTTAGCACGATATTCCAGGTATCGAAGTATATTTCCTTGATATGGGACTACAAATATCTTCAGGGATCTTACTACGTAAAGAAATGAAACACGGCATCGAACCGATTCGGAAACAAGTAGCAGTGCGGCGCAAAAGCCGAGACAGCCAGTCAATTCATGGCCAACTTTAAGAAGTGTCAGAGGAATACACACCACAAGAGTGGGAATAAAGTTTGATCCTACGATGAGATGGCTGATTTTGTGACACATGGGGGGATGAATAAGTGGGTATGCGCTCAAGTTACGCAAGTGAAAAACCGCAGAGATTTTGAGGCGGAAAATCGATATTGACAAACTATGTGATGCTGTTATATTATATGAATGAGGTTACCAAGAAATGTCTATAGCAACAGAGAAGCTGAATTCTAAGCCAACCGGAAATCAACAAACACATCATGTGCCTTTCGTTGTAAATCGACTAATTGGAGATGTGTTTGTTGCAATGGCCTTGCTAATATTCGCTGCGAACGACTGACAGCCGAGTGCCACCAATTCTTTTTCGGACTCGTAAATGTCGTCCACAGTTGCCACCTAAAATTTGGCTACACTGGAGATTTGTCCAACAGACAATTTTCGGGAAACTATTAGATTATATCACTCGTTAGATGTTCCGGAAATGGGTTCCAATGTTCATACCCGGAGGAATTATTCGAGCGGGTCATATGATCGTATAGTGGAACGAATAAATACCCCAGGAGAGGGTGTATGGGCCTAAGACCCACATTAAACACCAAACAATTCCGGTAATTGAGCTGCAAGGCAAGCTTGGGGCAAACGAAAACAGAAGGTCGTTGTGTGGTTTCTACTCTATTAAAGATTGATGGAACTGGAGACTGGAAAGATTAAGGCAGTGAGGTGAAGTAACAGGAGGAAGGCGAAAAAGATAGGAATGTTTGCAAAAACCGAGTAACCAAGAGCTGAAAGAGAGCAAGATTCGACTTATACACTCATCAGCATAACAATTAGGTTTTGACGAGATAATCAGCTGGAACACAGCTGAATCTCTCGTTTAGGATGTGCTTGAGCAACCGAATGTGAAGCAGCAGACCACCTCATATTTCAGTTGGTATGGCATTAGAGATATCGCAACACATTGTATGGAGTAATACACTATTCATAATGTTGCTGAAAACTCTTCGAAAACCCATGAAGATCATACACTAGAGATTAAGCTTGGTTCCAGGTGAGTCACCTGTCAAAACCACATTGGTGTGCATGAGTGCATACGTTTGACGGAAACTCGGAGACTGTGTCTACCTGATGAAGCCGAAGAAGGGCGAAATCGGCCGTGGTCTGTCGAAGAGTTTTCAGCAATCTTATGAGTAGCGTATTAGGTCTATACAACAGCAAGATTCAATATTCTACTAACTATCAGCGGGCAACCGTGTATGCAACGGCGCAATGGACTGGCTAAGGTCACCAACAAATTCCAGTTTGGTATTCACAGACATTTTCGCCTCTTTGCTTCTTGATATTTCACTTGTGATACCGACATCGACGGAATGGATACAATGAATACACCGTCTGTAGTGAAGGCCTAAAAACTGGGAGAAATGTAACACACAACAGCCTGATCTATATCCCAAGAGAAATCTCATCTATCGAGTCAACCGTTTAAATGAGAATGGCCCAGGGCATAAACGACGATTTTCCTATTAAACAAATCACTGGGTAAGACACAAGAAACAGAAACCTCATGTCCTTAATGAAAATGAGAACCATAGCTTTGACACTGGCATCAGTAGAAGTCCAGTGATCTAGTCCAAAGTCTAACACAGTGGCTGAGATTCCGAGGCCCAATTCAAGCAGTACTGAACACGCCGTTTTCTATATCATCAGTTCACAAGAAGCCAGGACGTACGTGTATCAATCAAAAGTGTATACTTGTTTCACGGTTTATTGGGTGAAACGCACCGTTCCCAGGTGCATTGGGATCTTCCATTTCTCAAACTTTCTGGTTCCATCACGCGTTTCTGTCCACATACAGGCTACGTTTGAGCGATCGTCTAGTTGAATTTTACATCGCGCAAGAAGGCATAGAGAGTCTCGCAACATGAAATGAAGGTAACCGACCTGAGATCTATTGGTGATTGTGTGTGCGCTCGGAAATACCACAATCGGAGTTCCCGGCGTCACGTATAGCGGTGGTTATCTCATCTCAGTTACGGTCAACGTCTTCTGAGTGGGCTTTGGTGTGTTTCTCTGACTTATGGCTCATAAGGTTTTTTCACTGATATACCGGAAGAGTTTAATGTAGGTCTGCGCCGAACAAGGGCATGATCTGGATCATCTAGTGTGTTCCAAAAGGATGAACAATCAAGGACTGAACCAAGCCATCGGTAACTGATTTCGATGTGGTCAGTTAAAATGAAACGCGGTTCACAGGTATAAGACCAGGCAGCACAACGGTGCCCACGGCGTCTAAACCCAGTAAGGCTGAGAAACAACCGGTGATCACTACAAAGGTGGAAAAGACGCTCACCAATATCATTGTGTTTTGCGTTCAGACTAAACATACCACTAAGGCTTGCTTCTGATCAACCGAGATGTCCCATCTGGGCGTTGAAATTCCCTGCTATTATCCGAGCTCGCGACAGCTCAGTGGTTAAAGTGGGAACTTACAAAATGGAAGGTTCGTGGTTCAAACCCTGGTTCAAACCCGCCATCTCAACCGCTCCTGTCTACGCTCGGGTAAACTGGAAGTATCTCAGCCCTCGTGCTTCCTCAGAGTAGCGTGGCACCTACTTACCGAAAGGATGTTACAGATGAACGATGACTATATCCGAGCTCTTTATGATGGACAAGAAGGTTGGCAATTCCTGACGGGTGATTATCAATAAATCAGAGATACAGCGCAGTGTTCTTCAAAAAGGCACGATGAATAAAGAGGGCATAGGATTTCGATCAGTGCGAGTTTTCACTGCAGTACAAAGCCGAACAACACAGCCAGTTGTTTGCGGATATACAGTCGGGCGATGAAGCATCAGCTCGCGAAGACAGGACTACACTAACACCGCTCCAACCAGCAAGATCATTCGAAGTCCACAGTCTGGAATGTCCAGATAGTGAGGGTGTCACAAGCTTAGCAACTGCACTTGGATCCTGTATTCCAGTTACCGAGATTTAACACATGTCAATCGATAGGATACCTAGGATACGCGCAAGATCAGCTTGTTGCCGATTTGCCTTAAGTTTCCACTTGAAAGGCTGCAATAAAAACAGAAGAATGAGACCTAAAAATCGGATGCATAGCGTTAAATGTCAGCAGGCAAACACTGAAAGGTCTCGGAAACCCGGGTGCTGAGATCTCATTTTTGTCGACCTGGAATATGCAAACGACATTGCCCTCACTTTTTGAAAAAGAGAATGGAGTGCAAACATTACTATGAAACCTGACCAAGGTCAACCAATTTCTCGGTATGTGCTTCGCACCCAAATGCAAGGTCATGCCACGGGACATACAGTCCTTGGGCATTTCTCTAAAAATTCACGAATATACCGAACATTACACATACCCCAGAAGTTGCACCAGTCTTGATGGCAGTGCCGGACGAAGTCAACGCACAAACCTCAGACAGCAAACTGACGTTTGGCAACTTTTGCATCGAAAAATTATGGTGAGGTTTCAAATAAAATGTGTATGAGACTACGGAGGGGCTATATCGTTGTACGGCTGTGAGACTTCGCCATTTTACGGAGGAAGATGAGAGCCTTTAAGGTCTCTGACAACAAATCTTTCGCACATTAAGTGACCGCCTGTCCACAAAAACGTTTTCTGTGTCTGATTCGGAGTGGCAGGAACATAAAGGTAGACACAATACGATATGGTAGAAAAGAATGGAGGATATTACGAAAGCTCTGGGTGCTTCTCGACATTTAAGCTGGAGTCCACGTGATCCTCACTGCGGTGTAACAGCTGTATTCCCCGCTGGTATTGACGGTGATAATAGATGACCGTCATGCTGATCACAGAATTTCGGGTGGTCTTCCATACGTGTATCTTCCAACTGTACGACCCAAACTATCCCATATATCCCTCGTTTTGATCTGTGAAATTGTGTACGGCCAATGACTATTGCCTAAATTTTCGAGTCCCGCAATATATGCCTGCCCTATTTTTAAACAAAAGGAGATATTCGTAACAGTTTTGTCAACTGTCAAGATGTTGACCACTTGAAGTTGCTCTAAGATCATGATAACCACACTCTCTCACCGGCCAAACTAAACCCTCGAAGAATCCGTCCGTAAAGAAGAGGTTAGTTTTCTTTTGAGTGGATAATAGGTGAATCACCTGGCCACGATAACGCAGCTGGCGCACGCCACACATACCGAAGACCAACACTACAAACCGTGCTTGGGACAAAAACGTCTTGAACGTCGTAGACGACATGGCACTCAGTATTACTGAATGAAGAACGGACTGCACCAAAAACTTGCCTTGAACAGTCCTAGAGTATTCGAATATGTGGGGTCTTAATTGGGATTGCCCGATCACTAAATTCCTAACCAGCTTCGTTGTGTTCAGCATACTAATCAGTTTCTAACTATTTTGGCTAGGAAAGAGAAGCGTTGGTGGAAAGAAGACAAACAGAAAACAAACCAACCAATGCGGGCAAACTTGATCACGCGCACATACCGCAGCAGTTTCCGGTTCTGGTGCGATCATATGTGTGTAGATAATGTTGACTAGATCCAGTCCACTACATATGGTGACTATTCGATCCCAAGATTTGCCAGGGCCACGCTCTTGGATTTGTGCAATCAACTTTTCGTCCTAGAAACAACGAAGAAATATAGAAACGGAAAGATAAAAGTGAAAAACGGTAACCGGTATAAGGAAAATGGGATGACTTAGAACCTACACAGTTGGTGCTTCGAAAAACTACTTGCCCAATTTCGACTACTACTGAATGAAACTGAAAGCCAGTTCCAAAGGAAGTGCAATGTTGGTGTTAAACGCCTGTCAACTCTATCACCTCGTATTCAAGTAATTTATCTTTGAAGTTACTGAACCCTTGATTGTATGCGACATTCACAAGATCTCAATTCATTGACAGTCTTGTGAGCAACCTTCTGGAGTTATATATTGTGACAAAACGAACTGGGTACACTGCAACCGAAGTACTTGATAGATTGACACATTCACTGCACTCGTTAAAATCTGTAGTGGATGAACTTGCGACTACGGTAGTGTGGCAGATGAGATGAAACGAAGTGCTACGTTTCCAACTCTGATTAATGACGCGAATATTTTTGGATTTCCAAAAGCTTCAACAATAGCACACCACAATCTTAGAACCCAGTGCCCAACCACAATGATAGACATGGATTCCCCACTGACGGCAAAAAGCAAATATAGAATTTCATATGTGGTCCAAAATACCGGCTTAAAAATGCCTGAATAATGTTCCACGCTCACCATTCCAGCTAACCTTACTGAAGGTCTATTTGTGAGTTACAGGTCCTATAGAGGTACCACAAATAAAGAATGTTCTCTATCGTATATCTTCAAATATTACTTAGCTCAATGAGATGGCTGAACTGCCTTAGATTTACCAACGAAAGCGAGGTTGTATGTGAAATATCATAACACTTGGTGATTTTAATTCAATTCAGCGTGGGGAAATTGCAAACGGCACTTTACTTTCGAAATCAGCAAAACAAACGCTGCATCGACGAGTCAGCCTAACTTGGATCGGGGACCAGATATGTTACACGTTATAGGTTTGAATACTACCGGCCAATATATGGAACATTCCCTTGAATGGTGGGTAGTAAACTTAGGGACTTGTGGCCACATTTTCTAGCAATCAACTGGTTGGCGAGGTGATTCCAGTAAAACTATCTATTGTTCCATTTTATGGATTTGGCCCTTGCTTCAATGGGAACGAGTCACAAGAACAGTAGCCACAATTTTGATATTCAACGATTCGATCACACTCACAGACTTGTGGCCAGTAAAAAGGAAGTCTCACCTATGGATCATTTCGAAATAACCATCCGTGATCCAGAGCAAAACAGCTTTTTAGCAACTCTTCAAGCTAGGTCATAGTTCCTATCTATCCTAAAGCCCCTCATTCACGTCTTTCGAGTACCCATATAATGACCCTTAAACTATGAAACTATATACTCCGTTTGTTGAGGAGCCAGTTATCAAACAAGCTGCATCAACTGTTGGTCAAGTCCTGTCTCGTTTCGACTTAGATATAAAGGGGTAGTATAGGTTCCGATGAACTTGGTGTTGAATGAGCTCACATTTCGATTAACTGATGACGGATGAAATGATGATTCGTCGAATTAAAGATATATGAACTGAAACGCATCAGAAATGGAATTGACCATGTATTATTAGACCGTACTGAACAGTGTCGAAGCTTGTGTGATGTAGGAAGTTCACAATCTAACAATCTCCTTTGGTCGTCTGAAGAATCTACGGTTTTCGTCGGGTATGAAGGTCACGTTTCCGTGCTGCGGTCATGTGGCGAGTGCGTGAATGTGGGGGGAAGGTTTCAAGGTCCGAGTGTCCATACTTTTAATGCGCACCGCATTACCCGCAGACGGTAAAAAAATAGTAACCTGAACCAATTTTCCATGTACAAAACAGCTGGCGATAATGAAGACGATTTTCAGTTGATATCTGGTCCTTAAGCACACGTAGTGAATACGCAATAGGCATTATCCATTACGGGAGCCAACTGGTGTTAACAAACAAGCGTTCACCGGCTTCATGCCATCCAATCGGTTGGGAATGAACGAATATTGCGAATGTGCGAGTAGTTCACGGGCAGGTTTTGCATATGAAAAATTGGTAGATCGGCCCTTGCACTGATTGCGATGGCCATTGCGTTAGTTGCTAACACACCAGCTGCTCACTGGCGATAATCGAAACCACCAAGTAACAGCGGCCACTTAGTGACCGGCAGCTACGGAGAAAATCGTAACGTCCCAAATATATGGGAATGCTTGACAGAAACCTCGTTTTCATGTGCATGCTCTGCGTATCGTAACGAGTGTCCTGCGTTGACCAAGATTGATAAGACACCTTATCAATAGCCGTTCATTTTTCGGTCAATCGTTCAACACCACCAACTGGCGTGTACTTCCGCAAAGGTGAACTGCAATTCCTTTTGCACACCTGATTGCTGACGTCAACACCATTCAAGCTCTTTTCTCCAATTCGCTATGGCGGAAATCATAAACCACCGGTGATTTACTTCTATCCCTCCGCCAGCATTCGACAGCTCATAAATGAAGAAACGCGTCGAACGATCTAGGTGATTGTGCGTTAGCACATTCCATGTAACGGCCAGCCACATACTTACAAGGTTCGAACACAAACACCGTATGTGAAAGACAACAGGTGTTTGGAACAAGAGAAGATTAATCGAACCGAATCAGATTGCAAACACTCAAACAAAATGATGTAGATAGATGGACGTGAGCGGATCAAAGTGTGATTAAAAACAACATGCCTCCCAGCGATTTCGGTTCAGACGTAAATGGGAATTGATAGATAACACCAAGAGGTCAGTGTGTATCACAAGAAAAGCGAAAGATAGCGGTCGACAACCGACGATCATATGAGCTTGCGATGAGAAAGCAGCCCAAAAACCATACTATGAACGAGAAAACAACCTTTGTAGCACGAGTGTTCTCCCTGTTGGGAAAAACATCCTCGAGGCACTAAACTGAAAAAAATTTCTAGGTCTCGTACTGGCTACTTCAGTTTTCGAAGACAGCGCAACACTAACACTAGTGGCGGCTTACTTAGATGTACCGCTTACTTGTCGCCTAAGTAGTTGGTGATAAGGTCACCTGTACTACATTATTCCACAAAACGCGACAGCCTCTTGATGAAACACCTGGATTGATCGACAGCCTACCTGGAATAAATACATCATATTATATGGTTGAATATAAGGTACAGTGAAAAAAGTTTGAGATAGCTCAGTTGTTAATGCGCGAGCTTCCTAACCGAAAAATGAGTAGTTAGAACGTAATCCCGGCATCCTGACTGCCTAGGCAGTAGCTCAGCCCTCATGCATACTTCGGCTGGCGTGGCAGCTGGGCATCGATGCGCGCTTTTAGTGTCACAACATTCTGAATCACAAATTCTACCATTCGCGTTATTTTATTTTCTATGTAGACGGTTCGATTCATTAAGCTTCCGGTAGAGAATAGATAACCTGTCACAGAGAGAGCTATAATGAGGCAAGGTCCTGGGACAATGCACAAGATCATCACTATGTGAGACGTGCACTGTAGGCAACCTTATATCCAAAATAATCCCTAATCCGTAACTTCATCAATATAAACCACCATTTATATGCCAATGGGACGGTGCATATCACTGATCAGAGTTGAGTTACATCAGTTTTCCATCTGAAACGCTTCGACTTCAGTTAACCAAACAATGAGTTAAAGTCAGTGGCTTATTCGACTGCGTTCTTTCGCCGGCGTCAAACATTCAGACGACACCCAGGAAAGTTCAGAAGTACGTCTAAGGAGAGCAAGATTTTGAAGCATGATTCAAATGAACTCTTTTTGTGTGTCTCATTTCTTGTACCTGTTCACTTTATGTTTCACAATAAACAGCTACGCGTCCGACCGGCACAAGGTAACCCACAGATGTATGTTCCCGAGGTCAGCAGTTGATAGGGGCCAGCCAAAGGATCATGTGACCGATCTTATCTGAAAACTCCCCGGTAATCCTTCAAACTCACTACTGGAGGTCCATTAGGCACACATGTATGGCTGTGATTGGTGCAAACTATTTGGTCATAAGGGAAGAGATTACGCTGTCAAAAGTAAGTCAGATAGTGATAATTCAGAAACAGAAAACTGAATGAATACTAGAAGTATATACTGAAGTTACCGCTCGACCGAAAAAGACATAGAGTTAAGGCCGCTAATTACATAAATTTAGTTTTTACTTTTTCTACCAGCTGACTGACCGTAATTGGTATCTTTGATATGCAAACTAAGTCTAGTAGTTCTCGCTAACATTAAACCCGTTATAAAACTACATCGGTCACCTCGGAATGGATGATAAACGCAAAACAAACCAAAGAGAACTGAAATACTTACGGGTCGCCCAAGCCTAAGCCCAAGTGGATCAGAGGTACAAAACCTTTAAGCGGAAGCACTCGCCTTAAGAATTGAACTGTCTGGAACACCACACGAGGATATCCTGAGAGCCACATGTTCATTTTTTTAATGCTAACAATAATCCGTGTGAAAATAAGACGTTGCTGACAGAATGATAAGTGCATAGGCAAGGATCCCTCTTCAGGGAAAACATCCATGGAACTGGTCAAAATTGCTCTTCTGTGCAGGAAATTACAAATGAAACTTGGTCTTTTTGACAGAATGCACTACTTATAAGGCTGCCAAATCCCCAA
Organism: Clonorchis sinensis; assembly: GCA_003604175.2. NCBI lineage: Eukaryota > Metazoa > Platyhelminthes > Trematoda > Opisthorchiida > Opisthorchiidae > Clonorchis > Clonorchis sinensis. The sequence goes on along the minus strand of CM030369.1, from coordinate 176,402,593 downwards.
ATCCCACTACCGGTATCCCACCTCGTGGGACTCATCAGGTAGGCGAGTACTACGGGCAGCATGTTCCGTCAAAATATACGATATGTGATAGCTCGAATGGTCTGCCAACTGAAACATTTGTCGATCTTCGTGCACACATTCCACTTAACAATATCATACACAAGGGATTGAGTTGGCTGTGTTTACTGTCACATTGTCATCTTGAACACATGAAGCTAAAAGATTAAATCTTTTATTTCCCAGACCAGTGCTTTTGTCGGTAGACAAAGCTTACCAAAGTCTGAGGGCCCGGTTGCTCATCCCGTACCGACAACCGAGTGGAATGGAACGGAACTTTAGTATGACAACATCCGGTTATTTTCTAGATTCAAGGGTGTTAGAAACAACGCGACTCAGTCCCTATTGACATTTCCTACCGACAGCTTCTGGGTTGGCACCACCCGTGGAAAATACGTCATGTAATACACTCCCTTTATCTGGCATTGGTTGCTGAGCTGAGCCTGTCTCAAGCCCCAGATTTGTTGTTGTCTATTTTGTGGACTTTGGTCGACTCAGACGATGGTCATTGTAAGACAATTTTGCTAAAAAAAAACAACTCGATGTAAGCACTGAAGCAGTTGGCTCTCATTAATATACGTAAGCAATCCGGCTCTGGGTTGTGGGAGAACTTAGGTTCCGTAAGTGGAAAACACTGCAGCTTGTATGACGGGTGGGTCACATAGCGAAGGGCGGTCACATGGTGACCAAATGTCCGTAAATCACCTATCGCACTCCAGCGTAGTGTACCGTGTTTTTCAATACACATAACGCAGGCTGCTGTTTTGGCAGTATTTCAAAAAAAATTTATTCTCCGCGGTTTAGTGATAGGTAACGGGATCACTGGGATTACGCTCTCCTGTCTCACACAATGGTTCTGTGGAACAATTTGGTCTCGTGATGTAATGGTCATACTGTGTTTATACTCCGCTTGGAAAGGCTCTTTGCGGAAGGAAATGAAATAGTTCCGAACGCATGACGTGAAAACGCTATAGTATCCTGCGTCGCACACAAATGTGTACAAAAAAGCAATTCCAAGGACCCTTAAAAATGGTTGCGTCATTTTTTAAGACAATCCCAACCAAGGAGGCATTGTCGCGAACCAAAACAACTCCTGTATTACAGCTGAAAAAGTCATAAATATTGTGACAGCGCGTCTTCCCTTTCGAATTCGGTGGACGATTACTCTGAAATGTCACCTCACCCATTTACGTCGTTAGACAATATTATTAGGTTGGCTGAATCCAGTCTACGTGTGCGAACGTGCACGGATGCTGATGGATATAAGCCTCATTTATAAATGGCGGTCTGTGTACTGAAGAGTAGGTTTCAAAGTACTCATAAGTAGCATACGTCTAGCGGAAACGACAAGCAGTAAACTTAGTTTCAGCAGTCGACCACACTCACTATAAAGTAGAGGAGTTCTCATCGATTGTGCCCCCCTGCACATGAACTGCAACCAATCAATACTCGTGAAATTTGGTACAAACTAGGCTCAGTTGGGAGTGTACGCAGAAGGAATCACGGAAACATCACTCAGGTGACAGGCACGGAAAACGACAGTCGCGTTTGGAGTTGTCCTACGAAAAGCCCAACAGCAGAAAACAATCACCCAGAGAACTGTTCGTTCGATTGTTAAGTCGTCCCATTTCGTTCGCCAGACTCAGTGGCTGGAAAAGCAAGCGAACAAACGGGCGAGGCCACCGCGAGTTGAAAGCGACTCTGATGGTGACAGTACACGGTCATGTGACCGACGGCGACGGTGTTCGACTGTCAATCACAAGGCTAGTAAGACTGAACTCAAAAATTCAGCAGCACGCATCAAAAGGAGAACTTTTACGAACTCCAACAAATGAGATAAGGTGAAGTTCGTGGGTCGAAACTTCGCAGGGACTATGACTATGAGAAAGTGGCCAGGCGTTATTCCTAACTATTTCACATGATCCTAGTGCAGGAACGAGACTTGAATCTGAAGGTTAATTTTAATATAATGACCCCTTCGTATTTTCTCCTGCTTTAGACCTGTTAACAGATTTCGCATTTACCACAGCATCACGTGGTCACTAACCGCACGGCAAATATGACCTGGAGTGATTTCTTTGTTTCGCCCGGCCGCTGAATTTATTCTGACTAATCTCAACTAACAGACTAAAACAAGAAGTTAGTTTGGTTCACGACCCCCACCATGCTCGCGAACGTGCCTAGTGGTAGTGTAGCACCGCGATAAACAGTGCATGCATGTAAAGCAAAATAAAACAATCGTAACTACATTCCAGTAGGCCGAAGTACTTTGGAGAATCCATGGTTGTTTCTAGGACACGTGGCTTTAGTCTTCCCAGACCATTACACTGCGGCGTTAACTGGGTCGACCGGACCCTAAATACTGACAGTGTGCCACGGGATGGAAATGGAGAGAGGAAGATTGGAAACAAGATACCACCGGAAACAATGCATTCGGCATGTCAGATTGATGCGCCGGTGAATGAGGAAATCGGTCGGAGTGTGAACGATTAATTGAGCGCTTGTACGATACAAATAAAAAGATTAATAGGTGTGAATCAACAGCATCAACGAGATTCGGAACAAACGTGGAAACCGAATAGAAGATAATCGGCTTGTGTTTCACTCAGCGAATGCGTACCTGACGGATTACTATGCAGTCACAAAAATTCTTCGATGCGAGTCTGCGGAACAACCTATCATATTTCGCGATTAATGATTAGAAAACGAGCAACCTCAGAGAGAGGGTGTGATAAAAATCTAGAAAAATGATAAGCTATCAACTGAGTTTACTACGTACACTGAGAACATGAACCCAGCACGAACCGATAACAAACAGATCCAAGTTGAGGAGCGAATCCGGTCTAAATGGACCCAATAATAGTGTGGTCCGATTTACGGATGAATCCGCAAGCAAAGTGCATTGAGAATACCAAATGTGTGTCTTAAAAGGTCTGTTCAATGCCTGTACCGATGCAAAAACGCGATTCGAGAATCCTACTTCAGAATGAAAAACCGATTTGATTCCCACAAATTTATCTCCCGGTGTCTAACTAACCTGCTCGAAACCGGACACCTAAGATCCTACGGCTAGCAGGCTTGTATTGCGATGGTTCCACGAGACTCTTGGAGCTCATGGAGAGTTTGTACAACATTGGACGTACTACAACCCTTAGGGAGCCTGTCTTCCATTCCAATGGCTCGTAAACTGGGGAGCAGAGCACGGTTGTCTTTGCTGCTATGTAGTACAATCTGGTCGCTGCACATTATCCGTACTTCGGTCCGTATAAGGTGATTCGAAGATGGTCGCTCCTGAGCTTTGCCCTGTGAAGTCCAGGAAACTTGGTGATTAATATGCCAATACTTAGGAACAAATAGTTCTGTGAAAAAAGACATCAGGTAACCATCACTAAAGTGAGCCTCTGTAGGGCGTGGGTGGTCCTATAAACAGAACTGCTGGATTTCACCAGAGGCTAATCGGTTCTGGTAATCGTATTGGGGTAGATGTATGATTTGGTGACCGATGGGCACTCTTCCCTTTCGGACCGATCCAACTCAGATATTGCAAGAACATGTCTGAGTCATTCCATCCCCTTAGGCTTCTGGGAAAAAATCCTTGAATCCGAGGCAATCTGTGGGATTTGAAAGACTATGGAGGTGCGATACAAAACTCTGAAACACGGAGTTCTGCTTGACGATTAGGTTCTGTAGACCCATCTATAAAACGGTGCACTCAATTTGGGGGACGGGTACTTCATTCACCTCTCACTGAAAAGGAGTATCACAGTGAGGAAAGAATAACTAAAAATTTCACCGGCGAATGGTGCAATTACTGGCCTTTGAATTCCATGCTAGACTTTATTCCCAGTATTTTGGTGAGCACAACTCTACCGCAACAACCGGCTCGTCTTACACATCCCCGCAACCTCACAGTTGAAGTGGATTTACAGGAGATCAGGTAATTACCGGACACATGTGAACCTTCGCGACTGAATTCAGGAACCCATAGGAATATCATACACAATAACACGGTGGTGTGAAATGCCATTAGTGGTAAGGTGCGGAATGATTGGCCAGAAAGTCCGTAGTTCGAGCCCATCTTCAGTATCTCAACTGCCCCAGTCTAGGCTTGGGCAACCTGGGAGCATCATGGCCCTCGTGTCTTCTTTGTGTGACATGTCAGCTGGGCACCAAAAGGGTGTTTTACATCCATCCAAGTGAAGTGTATTACCGAATACTTAAGTTGGAGAGGAAGTACCCTTACTGTTGATTTACTGGGGAGTCATTTTCGTGTGACTTCCGCCTTCAAAGCCTCAACCATATAAAATATGTGGTGACCTCAACAAGGTTCCCCGGACGTCGTCGATGGAATTAAACCACACAGTAGGGTTTGTCGATTCGGCAAAATATGATACCATGAGAGCGATTTTCCGAAGTAAGCACCGTATTCAGACCTGTCGCCGTAAGAAAAATCAAATTCTACTAATACTACTAATAATAGCTGAAAAGACTTCATTGTTCAGGCTGCGCAATACAAATCTGCGATTCTACCTTCTAACAACCAATCTCAAATGAGCAGTCCTTCGGTTCCGGGGAGATTATTCTATTTAGTCAACACCAGACAAGAACTGGAGGTGCGCTCCCATTAGAGCTAACAGGCGGTGCTGTAAAGGGATTCGAACCCCTGACATCTAACGTGTGAGGTGGGCGTCTTAGCATTACTCCATCAGCGCACATTAAACGCACCTGGATTCTCACATCTGAAAAGGTGGACGTGTCTACGCTCGAGAGTGAGGATGTCCTAAGCATCGATCGGCAAGGTAATCAGAAGGGATACTGGATACTCGCACCAATTGAAGTCAATCAGACGGTGAGTGCCCTTAGACTCAGAAATACCACTTCCTGACCTGATAGCGGCTTTCGCCAACCAGCCGATGATTCAGCAGAAATGTGCGCCGATGGACACGGCGACTTGTGCTTAGGGTTTGCACGCGACCGCAAAACAGTCCAAATGTGTTAGAAAAATGACCAGGTTATCGATCTTGAAACGCATTCGGTTTCACTTCATTAGATGCTTCATTGGTCACCTGCGACGGGTTTCAACCGGGGTTTGGTCAAATTCCCTGCAATAAAACTTATGGTCTGTCAAAACAATTGAGACATCAGATACACTCTTCAGTGAAAACATTTCGGCCACAAGAAGGCAATGGATTGTACTTAAAGTTAGGAGTAAGCGTCCTGGAAACAGTTCGCGATTATCAGATGGCTAAGCCAGATCAATACACAAAATGCCCACTCCTGTACAGTAACGGGAGAACTTATTATAAAAACTCGTTTAAGTCTAGTGCCACAAGGGCCGCAAAGCCTTGTAGAATACGACGTCAACATTACGAATCATCGCATGTCATCAGAACTGAGAAAAAACCAGCGGACAAACCATAAAACGTTAAAAAGCACCTTAAATTTAGCGGAAACTACAATGGGATGACCCACGGATTGAAGACTGAGCGGCATGAAAGGATGCTACGGACAAAATGAAAAGTCACACAAGTCAGGTGTACAGCTGACAGGTGTGAGGCAAATATTGCTTTACACTGTCCAACGGGATTGTCCAAAAAACTTACTTTAGGTTTACTTCCCGCCCGAACGTCACTGATTTGGGAAAGTTCTAGCAATTGGCTATCCTGAAAAAAAAGAAAATAGTGTGGGATAACATAGTATAACATAGGATCAAACAAGGGGCCCCGTTATCCCGACAGAAATGGTTTTAAACCAGGGAACGTTCAACATGTTAGGTAAAACAATGTACCCACTATGAACAGGTGACAGCAAGTACCTAAAACTGCGACATGAGTGAGCGCGTGACCTAGAAAAATCGCACATGCTAATCGTGTTCTGCACCCCAAAGGGTTCCAGGTGGTAAAGTCATCCTGTCCATCAGCTGCAACAAGCATTTTTGGTTGAGAGAGTGTTGACTGCTAAAGGGATAAACAAACCGATATATGCAACGATTAATTCGAAGCCATCAGAAGGGGGTGATTTGTCAGGACGACTTACACTATTTTCCGTTTTCCAGTAGATAAAAAACCCATCCGGATCAACACGCACGAAACAGTCGGTTTCCAGTGTCCCTGTTTCCTGTTAACAGAGAGGCAACAACAGAGTTATAAAAAGTTATAAGGAAGAAAAACTCGACTTTTTGGAAGTCCGAGTCACAGTCAGTTCAACGTCAAACGACCAGAATAGGTGGTCGGAAAACAACTGACCTCTGGGGGTGGGAAAAAGGATTCCAGCCTAAAGTCAGTGAAATTGAATGTCCCTGCGCAAAGGGAGAAGACTAGGTGTAGGAACTGAGAAGGGCCGATTGCAACTGCGTTAGACTGCGTTCGATTAGCGTTAGAATAACTCCAATGTAAAACTCTCACAAAGTCGGCGTTTGGTGAGCTTATGACCTGTACGTAATCACCAAAAACGTTAAGGGATACGGATCGCTAGAATGGGTAAAAGATGTAGTAAAGAAGGGTAGCATCGTCACGAGAGGCACGAGTGAAATCAGTAACGGACGAAAGTAAGTCGTTCAAGCACAGGAACAAAAATATGGAAAATAATTCGTTATTTATTTGAAGCTATGCATCGAGAAACAAAAACCACTCAGGCGAACTTCCAGCGAATGTTTATTTGAGAAAATTTGACCTAGATGTCAGTGATGGATAAATGAGTAGTTTAACAAGGGGGGTCACATGCCTTACGTAGCCGAAAACATCTGAAGCGTTGAGGGGTACAAGTCCAGTTTTACCAAGTGTCTGAAGCAAATGACTGAACGGAAGAAACACAGATCGCAGGGTTTCGAGTATCCACACAATTGGAACTTGAATAGCCGGGATGCGCCTTCGCCAGCCCCCCCCCCACTCAACTGTCGAACCGCTAGCCAAGTACAGAGGCCAGAATAATGCACAGCATAGTGATGGCCACACACACTACACCACCAGTTTCCAATGCGTATCCAGGATTTCCTTCTGTCTAGTCAATCCTGACGAGGAGACTTCAATCAGTGGCCCATATTGGCTATCTATTCTGTGAAGCGTGAAACGACAAGATGTATCGAGAGACATCTCCAGCATGCGAATGCAACTAACTGGTCCAGATTTTTCCGGTATTCAAGTGTATTTGCGAGCTTTTGTGGTAGGGAGAGGACGAAGAACTTGTCTCCCGTTGATTAAATACAAAAACTCCTGTGTGTTACAAGAGTCACCAACGAGAGGATAGGTCGAAAGCACCTTGGACTGGAAGCGCCACCAAAAACTAGTTAGGTGCTAAAAGTACGGCTATGGAACAATTAACCTGATGTTCTTATATTTCCCAAACTTCGCTCAATTCGGACAGGCTTACCACACTCTTCTTCAACAAACACGTAAAAAAACAACAGCAACTCGTCAGAATTCGGTCAAAATATGAGTTGTGATTATTCCGAAAAAACGTCGCCCAACATTTTATGAAGATGAAAAACTGCTGTTGGTGTATTATGGAAGAGCTCAAAAAGGACATTTTATCCGATGGTTCATTGGTATGCGACCGAACTGAATGCATGTTACCAGTAACGATTCTCTATTGGTGGGAGGTTAGCGCCCACAGGCAGCGCGGATTCGGAAAAATTCATTATACAGATTAGGTTGCGACGTTTCAGTAACGCAATACATATAACCAATCCAAGTGTTAACATTGTCTAACGGTCCAGTAGATTGGTTAAGGTTACTTCACTTACTGATTATCCGAAGGCATTTGATTACAAAAGAAAGTGCCAATAGGAATTAGCCATCAGAATGACAGTAGGCAGTGTACAGTGACGGTAAAAGCCGAAGTTCACATACCTCATCAAGCCGATCAAAGAAAGCGCCATTCTGTAGCACATCGGGTACCGGCCTGCGCCAGTTAAATTCGAATGCTTTTGCCGACGGTACTGTTCGCTGTCGCTTCGCGATATCCGATGTCATTTTCGCCCGCCCTGCTTGTCACAGATCGGTGACAGACCGCGCTGGCCTGAAAAAAAGCGTATGCAAATGAATGAAGTCCACGATTAGAAGATAGTATAATGCCCATTGAACTGCCGTAACCATTGGTACTAGACAAACCACATCACACACGCACACTATGAAACTACAATATGAATACCAGTTTCGTTATTGTCATTCCGATGATTCAGTGACGACGCGACGGTGCGACAACATAAGGGGAAGTTACGGTCGAGTTGGTTAAGCACAGCCAATGAAGTAACACTAAATCAAGGGCCAAGTCGGTAAAGTAACCAGCGCACAACGTGGATTCTGATCGCAGGAAACTTGGAATAAGAGTATTGGTGAAGACGTCGACAATGAAATGAGTCAGTCTAATAAAAATATTAACGTGCTGGTGCAGTGCCTGCACGGGGTATCCAGTGAATGTAGACCCACGAACACATGAGACACGCATTGGCGCAACCATACCTTGGTTTTATATTGAAATCTTTTTCCTATTAGGCAGACTGGAAAAGAAACACGGAGTACCAATTCCTGAAAACGTGAAATCACTTAAATTCTAAACATAATTCTCATGGAGAATGGCCTTCCCAAATTAGAGCTGTCACCTTGTCGTGGCAATCGGGCTTAGGGATTGCAACGATCCTGCGAGCTATATAGGCTGGAACTCAACCCCCCAAGGTTCAACCATATCAAGAAGCCCAGTGAGCTACGGAGAGCAGCCCGACAAAGAACATCGAGTCTCCGTATTGCGAGGCGGTCTGAAGCCAAAGTTGTACAGCCCTGTGCGTGAAGGCAGCAAGGCATTTCATTCAGATGTCCAGCATATCCATATCTATGGAAGCACTTATGCTGAATTCCCTCGAAGGACGGCCTAAAAAAAGGTCGGTCTTAAAACATGCACACACCGATTACCAACGCTTGACCGCGGCAGCCGGCGTATAATTCAATTCGGCCCGAATACTTTTAAAACCTAGGAGCCGGGTGCCAACAAAAGAAGGACTTGTTGTGCGCATTCGTATCCGTAAAGACACATTAATGTTTCACTCCTTGCGTCCCCGGGTCACGCTGGCCCGTTGCAGCCAAGTGGCACCGATGATTTGGACACCGGCTCCGGGAAAGGTTCCCCAAAAACCTTAACAATCGCTGTCTGGTGGGTCTGGCTTCTTCACAGTAAGGCTTTTCAATAAATAAAGGTTGCTCTGCATCGAAGCATCGGAGTTGAACTGTTGTGACGTGTTGAACGGTCGTGCAACTTTGTATCGGTCCCTTGGCTTGCCGCTCCGCTCACTATGGTATATCAAAAGGCATGGTAGCTTCAGACAGCTCTTTATGGAGACAAAGCAAGATTATTGCAACCGTATTTATAGGGTAATCACAGAATGTTCCACACGGTCGTGCTAGGATCTCCGTGAGAGGGCGACAAGCGTCGTGCTAAAGATGCGCGATCCAGATTGGCTGGCGCTCACGGTACATATCGTAGACTTTGGTTCATGTGCACCTAAAGACAGTTCAATAGATTAGTCCTCTGTTGACGGAAGAATTTAGATTGACCAACACTGCAGACTGAATAGCCACGCGATAACTTCAACCGACCACTGCTTTGAGCTCAACTGTGATGACTAATGGAGGTGGTCGCATGTCGTTCCGTTCCTGTGCCGATCTGGGATCTGGTACGCTCCACTTCGGAGGTATGTCAAGGCTGTCCGGTGTCCCATGCGACATGGTCCCCTTACGGAGCCGCAGATCGTTGTCTGAAGTTAGTTGCCCTGAACTGGCCGTGCTTATGCTCTTAACTGTGCCTCTTGTTTGACATACTCGACCCTGCATCCACCGTGGAGAACATTCCCCATATCCTCGAATCAGTATCTGGCCTGTGTCACTGTTGTGGCGTCACTTACGCCGCCCCCCCCCCCTTTCTTGACTTTCCGGAGAGCAGTAGAACGATCCGCATGAACCTGGGACTATAAACTGGAGGGTTCGGACAGCGGGTAAAACGTTGCAGGCTGCTGACAGGATCCACCAAAATGGACTGAAGTGAGATGTCTACCGGTGCAGGAAGCCAGGATATGAATAGCCGCTGCGTCGCGTATGCCCCTCTGGTCTCCGGTTTGACTGTAACTGTGGCGAACACAAAATCGTCAGGATGTGGTGCTCTCGTGAACGCACTGCAGCCATCTGAGGTTGTTTCGCTACAAAAAACATTGAGGGGTTGGTCCAAGAGTTGTAGTTCATTAATCCAGTGGCGTGAATGCCATTCATCACAAAACCAACATGGTATGGGCGGTGTTCTTGGAGTTCGTTTAGAATTCGATTTCCTTCTGGGAGTTATTTTTGCATAACATGTCAGACTGAGAATTTGAAATGTTCAATCATCGCAGCATCAGCCTTCAGATTTATAAGATGCTGGCACTCGGTGGTAAGTTTCTGAAGCGTCAACTCTGGATCCTGTTCAATTCGATTCAACAGCCGGGTCCGAATATCTGCATCATGGGGCGATTGAAGACCAGCCACGAAGATGGGACACTTGAATTGATCCTCGATCATGGTGCTGAGCTGAAAGCGCTCGCATTCTCTGTTGACCACACCGGCATAAGTGATGAAATCTTCAGTATCCCTTTTGGTAATCTTCAGACACTGATAACGAATATTGAACAAAGAAATTTGCTCATCAAATATTTGGGCCAAGATTTTTACATCAACTGCGAAACCAAGGTCACGAGGGGGTCTGGGGAGTATGAAATTTGTGAACCGATCATGTTCAGCTGTCCCCAGTTCCCGCAGCAACAGTCGAACTTTCCATGCATCATCAAACTGCGCAAAGTCGGTTTGAAAAATATCCTCATATTTCTTGGACCAACTTTCGAAAGTTCGTCCAGATTCAGTGTTGAAATTGAATTCAGTAATCGAGCTGGCAGCAGCATCTGTGGAAGAAGACGGAGGCTCAACCGTTTTGTCGTATTCACCGACAAACTGCGCATCAGAGGTTCAACAAGCCTCATTTGAGCTTCTTCGAACTGCTTCCGTTGTTGCCGTAAAGGTAATTGGAGTTGCTTTGCCCAAATTGTCATCGTGAGTTCGGGTTGTCACCAGTTGCTCTGACTTGTTGAACGGTCGTGCAACTCTGTATCGGTCCCTTGGCTTCCTGCTCCGCTCACTATGGTATATCAAAAGGCATGGTAGCTTCAGACAGCTCTTTATGGAGACAAAGCTAGATTATTGCAACCGTATTTATAGGGTAATCACAGAATGTTCCACAAGGTCGTGCTAGAATCTCCTTGAGGGGGCGACAAGTGTCGAGCTAAATATGCTCGACCCAGATTGGCTGGCATTCTGACCAATCAGGGCATGTCTTCGTTTGGTCCGTAGCCTGCAGGTGATACATCCATCCAAATGATGTGATATTCGGTTAGTAGGGACGGATGGCTTCCGGACATGAACACTGATGGCATGATGTCGGTGATATGTATTATATCATAATTTCTGGTTGCTCGTATGACCTTCACGTCAGCAATGTGGTCCCCTGATCTCGACCATATATTCACTATTCATTTGGTCGAGTTGGATGGCTTGAATAGGCATTTTCGAAAGCCGAAACTATGACTTCCGCAGTTCACCTCCATTCAACCTCCAACCTCCCTTTTTCATAAGCCAACTAAGGTTGGTACTGTTTAACTACTGAAACTTGTTGAAGTTCACGAATTAAGTTGCTCTGCTTTGGCATGCGTAATTCCGACGGAAAGCGAAGTGATAAGTGAGCCTACATAATGGCATGATCAGAGTTACGATGCACACCATATGGTCGGCATCATCGTCTTCATCTTCATCAAACTCGTACTAGCGGTACAGTGCTTCTAGCTCCCATAATTTCGTTCACCGATAACGTGAGGAGGTGCGGTAGGCAGCTGCGCATTGCAGACCGGAGCTCATATAATTCGTGCCTAAATACAGGGTTGTCAGTGGTGTTAAGTGGAGAGACTGGGAAGGGAGCTATGTATTGAAGGCAATAGCTTGGATGCGCCATTGAAGGTGCGACTGTTTACAAATGTCTCTAACCACTCATCATAATCATCATCACCATCATCATTATCATCATCATCGCCAGCTGTAAGAAACCGTGTACTTGTCGTACAGTGGTTGTACTGTTGTATAGTTGCTCTGTTTTTCAAACGTTTCATCGTTTATTGCTAAATCACCTTTTTCCGTTTCAGCTCTCAGTGCCAAACTTTTGGATGAATAAAGCCTAGCTTCTGGGCCTTCAGTCTTTTCCATTCTCATTCTGATTGTCTCTGCACTCCATCTCTCGTCGAACACAACAATTTATTCATCCAAAAATTTTCATCGAACAATGGATCGATTCTTACGTCCCGAACGATTCGATACCGATCCCAATACTCAAGACTCGGCAGATACCTGGGAGCATTGGTTTTGTACTTTCACGAACTTCCTAGAGTCAGTTGATTCTCATTCACCAGATAAACTAAAAACCTTGTTCAATTACGTTGCCCCGAGTGTTTACCGATTTATCAAAGACTGTAAAGACTATGAATCAGCCATCGAAACCTTGCGAGAAATTTACGTACAACCGAAAAATGAAATTTTTGCTCGGCATCTTTTGAACACTTGTAAGCAGGACGGAGCTGAGAATCTTGATCAGTTTGTACAAAAGCTTCGCAGTTTGTTGCCAGATTGTCGCTTTACGGCCGTCAGTGCAGAACAACATAGCGATGAAGCATTACGAGACGCATTTATTAGTGGACTTTATTCGAATACTATACGCCAGAGACTGCTGGAACATAAGTCGCTGGATTTTAAAACCGCATACGACCATGCGAAATCCCTCGAACTAGCGCAAAAACAGTCGCTGTCGTTTTTGCCGAATAACCAACTCCCCTGTGCTACCGTATCGAACGACCCGCCAAAGTCCCCACGTTCTCAGGTATCATCGCACGAACAGACGACTGCTGTTAGTATGGGGACTCCATGTTTCTTCTGTGGCTATGCTCGTCACCCGCGTTACAAATGCCCCGCTAAAGATGCGACCTGCAAAAACTGTGGAAAGAAAGGGCATTTTCAAAAGGTATGCAGATCTTCTACTGGTTCGAGGAACACCTCATCTGTTTCAATTGCACTATCTTGCGTTACTGCTGCGGCTCCCGAGTGTCTCAAAGAAGCAGTCACCGATGTGAAAGCCAATGGCGTCCCACTTCGCGCTCTTGTTGATACTGGTAGCTCAGAAAGTTTCATTTCCGAAAATGTAGTCCGTCGTAACAAGTGGTCTGTACTACCATCGTCATCTGAAATCACTTTGGCATCCACCCAGCACAAAAGCTTTACTCTTGGACATTGTTTTTTAACGTTGCAACACAAACAATACAAATACCCCTCTTTCAAGTTTTCAGTATTACGTGACCTCTGTGCGGATATTCTGCTAGGACATGATTTTCTTAAACTTCACAAATCCCTAGAAATCTCATTCAACGGTGATAAACCTTCTTTCTCGCTCTGTGGTCTAATTGCTGCCAAAATCGAACCTCTCACTTTGTTTGAGCATATCGATCCAAGGTGTAAGCCCATCGCCATAAAGTCCAGACGACATTCTGCAGACGACCAGGCCTTCATTGCCTCTGAAGTAAAGCGTTTACTTGACCAAAAAATCATTGAACCCTCGAAGTCCCCATGGAGAGCGCAAGTGCTCGTCACGACGAATGAACGACAGAAGAAGCGAATGGTGGTTGACTATAGTCAAACCATAAACCGATTTACGCAACTCGACGCTTATCCGCTCCCCAGACTTGAAGATATGAGTAGTAAAATAGCCCAATATCGTATTTTCAGCACGCTTGATCTTGAAAGTGCTTATTATCAAATACCCATTAAGGAAAGTGACAGAATCTATACAGCTTTTGAGGCCTGCAACAATCTTTATCAGTTCCGTCGAATACCCTTCGGGGTAACGAATGGAGTAGCATGTTTTCAGAGGGTAATGGATGACATAGTACGCGCCGAAAAACTTACCGGGACATATGCGTATGTGGATAATGTCACCATTTGTGGGAAGGACCAAGCAGAACACGACCGAAACCTCCAGTGTTTTCTCACCGTGGCACAAAAGTACGGCCTTCAGTTAAATCATGATAAAAGCACAATTTCCACCACTAAACTCAGACTCCTTGGTTATGAAATTTCTGAAGGCATCATCAAACCGGACCCTGAACGCTTCAGGGTCTTGCAAGAATTGCCCGTTCCGAAGGACATGAAGTCTCAGCAACGAGTGGTTGGCTTGTTCGCTTACTATTCTCGTTGGATAAGCCGTTTCTCTGATAAAATCTACCCAATCACTCACAATACAACCTTTCCTGTCCCTGAATCTGTTATGAAAGCATTCGAAGGTCTCAAAAAAGAGTTAGTGGATGCAGCCGTGGTCACTATTGATCCGAGAATACCTTTGGTACTCGAAACGGATGCATCTGATGTTGCGATTTCCGCTACACTCAATCAAGATGGCAGACCAGTCGCATTCTTCTCACGTACATTGTCGGTCAGCGAAAAACATCATTCTGCTATTGAGAAAGAAGCGTGCGCAATTGTCGAAGCAGTGCGCAAATGGAGGCATTACCTACTCGGAACCCATTTCAAGATTGTAACGGATCAGCGGTCCGTTGCGTTCATGTATTCAACACAACAAAAAGGAAAAATAAAAAATGACAAAATCCAACGATGGCGGATGGAGTTATCGCCTTTTTCTTTTGATGTAACCTACAGACCAGGCACAGAAAACAAAGCTGCTGACACGCTCTCTCGGAGCGTCTGTGCAAACACTTCATCTCAGCTAGATCTAAAACGCTTACACGAAACTCTGTGTCATCCTGGAGCAACACGCATGATGCATTTCGTTCGTGCCAAGAACCTCCCATTCTCTCTAGAGGACATCCGACTCGTCATTAAGCAGTGTCGTGTGTGTGCGGAATTAAAACCACGTTTCTTCAAGCCATCTGGTGGTACACTCATTAAAGCCACACAAACCTTCGAACGTTTAAGCATTGACTTCAAGGGACCACTGCCTTCGTCGACTCGAAACAAATATCTACTGACGATCGTAGACGAATATTCCCGTTTTCCGTTCGCTTATGCTTGTCCAGATATAAGTTCGTCTACGGTGATATCATGCCTTGTGCAGCTCTTCGCTACATTTGGTCTGCCCAGTTTCGTGCATTCGGATCGCGGTTCATCATTCATTTCGGATGAGATCAAGCGATTTCTTCATGAAAAAGGCGTTGCCACTAGTCGGACCACCCCATATAACCCAAGGGGGAACGGTCAGGTAGAACGATTAAATGGAACTTTGTGGAAAGCTGTTATGCTTTCATTACGATCAAAAGGCCTTCAAATCAGTCATTGGGAAGCAGTTTTACAAGACGCCCTCCATTCGATTCGCTCTTTGTTGTGCACCGCTACCAATGCCACTCCACACGAGCGAATGTTTCATCACAATCGAAAATCCGCAGTCGGTACATCGTTGCCGCAGTGGTTGCTTTCCCCAGGACCAGTTCTGATGCGACGAAATACACGATCTTCGAAGTATGAACCCGTAGTCGAAGAAGTTGAGCTCCTGGAGTGTAACCCTGAGTACGCATACGTCAGACACTCTAACGGCACGGAAGAAACAGTCTCCCTACGTCACTTGGCACCTTCCGCAGATTTCGGATGTGCTCCAGCATCCGAACAGCAGCAATTGCAGCCCAATACTGATTCATTTATTAAGCCTGAACCATCGGACTCTGCTTCGGAAACTGAAATGTCGAATCCTTCTGAACACCCGTTGGTTGTACAACAACAGCGGACACGACCGTATGTCTTGCGCAACAGAGAGGCCTGACATTATTCAATAGAAAGTGAATTCCTGCGAACTTCCATCTCTGCGGGGGTGAATGTTGTATAGTTGCTCTGTTTTTCAAACGTTTCATCGTTTATTGCCAAATCACCTTTTTCCGTTTCAGCTCTCAGTGTCAAAGTTTTGGATGAATAAAGCCTAGCTTCTGGGCCTTCAGTCTTTTCCATTCTCATTCTGATTGTCTCTGCACTCTCTCGTCGAACACAACAGCCACTCCACACGAGCGAATGTTTCATCACAATCGAAAATCCGCAGTCGGTACATCGTTGCCGCAGTGGTTGCTTTCCCCAGGACCCGTTCTGATGCGACGAAATACACGATCTTCGAAGTATGAACCCGTAGTCGAAGAAGTTGAGCTCCTGGAGTGTAACCCTGAGTACGCATACGTCAGACACTCTAACGGCACGGAAGAAACAGTCTCCCTACGTCACTTGGCACCTTCCGCAGATTTCGGATGTGCTCCAGCATCCGAACAGCAGCAATTGCAGCCCAATACTGATTCATTTATTAAGCCTGAACCATCGGACTCTGCTTCGGAAACTGAAATGTCGAATCCTTCTGAACACCCGTTGGTTGTACAACAACAGCGGACACGACCGTATGTCTTGCGCAACAGAGAGGCCTGACATTATTCAATAGAAAGTGAATTCCTGCGAACTTCCATCTCTGCGGGGGTGAATGTTGTATAGTTGCTCTGTTTTTCAAACGTTTCATCGTTTATTGCCAAATCACCTTTTTCCGTTTCAGCTCTCAGTGTCAAATTTTTGGATGAATAAAGCCTAGCTTCTGGGCCTTCAGTCTTTTCCATTCTCATTCTGATTGTCTCTGCACTCCATCTCTCGTCGAACACAACATGTACCTGCCACACTTTCGTTCGCCGATGATTTGGGGAGGTGAGGTAGGTAGCTGCGCATTGGAGGTGCGAGCTGCGTAAATACCCCACTGTCAATGGATTGTTAAGTGGGGGGATTGGAAAGGGAGCTATGCATTGAAGGCAATAGCTTGGATGAACGAGCACCATCGAGGGCGCGATTGGGCCATGTCTGACAATGTCTCTAACCACTGGTGTGGCCCGTCTCGGGGTGCCCATACAGGAAGGCGGTAGTGACCAGCGCAGCAGAGTTTGCAGGCGATAGCTCCCAAACTTCGCTGCCAAGTCATTGTTTGATATCTCTTGACTGGTTTCCAGCCATCACTGGTTGTGCGAAAAGGACTCTTCGAGGAAGTCTGTCGACTGACATGCGGAGCATGTCGCAAAGCATCGCAACCTACGGAGTGTGATCAGTACAACTATTATGGGTGGGTTACATTTTCGGAAAGCGGCGAGATGTCTCAAGTGGCTGGAGTGCGAATTTACTGACCGGAAGGTCCGTGGCTCGAAACCGACCTCTACCTCTCGAATTACTCTGTCTAGGCTTGGACAAACTGACAGTACCCCAGCCCTTATGCTTCCTTCGGGTAGTATGGCATCTAGGCACCGGGAGGATGCTACAGCTGAGCGAATTTTCGAAAAACCATTCAACGCACTTAATCATTGCTGACCCGGTGTTCTCACCAGAGTCAGGCAATGCTCCGAAGACATCAATGGTCAAACACCGGAAGTCTTTTGACGTCCTCGGCGCGCAGCGTCCAGGTTTCTGATCCGTATAGTAATATTGGAAGCACCGCATTACCGTAATCTCGACCTTTGACGGATAAGCTGATGTCACGCCTAAGCCATAGGTGATGCAGGTTAACAAAAGATGCTCTGGCTTCCCCAATCCAGGTGGAAATATCATCTTTCGCGACAGCAGCGAGACTGATACAGTATATCAGGTAGGCAAACTTCTCTGCAAGCTCAATCACCTCATCCGCGAGCATGAGATTGGCGTTCGAGCCAGCCCACTCTTAGAGTAGCACCTTACACTTTGCGGGTGTGAAGCGCATGCCAATTGCTCGGATTATTTAATACTGTTTGCAGTACCGTGGAGTCAGATCTAAGAAGAGCTATGTCATTTGCGAACTCGAAATCTTTAAGCGCATGCTCCAGGAGCACTACGACCCCACGGGCGTTAGTTTCCCTGAAGTATTCTTGAGTATTCCTGGATTTCGAAGACGCATTCGACTGGGTAAACTGATCTGTACTCCCTCACAAACTTTTACATCACGAAATGCCCCGGAAGTTCGTGAACATAAT